>OX465592.1:2720622-4214494 GCA_950022655.1 Alentia gelatinosa | reverse complement strand
GGACACGAGCTCTGACCCTAAACTTTCATAGGCTTCCTGTATAGTATCTACCACTCACCTCTCACTGCCCGCCGCCCACTGCCTACTTCACTTAGTTTCTACCATCTACCACCTACTGCCCACTGAATAGGCGAGCCATCCACTGACCATCTTATTTAGAGAGGTCGTGTGTCTGGGACTGGCTTCTCATTGTGTCTGGGGTCCTCCATTCCCCACCTGCGCTGGTAATGACCGTCCTTGACTCCCCTCTTCACTGCTAAGTGGTCGACTTCATGATCTCACCTCCCCCGCCGCCGCCACCGCCCATTGCTGATTGAAATTGCATTCATTAACGATAATTAATAATTGATAATTACACGGGTGGGACACCACCGGCGCCTCTCGACCAATCAGAAGGCGCGAGACAGATTCACAGAGGGGGCACTCTCCCAGCAGATTTTTTCGCGGTGCTGGCGCTTAAGAAAAGCGCAGGATCTATGCTAGGAGAGTGGAGAGAGGGTTGCGGCCGCTCACTCTCATCCCAGATCTTTCGCGGCGCTGTCCTTTACTAAGTAGGGCGCAGCAACTCTGCTAGGAGAGTGGAGAAAGGGCGGCGGCCACTCACTCTCCTCCCAGATCGCTAGGGCTTACTATGTAAAAAGCAGGTTCTATGCTAGGAGAGTGGAGATAGGCATCGTCCGCCCACTCTCCTCCCAGATCTTTCGCGGCGCTGGCGCTTACCAACCAAAGCCCACGATCTCTGCTTGGAGAGCGTATAGAGGGCGGCGTTCACTCCCAGGAGCTGGCCAATGAGCGGGCTCGAGGCGGGCACCACGTGATGTTGTTGTGGTGTGTTTTGACAGCGTGCTGCGTCCACCGGAGCGTAAGGCGAGTAAGATTGATGACTCCGGGGGGAACTCCCCGCAATTTAAGCGAGCTCTGATAACACTGGGCGAGCGGGGACGGCGCGCGACGCACGGACAGCTCTTGTTAAACGGCAAACATCTCCTTCTGCGCGGCGCGGCGCCCGCACCCAGTTTCCCGCCGTTTTCAGGGCGAGCAGACGACATTGAGGAGCGCGCGGTGAGTGAGTGACGGAGCACGGGACGGGTTGAGGGGATCAGGGAGCGGGTCGCTCATACGTCCCCCGGCCGCCGAGACCATCGCACGGGGCACAGAGCCGCAGCGATACATCACGGCCTGGAGAGTAGTACACGGGCTTACTGCGACACCCCACGGCCCAGCTACCACACGGGCCTACGGCTACATCCCACGCCCTGTCCACAGTAACACCTCACGGGCCTACGGCGACACCCCACGAGACCACCACACGGGGCCACAGCGAAAGCGATACCTCACGGCCGTGGAGACCAATACACGGTTTTACGGCTACATTCACACCTCACGTCCAGGAGACCAGCACATGGTCCTACGGCCAGCCGTCGGCAACTACCACACTAAAACACGGGCCTACGGCGATACCTCACGGCTCCGTCCATCACATCTCACGGTCGGCAACCACCACACGGCCCTACGGCGACAGCACACCTCACGGCCGCGGACACTAATACACGGGCTTACGGCAATAACTCACGGCCCCAGCCACCACCACACAGTCCTCCAGCAACACCTCACGGCCCTGTCCACCACGACACGGCCCTACGGCGACAACTCACAGTTAGACTTTGATCAAAGACAGGGCAAGGTGTCTAGAACCACCTCTTTTGACCTCCTCCTGTGGGATGGGGAGAGGAACTAGGCTCTGAGAGGGAACCAGGAGAAATTGATACCTGACTCTGAGACGGGGCGTTATACCAGACATACTTTGCTCCAGGGAGTGACTCCAGTATCTTCAGTTAAGTAATAAGCCTGGGAACTCAGTCAGGAGGAATCTGGTTACACTCGTCGGTCTATGAAAGACCGGGTCTGTAAATCGCTCGTCTGTAAATCGCTCGTCTGTAAATCGCCAGTTCTGTAAATCGCTCATCTGTAAATCGCCAGTTCTGTAAATTGCTTGATTATAAATCTATCCGGATGTGCAGTGCGGACAGCGGCGGCCAGATGGCGGCACCGTGCCCTGTCAGGTGGTGACCGGGCGCTACCCGCATCCCCCCCCCCCCTCACCTCCTCACCCCTCTCACCCCTCTCACCTGTCTGCCGCCGCGCCCCGCACACGTCAGTCAGTATCAGCACCGCACGGCAGAGACGGGAACACAGGATGTGCCGCCCACGTGCATCACGCCGGACCTTACGAGTCGTGATCGTCACGTGGAGCGAGTAGGACTGTAAGCCCTTCATGTGGAGCGAGTAGGACTGGAAGCTGTGTACGTATAGCGGGTAGGACTAAGGCTCCTTTTGTGGAGCAAGTAAGACAGATAGCCCTTCATGTGGAGCGAGTTGGATTGGACGCCCATCTAGTGGAGCGAGTGGGACTGGAGCTATTCATGTGGAACGAGTAGGACTTGTAGCCCTTTATGTGGAACGACTAGGACTTGTAGCCCTTCATGTGAAGCGACTAGGACTGGACACCTTTCAAGTTTCATGTGCAGAGAGTAGGATTGAAAGTCCTGAATGTGGAGCGAGAAGGACTCAAAATCCTTCATGTGGCGCGAGTAGGACTGAGGCACTTAATGTGGAGCGAGTAGGACTGGAAGCTGTGTAAGTGTCCCACGGATATACCCACACCTCCCCTCACACCTCCCTCCAGTAGTACATGACCTACACACCTAGTACCATTCATCGCGTGGATGTACTCGTACACACAGGAGCGCACTTCACTCCAGTGGTAGATAACTCACGTTAATTGAAACACTTCACTTTTACGGAGAACCTTGGAGAATAATTAAACAACCGCGCCATGATGCAGAGACCAGGTTTCACATCCGCCTTCTCCATCGACTCGCTGATCGGACCTCCCCCGCCCGCCGCCCGCCTCTCCCCGGTCGTCTACAACGGCTACGTCTTCATGCCGGGGGGGCCGGGGCCGGGGAGGGAGACCGGCGGCCGCCCCGACGTCTCCCCGCCGCCGGCGCACTCCCGCCCGGGGATGTGCGACCGCGCGCCGCCCGGCCCCGTGTCGCTCACCTCCCCGGCGCCGCCCCCGGTGCTGCCGGCGCACCTCAACCCGTACCCGGCGGGGCAGGCTCCGGGGGGACTGGGGGCTCTGTACGGGGGGCATCACCACGGGTTAGGGCTCGGGGGGTACCCGGGGCTCCTGTATCATCACCAGGCAACCCCCCCGCAGACTGAGTTGAATTTACCGACCACGTCGCACTTGGTGACGTCAGACGCGGCGACGTCAGGCGGCGCGACGACGTGTGCGACGGTGGAGAATAGCGGGGGGTTCCTCCAGGGTTCCCAGCACCTGAGGGCCTTCCAGCCGCCGCCGCCTGGAGTCTCCAGTGGAGGACTAGGAGGAGGGTTGGCGCGGTACCACGGGCAGGGCCGGGACAGGAGCAGCCCGGGCGCGCCCCGGCCCGCCTCCCGGGGCTCCGCGCCCGCGTCTCCCGGCAAGACGGACAGCACGTCGCCGGTGTCGTCCTCGTGCTCGCCGACGCGCCACGACGCCCGAGTTCCGCCCACTGACGCCGGCTACCCGCCCGCCGACGACGGTAAGACACGGTCACGTCTCAATTTGAATATAGAACACCTTAAAAATGTAAAGACTGGAGATTGTCTTAGCCTGGGGGCCATCCGTAAAGTATGACATATTCACAATTCAAAACCTGAAAAAAAAACAGATATGTCAGTTTTTTTTATTTGGGGCCATCCATAAAGTACGTAGCAGAATTTCTGAGATTTTGGACCCCCCCATCCCCATCCCCTCCCAATCTTGTACGCAACAGAACAAAGAAGGAGCATATGCAAAATTTTCAAAATTTTGGACCCCTCCCCCCCCCCCCCCTCAGTACTTTATGGATGGCCCCTTTTCCGTGGAAATCCAGTTTTTCAAATTCAGTATAGGCCTATGTAATTTTTTCAACTTGTGTCAAACAAAGACATTATTGATTTAGCCTCATTTACGCCAATAAATCAGTGGTATGAACCAACGACTATAGAGACCCCTTGGATGAACCTCCCCACAAACCAGCCCCATGATAAAACCGACAAGGACTTTTTTTTAATTTTTCCGGTGTCTCTGAAGCAGAAAAATCCAAATGAAAATATTTCCACTTTTTCCCCTAACCCCAATAGACATTCCTGAAAAAAAACCCTGGAACTTATCTCACCTCGGGGCCATCCAAAAAGTACGTATGCAGAATTTCTCAAATTTGGACCCTCGCCCCTTTTTCTCACAATCATGTACGCAATAGAACAAGGAGCATACGCGAAATTTCCGAAATCTTTGACCCACTACCTCCCACCTCTCAAAGCGTAGGTACTTTATGGATTGGCCCCTTGGTATAAACGTCCATAGACTTGACATCAGGAACTCATATTCCATGGCAGGGAAGGTAGTGTATCCAATACTCAATGGCTAATTTGACGTAAGCCACATCTCTATCTCAACTACATTTGAGTACAGTAATCTAGGCTCGTACATGTAAACCATTGTCTGTATGCCATAGAGACCCAGGTACTACCTCAATATTGGTATTTGTGTCATTTGTGTCCCAAAGGCTTAAACTGGAAACTCGTATTTCATGCCCTTACGAGTACTACAGACCGTTATCCATGGTCTCCTTTGTGTCGTCCATTCTTTTAGTGTGTACAGTGGTGAGATAAATACAGAAAGCAACTCGGTTTGGTCAAAGAAGTCATTCTCCGACACACTTGAATGCTATGTAATATTCACTTGGCTGTCGCCTCGTTTATATCACTCCACACCAAACTCATAGAGTCAATGACTTTGACCAAAACTTGTTGGTTTCTTCTTTATGGTGTGGGTCAACTTAATTAAACACTTAGCCACATTTACATCTCAACTACATTTGAGTTCAAGGGCCCGTTTAATAATGTAGGATCATACATGACACATTTCTCATGATGTTATCATTCCCATGACAGAGTTTTGGAGGGGTGAAAGTATCGTACCCAATACTCAATGGCTAATTAGGTGAGTTATTGCATCAATAAATGATGTTATATGGGGTGAGATAAAACCAGAAAACCACTCAATGAAAATAACTTGGTCCACACTCCACCTTCTTTGACCACAACGTAATTCCTCCACAGTCACACTCGGTGGAGTACGGACCAAGTTATTTTCATCTCGCGAGTTTCCTTCCAATTATGTTAGCCTGGTATAAACATCCATAGGCTCAACATTAGGAAATCGTTCTCAGCAGGGGTACAGGAAGGCCTGGCGTCCACCTACTACGGTAGAAATTTAGACCTACCGATATGGCACCGATACAAAAACCAAATATCGGAGACATATCGGGAAGGTGCAAAATTGTAGACATATGTCTAGACATACAAATCCACCATGCATTATATGGGGTTTTTATCGTTGTCTAATCGCAGAAACGTGGTCAACTGCCCCGATATTAGAAGACCTTCCGACGCGATTTTGATTTTCTATCGGGAGGTGCATCGTAGACCATATCGGAGCCATATCGTAGTATAGGTGGACGCCGGGCCTAGCTCATAATGATAATCAATGGGTAATAAACCCATACATATTTCCAAGCTAAGATAGAATCAGAAACATATTGGTGTTTGGTCTGAGACAATGTTCACTTCAGAATACTCCCTCGCCTATCGCCTCGTTCGTATTGCTGTGAACTGGGACACAGACCAAACACTCATTGGTGTCTTTCTTAATATGCCCCACATAGACGTTACTGACAGCCAGTTCTAATTATTACTAGCCATAAAGTATGTACGCAGAATTTCTGAAACTTTGCACCCCACCCCCACCCCGACTGCTACTCTTGTACGTAATAGAACAAAGGAAGAGCATACGCAAAATTTTTCTTTTTTACGTACGTACTTTATGGATGACCCCTAAGAAGTTAAGGTAGGTAGAACACCTTGGAAAAGATGGGAAAGAATGTCCTGGATAAAAGCTACTGGAAGCCAGTTCTAACCATTTTGTGGGCCTATATATACTCAGTGTTCCTTACGGCAAAATACGGAAAACTGTAGTAATGCAAAATATTTGGTTTATATATATATATATATATATATATATATATATATATATATATATATATATATATATATATATATATATAACCCAAATATTTTGCATTACTACAGAGAGAGAGAGAGAGAGAGAGAGAGAGAGAGAGAGAGAGAGAGAGAGAGAGAGAGAGGAGAGACTCAGAGAGAGATGGGGGAGAAGGAGAGAAAGAGAGAGAGGGAGAGAGAGAAGGAGAGACAAAGACAGAGAGAGACAGGGATGTGGCTAATAACATCAAAATAATTCGGAGGGGCTATTAATGAAGGAATATCTTTTCGGATGACTATTTACTTAAGGGGTTGTGTGAAAATCTCAGTAGCTCAGACTATAGAGAAATAGGCAAATACACTTCCATGTTCAAATATCACTTTCTGGGTTAACCATGCATGTTCATGTATTCAAACCAACATTCATTTTACATTCTTACCACAAGAGAAGTATATCTCAGTGGGGAGTTATTTAACTGTTGGAATTCTGTTTGGGGCACCGTGTATTGAGCTAATCAGTGAGGGGTTCACTCCTTTGTGTGTAATAACAAAAAAAAACCCACAATATCTGTATCACTAGAGCATTTTGTGCTGTGGTATATGCCCTTATAACATGCCAACAGTATGAAATCTGGTAGGGGAGCTTCTAGACGTCTCGTTGGGAGTGAAGAAACGCTGCCCTGTCTTTACAGAAAGACGGCTACTTTGTCCTTGTCTAAATTCACAATATTTTCAGCTTTCCCTGTTCATAGACTTTGTCCAGTATCTTCTGCATTGTTGATCAGTGGCCCATCTTACTAAAACAAAAAATATCGGCTTTTTTTTTTAATCTATTTATCCTGCTGGGGGGGTAGGGTGGTGGCTGGTTTGATTTGCCCTCACAGTATACAAGATTTTATATTTGATCAAAAGGGGCCGAATTCTCAGCAGAATCATGATTCTGTGATCTCTGGAACCGCCATAGAAAAATGGGTGAGATATTATTTCATTGTAATATGTCCCACTGATAACTTAGCGTCTCAGAAGCAATAATCAGGTGAAATACATGTAAAGCTAGACTGGCTCCAGTCCCTGCATCCTATGACTACAATCCTCGCTAGTATACAGGGACCAGTCCAGGGACCAATCAGGGAAGGATAGATAATATAATGGACATTATTCTGATTATGTTGAATCATTTGATGAATGTTCATAATCATAGACTTCAGCAAGTCTAATGTTAAGTCTTTGCTTTAAGGCAGTACTATTTGTTATTATCTTCGCCTTGTATAAACGTCCATAGGCTTAACATTAGGAACTCGTATTCAACAGGCTCGCGAGTATAGTAACTCATACTTAATGTCGCACTGTGGGTTTCTAAAGAAGAAAACAACAAGTTCTTGTCAAAGTTGTCGTTCTCCACGAGTTTGATGCGAAGTGATATGAACGAGGCAACAGCTGAGTGAACATCATGCAGTGTTCAAAAGAGTTTGAGAACAACAACTTTGACCAAAACGAGTTGCTTTCTGTATTTATCTCACCCCTGTACACACTAAAAGAGTGTTCGACACAGAATATAGACCATGGAGAACGGACTGCATTACTCATAGGGAAATGGAGAACGAGTTCCCAATGTTAAGCTGATGGGACACAAATTCCAGGATGAGATAACAGAAGGAAACTCACAAGATGAAAATAACTTGGTCTGTACTCCACCTCGTTTGACCGTGGAGTGATTTACAAAGCGAAGCTGCGTGAATTACGTGGTGGTCCATATTTCTTATGTCATTATATGACCCCCTGCAACTTTTAGGCAATGTATTTAGTGCGTGTGAGCATGCTCTAAAACACCTGGGGTAAGATAAACGTATATCTACAGAGAGAGAGGGAGGGATTGCGACCACCCCTAATTCCCTGCTATCAGCAATACACTCCCTGTGTGTTTTCTATGGAGAGACTTATCTGGTAAATAATACAGAAGGGTGCTGGAATGGGACAGCATTCCAGGTTAGCAGGCCAAGTTTCCAGTCCCATCACTATTTTATATGGGGAGGGGGGGGGGGGGGATGCAAAGTATTTTTTTCGGCATTTCCAAAGGAGGCTCAACTTTTTTCCACCAGTTTTTCCAAATGGGGTGGGGCAACTGTTTTTGGTATTTCCACGGGGTAAGGGCCCAATTTTCTTTGAGTATTTCCCAGTGTGGCCCTCCCGGTCATATATAATGAATGCTCCACTCACACCGGAGACAAATAGGTGTATTTACCGCTGGAGCTACATCAACAACGCGTGTGAGTGAGAAAACAGTCTACCTGAAACCCTAAATATCTGTATGCTCTGGGCTGTAAAAACCAGTACATACGGGAAAATAGTGCGTATGAAAAGAATAGTGAAGTGGACTCAAATCGGCACGCCATCAGTTGGATAAAGGTGTATAATAAATACAATATAGACTGGTTTCAGATAAAATAGTTGTATGCTCCTTGGAGTTGACCCTACGCTTTTATCTCACCCCTGGTATTTTTTCTCCATAGACTTAACATTAGGAACCCGTATCCACCATCCATGAAATATTTAGGAAAAAATTCCAATTTATGTCACAAGGGTTAGCTCATTAGTCAATGTGAAGGGTGAGATAAATTCAAAAACTATTCAAGTTTAGGATCAGAACTCGATCCCATCTCTTTCGAATCGCTACATAATTCACGCAGCTTCGCCTTGTGAATTACTACGCGATTCAAACTCTATGCGATACAAGCTCTGACCCTAAACCTTCATAGGTTTCCTCTACAATATCTCCCCACCTCGTGTGGCTCCACCTCGTGGCAACCCCTGAAGGGCGCATGCGTCAGCTGGGCGATAATAGGGGACTTGTGGTGTGAGCGATAATTGGGGGCCGCACACGTGGACTGATAAGGACGCGCGACTGTGAGTCGGAGGCCAACAGAGTCGGGGCGATCTATTACATTAGGCACTTAATGGAGCGTCGCGCGGCCAATTTGCCCCTGTCATCGTCGGCCGACCGCCGGGCCGTTATTCACGGGCCTCGAGATAGGAGAGGGCACGGCCGTAGTCTACTTAACCAGGTTTTTATACTGAAGAAACGTATGCCGCCTCTATCGCTGCCATGTAGTCACTTTTATTATCCACCTAATACAAAGTGTCCATAGAAAACACGTAGAGTGTGTATGGACATACCCGGAGCATACAGATATATCTACCTAATACAAAGTGTCCATAGGGAGTGTGTATAGATATACCCAGAGCATACAGATATATCCACCTAATGCAATATAACAAAGTGTCCATAGAGAACATATAGGGAATGTGTATCACCATACCCGGAGCATACAGATATATCGACCATATACAAAGTGTCCGTAGAAAACATACAGGGAGTGTGTATCGACATACCCGGAGCACACATAGGGAGTGTGTATAGATACACCCGGAGCATACAGATATATCCACCTAATACAATAAAACAAAGTGTCCATAGAGAACATATAGGGAGTGTGTATCTACATACCCGGAGCATATATATATATCCACCCAATACAAAGTGGCCATAGAAAACACATAGGGAGTGTGTATCACCATAGCCGGAGCATACAGATGTATCCAAAAGAATAGACAACACACAAGATATATCCCATGGAGAACGGACTGCAATACTCCTAGGAGCATGGAGAACGTGTTCCCAATGTTAACCCATAGGACACAAATATCAGGGGTGAGATAAACTGGGCGATGTGTCGTTGTGGCCCGTAGGGGTAGCTGAGTGCATCCAGTTTGCTGTGAGTAGCTGTGACAGACTCAGGCCCGACGTGAGGGACTCATGGACAGTAACATGAGCCGTCCCTCTGTCAAACACGTCGTCCACTCGCACCATATTTTGCCGGTTCTGGTGAAGATGAAAGGAGCACGGAGCCCGCACACCTCAAACAAACCCCGCCGCGGACCGCGCCCGTCGCCACGTGGTCCCGGGCTGTGTCAGTCACCGCCAGACGGGGCACGTTTAATAATCTAGGATCGTACACCGTTTTCTGTACGCCATGGAGGCCCAGGGGCACGTTTAATAATCTAGGATCGTACACCGTTTTCTGTACGCCATAGAGACCCAGGGGCACGTTTAATAATCTAGGATCGTACACCGTTTTCTGTACGCCATGGAGACCCAGGGGCACGTTTAATAATCTAGGATCGTACACCGTTTTCTGTACGCCATAGAGACCCAGGGGCACGTTTAATAATCTAGGATCGTACACCGTTTTCTGTACGCCATAGAGATCCAGGGGCACGTTTAATAATCTAGGATCGTACACCGTTTTCTGTACGCCATAGAGATCCAGGGGCCCGTTTAATAATCTAGGCCCTTTTCTGTATGCCATAAAGACCCAGGGGCCCATTTAATAGTCTAGGATCGTACACCGTTTTCTGAACACCATAGAGACCCAGGGGCCCGTTTAATAATCTAGGATCGTTTAGAAGACCCTTTTCTGTACGTCATAGAGACCCAGGGGCCCGTTTAATAATCTAGGGTCGTACACCCTTTTCTGTACGCCATAGAGACCCAGGGGCCCATTTAATAATCTAGGATCGTACACCCTTTTCTGTACCCCATAGAGACCGAGGGGCCTGTTTAATAATCTGGGATTGTTCATGTAGACCCTTTTCTGTACGCCATAGAGTGGGTCAACTTTATTCAACACTTATGAACGACCTTCTTGCTGCTCATGGCTACTGCCCCTGGTTACTGCCTATGGTTACTGCCCATGGCTACTCCCCTGACTACTGCCTATGGTTACTGCCAGTGGTTACTGCCCATCGTTACCGCTTGTTTTACTCCATTTAATCACTGCCCATAGTTACTACCCATAGAGTTCCACATAGATTTAATTCATGCTTTCTGCCAAAGTTACTGCCAATAGATATTGCCCATGGTCACTGTGTCCTTGCTAACTGCCAATGCCTACTGCCCATGGTTACTGCCCATGGTTACTGTCCTTGTCTACTGCCCACTGTGTCTTTGTTAACTGCCCACTGTGACCTATTTACTGCCAACCGTTACTGCCTGTGGTTACCGCCCATGCTTACTGCCCACTATTACTGTGTCCTTGTGTCCTTGTTTATTGCCCACTGTGTTCTTGTTTACTGCCCATGGCTACTGCCCCTGTTTACTGCCCATAGCTACTGCCCATGGTTACTGCCCACTGTGTCCTTGTTTACTGCCCATTGTTACTGCCCACTATGTCCTATTTACTACCCACTATGTTCTATTCACTGCCCATAGTTACTGCCCACTGTGTCATTGTTTACTGCCCATGCTTACTGCCTATGCTTACTGCCCATGCTTACTGCCCACAATGTCCTATTTACTGCCCACTGTGTGCTATTTACTGCCCACTGTGTCCTTGTTTACTTCACATGGTTACTGCCCACTATGTCCTATTTACTGCCCATGCTTACTGCCCATGTTTACTGCCCATTGTGTCCTATTTACTGCCCATGTTTGCTGCCCACTGTGTCCTTGTTTACTGCCCATGTTTACTGCCCACTGTGTCATATTCACTGCCCACTGTGTCCTATTTACTGCCCACTGTGTCCTTGTTTATTGCCCACTGTGTCCTATTTACTGCCCATAGTTACTGCCCATGCTTACTGCCCATGCTTACTGCCCACTGGGTCCTATTTACTGCCCATGCTTACTGCCCACTGTGTCCTTGTTTACTTCACATGGTTACTGCCCACTATGTCCTATTTACTGCCCATGCTTACTGCCCACTGTGCCCTATTTACTGCCCATGCTTACTGCCCACTCTGCCCTATTTACTGCCCATGCTTACTGCCCATGCTTACTGCCCACTGGGTCCTATTTATTGCCCATGCTTACTGCCCATGCTTACTTACTGCCCATGCTTACCGCCCACTGTGTTCTTGTTTACTGCCCATGCTTACTGCCCACTGGGTCCTATTTACTGCCCATGCTTACTGCCCATGCTTACGGCCCACCGTGCCCTATTTACTGCCCATGCTTACTGCCCACTGTGTCCTATTTACTGCCCATGCTTACTGCCCATGCTTACTGCCCACTGGGTCCTATTTATTGCCCATGCTTACTGCCCATGCTTACTTACTGCCCATGCTTACCGCCCACTGTGTTCTTGTTTACTGCCCATGCTTACTGCCCACTGGGTCCTATTTACTGCCCATGCTTACTGCCCATGCTTATGGCCCACTGTGCCCTATTTACTGCCCATGCTTACTGCCCACTGTGCCCTATTTACTGCCCATGCTTACTGCCCACGATGTCCTATTTACTGCCCACTGGGTGCTATTTACTGCCCATGCCTACTGCCCATGCTTACTGCCCACTATGTCCTATTTACTGCCCTGCTTACTGCCTGTGGCTGCCTCTCTGGTGGCGAGGTGGCGTCGGTCGGTGATGAGGTACACAGGTGTTCGTGAGGTGAGGCCGCAGGGGACAGCCACGTACACAATGCGTCTGGCCCGCCATAATGGCCGACGATCTGAAATAATAATGTTTATGTAAAATAGCGTCGTCTAGATCATCCGCGACTCATCAATATAACATGCCCGCCGCTTGTTGGTCGGTGACAATGAAAACACGATGGTAATCAGTCAACCCGCGGGAAACAAGCGCAGAAAAATGGCGGGAACAGTTTGTCGTCTGCTTTTTTTGACAGACGCCACATTGAGATATCAACGGTGTTATAATCCAATTGATTCGATAGCTTTGCTCGAAACAAATCCTGAATGATTATCATGACAAATAACTGAGGAAATATGACTAAAAATGAGAATTGTAATAGGGCTTTCTGGATAATGTTTCCGTATTGTAAAATTTAGGATGATTGCTTAATTGTCATTGAGTTTTATTTGGCTACTTTGATTTGATCAATATTGCTTATTGTTGTGTGACTGTGGGGAATGCTGTGGCCTACATCTGAATATTTTAGAGGGATCCATTAGAATGCATGACATATGGCATCAGGGTCATCGCTATAATGCGGCATGTACATATTGAACACAACACCAGGTGGGGCGACGAGCGTATGTGATAATAATGATAAGGAGGAATGCATTAACCGGAAACGGACAGACAATGGGAGTCTAGCTCCCGTAAAATGCTCTTTGGTTATTATTATTTATCCCACCCCTCATATAAATCTGCATGGTGTGACTGTATGCCGCGGTAATGCTATAAAATATTTATATGCCGCTGGTAACATATGAAGTTAAAAACATATGACAGGGTGAGATATCATCATGAAACATCACTCAATTTCATATAATTGTTTACATGGTGTTCATTGTCTTCCACTATAGATTCCACTCAGCTCTGTTTTGTGATATCATTCCGCAAAGACAATTCACACCATGAAATTTCGAGATCGTCCATGATATTATCTCACCCCTGGTATTTTTTCCTCATAGACTTAACATTGGGAACTCATACTCAACGCTCATTGAGCATTTAGAAAAAAAAAACTCAATAGGGAAAAGGTCACAAAACTTCGCCAATTAGTCAATGTGAAGGGTGAGATAAATTCAGAAACATATTCAAGTTTACAGTCAGAGCTCGATCCCATCTCCTTTGAACCGCTACGTAATTCACATGGCTTTGCCTTGTGAATTACTACGCGATTCAAACTTGATGGGATACGAGCCCTAACCATAAACTTTCATAGATTCCGCTATGCTATATCAACTATGTATACTACCCGCTCCTACCCATGGCGTATTTATTCCCGTACGTCACACAATGACGTACAGGGTACATATGATCACATGACTAGGTAAAATTTCGACCATATTTTGATCCGATACATCCCTCGGCCTACGGTATCGTGTTTTTTCCTACCCCTAATAAAAAACTCCATAGGCTTAACATTAGCGGACGGTATTTGGTCTATGGTGCAGGAAAGTGAAATTTATCGCTCTAGTGGGATTCAGTTGTCAAATGACGTCATTTGAGAAGCGACCAATGAGCTATGTGTGATTTCGACACTATCAACAAGCACACATTATGGAATTTAACGCAATATTCACTGAATATCGGTGAGTTTTATGTCATTTCTTATATTTTGAAGTAATATGGATGGGGTAGGATAAATTCTAAACAGAGTTAGTCAATTTCGCGTGCCACTGCTCTCGCCTCGCGCAGTAATTTGCGAAAATGCCGTCGTGCGATAAACAACAACAGGACTAACTCTCGGTAGTTTCTCCTAAGTATCTGGGTAATAACTTCACCACGTATTTTTGACGTACGACATCAGTAAGCCAGTTTCCGTATAGTATTAACCACAGTTCCCTTTGTGAACCGGAAATGCAGCTTTACGATGCCATTACTTAAAGCACTTTCGATACACTATTTCAGTTTCTATACCGGATGTGAATACTAATGTATCATAACACCAGGAATTCCCAGAATATGAATCGGGGACTTTTAAATCGATGTGTACCGTTCATCATTTCCACGAATTTCAGAAACGAAACATTTAGCCTTGAATAATGCGTAATATGTTGGTGAATTCTTTAGAATTTCAAAAACATGTATAGATGAATGCGCTTTCAACGATATCAATACGTTCAGAACAGAAAACCTATTTTGTGTTTTATAGTTATGACTCATATATCGACGACAATGAATGTTATCGGGACTATACCCATATATATTATCCACCTAATACAAAGTATTTATAGAAAACATACAGGGAGTGTGACTATCACCATACCCGGAGCATACAGATATATCCACCTTATACAAAGTGTCCGTAGAAAACACAGAGGGAGTGTGTATCACCATACCCGGAGCATACAGATATATCCACCTAATACAAAGTGTCCATACAAAACACATAGGAAGTGTGTATCACCATACCTGGAGCATACAGATATATCTACCTAATACAAAGTGTCGGTAGAAATCACATAGGGAGTGTGTATCACCATACCAGGAGCATAAAGATATATCCACCTAATACAAAGTGTCCAGAGAAAACACACAGGAAGTGTGTATCACCATACCTGGAGCATACAAGTATATCTACCTAATACAAAGTGTCCATAGAAAACACATAGGGAGCGTGTATCACTATACTCGGATGAACTGATATCGGCATACCACTTGCCCCAAAAAGGTGGATAATAAATGCAATATAAACTGGTTTCAGATTAAAGCCACCGTAAGCTACTAGGAGTTGACTCTACACATATCTTTGAATGCGCTTGTTTATTACTATACATCTGTGGCCAAACATGTATGAAATACTGCCCGCTGCTAGGGGTGTAGTATGCATAATGTTCGCGCCCGCCGTGACAGCGGGCCGTAGTGAATGGCAGTGGTTTTATAAATGCAGTTAATAAAACGGTTTTAAACAATTTGGAGGTGTAGAGTAATAAGAAAACGTGGTTACTGAGGCCGTACAGATGGCCATTCTCGGTCATTTGATGAAAAAATACAGCCCTCTCGCCTGTGGCGTCGGGCCCTATTTTTTTTCACTAAATAACCTCGAACGAGCCCCCGTACTGGCCCAGTAACCACGTTTTCTCATATTACTGCACATCAACCCCTCTAAGTACATAACCGCTTGTATCTGTAACCAGTCAACATTGTGTATATACTTAGAAGGAAACCCATTAGATGAAAATAGCGTGGTCCGTACTCCACCGAGTCTGACAGCAGAGTAATTCACGAAGCGAAGCTGAGTGAATTAGCAAATTAGCCATTGAGTATTGGGTACACGAACCTCACGGCCGTGGAATACGAGTTCCTAATGTTAAGCCTATGGGGGAAAATACCGGGGTGAGATAAATTCCCGGTACCCTGCCTGTCATAGGGCAGTTAACGATAGATATTAAACTGCTTTCAGATAAAAGCGGGGTCAGTAACCACGTTTTCTCATATTACTGCATACCCACCCCTCTAAGTACATAACACTGTGTATATACATTCCTGGTATCCTGCCTGTTACAGGGCAGTTAACGATAGATATTTCACATGATTCCGGGGGCAGCATGTTCTGACATGATACAGTGGTCGTCTACATGTAGCACAGACCACTAATCGCACTGACTTCTCATCTAATCCTCTGTCTGGCCTGGCAGACTGTCAGTAATACCTCCCTCCGCTGTCAACAGTTGACAAACTAAGTGCCAGCCATTAATCCGGTCTTCTCCGTCGACATTTGCTTTGTTTCCCCCACAACCCCCTCCTCGCCGGAAGTAATCATCAAATGGAGGCGCATGCGCAAACAGCAGCGCCATCTGTCATCCGCGTACGACTTGCCGCGTGTGACGAGTCTCGTGGCCACGTGAGAAAAACGAGAGGTTCCGCGAGATTTGGCACCTCATGGGCCGGTGCTGCCTCCCTCCCCCTCCTCCCCACGAATTAGTAGAACTCTGTAGATTAGCAGGAGACTGGCCCTATAGATTAGTAGGACTATATCCCTATAGATTAGTAGGACCCTGTCCCTATACATTAATAAGACCCTGTCCCTATAGATTAGTAGGACTCTGGCCCTATAGATTAGTAGGACCATGTCCCTATACATTAATAAGACCCTGTCCCTATAGATTAGTAGGACTCTGGCCCTATAGATTAGTAGGACCTTGTCCCTATAGATTAATAAGACCCTGTCCCTATAGATTAGCAGGACATTTTCCCTATATATTAGCAGGACCCTGTCCCTATAGATTAGCAGGACCTGGTCCCTATAAATTAAGAGAACTCTGTCTCTGTCAACTGGCCATCCTAAGTAATCTTGAAAAGAGTAATCTGGGAAAATGTGATGGGTAATGGGAGCATTGACCATCCGGAGAAAGGAAGCTATTGTTTTTATCTACCCAGTACGGGGTCTTCATACTAAGTCTATGGAGCCTACAGATCGCTATTATTACCCACCCAATACAGAGTCTCTATATTAAGCCTATAGGGAGCGTGTATTATCCATCTAATATGGAATCTCCATACTAAGCCTATGGAGCCTACAGATCGCTACTGAGTAGATTCCGGAAAGCCGTATTCTCCTAGGAGACTACGGCTTTTTCAGCCACCTGACAGGCATTATGGAATCTATTTTATATTAACAATGCACGGCGCTTGCATCGAATTTCTACTTATCTGCAAGATTATTTCCTAATTTTTAGTCCAAAATTGAGTAGTGAATACAACATTACCATGATTTCGATCCGTGTGGCGGCATTCTCCTTGTACATGTAGTTGACACGACACAATACTCCTCACTATTGCTCAGAGTATTACAATGCTTCAACTACGCGGAGAATACGACCATGCAGATCGAAACCATGGTAATATTGTGTATGTATTCACGACAGGATTAACATGCTTTATTCATATATCACGGATGACACGGTGGCTATCGCGACCAACGATCAATTTCATATGTTTAACATTTCTTCTTTTTTTTTAAAAGCCATAACTAATACAAGACTAATCAGTTATCATTTCCTAATGTGAAATAATCATAATGAGTGGTGGCTTATTAACAATACATGGAACATAAGAAAGAGCATGAACTATAATATAATCATTCTCGCGGTGATAAATCATATTGTCGCAGCTACCCGTCAGAGCTCAAGGGGTCGGTCTGGAAACGTAATTAATTATTTGAGACTCTTTAGAGACGAGTCAGCGAATTGACCCCAGTTTCTTTGTGGTCTTTACCTGCAGTATGTGGCGCCGTAGGCTGTGGTAATTTACTACCTCAGCCTCTGACTGGGTTCGGGGACGTGTTTCTGGTCCATTACTGACGTTTTGAACTCCTGATGAGACTTAATAGGTCGAAACCAACACCTGTCACTGCCACCCTCATCATGTCTGGGTGATTGGGGATGGGGAGGGAGGGGGGTTGGGGGGGGGGGGTTGGACAGTGATCTATCTATAGAGTCGGCTATGGTAGTTGGGGAGAAAGCATTTTTCCCCAACTACCATAGCCGACTCCCCAAGCCTCTCCTTGTTTATCAGCAATGTTAGCATCTTGTTCGTTAGTGGTGGGTACTTTGGCGACGGAACATTCTTAAAATACATGTAAATAGAGAATAATCGATGGTTTGGGGACAGGCGGCCGTAAACCACGAGGGGTTTACGCGTCAACCTCGAGTAGATTAATGAGCCGCTATCTTATAATTTCCTGGTGGATGATGGCGGAACTAGCAATCACTATGTGCCCTATAATATATATAAATCATATATATATATATATATATATATATATATATATATATATAAATAAATATATATATATATATATACATACACTGAAACCCCGCTTAAGGGGAACCCTCCGTTCCGAGCAAAGTGTACCCCTTAAGCGGGGTAGCCTCTTAAGCGGGGTAGTCTCTTAAGCGGGGTTAAATTAAACAAAATAAAGATTTCTGTTATATATAAATATATATATATATATATATATATATATATATATACATATATATATTTATACATATATACATATAATTATTTGTCTATAAGACTATGTGTGCCATCAGAAAGCCCTATACTCTCAGCAAGTATTGTAAATATTTTGTCCTAATCCTAATTGTAATCACACACACAGAGGTGGGCGATGATAGGGCGAGAAGCCATCTGGATTAAAACGACCGTAAACTCAATGATGACTCCGCTGTGTAGCTGACAAGAGCAGGGTGACCCCGCTGTGCCACCCCCAGTCACTATTAACGCAGCCCTCACCCGCAACATGGCCGGGGGCGCCACTGTGCAAAGACTGACTCCTCGACACTCCATCTAAAGACAATAAATCACCGTCTGGGGGCGCTGTGTGAGCGCATGCGCAGAGCGGACAATGGCGGCGCACGGAAATTGATTTAAAAACACACTTACTGAGGTCCGTCCGCCATGTTGAATGTATCAAGTGCTAGAGTATACAAACTCCCGTCAAATTTAAACTCGCAAAACGAAACCGATAGCATTCGCCATTTTCCTTGAGACTGGTAATAGTAGTATGAGAATTTTGAACCAAAGGAGAATTGTCTGAGAAAATAATGGAAAGTGTGAAGTACACCCGTCTCAGGTTCATTAGTCTCCTGAGTGGCCAGTGTAACATAGTGTGGCTCTGGTGGCCAGTGCAAGTAGTGTAGCTCTGGTGGCCAGTGTAACATAGTGTAGCTTTTCGTGGCCAGTGTAACATAGTGTAGCTTTTGGTGGCCAGTGTAACATAGTGTAGCTTTTGGTGGCCAGTGTAACGTAGTGTAGCTCTGGTGGCCAGTGTAACATAGTGTAGCTTTTGGTGGCCAGTGTAACGTAGTGTAGCTCTGGTGGCCAGTGTAACATAGTGTAGCTCTGGTGGCCAGTGTAATATAGTGTAGCTCTGGTGGCCAGTGTAACACAGTGTAGCACTAGTGGCTAGTGTAACACAGTGTGGATTTGGCGACCAGTGTACAGCCGACGATCATGACAGCGGCAGTCACTAGGTGTCGCTCACGACTTCCGCTTCCCACGCCTATTGTTCTCATTGTCACCACTAGGGCCGCTAGGCGGTAAATGGCTGTCGGTCCCACCACCCTCACCCCTCCCTGCACACCCCACAGCCCCCCACCCCAGAGTAACCCCAGAGACTGTGTCTGGTTTGAAATAATAAATAACAGAAATGAGTGTACATTATTTACCATAGAAATATGCACATCTCTAGTTACACGTAGAACACAAAAATACTCCCAAAAGCACTTAGAATTTAGGATATTTTAAAAACTGGCGGATTGAGCAGATTCTGTCCTAAACAGACAGAGATACAAGCGGCCGCAGGAAGTAGAGGGCAGGATCTCTGCTAGGAGAGTGACACCTCACAGCCTCTCTCACCCGACACCTCCCCTCCCCAGCACATTTCACCCTCATTTAATTATTGGCAGGGGCAGGCAGTTGTCATTGATACAATAATAATCTACCCGACCCTCCACCCTGTCTACACAACAGAGCAACACCCATCTGACGGACCGACCATTATATATGGTGGGGGGGGGGGGGGTAATCTGAAACTTCACCGAGAAAAATGGGGTTTTGCCGATGACACACCAAGCGGGTCGAGGCGGCGATCTTTTGAATCACCACTACAGAATGACGTATATGTAAGACACCCCGCGTTAACGGACACCTTTGCTCGGAACGGATCCCTCTATTAGGTTTTACTGTATCTGCTCTTTGGCAGTATTTTCCTCAACCTGTCGCAAGAATCTTTATATAAACCGAATTTTCACCGCCCCCCTAACTTTACATACCATACCAAATGAACCCCCCAAACGCCCCCACCACCCCCGGCGGGAGCGCGTCCCTTTCATCCTTTGTCGTCTGCCTTGATGCAATCATTTCGCCCAGATATTTCGGGCGGGTGGCATTGAGGTTGAATTAAAACATCGGCGAGGAGTCAGTTGGTGGTTTGATGAGTTGCCCTGCGGCGCCTGTCAGTGGACGTCCTGCTTCAGCTTTCACTGGGCGCGCGGACAGTGGCGGTGCAGTCAGGCGTGAAGGTGTGTGGGATGACTGACTCTCACACACTGAGGGGGTGTAGGTGAGAGGAGGCTCACAGCTCACAACTGACCACCACTTTTATTATCCAGCGATTACGGAGTATCCAAACTATAGCTATAGGGAGTGTGTAATTCACAGGGCGGAGATTACGGAGTTTCCACACTAAAGCTATAGGGAATGTGTAATTCACGAGGCAGAGATTATGGAGTCTCCAAATTATAGCTATAGGGAGTGTGTAATTCACAGGGCGGAGATTACGGAGTTTCCACACTAAAGCTATAGGGAATGTGTAATTCACGAGGCAGAGATTACGGAGTCTCCAAATTATAGCTATAGGGAGTGTGTAATTCACAGGGCGGAGATTACGGAGTTTCCACACTAAAGCTATAGGGAATGTGTAATTCACGAGGCAGAGATTACGGAGTCTCCAAATTATAGCTATAGGGAGTGTGTAATTCACAGGGCGGAGATTACGGAGTCTCCGAACTATAGTTATAGGGAATGTGTAATTCACGGGGCGGAGATCACGGGGTCACAACTGACCACCACTTTTATCATCCAACGATTACCGAGTCTCTAAACAATATATTTTTAATTTTCACAAACATTTCTACTAGTGGTAGATCTTCCAATGCATGTTTTTTTTTCAGCTATAACAATTCATGCATCTAGATAATCGCATTCAACTCCATACGAAACTTATAGGGACTGTGTAATTCACAGGGCGGAGATAACAGAGTCTCCATACTAAACCTATAGGGACTGTGTATTTTAAAGGGTGAAGATTATGGAGTTTCCAGACGAAACCCAAACTATAGCTATAGGGACTGTGTAATTCACCGGTTGGAGATTACAGAGTCTTTATAATAAACCTATAGGGACTGGGTAATTTACTGGGCAGAGATTACGGAGATCACGGAGTTTCAAGATAAAATCGTTATTCATCGCCAATCCATACGTCAGACAATTCATTCTGGATATTATTAGATGGGTATCAACCTATTATAGATATACAGTGTATAGACATTGTACCACATTATTTATGTTGCTTCTCTGTTATTTACATAAATCAAAACTTTGGAAGCACGAAATGAAACAACAATATCAAACCAATATCATACACTGGGTGCAGATATAAAGAGAAGTGAATAAAATCTATTTCAACATAACAGCATCAGAGGAAAACCAAGTTACCTCGCTGTTTTGAAAAAAATGTCTGCTTTTTAGGTTCTACTTCAAAACCTCCCTTTGTATATGTAACATTTATCATGAATCTTGTAGTAGGTCCTCTGCCACAGGCAAAAACTAATTGAGAATGTATATATCTAAATTTATAATTGTTGATTTTATGATATCATCTCCATCACAAAAAGATGGGGAACAAACAAAGTTACGCTGTATAACCGCTACTCTACTATGGGCATCCGGTCTATTATATCGCATGCATTAGATTTGAATGATGTTTCAGTAGATTCTATAGAAAGGTGATTGAACTGTGATAGGCCAGTAATATCGTTTATTGAAATATTCAAAGACTGACCAATAGAAATGATGACCTGTTTATCAATATGTTAAGCATCATATATGCCCATCATTGACCAAACTTTCCCTCAGTTGTGAGTGGTGCCACATTACATAATCTAAGCAGAAAAAATCGTGGGTTATTTCACGAGCTGGGTCGTTTCCATTGACGATTTCGAGTTAGCTGTGCCAAAAGTCCGTCGGTGGTTCCTGACTGTAGATTAGTGACGGGAAATTGGCCAATGAAAATAGTTTATAATATTCTGAGTCTGAAATACAAATACACAAATGAGCTCAATTAATGTCCAATTAATGTAGTTGAATGTGTGCTGGCCTTGCATCACTTGACAACAGAGGAGTGGCTATTCCTTACATCTAACGGTACACTCAGCCTCCAACAAACACTCATGGGGGCCGTTTCCTCGGTCATCAATCTCTGTCTCCATCCAACCCTTTGTGATACACACTGACCGCTCCCCCAATACCCAGCCCCACTGCCCGCTCCCCCCCCCCCCCCCCCCGACACCTAGCCCCACTGCCCGCTGGCTAGTGAGGCAGTCAAGTGTTCACACCTTACAGTCTATCTTAATTTGGGGGGAGGTTGATGCACTTTATGATGGCGCACCAGAGGCCTGTTTAATAATCTAGGATCGTACAGAGAGACTCTTTTCTGTACCTCGTACAAGGGTCATCGTTTAATGATAATCCAGGATCGTTCATGTAAACCCGATTCTGTATCGCATACAAGTGTTACCGTTTAATAGTAATCTAGGATCGTACATGAAGACCCTTTTCCGTACCTCATACAAGGGTCATCGTTTAATGATAATCCAGGATCGTTCATGTAAACCCGATTCTGTATCGCATACAAGTGTTACCGTTTGATGATATTTTTCAACAGCAGCAAATGCTGAGTCACAAAGTCGTCCTGATTTACAGTAAGGCCCAGCGTCCACCTACTACAAAAGAAATTTAGACCTCCCGATATGGCACCGATACAAAAAGCAAATATCGGAGACATATCGGGAAGGTGCAAAATCGTGGACATATGTCTAGACATTCCAATCCACCACGCATTATATAGGGTTTTTATTGGTGTCTAATCGCAGAAACCTGGTCAACTGCCCTGATATTAGGTGACCTTCCGACGCGATTTAGATTTTTTCGGGAGGTGCATCCTAGACCATATTGGAGCTATATCGTAGTAGGTGAACGCTGGGCCTTAAGGTCCGTTTCCATTGGCCGAGGAAAACAGCGTCTCCTAATAGCCCATTTCCATTTTGCATCAGCAGTGCAAAAAAGGGTCCGTCGGTGGTTCCTGACTGTAGGCCTATATCGGTGATGGCCAATGGAAATAGGCAATTAGGAGAACACCAAAAATCTATACCGTTTTGGTCGGCCAATGGAAACGGGCCTTTAGTGTGCTAACGAACCTACCTATAATTTAAGTGGAGTCCTCTTTCATTTCCTGCAAGGAAAAATATTAAGAAAAGAATATTGAGCGAGCTCAGCAGTAAAGTCCTCTACCGGTAGATTTAGTTGATGGATGACATCGTAGTTTGATGATTATCCATTACCTCCACTTGACTGTTCACAGGGCAGAACGCATCCACAATGGATAAGTAGACAATAATCGATGGGTTTTTAGACAGGCGGCCGTAAACCACGAGCGGTTCACGTATAGTGATACACGAGCGCTAGCATGTATATTACGACGTTAAGCTGGAATGGTTTACAAAACCGCCTGTTTATTATTCATCTCATCCAATAGATTGAAATTAGTAATTGCCATGTATTAATGTGTATATCACTGGACACTATTATTTTTTGCTCCTTAACACAAAGGGACTATTTCCGTATACAATAGCTTTGAGGCCGTATACGACGGAGTTGAATCCGTATACCATGATAAACACAGTTAAGGGAATTCAGATGGATAAAGTTTGGTGTAATTGATGATGATGATGATGATGATGTGTAATCTAGGATCGTACATGAAGACCCATTTCTGTACGCCAAGGAGACCCAGGGACGACGTGGGTTCAATATGGGCGATCTTATGGATGGCTAAACTGTCTTAGTGAACAGACTTAAATATTATCAAACGATAACCCTTGTGCGAGGTACAGAAAAGTGTCTTCATGTACGAGCCTAGATTATTATCAAACGATAACCCTCCTACGAGGTACAGAAAAGGGTCTTCATGTACGATCCTAGATTATTATCAAACGATAACCCTCCTACGAGGTACAGAAAAGGGTCTTCATGTACGATCCTAGATTATTATCAAACGATAACCCTCCTACGAGGTACAGAAAAGGGTCTTCATGTACGAGCCTAGGTTATTATTAAACGATAACCCTTGAACGAGGTACAGAAAGGGGTCTTCATGTACGAGCTTAGATTATTATTAAACGATAACCCTTGTACGAGTTACAGAAAAGGGTCTTTGTGTACGAGCCTAGGTTATTATTAAACGATAACCCTTGAACGAGGTACAGAAAGGGGTCTTCATGTACGAGCTTAGAT
The DNA here is from genome assembly GCA_950022655.1 of Alentia gelatinosa. Lineage (NCBI taxonomy): Eukaryota > Metazoa > Annelida > Polychaeta > Phyllodocida > Polynoidae > Alentia > Alentia gelatinosa. The sequence continues at coordinate 4,189,851 of OX465592.1, read as the reverse complement.
TATTATTAAACGATAACCCTTGTACGAGTTACAGAAAAGGGTCTTTGTGTACGAGCCTAGGTTATTATTAAACGATAACCCTTGAACGAGGTACAGAAAGGGGTCTTCATGTACGAGCTTAGGGTATTATTAAACAACGACCCTTGTACGAGGTACAGAAGAGGGTCTTCATGTACGAGCTTAGATTATTCCCATCGAGCCTCCTCCCAGAGGGCCGGCCGGTGGTCGTGTGACAGAAGGAGCACTTCACTCATGAATAGCAATGAATCCTGAATCCATCTCCCGGCGTTACACAACGGTCGGCGGAGAGGGGGCCCTCGGGGGGCATTGTGCTTGACGCAACCCCTCTCTGTACCCCTCAGTGGGCGTGGTGTGGGGGAGGGGGGTGTGGGGAGGGGGTGCCCTCCACTCCACTCTTTATCTCACCCCTGGTATTTTTGTCCTATAGGCTTAACATTGGGAACTCGTTCCCCATGCCCCTACGAGTATTGCTGTCTGTTCTCCATGGCCTATATCCTGTGCATCATCCATTCTGTCAGTGTGTACCCGGATGAGATAAATATAGAAAACAACTCGTTTTGGTTCTCCAACTCGTTTGAATGCTACGTGATATTCACTCGGCTCTCGCCTCGTTCATATCACTCAGCAATAAACTCGTGGAGAAAGTCACTGCGCTCTATTGGAGGAGAATTCTTAACGAACTAGGCTTAGAGCCTTGAGAATCTACTGGCACGCAGTATTCCCGCTAGGTGGCATCATTTAGATTATAGCAATCTTTGAGTTGCATTGATATACGTCTTTAGCAGGGAGGCAGGCCAGTGGATTCTCAAGGTTTTAATGTTCGTTAAGAATTCTTCTCCATAGAGCATAGTGAGAGTACAGAATACAACTTATGAGAGGGGTGCAGGGGTGTGTGGTGTGGGAGGTGGTGTCCTCCCCTCTGTACCCTCACGGGGGCGTGGTATATATAAGAGGGGGTGTGGTGGAGGGTGGTGAGGGGTGCGGCTGGGGATGGGTCACCTGTGGTTTGAGATGGCCCGGTGGAGCTTTAAATGAGAGGGCAGGAAAGTGTTACTCTATAGGAGAATGGCGTTAGATAGGTTCGGTAATTGAGCTGACGTAATCGGGGGTATCGCCGACAGGTGGGGGAGAATTGAAGAACTGGGATTATTGACGGGACGTTGATGGGAAAAGACTGAAAACCACTTTTTAATCAATTATGTCACAGGTGTGAGACCCCAGGATCAACTATCATCACATATAGACCTGAATAGATAGATGCACGGCAATGACTGGTTTTGTGTACGAGTGTCTGTAATCTCCGAGTAGTTGACGCGTAGTAATATCCGAGCGACAGCTAACAACTACGAGGAGATTACAGCGACTCGTACACAAAACCAGACGTTATTGTGCATTTATCATATTCACTTTTACGATCCAGGAGTACTGATTCCATTCGTCACTGAGTGACGAAATGATATTCATACGTCCCTCCGTACCACGTGACTTGTTTAAAAATGGCTTTTAAGAATAATTTCTAGGCATAAAAGGTGAACTCGGTGAATATTAACGACCAAAAACAACTCGGAACAGATTCTATTCAAGCACACTAACCACGTCTCCATATATTACTTCACTCCGAAGTTCTGTAACACATATAATCTTATCGTCCATCTTGTCCTAAAACTCATTCACTAAACATCTCCTTATTCTCCACAGATCTCACCAGGTCAACCGGAAGTCCAGATGGCCGGTTGCGTGACCTCACTTCCGGCGGAAGTAGCCGACCCTTCTCCCCCGGAAGTAGCGGGCGTCCTGGTGACGTCACAATGAGCGACAGCGGCAGCGACATGGAGGGCGACGACGACTGCTACTGCGACGGCGACAGCGGCGGAAGTGCCACCGGAAACGGCGGATCGTCGACCGGAAGTGGCGGGAAGTCGCGTCGTCGGCGGACGGCCTTCACGAGCGAGCAGTTGCTGGAGTTGGAGAAGGAGTTTCACAGTAAGAAGTACCTGTCGCTCACGGAACGGTCCCAGATCGCGCACTCCTTGAAACTGAGCGAAGTTCAGGTGAAGATTTGGTTCCAGAACCGGCGCGCCAAGTGGAAGCGCGTCAAGGCGGGGCTGGTGCACGGCCGCCAGCCGAGCGGGCCCGAGACCCCCAACAAGCCCAAGATCATCGTGCCCATCCCCGTGCACGTCAACCGCATGGCCATACGGAGTCAGCACCAGCAGCTGGAGCGGAGCGGGCGCCCGCCGCCACAGCGCCCCACCGCCTGACAGTAGGCCTCCCCCGCGCCCGGCCAGTCGGACAGTAGGCCCTGCCCCGCCCAGCGCCGCCCCACAGACTGACAGTAGGCCCCGCCCCGCACGCCGCCCTGTCAGCCTGACAGTAGGCCTTCCCCGCGCCCGGCCAGCCTGCCCTGGACGGGGTCCCGTAGTGCCAGCCTGCCAGCCTGACAGTAGGCCCCGCCTGCCGCCCCGTCAGCCTGACAGTAGGCCTTCCCCGCGCCCCGCCAGTCGGACAGTAGGCCCTGCCCCGCCCAGCGCCGCCCCACAGACTGACAGGCCCAACCGGCGCTGCCTTGCCAGCCTGCCCTGGACGGGGTCCGCAATGTTAGCCTGCCAGTCTGACAATAGGCCCCGAGAGTAGGCCCTGAGATTAGGCCCGCCCTACCAGCCTGCCCTGGACAGGGGTCCCATAATGTCAGCCCGCCCCACCGCCTGACAGTAGGCTCTACCCTCACACCCGCACTGCCAGAATATCTGGGACTGGGGTCCCGAAATGCCTGCCCGCAATGTTCAGGAAGGCCGTCCTGTAATGAATGCCCGCAATGCCCGCCCACAATGCCCGCCCGCAATGCCCACAATGCCTGAAATGCCCGCCCGCAATGCCCCACCCGTGATGTCCGCCCGTAATGTCCGCAATGCCCGCAATGGCCGCCCACAATGCTCACCCGCAATGTCCCGCCCGCAATGTCCCGCCCGCAATGTCCCGCCCGCAATGTCCCGCCGCAATGCCCGCAATGCCCGCCCGTAATGTCCGCAATGCCCGCAATGGCCGCACGCAATGTCCCGCCGCAATGCCGCAATGCCCGCAATGCCCGCAATGGCCGCACGCAATGTCCCGCTGCAATGCCGCAATGCCCGCAATGCCGCATTACCCGCAATGTCCGCCCGCAATGCCCGCCCACTAAATCCGGCATTGCCTGCCCGCAATGCCCGCCCGTAATGTCCGCAATGCCCGCCCGTAATGCCTGCCCGCAATGTCCCGCCGCAAAGCGCGCCCGTAATGTCCGCAATGCCCGCCCGTAATGCCTGCCCGCAATGTCCCGCCGCAAAGCGCGCCCGTAATGTCCGCAATGCCCGCCCGTAATGCCTGCCCGCAATGTCCCGCCGCAAAGCGCGCCCGTAATGTCCGCAATGCCCGCCCGTAATGCCCGTAATGCCCGCAATGCCCGCCCGTAATGCCCGCAATGCCCGCCCGTAATGTCCGCAATGCCTGCCCGCAATGCCCGCCCGTAATGTCCGCAATGCCCGCCCGCAATGCCCGCCCCCAATGCCCGCCCGCAATGCCCGCTCGTAATGTCCACCCGTAATGCCCGCCCGTAATGCCCGCCTGTCATGTCCGCGGGACGGGCGGCTCCGTATACGTCAGCTCTCAAGGTGGTGCTGCCGGGACAGGCTCCGTACAAGTCACAGGCCCCAGGAGCAGGAGCAGGAGGAGGGGAAGGTCATCGATAATCCTAAGGTCACATAGATATCTAAATCCTACCCTCCAGGATCGGTCACTGTGTCTCACTCCCTTAAAGCGCGGCGGAGAAAAACTGGACTCTTTAGGTTTTGGAACTTATTCAGGGGTGACCGGGATTGAACATAGGGATTGGTGTGGGTAGAAGAAGTGTGGGGAAATGTCCCACGTTGAAGAAGTGGGTTATTTGTTATTATTGTATAGCTTTACTTGAGGAGTGGCCGTTGGTGTATGTTGTCAGGATGTTGACAAGGACTCCATGGCTGGAGCAGTGTGTCTGACATACCTGCATTAAGAAGCGAGACTGAGAGAGGAATACATGTGTCAACAGTTGGCCTCAACTAGATTAGAATTCACGAGGGTATGTAGATGTTTGGGCCCACCACCTGAAAGTCGGGACGTTAGGGCCCACACATCGGGACGTTAGGGCCCACCACCCGAAAGTCGGGACGTTAGGGCCCACGAATCGGGACGTTAGGGCCCACCACCCGAAAGTCGAGATGTTAGGGCCAACATATCGGGACGTGAGGGCCCATCACCTGAACGTCGGGACGTTAGGGCCCACCTATCATAACATCGACATATATCATTGAAATATGCATACATGTCAGATGAAAACTTACATTTCATGAATTTTACCAAAACTGTGTCATTTCCGTGTCATTTGTGCTAGCTTTTTAGCACTACCAATAACAGAACAGACGCCGATTTCAGCTGGGCCCTAACGTACAATTATGCTATTTCTCCTTCCCGGCACCACAGGTGTGAACGCGGCATCAGGGTGCGGCCGAAGCGCGACTGAGGATTTCTAAGTTGGGCCCTAACGTCCTGACTTTTGCCAAGTGGGCCCTAACGTCCTGCAATCTTCACAGGAGTGTCAGTGCAGACCACAAACTGGTTCTGGTGCATGGGTGAGGTTATCACAGAACATTCAATGCTCTTTATTGTTTTGAGTTTGAAATAGCAACATAGACTGACATGACAGACAGATAACCCATGTTTGTGTCACTTTTTCTCCCATAGACTTAACATTGGGAACTCGTACTCAATACCCATGGAGTATTTAGGAAAAATACTCAATGGGGGATCATGTCACAAATGTTAGTCAATTAGTCAATGTGAGGGGTGAGGTAAATTCAGAAACCTATTCAATTTTATCGTCAGACCTCAATCCCATCTCGTTTGAATCGCTATGTAATTCATGCTTTGTCTTGTGAATAACTACGCAATACAAACTCAATGGGATATAAGCTCTGACCAAACTCTCATAGGTTTCCTCTATGAAATCTTGCCCTCAGTTCTAGAGACAATGCTTTCCAAGGACCAGGAGAACTTATGAAAAAGAGGAAATACAATATCATACCATAAAAACGAGACCAACAAGTTTTGGTCAAAGTCGTCGTTCTCCACGAGTTTTATGAACAAGGCAAGAGCCGAGTGAATATCACGTAACATTCAAACAAATTGGAGAAAAATAACTTTGCCCAAAACGAGTTGCTTTCTGTATTTATCTCACCCCTGTACACACTAAGAGAATGGACGACACACATGATATATGACATCATAGGCCATGGGGAACAGACTGTAATACTCATAAGGGCATGGAGAACAAGTTCCCAATGTTGAGCCTGTGGGTCAAAAATATCAGGGGTGAGATAAAGATATCATACCATACATGATATAGACACTACTGATTCGATTTCTTCCGACCATCTGAATTGATCATCTACATTCTGGGTGCTGGACTCTATAAACTGGAGTCTTTGAATCTCTGACAATAATCTACCATTTATCATCCACGTAATATGTCCATAGAAAACACACAAAGTGTCCATAGACAAATCTTGGGCAACGTTGATCACCATACCTGGAGCATACAGATATATCCACCTAATACAAAGTGTCCATAGAAAACACATGGGGAGTGTGTATCACCATACCTGGAGCATAAAGATATGTTGTATGCTCCGGGCTGCAAAACCAAGAACGCATACGGAAAAAATAGTGCGTATGAAAAAATAGTGCGTACCTAAAATGAACTAATTAATATGGGTACTGTACTTGTCAGGAAAAGGTGGATAATGAACACCATATAAACTGGTTTCAGATAAAAGCGGTTGTATGCTCCTCGGAGTTGCCTCTGCGCAATATCCTTGCATGCGCTCGGATATTACTACGCGTCCTCTAAAACCAGTCAACAACTGAGCTTGCCCTAACTGCAATCTTGTCACCGGATGTGCTACACCGACCACATATCGCCGATCATAATCGGGCCGACGTCGGACGAGAAAATCGGCCAGTTATCTACCCGACTTCTTCAGATTATCCGAACAATATCAGTCGATGAAAAATGACCTCTTTTATCATCGGCTTCGATATCTTTTTCCCAGTGAATGAGAACTTGAGACTACATCTAAGGCCTGCATATCTTGAGTTATTGGTAATTGATACTGAATAGACTCTGATCATGTTGAATACATGAAGAGACAAGGTGTTAATGCACCAAGATCCAGTTCCCAGTTTAATGCACTGAAAGTTGGGGGTATCCAGAGAATAAAAATTACCTGTGGTGGTTAGCATTACCTCCGGTATGCCAGGAATGGGGAGAGGGCGTAATGTGTTGACCCACGTAACTTAAATAAGCCACCTCCATAGTTAAGACGTTACCTTTCATCAAAATGACATCTTCACTGCAGGGATGCCAGTTTGTGGGATTCTGGGGCTCCTTTAATAATCTAGGATCATACACGAAGACCCTTTTCTGTATACCATAGAGTGATGTGGGTCAACTTTATTCAACACTTATGGATGACCTTATGGACAGCTAAGGCTGTCTTATACTTGAATATTATTCAATAACCCTTGTACAAGGTACAGCAAAGGGTTTTCAGTACGATCCTAGATTATTAAACGGGCCCATGCCTACGTGTAGGATTTCGATCATAGTCTAAACTTTATTTGCATGTTTTAAGAAATTCTACATGTTTTATGGATTAATTTTAGATTAATTTGGTCTGTAATTTGTCAAAACTCCAAAACAGGTTGACCCAGTATATTACCCAGGGCTCTGATTTCTGTGGGAAATTCTCCCAGAGTTAAGGTGAATGCTGACATCTGATTAGCTTAAAATATGTCATAAGGCAATACAGTTATTGAAGCATTACCAAGTATTAAAAAAATCCAAGGGAAGGACTAATGGCTAAAGCTATACAATGGAATATAGAACTGAGAATATGTTGCAATTGTATCTGAATATCCTTTTTTGAAATACCTTATTTGGTGGTAATCTGTACTTAGACTCCTGGCAAAGATTCTCCTCTGGTGGTTATATCCCAAAATCGATGAAGGATCTGCTAGGAGAGTGAGAGCCCTGGTGTCAGTAGACTGGTTCCCTGTCCCAATGAAATATAGGACTGGTAGCGCCTTCCTATGTAATACTAGTGCATGACCTTGAAATGTCAGTCCCGCCAGCTCTCCCGCCAATAGACCGCATGAGTCTTGACGTCATTACCGGGATTTCCCTACTGTCACGTGACCAAACATCCTACAGAGCATCGGGAAAGCCCGCTCTCAACGCGTAGAATGACGTCACACTAATGTAGTACGATAACAGCCCACACTGCAGTGCTTGAGTGGTGCAGTGTACGGCGTTACCCATAATGCACCCAAAAAAATGGCTGGCGTTGCCTGGCCTATAGTGAGTGAGCACATAGGCCAGGCTTCCAGGCTAATACTCCTATACGGGAAAAATAGACTAGCCTCAGTCCTCATGTAGGTTCTTTCCTGACCCCAGCTGGCATCCCTGTGACTGTATATTGTCAGGGTTATCACCGAACAGATTCATCGAGCCAGAGAAATAATTATTGCATATGATTGTTGGAGTGACATCAATGTTGAATTGCAAAAAAATATAACAGTATTGTTAAGAAATAAGCCTCGAGCTCTGATTGGTAATATCTTAGAGATGTCGAGTCACTTTCTATTACAAGATGACTTTACTTTATAAGATAAGCCATGTTTTGGTTTCTCACGTTATGCTTAACGTTGGTTCTTATCTTGATGTAATAATAAAAACAATTTCTCTCCATGACGTAGGAATCGGGCATGTCCAAGAGCCTTCCAAGTCTGTTGTGCCATTCATAGTTTGACGTCAACTGTAGAAGATGAAAATATCGACTGTACATATATTGTATATAGTGGAATGCAGGTCATCGATTTGAACAGTTATTTGAATTATCTTAGGTCATGTGAGAATGTCACCGATAAAACTAGTTTGTAGAATATCATTGCCAGTTTGAATCTGTCTCTACAGCGACAAAGTCGGAAGACAGTATTGTTTGAATAAATTATTTGAAATATATATTTATCTTGTGTTGTATGTTCGTAGACCATGGAGTGTGTGTGTGTGTGGGGGGGGGGGGTGGGGGTGGGGTGGGGGGGGGGGTCTATTGTACCCTTCTGAACAGCATTGCAGGCATAGCCTACAATTCACGGTGGCGCCATTTGGTGATCTTCAAATGAAGGCAATTATCAGTTAACCCTTTAAGGGCGGATGATGCCTTAAGACACCATTTGCTGGATATTTAGGACATTGTTTTTCAAAAGGAAATATTTTAACAGTATACTTGAAATTTGCACACAGCTTAGGTGTAGCATGATATTTTTTATTTTTAGATAATGGAAATAAGGATATTAAGGATAACATATTACATCACGTGATAAGTCTTCAAATTTTGGATTCAGAGGACAATGCCCCCGTCCCCTAGAACTGTTCAGTCTCTAGTCGTTCCCAAGTGTGAAGTTCTGCCATAGGCGGCCGTTCTTAAGGGGTTAAAAAGGGCTTCTTGTCATTTATTTTAATTCCAAATGAGTAAATTTAATGTTCTATACAGTTTATCTATAATAGATATGATAGGCCAATTTACATTTACTTGATTTAAATGGGAAATGAACTAAAAATATATTTCCTTCAATTCTTTCAAGACGGGGCAAGTATTTGCCCATCCATAAGTTTGTAATAATTCACAGATTAAGCGCCCAGTCAGTTTTCCCACTGTATCACATAGCTCTACATTCAAACACAGTACAACCGATCAACCATATACTGCACACATCTATACACGAGGCATCAGATTAAAGCTGTACTATTCACGTCTAAGCACAAGGCAGTAACTTAAAGCTGTACTGTTCACGTCTAAGCACGAGGCAGTAACTTAAAGCTGTACTGTTCACGTCTAAGCACAAGGCAGTAACTTAAAGCTGACTGTTCACGTCTAAGCGCAAGGCAGTAACTTAAAGCTGTACTGTTCATGTCTAAGCACAAGGCAGTAACTTAAAGCTGTACTGTTCACGTCTAAGCACGAGGCAGTAACTTAAGGCTGTACTGTTCACGTCTAAGCACAAGGCAGTAACTTAAAGCTGTACTGTTCACGTCTAAGCACAAGGCAGTAACTTAAAGCTGTACTGTTCACGTCTAAGCGCGAGGCAGTAACTTAAAGCTGTACTATTCACGTCTAAACACAAGGCAGTAACTTAAAGCTGTACTGTTCACGTCTAAGCACAAGGCAGTAACTTAAAGCTGTACTGTTCACGTCTAAGCACGAGGCAGTAACTTAAAGCTGTACTGTTCACGTCTAAGCACGAGGCGGTAACTTAAAGCTGTACTGTTCATGTCTAAGCACGAGGCAGTAACTTAAAGCTGTACTGTTCACGTCTAAGCACAAGGCAGTAACTTAAAGCTGTACTGTTCACGTCTAAGCACAAGGCAGTAACTTAAAGCTGTACTGTTCACATCTAAGCACAAGGCAGTAACTTAAAGCTGTACTATTCACGTCTAAGCACAAGGCAGTAACTTAAAGCTGTACCATTCACGTCTAAGCACAATGCAGTAACTTAAGGCTGTACTGTTCACGTCTAAGCACAAGGCAGTAACTTAAAGCTGTACTATTCACGTCTAAGCACAAGGCAGTAACTTAAAGCTGTACTATTCACGTCTAAGCACGAGGCAGTAACTTAAAGCTGTACTGTTCACGTCTAAGCACAAGGCAGTAACTTAAAGCTGTACTGTTCACGTCTAAGCACAAGGCAGTAACTTAACCCTTTGGCGCCGGGTGATGCCTTAAGGCATCGCCGCCCATGGCCGGATGATGCCTTAAGGCATCGCCGTGTGTGGCCGGATGATGCCTTAAGACTTACAAAATCATTGTTTATGTGTAATAACTTTGTAAATAATTGATCAATAATGATGAAATCTTCACAGGATGTTGGCATAACATTAGTCTTACGATTTTGAAATACTCACAAAATGATATTAAAGACCACGTGTTTTATCACGTGATCAAAAGTGAAATTATCATAATTGGCCTGAAAAGACCCCGTCCCCTGGCGGTATGTACTAACACCCTACCCGGCCTTACAGACACTGCTTTGTCAGAGGTGCCCGGCGTGAAAGGGTTAAAGCTGTACTGTTCACGTATAAGCACGAGGCAGCACATTAACCCTTTACCACATGTATCTAATCAGAGGGCAGTAAGTTAAACGTGTAACTCGTACATCTAAACACCGTGCGGCAGATAAATTCACATCAGTCTCCGACCACCAAGGCTGCTCCCTGTACCACCTCCCGGCCAGATCCCGGGAGACAGCGGTGTGGTTGACACAGGTCGCATTCTTATTGTCAACACCGGCCTCGCACCGGGACCTCCGCCGGGACGTACCAACTCCCTCCCATCCTCTCCCTCCCGCTCTCTCCCAACCGCCACCCCTCCCACCCTCCCTCCCTCTCCCTCCTGCCCTCCCTCCCTCTCCCTCCCTCCCTCCCTCCCCTTCCTCCCTCCCTCTCTCTCTCTCCTTCTCCTTCCCTCTCCCTCCCTCCCTCCCTTTCCCCCCTTCCCTCCCTCTCCCTCCTACCCTCTCTCTCCCTCTCTCTCCCTCCCTCTCCCTCTCCCACCCTCTCCCTCTTCCACTCTCCCCCTCCCTCCCTCCCTCTCCCTCTCTCTCCCTCCCTCTCCTTCCTGGCCCGCCCTCTCCTTCCCTCTCCCTCTCTCCCTCCCTCCCTCTCCCTCCCTCTCCCTCCCTCTCCCTCCCTTTCCCTCCCATTCTCTCCCTCCCAGCCACCTTCCTCCCTCTCCCTCCTGCCCTCTCCCTCCCTCTCCCTCTCCCTCCCGCCCTCTCCCTCCCTCTCCCTCCCTCTCCCTCCCTCTCCCTCCTATCTTCCTCCTCCCTCCCTCCCTCTCCCTCCCGCCCTCTCCCTCCCTCTCCCTCCCTCTCCCTCCTATCTTCCTCCTCCCGCCCTCTCCCTCCTCCACTCCCTCCCGCCCTCTCCCGGCCCTCCCCGGGGTGTCGTCGGTCACGGCGGCGTGGCGGTACGGCCGGGCGGGCGTGGTGGTCGGGCGTGGACTGTCCCGGGGCGCCGTGCAGTGAGCGGATCGTTTACACCCACGAGAGGAGATCGTCCGTCGCCCGTCACTACACATTCACCTTCACCCATCTCCGTGTGTCTGTGAAACGTGCTGACAAACCACAACATCACTTAACAGAGGAGACTTTGGGTTAAATACCATTATGTATATATGTATGTACATATGTGTACACGGTTGTATTGTTACGCGGGGTTTTACTGTTTATATATATATATATATATATATATATATATATATATATATATATATATATATATATATATGCATATATATATATATATATATATATATATATATATATATATATATATATATACATGGAACTTGATCAAGAATCACATAAATGCACAATACCCCACGAGTTTGGATGCACAGCAATCGTCTTTGAGGTGAAGCCGAGTGATGAGTGAGCATTGTCTATATTATGATTCGAGTGCGGTTCTGGATTTATCTCAACCCTTTCCCAGACATTAGAATAGCACCATGATATCAGAATGATTCAAATTACTTAGCAAATCCAGTCAGAAACGTTTAAATCTCAATGTTGATGTCCTCTCTATGAAATTCTGGCCGCTGATTGGTCAACCCCATATGACGTCACCTCGCCATGGCGTAGTATTGTCACTTTACCGGGTCGATCGCTTTCAAAAATATGTTATTCCTATGGCTTAATTTGTAACAGGTGTGAGATAGATAGATATATGTATGTTTATATCTATATACACACACGCATGCACACATATAGATTATAGATAGTGGTCCCCCATGCAGTATTTTTGTCCAGATAATTCTTTTTGGTCAAACTTAATAAAGAAATTTCCACAGTGAGAGAATTATCCATGAAGTGGAGGTTCCATACACCGCTATGAGAGGTGTAATGAATTGTGATTTTGTTAAAGAGGTATTGTTTATCCTTCCAGTGCATATCCACCATTAAAGTTATTTTCAGATATTAATACCTTAACAATAAAGAGCTTATAAATGAAAAAAAGACCTAACAAAGAAATCACTAGCAGAACATATCACTGAATACATCAACAAGGGAATCAATACTCTGTCTAATCTGATATGTTGGTGTCGGCACAGCCTGAAGTATGATTCATGCAGTCCGCTGCACTATTTATGACAATGTGGCCCCAGACACATTGAAGTCTTTTTTAGAACGTACTCGAACAGGTATATACGTTGCCTACGGATTAGAGTGGTCACATAGATTTCCAGCTTGCTGCACAAAACTATCCCTTCACCATCTGCGTGTATCATCACTGTGATATTGGGTAAGGAGCAGAGCGCCAGTGTCTCAGGGTCTTAGAAGCATACAACACCAATCGCTCACGACTGAAATACCATCCATCGCTTCGTTATCATACCTAAAAACAAAGAAGTAGTTGCATGTATTTGATAACTTAATTCCAGCAGAAAAGTAACATTTTTATATACTACTCATAAGTAGTTGAAACAAAGAGAGCCTCAAACAACTTTGTAAAACGGGATTAAAATTTAGAGGGACATTTTGGTGAGACAAATGTATTTCACACGTTCTCCCCCAATCTGTGGGTCTCAGCGGTCTCAAATAACACCTATTCACACGGGGAAGTACCCTGAGTCGGCGACTGTGTACCCTGTGTACCCTGTGTAGGGGTGTAGGGGTGAGACTATGTACCTGTTAAATCTTCCCATGTGAATTGAATCTGCCATGTTCCCCTGAGACTGTAGAACACCCCAATCTGTGAAACTTTGTTCCCAGTTGGAAATAGTAGCCGACTGGCGCAAAGGTGTGAAGTACACCAGTCTCAGGTCCATTTGTCCCACCGTGTGAATCCCATTTTAGGTATATATTGAAGGTCAAGAAGACTCTCTTTCACATTAAGCATGTCCAAACAATGCATACCTTAAAGCCGGGCACCCACTGCTTGCGATATGCGACATGGCTTTGACATGACTATGAATCAAAAATCCTGCATCATAGCCCTGTCAGAATGTTGAAAAATTTGGTTTTATAGAATGTCAGAGTACAAAACTAAATCATTTCATAATGGCTGTGTCGGAAGGTTGAGATTAAAGGGAAACATCATGTATGACACAACACAGCCCTACCTTTTCGTGTATCTTCATTATCGCACAATCTTATCTGAATAAAGTAGTCTATGTCGATTTCATAACTAATATTGATAGGTTAATAATAGCACATGACTTTCTCATCACCAAGACTGATAGGGTGTAAACATCTGTCTATCACATCCCATCACAAAATCTGATCTCATCTCTAACATAGGGGCCTGTTTAATAATCTAGGCTCTTACATGAAGACCCTTTTCTGTATGCTATAGACACCCAGGGATGATGTTGGTCAACTTTATTCAACACTTATGGACGACCTTATGAATGGCTAAGACTGTCTTAGCGAACAGACATAAGTATCATTAAACGGTAACTCTTGTACGAGATACAGAAAAGGGTCTTTATGTATGATCCTAGATTATTAAGGGTCCCAGGGGCCTGTTTAATAATCTAGGATCGTACTCATCTCATCACTAAGGTAAACGCACATTGCACACTGATGGTAAAGTATTGCATCCTAACACTTACATTGGCCGATCAAACACTGATATCAATTACATCACTAAAGCCCAATGCCCATCTACCGATTTCAGAACATTGATGTACCTTTGTCGGCGACAAAGGAACAGTAATTTATCTCAGGCGAGGCATCCTCACGGTCCTTGTCAGTGAATAGAGGACAGCTAGATAACGGTCAGCCAACGATTAGTGAGCCTCCTCCCTTGCGATGTTCTTCGGTCATAGACGAGTTCCATATTCCTAAATCACTCACCAAAAGTTTATCAACATGTTGATAAATATAGTCGCCGACAACGGAATGTTGGTAATTGGTCCCTGATTGGGTGGCCGACACGGGCCGAGAGTTTACATAATTTGCCTGGGACAAGTATAAAGTGATTAGTCAGGTCAGCTGAGACAAAGGGGGTTGTTTCATAATCTAGGATCGTACATGAAGAACCTTTTCTGTACCTCGTACAAGGGTTATCGTTTAATAATATTTAAGTCTGTTGGCTAAGACAATATTTGCCGTCCATAAGGTCGTCCATAAGTGTTGAATGAAATTGACCCGCATTGTTTCTGGGTCTCTATGGTGTACAGAAAAGGGTCTACTTGTACGATCCTGGATTGTGAAACGGGGCCCTGGCTCCCTGCTCCGTTCTCACGATCACAGTGAATAGCACGCAGATAGTAAAGGGCTAGTGTTTTTGCAGCACATTTGTGACCACTCTTACCTTTAGGCAACGTAAATAGAGCGTGCAAGCAGGCTCTAATAAATGATTCAGTGGCCAGTATCTCCCCACCAACTACACAAAAAGCCCACATTTAGATTGCAGTCGTTCATATTCGATGAGGCTACCCGGGAAATAAGTCTACTCCCTTTTGTGTAATAGATTCGCTAATTTCAGAGAGGTGACAGCGACCTGTGGTTGACAGCCAGGCCATGTGTGATTGACAGCAGATTCAGGTAGCGATTAAGACATGTGGCCTTGTGCTCCATTGAGCATGCGCGCCTGATTTGCATATGAAAAGGGAGCTGGGTGAGGGACCCCAGCTAGGTGTGGGGTATCGATCTAGTGGTGAGGTGGTAGTTTGGCAACCAAGCCCTGTCTACACTGAGCTACGATATCGGGGTTGGTCGGGTTAAATCCCACACGGGATCACTTGGGGTGCGCCTCGATCCAGGTAGTGTTGTTCTATGTAGGCTCTAAAAGCAGAAAAACTTTGTGAGAAATATTCATAGCTAAACAAATTGATGATAAAACCCAGCTTTATGTTCACTGTATTTAAGAAATATACAGGAAAGGAAATAAGAAAATTGAAAATTGGCTTCTAGAATATGAAACACTCTCCAAACAGTACAACAGATCCGGTAGGAGAGTAACAAAAGGTCTCGCTACTTGGTCAAGGCCGCGCTTATTTAACCCCACCAGAGCTAACTTTGTGTAGCTCTGGTTGCCAGTGTAGTGAAGTGCCCTCTGTATGGAGGTTTACCACTGAGAGGTGTGCATTAAGTCATCTGACAAGAAGCAAGTCTGAACTTAGTGATCTCCCGACACACTACGACACACGTTCTGACACACTACGACACACTACGACAAGCGTTCTGACACACTCCCGACACACTACCACAAGCGTTCTCACACACTCCCGACACATTACCACAAGCGTTCTGACACACTCCCGACACATTACGACAATCATTCTGACACACTCCCGACACACTACCACAAGCGTTCTGACACACTCCCGACACATTACCACAAGCGTTCTGACACACTCCCGACACATTACGACAAGCGTTCTGACACACTCCCGACACACTACGACAGGCGTTCTCACACACTCCCGATACACTACGACAAGCGTTCTCACACACTTTGACACTGACTCCTTGTGGTAATGTAAATTTGGGCTATAGAGCGCCGAGTGATTGCTAGTTCTGTCATCATCCGCCAGGAAATTGTTTGATAGCGCAACTGTAGTTTGGGGACAACCACTGTTTTCTTTTGTTATAATCTATAGATAATCATGAGACGAGGCTAAAACCCTTTTATGGCAAACCCAAAGATAACATTTCTGATAAAATCCATTGATAACTGGACCCACCACCTGGTGTTTAGTTTAGCGTCAGGTGGCAAGATGGCCGGCTCCATAACACAATAGCCATGTGCTCTATACAAGATTAATACTTCTACTTCTGAGAAGATCACATTGGTAGAGAATCGCATCTAGAGTGACTTTCGTGTAATCTGTTTGTAAAAAAGGACCATTGGCTGTGAGTTAATTGGTCTACAGCTGAGTAAACGAAACCCGGCGGTTGGGGGGTGGGAGGTGGTGGCAGCGGGCGAGGGGAGGTGTGAAGGGGGCACGGAGGGGGTGTGGTGGTCTACCAAAGAGGGGTGCAGATGGCCCCCAACCCTCACACCTACCCAGTTGGACACTAGCAAACAATATCCAGCAACTTCTACAGGATCTTCTCTGTGAGTTCGGGTTTCAGAAAGAATATTTTGAATTGCTAACATAAAGATTTTCTCATATTATAGTTTAAGTTCATGGGATGAGAAAGCATTTTTCGTACTACTAGATTAGATTAAGAACTGATATTGCTTTATAGATGTTAAAAAGGATTCAAAGGTTTAAACTGCCCTCTATTAAGTACCAGAACACATAGTAAAGTGATAATAAGATGCTATGTTTTTATCATTGAGGGATGTACACTTGTAAGGATGAACAAGGACACATATATGTACAAGATTACTCTTTTGAATAAAGGAGTTCTTTGCTCATTGAAAAAAAATCTCAAAATAATTTCCATTGCCTATACACATCAACGAAAACTGTTTTTCCGTAGTACCAGTTAGTTAAGTAATCTATAGCAGTTTCATTATGCTGTAAATTTTTCTGTATTAGAGAGACAGAGGAGAGACAGAGAGGAGGAGGAGAGAGAGAGAACGAGGAGGTAGGAAGAGAGAGAGAGAGGAGGAGGAGTGAGAGGAGGAGGGGTGAGAGGGAGAGAGAGGAAGAGAGAGAGTAGGAGAGAGAGGAGGAGAGAGGATTGAGAGGGTGTGAGAGAGAAAGAAGAGAGAGGGAGAGGGAGCGAGAGAGGGAGAGAGAGGGAGAGAGAGTGAAAAAGAGGGAGGGAGAGGAGGAGAGAGGAAGAGAGAGGGTGAGGAAGAGGGAGAAAGAGGGAGAGAGAGAAGGGAAAAGTGTGTGTTTGTGGAGGTTTCTAGTAGGATACTGATTTTTTGCTGTATTAGAGAGAGAGAGCAAGGGAGAGATAGGGAGAGAGAGGGGGAGCGAGGGAGAGAGCGAAGAAGAGAGAGAGAGTCATGGGAGAGAGTGTGTGTGTAGAAGAGTGTGTGCGTGTGAATGTAATGGGATACTGACTGTTAGCTGTATTAGAGAGAGAGAGAGGAGGAGAGAGAACCATGAGAGAGAGTGTGTTTGTCGAGGTGTGTGTGCGTGTGAATGTAATCATCCCAACCTGTCAGCCTCTAACAATGATTGATGCTCTTTTAATCAGTTTGCCCGCCCCCCGCCCGCCCCCCGCCCGCCCCCGCCTCTCTCCCCGCGACTCGCCCAGATTAACCCCTAGTTCTGTCGGCGGCCGCGGGGTGCGCTGTGCGGGGCGCTGTGCGGGGCGCCCACCAGGGGGAGACACTGTGTCACAAAACGCGGCCGTCACAGCGCGACGCAGACCGGCCTTTGAGGTGCCGACGTCTATAGACCGCGCCCTGCTTACACCCCGAAAGTCGCCATCTTGAAACCGCAACCAGATACTTTATCCATTAGTGTAAAGCCTATAAGACATCGATCCGACGGCTGTGCCCGGTTTGATCTTTGCCCGACGGATCCGTCGGGTCGGTGATAATCGGCGTCAATCGAGTCGATGTACGCACTTCACTGACCCGATTTTATTACCTTTCCCGATTCGTCGGGCATTACTACCATGTCGTAGTTCCAGACATATTCCCTCACACTGGGATTCAAGTACCCTTGAAGTGAGGATGTGAAAAACATGTGATACTGCCTGCTGGCTTCCTATTGGCTAGGTTGGGTACTTAGTTGGTGACTCAGCAGTGGGTACATTTGTCTCACCAAAATTTTGAATGTGTTTAGAATCAAAATCTCTCAAGATTCTGCACCTTAAGGGTAATTGTCGCCGATAATTGCAGGTGGAAAACCCTGTCTCAGGGAAGTGGAGCCCTACCAGTCCGAGAAGGGATTGTGTTCAAGTAGAGAATTTCAGCAGGATTCTTCTCAGACAAACACCCTGTGAAGTACAAGAATTCCACCGTGTGAATCTCACTTTTTTCTTCTTTTTTTTTTAGAGCGTTTATTCAGGGATAAATCATACATGAATTTTCCGGGCTCGGCCTTAGCCGTTCTGCCGCCCGGTCCCTCTGAAGTCACAAAAACAAGTTACAGTAGGATATGGTCCACATTATTATGGACAGGTTGTGCCCTCCAAGTACCCGTCCAAGGGCTGCCAACAAAAATTGCGAATATACAGTTATTGAATAGGCATAGCTAAAGATGTTCAACCAATCGGAGTTTGAGTTTCGAATTTGGATTGATCAATGTTTTTCTTAAAATCATAAAATGTACTGGTAATTCTACTTTGCAATTATATGTGACATGTATCTACCATGTATATATTATCTCACCATTTGATACGAAATAGAAATGTGTTGTCTCTCTTTTTTAGACCAGAAAGTTGTTAAGGAGAGGGAATCTATAGATCTATCCCGAGGATAACAATCAAATTTATACATGTACATTAGTTATTGAAAAGCCAAACTACTTGGGTCTATTTCTTTACAATATTTCATATGTGAGTGATAATAAAAGAAAAAGACAGTATAATTCAGACAATCCAGTGAAACACATTAGACAGTATATGCACGCCGGTTCCCAGTGCCTCATTCGGAAACAACATGGCGACTCATAGGTGTAATGTTGAAAACGGTCAATTGGGGACGGAGCCATTGTTAGTTCATGAAGCAGTCACTTTCGGGGGACAGAACCTGTATTCTGGCTCTTTGTTTATACTAAATACAGCTGGCTTTCAAAAAGTTTTACCATGGTTCCCGTGGGTCTCTAGACCCATCCCAGACCAGGATGACTTAAAGATTAAACCTAGGACATGATGTTTTTCACAGGGTACACTTTATATACATATGTCAGCAAGTTGTGACACTTCTGAATTATCACTCACTTCTTTTGCACATCCATTCGTGAAAAACACCTACTTTTTCACCTCTGTTAGTGAAGAACACCTACTTTTTCACCTCTTTTTGTGAAGAACACCTACTTTTCACCTCCAATTGTTAAGAACACCTACTTTTTCACCTCTTTTTGTGAAGAACACCTACTTTTCACCTCCAATTGTTTAGAACACCTACTTTTTCACCTCTTTTTGTGAAGAACACCTACTTTTTCACCTCCATTCGTGAAAAACACCTACTTTTGCACCTCCGTTAGTGAAGAAGACCAACTTTTCACCTTCATTCGTGAAGAACACCTACTTGGGGGGACCGCAGGGGCAAAATGGCAGCACCCAGTGAACATTCCCAACCTGCCCTATAGTCCAGGTCTTCTGCTTTTCATTCTACTGACTTTTTATGATGCGGGGGCGGGCACATTGAACTGGTCCACACAGAGCGAGGGAGATATTCAGAGCGGGAGAAGGGAGGGATGTGAGGGATGGTAAGTGATGCGGGAAGGTGGACATTCTGACAGTGACATGGCCTCAAAGACACCTATGACAGACAGGAGCCGAGGATCTGGTGAAGAAAGTCAGTTAGTCCACAAGGGAATCATTTCAGGAGCAGTAAATAGGCAGGTAATTAATGCACACCTGGGGAAGACGTGGGCCATCAGGTGTAGAGGTGGTGGGGGGGGGGGGAAGAGCTGGAGCAGGTGAAGGTACGCAGTAAATATGAACATTCAAGGAACTTTCAGTTTGTATGCTCTTCCGGTTTTTTTAAATCCACTTCATTTGTATTCCCATATGATATTATATTAGTCAGGGGGCCAGATCCCTGAAATCCTGTTATTTCAGGAGTTTCGTTCCATGGAAGTATAGCAACAATTTTATTGTATCAAATGAAAGCTATGACTTTGGCCATTCCAGATATGGTAGCCATTTTTCTGTAAATGTGTCCATTTGACCTTTTATTAGAGGTCAAAGGTCAAAGGTCATCCAATTTCATAGGGTTTTGAAATTGAGACATATTTTGTCATTTCTCCAAGAGTATTAAGTTGATTTCTTAGATATTTGGCAACTATATTGTGACACCATAGAGTCATCAGTTTTCTGTCACCATCTTGATTTTGATCTAGGTTTTGGTTCAAGGAATAGTACTTAATTGTTTCTTTATCCAATTTCTGATATTTGTGGTTGCCATGGCAACTGAAACAGAGACACATCCAAAAATTAGGCAAAAAATTGATGTTTGACCTTGAACACAGTGACCTTGACCTTGACCCAAGGTCATATACATTTGCATACTTAAAGACATTGATGGGGTATATATGTTTCTTTTATATGAACGCCCTACCTCATAAAGCTTCAGAGTAGGGAGCACATATGTCTGAAATAATGAGATTTCAAATTTAGCGACCTTGACCTTTGACCTCAGACAGAATAGTGATGCTGAAAGGTCTGCAACTCCAGAACACCCCCACTAAAAAGTAGAGTGTCTCTAGAATCAAAATCAACTCTGATAACCTTTGTGGCGAGCCGGCAAGACAAATCCTAAATTTTTAGATCTGCTCCTCTACTTTTAGGAAAACATTGATAAGTGTTTGCTGCGTGTCCCTGTTTGCCATCGAGTTTGGAGCATGCAGTAATATGAACGAGGCGATAGCCAAGTTTATATTTCGAAGCGCTTCAAATGAGATGGTGGATAGGGACCCAGACCAAACAAAAATGTTTTTGATCTTATCATAGCCTGCAAATATTTATCTCTTTATCTCCCATTAAGTATGAGTTACCGTACTTACAAGCCTGTTGAGTATGAGTTCCTAATGTTAACCCTATGGACGTTTATACCAGGCTAAGATAAGATACTAACCCTTCATTGTTCACCACGTATAAAAGTCTGTGGGTGGTCCTACTCGAGAATTTATCAGCAAGCATAATCGGTGGCAGTCAGAAAAAAAACGCTGTCTTTTGATGAAAATTGAGGTACAGCCGAAAATAACGATCATTTCTTCAAACTGCCGTTATGGAGCCGCTGTTGGAAACAGCGGAAGGTTAACAGATTCTGAAACAGGTCCCTGCTCCGTCCCCACTCACTATCAGAGCAGACGACATTTAACAGTTTCCGGCGGGAAAACGGTCTCGCTGGTCCCGCGAGAGTTGGCTGGTACTCGGCGTCCCCGTCACCCAATCTTTTAGCGAGACGCTAACAATCCGGGCCGCGCGACGACCGCGAAACGCTTTTGTGCAAATGGCGCGGGAATGGGACGCTGTATGGACGCTGTGTGGACGCTGAGATGGTGGGTGTGTCCGCGTGGCAGTGGACGGGGGACCCGGAGACGGAGAGGGGAGGGGCGGACCACGAGAGGGCGTGGTGCACGTTGAGTGCCCGGACGGAAGGGCTGATACCGGAGGCGGAAGTGTTGATACCGGAGGCTGGGCGCGTCCACTCTGACCCACAATCCTGGTCAAGGCACCATTCATTCAGCCTCACAAGAAGGTAGCCAAGTGGCGAGTCTATGGGTAAATCACTTATATAGAACTACAGTAGAACCCCGTGTAAGGGAACAGCCTCCGTTCCGGGCCAAAATGTCTGCTTATGCGGGGTTGAAATAAACATCTAATAGAGGTATCTGCTCCGAGCAAAGGTGCCCGTTAATGTGGGGTGTCCGCTTACGCTGGGTGTCTGTTAGGCGGGGTTCTACTGTACATCGAGAATGTATAAATAGACAATACTCCACAAGGATTTAGTCTCAAAGATCACTCCTGGTTCAGTCTCGACCGCATTTACATTAGACGACTAACGATCTGCTGACTGTAGATCATCAAGCCAATATCGTCAGTTGGTGGCAATGTCCACTGCAAAAGTCAGCGACCTCATAATGTACTCGAGCGTTTACACTGATGACTAAGTTTTCACAGAATCGCCGCCTGTCTAGACAATTAATTCAAGCCGGCTAGAAGTAGTCTCAGGCATCAGAGCGTGTCCAGTACTCGTCAGGTGGTGCCAAATAGAATAATCTGACATAATCAGATGATCTGCAGTCACCACACGCTTGGCGTTTACATCAGACGATTTCTATTATTTTACTGCTAAAAGTCGTCAGGAGGTACAAAATGCCAGAATCACTGACCAGAACCGTCTAGTGTAAACACCAGGGACCTGTTTCACTAGTTTCGTGACATGTCTGTGACACCATACAGACATTGGGGTTGTCTAGTTTCGTGACAACACAAGTAGCTGCCCTTAGGAAAAGACAGACCCCAAACATAAGATTTAGACAAATCTACACATCATGGACCTGTTTCACTAGTTTTATGACAAAAGTGTTAGACAGACATGAAAAGCAGCACCAACAGTGCAAGCAAGAACGGACAAAATCAAGTCTAATGTTTGGTTCTTATGAAACCGGATACACCATCTAGACGCCATCTAGACATGTCACGAAACGAGTGAAACAGGTCCCAGGTCATCTGAACTCAATATGAAAAACGGGTAGATTTAAGAAAAACACGGAGGTAAAGCGAACTTATAACATCGGCGTGAGAATCGTGTGGGGAGGTGGTGTAGAGTCGGGAGAGTGAGGTGCATGTGAGGGTGTGAGATTCTTCTTCTTTCTCTGCCTCTCTTACAATAACACCTCAATAGAAGAGCTCCTACGGATAACAGGATTAGCTGACAATGCCTCAATGACACGGCCCCACCTCCTGACCTTCACCTGGTTTATGGAGAAGGATTTCCTGTTGTAGGTCTCTCAGTAGACTGGCTCCAGTCCCTGCATCCTATGGTTACCCTCCTCGCTGTGATACTGGCTCCAGTCCCTGCATCCTATGGCTACCCTCCTCACTGGGATACAGGCTCCAGTCCCTGCATCCTATGGCTACCCTCCTCGCTGGGATACAGGAGACTGGCTCCAGTCCCTGTATCCTATGGCTACCCTCTTCGCTGGGATACAGGAGACTGGCTCCAGTCCCTGTATCCTATGGCTACCCTCCTCGCTGGGATACAGGAGACTGGCTCCAGTCCCTGCATCCTATGGCTACCCTCCTCGCTGGGATACAGGAGACTGGTACAATCGGTAATGGTGTTAGATTTCTGGGGCTGTTTAGCTCCAGTATTCCACACACTCCCCATACATAAATCCTGGCTACTGGTCAGGATATCTGCTGGGAGATCGATACCCTCTCACTTTGATCTAAATCAGGCACAGTCAGGAGCAGGCAGGGAACTGGAGGAGGGGAGGGGGAGGGGTAGGAGGAGGTATAGGGTTACAGGGAGCGGCTTGGGGCCATAAACAGGAGATTCTGTTCATACTGGACAAGTCTTTGATTCATGGGCCAGTCAGAGAAGGAGACATACTATAATTAACTTTATTCTGATTCTGATTAATCATTTAATGAATGTTCATAATAAAAGACTTGGCCAAGTCTACTCTCTCAGGTACACAGTGACTGTAGCCCATCACCTGGTACATAGAGTATCGCAAAACTGGATGGGTTTTAATCTTGGCCACTGTATGCCACGACTGCAGTTTGGTATAGTGATTTCACAGGCGAAGTCCGGAGCCCAAACTCCAGGAGTGGCATGCGGTGGACATCACCGACAGAGTTTTAGAAAAACTTAATTCATTGGCCAATAGAAAATATATGGAGAACTCAATTAATTGGTGCCGTTTTCATTGGCCAGTGGAAAGTGTCGGCTAGTAAAATATGGCTTCATACTATGAACTCAATTAAATGGTGCTGGCCCGTGGAAAATGGCTTATACGAAAAACTCAATTAATCGGTGCTGTTTTCGTCAGCCAGTGGAAAATGCCTTATATGGGGAACTGAATTAATCGGTGCCGTTTTCATCGGGCAGTGGAAAATGGGTTTATATGGAAAACTCAATTAATCGATGCTCTTTCCTTCAGGCTTATACGGAGGATTCAATTAATTGGTGGCGTTTGCATTGGTCAGTGGAAAGTGTCGGCCAGGAGAAGAATTAATTGGTGCTGTTTTCGTCGGCCAGTGGAAAATAGCTTATATTCGTAAAATTGCCAAAGCATGTCGCATGCGACGATCACATTATAAGCAGTGCGGCTGGGATGTTGACATTGTACATCGTCATGTCAGAATACCAGCTGACATAACAAAGGATCTGCCCCCACTCATTGACTGAGCCTCCACCAGGGGCAGCACCAGTACGCCGGAAGTGGAGAGGGCGGAATACGTGTATTTCATCATCCCGAGTAAAGAAAGGCTCACTGGAAGCACAGGAAGGGTAGATTTGGCTTGTGACCTTGGTAAACATGGTGTGAATAGACCTGCATGTAAGGCTGTGTGGTGTCGCAGACCTCATGTAACGAGTACACCTCCTCAATGGCGGGGAGTAACTTGGGGTACGTTTCCGTCGAGAGTTATTTCAATGACCATGTACAACAATGAGCAACATAGTCACCTACAATCAACACCCACGACACTACAATACCAACAATCCCGAAACCAACAGTCTGTTCAACAGACACCAACTGAGCACTACTCTCCAAGCAGGATAGATGGCAACAAGACTGTCCCTGTGGACTACACTACAACACCACATTATTCAACTATCACCATCTACACCATGATGGAAATCTTATCTACAGACCATCTACAATACCCTAAATGTATATAACGACTCATTTTGTACTTAAACTCAAAAGAGTAGATTTAATGACTGAAAAGGTACCTCAGTATAACAATCAGTGACAAATTCAACACACAAGCTCAACACACAAGCTCAACACACAAGCTCAACACACAAGCTCAACACACCACCTCAACACACCAGCTCCCAGAACACCATCTCAGCTCAGCCGCCTGCCTCCGCTCGCTGAAAGGCTCGCTGTTTTATGAATTGGTCGCTCGCTCCTCTGATTACCCGGCACTCTTAGTGAGATGAACACTTGGTGGCGGTGACCAGCGACGATCGGAGACCGGGGTCGTGGGGATGACAGGCGGGTGATGAATGGCGGCCAGTCTGTCGGCAGTCCGCCGCCCGCCCGCCGCCCGCCGCCCGCCGCCCGCCGCCCGCCGCCCGCCGCCCGCCGCCCGCCGCCCGCCGCCCGCCGCCCGCCGCCCGCCGCCCGTCCGCTCCCGCCCGCCGTCCGCTCCCGCCCGCCGCCGCCGCCCGCTTATTAATGCACTGTGCTGCGGCCATCTCTTTATTGCCCATAGGCACCATGCTCCTAACCCCAAGGTCACTTGTCCTAGTGTCAAGGTCACTCCCAGTGTCAGAGGTCGAGGCCTGGAGGTCACCTGTGATGTGTGAAGGTCAGAAGGGCGTGTGTCTGGTTAATAGTCGTCATGGAAACAAAGGAAGATGTTTATCGTGCTCGTTTTCTAACGAATTGGACGATGTTCTTTTAACGCATATCGCTAGATTCTTCAATTGCTGGTCAATTCCTGGATAAATGGTATTCATTCAGGGTATATTCCTCTCTTGGTAGATTTGAGTATAAGAAACGAGCTATAATTATATCATGCCTGAGGTGTGCAGGAAAGATGGAGTGGCCAAATTAGCACTCATTTCCGGGTCTCCAAGGTCATGACCTTTGACCTCACACATGCGCACAAGCTCGATGGTTTCGGTATTAACAAAACGATGATAAAAGCCCAACATGGTCCACTATTCAGCTGGCCTTTGGGACAAGGCCGACCTTGACCTTGACCTTGACCTTGGTGGACATCAGTATCCAGAATTGAAGGCCTCCTGGTGGGAATCTTTAACACTGCTCTTTAGGCCGACATCGGTTGTAATTGTCACAAATAAGTGTTGGTGTAATCAGATCGCCGGTGTTTGGTAATTAGACGGTTTGGTTATGATCATGTTACTCTCATTGAGTCAGGGCATGTGGCGGTTATCTATGATGGAGAGTGAAATATGTTTTAAAACAGAATCAGGTATTGTGCTTCAAATAGACAAATGTGCCGAGTTCGCGAATGAATTCTTCTGCTCAATTGGAAGTAAGCTAAGCGAAGAGCTACCAGGAGAGTGTAGACTTAGATTTGTAGAAAGATTAAACGCAGAAGGGTTGGAAATTGATATATCAGATATAACAGTGGATCAAATCGAAAAACTAATCGATGGCATGAAAGCACACAAATCATCAGGTATTACTCATGTGAACTGTACAGTGCTAAAAACAACGCTGAAAAACTCGGCAGATTACTTCACATTATTGTTAAAAAATCTAATCAGAACCAGCAGCTTCCCCCAGTCTTGGAAGGATGGTAGGGTGTCACCCTTGCCTAAACAAGGCGATCTACAAAGTATAAATAATTGGAGGCCTGTGTGTGTACTCCCAACGCCAGGAAAAATCTTGGAAAGGGTGGTGCACACACAGGTCTACAATTATCTTGAGGAGAAAAATTTTTTCTGTAGAAGACAATTCGGCTTCCGTAAAAAACACAGTACGGGTGGGGCAGTTCTCAAGTTAACCCAATTCCTCATGGAAGAGTTTAATAATGAAAATATATCGCTAGCCTTATACGTCGACATCAAAAAGGCGTTTGATTGCATTGACCATAACATCCTGTTACACAAACTGGGCGAGGCTGGTTTGGGCCCACATTTAGTTGCATGGTTCGATTCATACCTGAAAAATCGTAATTGTTTTACTGAGTATGGGCACAAAAAATCATCAACACGCACTGTAAAGTATGGTATTCCTCAAGGCTCCATATTGGGCCCGCTGTTGTTTTTAATATATATTAATGACATAAAAGATAGTCTCCCAGAAAACGCATTTATAATGTATGCAGATGACTTGGTCATTTATACGGGTGATGCGGACACTGCCTTAGCTGAGAAAAAAATGCAACAATACATAGTCTCAATACAACAATGGTATTGTGCAAATCGGCTTACCATTAATGCAGAAAAAACTAGACTAGTATATCACGGAACTAGATCAAAATTAAATAAGTTAAAACGCCAACCTCTCTTTATAAATCACAAAAAGATAACAACATGTTCAGAAATGAATTATCTCGGCGCGATAATAGACGAAACACTGTCATTCAAAAAGCATTCAGAGTTTCTGGTAAGAAAGATGAATGACAAGTTAGCAACTTTCCGAAAAATACGAAAATTATTTGATACACCCAGTGCTATAAAAATAGTCCGTACCTGTATCATCCCAATATCAGACCACTGTTCGTTTCTCTTGGAAAACACACCGGATAGAGACAGTAAGAAAGTAGATAAATGTATAAATAACGTGTTAAGAACGGCCCTAAGTCGTGAAGCTTTTTCAAATGATCTACCAATTAGCAATGAAAAACTAAGAGAAAAATGTGCAATCATGGTGACAAGGGAAAGACGACTTATGTTACTACTAGGAATTATCAGAAATCTTATTGAGCTGAAACTATTAGAAAAACGAGAATACAATAGCGAGAGGGTCACAAGAGCTTCCACAAAAATGAACATTGATGTTCCTCGTCCAAGAAAGGAGAGATTTTCCAGGTCACCATTCTATGTCGGTGTGTCTATTTGGAATAAGTTATCAACCCAATGTCAGAGAACTGCAACTGAATGTAGAAAGTCATTTAGACAAGAAACATTATTGAGAATTAGAGAGTATATAAAATAGTATTTTGTTACCAGTGCCAATCGTTCTCTTTACAAACCAACCATTGCATGGTATATTACTTTTTTCTGTACGGTTATGTCATTTATGAATTATGTAAGCACGTCTCATTGTATGTACCATCATAGTTTTGTTGTTGGATGTTTGAAATCCGCTCGATTGTGTGGAAGAGCGACGATTGAATTTGTCGAATGCAATTTGGATAATAAAAAAAAAAAAAAAAAAAAAAAAAAGAGTGCTTCAACGTTTTAAAACTGGAATTCAACAAAAGCTGCTCTTCATATGATGCGTATTGAAAACCGAAAACAAAACAAGACGAGTTTAATGGAGGTGGGGAACAGCTTTCGAAAGTTTCGTTTAAATCTATTACCGTCTTAGCGAATTCTGGAGGAAACTTATTCAAGTTTAGGCTCAGAGCTCGTATCCCATTGATTTTTAATTGCGTAGTAATTCACAAGGAGATGCCGCGTGAATTACGTAGCAATTTCTGCAGAGATGGGATCGAGCTCTGACTCTAAACTTGAATGGGTTTCTAGATTTATCTCACCCCTCACACTGACTAACGGGCTAAAATTTTGTGACATAATAGCCCATTGAGTGTTCTTTCTAAATACTCAATGGGCGTTTGATACGAGTTCCCAATGTTAAGCTTATTGGGGGAAAATACCAGGGGTGAGATAAAGACTTTAAAATCATAAAACTACATCCCTCCTTCGAGGTGCAGAAAAGGGCCTTCATGTACGAGCCTAGATTATTAAACGGGCCCCTGTGGTTCTCCTGGAAGTTCACTGAGAGAACATGAATATTCCTTTATCGGCGACAAAAGAACAATCGTAAGCTCAGGAGAGGCCTAGAAATTGAGTCGGTCAGTGTGGCACCCCCCTCAAGAACTTTGCAAAAGAATTGAAAATGCCGCCAGTGGACATGCACCTTAAGCCCAATGCCCATCTACCGATTCAGGGTTGAACGATTAGCTCGCAAATCGTATAGGATTCGGTGAAGTTGTCGCAGGCAAATTACGTAACCTTTCGCTCGACGGGCGGACATTGAGGAGAGGGGTTGGTGGGTATTAGTCCTGAGCAAATCAGTCTACTAATCGGTGGCTCACCCTTGCCTAGCTGTCCTACATCTACCGACTACGGCCGACTCCATTAGGATGCATCGCCTGAGACAAATTACCGATCGTTTGTCGCCGACAAAGGTACATAAATGTTCCGAAATCGGTAGATGTGTATTGGGCTTAAGTCGCCACAGACTGAGCCCGGCTTACCGATTTAGCTCACAGACACTAAGATTTAGTACTCGTTCCTTTATCAGTGTCCTCAAATCTCTGAGAAAATCGTAAGTCAGTAGTGCAGTGTGGACAAAATTTGCCACTAATTTCCACCATCCCCAACCATAAATCCTGCTGTGATGGTCGACACTGCGCAAATTCACCTGAGACACGTTAAAGCCCAATATACATCTACCGATTTCGGAACATTGATGTATCTTTTGTCGGCGACAAAGGAACGGTAATTTGTCTCAGGCGAGGCATTCTAACGGAGTCGGCTCTAGTCGGTAGATGTAGGACAGCTAGGCAAGGGTCAGCCAACGATTAGTAATATTCTCTAATCACAGATAGCTAAAGCAGATACTTGAGAACCTGTCTCTAGCAGTTCTATTTTTTCTTTCTTATTTTTTGGTTGGAGGAGGTCATTCATGAATATCTGCCGTTTCAGTAACTTCACTCTTGGTTCTCTACTTGACAGTAACTTGAAAGGTCTTTTTCACGCCTGTATGTGCAAAAGCACCGACAAAGGTACATGAATGTTCCGAAATCGGTCGATGTGTATTGGGCTTAAGAGAGTTAATCGGTGATAACAAAATCGTACAGTGTGTTTCCCACTTAAGAGTACAGCTACCTGCAGACGGCGGGAGTGGATTGCGGGGCTCCGGCGGCTCTGCTGGTGTGTGAGACTTGTTAACGCGGTAAAAGATCAAAGATCGACGTTTTCCCATTGACGATCGTCTGCCTTACTCTCCAAGCGGATCTTCCGTGACCAGAAATGCAGGAGAATACAGCGTAGGAGAGTGTGTTTGGAGAGTGGCAGGCGGGATGAACGCGGTCGTCAGAGACGCCTCATTTAATTCAATTTACGGAGGCGGCCATGACACTGTCCCGCAGTAACGGCTTCAGCAAACCAATCCAATCTGCACGCATAGTTAGCTGCGGGATGTCTGTGAACAAAATGGCCGCCGTGGCAGAGGCAGACGATGACGGAGTAGAGTTGATTTTTGTTGATTTATGGCGGTAAAAATGGTCCGGTTTCGGGTGGAATAAGATGATGAGGTAGGACTAGTTCTTGGCCACTGTACAATTACCCTCCATGTTATCTGGGACTTTTCAACGAAGACGTATCACAAAGTTCCCTCACCCCTAGTATCCAACGCCCATGGGATATTTAGAAAGGATCCTCAATAGGGGATTATGTCACAAATGTTAGCTGATAAATTCAGAAACCTATTCAAGATGAGGGTCAGACCCTCACCGACGACACATCAAATAAAGTAGAACCCCGCGTAAGCGGACATCCTCCGTTCCGAGCCGAAGTATTTCCTTATGCAGGGTGTCTGCTTACACGGGTTAAAATCAGACAGACAGACAGACAGACGAACAGAAAGAGACAGACAGACATAAAGAGACTGACAGACAGACAGATAGACTGACAGACAGACAGACACAGACAGACACAGACAGACAGACAGACAGACAGATACACTGACAGATAGACAGACAGACACATAGTCTGACAGCCAGACAGACTGACAGACAGACAGACAGACAGATAGACAGACAGACAGATAGACAGACAGAACGACAGAACAACAGTTGGACTGACAGACAGATAGACGGACAGACAGACAGACACACAAAGACAGACTGATTGACTGACTGACAGGCAGACAGACAGACACACAGACTGACTGACACAGACAGACACAGACACACAGACTGACTGACACAGACAGACTGACTGACAATGACAGACAGACAGACAGACATAGACAGACATACAGACATACAGGCAGACAGACATATAGACAGACACACCGACAGACAGACACACACAGCCACACACAGACAGACACAGACAGACAGACAGACAGACTGACTGACTGACTGACTGACTGACTGACAGACTGACTGACTGACTGACTGACTGACAGACTGACAGACTGACTGACTGACTGACTGACTGACTGACTGACTGACTGACAGACTGACAGACACAGACAGACACAGACATAGAGAGACAGACAGACTGACAGACAGACAGACGGACAGACGCACGCCGACTGACAGCGTACACCTGGAGAGTGTTCGTGTGTCTCGGGGTGTGTGTGTGGGGGGGGGGGGGGGGTAGTTGACGGGCAAATTGCTGGGTGATTATGCGGCGAGTGTCCAGTTACCTGTGAACCCGGGTGGGGGGAGGAGGCGGCCAGGTATCTCTCCCCACCAGGTACTCGCCAGGCGAGGCACCGTGTGGATGCACCTCTCAGCTTAATCTCTGCACACAGGAGGGTGAACACTCTCCACCAGCACCAGTTAAGCCGGAGACACACCAATCGACAAACACAGCCATTTCCAGTATCGCCAATGCAAAATAGCGTGTATGTGAGATATCAAACTATGTATGGGGCCATCCAAGACTGGCTCCAGTCCATGCATCCTATGGCTACCCTCCTCACTGGGATACAGGCTCCAGTCCCTGCATCCTATGGCTACCCTCCTCACTGGGATACAGGCTCCAGTCCCTGCATCCTATGGCTACCCTCCTCACTTGGATACTGGCTCCAGTCCCTGCATCCTATGGTTACCCTCCTCGCTGGGATACAGGCCCCAGCCCCTGCATCCTATGCCTACCCTCCTCGCTGGGATACAGTCCCTGAATCCTATGGCTACTCTCATCACTGGGATACAGGCTCCAGTCCCTGTGTCATATGGCTACCCTCCTCATTGGGATACTGGGCCCAGTCCCTGCATCCTATGGCTACCCTCCTCACTGGGATACAGGCTCCAGTCCCTGCATCCTATGGCTACCCTCCTCACTGGGATACAGGCTCCAGTCCCTGCATCCTATGGCTACCCTCCTCACTTGGATACTGACTCCAGTCCCTGCATCCTATGGTTACCCTCCTCGCTGGGATACAGGCCCCAGCCCCTGCATCCTATGGCTACCCTCCTCGCTGGGATACAGGCCCCAGTCCCTGCATCCTATGGCTACCCCTCCTCACTGGGATACAGGCTCCAGTCCCTGCATCTTATGGCTACCCTCCTCGTTGGGATACATTCATGGGCCAGTCAGAGAAGGATACAAACTTTAACGAACTTTATTCTTATTGTTTTTAGTCATTCTTAATGAATGTTCATAATCAAAGACTTGAGAGCAAGTCTAGGACCATCCATTAAGTATGTATGCAGAATTTCTGAAATTTTTGACCTCCGGCCCTACCCCCTCTCCCATTCTTGTACGGAATAGAACAAAGAGGGAGCATACGCAAAATTTTTAACCCCCCGTCCCCTCCAACCACGACCCCTCAGTGCCTACGTATTTTATGGATGGCACCCCCTCTGTAACTATTTCATGATTTGCCTGATTATTGCTTCTGAGATGCTAAGTTATCGCTGGGCGATTTCACAATGAAAAAAATACCTCACATACATTCACACGCCATTTTGTCTCTGGTATTGCTATGACCGAAACAGGGATTGAACCACAGTGAATCAAGAAGGGTGTAATTGAATTATGGAATTTGGTAATTCTCCTGAAAAGCCAGGTAAAGATATGATGATAGTCTCTGTGTCTCAATGTTTCTAGCTTTACGTAAATGGCTTTATATCCCTTCAAATTGGAAATTTCGGATACTTTTACATTTACAATGTATATACCAAATGTTATTCAATACTAGCGAAACGTCGCGATTCTAATCATTATACATCGAATCGAACAACGATTGTACAACTTAGTTTAAATAATAACATCTAATGGAAATGACAGTGTCTGTTTTTTTGTGATTTTCCATTTTGAATTTGTTATTCAGTTTCTCAAGTGAGAAATCAGGAAAAGGAGTTTCATTGGGGGACAGGCAGCTGTGGTGCGGCCAGCCAGTCGGGACTAGATCCTTTAGGTACCCGGGTGATATCAGGGAGTTTATTAATGTCTGGAGGGAGTATGGTTTAACCTTAACCAATCTGGTTATAAATGTAGTTAAGGCTAGTTTAATAAGATAATGAGTAGAGATATATCAATCAGAATCGATATCAAGTTCATAATATAGAACTGTTTAATGATGAAGGTGATGTGGAACACCACATGTTTAGATGGAACAGGTTGGGAGCGGAGCTTTTATAAGTAAGCGACTTGAGTGCAGGGAGGTGGGGGGGGGGGGGTGGTGGTGGCAGTAGGCCACTGTCACAGAGAGAGAGAGAGAGAAAGAGAGAGAGAGAGAGAAGGAGCGGTAGAGAAAGGGAGAGAAAGGGAGAGATAGAGAGAGAGGGAGAGCGAGAGAAAGGGAGAGAGAGGGAGAGAGAGGGAGAGAGGGAAAGAGAGGGAGAGAGGGAGAGATGGAGAGAGAGAGGGAGAGATGGAGAGAGAGGGAGAGATGGAGAGAGGGAGAGATAGGGAGAGAGAGGGAGAGAGAGAGAGGGAGAGACAGAGAGGGGGAGACAGAGAGGGAGAGACACAGAGGGAGTGACAGAGAGGGAGAGACAGAGAGGGGGGAGAGAGAAAGAGAGAGAGAGGGAGAGAAGAGAGAGGGAGACAGTGGAAGAGAGAGGTAGAGAGAAGGGTAGAGAGACACAGAGGAAGAGACAGAGAGAGAGTGG
Source organism: Alentia gelatinosa (assembly GCA_950022655.1). Taxonomy (NCBI): domain Eukaryota; kingdom Metazoa; phylum Annelida; class Polychaeta; order Phyllodocida; family Polynoidae; genus Alentia; species Alentia gelatinosa. Next base: position 4,156,425 of record OX465592.1, on the reverse strand, counting down.
GAGAGAGGGAGAGACAGACAGAGACAGAGAGGGAGGGAGAGAGAGAGAGAGCTCTGAGAGAGAAAGGAGAGAGAGAGGGCTCTGAGAGAGAGGGAGAGAAATAGGAAGAGAGAGACACACACAGAGGTAGATGGAGGCGAGGGAGAGAGACAGGGAGAGGGGGAGAGAGACACAGAGAGAGGTAGAGAGAGACACACACAGGGAGAGAGGTGAGCTCTGAGAGAGAGAGGGACACAGGGGGGAGGCGGGGGTCGTGCCGTGCGCACATTCCCCGCGCACTCCTTCCACAAAAAGCCACCTGGCGGCGAACATCAAAGGCGGTCTGCGCTTGCGAAGTACACGGGGCGGGGGGGCAGGAGGCACACAAACACAACCAGGGGGCTCAATATCACCGTCTGTATAGCCCGTCGTCGGCAACAAACACTCTGAGCAGTTGTACACTCAATCAGCCCCCCGCCCGCCCCCGCCGCGTCCTCCGCCGCAACTTAAGTATGTTTGAGAAGGTTAAAATGGCGGCGGGGCGCTCGGAGGTATCGGTGACACTCGTGTTTGTTCGGAGCCATCGGCAAACGCCGCTCCTTGTTCCCAACTGGGCCAAGTACCGGGCTACTTGAAAAGTGCCGCCGTCGTCCGTGCGTGAGACACCGCCTGTACGCTACTCGCCGCAGCGGACAATAAACGATGCGACACCGCCCGCCCGCGCGGGGCATGGCGGGAAGAGACGCGCGCGTCTTGTGTCTGTCTGTGCGTCGTCCGGGTGTCGGTATGAGATTGTGACGTCACCGTATTATTTGTGCATCACTGGCTTCTGGTAAATGAGTATGACTTTACGCAGTTTTTTCACTGGCCGACGAAAAAAGCACCGATTAATTGAGTTCTCTTAAGGGCTGGTTCCAACAACACGATGGATTTACCGTAGTATGTCTTGGTATATCTTATATCGAGGTCAGTCGTCGATATCATACTGCTTGACGCCATAGGCGAAAGGCAGTATGAATTCGACGACTGACCGAGAATGAGAATACTTTCGTCCTTAGTGAGGACGTTTGCTTATTATTACATACCTTAAATCGATAAAAAAAAACGACATTTTAATGACTTATTAAGTCACTCTTACAGCGGGCACGAACATTATTATTACTGCACCCCTAGCAGGGGGCAGTATTTCATAGACATTCGGACGCAGGTATATAATAATAAGAGAAAACGGGCTCAGTCACTATGTTCACTTATCATCATATAAAGCTAAATAACATGAAAAAAACAGCCATTTTCTTTAACTACAAAGTCGTTGATTCTTTAGGGAAACTAGTTAACCTAATTGGGACGGCTTATCGTACCGCGTTACTTTCGATAAAATTATCGCACACGCTCGCACAGAAAGTGCGATAATTTTATCGTTAGTAACGAGTATCGTCAATTCACACGATTCTCGATCCAGTTCTATATGAATACTGCACCCCAAGCATTAGGATGTATTTCATACACATTCAACCATACATATTTAACAATACTTGTAGTATCCTGTGTACCATGCACCTCTTTGTATTTGATTATTACATATTCACATTATTTATAATATATTTTGCTATCACCTTCCTCTTGGTGTGTGACATTTTCACATTAAGTGTTGTGCATTTCTTGGTATGTATGTAAGACCCGGCGTCCACCTACTACGATATGGCTCCGATATGGTCTACGATGCACATCCCGATAGAAAATCAAAATCGCGTCGGCAGGTCACCTAATATCGCGGCAGTTGACCACGTTTCTGCGATTAGACACCGATAAAAACCCCATACAATGCATGGTGAATTGGCATGTCTAAATATATGTCTACGATTTTGAACCTTCCCGATATGTCTCCGATATTTGCTTTTTGTATCGGTGCCATATCGGTAGGTCTAAATTTCCATCGTAGTAGGTGCACGCCAGGCATAAGACTTATTTACACTATCTGTAGCATGCTGTGAATCGGGTAAATCTCGCCACATTAGCATGACTTAGACGATTTATATCCTTTTTTTATTTTTCTTTGTTAGTATTCGATTCGCTGGTACAATATCCGATACGGTCTAACATCAAACCCTTTGTCGGCGAGACCCTTTTACAACTGCAGTAGTTAGGTTATCCGCTCTAGTTCTTTGCCAGCAAACATGGACAGCGAGAAGCAGAGTTTCTAGTAACCATTTAGCTATATTTCAATTTGACATTGTCTCAACCATATAGAAAGAAGTAAATAAACTACAACATAATCATAAAGGTCCTGGAAAGAATGTCCCAAATAATTTAGTATTTTTAAGTGTGTGAGTGTGAGTACATATATAGAGTGATGCGAATGGCAATGCTGTGTGAGAGATAAATTTAGTCTCCATAATTTGATTTCTTTTTTCTGTCTCCCTGCTCTTGGTATGTGAGCATGGCATTATATTATTTATACAGTGCCCGATATGTCTTGCATGCTGTATATTATGTATATATAGGTTTGTAATATTGACACGTAATAAAACTTCAAGCAGCGGAATATTGCGTAGCGTCAACTACAAGGAAAATACGGCCACTCAGATCAAAATCATGTTAATGCTGTATTTATTACTCACCCTACAACTAATTATTAGAAAAAGAAATCTTTGAATTATCAGAATCTGAACGTAAGCGCCGTGCATTCTTTATATAAGATAGATCCTAAAATTTCAGATGGCAGAAAAAGCTGTATTTTACTGAGTAGATTCCGGCTTTCCGTATTTTTACTCAGTAGCGATCTGTAGGCTCCATAGGTTAGTATGGTGATTCCGTATTTGGTGGGTAATATATGACTTAAGAAGAAACCGACAAGTTTGGGTCAAAGTCGTCGTTTTCCACGAGTTTGATGTAGATTTATATGAACGAGGCGAAGCCAAGTGAAAACACTAGAACTGGATCGAGAATCATATAAATGAACAATACTCCACGGATGAGCAGTCATCGTAATCGAGGCTAAACTGAGTTACAATAAGTATAGTTTATTTTGTGAATGTTTTACTACAGCAATACCAAAGACGCACTTCACTCTAACACTACTCCTATCACATTTCATCGACTCATTTAAAAATTTCACGGCTAACAAACTAGAAAACAATTAGGCCCGGCGTCCACCTACTACGATGAAATATAGACCTGCCAATCGGGCTCCAATATAAAGTCTAAAACCGGGCTCCCACTGTACTGACACACCACGAAAAGGGCTGCGATTGGGCTACGATAAGAAATTTTCCGACCGTAGACCTATCGGAAGGGCTTTGTCGGAGTGTGTCGGAGTGTGTCGGAGTGTGTCGTTGTGCGTATGAACGGAATGAAAAGAAAACCACGGTTACGACACCGGCCACGATTTAAGAGGTGCGCCAACGTAAATTTCAGGCAAATAATTAACGATATATTGGTAGAAAGTTCATTGAAACGTTCACATTCCATACTGAAAATGCCTAGGGAACACCACTGAGGTTATAAAATATCAGCAATGAGCAATTGTCTAGAGACGCTCCCGGGACAATTGCTTCTTGGGGTCCGAAAGACTGTGGGGGGGGGGGGGGGGGGGGTGGTCTGCATAGTCTACACCGATATACAATGCTTCCGACACACTCCGACACACTCCGACAAATCGAAAATGTTCGATTTTGTCGGAAGACCTCCGACACAGCATTTCTATCGTAGCACTGTCGGAGTGTGTCGGTGTGTGTCGGAGTGTGTCATAGTACTCATCGGAACACAAAACCCACTTCCGCGATAGACCCGTTCATCCCGACAAAAATTTCATTTTTTCATCGGAACGTTTATCGTAAGGCTATCGTAGTGTGTCGGAGGCGCAAATCGTGATAGTGGGATACCCCTTTTAATCGTAGACTAATCGGGAAGGCCCATATCGTATAGACAAATGTATAGACATGCCACTTCACCACACATCTAATGGGTGTTCCAGTAAAAAAAGAAATAGAAGATGTACCCCACGATGTAACCTATACATTAATACAGGTCTTGAGGTACCATTTTTATTTTTTTATATATAACACACTATATTCAGGAATCATACAAGGTTAACCCTTTACTAACATAACCAGAAGATTACTGAGATCGCTGCCTTGACTCGCTTGGTGTCCCTGGCTTCATCCATATTGCACGATACTTTGTCATTCTAAAGATTGTTCCTCGACAATGACTCTTGATACACAGACTTTATACAATATACGATATTGCATACTGCACCATGTAGACTTGCTCAAGTCTTTGAGTATGAACATTCATTAAATGATATAGAACACAATCAGAATAAAGTATATTATAGTATTTATCCTTCTCTGACTGGCCCATGAATCATGTATCACTTTATCCTACCCCTAATATAAAATCCCATAGGCTTAATATTGAGTTTCCGTATGCCACGCTGACTGGCATACGGAGTTATATATGCCACTAGTGGTATACAGAATTGTCATCACGTAATATCCCAAAATCGAGGAGACGGGGTAGGATAATATCAAGAGACGTCACGAGTTTGGGTCTGAGTCTATTTATGTCACGCATTTTGTTGGCTCTGTAATTTCACAGTCGAAGACGAGTGAGATTACAACGACTCCCATGTTAATCCTATGGCGTTTTTATTAGGGGTAGGATAAAATCAAAACCGAATTCGTTTTAATCGTGGCCACCGCATGCCACTCCTGAAGTTTTGGCTCCGGACTTCACTCGGCTTCGCCTCATGAAATCACTATGCCAAATTCCAGTCGTGGCATACGGTGGCCAAGATCAAAACTCATCCAGTTTTACGATAATATCCCAGCGAGAAGGGTAGCCATAGGATGCAGGGACTGAAGCCTGTATCCCTGTGAGGAGGGTAGCCATAGGACGCAGGGACTGAAGCCTGTATCCCTGTGAGGCGGGTAGCCATAGGACACAGGGACTGAAGCCAGTATCCCTGTGAGGAGGGGTAGCCATAGGATGCAGGGACTGAAGCCAGTATCCCTGTGAGGAGGGTAGCCATAGGACGCAGGGACTGAAGCCTGTATCCCTGTGAGGCGGGTAGCCATAGGATGCAGGGACTGAAGCCAGTATCCCTGTGAGGAGGGTAGCCGTAGGATGCAGGGACTGAAGCCAGTATCCCTGTGAGGAAGGGTAGCTATAGGATGCAGGGACTGAAGCCAGTATCCCTGTGAGGAGAGGTAGCCATAGGATGCAGGGACTGGAGCCAGTATCCCAGTGAGGAGGGTAGCCATAGGATGCAGGGACTGAAGCCTGTATCCCAGTGAGGAGGGTAGCCATAGGATGCAGGGACTGAAGCCTGTATCCCTGCGAGGAGGGTAGCCATAGGATGCAGGGACTGAAGCCAGTATCCCTGTGAGGAGGGGTAGCCATAGGATGCAGGGACTGAGGCCAGTATCCCAGTGAGGAGGGTAGCCATAGAATGCAGGGACTGAAGCCAGTATCCCTGTGAGGAGGGTAGCCATAGGATGCAGGGACTGAAGCCTGTATCCCTGTGAGGAAGGTAAGCCATAGGATGCAGGGACTGAAGCCAGTATCCCTGTGAGGAAGGGTAGCCATAGGATGCAGGGACTGTATCCCTGTGAGGAGGGTAGCCATAGAATGCAGGGACTGAAGCCAGTATCCCTGTGAGGAGGGTAGCCATAGGATGCAGGGACTGAAGCCTGTATCCCTGTGAGGAGGGTAAGCCATAGGATGCAGGGACTGAAGCCAGTATCCCTGTGAGGAAGGGTAGCCATAGGATGCAGGGACTGTATCCCTGTGAGGAGGGGTAGCCATAGGATGCAGGGACTGTATCCCTGTGAGGAGGGTAGCCATAGGATGTATACGACATTGCATACTGCACCATGGTGTCTGTGGGGGCCGCTTACACTTGTCCGATGCCGGGCGGTTAGAAGAATGCGGCCCGGAGTATCCAGTTCTCGGGACATCTGCCCGTCTCCACCTGTGTCCGGGGACCAGAGACAGGGACCGGGTCACGGCGGGCGGAGAGGCCTTCATCCGCCCTGTCAGGGAGGACACTCTGTGTGTTCTCTGTAGTGAGATTCACACGGTGAGATTCACGTACCTCACAGGGTGTGTGTCTGCAGTGAGATTCACACGGTGAGATTCATGTACCTCACAGGGTGTGTGTACCTTACAGGGTGTTTGTCTGAGACAAATCCTGCTGAGATTCATGTACCTCACATGGTGTTTGTCTGAGACAAATGCTGCTGAGATTCATGTACCTCACAGGATGTTTGTCTGAGACAAATGCTGCTGAGATTCATGTACCTCACAGGGTGTTTGTCTGGGACAAATCCTGCTCAGGTTCATGTACCTCAAAGGGTGTTTGCCTGAGACATATTCTGCTGAGATTCATGTACCTCACAGGGTGTTTGTCTGAAGCAAATCCTGCTGAGATACATGTACCTCACAGGGTGTGTGTCTGAGACAAATCCTGCTGAGATTCATGTACTTCACAGGATGTTTTGTCTGGGACAAATCCTGCTCAGATTCATGTACTTCACAGGGTGTTTGTCCGAGACAAATCCTGCTGAGATTCACGTACCTCACAGGGTGTTTGTCTGAGACAAACCCTGCTGAGATTTTGTACTCCTCTCTGAATTGTAGGGTTCCATTTCCCTGAGAAATGTTTTTCCCTGCAATTGTTGGCGACATTTACCCCTAAAAAGGAACAGAATCTTATTAGATTTTGAACCCTGTGAGATACATGAATCCCAGGTGTGAATTCCATTTAAATCCTATAAGCCCGTTTCCATTGGCTGACGAAAACGGCGGAGACTTTTTGAATTCCCCTAAAAGCCCGGTTCCAGTGGCATATTTCCCGTCATCGATCTAAAATCAGAAACCACCAATAGACTTTAAGCACTGCTGACGCAAGCGACGGTCAATGGAGACAGACTTTAAGGGGAACTAAAAGAACTAAAAAAATCCACACCGTTTTCGTCGGCCAATGAAAACAGGCCTATAGAGCGCACATCTCGCGGATATTGTGAATCTCGCCGATCTTGCGAGAATCTCGCGGATCTCGCGAGAACCTCACTGAACGCTTTGTCCACCGAGACGCCGCAGAATGAAACGCGGCGTCTTTCATCTCCACCTAGCGGGACGCTCCTCACTCACAGCACCCTGTTGCCATGGTTACTGAGACACAACAGGAAGTCCTACCTGTCAGCCACGAAGTGACGCTTGTTGCGCATGTCAGCTGTCAGCTGTGACGTCAGGCGTGACGTCAGGCGTGACGATCATCCTCACCGCCCACAAAACGGCCACAAAACCAAGCCCCAAATGTAATCAGTGATCTTTACAATATGAAGATTCTTTTCTACCGTCTTCATGGGATTAAGAGAGTCCGCAGGGAAGTGATGTCTGTAAAAGCAAATGCTCGAGAAATGGAGTTTTGATTATAAACCATAAAGTTAAAAGTTTTATGTGTATCAAAATAGAAATGTTTATTTCAACAATTCAGGACGTAGCTTATAAATATATCATAAGAGAATAAGCACATCTGAATGGGAAAGTACAACATTAAACGCAAAAACAAAATACTACACCATGATAACTCTGTTTTAAAAAACCCTATCTCGATACTTGATATGCTCCTTTCTGACTTTTATCATCTGACCCTTGGTATCTGTCATATTTATCATTATATACCTGTGGCCGTATGTCCTACGTATACCGCATGCTCATATGTCCTACGTATAATGCCCGCTCCTACCCATGTCATATTTATCATTATATACCTGTGGCCGTATGTCCTACGTATAATGCCTGCTCCTGCCCATGTCATATTCATCATTATATACCTGTGGCCGTATGTCCTACGTATACTGCCCGCTCCTACCCATGTCATATTCATCATTATATACCTGTGGCCGTATCTCCTACGTATACTGCCCGCTCCTACCCATGTCATATTTATTATTATATACCTGTGGCCATATATATATATATATATATATATATATATATATATATATATATATATATATATATATATATATATATATATATATATATTGTTAGTGAGGTAGCATTTAAGCGGGAATAAATGTTGTAATTGCTGACATTCCCCTCAGTGCCCAATATTTCATGAATGTTCAATACTAAGAGAAAACATAGTTAGTGACCACGTTCCGATTGCCGTTCGAGGTCTTACGTCCTGACGCCAGAGGCGGAGGTACATATTTTATAGGATATGATGCCGGGAACGGAATCGCTTCAAGTTCACTCACTACGCTTTCTTATTATCATATACCTAAAAAACTGGAAATAATACCATTTTATATTCTTGCAAAGTACACTACGGGCACAGTGCTCCCGAACATTCATTATGTCTCGGTGAGCCCGAACATTATTCATACTGCACCCCTAGCAGAGGATAATATTTCATAGACGTTCGCCCATAAGTGTATGATAATAGTGGTGTTGCCTTGTGAAAGGACTGACTGTTGACCAACTTTTACGAGTTTACAATTACGTTTATGTATACTAAGAAGTTCACGAATAAATTAAATGTGTTGGTGATTCCCATTTACGTGTCTATGCTGCACTCAATCACCAGACTTCAACACCAGTGATACTGACAGCCAATGGACTTCCCAAGTGAAGTCTTCTTTCATTGTTACTGGATAAAAATTCCAAACTGAGACAGTTTGTGACTGAACCTGCATCTCTGCCAGTTTTACACAATACGGGGACGACTTGAAGCATGCTTCCGGTATGTAACAGACATGCCGGAATGACGGTGACAAATGACTATAAAGTTATCACACCAGCTACTTATGCATCGATCAACTCTATTTTAAAATTCATTTTATCAATTCTTTTCTTGTATTGTGTGCCTTTTAAACTTCGTCTGAAGGCTAACGTTTAAGGCAGGTTGAAGGATACTTTCATGAAGTATATTAATACGATGAATGCTCTCTCTTGAAATCCATACTTAGTATATCATAGAAAATAGGTTGCAACTTGTATCGGAAGAACTCACTATGGTGAGAGATGCAATAAACATATATAAAAAATTTATCTCAACCTTCACATTGACTAATAGGCTAACATTTGTGACACAATCCCCCATTGAGTATTTTCCTAAATACTCTATAGGCATTGAGTGTCAGTTTCTCTATACATTGAATGTCATACTATACTGGGATCAGAATTTAATACATCTAGATGCGATGCAATAGGATATCTTTGTTCATCCGACTATACAGTTCAGCATTCATTCACCAGGATCACCAGGAAACTTATAAATAATATCCTACAGATGCAACAAAGGTGCCGATAAGATCTCATACTTTCATGAAGTATATTAATACGGATGAATAGGGTATTCATCTGGAAATCCTACAGGAAATTTGTAAATAATATTATGACACTATTATTCACAAATGAAAGAATTTTCTAACATTTATTTACGAAATCACGGCTATGAACATTGCGATAGTGACGCATGCGCATAGTTCATAGCAGATAGTCACTTCCGCCTGCCCAGGCGACTTTGATTATCACTTCAAAGTCAACACATTTTGGGTGAGTTTTTGAATATTTACGAGCTCATGCGATAATTTTACCAATAGTAACGCGGTACGATATGCCTTCCCAATTAGGTTAACTAGTTCCCCTAATATACCAGGCTAAGATAAAAGTAGCGAGCTCGGCTGTGAATTCCGCCATGACGAATAGTTGTCGGGTAAGAGTGGGAAGCCAGAAAGGTCTTTACTTTATTGATCAGTGACCATGTCAACCACCGACCTACCCTCGTGTAACCACCCAACCATGACAGCTGGTCTCATCCGGGACATCTGGTAACCTGGTCACATGACTTCTCCCGCATCTGCGCACGCGTACTGGACAGCGAGACGCGGGCGGGGGACACCGCTGATTTATCGCTCAATGTTCGCTGGTTTCTTGTGCGCTTTGTGGCGCCGCGGTGCGGACGTTTTGTTAAACTTGCTCAAGTCTCTGATTATGAACATTCATTGAATGTTAAAACACAGTCAGAAAAAAGTTCGTTTTGGTATGTAACCATCTGTGACTGGCCCATAACTTGCTTAAGTCTATGATCATGAACATCCATTAAATGATTAAACACAATCAGAATAAAGCTCATTAAAGTATGTAAGGATTTTAGTGTGTATCCTTCTCTGACTGGCCCAGGAATCAAAGACTTGTCCAGTAGGAACAGAACCTCCTGTATATGTCCCCCCAGTCGCTCCCTGTAACCCTACACCTCCTCCTACCCCTTCCTCCTCCAATTTTCTGGTTGGTTATCTTGGGTTAGGTTTGAATAATCGCATGCCTATTTGTCATGATGTGTTTTGAGGTGTCGCGGTGGTGGAGCACCAGATCATACACACAACATCGCGTGGCAACGTTTTGCGACAAAGGAGGTGCGACATATCGCTACACTGTAAGATATTACAAGATATACCAAGATATAACATGGCAAATCCATCGTGTTGGTGGAATCAGCCCTTTACCAGCCCTAGTACCCCAGCGAGGAGGGTAGCCATAGGATGCAGGGACTGGAGCCAGTATCCTAGTGAGGAGGGGTAGCCATAGGATGCAGGGACTGGAGCCAGTATCCCAGTGAGGAGGGGTAGCCATAGGATGTAGGGACTGTATCCGTGCGAGGAGGGTAGACATAGGATGCAGGAACTGAAGCCGGTATCCCAGTGAGGAGGGTAGCCATAGGGTGCAGGGACTGGAGCCAGTATCCCAGTGAAGAGGGTAGCCAAAGGATGCAGGGACTGGAGCCAGTATCACAGCGAGGAGGGTAGCCAAAGGATGCAGGGACTGGAGCCAGTATCCCAGCGAGGAGGGTAGCCATAGGATGCAGGGACTGGAGCCAGTATCCCAGCGAGGAGGGTAGCCATAGGATGCAGGGACTAGAGCCAGTATCCCAGTGAGGAGGGTAGCCATAGGATGCAGGGACTGGATCCTGTATCCCAGTGAGGAGGGTAGCCATAGGATGCAGGGACTGGAGCCAGTATCCCAGTGAGGAGAGTAGCCATAGGATGCAGGGACTGGAACCAGTATCCCAGTGAGGAGAGTAGCCATAGGATGCAGGGACTGGAGCCAGTATCCCAGTGAGGAGGGGTAGCCATAGGATGCAGGGACTGGAGCCTGTATCCCAGCAAGGAGGGGTAGCCATAGGATATAGAGACTGTATCCCAGCAAGGAGGGTAGTCATAGGATGCAGGGACTGGAGCCAGTCTAACATTTCATCTAAACGTCGCCTCGTTTTGCCGCTCCGCCTACCGGCACAGATTAAAACCTCCACCTCAGGCAACAACACACCGCCGTTAATGAAATGAAATTAACTCCGGCGCGTGCGCATTGTGTTTGCTCAAGCACCCAAGATGGCGGCGCCCACAGGACAATGGCCATGTGTCACCCATAATGCCTTTCGACAGGGTGGTCCCACTTGTTCCGGATCCGGTGCTGACATGGCGTGGCGACTGTAGCGACAACTGGCGGATCAATTAGCGGGAAGTCGTTAATTACTCGCCACACAAACACCCACGAAGAAAAGAGGACCACTAATCAGGTGCCCGTTTGGAGGAGCTTACACTTGTACGTGTAATTAGTCATAACAATATCCTCTCTTAATTGCTCGAGTGTTTTTTGTAGCGGCAGACGGGTGGAGATTAAGCTGGTGAAAGGGGGACGATCTTTTACATGCTAATTTAACACGGCTTGAAAGCATCTCAATGGCAGACGGACAAGATCTGGTGGTTCCGAACAGTATCTTTAAGCGCTGATTCAATTTATTTTGCCTGGCAGGGTCGGGCAGTGTCTTGCTGCATCTTTCTTGATCGTGGTAAATCTTGTATACACAATAATAATACTAATCATAATAATGATAATAATAATAATAATGATAATAATGATAATGATAATAATGCTGATGATGATAATTATAATAATGATAATAATGATACTGATAATAATGATACTAATATCAATAATGATAATAATGATAATAGTAATTATAATAATAACAACAACAAAAACAATAAAAGCAATAGCAATAACAATAAAAATATAAATAGGTTTTGTATACGAGTGGTCATAATCTCCGAGTACCCCATTACTCTATGTTTTAAGCATGTACAACAATATAAACCTCTATTTATGGTGATAGATTAGATGAATATTATCGCTTTAATCAACGAAATTTTAAAGAAAAACCCTTCCAGACGTAATCTTTTAATTTAGTTGTCCTTTTCCATCCTGGAGACTCTGGCATATCAGAATGGGTAGCGAATTTCAGGAGCCCTATATATTTCCTATGGAGACTACGTAATAGGTGGGTAATAAACAACGTGTGGAGTACATATTATCGCTCAAAGGGGGCTATTCCACTACTGCAATTCAACCAGATATTGTCACACGATTCATCCCGACCTAGCGAGTCAACAAATCGGCCATGATCGGCAGATATCGGACGTCCTGGTGGAATCTGCCCTTAAAGATGTAGTATACACTAGAACCTCGCATAACGGACACCCCGCGTAAGCGCCCACCCCGCGTTAACACTTTTATAATTCAGGGTCCACGTGAATGCCGGTTTAATAAAGGCCATGCTCCATTGCGCCGATCCACTGGAGATTGATTTGGTCACCGACCGATCGGTTCCCAGTCGCCGATAGTGGAGCTGCAGTGGAGCTAGAGTTTCGATCCCCCCCCCCCCCCCCCACCCCCAACGATCGGTGCTCAAACTCCTAGCAGTGCTCCATACCGGAGATTGAGAGCCGATCCACTGAGGACTGGGAAAAACCCCGTCTCCAGCCGGTCGCCGAAGTGGAGCAGCGGCGCTGACCGAGGTAAGATCAAGGGAAGAACCAAGGGTAAGAACTATCGGAGAAGGGGAGGAGATAGGGTTAAGATTGCTCGACGACCATCAATCTCCAGTGGATCGGCACAATGGAGCACGGCCTTTACTTCCTCTCGTGCCTGGCCCCTGGCGACAACGGAAAGTACTACAGTCGACGCCGGTTTCACAACTGCCACGTCTCCTGGTGTCATATGGACGAAGCTTCGTGACTCCTGCACTACCAACAACAGTTCGCCCTCCAGAGGTTTTACTAAACTCCCGATTTTCCCCCAGGGTAAATACAAGTTCCGCTTGCGAATGGCTGGGCACACCACGACCACATGAACCATAGTTTTCCCATTTATATTTGAAGAACCAGAATATGATTTCGGATATACATGTAGAAATAGCTGAAATTTCTATTTCTGATATCGGATTTTCCTATTTGAAGAATTATAAAAACCGTTAAACTGCATTAATTGTGGGTTACGGTTCAAGGGTATCACCATACAACGTCGGCAACAAGTCTATGTATTTGACGCCAACCTACCTGCTGTATGTTTGATTGCTGTGAGGAAAACATTTAGACTATAATGATTTTGGTTCTCTTGAACGTATTCAGAGTTGATTTATTTGAGTGCCCCATTATTCTGACATGTGAACAGGCTTGTCTATTAAGGTTGTTCTTTTGGATTTGTTGTTCGAAGGCACATATTCTCAGGAGCGGAACATTGAAACCAAAACGAGGCTCCAGCAGGCAAAGGGTTTTGTCATTTTAGGGCACCCTAGCTTTTTGCTATTATCGCTCGACCGGCGTATCAAAAGTCGATGTTTGAACTCTCTGTACATGATTAATATATGTAATTAAAAGTAGTTTGATGTGTTTCTCACAAGATCTATCAATAAACTTTGTGGTATAGAAGTGGGAACATTTGAATCTGCAAATTTATGTATTTTTGAGCAAGTCTTTATTTTGACATTTGTAGCAGCCTGTCATCTGCAATTGTTTCATTTTACTGTTTTTAATATGAAAAGGTGTTACAAGTGCTGTGACAAGTACCATAGTTTGACAATAGGTAGCAGCACAGAACTATTGGTTGTGTAGGCAATATGAGGAGAGATATGAATACCACGGTTTTGGGAACACATAGAAACACATAATACCACGTTGAATGCATCCCTGACATCAGGAGCTTTAATTTGATACCAATACACATACCTTTCATAAGTTCTATCAAGGTTTCACCCAATGATGAGAAACAAGTTGTTTTTTGTTTTTTTTACATTCTTTATCCAGACTGCAAGGGCTTCAGTTTTACAACCGGTATGATTTACCCTTACAGTATGGATAATCATTGTAAATCACATATAATCATTGAGCTAAGAATTTTTACAATCAGTTGGTCGTTTATATGACCAATTTGTTACTTAAATACCAGATGAATAGTTATACAGGTGACATAATAAACATTTCTCAAGTAAAGGAAGTTTTGTTCAAGGCATAAAATTAAACGGTTCTTTACACATTGTCTATACAGGAAACAAAGTTCCTATTTAGTGGTTGAACGTCAACCATCAGTAATTTTCCAAACAATAATAGTCTTTTTAGTGTGTTCACCGTTTTGAATGCACATTAAATAAGTATTACATTCAGTGTATAAAGGTCATCAATGTTTATATCACAGGAAACTCAAAAAAGGCTCATTGGGATACATGTCTATCACAGTTTTGAAACATAAACCAGTCATTTCAGTCAATATATACATTCTAATAACAGTGTTTGTTTCAGCAGCTGATGTAATAAGAGGGATGATGGGAAACTGGGGTTCTTTTTGAGTGGCTTAACGTTGTATTTAGTATTTCTTTTATTTCTGTAAGGTGTTTGAGCCACTAACCAAGTAATACCCAAGTACTTCGTCTTCTTTTATTTCCTCAGTTTTATTAATTCAACATAAGTTACAATTGGTTTCACTTTTTCAGTTGTCCTACTAGTTTTGGCACCCAAGGGCCTTCATCAGGGACTGAGAGATAAGTGATGAGATTGCCTAAGATTGTCCCTTATATACCTATTAGCAGGTTGCCCTGGTGACGAGAATTATGGGATATCATACTAACACTGTAGTGCCCCCTACTGGGTGGTGCAAGAGTTAATAGTTCATAATATGGGTACAAGCCAATTTCTTTATAAGATGATAAGGTTTTAGTATCTACTTTAACAAGGTGTACTTTTCAAATATTATACCATATAATAATAAGATAATAGTAGGTGTTAGATGATCTCAAATATTCTTTTATTTCTAACTTGGGGCAGTAGTGCCTTGGATAAAAACAGTAGCTGTGGCTGTGACGATACCGATACTAAAAAGCCAAAAACAAAACCAGTCGATCACATATGCGATTCTTTTCCACTCGTCCGAGATCTCTCCAGCCTCGTTGTCGTCTGTAACCATAAAGATAATAAACATACATGGGTAATTTTTGTTCTAGAGGCTTAACATTGATATAAACTTGTTCTCCATGTCCCTATGAGTATTACATACACAATAATGACTGGTTTTGTGTACGAGTTGCCGTAATCTCCGAGTAACTGACGCGTAGTAATATCCGAGCGATTAGCAAGGATATTACGTCGTCAACTACGAGGAGATTACGATCGCTCGTATACAAAACCAGTTGTTATTGTATTTATTACCCATCTACAACATTGATAACAAGTCTATTGCAATTAAAAAGTTTCTGTATGCCATTTAGTTCAAGACACAGCACTATGAAGCGTGGCAGTAATTCGGTGTAGACTCACACCAATAATATAGTTCGCCATTTACCTGTCATTTTTGCATGCTAAGTGTGTTATGACAGTGATTTCTGATGGTAAATGACATAACTATGATTAATTCTAGATAATTGGCATTGAATAAACCTTCTAGAAATTTATTTTCGAAGTACATTCAGTCCCGCAGGAGATTCTGACATGTCAGAATCTCCGGGTGGCCGAATCGAGGTCCTCTATACATTTCCTATGGAGACTACGTATTTGGTGGGTAATAAATACACAATATTACCATGATTTCGATCTGAGTGGCCGTATTCTCCGCATAGTTGACGCGTAGTAATACTCCGAGCGATAGCGAGGAATATTGCGTAGCGTCAACTACAAGGAGAATACGGCCACACAGATCGAAATTATGGTAATGTTGTATTTATTACTCACTTATTTTTAGATTTAAGCAATAAATATGATCGTTAGAAAACTTTTCAACGTAATTAAGAAGTTATGTTTGGGACTACTTTCATCTCAAAAATCCGTATCCTCCTAGGAGATTCCGCAGGTCCGTATCCTCCTCAGTAGCGATCTGTAATCTCCATAGGCTTAGTATGGAGACTCCGTATCAGGTGGGTAATAATAGTGATCCGTAGACTCCATAGGCTTAGTATGGAGACTCCGTATCAGGTGGGTAATAAAGTCTGTTCTACATAGTCTGTGATGTCATTTATCCTGTGTGTCTCTTTGTATCTACAGAGGTGAGATAGATACAGAAAGCAACTCGTTTTAGTCAACGTTATGCGATATTTACTCCGGTTCGCCTTGTTCATATCACTCTGCATCAAACTCATGGAAAATGATGACTTTGACCAAAACTTGTTGGTTTCGTCTTTAGTCCCCCATGCTCAAAACAAGAGGGAACAGTGTCAGAATGAGAAAATACAGGACCACTCACCCTTTATTTTCTGTACCATGATATTCATGTACTCCAACAGTCTGCGGTTTCCAGGAGACATTCCCTTCAATTCGTCAGCCTTCTTCTCCACCTCCTTCAAATCGGCCAAACTGTTCTTGATGTTTGTATTTTTAGTCGCCCACGAGGCTTCTTCCTCCTCTTCCTTAGTCTGCCACCAACACAAGAGAAGACATCTTTGGGAGTTGGTTTGTTGGTTTGATTTAACGTCCAGTTGACAATTACAGGTTCTCACCAGACTTTCTCAAGGTTCTTTTACACCATAAGGGTGGTGATCAAATCTATGTAATGAATTTAGGTAGAAATCCCACCCCTACACATTTATCTAGGTGAGAGTTCTTTTAATTCCCACACCACATAGATATTGTATGATAAGCCGATGCTTTATACGCGCATAAGCTCTTAGTCTCATACTCAAGTCTCAATGTAAAGGGATCAGAACACTACAATTCTTATGTTTTCAGCAAGACTAGCGATAAGGGATAAGAAAGTAAGTGCATTTGATTAAAGACATCTAAGAAAGAAAAACAGATACCAGATTTCCTCTACATGAGAATCTCACTCTCGTGGTGCTTCAATCTGCTAGTCTAGATCTGACAGAATTTACACATTTTATGGGGCACATAGCTGTTGTATTATGTATGCACCCATCTCCCCACTCCCGACATTAACAAATTACCAGGTGGCGGCTCCAGTTATCAATGGATTTTATTAAAAAAAATAATTTGGGGTTTGCCATAAAAGGGTTTTAGCCTCGTCTCACAATTATCTATAGATTATGACAGCAGAAAATAGTGGTTGTCCCCCGACTACAGTGGCGCTATCTCACAATTCCCTGACAGATGATGGCGGAACTAGCAATCAGTCTGTGCCTTATATATGGTAGGTGATAATTACCTCTCTCCTCTGGTCCCCGAGACATAAAACCTTCGCCAAGTATCCAAGGAAGAAGGTGCGCATGGCTCGGGGAGGTCGCTTGGGGGAGTTCTTGTGATGCAGCCGGAGAATTAAGGTGGAGAAGATGATGGAGAAGGAGGTGACCACCAGCTGGATAGTTACGAAGATAGCTGCAAAGATGACAAGGACATCTCTCATTACAATCGCCAACATAGGGCACATAGTAGACTTCCTCAAGTCTTTGATTGTGAACAAATTATGATTATACAAAATTAAGATGAATTATGTTGCAGTGTGACTGGTCCAGGAATCTAAATTCCCCCCTTTACCAAGGAAACAAATTATGGAACCAGCTAAATGCGGATACCCAGTTACTACCAAGGGGTGACCTATTTAAAACGAAGATTAAGGAAGAGCTTCTGATGATGAACATCGTGTGATCAAAAGATCACGGGGTAATATTATTAACTGTTCATGGAAACTTGACTTGCCTATATCTGTGATCAAAAGATCATGAAAAAAATGTATAACTTGTAACATGCCTCAAAACCGCGTTCCTTGTTTGAATGCAAAATTGAGGCGGCCATCTTGACCCCGATGTTAAACAGAACACCAGGTGGCGGGTTCAGTTATCAATGGATTTCATTAAGACTTTTTTGGGGTTTGCCATAAAAGGGTTTTAGCCTCGTCTCACGATTATAGATCTATAGATTAAGACTGCAGAAAATCGTGGTTATCCCCTGACTACAGTGGTGCTATCTTACAATTTCCTGGTGGATGATGGCGGAACTAGCAATCACTCTGTCCCATATAGGAAATACTATATATAGTATATACTATTCTTATACTATATACTTATACTCATACCTTATACTATAGAGGAAACTCATGAAAGTTTAGGATCAGAGCTCGTATCCCATCGAGTTTGAATCGGTAGTAATTCACAAGGCGAAGACGCGTCAATTGCATAGCGATTCAGATGAGATGGGCTCAAACTCTGACCCCAAACTTGAATAGGTTTCTGAATTTATCTCTCTTGGAGAATGTGACTCCCAACAACGTATACTCGAGTCCAGAAAAAAATGATAAAAATATCCACATTATTGTGTACATATATATATATACGACGAAAAATACGAGAGAAAAAAAGAAAAAAAATTATTATTGTGTATATATGTTACTAAATCTTTTGGTGATCACCAGATACATATAAGCGATTTGATTGGCTCACTCATGATATAAGCGATTTGATTGGCTCACTCATGATATAAGCGATTTGATTGGCTCACTCATGATATAAGCGATTTGATTGGCTCACTCATGATGGGGACGTAGTTGGAGGTCTCGGGCGTCATCTCGCTGAGTGAGAGCAGGAAGACAGACAAGGCCAGCAGCACAGTGACTCCAAGTCCCAACTTCTCCCCCGAGTCGGCGGGCAGCAGGAAGAGCATTGGAACGAGCATGATGGTCTGCAAAAAATACCCACGAATCAAGTTAAACGAATATATATGTACTGAGAACTTATCAAAGTGTTGAATCCCAAGACCTACGATATTGATTTTTTTTTTTTTAATGAATGAATGAATGAATGACCAAAAAGATACTGTTCTCCATTTCATTACATTATGATCATACTTTTCCACTTTGTGTATATGTCTTGATGTCAACATATTTACCTTGTATATTGTACCGTTGATTGATGAGTGCTCTGAAAAACTCACCATGGTGAGATGTCACTCAGTACTTAATAAAAAAAAAAATGAAATAAAAATAAATAAATAAAGAGAAGTCAACAAATATATATATATATATATATTTATTTTACAACTATTAAGGAGTTGGACAGTACAACCAAGACACAGTCAAGTTGGCGTTTTATTAGTGAACCGACGTTTCGGGCCACATGTTGTTGTAATTGCAACTGTTGTAGATAATTTATGGGGAATTGTTGCCTTTTACTGAACGAGGCTCCAGGCAGAGTTCCGTAAATAATATCTATTCGCAAAGCTTTGTAGCATGTACAAGCATGATGGGTCGTTATATATCCATTAAATACCCCAAATTAATCAAATCTTGGCATAAAAGACATGTCAGCCCACACACTGCTGATGCCTGAACGTGTGCAGTATAACAGTGTACTGCACAGGGTTCAGTACACAATTTACACTACATAGGGAGCATCAGTAAGTAATTACCAAAAATACTGCATGGGTATATAATAAAAAAAAGTTAACAGTAGGAAAGCTATGCTTAAGTATGAGAGAATATTATACCAAGAGGTATTAGATAAACAGAGACAAAAGGGTGGCAACTTCATTAAAGGCTAGGGACTGAATAAGTTAGGCGGATTAAATAAGAATATAAAAATCTGTTCCAAATTTTTTTTTAAAATGGAGCAATGAGAAGAGACCATGAGGTTAAAATGGTGAAGATATGGTGTGGAAGATCCAAGGAAGGTTATCTTACAGAGCTGAAAATTGTATGCTGTATGGATATGTGGAAAGATTAATAAAATATTGCTTAATAAAAAAAACAGTAGGAAAGCTGAGATTAAAGAAATGATTCACATGTTGAAATATCTTACCAGGATCAACGGCACGATCATGTTGAGGAGGTGGAACATATTCTTTCTGGCCAGGTTGAATTTAAAAATGAGCATACTGAAATAGACATCTAATCCCGCGCCAATAGGATGGAGAGCACTCGGAACACAGGAAGAGTTGGTGAGCTCCCACTGACCGTTCTGTCCATAGAAGTCCAAGAGCAAGGGACCGCTTCTCTGTCAATTAAAAATATATTTCTAAGGGAAGATTTCACACAACCAGCAAACACCAGTATAAGTTTATAATTTTAAAGCAGTTGTTTTTAATAATACTTAGTGGTGGGTACAGATCGAATTATTGACACAACGTTTCGGCATTATCTGGCCTTATTCAGGTGTACTTGAGTTAAAATAACTGATATATGAGGTACTAAAATGAATGAGCAATGACTTGTTTTGTTACTATGGTAACGTGATTGGTTTTTCATGTCCACTTCTCATTCCTTGTAGTTCTTCTCTTATTTCTTGGATTTTTTCTTCTTCGTTTATGTTACAAATTACTGTATCTTACATCTAGATAAAATTGTTTATAACATGTTGAATTCTTTTATGGTAATAATAACATTATAATAGTTAAATATGATAGAACTTATTTACATATAGCATTGAATATGAGAGGTTATCATTTCATAGATAGCTGAAATTTTAATTGACTTGATATATTTTACTTATTGACAGTGGATTAATTGGACAAAACGTTAACTTTATTCATTTAGAATTAGAATGAATCAGAAGGAACCAGTTTTGACTGATAATTGACAATATTTGAAAATCACCAGGTGGCGCCACCATGAATCGTATGATATGCCTTTAAAAGCTAGGTAAGTTATGCCTTTAAAAGCTAGGTAAGTTATGCCTTTAAAAGCTAGGTAAGTTATGCCTTTAAAAGCTAGGTAAGTTATGCCTTTAAAAGCTAGGTAAGTTTACCATTGGTACGAATTGGACATGGCGCGAGTCGAAACTGGTGCTGGTGAACTGCAGCTCGCAGTCGTGATTATCGAAGGGGAACGTTCGAGTGTTCATTTGACATGTGGCGGTGAACACTCCCCCCAGCTGATGCTGGATAATGCCGTCGTACTGCACCCTGGTGCGTATGCCCTCAGTTGTGGATGCATCAAAGTACTTCTCTACACTGAAACAAAAAGAAATTGTTTTCTGTAACCCACGTACATGTACTATACACTTATCCTACCCCTAAATAAAAGCCGCCATAGACTTAACATAGGCAAATTTTATGTGGCATGCTGTGACATAAAGTGTTTTTTATGCCACTAGAGTAATAAAAAAAATTGACCAATCAGAGACCAGGATGTCAGCTACTACGACAAAAGTTCTGGTTGCACTCAAAATGCCCATTCAGATGTTGCTAGCATGATACAGAATAATCTAAAAATAGAATTCACACCTGAAGTGTAGAGACGGGGTAGGATAAATACAGAACCGAACTCGAGTTAGCCTGACTAGTTTTCAAGCCACTCTGGTCATGTCTGCTACTCACTACACTCGGCTATCGCCTCGTGTAGTAATACACGACCTGACCGTCGTGGCATAAAAACTAACAGGCTAACTCTCGTTCCGTTCTATTTAACTATGCCTCAAAATACTTCAAATACCAACCTCTGCCATGCAAGTGGTAGTTGAGCCGTACCACCATACTGTGCTGGTATGGCGCCGTACCACCATACTATGAAAGCTAGCTTGATCTTATTGGTTAAGAGAGAAATATGTAAATAAATAATAAACAACCAAAATTCGAACAAAGAAATCAAACAGGAAATTAATAAATAATATTATGAGAATATTAATACCAAAGAAAACAATTTTCCAACAGTTTGAATATTATTTACGAAATCGCGGCTATGAACATCGTGCATGGTGTGTAGCAGAAAACAACTTCCGCCCTCCCAAGCGAGTTTGATTTTTGCTTCAAAGTCGTCTTATTTTGGTGAGTTTTGATCTACCGCAAAACATCGGGTTCACGCTTCTGGCATGTAGATTCCTACACTGGCGGCCAGAGCTATATTATAATCCATCATATACAAAGCCCCCATCGGAAATATATGGGGACTCAGTAAACAACGACCCATTGTATAAAACCTGTCAGATACCATAACTGTGGTATACGGATTCTAACCTGTGGTATACAGCCTAAAAACCATGGTATACGGTAAAAAATAGTCCCTTTTGCTATGGACAAAGGAATAGTCCCTATTGTTATGCCCTTTAATATGGCAATTACTGGGTTTAATTTATTCGAAAAGATGGATAATAAATGCACTAAACAATGATTTTATGGACAGGCGGCTCTGTAAACCACTAGCGCTCTTGCATTACTACTCGTCAACCTCTCGTGGTTTACGGCTGCCTGTCCACAAAACCATCGATTATTGTCTATAAATACAATAATATTTCGAACCACACAAGATATCCTACCTATTAAGGAGTCCAAGGGAAGGAGCCCAGACTTTCTTCGAGTCGACGATGAGCATCTGCACGGATGAGTGATTAGCAGGATCCCACGTGAGAAACTCATCAGTCCATGCCTGAGTGGTGAGACGTTTTAGAGTTTCAAATGGAATGTTTCAGTTTCATATGAAAGTACAGTAAAACCCCACTTAAGAGGACACCCTCCGTTCTGAGCAAAGTGTCCCTTAAGCGAGGTGTCCCCTTAAGCGGGGTGTCCCCTGAAGTGGGGTTACCTCTTAAGCAGGGTGCATCCTTAAGCGGGGTGTCCCCTTAAGCAGGGTGCATCCTTAAGCGGGGTGTCCCCTTAAGCAGGGTGCATCCTTAAGCGGGGTGTCCCCTTAAGTGGGGTGTCCCCTGAAGCAGATGTCCCCTGAAGCGGGGTGGCCCCTGAAGCAGAGTGCCCCTTAAGCGTGGGTTAAGATAAAATAAAATATTTCTGGTCCGAACAAATTGACCCCTTAAGCGGGGTGATCCCTTAAGCGAGGTGTCCCAGGGGTTTTACTGTAGATATTATAATCAATACTGTCTGAATCGGGGTGACATCTGGTGGACATAGTTTGAAGTCCCGCTCCATATACTCCATATAATCATGTTATGTTTATATCTCCTATAAAACAATTGCTCCTAATGATAATTCCATTACAACTTTAGACCTGATATATAAAGGGGCTCTTCCACCAACACACAAGATATAGTGAGATTTGTCACAATCTGACTGACTTGCTAATTCTTGCTAGGTTTTGTGTAATCGCATGCATTTCTGCCATGAAGCATCAATACAATTACAGATATGTCGGGTAATAGATCGTTAGGCATTGCGGTGTCGGAGCACCAAAATATATACACATTGTTGTGAAAGAATACATACATAATCACGCGCAACATGTCACGGCAAAGGAGGTAAGACATATCACAATACTGTAAGATCTAACAAGACATACCAAGATATTAGGAGCTAATAGTATATTCATCATTGATGAATGAAGTGCGATTATAAATGAATAACAATTGAAAGGTTTGGGTTAGATTGAGTATACGGATCCTTCTCTATAACACACTTGCACCCAGTCACCTTGCCATTTCTTCAACAGCCTATCTAGGATCCAAACAGATCAAGCAACAGTGGGTCAATGAGGTACTTCAGTCTTGAGTGATTGGTCATGGTCAGCTGGGCACGCCTCTAAGACCCTGAGACACTGGCACCCTGCTCTCTTCTCAATAGCACAGTGAATAGCACACAGATAGTAAAGGGATAGTTTTCTGGAAGCACACTGAAAGTTCAATGTGACCACTCTAAGGCCTGGCGTCCACCTACTACGATATGGCACCGATATGCCCTACGATGCACCTCCCGATAAAAAATCAAAATCGCGTCGGAAGGTTACCTAATATCGGGGGTTTCTCCGATTAGACGCCGATAAAACCCCTAACGATGCATGGTGGATTGGCATGTCTAGACATATGTCTACGATTTTGCACCTTCCCGATATGGCTCCGATTTTGACATTTTGTATTGGTGCCATATCGGGAGGTCTACGATTCTATCGTAGTAGGTGGACGCCGGGCCTTACTCTGACTCTAGCCTCTAGATAATGTATTTAGCGCGTGCAGGCAGGCTCTAATAACACAAATCCGTGTGCTGGTGGAACCGGCCCTGAATACTCCACCTCCCAGTGACCGGCCTTCATCTCACCCCTTGTATTTGTGTCCCATAGGCTTAACATTGGGAACTCGTTCTCCATGCCCCTATGAGTATTGCAGTCCATTCTTTATGATCTATATCCTGTACATTGTCCATTCTTTTAGTGTGTACAGGGGGTGAGATAAATACAGAAAGCAACTCGTTTTGGTCAAAGAAGTCATTCTCCAACTCGTTTAAACGCTACATGATATTCACTCGGCTGTCGCCTCGTTCTTATCACTCCACATCAAACTCGTGGAGAAGAACGACTTTGAACAACACAAGTTGGTTTCTTCATTAGTACATGTGCTGTGACTTATGGGGAGGCCCCAGTCTTTAGGATTCATCTACATTGCCTTGTCACATTTAAATGAATTATTTAAGTGACTTATCAAACACAAAACTATTTTTGGGGGTTTCCTACAAAAAAGGTTTTATCCTCGTCTCATGATTAACCATGGATTATGACAGCAGATAATAATGGTTGTCCCCATACTACAGTGGCACTATTTTACAATTTCCTGGTGGTTGGTGACAGAACTAGCAATCACTCTGTGCCCTAGAGTACAAAACCCATTAGGTAACTCAAATAATTAGCATGATCAGCAAAGCTGGGTTCCTAAAGCTATTCTCGAGATATCTTTGAGTATAGTAGAGCTAAGGGCTTCTTTAGAATTGATATTTCCACTGTGTGGTGTCACACACCATCCTGCTAACTGATCTCCTAAGAGCCGAGAATTTGTTACATCAATGAAAAGTATATAGGTAAAATAATATACTCACCATAAGAAGAAAGGCATAGAAGCTTATAGATTGCTCTCTTTCATTCTGGAAAAAAAAATAGTCAACAAAATAATTTACAAGGTCACACCTGTATATTTCAAATGGCAGCGAATAATTCATGACACTTCTTACATAATTGAACACGAAGAAATTGCGTTCAAGTACAGAATCTCAGCAAGATTTGTTTCAGATAAACACCCTTTGGGGTACATGAATCCCACTTTAGGTACTTAGTCAGCGACTCAGCAGTGGGTCCATTTGTCCCAGAAAAATGCCTCAGTAAGATTTAAACATGTTTAAAGTGGAATTCACATGGTGGGATTCATGTACCTCACAGGGTTCAAAATCTTATGAGATTCTGTCCCTTTTAAAGTGGAATTCACATGGTGGGATTCATGTACCTCACAGGGTTCAAAATCTCATGAGATTCTGTCCCCTTTTCAGGGGTAAATCTCACCAACAATTACAGGAGGAAAAACATGTCTACAATTTAGAAGAGAAATATTGTTTCTGTACAGAATCTCAGCAGGATTTGTCTCAGACAAACACCCTCTGAGGTATATAAATCTCAGCAGGATTTGTCTCAGACAAACACCCTGTGAGGTACATAAACCTCACAGGTGGAACAGGTTTCTGCAATTGACTGCGATAGGCTGCAATTGAAAACGCCAATCGTAGATGTCCCAACAAAATCCAACATGTAGGATTTTTCGTAGCCTGTCATAGGGTTTCGTAGCCTATCAGGAAGATATCGTGGTCATCTAGTATGATTCACAGATTGGATCACGACAGAGGTCTACGATTCTGGGACCTCCCGATAGGCTACAATTTGGCCATTTCAAATCGTAGCCATCGGGAGGTTATCGTAGACCATCGTGTAGGTGGGGGCAGGGCTTGAATGTCCTTCCTGGGTCACAGATTCACGGAGCATGCGCAGCTTAGTTCACGTACCATTTCCTTGAGTTGAATGGGGAAGAAATCCGCCATGATGTAGATCGGATTGGAGGTGTTGTGGATTGGCCTGATGTCCGGGTTGTAGCCGTTGAACAGTGTGTTGTACAGCTCCTGCTCGGCATTCTTCCCCTGTGCAACTGAGAATTATATTGACGTTTATTTTATTATCCAGTGTATACAAAGTCCCCATTGTGAATGTATGGGGACTCAGTAAACCACTACCTATTCTGTATTATCCATGGTATACAAAGTCCCCATTGAGAATGTATGGGGACTTAGTAAACCACTACCTATTCTGTATTATCCATGGTATACAAATTCCCCATTTTGAATGTATGGGGACTAGGCAAACCACTACCCATTGTTTATTATCCATGCTATACAAAGTACCCATTGAGAATGTATGGGGACTCAGTAAACCACTACCCATTGTTTATTATCCATGGTATACAAAGTCTCCATTGAGAATGTATGGGGACTCAGTAAACTACTTCTCATTATTTAGATACTGTTAGAAACCGTGATATATGGCATCAAAACCATGGTATTTCGGAAAATAGTCCCTTTGTCTATAGAGCAAAAAAATATAGTCGCTCGTGATTATAACCTTTAATTTGACAATTCGTGGGTTTAGTGTATTGGATAAGATGGATGATAAATACAACAAACAATGTATATATGGACAGGCGGCTCTGTAAACCACTAGAGGTTGACAAAGGTACATCAATGTTCCGAAATCGGGAGATGTGTATTGGGATTTAAGTCCAATTCCTGCAAAATATCGATGTACCTTTGTCGGCGACAGAGGAATGGTACTTTGTCTCAGGCGAGGCATCCTAACGGAGTTTGTAGCTTGTACAGCATGGTCAGGACGTTCTATATAACTGCACAGCTTTGTATAGACGATATTTCAAAGCAAATTTGTGAAATTACCTGTGTTCATGTGACAAGGTTGACACTACAGATTACAGGGTATTCAGTTTGTTTAGTGATACCTGATACTTGTTGAATAGATCTTTATCCTCACAAGTGACGAAATCATATCGAGTCGTGCCTCCTCCAGGACAAACTAAACGTACGTCGATAGCCCACAGTGTTAGCTACTAATGGAAGGTAAATATTTACCTTGGTCAATAACATGCACAAAGTGTCGATGCTTAATGCACTGAAAAGTCCGATACCCAAAGTGCTGCATTGTCTTGTGATTACAAAGGTACTTAAAAACAGAGACCTTTTCGAGATACAAGTAAAAGAAAAGGTTTCAAAGGCCAGCTAGAATTGTAGTCAAGTTGTTATATGTACAAATGTACTTGTAAAAACAAGAAAATATTATTTCAATACCCTTGAGTACCGAAGTATATCGAAGTGATGTATGGTGAATCACATGTTATATTTTATTTCTTAGTTGTTATGTGCCAGTAACCGACCGATGCTAGGTATAGTAAAATCCCGCTTGCAGGACACCCTGCTTAAGGGGACACCACGCTTAAGGGGCCACCACGCTTAAGGGGACACCACGCTTAAGGGGCCACCACGCTTAAGGGGACACCACGCGGGACACCACGCTTAAGGGGACATCATATACCTATGCCAGGAGATACTCTAAATACCAGCTTCTACTAGAGAAGTGGTAGTTGACAAGTACCACCACACTGTGCTGGTATGGCGACATACCACCATACTTTGAAAATGATTGGTTGCACTTAACACTGAAATATATAAATTAAAAAGAAATAGATAGCATACGGACTAAAGATTCATACTGTAAATTTTAATATAATTTTATGATTATAAATAACGCAAAGATAATCATTTAAAAGCGCCCAGTGATGTTGGCCAACACACTTGCTTGTTTGGATAAAAATATTCCACTCACTCTACGAGCTTGTGGAATATTTTATATCCAAACAAACGCTGTACGAGATACCGTACTAACATGGTAAACACGTTTCACTAGAATACCAAGATCCTTTGGCTGGTATGAATACAAATACACACATACATGTATAGGCAATTGACGCAAGCGAGTGTAGCATTCATTGAATGATTAAAGCCGGGTTCACACTATTGCGATATGTGCTCTCAACATGCTACGATACCCTTCTGACAAGTTCCGACACATAAAAAACTTTTCTGCCGAAATCAATGCGTTTAGCAGAGTTTAGATGTAGAAGTGGACCCTACATTCCGACGTGATTTCCGACACACTCCGGCAGACTCCAACACATGTCAACACACTCCGACACACTCCGACACACTCCCACACACTCCGACACACTCCCACACACTCCCACACACTCCCACACACTCCCACACACTCCCACACACTCCTACACACTCCAACACACTCACACACACTCCCACACACTCCCACACACTCCCACACACTCCCACACACTCCTACACACTCCCACACACTCCCACACACTCCCACACACTCCCACACACTCCTACACACTCCCACACACTCCCACACACTCCCACACACTCCCACACACTCCCACACACTCCAACACACTCCCACACACTCCAACACACCCACACACACATAAACACGCTCCCACACACTCCCACACACTCCCACACACTCCCACACACTCCCACACACTCCCACACACTCCCACACACTCCCACACACTCCAACACACCCACACACACATAAACACGCTCCCACACACATAAACACACTCTGACACACTCCTACACACTCCCACACACTCCAACACACTCCAACACACCCACACACTCCCACACACTCCTACACACATAAACACACTCACACACACATAAACACACTCACACACACATAAACACACTCTGACACACTCAGACACAGTGGTGGTCAAAAACTATACGTCGGTATCTAAATATCGGTGAGGTCGCTGTGTATGCCTTGTTTCTGCTGCATTTGACAGGTCCATACTGATAGAACTGTCCTCCAAACACAATGACCATCACTAACGAATTCAAACCCTTTTGATTCTATCGGTCGTTGACGGTGGGACAAATGGACCTGAGACTGGTGTACTTTACACCATTGCACCAGCTGGGTACAAAGTTTCACAGATTGGGGTGTTCTACAGTCTCAGGGTAACATGTCAGATTCAATTCACATGGGGAGACTTAACAGGTACATAGTCTCACCCCTACAGCCTTACACAGGGTACACAGGGTACACAGTCTCTGACTCAGGGTACTTCCCCATGTGAATAGGTCTGATTTGGGACCACTGAGACTCACAGACTGGGAGAGAAGGTGTGAAGTACATTTGTCTCATCAAAAATGCCTAAATTTTAAACCTGTCTAAAGACAAAATCTCATGAGATTCTGTACCTTGTTAGAGGTGATTGTCACCAACAATTGCAAGAAAAAAAGACTTGGCTCAGCAAAATGGAACCATAAAATTCAGACGAGGAGATCGTGTTCGAGTACCGATTCTCAGTAGGATTGGTCTCAGACAAACGCTCTGTGAGGTAAATGGATCCCATCGTGTGAATCTCACTTTACAAGGTACAGAATCTCAGCAGGATTTATCTCAGACAAACGCTCTGTGAGGTAAATGGATCCCATCGTGTGAATCTCACTTTACAAGGTACAGAATCTCAGCAGGATTTATCTCAGACAAACGCTCTGTGAGGTAAATGGATCCCATCGTGTGAATCTCACTTTACAAGGTACAGAATCTCAGCAGGATTTGTCTCAGACAAACGCTATGTGAGGTAAATGGATCCCATCGTGTGAATCCCACTTTACAAGGTACAGAATCTCAGCAGGATTTGTCTCAGACAAACGCTCTGTGAGGTACATGGATCCCATCGTGTGAATCCCACATTACAAGGTACAGAATCTCAGCAGGATTTGTCTCAGACAAACGCTCTGTGAGGTAAATGGATCCCATCGTGTGAATCCCAGTTTACAAGGAACAGAATCTCAGCAGGATTTGTCTCAGACAAACGCTCTCTGAGGTAAATGGATCCCATCGTGTGAATCTCACTTTACAAGGTACAGAATCTCAGCAGGATTTGTCTCAGACAAACGCTCTGTGAGGTAAATGGATCCCATCGTGTGAATCCCACTTCATCGCAGCGACGATTTGAAATCCTCGCTGTGATAAGTGTGTCTTACCTGGAATGAGAAGCCCGAACCCAAATAAACAAATCACCGGGACGAGCTGCCATCTCCGCTCCATTTTCCCGCGCCTTCTCCCGCCAGAAACCAGCGACCAAATGTCGTCTGACTTTGACTTCCCTAATGAATAAATGCCGCCACGCTTCTTCTGCTACACATATTGAATTCCACTGTAAATACCATCAACCTCGTCAATAGCAGTTGGCAAAGCACTCGTATTGGATACTTTCAGCTGGTCACACACGCGATCCATTGTTTGAGGTCGCTTTTGGGTCCTAACTCTTGAACAATGTGGGTGTTGTATTGGCAGCCCCAGTTTACTTTAGGTGGACCCTTCTGGCAATACTTCCTCCTCCTAAAAGATGATTGTATTTGCAGTGGTACTTGTATTGGAGTTTATTCAAACTGCAATGTTTATCTGCGTATTCTGGGTGCGACTTGCACCTTGTGTTGATATTCTGGGTGCGACTTGAACCTTGTGTTGTTACTAAATGATGTCTAAATTGGTATCATAAACAGAGCAATGGTTAAGTCAACTCCAAGCAAGCCAACTTTACACAGGATTAAAAGGAACCTTATGAAAATATATATATATATATCAAAAGTATGTAAATGTATGTAAGTGAAAAAGGTTAATTTGCTGTGCCATGCTGTGTCATCGTGTGGAGAAAAGTTCGTGATACGAAGGAATGCGTCAAAGGTCAACGTGAGATCACAAACTCCTTCTCTGCTAAATATATTCTTGTGCTCACTGAATAAATACATAATATTACCATGTTTCTAATATGCATGGTCGTATTCTCTGCGTAGTTGACGAGTAGTAATATCCGAAATTATAATCGGAAACATGAATGTCGCTGTCTTATACCCTTTGCAATGATTTCCGATCACACCTTTCCATTTTATGACCTTTTCCACCGACCCGATTGAGATCAAAGAGCCGCCGGGTGCCGAGCCGGGGTGAGCCACGGACGGCTGGTGTGGAATCATAGAAAATAATTCAAAGTTCGGATCCAATTTAGAAATCGGGAAACGGTTTTCAGATTTATCTTTGCCTCTCTCTACCCTACAAATCGATATAAAGCACTTGTAAATCAGGCTAGGGAATAGGTAGCATCGCTATTCAAATGGCCTGCTCAGAATCGGGAACAGTCGGTGAAGTGCGTACAGCGACACGATTAAGGTCGGGCAGAGTCGGTCATTACCCCCACGCTAGTAATGCCCGACCCGATTTTAATCGGGTCTGTGAAGTGCGTACAGCGACACGATTCTGCCCAACCCGACGGATTCGTCGTGCAAAGGTGTGATCGGGCACAATGGTCGGGTCGCTGTCTTATAGGCTTTATGTCCACTATCAATCTATATCTACTATGCAGATCCACTGTTCCTAGGTTATTGTGTTTATTTACCCTGCTTCCGTGTACCATGTACTACTACAATGAAACACCTGCGGCGTCGAGACGTATTTTTGCTACAAATGACCTCGAACGTCCACCCGTACGGGCTCAGTAACCACGTTTTCTCATATCACCACTCCCTTCAATCAGTACTCGGACAGTTAAAGGACCACACTGGTTCCTTCCCTACCGAGATTTGGGAAAACGGCCATCGGATCAATTGCTTGAGGAGTTTTCTTTGGCTCAGATGTTAAAGAAGTGTAACTACTAAAAACTAATCAGGAATACTGCAATACACGAAACAATGCATTTCTTATTAAATTATGCTACTCATACTTTCCAATATCCAGATATAGAGTCTATGAAAGATAAGTTGACTGCATCAGACTACCAATGCTGAACCAATGTTCTGATACATGTAAGAAATTTGATTACTACTTCAACCAGATAGAAGTCCTTGACTACAATTGTCTGCATCAACTTGTTATCTTGTTTAAATTTTCCTACACGACTACTGCTTATCTTGACTTAACTTATTTATACTAATACTGTTTCTGATCTTTCCTTTCAGGGTATCCTAGGATTCCAGGGTGCTGGACAATACGATAACTCCAAAGATGAACGATATCCTGGAAGATGTTTTCTATTCAGTATTGTCTGACGAAACAGAAGATATTTTCTAAATTAACGTATTTGTATACTTTGTAAGACCTTTAGATTATTTTTATCGCCAAAACATGCTTGCAACACATTATTTTATACACACTATGTCCCCAAATACAATTCTATCATTCATTTTTGTCGTTCATAGTTTATTCAACTGCCCCCTGTTTTCCAGCACTCGCAGACTGTTCAAGCAAGGCAGGACTTCTATTTGTTCTACAACAGTAAGCCCTCCACCCCTCTCATAAGATCTAACACTCTCTAAGTGGAAGAATAATTCTTAACGAACTAGGCTTAGAGCCTTGAGAATCCACTGGCCTGCCTCCCGTGCTAAAAACGTATATCAATGCAACCCAAAGATCCCTATAATCTCAATGATGCCACCTAGCGGGAATACTGTGTGCCAGTGGATTCTCAAGGCTCTAAGCATTCTTCTCCCATAGAGCGCAGTGTGAACCTTGTACAGAATACCACTTAGAGAGTGTGAGATCTTATGAGAGGGGTGAGGCCACACAGTAATGGTCCTGTCGTTGAGCTATAATTAGGCACGTTCGCCCACGTATTAGGCAGCCATTACAGAAGAGACCCAATACTTGAGGGATTAAGAGTTCCTTAACCCTTTAAGGGCGAATGATTCCTTGAGGCATTAACCAGCCCAGGGCGAATAATGCCTCGAAGCATCATATCTAAAAACATTTACAAAATCGTTTCTAGCAAGGAAATAATGAAGCAATATTAATATAACTTTCAGAGAATGTAGGTATAACACCAAAATTGGTTGTTATATTCAAAAGAAATCAAATGTTTAGGGTTATGTATTATATTCCGTGATTAAACACTCAAATTATGGATTTTGGTGACTATGTGCCCGTTCACTAGCAGTATACAGTACCACCAACAGCCGTCTTTAAGGGGTTAGCTTGGCCACAGGCACCCGTCCTTAAAGGGTTAAAGGCGTATCTTACAATTCTCAGTGGCGCCACCTGGTGATTATTGAATACTGACAATTATCAAGCCCAATCAATTTCTTTGACTTATTCTAATATCATAGGACTGCTTTATAAAATTATCGAGTTTGACCGATCCCAATAGGCAAATTAGACCAATTTACATTTGACTAATTCACATAGGAAATGTACTGACAAATTAAGTTTCTTTAATTCTCTCAAAAGCAAGGACGCTTACCTACGATTTTTGAAATCTAAATGTGTAGTACTATACATTTGATATATTCTGTGGAAATTTGAAGCTTGTTAAACGAAAATCACTTCTCTATCACGCACGAGAAAAAGGGCTTGTACATGAAGACCCTTTTCTGTACCTCGTACAAGGATTATTGTTTAATAATTATAACTCGGACTGCGTCTGCCTTAAAATACACTTTAATAAAAGTTATTTTATGATACAAACACCAGTTAAGACGATAAGACAATTTGTAAGAATTGATAAGACAATGTAGATAAGAGTGTTACAACACGTGTTACAAGCACGTAAGAATTGATAAGACAATGTAGATAAGAGTGTTACAACACACATTATGATATATTAAAAGTAAGAGATAATTCATTACATAAAGAGTCATTTTTTAGAAGCCCACGATTTGGTATGTATAGGTGTGGGTGGGTGGGTAATAATTGCAGAAGTTTGCAGAATGGATGAACCTGTGTGTTCAGTTCGGTGGTTCGAACCGCAATGACGGTTTAGAAAAGTCACGTGGTATAAGAGAGCAGACTAGAGTTGCAGCAGTCACATACAATCAGACTAGAGTTGTAGCAGTCACATACAATTATTATTAATTTATCAATTAACTTACAATGTATAATTGCTAGGAAAATAGTCTTTGGATATACTTCAAAGAGCCCACATATAATAGAATCACCTGGTTTGAGGTGCATACTGTGTGGTATTCAACCAGAGGAGGTGTGAAGCGTAGCGCCCCCTATCGTTTTGGCATGTACTCAAATGACAGCTCTACGGAGATTCCTATGCAAAAATAGGCTAACTAGTAACAGCTACTACATTCAATCTATCAGAGCTCTATCAAAGATCTTTTCAGATATTGATAGAGTGACATCTAATGTACGCCAAACCACAATAGAGCTCAATAGAGCTCCACGTTTTATGGCTGTTTGGTGTTGTGGAATACAGCCTTATTTCTCATAGGCTAGGGCTTGCAGACCACACACAGTCCATTATCAAGAGCTCCTTCCCCAATGCTGGCAGGTTTGAAAGTGGCCTTGAACCCTGCCGCGATCGCATATATGAGTCGGGTCGCTATAGGGGGCGCTGCGCCTCTAGAATTCAACCAAACCTCTTAGTCGGAACAGAGTGCCGACAGAGGTGGGGAACAATCTCAGTAATGTCATCACACTACTGACCCCTGGTGTAAAAGACTAGAAGCACAGTGCTCCTAGACATAATTATACTACACTGGCCACCAGAACTACACTACGTTATCTCTAGTCTGGGTGAATAGTGGCCACCTTGCCCCCATACCTGTAAGAGTCTGTGGATTTCCAACCAGATCTTCCATACTGCTTTGAAAGTGTGTTCATTTCCTTTTGTGTCTATTTTTAGAATAAAACCATCAGAAAGCTTTACCACAGATTTAACCCAACCCTAGGTAACGTAGGGTAGCTCTGGCGGCCAGTGTAGGTCGAGTTATTGTACAGGTCTGCCACCTACTGTCTATTTCCAGAACTAAAGGTTCCATTCACAAGAATGGCCTC
Organism: Alentia gelatinosa; assembly: GCA_950022655.1. NCBI lineage: Eukaryota > Metazoa > Annelida > Polychaeta > Phyllodocida > Polynoidae > Alentia > Alentia gelatinosa. The sequence goes on along the minus strand of OX465592.1, from coordinate 4,121,547 downwards.
TAAAGGCGGGCGTCCACCAACCACGACAAGGCTACGACAATGGCATTCCGACAAGGTCCACGACAGGCCTACGTTTGGATGGTTTGTCGCAGCCTTGTCGTGGTTGGTGGACCCCAGTTCCAGACAAGAGTCTACGACAAGGCCATGACAGGCTGCGACTGGGAAGCTTGTCGGGAGTCTTCCAACAAGGTTATGACAAAATCGAACATGTTCGATTTTTCCTACAGCTGGACCTTTGTCGTGGAGTGTCATGGCGCGTCGGGAGCATGTCGGAGAGGTCTACGATAGCTAATTTTGGTGGAGCGTGAACTTCCCGACACGCCCCGACAACACTGTCGTAAAGCCCCCCCCTTCTTACGACAAGGCTGCAACAAGCATCGATTGGAACTTTCTTGTCGGCGCTTGTCGTAGACTTGTCGTCGTTGGTGGACGCCACCTTTAATATATCAATGCCTGGGTCAAAACTGAATGGGCTATTTATCGTACCAAGTAAAATAAAAGAAATGTGACAGTGACAAGTTCCTCTTCCAGACAGTCAACCATTTTATGGACATATCATCAGCTTGAACACAGAATCCAAGTTATTAAGCAAGAATGATAGCAACCATGCAATCTGCTTGAATAAAATAAAAATTAGGACAGGCGGGGAGAGATGAAAGAACTAAGGACAAGGAATAAAGAACATGATAAAATGTCGATGAACTAAGAGACTTAGATTAAGAAAAGGTGTCTTGGTGTCTACAATAAAAGAGTAATTAATGGAAATGAACGTATCTTTTGGAACTCAATAGAATCTCACTTTAAAAATATATACATATATATTTAATTGGTTTATTTCCCTTTGACTATGTCTCATTTTGGGGGTTTTTTTCCCTGAACATTTTCTTTATTGCCGGTATCTTATTGACAGTATACAGTCCATAAGAATTTTAAAAGAATATAACAACGTTTGCTACCAGGGTCAATTACCTAATTTTCTTTAACGATAATGAAATGAAGATGAGCATCAGGCCTGTTTTTTATACTCCTCTATAATAAAAAAATATGAAAACATATGTGTGGAAATTGATACATTTTTATGCTGTTTTAATTAGAAATTCTACTATGGTAACAAAAGTTCTTAGGTCACATGACAAGTGTGGAAAGGGTTGAATATGCTGCAAAGAATATACTGTGTGGTGTTAACCACAATGAGCAGTAGTGAGCGGGTTTGGAGCTACTCGCTGTGGAGAGGGTTAAGTACGGGAGGCAATGCACTCACAGGCAATTGGATAACGAGGGTGGTGATTGGTTGGTTACACACCCGTCACTCTCCTAGCATAACCTTAGACTACAGTAAAACCCTGCTTCCCAGACACCCTGCTTAAGGGGGGAACTCCGCGTAATGGGACAATTTGCTTAGAACCGGAATTGTAATTCTTTATTTTAACCCCGATGAAGGGGACGTTCCACATAAGGGGGCATCCTGCATAATGGGACGATTCGCGTGGAACAGAAATTATTCGGTCTATTAATAGTTAATTTAGCACTGATTAAGGACACCCCACTTAAAGGAACACCCACTTAAGGGGACAGTTATTTGACAGTTTACAATTTTTGACTGTAGGAGTTGGTAGGCATTGCTATTTCTCAAATAAGGTGCCTGCTGCAGGAGGGCTGTTTGGGCTGTTGACCAATGCAGTGTAATGGTGCACAGGGAAACTGGGTGCTGCAGGGAAAAGGGAAGGGGCAATTTGCTTGTGTCCTTAAGTGGGGTTTCACTGTATATGAGTCACTCTCCCTACAGTGTGTGCAGTGTTTTCCCACTTAAGGGGCCACCCTCCGTACCAAGCAAAGTGTATGCTTAACCATAGTTTTTTTTAGTTTTTTTTTATTTGTCACAACGGTTCTCACAAAAGTGAGATCTTCCACCGAGGATTATCATTACAATCTTATAAACAATAATAACCTTTGAGATTAACTTAGTAGTTATAAAAATATACAAATTACAAAGTACATCAGGATACATGGATATACAAGGGGTTAAGATAAACTAAATGAAAATTTCAGTTTTAAGCGGGGTGTCCCAGAAGCGGGGAGTCCCAGAAGTGGGGTGTCCCAGAAGCAGGGTGTCCCAGAAGCGGGGTGTCCCAGAAGCAGGGTGTCCCAGAAGCAGGGTGTCCCAAAAGTGGGTTGCCCCAGAAGTGGGGTGTCCCAGAAGTGGGGTGTCCCATAAGCGGGGTGTCACAGAAGCGGGGTGTCACAGAAGCGGGGTGTCCCAGAAGCGGGGTGTCCCAGAAGCGGGGTGTCACAGAAGCGGGGTGTCACAGAAGCGGGGAGTCCCACAAGCGGGATGTCCCATAAGCAGGGTGTCCCAAAAGCGGGGTGGCCCATATAAGCGGGGTGTTACTGTATATGAGTCACTCTCCAAGCAGAGTGAGCTACTCGGGGTAAGGGTCAGGTCTTGTGCGTACGAATCACCCCGAGCCGGGCCGAATAGGACCCGCCGAACTTCCCGGATCACGTGGTGGTCGATCGTGATATGAATACAGAGTTCTGGCTGTCTTTGAGAAGGCTTCATGGATCAATTATTATTGTAAACCAGGAGGGGCAGAAACGAAGCACTCTTATCCTGAAACCTGAATCAGTGATTTATACCCTGAGCAACCCCCTATGCAGGTGAGTAATATTGAGCTGTTCCCAAAACTTATCGACCCTTTAGGGGAGCATGGAGCCTTGAGGCATCACCTAATTATAACTACAGACGTTTAGTACAAGATGTATCCACTTGTTGAATGTTATTGTATTACCCAGTGGCAGATCTAACTTAGGTTAGAACTGGAGCTTTTTGAATAATAAAAAAAAAAAAAAAAAAAAAAAAAAACTAAAGTCGCATGATGCCTTGAGGCATCATTGTTTTAATATTTTCAAAAATGTTTAACAAAGGAATATTAAAGCAATATTCATGAAATCTTCACAATATATAGATATGACACACCATATTTAATGTTTCTATTCAAATACAAGTAAGTGTAAAAACTCCAAACAAGTTGATGTTTCAAATGTATTTATCGTATAAGGTGTATCCTCACAATTTGGACATTTTAGGCATGTGGACCTGTCAACGTTTCGGTAATAGTAACCTTCTTCAGGACACAGTTACAAAAGAAACAAAATATCCATCATTATATCCTATTACATGACACCAAATTTGAATTATGAATTTTAACCATTCTATGCCCGTCCTCTAGTAGAACAAATTGCCACCAACACCCGTCCTTATGGGAGGAGGGCGGCCGCAGGCACCCGTCTGTAAAGGGCTAAGACTAATATATGCACTTATTCCTTTTTTTTCATTTCTTTATCTTTTTTAATGAGAACAGCTCTCTTTATTTCACCCCTGGTACCAGTTTAATCATAAGGATAACATAAAGATAAGAGTAACATAAAGATATAACAACGATCACTCATTGACCCACTGTTGCCTGATAGTGCCACTCAGATCAAAATCATGGTAATATTGTTTTTCTCACCCCTGATACTAGTTTAGGAATGTATGGGTACTCAGTAAACCACTACCCATTGTTTATTATCCAATTTATACAAAGTCCCCATTGAGAATGTATGGGGACTCCATAAACCATGACCCATTGTTTATTATCCAATGTATACAAAGTCCCCATTGAGAATGTATGGGGACTCAGTAAACCACGACCCATTGTATAAAAGCTGTCAGATACCATACATCTGGCAGCCCTTTCATTATTGATCCCATACATCCCTCTACCTACGGCATCAGGATGTATGTGATAAAAAATTTCACTGCGTACTTTTGACTTAGAAAGACAGTAAGCCAGTTCCGAATAGAACCCATGGTTTGGCATTTCTAGGTCAAGAATTTGAATCATGCAAGAGAACTACTAGATGATATCCAGTTGCAAATTTTGATGCATGCAGTTGTTTTATCACAAAAAAGTGGGTAAAGGATCACTTTTCATACCTTTGCTGCCCTGGTTAAAGGAAATGCAAAATCGGTCAATTCTATGCCAGTCAAATGAAATACATGTACGGGTACTTAGATCAAAGCATGACATTATCTGCCGTGTTATGTTGGCTACTGCTTTAGAAAGCTACCAGTAATGTACACTTATGCCAATATTTAAGTATATTTAATGCTCAATTGCGACTGTTAATAATGTGCATTTCCTATATGGAGCCCAGATATTTCCGATAAGCAAGTAATAAAACTATTTATGTATGAGATGAGATGTGTGATTGAGATAAACCCCTGATTACAAGAATTGTTTGTCAATCTGAAGCTAGTTTAAGATGATTTATAGACCGGCTGTATAAGAATATTACGGAGAATGATGATTTGGGGTATGATTGAGATGAACAACCGACTCGTGATACTGGAGGAGGTTTTTTTGTTGTTGTTTTTTTTAAATAAAAGACAAACAAAAAAGATGGGTTATAAAGATTCATAGATCCACTGGCCTGCCTCCCGTGCTAAAGAAGTACATCAACGTGTGCCAGTGGATTCTCAAGGCTCTAAGCCCAGTTCGTTAAGAATTCCTCCCCCATAGAGTGCAGTGAGAACCTTGTACAGAATACGACTTAGAGAATGTGAGATTTTATGAGAGGGGTGCAATCGGAGCTCAGCGCAGACAGGGGTCGGTTGCCAATCTATTATTGTGTCTGCAAAACAGAGTTTATATTTAGATGTCAATAGAGGGTGCTGTATCATGCTGACTGGATGGGCGATGTCGTGTGTAGCCGTGAGGAGGGGTCGCACCTACCTACCTTTCTGTTTGTTTGCTATTTAAGTGGCATTCGCACGGAGAGACTCATGTACTTGAGACTAAAGGAGAAACCAACAAGTTTTGGTCAAAGTCGTCGTTCTCCACGAGTTTGATGGGAAGTGATATGAACATGAGTGAGGTACATGAGTCTCAACATGTGAATTCTACTTCAGGAGAATTGTCTCAGACAAACCCTACAGAAGGTACATGAGTCTCAACATGTGAATTCCACTTCAGGAGAATTTTCTCAGACAAACCCTGCTGAAGGTACATGAGTCTCTCCATGTGAATTCCACTTCAGGAGAATTGTCTCAGACAAACCCTGCTGAAGGTACATGAGTCTCTCGTGTGAATTCCACTACAGGAACATTGTCTCAGACAAACCCTACAGAAGGTACATGAGTCTCTCCGTGTGAATTCCACTTCAGGAGAATTGTCTCAGACAAACCCTGCTGAAGGTACATGAGTCTCTCTGTGTGAATTCCACTTCAGGAGAATTGTCTCAGACAAATCCTGCTGAAGGTACATGAGTCTCTCTGTGTGAATTCCACCTCAGGAAAATTGTCTCAGACAAACCCTGCTGAAGGTACATGAGTCTCTCCGTGTGAATTCCACTTCAGGAGAATTGTCTCAGACAAACCCTGCTGAAGGTACATGAGTCTCTCGTGTGAATTCCACTTCAGGAAAATTGTCTCAGACAAATCGTGCTGAAGGTACATGAGTCTCTCCATGTGAATTCAACTTCAGGAAAATTGTCTCAGACAAACCCTGCTGAAGGTACATAAGTCTCTCCGTGTGAATACCACATCAGGAGAATTGTCTCAGACAAATCCTGCTGAAGGTACATGAGTCTCTCTGTGTGAATTCCACTTCAGGAAAATTGTCTCAGACAAACCCTGCTGAAGGTACATGAGTCTCTCCGTGTGAATTCCACTTCAGGAGAATTGTCTCAGACAAACCCTGCTGAAGGTACATGAGTCTCTCGTGTGAATTCCACTTCAGGAAAATTGTCTCAGACAAATCGTGCTGAAGGTACATGAGTCTCTCCATGTGAATTCAACTTCAGGAAAATTGTCTCAGACAAACCCTGCTGAAGGTACATAAGTCTCTCCGTGTGAATACCACATCAGGAGAATTGTCTCAGACAAACCCTGCTGAAGGTACATGAGTCTCTCCATGTGAATTCCACTTCAGGAGAATTGTCTCAGAGGTACATGAGTCTCTCCGTGTGAATACCACATCAGGAGAATTGTCTCAGACAAACCCTGCTGAAGGTACATGAGTCTCTCCGTGTGAATTCCGCCTCAGGAAAATTGTCTCAGAGGTACATGAGTGTCTCCATGTGAATTCCACTTCAGGAGAATTGTCTCAGAGGTACATGAGTCTCTCCGTGTGTATCCCGCTGAAGGATGCTTCGTCTCGCTGCCATGTTTGAACTAAATGTCGTCTGCCTGTTTTTCACGTCAGTAAACACTCCGTTTTTTTCCCGCCACTCACGCCGCTCTGTTGACGCGGGACGCTGTGAGGCACGAGACGCCAGAACACACGTCACAGACGTCAGCGCATGCGTGGTCCTCACCGAGATGACGTCCAAGCTGACGTCACAGCATCATTCGTTCCAAAACACGTATCATTCTAAAAATAGTAAATTCATGAATTATCTCTATAGATTCGGACCTGATTTGAATGAGGGATGGGTTTAGGGAGCAGCAGACATATATTTTTTCTTTGTGTTTATCGTTGACTGTGGGTTAGCTGTCTAAGAGATCATGAGGACTACCCTATAAAAGGACGAGTAGAGTACCTAACCTTCATAAAACACTGCAGCACCTACGAGAGACAACCCAACACTCAGCAGTGTTGATATCTTAGAGAGATTCAAACAAAAACTCTCATTTTCTCTAGTTACCATTGAGGCCAGCATAAAGCGCTAGTGTTACTTGATCTGGAGCTCAAACAAAGTCAGTTCGTGCTCAAGGAACGCGGTTTAAGATTGTTTTAAAACCAGCCGACAGTTTACCACTTCCCGCCAAAAAAAACCAAGTGAAAACTGAAAAAAATTACTAATTCTAGGCGGAAACGGAAATACCAGACGTCCTTCTGGGTGGACAGACGCTGAAGATAACGAACGAGGAAAGCAGACGATATTTCACTTCTGCCGCGCTTTGTCGCTCTCCAAGCAGAGGTTACGCCTTGTCGTCGCACAGCCTCCCTTTCCAGCATAGACTCAAAGCCAAAATGAAGCTAGGCTGCAAACTGCGAAAGTCTTACAACGTTGCAAAGGGCAACATCAGTAATAACACTGAAGGTAAGTTCGTTTGCTTTATCATTGATGTTTTGAACCTAAATCTAGGTTCAGAAACGATTCTTTATCTCACCCCGGTATTTTTCTCCATAGGTTTAACGCTTAGAACTCGTACTCCACGGCTGTGAAGGTATTGTACCAAATACTCAATGGCTAATTGGGTGAGTTATTTTATTAATGGATAATGATCCTGATAATGTATACGGGTTGAGATAAATTCAGAAACCCACTCTATGAAAATAACTTGGTCCGCACTCCACTTCGTTTGGCCCCGATGTAATTCACTCAGCTTCGTTTCGTGGATTACTCTGCAGTCAAACTCGGTGGAGTACGGACCAACTTATTCTCATCTCGTGAGTTTCCTTCTAAGTGCTACATTGTATCATGTGTTTATTATGGCCAGTTCACAATGTGCGTTTTAAGGTACATAAGGTACATCCAGTCTCAGACTGGGTGCACCTTATGTACCTCAAAACGCACATTGTGAAATGCACGCTTTCCGCTACTCCGACACTGGGCGTACTGGGTACGCCCGGTCTCAGACTGGAGGTACCTCAGGTACGCCCAGTCTCAGACTGGAGGTACCTCAGGTACGCCCAGTCTCAGACTGGAGGTACCTCAATACGCCCAGTCTCAGACTGGAGGTACCTCATGTACGCCCAGTCTCAGACAGGAGGTACCTCATGTACGCCCAGTCTCAGACTGGAGGTACCGGGTATGCCCAGTCTCAGACTGGAGGCACCTCAGGTACGCCCAGTCTCAGACTGATGGTACCTCAGGTACGCCCAGTCTCAGACTGGAGGTACCTGATGTATGCCCAGTCGAAAGCATTTTTTGAATATCAAACACGTTTGATATTTGGTACCGCTAGTCTGAGACTGGGCATACCGAGGTACCTCCAGTCGCAAGCTTTCCAGTCGCAGGGGGGTGGTTCACACACATATTTGCACGTACCTTGCGACTGGGCGTACCTCCAGTTTCAAGCGCGGTACCTCCAGTCTCAGTCTAGAGGTACCCGCTCGCAAGCTCCCAAGTCGCACAGTGTGAAAAGGCTTTTTTTGGCGTTTTTGCCTGCCGACGAAAACCCTAGCGATAATAATCACATTGTGCTAAAGTCGGTCGGTGGTTCTCTTTGTGAAAGGTCGGTGGCACATCAACGTAATTCGATTACGTCGTTGGGCTCAAAATCAGTCGGTCGTGCCATATTGTATAAGGAGGGAGAGAATCCTTGCGATTATTGCGCAGAATTTGTCGCATAATCTTGTCTATAAGTTACATGTTTCTTAAATCTTAAGCTCAGATCCATTATATTGCAGTAAATTGCATATGCGTTTCTCGGATTGTTTTAAAGTCACCCTTGACTGGCAGTTCTTTTCATTTTCTTTAAAGCATTTTCTTTAAAGTATTTTTATTAAACTTCGTAATTTCAAAATGAACCAAGAGTTTGCCAGAACGCACTCCAGCACTGCATCCCTTTGTGCCACCAAGCAGCGTCCTTCAGTGCATAAAGAGACTTTTTTTAGCTTTTTATTATCAAATTCTGATCTTCCATTTGACAGATTGGTTTAACGCGATTGTCGTTCGTCTCGCACTCAGTTGTAGCTGAATTTTTCAGTATGGTCACACTAGTCATATTGTTAAGTATGATTCATGTGTAGAGACTAATGTACCTGAGACGGGTGTACTTCACACCTTTCCCCTAGTCTCAGACAATTCTCATTTAGCGGGATTCACACATAAAGACTAATGTACCTGGGATGGGTGTACTACACATCTTTCCCCTAGTCTCAGACAATTCTCATTTAGCGGGATTCACATGTAGGGACTAATGTACCTGAGACGGGTGTACTTCACATCTTTCCCCTAGTGTCAGACAATTCTCATTTAGCGGGACTCACATGTAGGGACTAATGTACCTCAGATGGGTGTACTTCACACCTTTCCCCTAGTCTCAGAGAACTCTCAATTAGCGTAATTCACACATAGACTAATGTACCTGAGACGGGTGTACTTCACACCTTGCCCCTAGTCTCAGACAATTCTCATTTAGCAGGATTCTCACATAGAGACTAGTGTTCTCCTCTGGTACAAAATTCTCATGGCGAGGGGCTTGAGGAAAAATGGCAAATTGGTTTCACATGGAAGGACACCCCTGCTATATACTCTGAGGCATAGTCTGGGCGAACACTCATCATGGCACTCCAGTACCCTTGAGGTGACGGGTGTGACAAACATGCTGGCCTTCTCTCGGATAGGTAGGGTACTTAGTCAGCGAATCAGCAGTGGGTCCATTTCTCTCGCCAAAATACCCCTGTAAATTCTAAACATGTTTAAAATCAAAATCTCATGGGATTCTGCACCTTTTATAACCTACTGCGAATGGCATCCAGAGACACTGAATTCCCATGTATTTACTTGACAGTGCCTTGGCTTCTCTCGCGGCGGTTCCAACTCTCCATGATGGGATTTCTGGGGACAGCACTTCTCTACATACAGCGAGCGTGCATGAGTGTCGCCATAGTCTGTATGACCTCGGACCCAACAGACAATATGACGTCGCTGACGTCATCAAGCAGCAACGTGACATCACAGAATATGTCAGGATCAATGACGAGCGAGCCATTGTCTAAAGTAAGTGTCATCTGTTTGGGATTTTGGGGGTTTAGGTTTTTTTGCAAGATTGTTATTCGTTTATTGTTGTATATTGAATTTTAAAACTAGTTTGTTTCTTAGACAATTTCCCAACCAGTGACCTTGCAATATTTGTTTTGTGAATGTACAAGTAACCTGTGATTTTGCTCCTTTTCAAAAAAGACATTTTTGTTATTATATTCAAAAAAGTATTAAAAAAAATATATATATAAATAAAAGGGAGGTTTAGTGTACACCAGAGCGGTCTAAGGTTGATATTTTGTCTGTGGTTGTAAATACCCGTTTATCCGATATTCTGTCTGTTGACCTAAACTCTTTTTAACACGATTGCCACCCTTATATTCCTTCTAACAGAAAGATAGGATTCTCTTAAGGATTAAGGCTTCTACAGATAGGGCCATTGGGTACAGATGAAAAAACGAAGAAAAAAAAATAGAGATACATGATTGATCGTCTGTTTCTTAGATGCCATTTGTCCTTTTGCTTCTGTTTTTTAAGCAAGAAGTGTTTATTCATAAGATTTCTTACAACTAAAGTACACGTTCCAACAACACATAAAGACATACCTGTTCTTTTAAACCAATTTTTTCGGTGCGGTCATTTTCTTCTTCGCTCCCTTTTGTTCAAGACTTTTGGTGTTTAAATCTTAAGAATTTATCTAAAATGATGAGGGTAAACATGTAGCAAAGGAGTATGGCATATCATAATTATTTCATTGTATTATCACAAATTCCCCAGCATATATCATAATCATTTCATCTGGTGGTGCACCCCTCTCATAAGATCTCACACTCTCTAAGTCATATTCTGTACTCTCACTATGCTCTATGGAGAAGAATTCTTAACGAACTAGGCTTAAAGCCTTGAGAATCCACTGGCCTGCCTCCGTTGCTAAAGACGTACATCAATGCAACCCAAAGATTCCTATAATCTCAATGATGCTACATAGCGGGAATACTGTTTACCAGTGGATTCTCAAGGCTCTAAGCCTAGTTTGTTAAGAATTCTTCTCCCATAGAGCGCAGTGAGAACCTTGTACAGACTCGTTCCTGGAAACGCCCTCTACTAGCCGGTTATATCACTCCATGAACGTATGTGCAATGATTGTGTTAGAGTAGTGTAGTTAGTGTGTCTGGTAAGGGACATGGGTAATGATGGGGAAAGCTTAGTACAGTCAGTTTATGCCTTCCAGACATTACTAAACTCCCTGACATTGCCCGGTGTACCTAAAGCACCCGGTCCCAACTCGCTGGCCGCACCAGGGCTGCCTCTCCCCCAATAGATCGCTGTTTTCCTATTTCTAACTGGAGAAACTGAATATGATTTGGCATGTTAATGTAGAAATACCTGAAATTCCCATTTCTGGCATCGGATTTCCAATTTGAATGGATACAAAAACCGTTTTACCGCAAAAATTGTGAAACATGGGTCAAGGTAGACCGGCCTCAGTCCCTGTATCCTACCGCCACCGCAACCGCGCAACCGCACCGTCGGAGGTATAGGGTTACAGGGAGCGGCTTGGGGCCATAAACAGGAGATTCTGTTCATAGTGGACAAGTCTTTGATTCATGGCCCAGTCAGAGAAAGATACATGTTATAACGAACTTTATTATGATTGTGTTTAATCATTTGATGTATGTTCATAATCAAAGACTTGAGCAAGTCTAGGGTCAAAGGTACAATGACGGAAACCAGCTAACGATGGACCCTGTAAACGCACTGAATTATGGGATACCTCAATATGGTCAATTGAGCTGTAGATGGTCGGGAGAATAGTTCGGGTCTTGGCTGGGGACTGTATCATGTGGATAGGGGTCAGACCAATCACAGGGCACTCTAGTACCATCACTAAACTCTTACTGCACTCTCCAAGCAGAGTCTCTGTCACAGGCAATGACTGGAGCTAAATCACTGCTCGGAAGATAAAAAACAATCCATTGCGCTGTTCATATATGGCCAGTGTCAAATCCACAAACTTACAAATATCTATTTATCGAAGGAAGAAGATACAAATTAAACACCTGGTAATTTAGGGTAGATGATTTTCTTTTTTTATTTGCACAAAATAAATGGTGTACTTAGGAGAAACCAAACGAGAGTTATTCCAGATGCTGTTCATCGCACGACGGCCAGGTCGTGTATTACTGCGCGAGGCGAAGTCGAGTGCAGTGAGGAGCAGACCTGACCAGAGTGCGATAAACAAGACTCGACTAACTCGAGTTTGGTTTAGAATTTAAAGTAGATCTTGGGGTCAATCTTAAGAACTGTTACATATCATTTCTTTGTCATGATGCCTATAGTACACATCGTGCGAGTCAAGGCAGCGATCTCTGGAATTGCCAATACAAAATGGCAAATATGTGAGATATTATTTCATAGTTATATCTCCCACCAACGACTTAGCATCCGGAAAACAATAATCAGGTGGAATATGCAATAATAGCTCACATACCCGTCATTTTGTGTTGGTGACTCCAAAAGTCTCTGCATTTCTCGCTTGATGTGTCTCCGGCTTTAAACTAGATTCATTCTTGTAATTTACATGATATACATGGGTGGTTTGGACCCAAGAAATTCAGGTCAACTATAGACTGTAGAACCGTCCCAAGGCGCTATTAACACTATGTAAGGAGGTTAGGGTGAAGGTCGTGGTTTGCTGGGAATGCTGTCATTGGCTGCTGGGTCAATTCCTGCCTTCTATATTCCTTATATGGCAGTGAAGGCATAGGGTTTATCTCACCCCAGTATTTCTCACCATAGGCTTAACATTAGGAACTCGTACTCCACAGCCGTGAAGTTAGTGTACCCAATACTCAATAGCTAAATTGGGTGATTCATTTCATCAATAAATAATGTTTTACAAGGTGAGATAAAATCAGAAATCCACTCGATGAAAATAACTTGGTCTGCACTCTGTGAATTACTCTGCGGTCAAACTCGGTGGAGCACCGACCAAGCTATTTTCATCTTGTGAGTTTCCTTCTAACAACTCCATGCAGGATCTATTAGATAACTTCCGGTATTTTTGACACCTCTTTATGCGAACTGATAAAATGGTTTCCGTCTCGTTTTGGTTTAGGAGCAGCGTTTCGCGTGGTCACGTGAGCTACGCGGCTGGGTCCTGTCGTCGTACTATGTAGGATACATACTCACTCAGATACCAGCGGGATGGCTCGCCAAGCGGTACGGAGCAAAGTGGACGCTGGAAGTCGGTGAGTGGAGACAGATTAAAACTAGGAGCAAATAGAATGTTCATCATTGATGAATGATACATGAATAACAATTAAAAGGTTTGGGTTACATTCAGTCTATGGATAGTTTTCTGTAACACAATGGAACCCAGTCAACCTGCTATGTCTACAACCACCTGAGTCTAGGATCCAATAATATCAAGGTCAAGCACCAGTGGGCCAATGAGGTATTTCGGTCTCTAGTGATTGGTCATGGTCAGCTGAGCATGCTTCTAAGTCCCTGAGATACAGCGTCTCGGTGTCTTAGAGGCGTGCCCAGCTGACCATGACCAATCACTCAAGACCAAAATACCTCAAGACCCATTGGTGCTTGATGTGTTTGGATCCTAGATAGGCAGTTGCAGAAATTGCAAGTTGACTGGGTGCAAGTAGGTTACAGAAAACTATCCATAGGCTCAATCTAACTCAAACCTTTTAATTGTTATTCATTTATAATTGCACACTCATTCATCTATGATGAACATACTATTTGCTCCTAGTTTATATATACGAGCTCTGCTCTTCTTTATTAATCATCAATTTGGATGGAGTTTTAAGGTGGATGATCCAAAATGAACAGTCAAATATCCATGTTTGTTATCCATTGGAGAACAATGTGAAATCTGATTAAAGAAATGTTTGTTATTACACTTACAATGTCTGTTATAAATATACTAACATGTCATTCCAGTGTCTCCCCATTAGTTGTCAAGATGCTGCTAATATATTACATAATATGGTGTGTAGCAAATCTTACCATTGGGGAACTACAGCTAAATCCTGTTTTCCATGGAGTATTCTTTACAGAATCTCAGTCTTTAATACAAAGTTTCAGTGTTATAGGTTTAGGGAATTCAAAACCTGATTACCAAGTTGATGGTGTTATAAGGATGGTATCCACTAGGTATGGGTGTGCTGACTACAACGAACCTAGTATCAATGTATCCACTGTCTGTGTTATTTGAATCCACTAGGTATGGGCGTACTGACTACAAAATCCTAGTATCAATGTTTACGCTGTCTGTTCTATTTGTATCAACTAAGTATGGGCGTGCTGACTACAACAATCCTAGTATATTCACAATATTACCATGATTTCGATCTGAGTGGCCGTATTCTCCGCGTAGTTGACGCGTAGTAATACTCCTCGCTATCGTTCGGAGTATTGCGTAGCGTCAACTACAAGGAGAATACGGCCACAGAGATCGAAATCATGGTAATGTTGTATTTATTACTCACTTATTTTTAGATTTAAGCAATAAATATGATCGTTAAAAAACATAGTTAAGAAGTTATGTTTGGGACTATTTTCATCTCAATGGGACTACTTTCATCTCAAAAATCCGTATCCTCCTAGGAGGGTACGCAGGTCCGTATCCTACTCAGTAGCGATCTGTAATCTCCATAGGCTTAGTATGGAGACTCTGTATCAGGTGGGTAATAAAAATTTATCCACAGTCTGTGTTATTCGTATCCACTAGTATGGGCCTGCTCACCATGCTGACTATAACGATCCTAGTATCAATGTTTACGCAGTGCGTGTTATTTGTATCCACTAGGTATGGGCGTATATATTATACGATCCTAGTATCAATGTTTACGCTGTGCGTGTTATTTGTATCCACTAGGTATGGGCGTATTTATTATACGATCCTAGTATCAATGTTTACGCTGTGCGTGTTATTTGTATCCACTAGGTATGGGCGTATTTATTATAACGATCCTAGTATCAATGTTTACGCAGTGCGTGTTATTTGTATCCACTAGGTATGGGCCTGCTTTCCGTGCTGACTATATTAACACCAGTATCTGCGGGACTCCATGTCTATCTTCTGATGGTTGTCCAGGCACTCAAAGGTGCAGCCTCCGTGAGTATGACTCGTACGATTCTCACTACTTATCTTATCTCGCCCCTGGTATTTTCCCCCATAGACTTAGCATTCAGAACTCGTACTCAATGCCCATGGAATATTTATGACTTATACTCAATGGGGGACTATATCGCAAATAGTCAGTGATAGGGATGAGATAAAATCTGAACCACACTTAATCCATAGCCACTGAAAATATGCCATTCATTTAGTTTTGCTACATAATCCAACTCGTCTTTGCCTCGTGAGATTTCTACACATCCAGAACTCATGGCATTTTTTCAATATCTATAGATCTCCATTCAGTTCCTTTTTAGTATTACATGGTGATAGTCTCAGTTTAAGCGATGAACACAATGTCAACAAATCGTCGAAACAAGAGATTTTCTTCAAGTTGGCTCATTTAGATATTTCTGGATAATGTGAATAACACAATTAAAATTGCATAAAAGACAGTGAATTAGTACAGTGTTTCCCCATTTTACTCTCTGACAGCGATTTGTTGTCACCAGCAAGATGGCGGACTGACCTGTTGTCTTTGGATGGTATTTTGGAGGGTCATGTGAATGGATTTTTCTGGCCAGATCGACGAATTATATTTCACCTCATTTTTATTTCTCGTAGCGTATATTTTACCCCGTGTTCTACCACATTCTGGTTTTATTTCTCGTAGGGTACATTTTACCCCGTTTTCTACCATACTCTTGTTTTATTTCTCGTAGGGTGCATTTTACCGTGTGTTATACCACATGTTAGTTTTATTTCTCGTAGGGTGTATTTTACCCTGTCTTCTACCATACTCTTGTTTTATTTCTTGTAGGGTGCATTTTACCCCGTCTTCTACCACATGCTGGGTGTCTGGGCCCCACCTACAGAACGCAGCATCATGGTGGCCATGTTTAGCTCCGGTAAGTCACATGATTATACTTAATTTTCAATATTTTCATTGCTCTGATTGTTATCAGTAAATAAAATTGAATGCTTTGCATATAACTACAATAGATACATACTTGAGATAGAACTTATAAGGTATAAGTTCAGGTATGCTTATTATTGTGTGTATTGATAGTAATCTAAATGAGTGACTCCAAGACTTTGTCCCGTTACAAGCTTTATTGCTGGTGTTACTGCAATGACCACTAGCTGTGGACGGACTGGTGATACCGTACATCTAGATTATGCCTTTAGCCTTCCTATGTGTTTATCGAGTTGAGGCAACCGTGTTGATCGTAACCAAGGGGCGCCTCCAGTGGAGTGTTGCAGAGCCAGCATAATTAGTTAGGCAAAGGGAAAGTGCACGTATGTTTCCCAAATAAAGAAATTGGAATGTAACAGTAACGGCCTGAATATAGATATACGTACAGTAATTACTATGGACACTACTTTTCTAACTATGATAGATTTTATGTTCCTTAGTCACTTCACTGAGGTCTCACTTGGCCCTCCTCTTTTTTCCAGGTGCTCCCGTGGGTACAGTTCTCAGTTTTGTGCTCAGCGGATTTCTCTGTGACCATGGTTTCGCAGGAGGCTGGCCTTCCATCTTCTATACATTCGGTAAGTTTGATTTCAGATTCTTCCCTGGGTATCTCTGGCATTCAAAAAAGGGTCTATAGGGCACAGAGTGATTGCTAGTTCTGCGATCATCCCCCAGGAAAATGTAAAACAGCGCAACTGTAGTCGGGGGACAACTAATATTTTCTGCTGTCATAATCTATAGATAATCGTGAGACGAGGCTAAAAACCTTTCATGACTACCCAAAAAGAATATTTGCAATAAATTCCATTGATAACTAGACCCGCAACTGGTGTTTTGTTTAGCGTTCGGGGGCAAGATGGCTGCATCCATAACACAATAGCTATGTGCCCTATATGTACGATCCTGGATTATTGAACGGGCCCCAGATAAGAGAGTTCTAACAAGGTTTCATCTCTTCATTTCAGGAGTGGCGTCTGGCGTCTGGTGCTTTGTCTGGGCCTTCACAGTCTATGAGACACCGGAAGTACACCCGCGAATGTCGTCTGCTGAGAGGAAACTTTACCCGAGTTGTACGGAGACTCCCGCGCAAAAACAAAATAGGGTAAATAGCCTCTAAATACTTCTCAGTTACAATATAATGATACAAACACAAAGCCAGGCAAATAGCCTCTAAACTCAGTTACAAGATAATGATACAAACACAAAGCCAGGTAAATAGCCTCTAGATTCAGTTACATAGACAATAATGACTGGTTTTGTGTACGAGTGGCCGTAATCTCCGAGTAGTTGACGCGTAGTAATATCCGAGCGATTAGCGAGGATATTACGTCGTCAACTACGAGGAGATTACGGTCATTCGTATACAAAACCGGTTGTTATTGTATTTATTACCCACCTTCAGGATTGATAATAAATCTATTGCAATTAAACAGTTTCTGTAAGCCATTTCGTTCCAGACATCACAGCACTGTCAAGTCGGGCAGTAATTCAGTGTACATACACCAATAATATAGTTCGTCATTAACCTGTACTTTAAGCATGCAAAGTGTGTTATGACAGTGATGTCTGATGGTAAATGAGATTATTATGATTGATTCTTAATAATTAGCATTGAATGAACATTCAAGAAACTTATTTCGAAGTACATGATGATTCAACCTTATTATGGACAGGACTATTTTTCCGGAATCTCCTGCAGGAGATTCTTACATGTCAGAATCCCTGGGTAGCTAATTCCAGGTGCCCTGTACATTTCCTATGGAGGCTCCATAATCGGTGGGTAATAAAAGATGAGGAACGATACTTTGAGAGCCGAAACATGCGTATTCGTGGGAACCAATCAGCTTGATTACCTACCATATATAAAAAGGCACAATTTAGACAGGATATGCTTGGAGTTGCTCCCCGAAATAGAGACAAACGGAACTAGACCTGTACAGGGAGATTGAACTGCCATGAGAGTGAGATTCTCGTGTGCAGAAAAACTTCACTCAGATTTGCGTTTTCTCTCATGATTTAGTTCTAGCAATGTTGAAAACTAAATCCTATAGTGTAGTTTATTAACCTCCTTACCCTGAAACAAGATGTGTGACAGCCTCCGCCATTACAAGATGGTGCAAATTTTGCTGTTTCGAGAATCACGCTGAAATCGAACATGGGAGGGTCTATCAGAACTTGGGCCCCACCACCTATTTGAATATTCATGTTCTGCCATAGCTAGTCTGTAGTACATCCCGTTCTCGCCAGGGCCATGGTACACTTAGAATCTATGTGCTATGTGAATCCTAGTGCGGAAGGAGCTAGTTCTAACAAATAAAAAACAGAATCGTGGGAACCAATCAACATGATTCTCACACAAAAACCGATCGTGCACCGAGTGACCTTCATCTTCAATTTTTTCCTGTACAACCATAAGGACAATGTCCCATTACCACGCAGGTTTCCGTTGTGTTTTAAACTAAGATAATAGCTGGCTGTTGTAACCAGAGCCTGCAGTACCTGTTACAGTGACACAGCAATTCTCAGTCCTAAACAGAATCCACATGGCGAGATGCAGTGTTTGCTGTCACGAGATCGCTCCGTCTCAGACCCATCTCTGAAACCTGAAATGTTGTTCCCGGGCCACTTGTAACCTGGTCGCTCCTGACACGGTAGTGATAACGACAGGAAGTGGGCGAGACAACTCCACCTCAGGTGGAGTCTGCTAAAGTGGAATGCACACGGTGGGATTCATGTTCGTCAAGGTTCAAAATCTCATGAGATTCTGTTCCTTTTTAGGGGTAAATGTCGCTTAAGTGGGATTCATACGATAGGATTCATGTAACAAATCCTGATGAGATTCTGTATTTGAACAGAATTTCTTTATCAAAATTGTGGGATTTCATTTCCCGGAGATATGCCCCCCCCCCCCCTGTAATTGTTGAAGACATTTCCTCCTAAAAAGGAACAGAATCACATGGGATTTTGAACCCTGTGAGGTACATGAATCCCCACCATGTGAGGTACATGAATCGCAGCAGGAATTGTCTCAGACAGACATCCTGTGAGCTGCATGAATCTCAGTAGGATTTGTCTCAGACAAACACCCTGTGAGGTACATAAATCTCAGCAGGATTTGTCTCAGGCAAAAACCCTGTAAGGTACATGAATCTCAGCAGGACTTGTCTTGGACAAACACCCTGTGAGGTACATGAATCTCACCAGGATATGACTCAGACAAACACCCTGTGAGGTACATGAATCTCAGCAGGATTTGTCTTGGACAAACACCCTGTGAGGTACATGAATCTCAGCAGGATTTGTCTTGCACAAACACCCTGTGAGGTACATGAATCTCACCAGGATATGACTCAGACAAACACCCTGTGAGGTACATGAATCTCAGCAGGACTTGTCTCAGACAAACACCCTGTGAGGTACATAAATCTCATCATGTGAATTCCACTTTATCGATCTGATATTTTACCTTTCTCTCACAGCAGACGGCAGTGCCATGGCGTCGCATCCTCACCACGTGGCCGCTCTACGCCATCTTCTTCACCGACATGTGCTACAGTTTCGGCTGGTTCGTGGCCATGAACTCTCTCCCGCAGTACCTGAAGGACGTCCTGCGATACGACATAAAACAGGTACAGACAAATACCACTTTTATATTAAATAGAACTGGATCATGAATCGTATAAATAAACAATACTCCATGAGTTTGGATGTGCTGCAATCATCATCAAGGCAAAGCTGAGTGATGATTATGGCACAACCAAACGAGTGGAATATTATCTATTTTATAATTCGAGTGTGGTTCTGGATTTCTATCACCCCTTTCAAAGACATTAAAATAGCATTGCAATATCGGAATAATTCAAATTACTTCGCAAATCCAGTTAGGAACGTATAAGTCGCCATGTTGATGTCTAAGACTGGGCATACCAGGTACCTCCAGTCTGAGAATGGGCGTACCAGGTTCCTCCAGTCTCATACTGGGCATACCTCCAGTCGCAAAGGCCATCCTTCTCCTACCATGTCTATGTGGTGTGGGAAGTAAAAGAACTCTCACCTCGGTAAATGTGTAGGGGTGAGATTTCTACCTGAATTCATCACATAGATTCGATCACCACCCTAGTGGTGTAAAAGAACCTTGAGAAAGTCTGGAAAGGACCCATAATGGTTGACTGGACGTAAAATCAAACCAAACAAACAAACAAACAAAACCTCCAGTCGCACAGTGTGAACGGGGGATCAGTAATTGCTGTGAAGCTATGTTTCTGGTCTTCCATGTTTCTGATCTGTACCATGGTTCTTTGTGGGCGGTAAAGGGAAGGAGATTCATGTTACCTCCAGGTCAAGCGAACCATTTCCTGAGGAGATCCTCTTACTGAATAAACTAAAACAGATATCTGCACGGACACTGGGAGACTTTATTACTGTGAAGGTGGTAGTAGTGCTCCAGGGACACCCTCCCTTAAATATAGATAGTATGTGTCTTTCAAAGCTGAAGGGCTCAGTAACTTTGAATGCCAACATCAAAAGGTTTATAAATGGAAAAATTATTATATAAATGTTAGACAAATGGACACTTTTGAATAACTTGAATAATCATAGGTCCCCGTCCTCGTTGTTGAAAGAATTGAAAAAAATATATTTTTCAGTTAATTTCCTATGTACACTGATGAAATGTAAATTAGCTTAATTCACCTAATGGTTTAGAATAAATTCGATAATATTTCATATTTCAGTCAATTTGTATTAGAATAAGTCAAAAGAACCGGTTTCAATTGTTGATTGTCAGCATTTGAAAATCACGAGGTGGCGCCACTGTGTATAGTAGGATGTGCCTTTAATGTATGTCTATAGCACTGTTTTATTATTTCAGAACGGACTCTTCAACTCGCTGCCCTATCTATCTAACTGGCTGGTGTCCATCGTAGGATCGATCATAGCAGACAGTTTACTGAAAAGGAACTTCCTCAGTCGCACAAATATTAGAAAACTTTTTGAAACTTTTGGTAAGTTCACTATCTCTTTGGTAATCTTGTTGTTTGCTAGAAAAGAAGTTGCTTGCTTATTGGATGAATAATTAGAATTGAGATATATAATAAATGAGAAGTAATTCAATGAATAAATAGGAGCCAAAAGTATGTTCATCACAGATGAATGAGCGTGCAATTATAAATGAATAACAATTAAAAGGTTTGAGTCAGATTTAGCCTATGGATAGTTTTCTGTAACCGACCTGCACCCAGTCAACTTGCCATTTCTCTAACTGCCTGAGTCTAGGATCAAAACATATCAAGCAACAGTGGATCAATGAGGTATTTCGGTCTTGAGTGATTAGTCATGGTCTGCTGGGCACACCTCTAAGACCCTGAGACACTGGCACTCTGCTCTGTTCTCACTATCACAGTGAGCAGCATGCAGATAGTAAAGGGATAGTTTTCTGGAAGCACACTGAAAGTTCAATGTGACCACTCTAACCTCTAGATGATGTATTTAGTGCGTACAAGCACGCTTTGGGGTGTATCATTATATACCAGGCTAACAGATGTTACTGTTAAGATTTATCCATTCCGTTTATATTTTCTGTTCCAGGCTTACTGCCGAGTGCTGCGTGCGCACTCAGCGTGGCGTTCCTCACGAGTAGTGTGCCGCGTCTCGGCGTGGTGGCGCTGCTGTCGCTGTGGGTTGGACTTTTGGGATTCACGCGTAGTGCGGCCGACGTCAACCAGATGGAGCTAGCGCCGGCGTGAGTGTTTTTTTTGTTTTGTATTTTTTTCAGTATCTCTTTATTGTACGGTTTGATAGGTTCATGGACGCCTTGAGCCCGGGTCGATTCGAGCCCTGGACGCCTTGAGCCTTTCTGTGGACGCCTTGAGCCTACCCTGTGGACGCCTTGAGCCTACCCCATTTTGGTTTCCTTGAACATCTAGATGTAAAAAACTTTGAAAAGTGTACTTATACTGGTTCATAGTCATATATACTCAACCCTAACCCTTATCCAACCCTTTTCTAACCCTAACCCGCTAATCGGAACTAAAATGAGGTAGGCTCAAGGCGTCCACGGGGTCGGCTCAAGGCGTCCACGTTTTTGCGCTGACAGGAGGCTCAAACGGTAAAAGGCTCAAGGCGTCCAATTCCCGGTTTGATACAAGCTTTGTACATCACTATTCAGGATTACAACTGTCTTATGCGTTTTACTCATGGTATATCGATTGTCTCAAAGTTACATCTATAAAAGTGGGATTTCTTTGGAACAGCTTGTACAGTTCGGTTCATGACCTATGTTAAAGCCTATATCTAAGTTACATTTATGTGGGGGTTCTTTGGTACAGTATATTTTGATTGGCGAACAATGTTTACTTTAAGACAATTACAGTACTGAATTATGTTTTAACCGTATAGTCACATTTAAACAGTTCCATTATAACAAAGCTTCTCAATGATATAATTGATGCACTTATATAGACCGACCTAACCATGCTGTACATGGTACAAAACGCATGGTGGGTCATTATATATTTATTAAAATTAACCGAATCTTTCCATATATATTGGCATAGAAGACATGTCAGCATGAAATCTCACATACTGCTGATGTTTTAACATGTTCAGTATAACAGTTTATCCTACCCCTAATATAAAATCCCATAGGCTTAACATTGAGATTCCGTATGCCACGCTAACTGGCATACGGACGTTTGTATGCTACTAGGGGCATACGGAATTTTGATGATTTTCATTCATGATTTTGATATTGAAATATTGTAGAGAGGGGTAGGATAAAATCAAAACCTGATTCGTTTTAATCTTGGCTTCCGTATGCCACTCCTGGAGTTTTGTTCCGGATACCACTCGGCTCCACCTCGTGATATCACTACGCCAAACTCCAGTCGTGGCATACGGGAGCCAAGATTAAAACTCATCCGGTTTTACGATAGTACTGCACAGGGTTCAATACACAATTTATACTGGATCAGGGAGCAGCAGTGTGTAATTATCAAATGCACTGCATGAATATATGATAAATTCAGCAAATTATAAATAATTAACCGTCTCCATATTGGAGAAACATCTAAGGTATCATGAATACAGACCAGGTACCGTACCGTTCTTACCCTGTCTATATGTCTTGTATTTCAGATACGCTGGTATCATCATGGGTATAGATCAGACGCTGACCAGCATCCCCGGTATCGTGGCACCACCTATTGTAGGATCAATTACCTCCACTGTAAGTATTACTGTAGTATCCTTGTATACCATTGCATCTAATGTCTAATGTTTAGTGCCTATATATATGTGTGTGTGTTACTATTAACATGACACACCTACTGTAAGCTGCTGCCATCTGTGAGCAACTCTAACAACTACTCATGTATGACCTCTATGTGGTATTTCTAGGAACTAAGCCTTGTTACTAACATCTCTGTCCCATTGTCTTCCGCTACAGATATCACTCAGCTCCACTTCGTGATATCAATCCACAAAGACAACTCATGCCATATAAACAATCATATGGAATTTCCTGACGTTTATATATATATATATATATGTATATATATATATATATATATATATATATATATATATATATATATATATATATATATACATCCATGAGGGAAAGACCTACCCCTACCCTGTTCTAAAGGTTGTACAAACTTTTCAAAAGCAGACTTAGAAATACTATCTGTGTGTAATGCTGGCTATGACACAATAACAATGAACTAATTCCACAATGTGATCAATAAAACATATCCCATTAATACTAGAACTAACTGTTTCACAACGGAAACCTGCATATTCATGGGACACTGTCCTTATGGTTGTACAGGATGAAACTGAAGGTGAAGGTCATTCAGTGCACTTCCGGTTTTTGTGTAGGAATCATGCTGATTGGTTTCCATGAATATAGGGAGCCAAAGTGAACCTGCTGAAACCACAGATACCTATTAACAAAACACCATTTCCGGATATAGGTGCTCAGTACTTTGACTATGTAGGTTTGAGATTATATGTGTCATTCTCCAATCTCTTACATCCATATTTTTGATAAACATAACAACTGTCATCGTAGCTTCGGGACAGAGTTATTCAGAGATGATAGTAGTAAATTACACTTCAAAAATAACAAACGAGACCAAAAACAAAATTCTAGCCTCAGACCCCCATAGCTTAGGCACTAAACCTCGTTCTCACTGGCCTCCGGAAATGTTTTTTTTAAACACGGGAATCTGCCGTTTAAGCGGGTTCACTTTGGCTCCCTATGTATGTTTCGGCTCTCATTCCATACTGTTTGCTAATACTGTGATCATGCATTGCAGGGTGCGTCTGGCGAGTGGCGCAGTGTGTTCCTGGTGACGGCCGGAGTCTTCACCATCGGCTGGCTGGTCTACGTGCTCTTCACGACGGCCGAGGAGACCGCCTGGTCTCGTGCCGAACACTCCTTACAGAGACTGGAGACTCCACTCAGACAAGTAGCCACCTTGGCCTGCCTGCCGGTCATGCCTCTTAGTGAGGGGCTCCCAGGAGCAGACAAAGACCCGTCAGATGTACCCACCATCTTTGTTGTGTCGCAGAGTTCACAACAACCTGTGGCTCCTCCTAGTGTTCTGGATGTGTGTAGCGTTTGATGGTTCTCCAATGTGGAGGTGGTTTTTACGACTTATCAACATCTGGCATCACGCACCCACTTTGCGACACTCACACGCCATCTTTGTTGTGTCAAGGAGGTCAGAACTACCTGTGGCTCCCTCTAGTGTTCTGGACGTGTGTAGCGTTTGATGGTTCTCCAATATGGAGGTGCTCTTTACGACTTATCAATATCCGGTACCACGCAGCCATTTTGTGACACTCTCCCATGAGTTTCCAATATGGAGGTGGTTTGTGACACTCTCCCGCCATCTTTGTTGTGTCACAGAGTTCACAGCCACCAGTGGCTCCTCCTAGTGTTCTGGATGTGTGTTGCATTTGATGTTCCTCCAATATGGAGGTGGTTTTTTAGACTCTAGTACAGTCGGTTGTCGCCTGGGCCAGAGCACACAGGCTCAAACTAAGACTGTTAGGGGCTGCCATTTTGAGACAGGGATTCCTGCCTCTGCTGGTACTAAGCTGCCCTGATTGATTTGCCAGTAACCAGTGTGTTACTCTTCAAGCATAGGTCATAGAGTAGCTTTTACTGGGCAGGTACCAAATAAATCAGCTTGGAGAGTTATAATGATTCCCAGAATAATGGCAGAATCGTGGTATTCTCAGGCTGGAGTTTGTGCTAAAATTAGAACAGCCAATAAGGAAATTCCTCTCTTCAATCAGTGCCCAGAGAACCGGCAAATGGGAGTTGTGCTCTGTTAGATCCTTGGGCGGCGTGGTCTGTAAAAGGACTAGTGGTTTTTATGACTTATCAACATCTGGTAACATGGAGCCACTTTGCGACACTCTCCCGCCATCTTTGTTGTGTCACAGAGTTCACAACAGCCTGTGGTTCCTCCTAGTGTTTTGGATGTGTGTAGCGTTTGATGTTACTCCAATATGGAGGTGGTTTTTACGACTTACTTGTGTGTCAGAGGAGGTGTGAAGCGCAGCGCCCCCTATAGGGACCCAACTCATATATGCCATCGCAGTAGGGTTCAAGGCGCCACTTTCAAACCTGCCAGCAGAGGGGAAGGAGCTCTTGACAATGGACTGTGTGAGGCTTGTAAGCCATAGCCTTTGTGAAATAAGGCTGTATTCAACAATACCAAAGAGCCATAAAACGTGGAGCTCTATTGAGCTCTATTGTGGTTTGGAGTACATTAGATATCACTCTATCAATATCTGAAAAGATTTTTGATAGAGCTCTAACAGTTTGTATGTAGTAGCTGTTACTAGTTAGCCTATTTTTGTATAGGAAGCTCCATTCAGCTGTCATTTGAGACCATGCCAAAACGATAGGGGGTGCGCTTCACCCCTCCTCTGCTGGTGTGTGTACTTTTTTCGCGATGATGTGTGTGTGTATATTTTGGTGCTCTACCACCGCGATGCCTCACGATCTATTGCCGACATATCGTGGCATACTGTGGCATACCGCGGCATATTGTGACAAGAACATGGCAAAGGTGCTTAACCAGACAGATGGTTTTCGGCAAAATCGAAACGTAACAAGACTTGGAAATTCAACCAAATCGTAATAAATCTTAATACATCTTGAAAGTATAATTCCAAATCATCTTCATTGTCACTTAAACGAACGTCAACAGTTGTCAATGGTGTCATGTATTCTGTTTTACATTTTTTCTTGTATTGAAAAACTCTACATCTGATCATATATGATGATCAACTGTTTGTGACTGGATTTTATGACATCGTTTATTTCTTTTATCCACGATGTTTGTTTGTGTGTACATATCTTAGTGTTTTATATATGATGTAATAAAATTATTTAATTGCATCATGGCCGATGGCATCATTATAATATATGAAATAATGGCGTATTGGGCAGATCTTGCCCTAAACAGGCAGATTGAGACAGAGATACAAGCATGAAGCATGATCTCTGCTTGGAGAGTGGTCGTGCGAATCACAGAATTTTAGGGTATTTTATCATTCAGCTTTAACCATTTCACCATTTTTGTCTATTCAGTGATGCCCACCTTCTATTACAATGGTAGGCTACCTCTGTCTTCAATGAAAAGGGAGAAGACTTATTAGTCCTATATCAAACTTGATTGAGAATCATATAAATAGGCAATACTCCACGAGTTGGAATGTGCCTCTATCGTCATCGAGGCAAATCTGAGTGATGATTACAGCATCCAAATGAGTAGAATATTGTATAATTTACTATTCGAGTGTGGTTCTGGATTTATCTCACCCCTTTCAAAGACATTGAAATAGCATCACAATATCAGAATAATTCTAATTAATGTGCAAATCCAGTTAGGTACGTATAAATCTCCATGTTGATGTCTTGTCTGTTCTCTGAAGTCTGTTCATCCACTCAGTCCCTAGCCTCCTACTCCTCATTTTAATGGCGGGTGTTAAGCCGAATGAGCAGTGCGTACCATTTTTGTGTAAGTCTTTGGTATGATCCGGCCAGGCTTTGAACCCACGACCTCCCATGCTCGAGGTGAACACGCTGGCCAGCAGAGAACAACTTCACTCTGTTGTCTCTTGGCAGGACCTGGTGCACCCCTCTCATAAGATCTCACACTCTCTAAGTGGTATTCTGTACAAGGTTCTCACTACACACCCCTCTCATAAGATCTCATACTCTCTAAGTGGTATTCTGTACAAGGTTCTCACTACGCACCCCTCTCATAAGATCTCACACTCTCTAAGTCGTATTCTGTACAAGGTTCTCACTACGCACCCCTCTCATAAGATCTCACACTCTCTAAGTCGTATTCTGTACAAGGTTCTCACTACGCACCCCTCTCATAAGATCTCACACTCTCTAAGGGGTATTCTGTACAAGGTTCTCACTACGCACCCCTCTCATAAGATCTCACACTCTCTAAGTGGTATTCTGTACAAGGTTCTCACTACGCACCCCTCTCATAAGATCTCACACTCTCTAAGTCGTATTCTGTACAAGGTTCTCACTACGCACCCCTCTCATAAGATCTCACACTCTAAGTGGTATACTGTACAAGGTTCTCACTACGCACCCCTCTCATAAGATCTCACACTCTCTAAGTGGTATTCTGTACAAAGTTCTCACTACGCACCCCTCTCATAAGATCTCACACTCTCTAAGTCGTAATCTGTACAAGGTTCTCACTGCTCTCTATGGGAGAAAAATTCTTAACGAACTAGATTTAAAGCCTTGAGAATCCACTGGCACACAGTATTCCCGCTAGGTGGCATCATTGAGATCATAGGAATCTTTGGTTGCATTGATGTACGTCTTTAGCCCAGGAGGCAGGCCAGTGGATTCTCAAGGCTCTAAGCCTAGTTCGTTAAAAATTCCTCTCCATAGTGCCTAGTGAGAGTATAGAATACGACTTAGAGAGTATGAGATCTTATGAGAGGGGTGCCTCATCACCAAAATGTTGTATAAACTCCATAGATGGGCAGCACATCGAGTTTGACAAATATTTGTTTGTGTTTTGTACTATTGTAGAGGTTATGGTCGTGAATAAAGTTGTTTGAAATGTTCAGTCATGTGTTATTTCTGTATTATATTTCATCAGCTAGTTGAAGAAGCAATCTTTCAAAGGGATTTTTACATAAGAATAGAGATATTAATTGAAGCAACTGTGCACGAAATGAATAAATACTGACTCACCGACTCGGCAAATACTTGCCCTGAAGACGTCAGGCAAGGCGTGGGCACCTTTTGGAGTTAGTGAGTGAATATCATTTACAGATTAAATGCCTGGTCTATTTTCCCTTTATCATACACCTTAAGATATTTCAAATTCATAATATTTTATCTTTTATTGCAATTCAAAGTCAAATTTTGGCACCAGAGCTGGTCTACTCATGCTAGCACAGCCTTGCTATGACTATGCAGACCTTTTGGGGTTTTTTTTCTCATTTTTGAAATTCTGATACCGTAAATTAATAGTGATTATTTCCGTTGCATAGTCGAATTGCCATACCTGCGCATGTATGGCATAGCTATATATCCAAATAGGTCTTAGACCATCAGTGATCGTTTCAAACATGTCTATCCAAAACTTTGTCTCTGGAAAACCTCCCAGGTTGGTACTGCCATTTTGTCTGATGCACTGTGGGATAGTGCTATGGGTTCTATCATTCCAAGATTCAAAGGGGAAGACACCCCTTCCCCATCAACCAATCCAGTTGATTTAGATATCAAACAATAGAGCAGATATCGTTATTCAATGGTGTCACTTGTGGAGGATGGACAGAACAACATAAATAACTGAACTCCAATTTACTTTCAATTAAACTTGCACCGAGATTCTATTGTGTTTTGCAAATAGCTCAGGATAATATAACTTCCATATATCCGCAATTAGAAAATGCAAAAGAAATGGCATGTCACCATGTTAACTTAAATGTAAGTGCTTAACTATTGGTGTCTATGATGTCTATGGTGTATAACAATCTCATTATTTGTTCACTTTCATAATATACTAGAAATTCAACGCAGTACAAAAAGGTTGTTCTTTGCAGTCTACAGACTATTCTTTATTTCATCAAGTATATATTGACACATTATTATCGTGTTGTTATCTTCATCTTGCCAGTCCTCACTTGTGGGTCAGTGTCACATTCATACAGTGACAGCCCAGTCTCATCGAAACAGGATACTGGAGATGGCTGTCAGTTTGTGAGACAGCAAATGTTGCGATTCAAATCATGTAGAGTGTCCATATAGAAGGCTACATCGGTATCTGGAACCATGAGTCTATATGATTGGCGTTGAAGCGAGTAGGGATTGGTACATCATCAGTTTTGATGCATCACCATCCACCATGACCATGGCCATGACCCCCATGACCATGACCCCCATAACCATGACCCCCATGACCATGGCCATGATGCCCATGACCGCCATGACCCCCATGACCGCCATGGTGACCATGGTGACCATGGTGACCGTGATGGTGACCATGGTGCTTATGATGCCCTCCGTGATGCCCGCCGTGATGCCCACCATGGTGTTTATGATGCCCGTGGTGATGATGCCCGTGGTGGTGATGCCCGCCATGATGCCCGCCATGATGGTGCCCACCGTACTTCTTGTGCCCGTGATGCCCGTGGTGAACACCATAGCCATGGCCGTGAGAGCCCTTCTTGTAGCCGTGGTGGCCATGGTGTCCAGCCCTGTGCCCATAATGGTCGTGGGAGGATTTATGGCCATGGTGCCCATGATGGTGGTGACCGTGCTTGTGGTGGCCATGTTTGTGATGGTGGCCATGATGGGATCGCCCGCCATGGTGATGACCATGCTTCGATCCATGGTGATGATGCTTTCGACCCTTGTACCAGCCTTTATCATGGCCGTACTTCTTAACGTACTCAGACCCATACTTCTTACCATGCTCGTACCCATAAGCCTTGCTATGACCACCCTTATACTTCTTTCCATGATGGCCATATTTTTTGCCGTGATGCCCATGGTGGTATTTCTTATGGCCATGGTGTCCATGATGCCCGTGGTGCGCGTGACCATGCCCATGATGACCTTTGTGTCCGTAATGCTTCTTGCCGGACCAGTGACCGTGATGGGACTTGTGACCATGGTGCGCGCCACCCCCGTGACCGTGGTGATGCTTGTGATAACCGTGCTTGTGGTGATGGTGACCATGATCGTGGTGACCGTGGTGACGGTGGCCGTACTTTTTGCCGTGGTGATGGCCACCGTGGTGATGCCCATGGTATTTCTTGTGATGCCCACCGTGATGCCCTCCGTGGTGGTGACCATGATGCCCGCCGTGATGACCGTAACCTTTATGGTGACCACCGTGATGCCCATGGTGCCCATGATGCCCATGTCCACCATGATGCCCATGTCCGTAATGCCCATGACCTGCAAGTATCATCGGGATATTTAGATATAGGATTAATACACAATATTACCATGATTTCAATCTGAGTGGCCGTATTCTCCGCGAAGTAATGCGTAGTGTCAACTACAAGGAGAATACGGCTACTCAGATCAAAATCATGGTAATGTTGTATTTATTACTAACCTTTCGAGTAATTATTAGGAAAAACATCTTGTAAATGATTAGAAATTCGACCCAATCGCCGTGCATTATTTATATAAATTAGTTCCTATAATGCCCGTCAGGTGGTCCATAAAGCCGTATTCTCCTAGGAGATTCCAGAGGTCTGTATTCTATTTAGGAGCGATCTGTAGGCTACATAGGCTTAGCATGGAGGCTCCGTATTAGGTGGGTAATAAAAGCCTATAAATAATAATAAATATAAACTCACCATGTCCATGTCCATGTCCATGTCCATGTCCATGTCCATGTCCATGTCCATGTCCATAGCCTCCTGTGTGTAAAAAGGTATATCAATTAATAATAAATCATGATATTCAAAACTTTTCACTCTGATACTTATTGATTATACTTACAAAACAAACAAAAAACAGAATAGCTTGAAAACAGACTACCATGAATATCATCAACAACTGTTAAACCATGTTTTGAACATTTGTATGTATTACGTGCTTCATGTTTCTCAATTGAAGGTGCTTCTTTGACTTACCGTGGCCGCCGCCATGGCCGCCCCAGCCACCCCAACCGTCCTTCTTGGCACTCTCCAACAAAGCCTCCGATTGGCAGAAGGCTGAAATGAAGGACAAACAAAGATGGTGGATAAGATCTCAGGAAGATGCGAAGACAAAGAGCGGGACTTCCAGAGAAGCGTTTAGGATGCACCGGGGGGCAGATCACAGAATAGTGACCCGAGGTCTAAATCGTTGCTCCAGATTCTTTGTGGATCGCATCATAACTATGTCACCATCTATATTCAATTAAAAATCTAATGAACCTTTCACCTATATCACTGAACATGTGGTATTATAAAAAGCAGTGCTACAACATGAAAATAATGATACCACACAAGGCAATCCAAGATTACTGGAGCAATGTGTTTTTTTCTAGTAGCAGCAAACCCTTGTTGCCTAAGGAGCGGGAGTGTCTAACCATATTCATTTCAATTAATAAAATACATATTACTTTTCAAACATTTGTTCCTAAAGGTTGTCAAATTTATATGGAACATCTATAAGTATACAGTTTATACGCCATTATTCAATGGTGTAGTTTTGATACTGAGATCATTATATTGCCATCGCTTTTTTTCTACCATAAGGTTCTCTTTTTTTAATTCTAAAAACCAAATATAGTAAATGAGACGATGGGTGAAGATTAAACTAAGGCCACAGTATCGAGTCACATCCCTTGATGTCTGTTGTTGGAATAAGGTAGTTTGACTTTCCCTTATGCTGCCTATGTAGCTACAAAGATGGGGGTTGTTTTTCAGGCTTGTATCCAACGCCCATGGAGTATTTAGAAGAAATACTCAAGGGGGATTATGTCACAAAGGTTAGCCCATTAGTCAATGTGAGGGGTGAGATAAATCCAGAAACCTATTCAAGTTTACGGTCACAACTCGATCCCATCTCGTTTGAATCGCTTTGTAATTCACATGGCTTCACCTTGCGAATTACCACATGATAGAAACTCGATGGGATTCGAGCTCTGACCTTAAACTCTCAAAGGTTTCTTCTATAATATATATACTTATGTAACAATCGCGGCCCATTCAAGCTCGTTGAGTATTGTGTATTTATACGATTCTTGATGCAGTTCTATATAAATGACGAATGATAAATAATAAATGAGACTTACCTATGAAGCAGGCCAGGCCCAGAGCACACAGTGAGACCCTCATGTTGCTGAAATGGTCACCTCCTCGAAACTTCCTCAGGAGATCTGACGACTTGCTCCTCCTAGCTCTCTCCTTTTATACTCGGCCCGACCTGTTCCCGCATACTTCTACCAGCCATGCATGAAGCTAATGCTCTCGTACCATCAACCCACAATCAAACCAGCTTACTGAGTGTAACATCAGCCAATCAAAACCACATACACAGGAAATAATTGTATCTGTTATTCAGTAAACGAATAAAAGTCAAATTTTAATATTGCTAATTAGCAAAAAAATGCCTACATTGAATATATTGTATATATATGTATGTATATATATATTTATATATATGGAAAAAAAACATTAATTGTAATAGTTTTCAGATTGTGTGTATAAAGGATAGTATGGACAAAAGGAAACATTATGAGGGCATTAAGCGTGACTGTTAAGAAGCCTTTAGCACTGAGCGTGACTTCAGACGGCAGTGTGAGGAGGAGGAGAGTGGAGGTTTGTTTGATGGCGAGACATCAGACGTGGATTTAAGTCAGTCACTGTGACAAAGTCCACAATCATGCAGCTCCTGAACTCCCATGTTTGAGAAGTTTTCTGATGGATGGTGATTGTAGGAAGGTTCCCATTCTGCCTCGTCATTTATTACCCACTTATTATGAAGGCTCCATAGGTAATGTACAGGGCTCCTGGAATTCGCTACCCGGAGATTCAGAAAAATAGTCACCAAAGATTTTGAATTCAATTAAAAGATATCTGGATGGTTAATTTGATGTTGATTAGTTAAAAATGATAATGTTGATTTCATTTATAATAATAAATTAAAGGTTTATATTGTCTTACATACTTAAGACACAGAGTAATGGGGCACTATATACACTGCGTAAGTATACACCAAATTACTGCCATGCTGTAGCCTTATCGAACGCGTAGACATCCTGTATAATTATACATGGTCCATTTTTGTCCTTACCCGTGTAGGTGGGTAATAAA
The DNA here is from genome assembly GCA_950022655.1 of Alentia gelatinosa. Lineage (NCBI taxonomy): Eukaryota > Metazoa > Annelida > Polychaeta > Phyllodocida > Polynoidae > Alentia > Alentia gelatinosa. Next base: position 4,088,398 of record OX465592.1, on the reverse strand, counting down.
TACAATAACGGCTGGTTTTGCATAAGAGTGACTGTAATATCCTCATAGTTGACGACGGAATATCTTCGCTAATCCCTTGTATATTACTACACATCACTACTCGGAGATTACGGCCACCCGTACACAAAGCCAGTCATTATTGTGTATATCATGTGACTCACATCTCTCTCACATCACTCTCACACTACTCACATCTCTCTCACATCTCTCTCACATCCCTCACATCTCTCACACATCACTCTCACATCACTTACATCACTCTCACATCACTCATATCACTAACATCACTCTCACATCCCTCACATCACTCACATCCATCTCACATCACTCACATCACTCACATCCCTCTCACATCACTCCCACATCTCTCACATCTCTCTCAAGTCACTCACATCACTCTCACATCACTCTCACATCACTCTCACATCTCTCTCACATCACTCACATCTCTCTCACATCAATCACATCTCTCTCACATCACTCACATCACTCACATCACTCTCACATCGCTCACTCTCTCACGCATGGGAAGATAACATAGCAGCATAGCAACGGATCGTCGTACAGGTAAAATGAGTGGTTGTAACTCATTTCCTCAGTTCCTAGAATTTATTGAAATAAGGAAATATTTTGGAAGAATTTTTCTATACATCTAGTATACCTATACCCGAAATTTCATTATTATCCTTTGGGTATTTCGATTGTTAGAAATATTTTTCTACACCACCATGTTTTGTTAGACAAATGCGGGCACTGCACAACTCGGATGCTTTTGAAAAACTACTAGCTGTGCATCCCCCAATATGACAATAAGACAATCGTTCTGAATGACCGTTTTAGAAAATCGTTACTAACACATCCCTGGACTCTCAGGTTTTATGATAAGATCAATATTGACGTAGACTGGGGACTAAGGTAAGATACAGATTGCTATTATTACCCACCTAATACGGAGTCTCCATGCTAAGCCTATGGAGCCTACAGATCGCTATTATTACCCACCTAATACAGAGTCTCCATACTAAGCCTATGGAGCCTACAGATCGCTATTATTACCCACCTAATACGGAGTCTCCATGCTAAGCCTATGGAACCTACAGATCGCTATTATTACCCACCTAATACTGAGTCTCCATGCTAAGCCTATGGAGCCTACAGATCGCTATTACTACCCACCTAATACAGAGTCTCCATGCTAAGCCTATGGAGCCTACAGATCGCTATTATTACCCACCTAATACAGAGTCTCCATAATAAGCCTATGGAGCCTACAGATCGCTATTACTGCCCAGCTAATATGGGGTCTGCATACTAAGCCTATGGAGCCTACAGATCGCTTTTATTACCCTCTCATACCGAGTCTTCATGCTAAGCGTATCGAGCCTCCAGATTGCTATTATTAGCCCCCTAATATGGAGTCTCAATGCTAAGCCTATGGAGCCTACAGATCGCCTTTATTACCCACCTAATCAGAGTCTCCATGCTAAGCCTATGGAGGCTACAGATCACTATTATTATCCACTTAATACAGAGTCTCCATGCTAAGCCTATGGAGCCTACAGATCGCTATTATTACCCACCTAATACGGAGTCTCCATGCTAAGCCTATCGAGCCTAAAGATCGCTATTATTACCCACCTAATACGGAGCCTCCATACTAAGCCTATGGAGCCTACAGATCGCTATTATTACCCACCTAATACCAAGTCCTAGTGCAAAGCCTATGGAGCCTACAGATCGTTATTAATACCCACCTAATACAGAGTCTCTCTGCTAAGCCTATGGAGCTTACAGATCGCTACTGAGTAGAATATGGACCTCCGGAATCGGCTGGTTCGGCCACCTGACAGGCATTATAAGAACTAATTTATATAAACAATGCAGAGTGCTTGGGTCGAATTTCTAATTATTTACAAGATTTTTTCCCTAATAATTACTCGAAATGCGAGTAATAATACAACATTACCATGATTTCAATCTGAGTGATAATAGTATATGAATAATATAATATGAATAATTTCGGCCCTAGGACAAACCTAACCCTCAATTATAAGCATGCCCAGATGACCATGACCAATCACTCAAACCTGAAATACCTCAAGACACACTGGTGCCTGATATGTTTGGATACTGTACTTAGGCAGTAGCAGAAATGGCAAGTTGACTGGGTGCAAGTGGGTTACAGAAAACTATCTATAGACTGATTTAACCCAAAACTTTTAATTGTTATTCATTCATAATTGCACGCTCATTCATCAATGATGACATACTATTTGCTCCTAGTTTCAGTTTCCATATTTCAGATCTTACATGTCTTATAAACATTTCCGTGAATTACTAATACAAAAGGCTGTATTACCTTGTTGATAAATGATAAAACAACTTCCATTATTTCTCAGACTAGGGACAAGGTTCTTTATTTCAATGACTGTACATATTTAATATTCAACGGGTATTATAAGCATTCATAGAATCTACTTACCTAACAACAAAAACAGGTAAGGAACTTCCCATGGCAAGATGCAAAAGAGATACATTTCTGATCGTCTGATGTGTTTTGTACACAATGGAGTGATTTTTACATAAATCAAGTCACATTCCTGATGTGATGAATTTCCCTGGCTGCATTACAGTGTAAATTGAATATATAGACAATAAATAATGGTTTTGTGGGGAGGCGGCCATAAACCACGACAAGCCCTGGTTTGTGTATTACTACGCGTCAACCTCGAGTGGTTTACAGAGCCGCCCGTTCACAAAACCATCGTTTGTTGCATTTATTATCCATCTTTTCTAATGAATTAAACCCAATAATTGCCATATTAAAGGGTATAACAATAGGGGCTATTTCTTTTCTCTATAGCATAAAGGGACTATTTTCCCGTACACCATGGCTGTGAGGCTGTATACCACAGATTTGAATCTGTATACCACAGCTATGGTTTTTGACTGGTTTTATGTAATGGGTCGTGGTCCCCATACATTTTCGATGGGGTCTTTGTATAAGATGGATAATAAAATAATTAGTTTTATTTCATAAATATCATAACTATCAAAACGACCAAAGTGGTTAATAACAAAGTTGTAAACAAACAAACAATAAGGCCTATTGACACTTCGAAATATGCATCTGAAAATTAACATATGAATAAAAAAATAAAATTGAAAACAAATTGAAATTCAAGGAAGTCAGACCAAAACCCCTGACAACCAGTTGGTTTTTTTTAATTGGAAATAACATATGAATAATGGTTGAGCTACGTATAGTGTTGATTATATACAATAGATGCCTTTTCATGCTTTGCAGAGTTTATTTTTCTCACTTACAATAGATCAGGGGTTTTGAATACATTGATTATGTACGTCACACATTTTATAATATCCATGAGCTCATCACAAAAACAATGAACTGGAATAAAGTCGAATGTCTCCGAGTAAAACTCATCATTGTTTCGTCATAGTTGTATGAAAATAACAATAATAATACTCTGTAGTACAGACATTTTTGTCATGAGGCAATGGATGTCGATTGCAGGCCAAAGTCGAAGTGACTGCTTGCTATCAAAATCTGGAGAGACTCGAGAAAGAAAATATACATTTCTTCTTCCCCTTGCAAATTCTGGGTAGACTGTTTTGATAAAAGAGAATAGCATTTGTGAAAATGATAAGAAATACAAAAACTGCTGGGAGGTGTTTCATAGACAAGGTGTTGCATAGACCTGTTGGGCTGAAACGATCACTGATGGTCTAAGTCCCATTTGGATATAGCTGTGCCATACATGCGCAGGTATGATAATTCAACTGTGTAATGGAGACGGTCACTATTAACGATCGTCACTACTATAAAACACCTCCCTGGTTTGTGTTCGAAGCTTGATGAGGCAGAGGACCAGCCAGAAACTGCCAGTTTTTGTGAGTAGTGAGATGGGGACAGAGGATGGATAGGGCTTGACATGTTCAGAAAATGCTGGTTTTTTTAGTAGTGTGATGGGACAGTGGATGGATAGGGTTTGATATTTTAAAAAACTGCCAGTTTTTTTAGTAGCTTGACTGGACAGTGGATGAATAGGGTTTGATACGTTCAGAAACTGCCAGTTCTTTTTTAGTAACTTGTCGTGACAGAGGATGGATAAGGTTTATGTTTAGAAACTGCCGGTATTCGTGAGTAGGTTGATGGGACACAGGATGGATAGGGTTTGATGCATTCCGAAGCTGCCAGTTTTTATGAGTAGGGGACAAGGGATGAATAGGGTTTATGTTTAGAAACTGCCGGTTTTTGTGAGTAGCTTAACGGGACAGTGGATGGATAGGGTTTATCTTCAGAAACTGCCAGTTTTTATGAGTAGCTTTGCGGGACAGAGAATGGACAGGGTTCGATATTTTAAAAAACTGCCAGTTTTTTTATTAGCTTGACCGGACAGTGGATGAATAGGGTTTGATACGTTCAGAAACTGCCAGTATTTTTTAGTAACTTGACATGACAGAGGATGGAGAAGGTTTATGTTTAGAAACTGCCGGTATTCGTGAGTAGGTTGATAGGACAGAGGATGGATAGGGTTTATGTTAGAAACTGCCGGTTTTTGTTAGTAACTTGACGAGGCAGAAGGCGAGCAGCATCGGACCAGCGGACCACGATACATGGCTGGAGCCACTTGCCGTGATGATGCAGCATGCCAGGCGGCTACCAGCGTTACCAGTGGCCAGACTCCCGGCATCCCCACCAAGGCCAAGGTCATCCTGCTTCTGGTGTATCTGCAAAAATAAACATTGTTTTTCAAAATGTGTGATTCATCACAAAATGTCACATGATTGTTTATATGGCATACCAATACATGATATTTATTATCCATCGTATACAAAGACCCTATTGAAAATGTATGGGGACTCAGTGAACAACGACCCTTATATAAAACCCGTCAGATACCATAACTGTAGTATATGGATTCAAATATGTGGTATACGGCCTCAAAGCCATTGTATACGGGAAAATCGTCCCTTTGTGCTATAGAGCAAAGAAATAATCCCTATTGTTATACCCTTTGATATGGCAATTACTGGGTTTTATTCATTAGAAAAGATGGATAATAAATACAACACGATGGTCATGTGAACAGGCGGCTCTGTAAACCACTCGAGGTTGACCTCGTAATCCACTAGGTAGCCTTTGTGTATTCCTATATACCCATTAGCGAACTAACTAGAGTTACATACCGCTGCTGGGGGTTGCATTAAATATAAGTTATGTGTCGAGGTTGACAGTTTTGTCCTGCTCTCATGTTTTCGTCACACTATGACGAGGAGCGGGAAAAAAAATAGCTGTTGTGGTTACTCGATTAGGGTCGCCATTTTCTTCGGAAGTGTTTTAGGTAAAGAATTAAGCATTTTCATCGATATTTGAAGGTATATAGGAATAGGAAAACCAAGTACCGGTAAGCAAAAGTCAAAGTTACTCGGTAAAAATTACTGCCCGCAGCTGACACCTTGGGCAATAATTTTCCCGATTCTCACCTCGTAACTTTGAACTTTTGCTCACCAGAACATAGTTTCCCTCTATTATTATATACCTATGTCCGAATGTCTTTTAAATACTGCCCGCTGCTAGGGGTGCAGTAATGATAATGTTCGTGCCCGCGGTGACAGCGACTTTGAATGTCATTAAAATGGCATTTTTTCACCAATTAAAAGTATATAATAATATGCAATCGTCCTCACTGCAGACAAAATGGTTCTCGTTCTCGGTCAGTCTTCCTTTTCATACTGCCTTCCGCCTATAGCGTCAGGCAGTATGAAATCGAAGACTGACCTCGAACAGGAACCGTTTCGTCCACAGTAAGGACGTTTCCTAATATTCCTACGCGTCAACCTCTCGTGGTGTACGGCGGCTTTACTTACAACAATGGAGCGGCTGATGACGGTGTAGTTTCCGGAGAGGTCGACCAGATGATCGGTGATGGTCGCTTCTACCCGTCCCTGACCGTCCTCCAGTATGTTACCGAGATCCCCATAGTGCCTGCAAGGTAACAATAACACTTGTATGTAGCCACCATTTAGTTTTCATTAAATAAGATGATACAACATCGATAGCTAGTAGAATTCATGTCAGATTACTAGCATATATTTTACAATATTGACAAAGAATGCTTTCTTTAATCCTGTTATAAGATACCATCGTAAAACTGGATGAGTTTTAATCTTGGCCACCGTATGCCACGACTGGAGTTTGGCATGGTGACTTCATGAGGCGAAGCCGAGTGAAGTCCGGAGCCAAAACTCCAGGAGTGGCATGCAGTGGCCAAGATCAAAATGAACCCGTCTCCTCGATTTTGGAATATTATGTGATAACAATTCTGTATGCCACTAGTGGCATACAAAACTCCGTATGCCAGCAATTATCTAACAATTTTTCAATTCTGCTTTTCTCCTTTTCTCACTTTTAAGTAATTGCATTTTAAGTAAATTGCAGCAAACAAATAATGAACGTGTTGCTGGACTTTCCGTGCTGCATCGTTGTCGTGGCCTCATGATATAGAAACTCCCCACAGAAAGGAAACTGGCCAGATGGTACCATACCCAACCACCAGGTGGTGGCACCAGTGAGTCAACACTTCTGTCTCCACTCTGTTCAGACTAAAAGCCTCTTTCTATTGGCACGCGAAAACAGTGTAGATTTTCTTAGTTCTTATAATAGCCCATTTACATTTTACGTCAGCAGTGTTAAAGTCATTGGAGAATGACAGATATAATCTCGAACCCATGATGTCCAAGTACTGAGCTTCTATCTCTGGAGATGGTGTTTTGTGAACGGGCATCTGCAGTTTCCGTGGGTCCACTATGGCTTCCTATAGAATCACCGACCATTGGGTGTTCTTTCATGCACCACATCCATAGTGGTTCACATATTTGTCCCTCTATTTACTATATACCCATGCCGTATATACTGTAAATACGCACCGTTTCGGCATATGACGTAAACATACTATATGGACCACTGGTCCGTACACTAAAATACGGACCTTGCCATACACGTTTATTAAGAAATTGGTTGTTAAGCCAAATGAAATTAATTTCGGGTATATAGTAAATATATAATGTGCAACCATGCTTGTACAAGTCACAGAACTCAATGATAATTTACCGTTTGTATGGAACTCGGCGTAAACGCCTCGGTCCGTACAAACCGTAAATTACCATCTCGTTCTGTGAATTGTACAGTATGGTCAGGACGTTCTATATAAATACTTGAGATCACAAAGTTATACAAGAGCTAGACATTACAGTTCAGGATATCATTCAGAACAACGCATGGGTCATATATACAGGAAAATACAGGTTTTTAGAACTGATGAACTCCGCTTGTGCTCTCTACAGCGCGATTACAATGCTAATACCTTAATTCTTGTTTTCGATATATAAGTTAGATATGCAGGTCCATTCGTTGGAAGAACGGGCTGGTTAAATGTAAGTGAGGGGTCATGAACTATAGAAGGCCTGCATATAGGCACATTGATACACCCGTATTCATTTATTCTATTCTAATATCGAGGATCTAGAATCTAGGATCGTACATGAAAACCCTTTTCTGTACCTCATACAAGGGTTATCGTTTGATAATATTTAAGTCTGATCGCTAAGGCAGTCTTAGCCGTCCATAAGGTCGTCCATAAGTGTTGAAGAAAGTTGACCCACATCGTCCCTGGGTCTCTATGGCTTACAAAAAAGGGTCTACATGTACAATTATTAATCTAAATTATTAAATGGGCATCATCTAATGCTTGATCATCTATTTCACCAACCTCTATCAAACATTTCAATCAATATCATTTCATTTTCCTGTCACTCTGTTCTCTTTAAGCTGTACTTAAGTTGTGTCTGTTTCTTGATATTTCTTATTCGGATATATATATCTTTGAACTCGGTGAATATTACTGACCAAAATATCCATTCCATTCAGGCACGCTAACCATGTTTCCCTATATTACTCTTGTCTGTGGCACTAACACCGTCTATCTCTAGTGTTTTCACCGTGAGGCTGCGGTGGGCCCGGCACGCTAACCATGTTTCCTTATATTACTCTTGTCTTTGGCGCTACCGCCGTCTATCTCTAGTGTTTTCACCGTGAGGCTGCGGAAGGCCCGGCACGCTAACCATGTTTCCCTATATTACTCTTTTCTGTGGCACTAACACCAGCTAGCTCTAGTGTTCTCACCGTGAGGCTGCGGTGGGCCCGGCACGCTAACCATGTTTCCCTACATTACTCTTGTCTGTGGCACTAACGCCGTCTAGTTTTAGTGTACTCACCATGAGGCTGCGGTGGGTCTGGCACGCTAACAATGTTTCCCTACATTACTCTTGTCTGTGGCATTAACGCCGTCTAGCTCTAGTGTTCTCACCGTGAGGCTGCGGTGGGCCCGGCACGCTAACCATGTTTCCCTATATCACTCTTGTCTGTGGCATTAACGCCATCTATCTCTAGTGTTTTCACCGTGAGGCTGCGGTGGGCCCGGCACGCTAACCATGTTTCCCTATATTACTCTTGTCTGTGGCACTAACGCTGTCTAGCTCTAGTGTTCTCACCGTGAGGCTGCGGTAGGCCCGGCGTGGTTGACGCTGGTGGGGTTGTAGTGGCCTCCCAGTGAGTTGCAGCCTGTCGTTAAGTTGTCTGAACTGTGAATGTGGAAGCCATGTTGTGTGTAGGAATCCACTGTGTCGAAACCACTCAATGATATCTTCAATGTTGTGTTTCCATCAGTCTCCTAAAGAAACAAAGGATCAATCATATGGCATCAGGGTCATCGCTATAATGCGGCATGTACATATTGAACACAACACCAGGTGGGGCGACGAGCGTATGTGATAATAATAATAAGGAGGAATGCATTAACTGGAAATGGACAGACAATGGAAGTTTAGCTCCCGTAAAATGCTCCCGTAAAATGCTCTTTGGTTATCATTATTCAGCCTATTCCTCATATAAATCTCCCTAGACTTAACCTTGTATGACTCTATGCCAGGGTTATGCCATACTTATATGCAACACATGACATATGAAGTTAAAAACAAATTCAGAAACCTATTAAAGTTTACGGTATGGGTCAGAGCTCGATCCCATCTCGTTGGAATTGTTACGTAATTCATGCGGCTTCGCCTTGTGAATTACTACGTGATTAAAACCCTATGGGATGCTAGCACTAAACTTTCAATGGTTTTCTCAATAATAAAAATATCAATGAATGTTCTTATGGACTATGACACAGTGTATCTTGCATTAGAATGTATCTGAAAAACTCACCCCTGGGAGAGATACAGAACATAAATTTTAGAAGAAAAAAGAAGAAGAAAATAAAAAAAGCCTCACCTGTGTAAATGTGACGGTTCCTGTGACGCTGTCATTGATACCTGCTGTCAATGCTGAGTTGACAGCGACATTACACGTGGCTGTCAATGCTGCTGTGGCTAAGGATTCTGTAGCAGATAGAATGTTGGACGATATCACCATAACATTGAGCACAATGATACCTAGTGAAATAGTGGTGTTTCTAAGTGTTAGTTATTACCATATTGGTTTTGTCAATTCATGTTATTTTCCTTATTTCAGATTTGAATTTGAATTTAAATTTACCCTCGAGTGCAAATTGATAGCCCTGTGATAATTTTAAAAAACTGTCTGTTTCTAAAATACTTCAGAACAATGAGATGGTATGCAATGTGTGATTGAGTGAAATATGGGAACTAAGGCAGGATGATGGTAGATTATTATGGCAGCATTTATTCCTATGTCTTCATGGTACCAAGGCTATGGACAGAGAGAGAGAAGTATGTCACAAGGCACTGTTCCTAGAAATATCACATAGAGGTCATACATGAGTAGTTGTTAGAGTTGCTCACGGATGGCAGCAGCTTACAGTAGGTGTGTCATGTTGACAGTGACACATATAGGGACTAAACATCAGACATTAGATGCAAGGGTATACAAGGATACTACAGGGTATATCAAGGGGAATGTTTGTAGATGGTAATCTAGATAGTTATCTAGAGGGCTTTGAGGCTGTGATTCCTTTCATGACTGTCTAAACAGCGGGATTCAACCATAGTGGCTGGTGTACCTGAGACAGGTGTACCTCACACCTTTCCCCTAGTCTTAAATGGGATTCACAAGTAGAGACTAATGTACCTGCGACAGGTGTACTTCACACCTTTCCCCTAGTCTAAAGCAGGATTAATACAGAGACTAATGTATCTGAGACAGGTGTACTTCACACCTTTCCCCTAGTGTAAAGCAGGATTCACACGTAGAGACTAATGTACCTGAGACGGGTGTACCTCACACCTTTCCCCTAGTCTAAAGCAGGATTCACATGTAGAGACTAATGTACCTGAGACAGGTGTACCTCACACCTTTCCCCTAGTCTTAAATGGGATTCACATGTAGAGACTAATGTACCTGAGACAGGTGTACCTCACACCTTTCCCCTAGTCTAAAGCAGGATTAATACAGAGACTAATGTATCTGAGACAGGTGTACTTCACACCTTTCCCCTAGTGAAAAGCAGGATTCACACGTAGAGACTAATGTACCTGAGACGGGTGTACCTCACACCTTTCCCCTAGTCTAAAGCAGGATTCACATGTAGAGACTAATGTACCTGAGACAGGTGTACTTCACACCTTTCCCCTAGTCTAAAGCAGGATTAATACAGAGACTAATGTACCTGAGACAGGTGTACTTCACACCTTTCCCCTAGTCTAATGCGGGATTCACACATAGAGACTAATGTACCTGAGACAGGTGTACTTCACACCTTTCCCCTAGTCTAAAGCAGGATTAATACAGAGACTAATGTACCTGAGACAGGTGTCCTTCACACCTTTCCCCTAGTCTAAAGCAGGATTAATACAGAGACTAATGTACCTGAGACAGGTGTACTTCACACCTTTCCCCTAGTCTAATGCAGGATTCACACATAGAGACTAATGTACCTGAGACAGGTGTACTTCACACCTTTCCCCTAGTCTAAAGCAGGATTAATACAGAGACTAATGTACCTGAGACAGGTGTACTTCACACCTTTCCCCTAGTCTAATGCAGGATTCACACGTAGAGACTAATGTACCTGAGACAGGTGTACTTCACACCTTTCCCCTAGTCTAAAGCAGGATTAAAACAGAGACTAATGTACCTGAGACAGGTGTACTTCACACCTTTCCCCTAGTCTAAAGCAGGATTAATACAGAGACTAATGTACCTGAGACAGGTGTACTTCACACCTTTCCCCTAGTCTAATGCGGGATTCACACGTAGAGACTAATGTACGTGAGACGGGTGTACTTCACACCTTTTCCCTAGTCTAAAGCAGGATTCACACATAGAGACTAATGTACCTGAGACAGGTGTACTTCACACCTTTCCCCTAGTCTAAAGCGGGATTCACATGTAGAGACTAATGTACCTGAGACAGGTGTACCTCACACCTTTCCCCTAGTCTTAAATGGGATTCACACGTAGAGACTAATGTACCTGAGACGGGTGTATTTCACACCTTTCCCCTAGTCTAAAGCAGGATTAATACAGAGACTAATGTACCTGAGACAGGTGTACTTCACACCTTTCCCCTAGTCTAAAGCGGGATTCACACATAGAGACTAATGTACCTGAGACAGGTGTACTTCACACCTTTTCCCTAGTCTAAAGCAGGATTAATACAGAGACTAATGTACGTGAGACAGGTGTACTTCACACCTTTCCCCTAGTCTAAAGCAGGATTCATACAGAGACTAATGTAGCCAGGGGAATGCCTGGAGGCATCATGCTGCAGTTAACAGTTCAGGTAGAGCTTCTTACCCAGAGTACAGATGAAGATTAGAAGCACGCAGACAGCATGCTGAAGACATTTACAAAGCTCCATCTTCACGAAACGGTGTGCTGACCTTTGGCAGTAACTGAAATAAAAGATGATAACTGTTACATGTCAAATGCAAAAAATCATATAATTACCTTGGCTTAATAATAGATCAATACTTGAACTTTAACGGACATGTTGCAAAAATCTCTAAGTCGATTAATCATAAGATCTACAAGCTAGGTAAATTCAGAGGAGGAATAAGCAAAGAAGTAGCCAGGACCATACACTGCACCACTATTAGACCTGTAATGGAATACTGTAACTGTATTCTTGGAGGATCACTACAAGCTGCGCTCACTAAGTTGGATCGACTGCAAAACAGGGCCCTTAGACTAGTGATAGGGGGTTTCAATTGCTCTCGGTTGTCAATCGAAAGGCTGCATGTGATAGCAGTTGGTGACGTGATGTCACAGTGTCAACAACGCTATGGCAGTGATGTTGTAAAGCAAGTTACTATGGGGTTGAGCAAGTTGTCAAAAAAAAGGGGTATTTAAACTTAGAGTTTCTGTGTAAGGTTTGCACGGATAACACAGTTTCAACAAGTGTCTCTTCACACCCTCTCATAAGATCTCACAGTCTCTAGGTCGTATTCTGTACAAGGTTCTTAGTACGCTCTATGGGAGAAAAATTCTTAATGAACTAGGCTTAGAGCCTTGGGAATCTATTTGCACACAGTTTTTCCCGCTAGATGGCATCATTGAGATTATAGGAATCTTTGGGTTGCATTGATTTACGTCTTTAGCAGGAGGCAGCTCAGTGGATTCTCTAGGCTCTAAGCCCAGTTCGTTAAGAATTCTTCTCCTATAGAGCGCAGTGAGAGTACAGAATACTACTTAGAGAGTGTGAGATCTTATGAGAGGGGTGCACTTCAGGCGTCAAGTTAAAAAGTGCTACTCATCTTATGATTATCTATAGATTATGACAGCAGAAAAAAACAGTGTTTGTCCCCGACTACAGTGGCGCCATCTACCAATTCCCTAGTGGATGACAGTGGAACTAGCAATCACTCTGTATCCTATAGATTGGGTGCGTAAAGACAATTGCATATATTTGAAGTTGCGTGCTAGACCTGTGGTGCATCGACTAGTCTCTGTTTAAATTCATTGCTACAAGTGTTGACCTTTCCGTGCGGTGACACCCTGTCCCCCTGGTGGTCAACTCGAGGAGATAATGTGTCCTCTGTGACCCGTTACCACGCGGCTGGTACCTGGCTGCTTCTGAGAACCTGTTGGTTTACCGACTGGGTACACAGCGACACTGGGTTCAACGCCTCTAATGAGAAGCCTGGTGAGACTTGAAGCCTGCTACTTCATCACACGCATTTCTCTTAAGTGGGATTCACACGGAGAGGCTCATGTATTTGAGACTGGTGTACTTTACATATTTTCCCCAGTCTCCGATAATTTTCCCTCTGTCCAAAAATCTCAGAGCAGAATGGTGAAATTGAGTTTTCCCAGTCTCTAGGGAAAATAGTGGATCTGATTCACATGGAAGGACAAACCCGGTACAAAGTCTCAGACAAGCTCCCTTCTAAAAGGTACATAGCCTCAGGCTTGCAGTTTTTTTCGGTGTGGATGCGTTCCTTGAGACTCAAGTACCTATGTTCATGGTACATATTCTCCAGCGCAGGGCCTTCTTCCCGTGTGAACCCATGAAAACATACACCACTTAGACTAGGGGACCCTCATTATACGCAAGAGGTACGCCACTCTCACCAAAATCCCTGAAAAATATAAATAGGTTTAAAATCCAAATGTCTTGAGACCATGTACCTTGGCAGGGAAAATTGACGCCGATAATTTTCCCTGCTGCCCATCAGTCTCAGGGAATTGAGACCTCGGGGTGTCACACGAGGAGATTTTGTACCTGCAAATAATCTCAGGAAATTTGTCTCAGACAAACCCTGCTGGGAGTACATGAGTCTCTCCGTGTGAATCCCACTTAAGCCTGGTATAAATGTGCACATGCTTAACATTAAGCAACTCATACTCATAAAGTTATTTCCACTGACTGATGAAATGTTTTTGATTTTATCTAAGCCTGTAAAAATGTATCTGTTTATCACCCATTGAGTATGAGTCACCGTACTCGAAAGCCTGTTGAGTATGAGTTCCTAATGTTGAGCCTGTAAGATTTTTTCCACTGGCCTACTATTCACCACCGATCTGCAGTATGGAACCTCCAATCGATATTTAGATTATACGATGACAGATCTGTGAATGGAAACAGGCCAGCAGAGAAGTGAGGGCGCAGGTAGCCAGTGTCTTAGTATAAGAGGCAGGCACAGCTCACCATGACCTGTCACCAGAGACTTTTTTATTTTTTTATTTTTTTATTTATACTGTGAAGACATCAGCGATGAGGCCGGTGTGAGTGTTCTCACAGTGATTTGGAACACTCTTACAGCACCGGAAAAAAAGTGGAAAATAGAATAATAAATAATGGCAATGCATAGTTTTTCACATTAATGAGTTGATTGTTGATCCTAAAGGATCAAGAGACTTGATACACAACCTCATTGAAAACCACTGGAGAGGTTTGCAAAGATACGATGAAATTTCAATAACGGTTATTGGTCCCTTCACAGAGTGCTTTAGATAAAGAATACGTTTCAGGAAGATTTGTTCATGAGTTTCTGTGCGGTATCTGTCTCACTGCAGGAATGCCAGTTCATTTAATCAATCTTTCCCTTTTTAATGATGGTTTGTTGGTTTGGTTTAACGTTCAGTCGACCATTATAGGTCCTTACCAGACTTTCTCAAGATTCCTTCAAACAAAAAGGGTGGTGATCGAATCTGTGTAATGAATTCAGGTAGAAAACTCCGAGGGGATTTCTTTTACTTCCCACACCATATATAGACATGGTATGAGAAGGATTGCCTTTTGATATTGCAGCCACCTTTCTCCCTCACCCCCAGCAGTGGTAGACTCACTGCTATATCAAAGGCCAATCCTTCTCATATCATGTCTAAGTGGTGTGGTTTGCAGTCACCTTTCTCCCTCACACCCAGCAGTGGTAGACTTACTGCTTTGAAAACCTAGAACAAATAGGACTATACATGAACTACACTATGTGGAAGTTTGAGGGAAATGACATGGGTTTTACTATTTGAAAAACAACTTTTTAGAATTTCTATATAAATTCTATTAGAAGATTATCATAATATTGATATCTAAATAAAAAAAACTAGCATGGTGACCCCCGAAATATAAGTTAGATATGTGCTCTACAAAACTTTGAAATCATCATATTCAATTATCAGGAGAATGACATTTCTTTTAACTTTCAGTCCAAATTCTCCGATATGCCTTTGAACTACACTCGATAGCCGCGTCATACACATGCCTTTGAACTACAATGAGAAGTGGTAGCTGTTTATGTCGGAGCCACCATCACACGCAACCCATTGCTGGTTATACACATAGAAACGTCATTTTGCTTCAATCTGTTTATCTAAATAAACACACGCGAAGGGGCTGCTACACATACACCTACTGCCTGAGAAGCATGCCGCTAAAGGTAACGATTCAAAGGATCAGCCCCATTTTAGTTCCAAAACAGGATTTTGTTTTCACAACTAACGCTGTGGTGTGTGCCTACCTTCTCCACATTCCGGGTGCTTTCTCGCGCGCAATACAGGAGCGCTTTTATTAACGTCAGAGAAGTGTTGAAATGCAATGCCCCGTTCACACTGTGCGACTGGAGGGCTTGCGACTGGGATTTATTATCCATCATATACAAAGACCCCAATGAAAATGTATGGGGACTCAGTAAACCACGACCCATTGTTCAAAACCTGTCAGATACCTTAACTGTGGGTTACAGATTCAAATCTGTGGTATACGGCCTCAAACCTGAGACTTGAGGTACCTGGTATGCCCAGTCTGATACTGGGCAAACTTAGATACCTCCAGTCTGATACTGGTCATAACTAGGTACCTCCAGTTTGAGACTGGGCGTACCTAGGTACCTCCAGTCTGAGACTGGGCATACCTAGGTACCTCCAGTTTGAGACTGGGCGTACCTAGGTACCTCCAGTCTGAGACTGGGCGTACCTGGGTACCTCCAGTCTGAGACTGGGCGTATCTCGGTACCTCAAGTCTGAGACTGGGCGTACCTAGGTACCTCCAGTCTGGTTCTGGGCATACCTAGGTACCTCCAGTCTGAGACTGGGCGTACCTAGGTACCTCCAGTCTGAGACTGGGCGTATCTCGGTACCTCCAGTCTGAGACTGGGCGTACCTAGGTACCTCCAGTCTGAGACTGGGCGTACCTAGGTACCTCCAGTCTGAGACTGGGCGTATCTCGGTACCTCCAGTCTGAGACTGGGCGTACCTAGGTACCTCCAGTCTGAGACTGGGCGTACCTGGGTACCTCCAGTCTGAGACTGGGCGTATCTCGGTACCTCCAGTCGCACAGTGTGAACTGGGCATAAAGTCCAGCGACAGAACTGGAGGTGCTACCTCCGCCAGTGCCGTGCGTCTGTGTTTGAGGGGTCTGTGTGTGCTTGGAGGGCGGGGGGGTGGGGGGGGGGGCGGGAGGGAGGGGGCTCTGGAGTAAAAACACACGTGTGGCGGCAGTCCTCCTTTCAAGACACGAGACTCGGTCTTCAGTGTTTCCACTCGCAGCCCTTTATTAAATTTCACACATGAAGGCCGTTAAACTTGACGTACTACTGATAGAGCACATATCGTAGTGCATCGGGGGTCAGTATCGTAGTGGATCGGTATGCATCGGTGTGCGTCGTAACGTGTTAGGAGGGTAACAAGGGGATATTGTTCCCGATGCACCGTCCGATTTTACCATCAGATCATACTTTATAATTCCGGAAATAAAGCATCGTTTCATTGGTTTATAATAGTATTTATATAAAAAAACTTTGCAAGAAGATTTGCATTTTTCAATAGAATTCTTTACTGATATCATTCAATAGTACTTATTTTATTTTCGTTCACAACCGTTTAAAGTGTACTGTCAGCTTAATGTCATATATAACAGATGCCTTCAAAAAGGGGAATGCCACTCCTAGTAAGAGAACAAATATATACCGGGTTGGGTTCCAATTTACGGCAACGAATAGCAAATTCAAGCCATTATCGTATCACAATTTGGCAAGTAAAGAAGTATACGTAATAATATACAAATACACTGAGGTGTGTGGCTGCCTTGTGACGTATGGTACAGCCTTTCAGCGTAATGTGTGTTTTGATATAATGTCAATGGTTCACGTGTGAGTGCCAAGTGCAATGATTTTGCTAGGTCCACTTATGATGCTGAGGTGAAATATGAAATGTGGTTAAAGGTATATCGGACAATTCACGCAGGCGCCATCTTGTGATGTTTAAATATTGTCAGTTTTCAGTCTAAACTGATTATAGGGATTCATTTTAATTTTAAATGAGTAAGTTTAATGTCTTGTCCAGCTTATCCAATTTTAATAGGTATCATGGGCTGAATAACCAAACAATCCCCAACATTTACATTTGCTTGATTTACATAAGAAGAAAGCACCAAGTTTTGGTCAAAGTCGTTGTTCTCCACGAGTTTGATGCGGTGTGATATGAACAAGGCAAGAGCTGAGTGAATATCACGTAGCATTAAAACAAGTTGTAGAATGACTTCTTTGACCAAAACAAGTTGCTTTCTGTATTTATCTCACCCCTGTACATACTAAAAGAATGGATAACACACAGGATTTAGACCATCTGACTAGACCGTCAGATTCAAAACAAGGCATCTGTTAAAAGTTATGAAACTCAAACAACTCATATATTATGAGTTGGGAATAGTAGGAATTGCAAAATGAACTTCCCCGACAATCCAGCTGTGAATCCACATTTCATTGAACTACCCTTCAAGTGAACACTTGTTTCCACAGAAGAAAATAATCCCTATGGCTATGTCTGATTTGACATAACACATAACAGAAAAGAGTTTATATTATTTACCATACAAATATGTATATCTCTATTTATCATCAAACCACAAAATAATCCCTAAAGTGCTAAAAATTAAGGATATTTGAAAAACTGGCGTATGGGCCAGATTTGGGGCAGGTTGGGGCAGAGAATTAAGCAGCCACAGGAAGTAGAGCGCAGAATCTCTGCTAGGAGAGTGAGGAAAGTGTCCACTTTCTCTATCCGTCGCCATGTTTGAAAGTGTCAGACGTAACCACCTGAAACCGGTCTCGTTTACGGCCACCACGAGGCACGTGAAGAATGTAGTATTACGTGCATAGCTGCTACTTGGTCATGGGCCATTGGGCATTTGGAAATACCATTATCCTAATTCTGTTTCGATTCACTAGATCGCAAAATTAAAACAGCGTTAAAATATTCTGACTTCAATCACCAAGAATTGACTACAACGGAAGAACGCCCAACTTGTGGTGATTTGTATGTCTTTATACTGAATAAAAATTTTAAAAAATTAATTTAAAACAAAAAAAAAAATTTTAAATCTATAGAGAGTGATATTTTGCATTCTGAATGTTCACGGAACTTATTTCCATGAATATATAATCTCTCATAACAAATGTCGTAAAGCAGTATCGCTACAGAGTTGTGTCTGTATCAGATATTAACATTCGGCGAATGAGTGAAATATAAAAGTATATTAGGCCACTCACTGAAAACGGGTTTCTCATCACCGCGCGCATCAGCAAAAACGTATTTAGAAGATTCCCTTTTTTAGATAAGATGAACCTCGATAGAAATTATGAAATGTATGTGTATTTGGTATTAGATTAAAGCTCCTGATGTCGGGGATGCATTCAACGTGGTGTTATGTGTATCTAGGTCTTCCCATAACCGTTATATTCATATCTCTTTTCATACTGCCCAAACAACCAAGATAAGACCTAGATAATAAGCTCGTTTTATGACACTTCAAAAGCAATCTTTGATCCAGCCGAAAAAAGGGAAAAAGGTGCCCTTTCTATATTTTTCATGGCTTGGTGATAAGAAACAAGTTGGTTTTTTTATTGTTTCTTTTTGAGTGGCCTAAATACAGTATGAAGATCCCAGCCTTAGATAATTCCACTTTAGTTTGTTTACTCATGTCCCTATTTACAATCCATCGCATAAATACCCAACGAGTTAAAGATCAACACTTAGTGAAGTCACAGCGCTAAAGTCCGATCCCTAATCACAATCACTCAGAGAATACGCCCACTGCAATTCAACATGATCGACTTTAACTAGCGCGTCAATAGAACAAGAAAACAGATCGAATCAGTAAATCACTTGAGTGGGGATTGGGCAGTTCGGAGTGGGGATTGGGCAGTTCGGAGCGGGGATTGGGCAGTTCGGAGCGGGGATTGGGCAGTTCGGAGCGGGGATTGGGCAGTTCGGAGCGGGGATTGGGCAGTTCGGAGCGGGGATTGGGCAGTTCGGAGCGGGGATTGGGCAGTTCGGAGCGGGGATTGGACAGTTCGGAGCGGGGATTGGGCAGTTCGGAGCGGGGATTGGGCAGTTTGGAGTGGGGATTGGGCAGTTTGGAGCGGGGTTTGGGCAGTTTGGAGCGGGGATTTGGCAGTTTGGAGCGGGGATTGGGCAGTTCGGAGCGGGGATTGGGCAGTTCGAAGCAGGGTCGTTGAGTTGGACGTCATACTGGGGTAACTGGGAGCTGTTTCAAAAGCCGGGGGGAGTAAACGGGAATGGCCACCGCCAAAGCGAGAGAAATCAACGGCATTATAAGTGAGAATTCTAAGGTCTCGTTTCAGAACTGGCGTCGCTGTTGATATCCCAGTGCTGTTCGCTATGCCAGCATAACAAACGAGATATTTGATAAATCTATATATAACGAATAATTTAATAATTCCAAATCATTCCTCGTATCTTCCCACATTTCAATTTTTATTTGACGCTTCTATGTGAATTCTTAGCGGAGTTACAGAGCATGCCACTGTAGCTCTCGCTTGTAAGACATTGAGGTGATTTTGAGATTTCTTTGCTTAAATATGTTATCAAATCTGATACAATATGTTTTTAAATTGCTGTTATGTTTAATACGAGAGGGTACCCCCTCTTGCAACCAGCGGTAGCCAAGTGGCACCAACAGCGAGAGCTCACTAACTATTGAAACGGGTACTACCACTGTTGGTGCCGCTTTGGTCCAAAGTGCCGCTCGCTGTTAGCGAGGTGCGCTATTTGGTTAGTGAGAGCAACTACGAGAGTCTCTTCAACTTATGAAACAGCTCCCTGGTTTACTGTTGATCTCTCCGAGTCTGATCCACTTTGCGTCTTTTCACGTGTGGGATCAGAGAGATGAAACGTGTAATACAGCTACCAAGGCCACGCACTTCGTTTTACCAAAGGAGTCCTATATATAGGAGTAAGGATAGTTGGAATAATCTTCCGAAAGTAATTCAAGATGGTTCGTTATACGCTTTTAAGAAATTTATTAGACTAAAATGTTATAACCAACACCCTCAAGGGTAAATACGGAATACGATTGACCAAGCGCTTCGGCCGAGGTATATGTACATATAATTTAACTTTTGCAACTTAACTCTATAAGTAGAATTTCCTCCGCTTCAATTATGCCTCATTATTCTCATCCCTTGTATATTTTGTATATCTTCGTTGGAAAAAATTTGTTACATGTCATAATTATTCCTGTTATTAGATTGGCCAGAATACCTGCCATGGCAGAGGCCAATAGATGTACTTACGTGCTAAATAAAAATAAAAAATATAAAAAAAATGAACGTGATGGCTGTGAGGTGACGGTTAAACCACAGGAGGCAGCCGGACATACCACAAGGGGCACCTCTCTTAAACATTTCCCTGTAGCACCCAGTTCCCCTGCTCAGCATTAAAGGCGTATCCCACTATCACGATTTGAGCCTCCGACACACTACGATAGCCTTACGACAAGCGTTCCGATGAAAAAAAATGAAATTTTTATAGGAAGGAACGAGTCTAGCTTTCACGATGGACCCGTTCCTTCCGATAAAAATTTCATTTTTTCATCGGAACGCTTGTCGTAAGGCTATCGTAGTGTGTCGGAGGCTCAATTCGTGATAGTGGGATACCCTTTTTAAGGGAGGCGTCCACCAACCACGACAAGGCTACCACAATGGCTTTCCGACAAGGTCCACGACAGCTCTACGATTGGAAGCCTTGCCGTAGCCTTGTCGTGGTTGGTGGACCCCAGTTCCCGGCAAGAGGCTACGACAAGGCCATGACAGGCTGCGACATGAAGCTTGTCGGGGGCCTGTTGGGGGCCTTCCGACAAGGCTACAACAATATTGAACATGTTCGATTTTTGCTACGACTGGACCTTTGTCGTGGAGTGTTGTGGTTTCCTTGATATCATTGTCGTAGTGTGTCGGAACCATTTATCTCATCCCTGGTATTTTCCCCCCGAGACTTAACATTGGGTACTCGTCTCCAACGCTCAAGAGATATTTAGGAAAAATAAACTAAGGGAGATTATGTCAGAAATGTTATCCCATTAGTCAATGTGAAGGGTGAGATAAATTCAGAAACCTATTGAAGTTTACGGCCAAAGCTCAATCCCATCTCGTTTGAATCGCTACGCAGTTCACGCAGCTTCGCCTTGTGAATTACTACGCGATTCAAAGGAGGTGAGATACGAGCTCTGGCCCTAAACTTTCATAGGTTTCCTCTATGGTAAGTGTAAACGCAGCTCTCCACATGGTTCACTATTGAATATCGATACTTGTCAAGAACCTCACAGATCCTGTTTAATGACCCGGATGACAGCCATACATACCACAGGTCACGTGATCTATATGCCATCACGCTACCGAATGCACTACACCCCCGCCCCCCTCGCCCCACCCCCTTGTGTTTCTATTAGTCACATGATTTAATGACCTCTCCTCCCTATCAACCATTACAGACAATTACCTACTTAAGTGAAAGTGAAGGCATTGAACATAGAATGCAGTCATGCGGTTTATTA
Source organism: Alentia gelatinosa (assembly GCA_950022655.1). NCBI lineage: Eukaryota > Metazoa > Annelida > Polychaeta > Phyllodocida > Polynoidae > Alentia > Alentia gelatinosa. The sequence continues at coordinate 4,066,565 of OX465592.1, read as the reverse complement.
AACAGCTATTACAGAGTCTCCATAGGAAATGTATGGAGCGCCAGGATTTCACTAACCGGAGATTTATCTCACCCCTAGTAGTTCCTCCCCATAGACTTGATATTAGGACTCATACCCAACGCCCGTTGAGTATTTAGGAAAAAAATGCTCAATGGGGGATTATGTCACAAACGATAGCCCATTAGTCAATGTGAAGGGTGAGATAAATTCAGAAACTTATTCGGGTTTACGGTGAGAGCTCTATAATAAGAATCGCCAGAGGAGATTCCAGAAAAATAGTCCTTTCAGATTTCGAGGCTCACTAAAATTGAACTTGAATGCCTTGCAGATTGTTGGATATAATATCCATTTTGTCCTGAATTCTTAGATGTAGTTTCTTGTTAAAATGTGTTTGGAATCTTACAAATTTTTGGTGGTAGAATAAGGAGAAAACAGAGTGGCAATCGATACAGCTTGACTGCATAAGAACTAATATTCATGTACCGATTCCATTAAAGCTATAATATTATGCTAAGAGTGAATTTTCACAGCAAAGATCTGCAGCTTTTATTCTTGTTGTTCCGAATATGTACCGGATTAACATTGTCTGACAACTGGTGTCTATCGTGCCTTGAAATGTACTCTTGGTTACCTACTATATCTAAAAAACTATGATTCTGGTAGAATCCGCTTGGAGTGGCTCCCGCACATAGTGACAGAGTGAACCAGGCCTAGGCATGGAGACTGAAGGCCCACGAGAGTGAGAATCTCATGAAGAAACTAACTTGACGCTGTTGTTCTTTTTTGTAGTTCTGAACTTGGCTCTCCTTCTCATCTCGTGATTTATATCTAGCCATGCCGAAAACAGTTTTCAGATTTCATTACCTTGATAGATGCCTCGGAGATTTTACCTGTGTCATGGCAAATAATAGTCCATTCAGAACTCTGCTGGTTCCCCAGGTATCCGCTAGGGGGCTCGGCAGATGCCTGCAAATCCTACATGTTCATATGCCCTATCGACGAAGTTGCTAGTATGTATGTAAAAATCTTTAATGTTTCTCCTAAAACATGTTAGCGTTCATTTTATCACAGAATATTTGTCAAGTTCAGCATGGTGATTGATGTAACAATTCTTGTCGTCAAATAAAAAAGAGCGAAGCACGTTAATAAACAATAATTAAAAAATTTGAAAAAACGTACTCCGAAATCACTAATGAGATTCTGAAAGTGCATACTCCCCTAAAACTGGCTTCACCGGAAGTGGGAATGCCATCCGTTGCAGCGGGTATCTTGGTTACATCCGGTTTGCTTTCACAGCGCATTAGAAGATTAAGGGAATTGAGTGTTAAAAGGCAATAACATGATTTGTAAACCCTCCTGTTATTTTACGTACCTTCACTGGGAGCGAACGTACTCTCGATGCTTCTAAATGGAATTTCCTTCTTGCCGAAGGACTTATAGAAATAATTACGTCATGTGATGCGATATTGCTCTCACAGGAGAGCCCCACACTCTCCTAGCACATGTTTCAGCCCAGTTAAACCTCTTAGGGCTGGGGTAACCTTATGCTCTAGTCGTTTGTCGTAATGTGGGCCTCAGTATAAATAGTTACATGAGATATCGCAGAAGGAAAATATTATTTGGTTGTTATTGACGATAATCCCAGTAAATATCCTCTCTGTTTACGAACGTTAATTAGAAAAAATGTTCATTAAATTGACACCCATCTGAGTGTAGTGAATGTAGCCATAGATGTAGATAGCTATACATGTAAATCTCCATTCTATATATATTCTTATATATACCTATGGCCGAACACTCTATGGTTACACCCCGCTACAGGGAGTGGAACAACTTTTGTTTACTACCCAAGGCTGACATTTACTACCCAAGGTTGACAGAACAATCAGATTAGAGGGAAACTATGAGCAAAAGTTCAAAGTTACAAGGTAAGGCTTGGAAAAAATTACTGACCAAGACCTTGGCCACACGCAGTAATTCTTCCGGTCAGCAGCTATATTTTATGTCCCGGCGCTCTTTATATCACATGGTCAGCCCAGGACGAAAACATTACCCTCGCTACAAAACTCATTATTACTGCACACCCAGCAGCGGTATATAATTATAGAGTGTTCGGAAATAGTTATATAGGAATACAAAATTCATATGAAAAGCACAATGGAAAGAAAATATAGTGTCAAGTTACTCGATAAGGTTGGATCTGTATATAGGAATAGGGAAACCAAGTTTCCAGAGAGAGAAAGTCAGGCCGCGGGCAGTAATTTTTCTGAGCCTTACCTCGTAACTTTCTCTCACCGGAACATAGTTTCCTTCTCTAATCCTGCACATGTTACATCAATAATGCTCATTAATTTATCTCTTATCTCTACCACTCCAGTCTCGACTATAAATCCTGTAATTTTTGCTTTATTTTTTTTTAAATTTTTGTTAGCATGTTTATTAATTATATGATGATGTTTTGGTTATCTTTTACAAACATTCGGATATTTACTCTGCTTATCAGTATTATTAGCCTGCTTCACGGGAAAACTCCAATACTAAAAGGCCTGGTTCCACCAGCACAGTGGATGTCTCGTTATATCTTACAGGGAGCTGTTTCAAAAGTCGAATGAGGTCTCGCCAGCGGCACGTCACATTTTGAAAGCGAGAGGCCGGCAACAGCAAGCGGCACCTCAAATCAAAGCGGCAGCAAAACTACTACCAATATCCCATAGAGAGCGGCACCTCCACCTCGACAGCGACGCCTCAAGTTCCATTGTTAGCCTCTCGCATTGGCGATGAGTACTCTCGTTTAGCACCCTCCCGACTTTTTAAACAGCTGCCAGTATCACAATATGTCTTACCTCTTTAAGGGTGCTTGAACATGCACTGACATTGACAGGATCACTTAGAACCAAGGAAGTGATTTTCTGTACTTTAGGAATGAGCGCATATATGCTCTCTGACTGTCCACTAGGCAGTCAAAGTTTCTCGGACTAGCCAACTAGTAACTGCTTCATGAACTAACAATGGCTCTGTCCCCTATAGAAAGCTTGACTTGGCGGCTAAAAGTAATCCAACTGATATTTGAAAAGTAAACAGGTTGACGTCCTTGGACTCGGTGTGTTTTGGTCGGCTTAAGACCAGTCTCTGGTAACCTGCTAAAGTGGCTGCTCTGCCAAGGACAGTAGCCCCGCACTGGCACCAAGAGCACACATGGTACAATGCCAAGAAACATACGCATACACCACCTGTGTGCCTTCTATTGTCAGAGAGTGTGGGGGATCACGCCTGGGTTGTTTTTGATGAGTGGCATAGTACCATTGTTTGTTCGGTTAAACCTATAGGATGTCTATGAAAAACAAAGTGGGATTGAGTAATTGATAAGCTGTTAGGTTCTGAGTTAGAATTATGCTGTATTTACCGATGGGAGATAATAGCTAAAATCACTGGGTATGCATTGCTGTGGTTTGGCTGGGTAAGGTGCGGCATGTGCCCCAGTTCTATTATTAGTTTACAATCCGTGTTGGCCTGTGTCTGCATTGTGATTGGTCAGAATAGATGGACCCCCTGAATGTGCATCAGATACTTTGTATATGTGGTGTGTATATCCTTTGTATATGTAGTGTATATATAAATGTGGTGTGTATATCCTTTATACGTGTTTTGTATATACTTTGTATATACGCGGTGTGTATATGCTTTGTATATTCGTTGTATATATTTTGTAAATGTGGTGTGTATATCGTATGTATATGTGGTGTATATATATCCTTTGTATATGTAGTATGTATATCCTTTGTATGTGAGGTGTATATATACTTTGTATATATGTGGTGTGTTTATCCATTGTATATTCGTTGTGTATAACATTTGTATAAGTGGTGTGTATATCCTTCATATATGTGTTTGGTTAGTTGGTTGGTTTGATTTAACAGATTCTTACCAGACTTTTCGTATATGTGGTGTTATACGCTGTATGTATATACTTTGTATAAGCGTTGTGTATATTCTTTGTATATGCGTTGTATATATCCTTCAGATGAGCGTTGTATATATTTTGTAAATGTGGTGTGTATATCATATGTATATGTTGTATGTATATACTTGGTATATGCAATGTGTATAACCTTTGTATACGCAGAGTGTATATCCTTTGTATATTCAGTGTGTATACCATTTGTATATGTGGTTATATTCTTTGTATATGCGAAGCATATTTTCAAGAAACGTCACGAAATTTCATACAATTGTTTATATGGCGTGAGTTGTTTTCGCGGAATGAACAAAGTGGAGCTGAGTGATATATGTAGCGAAGACAACGAACACCATGCAAACAATCATTAGAAATTGAGTAATGTCAAGATTTTATCCTACCCAATCACATGTTATTAATTGCATATGTCACCCGTGGCATATAGATATCATATGGCATAACTGTGGCATACAGTCACACCATGTGAAGTCTATGTAGATTCATATGAGGGGTAGGATAAATACTTTGTATATATGTTGTGTATATACTTCGTATATGCGGTGTGTATATCCTTTGTATATCCTGTTTCCAGGTGCTCTATGCATTTCCTATGGACACTTCCTGATAAGTGAATAATATAATCCATAGACATCATTTCAATCAGGTGGGCTCGGTCATATCCTACACGTAGGTAATACCGATTGCCATCGGAGGTCTTACATAATGAATTCATTGACCAGACCGATCGAGGGAAATGGTGAGGCATAATCTGATTGGTAAGACTCAGTGATGCGGATGTCTTATGGGCTTAAAGCAGGTAGATTGTGGTCAGGAACAAGAGACCAGGAAGTATATAGAACGACCTGACCATGCTGGACAAGCTGCAAAAAGAGATGATAATTTACGGTTTGTACGGAACGAGGCCTTTATTTGAAGTTCTGTATGAAATATAAATCATGATTAAGTTAAAAGAAAAACACCCTGTGAGGTACATGAATCCCATTTGTGAATCTCACTCTATAATAGTCCAGAGCGATGTTACCTTCCTGTCTTCACAGTGATTTAATGAAAAATCTATCACGATGACATAGAAATAAACATCTTATCTTCTTAGCTATTTCAAGACAATTACCTATATTGTCAGGCTGTGATAGATAATTCCTGAGATACAGGATCATTATGACAGATGACAAAGAGTCCAAAAGAGCCCTAAAAGTGTGATTTTCTGATAGTATTGCTTTTTTGGCATATGCCAATGATTACCTCTGGATAACATTTAATCAAAAAGATAACATACCCATTTTATTCTGTGGTGGTTCATCTCCAAATTGCTCTTTATTTGAAGTATCTATGCTGATTATTGACAGAGATAGGACTGAAGGAAAATCGAGTCTTTCTTGCTTATTTATAATGTCAGTGATTCAAGCAGAAATATGACCTCAGGCCAAAGTTCTTTAATAAATTGGCCGGTGGCACCACAATTTTCGAATCTTGGGCCTGAATAAGTTCTGTTATGTAATCTTTCTGAAGTTTTCTTGAATTCTATCAACTTAATTTCCGAAAATATTATTTTTTACAAATGCTGCATTTGATTATACTAGATATTTTCATTTTACCCCTATTAAATGCTCAGGATTATGGTAGAAATACATGGTGTATGGTCAGGAGCCAGCAACTGCCCAGCTGTCAGGGTGCTGTATAAACAGGACTGCTGAGCCCTGCCCTGTGGAGAGGGAGAGTAATCAGTCAGTGAAGTAGAAGCAGGAACTAAACCAATGCAAAGCAACTTGACTGACTGTACATTGGCTGTAAACTTATGTACTGGAGATAAATGTGTTAACATAGCCTAGATCCTGTTTCATCCCACCCCTGGTGTTTTTATCCCACGGGCTTAACATTGAAAACCCGTTCCCCTACAAGTATTAAGTGGGATTCACACGATGGGATTCATGTACATCACAAGGTGTTTGTCTGAGACAAATCCTGTTGAGATTCTGTACTGGAACACACTTTCTTCGTCTGAATTGTAGTGTTCCATTTCCCTAAGACATGTTTTTCGCCTTGAACCTTTGGCAACATTTACCCCTGAAAAAGGAATAGAATCTCATGAGATTTTGAACCCTGTGAGGTACATGAATCCCACCATGGGAATCCCACTTTACAGTCCATTCTCCATACCCCTATGACTATTGTAGTCCATTCTCTATGGTCTATATCCTGTGTATCGTCCATTCTTTTAGTGTGTACAGGGGTGAGATTAATACAGAAAGCAACTTGTTATGGTCAAAGTTGTTGTTCTCATATCACTCCAAATTAAACTCATAGAGAACGACAACTTTTACCAAAACTCATTGGTTTCCATTTTTAAGCCTATTGGACGGAAATACCAGAGATGTTATAAGGGTTAAGGGTTTTCCAGCAAACTCAGAGTCTATGTAACCACTCCAACCTCTCTAACCTTTATGCAGCGTATTTGAACTTGAGTATCCCATGCTCAAAAAAGTAAATCTGACGAAATAATCGGAAATAATCAAAACGTGTCAATTGGCGACGTTGGTATCTTAGGCTTATAAAAGTCAAGATATTAAGTTGTTTCCCATCCGGGTTTGAGCCAGGCTTAATCAATATATCTGTGTATGTTTCCCGTTACGCCACAGGGACAGGGGATAAACGATACTACACAGGCCAAAGACACACATGCCCTCCCTCTCCCCTCACTACACTGTTAAAGGTATGTCAGACAATTCACGGTGGCGCCACCTGGTGAATTTTAAATATTGTCAATTGTCAATCGAAACTCATTTTGTTGGATTCATTCTGATGCCAATTGACTTAAGCTAACGTTTAATTATCTAATTCGTAAAATATAGAAATATACGTTTGTTTGATTTACAATGGAAATGTACTGGAAAATGTGGGGGGTTTTTTTTCAATTCATTCAAAAATAAGGAGGGTGAACTATGTATTTTAAAATTCATATGTGTTTGCCATACATCTACTATATATTCTGTCAAAGCCTGAGAAAAATGACATGGGTATTACTATGTGAAAAGCAACTCTAGAAATTTTCTATATATTCTTTTGTAAAATTATCATAATATAGATCTCTAAATAAAAAAGAATCATAGCAACCCCCGATTTAGAGTTAGATATGTGTTCTACACTACTAGAGATGATCATACTCAAGTTTCAGGAAAATGGGTTTTAATTTTCAAGTCAACTTATCTGATATGCCTTTAGCATTCAACCAACATTGGTTCTCCTATCCTCACCATTGATTATTCCCACAAGGAGACTAGCTGTGGTTACACAGTGACTGAGCCACACAAACACTGGGTTGAGAAGTCAGGGCACAGCGAAAACAACAAACTGAGACCGGGAGTTGGGCCTGAACTGGAATATATAGAGACATAGTGTGACTCAATGGAATCTGTTCAGAGATATTTTGATCAGAAAGGGGTGAGGAAAAATCCTGAACTGCACTCAAATCGTAAAATACACAAAACTCCACTCGTTTGAATGGGCCATAATCGTCACTCGGCTGCGCCTCGATGACCATCGCGGCCCATCTAAATTCGTGGAGTATTGTCTATTTATACGATTCTCGATGCAGTTCTATATAAGAACCTTATCATTCTGAACCTGCTCCAACTATTCCTACATAACAGACCCAAGGTACAAGTGAATCGTGTGGTTCTTTGTCTCTTTGCACAATAAGCCAGTACCATGGTTTGGGCAGCGTTTTAATGTATGCGTCGGCAAAATATACACAAGAATGCCTCTTTATTTGTAGCTAGACTTAATTGGAACGTATAAAATACCAACAGAAGCATTCCAGCTTACTTTAACAGGATATAGTTTAATGATTATGTGAGTCATGTATTATGATTCCTTTATCTGTATTTATACCATTCAGTTTTCCAGATGTATCCATTATATCGTGTTACGAGCGATGTTTTAAATGAATGATGGTATCTCATGAAATATGCTCTGATAACGCATTGGTATGAGACAGAAAAACAGTGTTTGGGTTACAGTCATGCTGGGATTCCGCTTTCCCTTTTCAGGTTATGCTACATCCCTCTGATGTGCTTCCACTTTCCCATTTAAGGTTGCACGCTATATCCTAAAGGGGAAAGGTTATGCTATATATAACTATATACCTGTGGGCGAATGTCTCACTTTTACTGACCAGTAGTACAGATTCCGTTTGTCACTGAGTGACGAAAGAATATTCATACGTCCCTCCGTACCACATGACCACTTTCATTCTTAAAAAAGTGAGTTGTAAGATTGTAAAATGGCATTTTTAATTATTTCTAGATACATGATAATAAGGAGACATAGTGAGTGTACCTGAATTCCATCTATTCCTCGATTTTGATTGGGTACATGTTTACCTCGTTCTTCGAACTCGGTAAATGTTTCCAACCAAATTATCTCTGAACAGATTCCATTCATATCTCACAGTTATCCATGGATTATGACAGAATTCATCCCCCGAATACAATGCCACTATCTTTCAATTTCCTGGCAGATGATGGCAGAACTACCAATTACTCTGTTCCCTATACAGCATATAGCCTATGATCCATGGGGGCTGCCATGACGCCCCCCCCCCCCCCCCGAGTAGATGTTCTTCACTATTGGAGGTGAAAAAGTAGGTGTTCTTCACTAATGGAGGTGCAAAAGAATTGAGTGATAATTGGGAAATGTCACAACTCTTGCCTTGCTCACATATGTAAATAAAGTGTTCCATGTCAAAAACATCATGTCCTGGGTTTTAGCATTATATCTTCCTGCTCTGGGATGGGTGTAGAGAGTCAAAGGGAATCATGGTAAAACATTGAAAGGCAGTTGAATTTCGTAAGAACAAGGAACCAGAATAGAGGGAAACTATGTTCCGGTGAGCAAAAGTTCAAAGTTACGAGGTAAGGCTTGGAAAAATTACTGCCCAAGGCATCAGCCACGGGCAGTAATTTTTCCAAGCTTTACCGAGTAACTTTAACTTTTGCTTACCGGTACTTGGTTTCCCTATTCCTATATACCTTCAAATATCGATAAAAATGCCTAATTCTTTACCTGAAACACTTCTGAAGCAAGTGACCACCCTTATCGAGTAACCACAACAGCTATTGTTTCGTCCCGCTGCTGTATTGTATCACGTGATCAGAGCGGGACGAAAACGTCAGAGCGGGACGAAAACATGAGAGCGGAACGAAAACGTCAACCTCGACACATAACATATTTTTAATGCACCCCCAGCAGCGGTATGTAACTCTAGTTAGTTCAATAATGGGTATATAGGAATACAGGTTTTGTCCCTCGACCACCTAGTGACTGTTTCATGAACTAACAATGGCTCTGTCCCCTATAGCTCTCGACACTTTTCATAATCTTATTGTAATGCCTGAGTATGTGTGGCGTAATAACGCAGAGAAGCGTATCCTGGTGGAATGTTAAGTTTGATGTCACATCACACTGTGTCACACCATGGGAATTTGGACTTCCGGTGCACGTTTCATGTGCCATGGTGTTTGCATAAAATAACCCCATAATCAGAATTATTATGAATTACGCAGCACGGACTCTGGTGAATTAGACATGAACATAAAACTTGTGATGGATTCATGTTCTTCACATCCCGTCGACAATGTTAAATGAATACTAATTAGGAATTAAAAGAAGAAAGCAACTCGTTTTGGTTAAAGTTTTTCGTTCCTCATGAGTTTGATGTGGAGTGATATGAATGAGGCGACAGCTGAGTGAATATCTTGTAGCATTCAAATGAGCTGGAGAACAAGGACTTGGATCAAAATGAGATGCTTTCTGTATTTATCTCACCCCCTGTGCACAATATAAAAAAAATTGGAAGATTCACAGGGTATAGGCCATGGATAACGGACTGTAATACTCGTAGGGACATGGAGAATGATCAATTTGCATTGTCTAATGGGCTAACCTTTTTGACACGATCCCCCATTGAGTATTTTTTTCTAAATACCCAATGGGTGGCGTCTAGATTTTATCCTACCCTGTTTCCACGTTTTTTTCAGTATTAGAAACTAGTGACATTAGCAATACTTTATGTCACACCCGATGACATAAACAAATCCACTGTTAAGCCCATGGCCTTTTTTAAATAATAATCATAAGATTCGGCAGGGGTGTAGCGTATTCGCCGGTACGTTCACAGTGTGAGCGTATGGATTCGACTTGTCTCAGGTGTCCAAGTGTCGTACTATGAGAAAACTGTATTCATGTGGGCGAATTATTACCTTACCGAACCGACATTTAACAAGAGATTATAGAACGAGTTTTCAATGTTTAAAATGTCCAGTGGGTAGGGGTACAGTTCTCTCATAGCGTGACACTTTTTTTACTTTTTTTTAGGTTTTTATTTATCCTGGAACCATTTCCTATCTTCCCGGCACTCCAGAACAGTGGAGAAAAATGCAAACCTGGCGAACTTTGTTCAATGATAAACAATAAAAAAAAAGAGGAAAAAATGCGTGAGGGAGGGCCACACTGCAACGACCGACACCACTTGTTTGTGTCGCCGCTATTTTCACACGGATTACACACCTGTGGAAACAGGTGTGCGGCAGTCGTTGGTGAAAGAAAAGGTCTTAATGAGTAAGACGGACCTGTAACACTTACAGATTACTGTCCGCCATTAGGCTATGCATACACTAGGCTGAGCTCTGTTGTGTGGCTGAGTAGAAAGCAGCATTAACCGCTCATTACGGCTGTCAACTGGTCAATGTTGAGTGAGAGAGCGAGTGAGTGTTGTGTGGTGGTTTGTGGTGTGTGGTGTGTGGGGGGCGGGTGGTGGTTTATTTATCTGAGGTTCACACAAAACAGTGAATGTCAACGACGTCCGTAGCTATTGTGTCTCCATGTGTGAATGACAATACTGATCCAAGCTCTGAGTTTGATCTGAGTTTAATCGCCCTCAATGGCAACACTCCCCTCTTCTTTTTATTAAGATCATATATATATATATAGTTACTAGGTCAGAAAGTTACCTCTATGGCAATAGACATTATCCTACCCCTAATATAAGATCCAATAGGCTTAACATTGAGTTTCCATATGCCACGCTGACTGGCATACGGAGTTTTATATGCCACAAGTGGCATACAGAATTGTTATCTAGTAATATTCCAAAATCGAGGAGACAGGGTAGGATAAAATCAAAACCTGATTCGTTTCAATCTTGTCCACCACATGCCACTCCTGGAGTTTTGGTTCGGACTTCACTCTGCTTTGCCTCATGAAGTCACTATGCCAAACTCCAGTCGTGGCATACGGTGGCCAAGATTAAAACTCATCCAGTTTTACGATAGTATGTCCCCACAAATAACAATAACTCGTAAACGTAAAAGGTAAAATTTGGGGTCCCCCAAGGGTCTGTACTCTGGCCCTTGTTATTTGTAATAACTATGCGACTGAACTACACACTCCAATGGCGTTGCCATTTTGAATTAATCCTTCGGCAGAAAATAGTCCCAGTTTGTTTCTCATATATATGAAATTTTTAAAAAAGTGAGTCATTCCAAAAGCTAGGTGAATGTAAACCTAGATTTTGTGATCATCTAAAATTCAAAAAGATACTGCCAACTGAACTTCTTGGAATCAATGTCTAATAAATTGGATATTGTCGGATTGTTTAGCCCCCCCCCCCCTCCCGTCGCACAGTGTGAACTGACCTTAAGCGAACCTTTGGCGATCTGAAGCAGTCCCATAAAATATATACGTTGGTGCCAAAGCCAGATAAGATCATGATATGAAGTGATGGCTCGAGGGGATCCGTTTATCTCCCAGAAAAACTTCCTAAGTGTGTGTGTGTATGTGTATAGATATGTATACATATATATGTATATATATACATACATATACATACATATATATGTATATATATATATGTGTATAGATATGTATATATATTCATTTTTTGGTGTATATATATATACATTATATTGTGTGTGTGTATAGATATGTATACATATATATATGTATGTATATGTATATGTGTGTATATATATATATATAAACTATATATATATATATATATATATATATATATATATATATATACATACATATGGCTGACCCACTGTAGAACGTTAAGTTATTCTTGGCTGAACGTCTAGACGTCCTATTTTGTGTCTGTCTAACATAGTTTTACCTATTCGGAGGCGGCTTGATTGCCAGGGAGACGTTTCCAATGAAAGGTTTTGAGGAGAAATGACCCTGGGGGCCTGTTTAATAATCTAGGTTCCTAAATTTAGACCCTATTTTATAGGCCATAGGGACCCAGGGACGATGTGGGTCAACTTAATTCACTACTTAATGACGGGTTTATGGATGGCTAATACTGCCTTAGCGAATAGACTTAAATATTATTGAACCATAACCCTTGTATGAGATACAGAAAAGGGTCTTCATATACCATGATCTATCTTAGAAAAATAACTGTATTGCTATGATGAATCATAGTCTTGTTTTATAAACTATTTTTTATGCGGCGTTTCTATCTGCCGAAAATGACCACCGATTATGGAATTTCGCTTCGCCGACCGATTATGCAATACATTTAGTGCAATAATCAAACAGGTGGAAACAGAAATGGTCAATGATTTGTCTCCCCTGCCATATGCAATATGGCACCACCGACCGACCTCTGCACCTATCGAGGAAATCAAAGCACATTGAATTAATCAGTGATGCTCTGCATTTTACTACCAAAAGTCAATGAGTGTCCACGGCATTTTTGCAGTGCAGGTCACCGATTATGTACCACCGACCTTTCACAAGGAGAACCACCGACCGACTTTTGTACAGCGTGAAAATTATCGGTAGTTTTTTTTAGTCAGCAGGTGGAAACGCCACATTGCAGGTGAATTTAACATATCTCACTCCTCCGGCATTGCTCCATGTTTTGCGGATCACCAAATCGTTGCTCCAGATTCTTTGCGGATCGCGTCATAACTATGTCACCATCTATATTCAATTAAAAATCTAATGAACCTTTAACCTGTCACTGAAAATGTGGTGTTGTGAAAAGTAGCGATACAACATGAAATAAACATACCACGCAACATGATCTGATATTACTGGAGCAACGCTCTTCCCACATTCTTTTAGGAGCAATGACCGCCAGAGGGCTCTCAGCATGGGACATGACCCTGATGCCCTCCCCCCCCTACCCCACAACCCCGCTCCTAGCCTGAGTCATTAAGCATGTTAATCAGTCGTTAAATGGATTCACCAGTCACTGTGCCAATTAGGTGGAATTCATACGGTGGGATTCATGTACCTCACAGGGTTCAAAATCTCACGAGATTCTGTTCCTTATTAAGTAGAATTTACATGGTGGAATTCATGTACCTCACAGGTTTCAAGATCTCATGAGATTCTATTCCTTGTTAATTGGAATTCACACGGTGGGATTTATGTACCTCACAGGTTTCAAGATCTCATGAGATTCTGTTCCTTGTTAAGTGGAATTTACATGGTGGAATTCATGTACCTCACAGGGTTCAAAATCTCATGAGATTCTGTTCCTTTTAGGGATAAATATCGCCAACAATTGCAGGGGAAAAACATGTCTCAGAGAAAATAGGACCCTACAATTCAGATTAGGAGATTGTGTTCGAGTACAGAATCCCAACAGGATTTGTCTCAAACACCCTGTGAGGTACATGAATCTCAGAGGGATTTGTTTCATATAAACACCCTGTGAGGAACATGAATCTCAGCAGGATTTGTCTCAGATTATCTATATATCATGACAGCAGAAAATAGCAGTTGTCCCCCGACTACAGTGGCGCTATTTTACAATTTCCTGGTGGATGATGGTGGAACTAGCAACCACTCTGCGCCCTATACATACATACCCTTAGTAACTAGCACTGTTAGTAAAAACATGCGGGCATGATTAAGCAATTCTCCGATAATCGCTCGATTCAATAGCTCCCCTAGTCTTCATCGAGCACCAACAGATGCACAGATGTTGATACAGTTGTGATGGACCCCCTGCTGTGTGGCCTTATATTGTTTATAGTTCAGGAGTGCAGTGTTGGGGACTGTGACCGCAGAGGTGAACAATATTATCAGAATATAGTACTATATCGGGCTCTCAAAGAGTCCCATAAAGCCACCGGTTGAGGGGGTAATGCAATGAGGATATTGTGGATACTAAATCGGCGGCTTAGGATTGGGGGTTGTGGGTATAAGGCAGGACCCGGGGCCAGGTGCTATAAGAGAGGATAATGTTCCTAATCCCCCCGCCTGGGTTTAATGTTCCTCTCTGTGAGTAGGAATAAGGCCAGGTGTGAATGGCTTTGTAGCCCGCTACTATATTCCACACAAATACTGGAGAACTCGACCCATAAAAAAACTCGACCCATAAAAAACTTGACCCATAGAAAACTTGACCTGTAAATAACTCGACCCGTAAATAACTCGACTTGTTAGAAGAATTTGACCTGTAATGGTCTTGACCCATTAGAAGTACTTGACCCATAAAAAAAAACTCGACCCGTATTGAACTCGACCTATAAAAAACCTCGACCTGTTAGAGGAATTCAGCTTGTAATGAACTCGACCCATATTGAATCTTCCCAATTCAAGTATCTTATCAATATTACTGCGTAAATATCATACTTAGCAGTAAGTATGTTGTCTTGGCTTCAAAATTGGTCTTCTCTGGGGAAGAGCACAAATAAAAAATCCTTCCCCTAACCCTAACCCAATTCCTATCCCCATCCTTAACCCTATCCCTAACCCTAACCCTATCCCTAACCCTAACACCAACCCTAACACTAACCCCAACCTTAGCTGGGCTTATTTTCCACATACCAGGATTATTCATCTAAAAACTAACTAGTCAAACCTTTCCTTTTATATGAAACTGTCTTATCCATTAGTACCTAAAACGGGTCGACTTCGCAGGTCATGTTCTCCAAATCAGGTCCAGTTCTCCTGACAACTACGGGTCGAGTTTGTTTCGGGTCGAGTTCTCCAGTAACCTTCCTCACACCAGTCGATAGGACACAGAAAGTCGATGGGGTGACATGACCTGTCCATTTACATCTCCACTGTTAATGGATATTGATTGGATGACTCTTCGGGGGTCCTGCACATACCACAGGCTGTGCAGTGTCACGCTAGAGATTCCCCTTTATCTGGTATTTGTGTCCCTTTAGGCCTGTTTCCATTGGCTGACGTAAAGGGTGTAGATTTTTTGTGTTCTCCTAATAGCCTATTTACAATTTGCGTCAGCAGTGCTGAAGGTCCGTCAGTGGTCCCTGACTGTATATCGGTGATGGCCAATGTAAATGGGCTATTCGGAGAACTAAAAAACCTACACCCTTTTCGTCGGCCAATGGAAATGGGATTATGAGCTTAACATTGGTAATTCGTTCGCCATGCCCCTACGAGTATCATGAGTATTAAAGTCCATTCTCCATGGACTAATGCGTCATTTATCCTACCCTTCATATAGGTCTCCATAGACCTAACACGGTGTGACTGTATGCCATAGTTATGCCATAAAATACTTATATGCCACTAGTGATATATGAAGTTGAAAACATGTGACAGGGTAGGATAAAATCTAAACATCACTCAATTTCATATAATTGTTACATGGCGTTCATTATTTTCCGCTACAGTTATCACTCAGCTCTGCCTCGTAAAGACAACTCATGCCATATAAACAATCATATGAAATTTGGTGGTATTTCATGATAATATTCAGTGTGCTGACCATTAGGTCAAAGTTGTCATTCTCCAACTCGTTTGAATGCTACACGATATTCACTCGGCTTCGCCTTGTTTCTTCTGTGATACTGAGATAAATCCATGAAAGTATTGGCTCCTGCTGCAGTGCTATGGCTCAATTGTAGGGATATTCTGCATGGCACTGGTCCAATGTGTGGGTTGTGCTGATGGGGTTTTTATACTAGGCACTGCCAGGGCCACATCAAGGAGTGAAGGGTTGTACCAACTGTCTGTATAGGTATGTATGTGTGTGTGTTCATGTAAGGTCTATGTAAGGTCATGTATGTATGTACATGTGTGTAGGCATATACATATATGTATACATATATATGTATACATATATACATAATATATTTCATTGCAAGTGTATGCTTGTATGTGTGTGTACATGTATACATAGCTGCAAATGAGTAGACCACCATATCTATGATCATGTATATATATATATATATATATATATATATATATATATATATATATAATATATACACATATAATGTATGTTATTACAAATGTATGTTTGTATATGGGTGCATGTATAGGTGGCTACACATACACTCACACACACATATATATAGGGAAATATACATATATATATATATATATATATATATATATATATATATATATATATTATATAAATATATATATACACACACACATAATGTATGTTATTTCAAGTGTATGCTTGTATATGTATGTACATGTTGTATACATAGCTGCACATACACTAATTGAAAAGCCCACAATATATCTTTAAATCATGTACATATATATTGATACGTACATTCTGTCTGTCTTTACAAGTCATATCAACCAGATAATTAGTATTTCTTGGCAACTCTGGAGCTGATCCAATACCAATGAAGGACTTCCCCTTTCATGGAGTTGGAGGTCGCGTGTAATAATATACACGAGCGAGAGTTGGTACGACTGGCCCTTGTCATCTACCCGCCTAACTAGTCACCCAGATCGGGTTTCCTATGGCGAGCAGTGCTGGGTCGAGCTTTTAAAGAACCACCCCCCACCCCGCCCCCTGTAGCACTGTTCAATATCTCCGGATTGTTTCTGATCAGTGGGCAGTGTGTGGCAGGGGTGTGGTGTGGGTAGTAAGAGAGTACTTACCTGACAGAGGTGAGGTGTGTGATAACTCCAGTGGGTTAAATCCAGAGGCCACGTGGAGAGGCGGTAGGACGAGGGAGGGGTCACTTCTGTACTGGCCACCAGACTACTACCGAGTGAGCGGTCGCATGCACCGCCGCCACCGCCGCTGCCACCACCACTAGCACCACCACTCGGGCACCACCGGAACCATCATGGCTACACTAGTCCTAGAGGCTCTGACTGTGAAGCGGTGCAGACAGTCAGAGAGCAGTCCCATAGAGTTCTAGGTTAACAAGTCGACCAAAAATGTACATCTCAGCTCAGCAGCCGTTTTCCTTATAAATATAGGTTGAATCTTTCTGATTTTGTGATAGACAGTTACCTGAGGCAAAATGCAGTAAAATGACAGTAATTTCCTACCTTTACATTAGTTCTAAGTAATAGAACAGCCAGTGTTTGTAAAATCCATGTCTATGCATTCTGCAGGCGCCAAAAATAACAAAAAACTGGTTTCAAAAGTGCAAGAAATACTTCACAGAGGATTGCCAGGAACCAGCTTATCAAATATGGCTGACATGAGTTGGAACTGTTGAAATGTGGTTAAATGAGTTGTAGAAAAAGGCTCTCCAAAGTAACACAAAGGAACAAAACAGGAGTTGTATCATCAAAAAGGAATTATTATACATTTCTGAAGGTAAGGGAGCACAAACATGCACTTACATTTACAGAGAACCAAGGACCTGATATTTTGTACTATCGGAATAAGCGCTAGGCAGTCAAAGTGGCCGCCAGAGCTTTACTACATCAGCTCTGGGGCCTGTTTAATAATCTAGGGGTGCGTTTAATAATATTATCATGAAACATCACGAAATTTCATATGGTTGTTTATATGGCATGAGTTGTCTTTGGGGAAAGATAACATGAAGCGGAGCTGAGTGATATCATGCCGCGATATCATGAAATGAGTGATATCAGGAAATGAGTGATATCAGGAAATTGAGTGATGTTTAGATTTTATCCTACCCTGTTACATGTTTTTAACTTCATATGTAACCAGAGGCACATATATATTGTATGCCATAACCGTGGCATACAGATACACCATGTTAAGTTTATAGAGATTTATATGAGGGGTAGGATCAAAGATCGTACATGACGACACTTTTCTGTTCCTCGTACAAGGGTTATCGCTTAATGATATTTAGGTCTGTTTGCTAAGACAGTATTGGCCGTCCATAAGGTCATCCATGAGTGTTGAATAAAGTTGACCCACATCGTCCCTGGGTCTCTGTGGCGTACAGAAAACGGTCTACATTACGATACTGGATTGTTAAAAGGGCCCCTAGGATCGTACATGAAGACCCTTTTCTGTATGCCATAGAGACATAAGACATTTACATCTCAACCACCTTTGGGTTCAAGGGTCGGTTTGTAATGTAGGATCAGACATGTCACATTTCTCATAATATCATCATTCTCATTCATTCATTCAGGATCTTGGAGGGATGATATTATTGTATATCTGTAGTTACTTTCATTCGGAAAAAGGAAGGAAATAGTTTATTTTATCTTGATATTTTGGTAAAATAATGTGCAGCCTTTTGAGTCTAAAGAGCTGAGATTAATAGACAAGGCCTGGATTGAACCACATCAACCTCTTGGTCGGAACAGAGCGGAAAATGAAAGCTGGATTGTCTGTGAAGCTCATTTAACAATTTCGTTATTTCCCAACTCATAATATATGAGTTGTATGGGTTTCATGACTTTTGAATCTGTCTGTTTTGAATCCGAAATGTAGGCTGGTACCCCCTGGTTTTAGTGGATACTTGGGGAACTAGACTTGCTCAAGTCTTACTCACATTATATACCAGGTAACGCCATCCATTTTTTGTTGCACTATGTGTAACGCCTCCATTTTTCTGGTGCATCATGGGTAATAGTGTTCAGCTAGTACTACTCTGGTCTTTAGAGAGACACTCTAATAAATATTCTTTTTTCTTTTGAAAGGGTGCCATTACTTCATTTCTGTATTATCCTTTATCATAAACAAGTAGAAATACGGTATTTGGGGAACCTCGGGAGGGAGAGAGGCACTCTCCTAGCAGAGATTCTACTGGGAGAGCGGGAGAGAGGTTGTGCTGGTTATCCTTGCCACTGTAAATAATACGTTCAAAGTCGCTTACAGCTGGGCGTTCCCTGTCCCATATCTCATTGGGACAGGGAACCAGTCTAGACTGGGGCCAGTCTACTGAGGAACCAGCATTGGGTTGAGGCGCCACCAAAGATCTGCTGGGAGAGTGAGGCCACACACTACCAGCCACTCTGATTAGACTGCCCCTTCAAAGGAGCCCTTGGGCATTGTTGACAAAACCAAACCCTGTAACACATGAGGAACTTTCCACTGTAGAAAATAATCCCAGAGACTGTGTCTGGTTTGACATAAATAATAACAGAAACGAGAGTATTTCATCTACCATATATCATTCATCTCTATTTACAAGTAGAACACAAAATACTACCCAAAGCGCTAAGAATTCAGGATATTTCAAAAACTAGCGTATGGGCCAGATATTGTCCCAAACAGGCAGGTTGGGGCAGAGATACAAGCGGCCGCAGGAAGTAGAGCGCAGGATCTCTGCTGGGAGAGTGACTGCCCGCACACCAAGCTGAGCCGGTGAACCACTTGTCTGGGTTGTGGTTATTGGTTACATGACGACACACAGTCACTATGTACATGTTAAAAGATGGTATGCGGGATGATATATTCCGTCGTCCACAGAAGCGCGGACCTTCTCCATACAAAGTATCGGATCTGATTTTGTTTTCTTTTAGACTTTATTCATTCTGTAGTATCACAGTTCTTCCATAAACAGATAAACTCGCGACCATGGCTGGTGACCACAATATGGATACAAGTAGAAAAGGTACAGAAGTTAATTATGTAATGAGGGGGTGATAGGTTTAGACACAATACTACATATACTTTGGAACTAGTTTTTATTTTTTAGATCTGGTTTAGTTTATTATGTGTGTACGTTTTAACACGGGTTCACAGTGCACCAGTTCCTGTGTGAATGTTTAAAGGTTGTTTTATTGACTGATTGTAACGCGACGAATTATGAAAACGTTTTGATGATGTCTGTGCCTCCGTTTGCTATCGAGGTTGGAGCGCACAGGAATATGAACGAGGCGATGGCTAAGTGATATATTCTGAAGTGCTCCAAACGATATAATGAACGGGGACTCAGATCAAATATTAAAATATGTGTTTCTGATTTTATCTTAGCCTGGAAATATCTATCTTTTTATCACCCATTGAGTATGAATCACCATACTCGCAAGCCTGTTGAATATGAGTTCCTAACATTAAGCCCATGGACATTTATACCAGGCCAAGATCAAGGGTATATTCAAAATCAGGCAGTCCTAGATTTATACGTCAATTTACTTATATGATAAGGTAAGGAACAATAACGTAATATGGTCTACGTGTTGGGAAATATTTCTTCATTGAAAAAAAAAAAAAAAAAAATGGCCGCTTTTCAGAATGTTCATCAAAAGCAGTTTCATTCGTAGCTATAGGGTACATAGCCATTGTGTTATGGATGCAGCCACCTTTCCCTCTGCCGCCAAACAAAACACCAGGTGGCTGGTCCAATTATTATTGGATTCTATCTTAAAACAATTCATGGCTTGCCATACAGGGGTTTTAGCCTTGTCTCACTAGTATCTATAGATTAAGACAGCAGAAAATAGTGGTTGTCCCCCGAAGACAGTGGCGCTATCTTACAATTTTCTGGCAGATGAGGGCAGAACTAGCAATTCCTATGTTTCCTATACTATAATAACAATCGTTATACATAAGCCTGCACATCTAAAATGCAGTTGTTAAAATCATAATATAGTTATTTCTGGGGTTACATATAAGCCCCGGAACCCCCACAGAGACTGGTGGATAGAGTATATCCGGCAGCGGGGGATGGGCAAGCGTTGCCATGGTGATGGTTCCTGATGATACCCGTATTTGTATCGGGGTGGCCGCGGTAGGCAGCCCGGAGACGAGCGGTGTAAATAAATAAATAAATCAGTATGCCTCTAGCAAGAGGAGGTGTGAAGCGCAGCGCTCCCTATAGTGACTTGGTTCATATTTACGATCGCGGCTGCCTCACAGTGCCACTTTCAAACATGCCAGCAAGAGGGAAGGAGCTCTGAGAAGAGCCCACACGAAAACATGAAAAAAGCAAATAGCTCTTTGGTCATGAATAATAGGCCGATTTTGATAAACAAAACATTTTTAGAAACCTAAGACATGGGCCTATTTAGTGATGCACATATCATATACCTGTGCTATGGTTAAGGTTTCCTGTCGTAGGTTGAACATTGGAATTTGTGAGAAATAAGGCTGTATTCCACAACACAAAACAACCATAAAAAGTGGAGCTCTATTGAGCTCTATTGTGGTTTGGAATAAATCAGAAGCCACTCTATCAATATCTGAAAAGATTTTTGATAGAGCTCTAACAGATTGTATGTAGTAGCTGTTCTTAATTAGCCCATTTTTGCAATATTTTCGTATAGGAATCTGCATCAGCTGTCATATAAGTCCAGGTCGATTTACATATTTTCTAAATAATGACACTCCTAAAACAAGCATTAGAGCAATAAAATAAAGTAATATGGACCTTTTGGTGGCGAATCGTCATCTAGAAACACTCTAAAACACTCTGTATAACTGATTCTGTGTGAGTTACATAGCAGCCTGTCAGAGCATTCGTGTTGCTTTGTTTTGGTTCTGAATTATCGCTCAAAACAATAGGGGGCGCTGCGCTTCTCACCTCCTCTGGCCTCTAGCTTAAGGCCAGTTCACACTGTGCGACTGGGGGGGGGGGGGGTTGCGAACCGGTACCTCCAGTCTCAGTCCAGTCCGTCTTCCTTGTGTCTCCCGTTGTTAGTGTCGTTGTTTTTGTGTTCCGCTTACTATGAGTGTCAAAACTAGTGAAACAGGTCCCTGTTTCAGTAGTCTCGTGACATTAGGCCTAGACAGACATCAACAGCGGCAGCAACAGTGCAAGCAGCAGCGGAAAAAGACTAGCAAATATCCGAAGATCGAAGTGGCCAATCTTCTTCATATTTGGGACGATTATAGATTATATGTATCCCCATCTCATGTTAAAGTGTCATTGCTTAATTCCTACGAGAAGTGAGTGAAACTCCGTGTGTCATCGACTGCAATCTTGTGATCTGTCCATATGGTGTCACAGACGCCATCTAGACGTGTCACGAAACTACTGAAACAGGTCCCAGGTCCCGGATCCCTGGTAACTGGGTTCAGTGACCCATGACGTCCTCAACCAGGGACCTGTTTCACTTTGACATTTGACTTTATTTGTCCGTTCTTGCTTGCACTGTTGGTGCCGCTTTTCATGTCTGTCTAACTCTTTTGTCACAAAACTAGTGAAACAGGTCCATGATGTATAGATGTGTAGATTCTTATGTTTGGGTCATTTCACGAGCTGGGTCGGTTCCATTGACCGACTTTGGGTCAGCAGTGCCAAAGGTCCTTTAGTGGTACTTGACTGTAGATCAGTGACCAGAAATTGGCCAATGGAAACGGGCCTTTAAGCCCAACTCATACCCACCTACCGATTCAGGGTTGAAAGATTAGTTGCCAAATCGTATAGGAGTCAGTAAACTTGTCGCAGGTGAATTACATAATCCCGTGGCCCATGTCAGCCACCCAATTAAGCGCCATTTACCAACAATCCGTTGTCGGCGACTGGATTTATCAACATGTTGATAAACTTTTGGCCACCGATTTAGGAACATAGAAACTACAACTTATCAACAGCAAAATAACATCTGAAGGAGGTGGTTCACTAATCGTCACCTGACCCTTGCTTAGCTGTGCTGCATCTATGACTATGGCTGACTCCCTAGGGATGCCTCGCCTGAGACAAATTACTGTCTGTTTGTCGCTGACAAAGGTACATAAATGTTCCGAAATCGGCAGATGTTTGGGCTTTAGGAGAGTGTCGACTGACCACTCACACCCCCCCCCCCCCCCCACACACACACACTCCCCCCACACTCTCCCTCCACTCTCACACACTCCCCCACACTCCCCCTACACTCCCCCTCCACTCCCCTACACTCCCCCTACACTCCCCCACACTCCCCACACACTCCCCCCACACTCCCCTACACTCTCCCCACACTCCCCCACACTCTCCACACACTCCCCACACACTCCCCTACACTCCCCCCACACTCCCCCACACTCCCCCACACTCCCCCCACACTCCCCACACACTCTCCCTCCACTCTCACACACTCCCCCACACTCCCCCTACACTCCCCCTCCACTCTCACACACTCTCCCTCCACTCCCCCCAGACTCCCCCTCCACTCTCACACACTCTCCCTCCACTCCCCCACACTCCCCCTCCACTCTCACACACTCCCCCACACTCCCCACACACTCCCCACACACTCCCCCTCCACTCTCACACACTCCCCCACACTCCCCACACACTCCCCACACACTCCCCCTCCACTCTCACACACTCCCCCACACTCCCCCACACTCCCCACACACTCCCCACACACTCCCCCCACACTCCCCACACACTCCCCCCACACTCCCCTACACTCCCCCCACACTCCCCCACACTCCCCACACACTCCCCCCACACTCCCCCACACTCCCCACACACTCCCCCCACACTCCCCTACACTCCCCCCACACTCCCCCACACTCCCCACACACTCCCCCCACACTCCCCTACACTCCCCCCACACTCCCCCACACTCCCCACACACTCCCCCCACACTCCCCTACACTCCCCCCACACTCCCCCACACTCCCCACACACTCCCCCCACACTCCCCTACACTCCCCCCACACTCCCCCACACTCCCCACACACTCCCCCCACACTCCCCCACACTCCCCACACACTCCCCCCACACTCCCCTACACTCCCCCCACACTCCCCCACACTCCCCACACACTCCCCCCACACTCTCCCTCCACTCTCACACACTCCCCCTCCACTCTCACACACTCCCCCACACTCCCCCTACACTCCCCCCACACTCTCCCTCCACTCTCACACACTCTCCCTCCACTCCCCCACACTCCCCCTCCACTCTCACACACTCCCCACACACTCCCCACACACTCTCCCTCCACTCTCACACACTCCCCTACACTCACTCCCCCCACACTCCCCTACACTCCCCCACACTCTCCCACACTCTCCCACACTCCCCACACACTCTCACACACTCCCCTCCACTCACTCACTCCCCCCCCCCACACACACACACACACTCCCCCCACACTCTGCCGCTCGCTGAATCAATACCTGTTGTGCTTATAAAGAAAACACGCCCTTCAATTGCGGTCTCCTGAAGAAAGGTTTGGGATTTGTCCCTCCCAATGCAGTGGGATTCCCTCTAGTTTAAAACATACCCAGTTTATCCTGAGTGAAATTCCAATGGTTGGTGATCGTGGCTGTTGGTGACGTAACAGACATATTGAATCAGACTGGATTATTATGTAACTGAGATTAATCTATTTGGTTGGGTCAAAGCGTTTTTACTCGTTTGTATTCGCGACAGCGTGGTTATCCGGTGAGTGAAACCGCTGGATTATATTACACAGGCAATCGCCTTTACCTGAGAAAAGGATATTAAGCGGTATTCACACGATGGGATTCATGTACCTCACAGGTTGTATGTCTAAGACAAATCCTGCTGAGATCCATGTACCTCACAGGGTGTTTGTCTGAGACATATCCTGCTGAGATTCATGTACCTCACAGGGTGTTTGTATGAGACAAATCCTGCTGAGATTCATGTACCTTACAGGGTGTTTGTCTGAGACAAATCCTACTGAGATTCATGTACATCACAGGGTGTTAGTCAGAGATATATCCTGCTGAGATTCACGTACCTCACAGGGTGTTTTTCTGAGACAAATCCTGCTGAGATTCATGTACATCACAGGGTGTTAGTCTGAGACAAATCCTGCTGAGATTCATGTACCTCACAGGGTGTTTGTCTGAGTCAAATCCTGCTGAGATTCATGTACATCACAGGGTGTTCGTCTGAGACAAATCCTGCTGAGATTCATGTACCTCACAGGGTGTTTGTCTGAGACAAATCCTGCTGAGATTCATGTACCTCACAGGGTGTTTGTCTGAGTCAAATCCTGCTGAGATTCATGTACCTCACAGGGTGTTTGTCTGAGACAAATCCTGCTGAGATTCTCAACTCCAACACAATTTCTACATCTAAATTGTAGTGTTTCATTTCCCTGAGACATGTTTTTCCCCCTGCAATTGTTGGCGACATTTACCCCTAAAAGGAAAGAATCCCATGAGTTTTGAACCCTGTGAGGTACATGAATCCCACCATGTGAATTCCACCTTAAGTATATCATTGAGATAAGAACCTATATACAACTCCAGAAAGGGATTGTCGAATGTCTCCCCTTCCCACATGATAGAATAACAATTTTTAAGAGAGAGAGAGAGAGAGAAGTTTTATTTAAAGTATAGGAGTACTCTGAAGAAATATTTTGAAGCAAAATAGTAACAACCAAAAGTATAGTATGGATCATTTTCAATGGCCTATTTGTGAAAATTGATAAAAGAACAAACAGAAAATATTTGCACTTAAAAAATATGAAGGTAGTCTTAATCAATGTATAGTGGCAGACACGCCCCCCCCCCCCCCCCAAAAAAAAAAAAGATAAAACATAATGATAATAAAATTTAAAAAGAAAAAGAATTCTTTCCATGGGTTGTAAAACTATTCCAAGAAGTTGCCGCAGCATTCGGAGACAACAGCATAAAAAAATTGCACAAAATAAAATCCGTTCCCCATAAAATATTCTATTCTATTTCGCAACAGTGAGAAAGGAAGAGGAAATGAAAGTAACCATCAGGAGCGCAGACGTGTAAACAAGTCCGTGTCAGGGTAGATTGGCCACCACCTCTGTCTACACTGTGTTCC
This sequence comes from Alentia gelatinosa, assembly GCA_950022655.1. Classification (NCBI taxonomy): domain Eukaryota; kingdom Metazoa; phylum Annelida; class Polychaeta; order Phyllodocida; family Polynoidae; genus Alentia; species Alentia gelatinosa. The sequence continues at coordinate 4,040,696 of OX465592.1, read as the reverse complement.
AACTAAGAGGTTGGTAACGTTAAACCCTGGTCGTGTCCACGGATTCTCACTCTCAGACCAAGTAGCTTTCTTTATTTTTGGATTTTTAGAGATAAGATCCTCATTATGAAATATTCATAGCTGACAAAATTGATAATAAAGTCTACCTTTATGTTTATTTGATTAACACAAAGGTAAATATAAACATGGAAAAATGGTTTCAAGAGTGAGAAGTGAATAGGTCCAGGTCACATAAAGGATCTGCTGGGAGAGTAAGAGACACATAGGCTACAGGTAGTGGATCAAGGCGGTTGGACCACAGAATAAAAATAGATACAGAGTAAAAATAGATACACAGAGTAAAAATAGATACCAACCCCTAACTCCCAACCGAAAAATAACTAAAGTGAAGTTCCTTTACCCACTGCAATGGCTTGAGATACCTGCTACCACGCCATGTCAAGGCCCCTGTCAATTTAACGTGACCAGAGCTAACGTAGTGTAGCTCGGGTGGCCAGTGTAGTGTCAGGGGAGCTAGAGAAGTATTTACAGTCTTTATAAATACCACAATGTACTCCAAGTATCCAATCCACACTCTTAAGTAGACCGGAAAGCAAGCCCGAAATAGTAGAGAACTGGTTGTGCAAGTAGTCGATATTTGTTTAAAGTATTTCCTCTCACAACCTGCAGGTTGATTTTAACTGGTCACCGGACATTCCCAGCGGTGATCGTATTAGACTGGTTCCCTGCCCCAGTGAAATATGGGACAGGTAATGCCCAGCTAAACCAATGAGTGAGCGACCTTGAACTTTCGCTGGTTTTTCGCTGATTTGCAGAGGCAAGGGTAACCAGCAAAACCTCTCTCCCTCACGAGGTTCCCAAAATGACTAACTAATACTTGTTTATAATGTAGGATGATAAAAAGTAAAGTAATATCGACCTTTCAAAAGATGAAAGATAACTTATTAGAATGTTTCTTTAACGAAATAACAGATTTCGCAATGAAATGAAATTATATGTATCATGAATTATATGTAATTATCGTAGATCTTTAGACAGCGGGTATTTAGGATGATTATTATATACCCATGCAATATATTTTATAATTACGTACTGCTGCTTCCTATGCAGTATAAATTGTGTACTGAACCCTGTGCAGTACACTGCTATACTGCACACGTTGAAACATTAGGAGTGTGTTGGCTTTCACGTCGACATATCTTCTATGCCAATATATGTTAAAAAAAAATTTTTTTGGGTATATAATAAATATATAACGACTCACCATGCTTGTATATTCTACAAAACTCGATGGGAATTGTTATTTACGGAACTCGCCCTCGGGTCTCGTAAAAATCAACAATTCCACAACTTGTTTTTTAGCTTGTACAGCTTGGTCAGGTCGTTCTATATAATTACTATATACCCATGACGTATATATACTGTAAATACGTATATACTATTCTGAATGGCGAAATACGGAACACTGTTCCGTATGCGTCGACTAAAACATTAGTTTTTAGGCCAAATCAAGTTAACCATTTTATCAATATGGGGTATATAGTAAATACAGCCACCGTGCTTGTAAACACCACAAACTCGATTATGATTTACGGTTTGTACGGAACTCGGCGTAAACGCCTCTTTCATACAAACCATAAATTATCATTGTAGCTGTGCCCATCCTCCTGCGTTATACACTTAATACTTTCTTTGCCATACACTTGACTACTTATCAAGTGACCTGATTAAATGGTATTAGGGTGATCCTCTTGGTATTAAGGTATATGATGATAACCGCCACTACATGTTTATCGGTTGTTGACGGTTGGTTAGGCATACAGATAAGGAGTTTAGGTCAATATAACTATATCCCCTATCCGCCCACCGCTAGGTGGATTAGTGTCGTCAGGCTTTGAATGCGGGCACATACCAACTTCCTCTTTATCCTACCCCTAATATAATAATCCTATAGGCTTAACATTGAGTCTCCGTATGCCAGTTTTATATGCAACTAGTGGCATACAGAACTGTTATCACGTAAAATTCCAAAATCGAAAATCAAAACCTGATTTGATTTAATCATGGCCACCGCATTCTACTCCTGGAGATTTGGCTCCTGACTTAACTCGGCTTCGCCTCGTGAAATCACTATGCCAAACTCCAGTCATGGAATACGGTGGCCAAGATTAAAACTAATCAAGTTTTACGATATAATCATCCATCGCATACACATTCTCAATGGGGACTCAGTAAACCACGACCCATTGTTTATTATCCATTGTATACAAAGTATCCATTGAGAATGTATGGGGACTCAGTAAACCACCTATTATAATTATGTATTATCTATGGTATACAAAGTCCCCATTGAGAATGTATGGGGGCTCAGTAAACCACGACCCATAGTTTATTATCCATCATATAAAAAGACCCCTTTAGAATGTATGGGGACTCAGTAAACCACGACCCATTGTTTATTATCCATCATATAAAAAGACCCATTGAGAATGTATGGGGACTCAGTAAACCACGACCCATTGTTTATTGTCCATCGTATACAAGGTCCCCATTGAAAATATATAGGGACTCAGTGAACCATGACCCATTTAGAAGGAAACTCATGAGATGAAAATAACTTGGTCGGTATTCTACTGAAGCAAAGCTGAGTGAATTACTTTGTGGTCAAACGAGGAGGAGTGCAGACCAAATTATTTTCATAAAGTGGGTTTCCGATTTTATCTCACCCCATTTAATATTATTAATTAGTAAAATTAGTTGAGTATGAGTTCCTAACGTTAAGACTATGGAGAAAAATACCGGGATGAGATAATGTATGAAACCTCTCACGCACATAGTGACAGAGTGAACCACACCTAGGCTTGGAGACTTAAGACCCACGAGAGTGAGAATCTCGTGGAGAAACTAACTTGAAGCTGCTGGGTTTTTTTGTAGTTCTAAACTCATCTGTCCTTCTCATCTTGTGATTTATGTCTAGCCATGCAGAAAACAGAATTTAATGCTGTGGTTTTCTGATCTCACTACCTTGATAGAAGCCTTTGAGATTTGACCTGTGTCAAGGCAAATAAAAGCCCATTCAGAACTATGCTGGTTCCCCATGTATCCGCTAGGGGGCTCTGAGGATGCCTGTGAATCCTACACATTTCGCTAGCGCGTTCATAGGCTTTAGCGACCAAGTCGCTAGTTTAGACAGAAAGAACTATGGCGTGAGTCAGTTTATTATTACTCATAACTGTGACCCTTCATATAAAAACTTTTGATGAGGCATCATAAAAGTACATATAACATTTATGACATTTATACGCAGTTATTTGAGAAGTACTATCGTAAAACTGGATGAGGTTTAATCTTGGCCACCGTATGCCACGACTGGAGTTTGGCAAAGTGACTTCATGAGGCGAAGCCGAGTGAAGTCCGGAGCCAAAACTTCAAGAGTGGAATGCGGTGGCCAAGATTAAAACGAATCAGGTTTTAGTAGAAACTGAACGAGAGCTAGTAGTGTAAGTGTTTATCGCACGACGGGCAGGTCGTGCATTACTACACGAGGCGTTAGCCGAGCGTAGTGAGAAGCAGACCTGACCAGAGTGCGATAAACACTAAAACTACTCACTCAAGTTCAGTTTAGTATTTATCCTACCCCGTCTCCAATAATTCATTTCTTATATGCGTGCAATAAATAACACTTTACTGCACTCTCGCTAGGATACAGTCAGCCACTGTTAAACCTATGGCGCTTTTTATTAGGGGTAGGATAATTGATTTTATCCTACCCTATCTCCTCGATTTTGGAATATTACGTGATAACAATGCTGTATGCCACTAGTGGCATATAAAACTCTGTATGCCAGTCAGCGTGGCATACGGAAACCCAATGTTAAGCCTATGGGATTTTATATTAGGGGTAGGAAAAATATTGTAAATACGAACCATTTCACCATATAATGTAAAAAAAAAAACCGTACGGAACACTGTTCTGTACAGAAAAATACGGAGTTTTGGCTCCGGACTTCACTCGGCTTCGCCTTATGAAGTCACTATGCCAAACTCCAGTCGTGGAATACGGTGGCCAAGATTAAAACTCATCCAGTTTTACGATAATACGGCATGGGTATGTAGTAAAATGAATGAAATGTTTTTTTTAAAAGTCGGCTAATGGAAACGAGTTTTCCCACAGCTGTCACTCGTAATCAGTCTGTACTCGTGATAAAACGAGCATTCATACCTGGATTTAATCAGATAATAATCTGTGAAGAGCCCGTCACGTGTGTATTTCCCACCTTTTAACACCGTTTTACATCCGTAAGAAGTAGTTCTTGGATCATATTTTATTTCTACTCGGCCTCTCATAGAATACTTCTCCCAGACATGCTGGTCTTCATCCCTATTCTGGCACTGCTAGTGCCATGTGCTGTGGCATCGGTAGGATTTTTATTTTTTTAGATTTTTGTCAAGTTTCCTTACATTTATCTGAATTTCGTGTATCTTTTAGATAGAAAGCCTTTGATAGTTTATTTTTTATCAAGTTTCCTTGCATCCATCTGTGTTTCGTGTATCTTTTATGGAGGAAACTAATGAAAGTTCATCTTTTATTACGTTTCCTTTCTTTCATCTGTATATTGTATAGCTTTTACCTTTGAAAGTTTAGGGTCAGAGCTTGTATCCCATTAAGTTTGAATCGCGTAGTAATTCACAAGGGGAAGCCGTGTGAATTACGTAGCGATTCAAATGCTTTGCCTTGTGAATTACTTCACGATTCAAACAAGATAGGATCGAGCTCTGACCACACACTTGAATAGGTTTCTGAATTCATCTCACCCTTTGCATTGACTAATGGGCCAACCTTTGTGACTTGATCCCCCATTGAGTATTTTTTCTAAATACTCCATGGGTGTTGGATAACATGATTCGATATTGCGTAGTGTCCAATGTCAAGTCCCCATAGTCTTAACATTGAGAACCCAATCTGACCCCTGTACACACAAAAAGAATGGACGGTGCACAGGATATAAGCCCTGGAGAAGGGACTGCAATACTCGTAGGGGTATGGAGAACGAGTTCGCAATGTTAAGCCTATGGGACAAAAAAACCAGGGATGAGATAATAGAGGGAAACTATGTTCCGGTGAGCAAAAGTTCAAAGTTACTCGGTAAGGCTTGGAAAAATTACTGCCGAAGGCGTCAGCCGCGGGCAGTAATTTTTCCAAGCCTTATCGAGTAACTTTGACTTTTGCTTACCAGTACTTGGTTTCCCTATTCCTATATACCTTCAAATATCGATAAAAATGCTTAATTCTTTACCTGAAGCACTTCCTAAGCAAATGGCAACCCTTATCGAGAAACCACAACAGCTATTGTTTCGTCCCGCTGCTGTATTGTATCACGTGATCAGAGCGGGACGAAAACGTCAAAGCGGGACAAAAACGTCAACCTCGACACATAACTCATTTTTAATGCACCCCCCAGCAGCGGTATGTAACTCTAGTTAGTTCAATAATGGGTATATAGGAATGTGTGATATGTAGCGATGTTCTCTCAGTAAATCCCTCACCCGCATCAGGTGTTCCCTGAGTCAGTGTCCAAGAAACAGATGTTAGTCATGCTTATACATAGTAGAGCTACTGAATATAACAGGGTGGTAGCAAATTGAGTGGTTTGGGGTTCAATACTCTCAGATGCCCAGTGACTTTGTCAACTGTTGCTATCGTATGTACAGATAGTAATCTAAATGAACGACTCTAAGACTTTGTCCTGTTACAATCTTTATTGTTAGTGTTGCTGTAATGACTGTTAGCTGCGGACTGACTGGTGATACATCTAGATGCTACCTAAAGCCTAGCTCCATATTTACTGCATGGCGGCATCCATTGAGCTCCCGATAACCTACGATACAACTTACAGTACATGCATCACGGTATATCCTCAGGTGTATCGGCTATGAATTATAGCTGACTTCAAATGTGATATCGATTTTGTGTCTGGAGATGCATCATAAGGCCTATTCTAGTGTATCGGGAACTCAGTGGATGCCGGTCGTTACTATCGTGTGTACAGATAGTAATCAAAATGAGTGACTCCAAGACTTTGTCCTGTTACAAGCTTCATTGCTGGTGTTATTGCAATGACCGCTACCTGTGGACTGACCAGATGTTTCCTAAAGCTTGGCTCTGTGTTTACCGCGTGGCGGTGACCGTGTTGATCAAAGAGTGTGACGCAGAGCCAGCATGATTAGTCAGACCACGGGAAAGTGCACATATGTTTCCCAATTAGAGAAATAGGAACATAAGTCATTTGGCCACCACGCAATATCAAATCGGCTTCATCTCATTCATATTGCTCTGCATCAAACTCTTGGAGAACGAAGACTTTGACCAAAAATTTGATCATTGCAGAGTGCTACTCGGAGCCTGCATAGTTAGTTAGGCCAAGGAAAAGTGCACAAATATCACCTAGATAGAGAAATTGGAACATAACACTACTCATTTGATTTATGTGGTTCTTGTAGAATTGCCTTCAAAACAACAAGGCATTGGAAGCAATAAGCTTGGACAATGCTGACCTTGCCACTCGCGTCTGGTGGGACCTCTTCGGTACTGCAGAGTGAGTAGAAAGTATTATCTCACCCCTGGTATTTTTGTCCCATAGGCTTAACATTGGGAACTCGTTCTCCATACTCGTTTGAATGTTACGCAGGAGTATTGCACAGTGTCAACTACAAGGAGAAAAATCTTGTAAATGATTAGAACCTCATTGTAAGTGTAATGCATCATTTATATGAAATAATTCCTAAAGTGCCCATGAGGTGGCAGTAACAGCGGTATTTTTCTCAGTAGGGTACTGAAGGCTAGTATTATTAGGAAACGTCCTTACTGTGGACGAAACAGTTCCTGTTTGAGGACAGTCATCGATTTCATATTTCCTGACGCCAAAGGCAGAAGGCCATATAAAATCGACGACCGACCAAGAACGGGAACTGTTTCGTCCACAGTAAGGAAGTTTGCTTATTATCATATACAGTAGAACCCTGCATAAGCGGACACCCTCCGTTCCAGGCCAAAGTGTCCGCTAACGCGGGATGCGCGCTTTTACACGGGGTTCTTCTGTACCTTAAATCGATGGGGAAAAAAACTTATTAAGTCACGTTCACAACAGGCACAAGCACTACTATTACTGCACCCCTAGCAGCGGGCAGTATTTGATAGACATTCGCACACAGGTATATAATAATAGTAAAGATTAGTATAGAGACTCCGTATTAGGTGGGTAATAATTAGTAGAAACCAAACGAGAGTTAGCCTTGTCAATGTTTATGCCACGATGGGCAGGTCGTGTATTACTACACGAGGCGTTAGCCGAGTTTAGTGAGTAGCAGACCTGACCTGAGTGGTATAAACATTGACAAGGCTAACTCGAGTTCGGTTTCGTATTTATCCTACCCCATCTCACCGATATACAGAGAATATTTGTAATTATCCATGTTAGTAGTTATCAATGCTGCCGGATCTACTTTCGTTATCTCGTCCCTGATTGGTCCGTTTTTTTATTCACCTCGGTGCATAAATAACACTTTATCCAACGCTATGTCAAATACACTGAGTCAATGTTAAACCTATGGCGTTTTTTATTAGGGGTAGGATAAATACTTGACATACACGTATGTTTCAGAGGCGATTTCAGTGTCTTCGAGGCAACACGGGATAATCTGGCCAATGACTGGATGATTCTTGGCCACTTGCCGCAGCCCAACCATAGCCCCATGCAGAAATCAGTTGAGGTGTTCCGCGCATGTCCGGAAGCAGAAGCGAATGGCACGGCAGACGCGCTTGTGGAACCTGTTGGCTTCACACTCATATGGGACGACTATGCTACTACGCATATTCACGATGGATCTGTGTGGCGAGCTAACTGCCCACAAGGTGGGGTGTGATTTTTTTACCTACCACATATAAAACTTTAGAATTTTGTCGAATCTGCTTGAATTTGCTCCCGTACATAGAGACAAAGTGAACCAGACCTAGGCATGGAGACTGATGGGCCACGAGAGTGAGATTCTCGTACAGTAAACAAATTGTAATTGCTAATTTATTTTGTAGCTTTGCTCTCAGTTAGTCCATTTATGAATTATATCTTGCTATCCCGAAAACAGAATTTAATACTGTAGTTTTTTGGTCTCATGCACCTGTGTTACATGAAATGATAGCCCGAAATAGCCAAACCAGCGCTCGGGACCCAGCAGAGTTCACGTCAAATAATACACGCCGAGAGCGCTTGAATGTGGGGAAATTCCGATAATGATGCTGTATAGAGGGAAACTATGTTCCGGTGGGAATAAGTCAAAGTTACGAGGTAAGGCTTGGAAAAATTACTGCCCAAGGCGTAGCCGCGGGCAGCAATTTTTCCAATTGATTAACCTTGATAAAAATTCTTTATTCTTATTCTTCAGGGTACACCCGATTAAGTGACTTCTTTTATGGGGAAAACGGCATAACATCACCAGATGAATTATTTGATAAGGTGGGTCACAGATTCACAATTATGTTGTGATGATTTGTTTGGTTGTTTGGGTAGTTTAAAGTCCAATATGTTCTATTAGACTTACTTTGGGTTTGATCAAATCTATAAGATGAATTTGGGTAGAAATCTCATGGTATGAGAAGGACTGGTCTTTGATATAGCAGTAAATCTACCACTGCTGTGGGTGAAGGAGAAAGGTGGCTGAACACCAAACCACATAGACATGGTTACGGATTTATCTTACTTTTCGTTGTATGAAAATTTATCTCAATGTGGCACTATTGTGATTTTGTATACTTAGTATATATTCCAGTATTATCACTTAGCGGTAAACTATTGAAACAAACTATTGAAACATATCCATATTATTATATACCTGTGGTAGTATATCCTACACATACGGTCCTACCCATATCGTATTTATATCCGTACGACACCTAGGTGACGTATGGGGTATGTATGTGGCGTGCGGGGCATGTACAGCGGCGAAATACAAAAACTCTCCCAGAAGCAAATTTAAAAATTGGATATTCTAAGATAAAATTGACAATAAAACGAACCTCTGCCTTCAGCATTGGTCCGTTTTATCGCCAATTTTACCGCATATTTATCACGTATAGCCACAGTAACCCTGTTTCCATATATTATTGTTATTATTGATATTATTATTATCATCATTATTATTATATATATATACACACAGGTATATACGCAGTATTGACTGGTTTCAGATACAAGCGCTCCTAGGCCCCAAGGAGATAACACTAGTAATATCCGAGCACATGCGAGGAAATTGCACAGAGGCAACTCCGAGGAGCATACAACCGCTCATATCTGAAACCAGTTTATGTTGTATTTATGATTCACCTTTTCCTGACAAATAGGACATGCTATAGATACAATATATAAATGTATCTATAAATTAAATAGTTATATATTAAATAATTATAAATTAAATGAATAACTTAGATATTTATAAATTAAATAATTATGTATTAAATGAATTAATTAAATGATTAGAAATTAAATAATTAAAAATTAAATAATTATAAATTAAAAGAATTAATTAGAAATTAAATAATTAGAAATTAAATGATTGAAAATTAAATAATTATAAATGGTATGTATTTGTACTTTTGTTAGGTTCGTTGTGTACGGGATGACCTGGTGGAGGACTGTGAGGTGGGAATCAAGGTGTGGCAGTTTCAGGGGCTTTCTGAGGCTGTCTCGGTGTGGTGGAGCTCCACATCTGGTATCTACCTCTACGCCAACCAGCTGATCGACGCGCCACCTGGTCTCAGTTACAAGTGTCTCAAGGAATCCTCCTTCATCTACATCTGATTGCACTTGGCTAAATGTGACGATAAGCTCATGTATCCATTCAGTAAAATAAATACACAATATTACCATGATTTCGATCTGAGTGGCCGTATTCTCCGCATAGTTGACACGTGGTGAAACTTCGAGCGATAGCAAGGAGTATTACGCAGTGTCAACTACGCGCAGAATACGGCCACACCGATCGAAATCATGGTAATGTTGTTTTTATTACTCGCCTTTCGAGTAATTATTAGGAAAAAAATCTTGTATATAATTATAAATTAGACCCTAGCGCCGTGCATTGTTTGTATGAATTAGTTCCTATAATGCCCGTTAGGTGGCTGAAAAAGCTGTATTCTCCTAGGAGATTCCGGAGGTCCGTATTCTACTCAGTAGCGATCTGTAGGCTCCATAGGCTTAGCATGGAGACTCCGTATTAGGTGGGTGATAATAGCGATCTGTAGTCTCCATAGGCTTAGCATGGCGACTCTGTATAAGGTGGGTAATAATAGCGATCTGTTGGCTCCATAGGCTTAGCACTAGGACTTGGTATTAGGTGGGTAATAAAGGCTTAGTATGGAGACTCCGTATTAGGTGGGTAATAATAGCGATCTGTAGGCTCCATAGGCTTAGTATAGAGACTCCGTATTCGGTGGGTAATAATAGCGATCTGTAGTCTCCATAGGCTTAGCATGGCGACTCCGTATAAGGTGGGTAATAATAGCGATCTGTTGGCTCCATAGGCTTAGCACTAGGACTTGGTATTAGGTGGGTAGTAAAGGCTTAGTATGGAGACTCCGTATTAGGTGGGTAATAATAGCGATCTGTAGGCTCCATAGGCTTAGTATAGAGACTCTGTATTCGGTGGGTAATAATAGCGATCTGTAGTCTCCATAGGCTTAGCATGGCGACTCCGTATAAGGTGGGTAATAATAGCGATCTGTTGGCTCCATAGGCTTAGCACTAGGACTTGGTATTAGGTGGGTAATAAAGGCTTAGTATGGAGACTCCGTATAAGGTGGGTAATAATAGCGATCTGTAGGCTCCATAGGTTTAGTAGGGAGACTCCGTATTAGGTGGGTAATAATAGCGATCTTTAGTCTCCATAGGCTTAGCATGGCGACTCCGTATAAGGTGGGTAATAATAGCGATCTGTTGGCTCCATAGGCTTAGCACTAGGACTTGGTATTAGGTGGGTAGTAAAGGCTTAGTATGGAGACTCCGTATTAGGTGGGTAATAATAGCGATCTGTAGGCTCCATAGGCTAAGTATAGAGACTCCGTATTCGGTGGGTAATAATAGCGATCTGTAGTCTCCACAGGCTTAGCATGGCGACTCCGTATAAGGTGGGTAATAATAGCGATCTGTAGGCTCCATAGGTTTAGTAGGGAGACTCCGTATTAGGTGGGTAATAATAGCGATCTGTAGGCTCCATAGGTTTAGTAGGGAGACTCCGTATAAGGTGGGTAATAATAGCGATCTGTAGGCTCCATAGGTTTAGTAGGGAGACTCCGTATTAGGTGGGTAATAATAGCGATCTGTAGTCTCCATAGGCTTAGCATGGCGACTCCGTATAAGGTGGGTAATAATAGCGATCTGTAGGCTCCATAGGCTTAGTATAGAGACTCCGTATTCGGTGGGTAATAAATGCAAGTCCATGAATCTTATCGTCTTTAAAGTTATTCGATCTGTGCAAGGTCTTGATTGATTGCCCTTAACACCTACCCAATGTCTGCCACTACAACCATCGCCGCATGGGTGATAAATGGGGATTCGATTACTACAGCTTGTTGTATCATTCAAAACCTTTGTTCTCCGAACACCAACCTCAAGATCCTCTCCAGGAACAGTAGAATGAGCTGTACTCCCCATACCTCTTAGCTCAAAACCACTATCAAGCTGCGTCTATCCGCCATCCTGGATCTATCCGCTTTGGACACACTGCGCTGCTCCAGTTTATCGCTCTGCAAAACCTGTCTCTGCAATGATGGACTCTTTACAATCTTAAACGGGATTCACACGGTGGGATCCATGTACCTCACAAAGTGTTTGTCTGAGACAAATCCTGTTGAGATTTGGTACTGGAACACAATCTCCTCGTGTGAATGACAGGGTTCCAATTTGCTGAGACACCTTTTTTCCCTTGCAATTGTCGGCGATAATCACCCCTAACAAGGAACAGAATCTCATGAGATTTTGACTTTAAACAGGTTTAAAATCTATAGGGACATTTTGGTGAGACAAATGGACCTGCTGCGACCATGTACCTGCCCTAGCCAATAGGAGGCCAGCAAGCATGATTACATGTTTGTAACACCCTTCACATCAAGGGTAATTGAGTCCCAAGTTGAGTGGTCACTGTGAATATGTCTGAGATTATGTACCAGGTGTGTCCTCCCATGTAAATCAAATTCACCATTTTTCCTTGAGACTGATAACAGTACTTAGCCATGAGAATTTTATACCAAACGAGAATTGTCGGAGACTAGAGAAAAGGTGTGAAGTACACCAGTATCAGGTACATGAGTCTCTTCGTGTGAATCCCACTCCAGGATGTTCCGCGCCTTTTTACAGGCGCTGTATTACTACCCAAGATAGATATAGATAGCTGTGTCGTGTGTCTAGCAGTTTTCCCAATGAGATTTGTAAATGACATTGATAATTTTTATTGAATTACTCTAGTGGCAACTTGTTGATCTCTTTGGAAATAATATGAGTAGATCATAATAGTTTTAGGTTTTGAAGTAAACATTCAACTGTCATCTTCTGAAGTTATTGATGGCTGAGTCATAACATCTCCAACTTCTTGTTCCTACTGAATATGAAACTAATGTATGCTACTCAGAAATCTTGCTTCTAATTGATAGTTCTAGTGTTGTCACGCTTTTAGATTTGTCAAACCAGTTTGAGTTTGAATTGACAACAAATCTCCGCCAAAAAATGGTTCCTACCCAGAAGCATGTAATAGGAGCGATGAGTTTGCCTTAGATTGCCCGAGCGATGCAGTGTGTCTCTTTGAAAACATTCACTCTCCCAGCCGAGTCCTCCTCTGGTGCAATGCCCGTTGTCGCTGAGTCTCAGTTTGGAGAGCGACCCTGGTTTCCAGGCAATATTTTGCTGGCACCAACCAAGACAAAATCACATTATTTGAACCAGAAATAATGCGAATATAGTTCTGAATCTTTGACACATTATTTTCCAAAGGAAAATGTAAATCTTGATCAGGAAATGAAACATTGGAATCCATGTTTGAACAAGGACCAACCACTGGGCTAGACAGTTGTGGTCCATATATGTAGGCAAGCATGTGCCCACAAGAATATTAGTAGCTATACATTTATCGTCCTCTTTGTAGCCCGTAAATACATCAAAATTAATCTTGTAGTCCTCTGCGGGTGCACCCCCCTCATAAGATCTAACAGTCTCTAAACAGTATTCTGTACTCTCACTATGCTCTATAGGAGAAGAATTCTTAAGGAACTAGGCCTAGAGCCTTGACAATCCACTGGCCTGCCTCCCGTGCTTAAGACGTACATCAATGCAATCCACCCAAAGATTCCTATAATCTCAATGATGCCACCTAGCGGGAATACTGTGTAGGTTTACAAATGCAGTACATGTGAATTATCCAACCTCAGAATAGTAAGAGTTTGGTCTTTTGGGAGTTTTTTTCTAAAGGGATTTATTTACACCATTTTGGATGTGCATCTAAATTCTTCACTAAAGAATACCATCAAGAATTAACTTAATTTTATTAGATGATAGACGGTTAGTCTTTAGGTTATGGCTATAGTTTACTGTTGTACATCTGCTTGTAGAGTCGCTAGGTGACCTGACCACATTTTTGCTTTTTATAGCTAATTACAGAATATTATCTTCCTTTTTGGAGAGATGGTTTTATGGCCATATATTACCTTACAGTTTTAGTTTCTAGTATTTAGACATTAATTTGAAAAAAGTGAATTCATTTTAAGGGAGGGTGGGACTTTGTGAATCACAGGTCCACTTTTAAAGGCTACTTTACGGCCATATTTCCACCTGTAAAACTGATTCAATAATAATATAATATGCCTCATTTGAAAGAGAATGAAAAATAGTAGTTGCAATATCCTAGGTAGATATTTGAAGAGATATTCAAGTATTTGTTAAAAGTTGGGTGAGGGGTTTCAGTGAGATGGTTGATTACTCAATATTAATATAGATTGAGCATTGGTTTTACATTTACCATCTCCTTTACCCAGTGGCACTGACAGTCAATTATATTCTGGGAGGTATCATTATTTAGGTAAAACTTAAATCTGGTATGATTTTCTTGTAATTTTCCCTTATTTCATAATATGAGGGGATATGACATCTTTAAAAGCAAATGGCTTAGTAATGAAGCCAACTTCCACCAGTGGGCTCTTTGGTTCCTATCATTCTCCAAGCATTGGCACATGCCTCATTCCTATATCCTTGTAAGAACACAAAATATCTGGTTGGAGCTCAGTCTTGGTTTGAACACGGAGCCTGTAGTACTGCCAATTAACACCAGATGGTGCTATAACTTTGGCTTAGACTTGCACTTGTAATGAGTTTTAAATGTGTGCACCCACTGATTTAACTTTCAGTTAAACAATAATTCTATTATAAGATGCACACTTAGCTCTTGTTCTTATCTATTTCTTGTCAAAAGGGATTCTATTTGACCAAGAAATGTGCATTCCTAAGGAGAAGTGCATCTCTTTTAAAAAGTGCATTTTCCCCACTGATAAATGTCACTACCTTGGTCAAGTGATTGACACTGATGAGATCTGGAAAGATCCAGCAAACGTTGAGATGCCAGAACCCAGAGAGTCACACTAGACTGTAACTTGAATTATTCTACCTAAATCAAAGACATGCTGAAGAAGATTGCCCACAAAAACTACAGTAGAACCCAGCCTAACGGACACCCCGCGTAAACGGACACCCCGCCTTAACGGATACCTTTGGTCGGAACGGTACCCTATATCAGATGTTTATTTAACCCCGTGTAAGCAGACACCCTGCGTATGCAGATACTTTTGCCCGGAACAGAGGGTGTTCGCTTACTCGGGGTTCTACTGTACTTACTTTCTAGTACATAACCAGACAGCAAGCAAATATGATCTATAAGACCAAATCAATGCCCTATCTGGATTATGGTGGAACGTTGATCCACGACACTCATTATGCGTAATGGATTCATTGTAAATATCATCTAATGTTTTCTGTTTGTGTCTATAATTGCAAGGAAGAATGATTGTAACATATTGAATGCAATAAAGACGTTTTTGAAAAAATAAATAAATAACACTCTACTTACCCGTCTTCAATGCAACCAAAACAAAGCACTTAGAATCTGTTACAATGCTCGTAACCACATTCCTACAAATATCTCACGTAAGACCTTCAAAATCAATTATCTAATTGACCGTAGGCATACACAATTACCGAAACTGGCATTCAAACGTAGTAGGATACCCGCCAACATTGTAAATGGAACTTGCCAATCCTGTCTCCACAATAGACCTGGGAGCTGTTTCAAAAGTCGAGTGAAGTCTCGCCAGTGGCACGTCGCATTTCAAAGCGAGAGGCCGCAACAGCGAGCGGTACTTTGAATCAAAGCGGCAGTAAAACCGGTACCAATGCCCAATAGCGAGTGGCACCTCCACCTCGACAGCGACGCTTCAAGTGCCATTGTCAGCTCTCGCTTTGGTGGTGAGTACTCTCGCTTAGCACCCTCCCGACTTTTGAAACAGCTCCCTGTTTCACTTGTTGAAAATGCTCTCGTTGTTAGTCTCACTAACACAACAGTGGTACTGCACGTTTCACTACTAGAGGGTGGCAATAGTGAGCAGCACTTAGAATCTTAGTGGCACCAACAGTGGAAGAACCTGTTTTATCTTAGCCTGGAATAAACGTCCATAGGCTTAACATTATGAACTCGTTCTCAACAGGCATGCGAGTACGGTAACTCATTCTCAACGGGTGATGATCAGATAGATATTTCCAGGCTAAGATAAAATCAGAAACATTTTCGTGCTTGGTCTGAGTCCCTGTTCACCATCTTGTTTGGAGTGCTTCAGAATATTCACTCGACTATCGCCTCGTTCATATTACTGCGCACTCCAAACTCGATGGCGAACGAGGACACAGACCAAACACTCATCAGTTTCTTTCTTATTACTAGTCAGAGACCGTTCGCTGTTATTGCCACATAGGTGCCACTGTTCACAAGAGGGTCTACCCTCTCGTACTGATCATAACAACAATTCTAAAACATATGTTATCAGCTATTTTATTAACATATTTAAGTAAAGAAAAACTCTGAACAATTCTACATGTGTGTTTTAACCATATATTAAGTTTCATAATTCTTTCGTGGTCAATTCCTTTGTCAGAAGTATTATTCTATTCAAACCAAGGATTGGAGGCACTGCACCAATTAGCCCATTTTCACACGGAACCTTCTGCAGCGCTCAACCTTAGGCTATTACTTCCAGCTATAACAAATGAGAGCTAGACTGTTAGTCACCCTAACTTGGTCAAAAATGCATGTAGAGACATCAAATAAAAACTGAAATATGTGAAAAGGGACGAAGAATAATTTGAAATTATCAAATTATTTATTAGATATTGATTACTTAAATATTCCGTTCACTGTGCTGGCATAGCAGATTGCAGGGGGACCTCAACAGCGATGCCATTTATGGAATGAAACTTTATACTTCCCACTGTTAGTGCCGCTGATTGCTCTCACTATGGTGGTGGCTATTCTATTTTACTCCCCAAACTAGTGAAAAGGGTCCCTGGGCTGCCAAGGACATGGTGTAAACCAAGCATAAAACCTTAAATATGACCTTAAATACCTACATTCTGTGGAAGTATTCATTAATTTCTAAATGATTACCTGGACATGCATAGCTATGTCACCAGGCATCTCCTGGCACAAATGGGTTAAACAGAATAAAAGGGGAGTGGACACATTGATATCTTGCTGAAGTGTGCCTTTATTCTGATATACATTTGTATCAAGAGTTAGTTCATGTTAGTCTCGATCCAATCCTTGAAATGGGGAACACTGCTGTAGACAGATGGAAAATATGTGTAGCATCCTCCCACACCCCATGAGGTAGCACCGAAAAGTTGGTCCTCCCCTCCAACATGGCACACCAAGGGACCACCACTGTCACCCTGAAAAAGTAAAGATTAGGCTATAATTATAATATTCTGTATATGTCCAACCTGTGATATCAATATGCTACACCTGTTACAAGGGAATGGATCTTATCTTCTGACCTGGTGATTCATTTGATTGGGAAAGTCTATGGATTTATCAATTTACTTTTTATTTATGACCTGTGAATTACCAGTTTTATTGATTATGTTGATTAATTTCTGTGTCATAGATAGTTGTGTCCAGAAACTTGTAATTAGAAGTCTATAATTTCGAGGAAGAGATGTATATATATATATGGTATATTTTCCATAGTTGTTTCATCATAAGACTCTGTTCATGATTAAGTGATAACTGATCATTCTATGTCTATTATATCTTTATTCGACTTTGTACGTTTCATCAAGTTATGTCCACTGTATTTTTTTACACACCCGTTTGTGTGGAAGAGCGACAATGTACCGTCAAATACAAATGAGATAATAAAAAATAAAAAATATATAAAAATACTGTAAGTAGCGTTGGTATAGTACTATGTCATAAAATGAAACTCAAGTCATCTTTTCTTTTTTTTTCTATGATAATTATCATTTTGTTGATGGACTAAAGGACTTATGTGGGCTTACATTGCATGATCCTTTTCCATCGCCACCAACGCAAATATGTCCATTATTGATACTGTTTCCCCATACCGACTTACAATCATCCTCTGAGATTGTGTCTACAGTCGCTACCTGCAGACTATCTGGGATACCACCACTTGGTCCAGCTGATGATAGAACATAGAAATATATCTCGATGACAGTATATTTGTAAAGACTAAAGCTGTTATTTGAATTTCACACGTTTGTGAATAATCTAAGCAATATTCATGTGTATGGTTTCTTGTGATTATTAGCCACATTGGTAGCATATGCATTTGACATGGATCCCTATTTATTACAAGCTGATTTGCTAAAATGCAAAACACACTCCATCACTCTTTTATATGTTTATTTTGATGTGCTTAAATGTGACTTTGTGAAATGAATTGCAATTATTACCATAGACTGTATATAAAGAAATTATATTCTAATGAAATTTACCAATAGATCCCCACAAGAATGTGAAATATATGTTTCAATAATCCTAAAACAATATCAGCAATTCTTCCAGTCTCAACTACCAATTAAATTTCTCCAATGTCTTGTAAATTGCAATACACATCTTGATATAAAACTTGTAATGCTACTTGCTAATTTTGATCTTGTACTTTAAATGAGAAATAAAAGCTGCTTATATAACAGAAATTGATAATAATCTAGGACAGAAATGCTCAATACATTGTATAAAAGTATACACTGTATAATCATATAATTGTATAATGTAATATTATTGCCAGGTATCTAAGCAAGTATCAGTGATATCACTTACATCACCATGATTTGATTACTAGTTGCTAAGCTATGACATAACTCGTTCTTGGCAGGTAAGGCCTGTTATACCTCAATCTCAGCTAGTGTGTGAAAAGCTGTATCAGTAAAATAAATTATTTTTACTGTATCGATAAAGGTTCTATTTCTAATATTCCGGCAAAAATATTATTATGTCTATTTTTTTGTTAAAGTAAATCAATATGTATAAATCATGTATCATTGATATTACCATTATACCAGCTTATATAGATATATATGTATAGTCATATTAGCTTCATTTCTCCTCTACTTACTCCTTGTGTAGCCCCACCCAGTGATATTACATTTGGCGGGAGGAGTGCCACTCGCCAATGGAATGATCGTCCCGCGACTCATAGGGTCAGCTTCCATCACAGCTATGTCATTGGGGAATCCATCACCATTCGGTTCATAACCTGGGTGCTGAATTAAAAGAATAGAAATACTATATTCCTATATATCCTTTTTGCCCACTCTGATCACGTGATACAATACAGCAGCGGGACGAAACAATAGCTGTTGTGGTTATTTGATAAGGGTGGCCATTTGCTTCGGAAGTGTTTCAGGTAAAGAATTAAGCATTTTTATCGATATTTGAAGGTATATAGGAATAGGGAAACCAAGTACTGGTAAGCAAAAGTCTAAGTTACTCGGTAAGGCTTGGAAAAATAACTGCCCAAGGTGTTATTTTTCCAAGCCTTACCTGGTAACTTTGAACTTTTGCTCACCGGAACATAGTTTCCATCTATTCCTCTTTTCATACCTTGAAATCCAGTCTGGTTTCATTAATTGGAAAAAATTTGGTTTGCATAAAATTGGATCTGTTTTATTACTCATTGGAATATATTACCAAAAATCATTCACAGTATTCAAGGAGCCGACAAAACAAACTGAATTTCCTGATAGATTAAGTTGACACCATATGGCATTCATATGCACATGATGGGACAATGTTGAGTTTTGTTGGTTCGCAACCAAAAACCAAATTGTTGACTCAAATAATATTATTTATTATTGTAAATGAAAAAGTATTTGCTTTTATCTCACCCCTGGTACAAGTTTAGCCATAGGAATAACATTAGCAAAATATACTCAACGATCACCCTGTTATCCACTATGCCACGGCCGTGGCGTAGTGGATTTGCTAAGTATATTCTGATTATTCTGAAGTTGTGATGTTATTTAAACGATAGAAAAGGTTAAGATAAATCAGAACTGCACTTGAATCATAAAATAGACAATGCTCCACTCGTTTGGCTGTGCCATAATCGTCACTCGGCTTCGCCTCGTTCACGATTGCGACCCAGCCAAACTTGTGGAGTATTGTCTATTTATATGATTCTCGATGCAGTTCTATATAAATGTAGAATCTTTTCTATCAATTTGGATAATGTTGGCAATACTGTAATTGGTCTCCAGCAAGATCCATCTTTAGGAGTTATGATCCCATTCTTCAAACAAGATAATTGTGTTCGGTGGTGATCATATAGAATTATATCAATCAGGGAAACAATAATGTACAAGGAATGTACTTACTCGTTTGAACGATAATATTGGCCTCTGTTCTCCACCATCATTATATAAGGAGGATCCGCAGCGAACCTGTAGTCCCACTCTAACACCAAATTGGAATAGATGCAGTTACTTTCACATCTCCCCAATCATCCTGTATATGAAATATCTTCTGACAATATATAGGCTGTAAATTAATCTTTCAGGTCATTATTTCCTTAACCCTTATGACTCTTTAGATAACAGTAGAATATGAACTACCTGCGCTTTGCAATGTAAGACATAATATGAAATGATTCTCATAGGTCCATCAGATTCAATGTTTATGCTACATACATTTAATGTTAAGTCAAGATTAAAACTGTATAACCGATAGCAATATGCTAAATTAATATTGTTATTAACTCAAATTTCGATAGAGTACTCACGCGCTTTCGATGCAGTGAGCAGCGGTGAGCAAATGGGTTCTACTGATGATAGAAGCCCCGCAGATGTGATAACTATCTGAGCTGTATTGCAAAGAGCATTGCCATGGATGAAATTCTATGTCAGCATTCTCACCACCAATGATGTATGGAAGGCTGGCAAAAGAGGGTGCCACCAGGGCAAAGCAGACGAGGAGAGTCTTGACGATCATGGTCACAATTGTTGAAACTGTGTTCCGTTGCTCTGTCTTGGGTATTAAATACGCCTCCATCTATCAGTTTGAGATCTGATCATGTGAAAAGACCATTCTGTCAAACTTAATAAACAGCTGGCCCATTCTCAAAAAACAAGAGGGAAGAAAACACTTGAAAACAGTTCTCATACAATCCATAATCTGAAGTAATGCGGTATGAAGAAACAAGTGTTGATAGCGTGAATGCAGCCTTTCTAGGCTACTCATTCACTCATTTATTCTCTTTTTATTCTCAGTTTTATCTTTTACTGTGCAACTGTAGTAGTTTGAAATAGTCAGTAATGACTAAACAGAGAGCGTATTGTAGTATATCGTATTATTATACTTTGGAAATTTTATACGTAGTATAACAATTTATGGAAAGTAAATCACTGTCAGCGGAGCTAACACTCGTGTATAAATCGTGAGAACTGTATGGTATCCAAATTAAGGCATAACACCACAGATAATATAAAGCAACACAGATGGATCAACATTAATATCAATATCAATCTTAGTATTCAAATTCGAATTCCGCTGCATGGATATTCCTTTTCCCTCATCATTTCATCACCTACTTAGGTTTACGTTTACGTTTATTTATTTTTATTTTTGTATTTCATTGTATTATATAGCACCACTGTATTATATACCACTACTGTTCTGTTGTTTACTGAGGCTATAATCCTCTATCTTTATACATAAAACCGGTGACGAAATAAAAAAACTGTTAGACAAATACTTGAACGCACTTGTCACTTATGGTATAATGCCAGATCGAGGTTATGTACTTACGAATTATACCTAATAAAAAAAAAAATTACACCTAATAAAAAAAAAAATTTTAAAAAATCCAACACACAAGGATTTCCAAAAAAAATCTTTGCCCACCGCCCCCCCCCCCCCCCCCCCCCCCCCCCCCGTTAATGACCGGTCCACCTCAGACCAAATGACCGCTCCGCCGCATGCCTGCGAGCGCAAGCCGAGTCCCGCCGACCTCAATCGGGTCGCGAGGCACACGGCCAAAAGCATCATAAGCAACCATTGAGAACGGACGACGGCACGCGCCATCGACCAATCAGAAGCGGGTAAAGGGAACAAAGAACCAGGGCGAAAACATGCTGGGGAATTACTTGTGGTAGTTTGACCGACAGGTTAACTCTGCGTCTTCCCACATAAATTTATGGAAAGTAATACCGATGAGTAATACAAAGTGTGGGTATTACGAGTTGTATTTAAATTGTTAATAACATGAAATGGAATACTGAAAGTATTCAAAGGTAGATGTTAATCATACATGCAATTTTCAAGTTGATAAACAACATGTGATAATTGATATACGATAATTGGTGAATTTATCAAATACAAAGACCCTAGAAATTCACCCAAGGTGGAAATAGTTCATGTAGGGTGGGTGGGTGGGTGGAAATCTAAACATCTTTCAGATCTGAAGTGGAAGCGAAGACTGCAGGTCACGTGACCAAAAGTGGTCTTGTGAACGTCCGATAGAGGGGGTGCGTGTCCTCGCAAGTGCCCTCTGCAGCCATTACTACTCACCAAGTTCGCTCTAATTAGTTTTGAGATAAAAAGAATAGACATGTGTAGTGACTATGTATATGTTTACTATAATTAATGGACTTTATATATGAAGTATTTTGTACCATTATATAACAAAGGAGTTTAGACAAGTACAACTCAACAGCTGCCCAATTCGGTTTACATGATGGCCTTTTATTTGAACAATGGTACAACGTTTCCGCTGCGTAAGTGGCCTTTATCAAGTGTTTAGTTCAGTTTATGGTAGATATAAGGTACATAAATGAGCATGTATAGACCATACTAACTAGTTGCCATGGTAACTAGTTGGTTATGTGGTGGTCGCCCGCCTGTCTAGCAGGTTGGATGACCCCAATCCGGAACGCTAGTTCCAGGCAGGATCCCACCCTACACACTCAACGTAGGTTGGTTCGGTTTTTGGTTAGTTTGCACAGACCTAATCACACATAACACAACAACGTCATTTAATAAACAGGGATGTTTATTAATCACTTACTTCCCGGAAAGATCTGGAAGATCTTCCCCACAAGTACAGTACCCTAGCACATGGGTGCTAGGTAACGCTGGATAGGCTAATCCGGAAGATTCGCCTAACCACCAGGAAGGTTACGAGAACCCGCCTGCAAAGTGAGGGCCCAAGGGTCCGTTCCGTAGAAGAGACGCGCGAGGACAGCCTGTCGACCTACTGTGAACGCTGAGTATATATACTAAGCGTTACGTAATCCCGGTCTCCGCCGCGCCACTCTCGTGTGCGGCGCAGTCCGGAATCACTACACAGTAAGGATCGGCATATCGCGCCACCTTCCGTGAAACAAACGAACACTGCTGGATTCCCATCCCACTACAGTTATATAATTAATGACTTTTCTATTAATAAAAGTTGTTACATGAATCTCTAGTGTTGTACATAGTAGTTTTACCCTGATACTTATTATAATTATAAAGTTCACTAGTATAACTGGAACATTAAAGAGTGAGAAACGTGGTATAATATAATATATATACACTGGCATACGAGTATGAATTATTAACGATCCTTCTGGAGAATGCCATGTCTTATAAGGCTGCGTTCTAGATCTATTCCTATGTCTTGGTCAATGTTGCGAATTACATGATACAAGTCTATTAATATTTCGGTTGACGGAACACGGTTGATTGATCGTTTGTTTATATATTATATAACAAAATTAATATATTGTAGTACAGAATGACTGGGACACACAAATACAACTGCAAGCTTTATTCACAGCTGTCTTAACGGAGGCTGGTATACAACATCAGGGACCTGCTTCACTAGTTACGTGACATGTCTAGATGGCGTCTAGGTGGTGTGTCCGGTTTCATAAGAACTAGACATTAGACTTTGTTTTGTCCATTCTTGCTTGCACTGTTGGTGCCGCTTTTCATGTCTGTCTAACACTTTTGTCACGAAAATAGTGAAACAAGTCCATGTTGTGTAGATTTGTCTAATTCTTATGTTTGGGGTCATAGGTCTGTCTTTTCCAAAGGGCAGCTACTTGTGTTGTCACGAAACTAGACAATCCCAATGTCAGTATGGCGTCACAGACATGTCACGATACTAGTGAAACAGGTCCCTGGTAAAGATGTATCAAGCAAGGTGCCTCCGGGCACAACAGTAAAGGATTGCAAGATTGACCTTTGGCAGATTGA
Organism: Alentia gelatinosa; assembly: GCA_950022655.1. Taxonomy (NCBI): domain Eukaryota; kingdom Metazoa; phylum Annelida; class Polychaeta; order Phyllodocida; family Polynoidae; genus Alentia; species Alentia gelatinosa. The sequence continues at coordinate 4,016,855 of OX465592.1, read as the reverse complement.
CCTTTGGCAGTCCCCCCCCCCCCCCCCCGGTCAGCCACAGTCAGGAGCAGGCGAAATATATTGCTATGACAACACAGGCGGCCAGGGAACTGGAGGAGTGGAGGGGGAGGGGTAGAGGGAGGTATAGGGTTACAGGGAGTGGCTTGGGGTCATAAACAGGATCAAACTTATGAACATTTTGATACTTATGGATATGACGAATGTCTGTAAGTCTCAAACCAAGTCATTTTTGATAGTTATGGACATTTTTGATAGTTATGGACCGCACAAGGGGTCCCTCCCGTTTCGAGAGAACGTGTCAACTACTTCATAGATTATGCAGTTTGATACCACTCTAGGACAATGGAATCTTTATCAATGTTAATGGCCATCAACAGGTGTCAGCAGTCTCATTGTATTCTCAAAACCTGCCAAGGAACTTCAACACTTTTATGCGAATTACATGATACAAGTCTATTAATATTTCGGTTGACGGAACACGGTTGATTGATCGTTTGTTTATATATTATATAACAAAATTAATATATTGTAGTACAGAATGACTGGGACACACAAATACAACTGCAAGCTTTATTCACAGCTGTCTTAACGGAGGCTGGTATACAACATCAGGGACCTGCTTCACTAGTTACGTGACATGTCTAGATGGCGTCTAGGTGGTGTGTCCGGTTTCATAAGAACTAGACATTAGACTTTGTTTTGTCCATTCTTGCTTGCACTGTTGGTGCCGCTTTTCATGTCTGTCTAACACTTTTGTCACGAAAATAGTGAAACAAGTCCATGTTGTGTAGATTTGTCTAATTCTTATGTTTGGGGTCATAGGTCTGTCTTTTCCAAAGGGCAGCTACTTGTGTTGTCACGAAACTAGACAATCCCAATGTCAGTATGGCGTCACAGACATGTCACGATACTAGTGAAACAGGTCCCTGGTAAAGATGTATCAAGCAAGGTGCCTCCGGGCACAACAGTAAAGGTAACACTACTGAACAGCTACGGTAACTCCAATCAGGAGGTTCACAGGAAGCCTTCCAGAGGTGGTTCAGGCCCAAGTCTGGAGCGTGACCGGGGACTTATAGGGGACAGAGCCATTGTTAGTTCAAAAAACAGTCACTAGGTGGTCGAGGGACAGAACCTGTATTCTGGGGGCCGTTTCACTAGCAGTGATAAGTCTTGTTGTTTCCAACAGTGCCACCACAGGGTCAGTTTCATAAGCAGGTTCATTCAAGCGTGAACGTCACTCTGGGAAGGAGCCTCACCAACAGTGATAGTGCCCGTTTCACTAGTAAATTGGCTGTCGCTGTAAGTGGCATTGTGATGGCACTGTTGGTGATAGGGTTGACCCTCTCGTTGGGGTTTTGTCAGTACACTTTCTTTGGAATTAAGCGAGGAAATTTTTACATGAGTAAGGGATACATATACCCTATAATAGTGAAGAAGAAGCAATATGAAGAAGATCGGCCACACTGTCTGCTGATATCAGCATTTGAATTTCATCATAGCAAATGTCTGCTCTGGTGGCCAGTGTACTCTTATGTCAAGGTGGCCACATAAATTAGCCGAGGCCTGCTCTGATGATAGCAGATGTTTGCTATGACGAAATTCAAACACAGATAACGGCAGAACGGTGGGGCCGATCTTCTCCATATTTGGTACGATTATAGGTCATATGTAAGCTTACTCGTGTTAAAGTTTCATTGCTTAATTCCTACTGAAAGTGAGTTTCCGCATTCGGTACAACAAGTCCATAGATGTGCTAGCCTATGGACAGGGCACAGCATAGCGAGACCCTGTGCTCACTAAGTGCACTATGCAGTAAAATATGACAACAGTGAGAGTTGGGGCCACCTCAACAGTGAGAGCACTGATGAAACGGGATTTTGGCCTTGTCACTGTTGGTATCACTGTTGCTGGCACTGTTGCGATCCTACCTCTCGCTTTTACCCCTCTACTAGTGAAACGGCCCCCAGGCTCTTTCTTCTTACCAAATTCAACTGTCATTCAATGTTTTACGCTGGTTCCGTTGACTCTCTACACCCATCCCAGAGCAGGAAGATATAATGCTAAATATTGATACCCCCAGTGTGCAAGATTGACCTTTGGCAGTCCCCCCCCCCCCCCCCCCGGTCAGCCACAGTCAGGAGCAGGCGAAATATATTGCTATGACAACACAGGCGGCCAGGGAACTGGAGGAGTGGAGGGGGAGGGGTAGAGGGAGGTATAGGGTTACAGGGAGTGGCTTGGGGTCATAAACAGGATCAAACTTATGAACATTTTGATACTTATGGATATGACGAATGTCTGTAAGTCTCAAACCAAGTCATTTTTGATAGTTATGGACATTTTTGATAGTTATGGACCGCACAAGGGGTCCCTCCCGTTTCGAGAGAACGTGTCAACTACTTCATAGATTATGCAGTTTGATACCACTCTAGGACAATGGAATCTTTATCAATGTTAATGGCCATCAACAGGTGTCAGCAGTCTCATTGTATTCTCAAAACCTGCCAAGGAACTTCAACACTTTTATGGCAAGACTGAAGGTAGAACAGTTGTGAGGTGAGCAACTTGAATTTAAATTGGAGACTTGGCTAGTAACAAATGTGTGCACTCATGAGTAAGTGCAAATACTGCAGTAATCGACCTCTAGAATAAGGTGGAATACATACATATTATTGTGTATCTTATCTTAATCTGTTGTCAATCCTGCAACCTTATGGTAATTCATCTAAATTAAAAGTTAAAGTGTGTGTGTAGGACAGCGTGGGGTGTGGGTGTAGGACAAGTGATATGTGGGTGTAGGACAGAGTGAGGTGTGGGTGTAGGACAGAGTGGGGTGTGGGTGTAGGGCAGAGTGGGGTGTGGGTGTAGGACAGAGTGAGGTGTGGGTGCAGGACAGAGTAAGGTGTGGGTGTAGGACAGAGTGAGGTGTGGGTGTAGGACAGAGTGAGGTGTGGGTGCAGGATAGAGTAAGGTGTGGGTGTAGGACAAAGTGAGGTGTGAGTGTATGACAAAGTGGGGTGTTAGTGTATGACAGAGTGAGGTGTGGTGCAGGACAGAGTGGGGTGTGGGTGTAGGAAAGAGTGTGGTGTGGTGCAGGACAGAGTGGGGTGTGGGTGTAGGACAGAGTGGGGTGTGGGTGTATGACGACGTGAGGTGTGGGTGTAGGACAGAGTGAGATGTTGCTGTAGGAAAGAGTGGGGTGTGGGTGTAGGATAGAGTGGTGTGTGATATAGGACAGAGTGGGGTATGGGTGTAGGACAGAGTGGAGTGTAGGTGTAGAACAGAGTAAGGTGTGGGTGTAGGACAGAGCGGGGTGTGGGTATAGGACATAGTGCATTGTGGGTATATGAGAGAGTGGGGTGTTGGTGTAGGACAGAGTGAGGTGAGGGTGTAGGACAGAGTGAGGTGTTGGTGTAGGACAGAGTGAGGTGTGGGTGTTGGACAGAGTGGGGTGTGGGTGTAGGACAGAGTGGCGGGTAGGTGTGAGACAGGGTGGGAGATGGGTATAGGAGAGAGTGAGGTGTAGATGTAGGACAGAATGAGGTATGGGTGTAGGATCAAGTGGGGTGTGGGCGTAGGACCAAGTTGGGTGGTGGTATAGGACAGATTGGGGTGTTGGTGTAGGACAGAATGGGGTGTGGGTATAGGACAGAGTGAGGTGTGGGTGTAGGACAGAGTGAGGTGTGGATGTAGGACAGAGTGGGGTGTGGGTGTAGGACAGAGTGAGGTGTGGGTGTAGGACAGAGTGAGGTGTGGGTGTGGGACAGAGTGAGGTGTGAGTGTAGGACAGAGTGGGGTGTGGGTGTATGACAGAGTGAGGTGAGGGTGTAGGACAGAGTGAAGTGTTGGTGTAGGACAGAGTGGGGTGTGGGTGTAGGACAGAGTGGGGTGTGGGTGTAGGACAGAGCGAGGTGAGGGTGTAGGAGAGAGTGACGGGTTGGTGTGAGACAGGGTGGGAGGTGGGTGTAGGACAGAGTGGGGTGTGGGTGTAGGAGAGAGTGAGGTGTAGATGTAGGACAGAATGAGGTATGGGTGTAGGATCAAGTGGGGTGTGGGCGTAGGACCAAGTTGGGTGGTGGTATAGGACAGAGTGGGGTGTTGGTGTAGGACAGAATGGGGTGTGGGTATAGGACAGAGTGAGGTGTAGGTGTAGGACAGAGTGGGGTGTGGGTGTAGGACAGAGTGAGGTGTGGGTGTAGGACAGAGTGAGGTGTGGGTGTAGGACAGAGTGAGGTGTTGGTGTAGGACAGAGTGAGGTGAGGGTGTAGGAGAGAGTGGCGGGTGGGTGTGAGACAGGGTGGGAGGTGGGTATCGGAGAGAGTGAGGTGTAGGTGTAGGACAGAGTGAGGTGTGGGTGTAGGACCAAGTGGGGTGTGGGCGTAGGACCAAGTTGGGTGTGGGTACAGGACAGAGTGAGGTTTGAGTGTAGGACAGAGTGGGAGGTGGGTGTAGGACAGAGTGGGGTGTGGGTGTAGGACAGAGTGAGGTGAGGGTGTAGGAGAGAGTGGCGGGTGGGTGTGAGACAGGGTGGGAGGTAGGTATCGGAGAGAGTGAGGTGTAGGTGTAGGACAGAGTGAGGTGTGGGTGTAGGACCAAGTGGGGTGTGGGTGTAGGACAGAGTGAGGTTTGAGTGTAGGACAGAGTGGGAGGTGGGTGTAGGACAGAGTGGGGTGTGGGTGTAGGACAGAGTGGGTTGTGAGTGTAGGACAAAATGGGATATAGGGAGTTTGAACATGCTATACGCTATTAGATCAACTATCCCTCTGTAAATAGTGCTTTTCACATAGTAAAACCCATGCTATGATCTTCAAACTTACAGAGGATATATAGTTAATATGTAGTACTACATATTTAAACACTGTACAGGAGATTCAGCGGTCTCCGCACTTGTACTGTAATAAAACTGTTGTGAGACTGGTGTGAGACTGTTTTACAACAGTCGTGGAACTGTTGGGAGACTTGAACTCTGCAAATTAAGCATATCCTCTCATTCTCCCAATAACTAATCTATATGAGTTGCATTTTCACTGGCCGAGTCTGACAGTGACTGGCACTGTGGCAGTGACAGGCTTAATTATGGACATTATTGTCATTATTTCGAGGTAAAACTAATTCAGTTTTATTTCTAACTTACTTTGTACCGATTTCTTCAATATACATGTACTAGCGTTTTTCTCTTTATACAAAAATGGAGTTCAGGGGAAATCGTAACTAAACCTCTGCAGGTGAATGGTATTCTGCTTCATACAGTATCCACTAGATGGTGCTACAAACACAAAATACCACTCTTTAAGGCATTTTTAGTTTAACAAGTTGTAATAAATATATTAGAATTGTGGAGACCACTGAATCTCCTTTACAGTGTTTAAATATGTAGTACTACATATTGAATATATCCTCTGTAAGTTTGAAGATCATAGCATGGGTTTTACTATGTGAAAAGCACTATTTACAGAGGGATAGTTGATCTAATAGCGTATAGCATGTTCAAACTGGTACCTTGTCTGTCTTCATAGGCCTACAGTGAAATACTACAGGTATAGCCACCTGGTGTCAAAATCTGGAATGAGGTTTCCAGCATCGCTTCAGTGTGGAAGGGTACCAGACGAAAGTTAGCTGAAAACCAACGAAATGTGTGATCTGGTACCTGAGTACACATTGACCAAATCAAAACCGAACCAGCGAAAGACGTTTTGCCAAAACGTCTCCACTTTTGACAATCACATTTTCGTTAATATCTCCGTAACGAATGGGAGTTTTTGAATGATTTTTTCACTGTTGGATAGGGAATTCCAGGCCGGACATGACCATAACAGTTTTGTTTTGGATTTCTTTAATAATTGTCTCAAAATCGAAAATAACTGATTTTCACTGTGACTTCTCTTTGGAATAGTATTAAGCACAGAAAATACAATACAGTAAAATTATCGATGGGTTATAAAAATAGTGTAGTGTGATCCCATTTAGGTCCAGTGCAATTTATTGATCATAATCGTATTTGAATTGATGAAATCAATTTTTGAAACAATATGATTTTATTTTTTTTACATCAATCAAAAACATATTCATATTAAAAGTATAAGAATGGCATCTTTTTGCATGATATATGACATATAAATGTTCAATGATGATGCATAGTTAATGCCCTACCACTGATTGTACACTCAAAATTAATTTTTCATTCGGGGAGGTTGCTCAAATTTAGCATTGTGCTAGTACCTAAACCTCAATTTTTCATGCAAATAAACACACTATCGAATAGATAATTGCTGTACTGCAGAAGAAAAATATTTCCCAATGAACCCAAGAGGTTTCGTTCCAATGAAATTGTTAATATTTCTATTACAACTGATTAAACTAAAAATGCCTTAAAGAGTGGTATTTCGTGCCTGTAGCACCATCTAGTGGATACTGTACGAAGCAGAATACCACTTACCTGCAGAGCTTTAGTTAGAGCAACCAACAGAAACAGGATTCGCGAAACAACTAAGAAGCCCCGCTGCAGGGAAATTTCTATTCAGTAGCAGAATACACAAGTGAATTACAAAATTACCTTGAAGTACTAAAGAAAAAAATATTATATATAAATATCATCAAAAGCAATTATATAGAGACTTTAAGCTGACTAGTAGCAACCGAGCTTGTGGCGAAGTGGTTATGGCATACATCTCGAATTCTGTAGGTTGAGTGGTCGAACCCCATCACTGGCGGTGTTTTGTTTTTTTTCTTTTTGTATAAAGAGAAAAACGCTAGTATATTGAGAGAATCAGCACAAAGTAAGTTAGAAAAAAAACTGAATTACTTTTACCTTGAAATAATTGCAATAATGTCCATAATTAAGCCTGTCATTGCCACAGTGCCAGTCACTGTCAGACTCGGCCAGTGAAAATGTAAACAAAGCATCAACATGTAAACAAACAGCAAAGGACCCATTGTTTACATACAAAACCAATATTATTCAGCTTAGTATTTTTTAGATTATATATTTGTATTAATTCTCTCTACCTTGGCCTTTTTATTTTTATTTAAAAACAAAAATGAAAAAAAGACTGATTGCGACTGGGGGTCGAACCCCCGATCCTCAGGTTACAAAACTGAGTGCCTAACCACTACACCACTGGCCACCTAGATTATTAAGTCTTAAAAGGATTGATATGTATATAAAATGGGGTTGAAGGGTGGCGCATATCCTATAGTTCTGTTCATCCGTTGTGTGCCCAAATAGGTCTAGAAACGGCTGCTATGGCTTAATTATTGACATTATTGTAATTATTTCGAGGTATATGATAATAAGAAAACCGTATACCTGTGTTTGAATTATTATTTCACCTCACGCCTGTCCTCCGGACATTTAAACCTTGGTCTCAAGACCTGGGTTAAAATTTCGGGCACAGGGGTTCGGTAAAATTATAATTCGTCCACAGGAATACAGTTTTCTCATAGTACTAATTGAGAATCTCACTCTCTTGGCTCCTCTATCTCCACACCTAGGTCTGGTTCACTATGTCTCTATGTGCGGGAACCACTCCAAGCAGATTTGTCGAAATTCTAACGTTTTATATGTGGTAGGTAAAAAGAATTTCACAAGTCTTGCAAAGGTCTTACAAAAGTTCAACAACAGTTCCACAACTGTCGTAAAACAGTCTCAAAACAGTTCTATAACAGTCATAAAACATTCACACAACAGTCTCACAACAGTCTCACAACAGTTCCACTACTGTCGTAAAGCAGTTTGACAAGTCTTGCAGCAGTCTCGCAATAGTCTAACGACAGTTAAAAAGCAGTCTAACAACACTCACACAACAGTTGTAAAACAGTTTCACAACAGTCTCACAACAGTCTTACTAGAGTCTAAAAACAGTTTCACAAGCACAGTCTCACAGCAGTTTCTCAACAGTTTCACAAAAGTCATACAGTAAAAGATGGAGATATATTAACTTTTTAAAAGTTTTATTACAGTACAAGTGTGGAGACCACTGAATCTTCTTTACAGTGTTTAAATATGTAGTACTACATATTGAATATATCCTCTGTAAGTTTGAAGATCATAGCATGGGTTTTACTATGTGAAAAGCACTATTTACAGAGGGATAGTTGATCTAATAGCGTATAGCATGTTCAAACTGGTACCCTGTCTGTCTTCATAGGCCTACAGTGAAATACTACAGGTATAGCCACCTGGTGTCAAAATCTGGAATGAGGTTTCCAGCATCGCTTCAGTGTGGAAGGGTACCAGACGAAAGTTAGCTGAAAACCAACGAAATGTGTGATCTGGTACCTGAGTACACATTGACCAAATCAAAACCGAACCAGCGAAAGACGTTTTGCCAAAACGTCTCCACTTTTGACAATCACATTTTCGTTAATATCTCCGTAACGAATGGGAGTTTTTGAATGATTTTTTCACTGTTGGATAGGGAATTCCAGGCCGGACATGACCATAACAGTTTTGTTTTGGATTTCTTTAATAATTGTCTCAAAATCGAAAATAACTGATTTTCACTGTGACTTCTCTTTGGAATAGTATTAAGCACAGAAAATACAATACAGTAAAATTATCGATGGGTTATAAAAATAGTGTAGTGTGATCCCATTTAGGTCCAGTGCAATTTATTGATCATAATCGTATTTGAATTGATGAAATCAATTTTTGAAACAATATGATTTTATTTTTTTTACATCAATCAAAAACATATTCATATTAAAAGTATAAGAATGGCATCTTTTTGCATGATATATGACATATAAATGTTCAATGATGATGCATAGTTAATGCCCTACCACTGATTGTACACTCAAAATTAATTTTTCATTCGGGGAGGTTGCTCAAATTTAGCATTGTGCTAGTACCTAAACCTCAATTTTTCATGCAAATAAACACACTATCGAATAGATAATTGCTGTACTGCAGAAGAAAAATATTTCCCAATGAACCCAAGAGGTTTCGTTCCAATGAAATTGTTAATATTTCTATTACAACTGATTAAACTAAAAATGCCTTAAAGAGTGGTATTTCGTGCCTGTAGCACCATCTAGTGGATACTGTACGAAGCAGAATACCACTTACCTGCAGAGCTTTAGTTAGAGCAACCAACAGAAACAGGATTCGCGAAACAACTAAGAAGCCCCGCTGCAGGGAAATTTCTATTCAGTAGCAGAATACACAAGTGAATTACAAAATTACCTTGAAGTACTAAAGAAAAAAATATTATATATAAATATCATCAAAAGCAATTATATAGAGACTTTAAGCTGACTAGTAGCAACCGAGCTTGTGGCGAAGTGGTTATGGCATACATCTCGAATTCTGTAGGTTGAGTGGTCGAACCCCATCACTGGCGGTGTTTTGTTTTTTTTCTTTTTGTATAAAGAGAAAAACGCTAGTATATTGAGAGAATCAGCACAAAGTAAGTTAGAAAAAAAACTGAATTACTTTTACCTTGAAATAATTGCAATAATGTCCATAATTAAGCCTGTCATTGCCACAGTGCCAGTCACTGTCAGACTCGGCCAGTGAAAATGTAAACAAAGCATCAACATGTAAACAAACAGCAAAGGACCCATTGTTTACATACAAAACCAATATTATTCAGCTTAGTATTTTTTAGATTATATATTTGTATTAATTCTCTCTACCTTGGCCTTTTTATTTTTATTTAAAAACAAAAATGAAAAAAAGACTGATTGCGACTGGGGGTCGAACCCCCGATCCTCAGGTTACAAAACTGAGTGCCTAACCACTACACCACTGGCCACCTAGATTATTAAGTCTTAAAAGGATTGATATGTATATAAAATGGGGTTGAAGGGTGGCGCATATCCTATAGTTCTGTTCATCCGTTGTGTGCCCAAATAGGTCTAGAAACGGCTGCTATGGCTTAATTATTGACATTATTGTAATTATTTCGAGGTATATGATAATAAGAAAACCGTATACCTGTGTTTGAATTATTATTTCACCTCACGCCTGTCCTCCGGACATTTAAACCTTGGTCTCAAGACCTGGGTTAAAATTTCGGGCACAGGGGTTCGGTAAAATTATAATTCGTCCACAGGAATACAGTTTTCTCATAGTACTAATTGAGAATCTCACTCTCTTGGCTCCTCTATCTCCACACCTAGGTCTGGTTCACTATGTCTCTATGTGCGGGAACCACTCCAAGCAGATTTGTCGAAATTCTAACGTTTTATATGTGGTAGGTAAAAAGAATTTCACAAGTCTTGCAAAGGTCTTACAAAAGTTCAACAACAGTTCCACAACTGTCGTAAAACAGTCTCAAAACAGTTCTATAACAGTCATAAAACATTCACACAACAGTCTCACAACAGTCTCACAACAGTTCCACTACTGTCGTAAAGCAGTTTGACAAGTCTTGCAGCAGTCTCGCAATAGTCTAACGACAGTTAAAAAGCAGTCTAACAACACTCACACAACAGTTGTAAAACAGTTTCACAACAGTCTCACAACAGTCTTACTAGAGTCTAAAAACAGTTTCACAAGCACAGTCTCACAGCAGTTTCTCAACAGTTTCACAAAAGTCATACAGTAAAAGATGGAGATATATTAACTTTTTAAAAGTTTTATTACAGTACAAGTGTGGAGACCACTGAATCTTCTTTACAGTGTTTAAATATGTAGTACTACATATTGAATATATCCTCTGTAAGTTTGAAGATCATAGCATGGGTTTTACTATGTGAAAAGCACTATTTACAGAGGGATAGTTGATCTAATAGCGTATAGCATGTTCAAACTGGTACCCTGTCTGTCTTCATAGGCCTACAGTGAAATACTACAGGTATAGCCACCTGGTGTCAAAATCTGGAATGAGGTTTCCAGCATCGCTTCAGTGTGGAAGGGTACCAGACGAAAGTTAGCTGAAAACCAACGAAATGTGTGATCTGGTACCTGAGTACACATTGACCAAATCAAAACCGAACCAGCGAAAGACGTTTTGCCAAAACGTCTCCACTTTTGACAATCACATTTTCGTTAATATCTCCGTAACGAATGGGAGTTTTTGAATGATTTTTTCACTGTTGGATAGGGAATTCCAGGCCGGACATGACCATAACAGTTTTGTTTTGGATTTCTTTAATAATTGTCTCAAAATCGAAAATAACTGATTTTCACTGTGACTTCTCTTTGGAATAGTATTAAGCACAGAAAATACAATACAGTAAAATTATCGATGGGTTATAAAAATAGTGTAGTGTGATCCCATTTAGGTCCAGTGCAATTTATTGATCATAATCGTATTTGAATTGATGAAATCAATTTTTGAAACAATATGATTTTATTTTTTTTACATCAATCAAAAACATATTCATATTAAAAGTATAAGAATGGCATCTTTTTGCATGATATATGACATATAAATGTTCAATGATGATGCATAGTTAATGCCCTACCACTGATTGTACACTCAAAATTAATTTTTCATTCGGGGAGGTTGCTCAAATTTAGCATTGTGCTAGTACCTAAACCTCAATTTTTCATGCAAATAAACACACTATCGAATAGATAATTGCTGTACTGCAGAAGAAAAATATTTCCCAATGAACCCAAGAGGTTTCGTTCCAATGAAATTGTTAATATTTCTATTACAACTGATTAAACTAAAAATGCCTTAAAGAGTGGTATTTCGTGCCTGTAGCACCATCTAGTGGATACTGTACGAAGCAGAATACCACTTACCTGCAGAGCTTTAGTTAGAGCAACCAACAGAAACAGGATTCGCGAAACAACTAAGAAGCCCCGCTGCAGGGAAATTTCTATTCAGTAGCAGAATACACAAGTGAATTACAAAATTACCTTGAAGTACTAAAGAAAAAAATATTATATATAAATATCATCAAAAGCAATTATATAGAGACTTTAAGCTGACTAGTAGCAACCGAGCTTGTGGCGAAGTGGTTATGGCATACATCTCGAATTCTGTAGGTTGAGTGGTCGAACCCCATCACTGGCGGTGTTTTGTTTTTTTTCTTTTTGTATAAAGAGAAAAACGCTAGTATATTGAGAGAATCAGCACAAAGTAAGTTAGAAAAAAAACTGAATTACTTTTACCTTGAAATAATTGCAATAATGTCCATAATTAAGCCTGTCATTGCCACAGTGCCAGTCACTGTCAGACTCGGCCAGTGAAAATGTAAACAAAGCATCAACATGTAAACAAACAGCAAAGGACCCATTGTTTACATACAAAACCAATATTATTCAGCTTAGTATTTTTTAGATTATATATTTGTATTAATTCTCTCTACCTTGGCCTTTTTATTTTTATTTAAAAACAAAAATGAAAAAAAGACTGATTGCGACTGGGGGTCGAACCCCCGATCCTCAGGTTACAAAACTGAGTGCCTAACCACTACACCACTGGCCACCTAGATTATTAAGTCTTAAAAGGATTGATATGTATATAAAATGGGGTTGAAGGGTGGCGCATATCCTATAGTTCTGTTCATCCGTTGTGTGCCCAAATAGGTCTAGAAACGGCTGCTATGGCTTAATTATTGACATTATTGTAATTATTTCGAGGTATATGATAATAAGAAAACCGTATACCTGTGTTTGAATTATTATTTCACCTCACGCCTGTCCTCCGGACATTTAAACCTTGGTCTCAAGACCTGGGTTAAAATTTCGGGCACAGGGGTTCGGTAAAATTATAATTCGTCCACAGGAATACAGTTTTCTCATAGTACTAATTGAGAATCTCACTCTCTTGGCTCCTCTATCTCCACACCTAGGTCTGGTTCACTATGTCTCTATGTGCGGGAACCACTCCAAGCAGATTTGTCGAAATTCTAACGTTTTATATGTGGTAGGTAAAAAGAATTTCACAAGTCTTGCAAAGGTCTTACAAAAGTTCAACAACAGTTCCACAACTGTCGTAAAACAGTCTCAAAACAGTTCTATAACAGTCATAAAACATTCACACAACAGTCTCACAACAGTCTCACAACAGTTCCACTACTGTCGTAAAGCAGTTTGACAAGTCTTGCAGCAGTCTCGCAATAGTCTAACGACAGTTAAAAAGCAGTCTAACAACACTCACACAACAGTTGTAAAACAGTTTCACAACAGTCTCACAACAGTCTTACTAGAGTCTAAAAACAGTTTCACAAGCACAGTCTCACAGCAGTTTCTCAACAGTTTCACAAAAGTCATACAGTAAAAGATGGAGATATATTAACTTTTTAAAAGTTTTATTACAGTACAAGTGTGGAGACCACTGAATCTTCTTTACAGTGTTTAAATATGTAGTACTACATATTGAATATATCCTCTGTAAGTTTGAAGATCATAGCATGGGTTTTACTATGTGAAAAGCACTATTTACAGAGGGATAGTTGATCTAATAGCGTATAGCATGTTCAAACTGGTACCCTGTCTGTCTTCATAGGCCTACAGTGAAATACTACAGGTATAGCCACCTGGTGTCAAAATCTGGAATGAGGTTTCCAGCATCGCTTCAGTGTGGAAGGGTACCAGACGAAAGTTAGCTGAAAACCAACGAAATGTGTGATCTGGTACCTGAGTACACATTGACCAAATCAAAACCGAACCAGCGAAAGACGTTTTGCCAAAACGTCTCCACTTTTGACAATCACATTTTCGTTAATATCTCCGTAACGAATGGGAGTTTTTGAATGATTTTTTCACTGTTGGATAGGGAATTCCAGGCCGGACATGACCATAACAGTTTTGTTTTGGATTTCTTTAATAATTGTCTCAAAATCGAAAATAACTGATTTTCACTGTGACTTCTCTTTGGAATAGTATTAAGCACAGAAAATACAATACAGTAAAATTATCGATGGGTTATAAAAATAGTGTAGTGTGATCCCATTTAGGTCCAGTGCAATTTATTGATCATAATCGTATTTGAATTGATGAAATCAATTTTTGAAACAATATGATTTTATTTTTTTTACATCAATCAAAAACATATTCATATTAAAAGTATAAGAATGGCATCTTTTTGCATGATATATGACATATAAATGTTCAATGATGATGCATAGTTAATGCCCTACCACTGATTGTACACTCAAAATTAATTTTTCATTCGGGGAGGTTGCTCAAATTTAGCATTGTGCTAGTACCTAAACCTCAATTTTTCATGCAAATAAACACACTATCGAATAGATAATTGCTGTACTGCAGAAGAAAAATATTTCCCAATGAACCCAAGAGGTTTCGTTCCAATGAAATTGTTAATATTTCTATTACAACTGATTAAACTAAAAATGCCTTAAAGAGTGGTATTTCGTGCCTGTAGCACCATCTAGTGGATACTGTACGAAGCAGAATACCACTTACCTGCAGAGCTTTAGTTAGAGCAACCAACAGAAACAGGATTCGCGAAACAACTAAGAAGCCCCGCTGCAGGGAAATTTCTATTCAGTAGCAGAATACACAAGTGAATTACAAAATTACCTTGAAGTACTAAAGAAAAAAATATTATATATAAATATCATCAAAAGCAATTATATAGAGACTTTAAGCTGACTAGTAGCAACCGAGCTTGTGGCGAAGTGGTTATGGCATACATCTCGAATTCTGTAGGTTGAGTGGTCGAACCCCATCACTGGCGGTGTTTTGTTTTTTTTCTTTTTGTATAAAGAGAAAAACGCTAGTATATTGAGAGAATCAGCACAAAGTAAGTTAGAAAAAAAACTGAATTACTTTTACCTTGAAATAATTGCAATAATGTCCATAATTAAGCCTGTCATTGCCACAGTGCCAGTCACTGTCAGACTCGGCCAGTGAAAATGTAAACAAAGCATCAACATGTAAACAAACAGCAAAGGACCCATTGTTTACATACAAAACCAATATTATTCAGCTTAGTATTTTTTAGATTATATATTTGTATTAATTCTCTCTACCTTGGCCTTTTTATTTTTATTTAAAAACAAAAATGAAAAAAAGACTGATTGCGACTGGGGGTCGAACCCCCGATCCTCAGGTTACAAAACTGAGTGCCTAACCACTACACCACTGGCCACCTAGATTATTAAGTCTTAAAAGGATTGATATGTATATAAAATGGGGTTGAAGGGTGGCGCATATCCTATAGTTCTGTTCATCCGTTGTGTGCCCAAATAGGTCTAGAAACGGCTGCTATGGCTTAATTATTGACATTATTGTAATTATTTCGAGGTATATGATAATAAGAAAACCGTATACCTGTGTTTGAATTATTATTTCACCTCACGCCTGTCCTCCGGACATTTAAACCTTGGTCTCAAGACCTGGGTTAAAATTTCGGGCACAGGGGTTCGGTAAAATTATAATTCGTCCACAGGAATACAGTTTTCTCATAGTACTAATTGAGAATCTCACTCTCTTGGCTCCTCTATCTCCACACCTAGGTCTGGTTCACTATGTCTCTATGTGCGGGAACCACTCCAAGCAGATTTGTCGAAATTCTAACGTTTTATATGTGGTAGGTAAAAAGAATTTCACAAGTCTTGCAAAGGTCTTACAAAAGTTCAACAACAGTTCCACAACTGTCGTAAAACAGTCTCAAAACAGTTCTATAACAGTCATAAAACATTCACACAACAGTCTCACAACAGTCTCACAACAGTTCCACTACTGTCGTAAAGCAGTTTGACAAGTCTTGCAGCAGTCTCGCAATAGTCTAACGACAGTTAAAAAGCAGTCTAACAACACTCACACAACAGTTGTAAAACAGTTTCACAACAGTCTCACAACAGTCTTACTAGAGTCTAAAAACAGTTTCACAAGCACAGTCTCACAGCAGTTTCTCAACAGTTTCACAAAAGTCATACAGTAAAAGATGGAGATATATTAACTTTTTAAAAGTTTTATTACAGTACAAGTGTGGAGACCACTGAATCTTCTTTACAGTGTTTAAATATGTAGTACTACATATTGAATATATCCTCTGTAAGTTTGAAGATCATAGCATGGGTTTTACTATGTGAAAAGCACTATTTACAGAGGGATAGTTGATCTAATAGCGTATAGCATGTTCAAACTGGTACCCTGTCTGTCTTCATAGGCCTACAGTGAAATACTACAGGTATAGCCACCTGGTGTCAAAATCTGGAATGAGGTTTCCAGCATCGCTTCAGTGTGGAAGGGTACCAGACGAAAGTTAGCTGAAAACCAACGAAATGTGTGATCTGGTACCTGAGTACACATTGACCAAATCAAAACCGAACCAGCGAAAGACGTTTTGCCAAAACGTCTCCACTTTTGACAATCACATTTTCGTTAATATCTCCGTAACGAATGGGAGTTTTTGAATGATTTTTTCACTGTTGGATAGGGAATTCCAGGCCGGACATGACCATAACAGTTTTGTTTTGGATTTCTTTAATAATTGTCTCAAAATCGAAAATAACTGATTTTCACTGTGACTTCTCTTTGGAATAGTATTAAGCACAGAAAATACAATACAGTAAAATTATCGATGGGTTATAAAAATAGTGTAGTGTGATCCCATTTAGGTCCAGTGCAATTTATTGATCATAATCGTATTTGAATTGATGAAATCAATTTTTGAAACAATATGATTTTATTTTTTTTACATCAATCAAAAACATATTCATATTAAAAGTATAAGAATGGCATCTTTTTGCATGATATATGACATATAAATGTTCAATGATGATGCATAGTTAATGCCCTACCACTGATTGTACACTCAAAATTAATTTTTCATTCGGGGAGGTTGCTCAAATTTAGCATTGTGCTAGTACCTAAACCTCAATTTTTCATGCAAATAAACACACTATCGAATAGATAATTGCTGTACTGCAGAAGAAAAATATTTCCCAATGAACCCAAGAGGTTTCGTTCCAATGAAATTGTTAATATTTCTATTACAACTGATTAAACTAAAAATGCCTTAAAGAGTGGTATTTCGTGCCTGTAGCACCATCTAGTGGATACTGTACGAAGCAGAATACCACTTACCTGCAGAGCTTTAGTTAGAGCAACCAACAGAAACAGGATTCGCGAAACAACTAAGAAGCCCCGCTGCAGGGAAATTTCTATTCAGTAGCAGAATACACAAGTGAATTACAAAATTACCTTGAAGTACTAAAGAAAAAAATATTATATATAAATATCATCAAAAGCAATTATATAGAGACTTTAAGCTGACTAGTAGCAACCGAGCTTGTGGCGAAGTGGTTATGGCATACATCTCGAATTCTGTAGGTTGAGTGGTCGAACCCCATCACTGGCGGTGTTTTTTTTTTTTTCTTTTTGTATAAAGAGAAAAACGCTAGTATATTGAGAGAATCAGCACAAAGTAAGTTAGAAAAAAAACTGAATTACTTTTACCTTGAAATAATTGCAATAATGTCCATAATTAAGCCTGTCATTGCCACAGTGCCAGTCACTGTCAGACTCGGCCAGTGAAAATGTAAACAAAGCATCAACATGTAAACAAACAGCAAAGGACCCATTGTTTACATACAAAACCAATATTATTCAGCTTAGTATTTTTTAGATTATATATTTGTATTAATTCTCTCTACCTTGGCCTTTTTATTTTTATTTAAAAACAAAAATGAAAAAAAGACTGATTGCGACTGGGGGTCGAACCCCCGATCCTCAGGTTACAAAACTGAGTGCCTAACCACTACACCACTGGCCACCTAGATTATTAAGTCTTAAAAGGATTGATATGTATATAAAATGGGGTTGAAGGGTGGCGCATATCCTATAGTTCTGTTCATCCGTTGTGTGCCCAAATAGGTCTAGAAACGGCTGCTATGGCTTAATTATTGACATTATTGTAATTATTTCGAGGTATATGATAATAAGAAAACCGTATACCTGTGTTTGAATTATTATTTCACCTCACGCCTGTCCTCCGGACATTTAAACCTTGGTCTCAAGACCTGGGTTAAAATTTCGGGCACAGGGGTTCGGTAAAATTATAATTCGTCCACAGGAATACAGTTTTCTCATAGTACTAATTGAGAATCTCACTCTCTTGGCTCCTCTATCTCCACACCTAGGTCTGGTTCACTATGTCTCTATGTGCGGGAACCACTCCAAGCAGATTTGTCGAAATTCTAACGTTTTATATGTGGTAGGTAAAAAGAATTTCACAAGTCTTGCAAAGGTCTTACAAAAGTTCAACAACAGTTCCACAACTGTCGTAAAACAGTCTCAAAACAGTTCTATAACAGTCATAAAACATTCACACAACAGTCTCACAACAGTCTCACAACAGTTCCACTACTGTCGTAAAGCAGTTTGACAAGTCTTGCAGCAGTCTCGCAATAGTCTAACGACAGTTAAAAAGCAGTCTAACAACACTCACACAACAGTTGTAAAACAGTTTCACAACAGTCTCACAACAGTCTTACTAGAGTCTAAAAACAGTTTCACAAGCACAGTCTCACAGCAGTTTCTCAACAGTTTCACAAAAGTCATACAGTAAAAGATGGAGATATATTAACTTTTTAAAAGTTTTATTACAGTACAAGTGTGGAGACCACTGAATCTTCTTTACAGTGTTTAAATATGTAGTACTACATATTGAATATATCCTCTGTAAGTTTGAAGATCATAGCATGGGTTTTACTATGTGAAAAGCACTATTTACAGAGGGATAGTTGATCTAATAGCGTATAGCATGTTCAAACTGGTACCCTGTCTGTCTTCATAGGCCTACAGTGAAATACTACAGGTATAGCCACCTGGTGTCAAAATCTGGAATGAGGTTTCCAGCATCGCTTCAGTGTGGAAGGGTACCAGACGAAAGTTAGCTGAAAACCAACGAAATGTGTGATCTGGTACCTGAGTACACATTGACCAAATCAAAACCGAACCAGCGAAAGACGTTTTGCCAAAACGTCTCCACTTTTGACAATCACATTTTCGTTAATATCTCCGTAACGAATGGGAGTTTTTGAATGATTTTTTCACTGTTGGATAGGGAATTCCAGGCCGGACATGACCATAACAGTTTTGTTTTGGATTTCTTTAATAATTGTCTCAAAATCGAAAATAACTGATTTTCACTGTGACTTCTCTTTGGAATAGTATTAAGCACAGAAAATACAATACAGTAAAATTATCGATGGGTTATAAAAATAGTGTAGTGTGATCCCATTTAGGTCCAGTGCAATTTATTGATCATAATCGTATTTGAATTGATGAAATCAATTTTTGAAACAATATGATTTTATTTTTTTTACATCAATCAAAAACATATTCATATTAAAAGTATAAGAATGGCATCTTTTTGCATGATATATGACATATAAATGTTCAATGATGATGCATAGTTAATGCCCTACCACTGATTGTACACTCAAAATTAATTTTTCATTCGGGGAGGTTGCTCAAATTTAGCATTGTGCTAGTACCTAAACCTCAATTTTTCATGCAAATAAACACACTATCGAATAGATAATTGCTGTACTGCAGAAGAAAAATATTTCCCAATGAACCCAAGAGGTTTCGTTCCAATGAAATTGTTAATATTTCTATTACAACTGATTAAACTAAAAATGCCTTAAAGAGTGGTATTTCGTGCCTGTAGCACCATCTAGTGGATACTGTACGAAGCAGAATACCACTTACCTGCAGAGCTTTAGTTAGAGCAACCAACAGAAACAGGATTCGCGAAACAACTAAGAAGCCCCGCTGCAGGGAAATTTCTATTCAGTAGCAGAATACACAAGTGAATTACAAAATTACCTTGAAGTACTAAAGAAAAAAATATTATATATAAATATCATCAAAAGCAATTATATAGAGACTTTAAGCTGACTAGTAGCAACCGAGCTTGTGGCGAAGTGGTTATGGCATACATCTCGAATTCTGTAGGTTGAGTGGTCGAACCCCATCACTGGCGGTGTTTTGTTTTTTTTCTTTTTGTATAAAGAGAAAAACGCTAGTATATTGAGAGAATCAGCACAAAGTAAGTTAGAAAAAAAACTGAATTACTTTTACCTTGAAATAATTGCAATAATGTCCATAATTAAGCCTGTCATTGCCACAGTGCCAGTCACTGTCAGACTCGGCCAGTGAAAATGTAAACAAAGCATCAACATGTAAACAAACAGCAAAGGACCCATTGTTTACATACAAAACCAATATTATTCAGCTTAGTATTTTTTAGATTATATATTTGTATTAATTCTCTCTACCTTGGCCTTTTTATTTTTATTTAAAAACAAAAATGAAAAAAAGACTGATTGCGACTGGGGGTCGAACCCCCGATCCTCAGGTTACAAAACTGAGTGCCTAACCACTACACCACTGGCCACCTAGATTATTAAGTCTTAAAAGGATTGATATGTATATAAAATGGGGTTGAAGGGTGGCGCATATCCTATAGTTCTGTTCATCCGTTGTGTGCCCAAATAGGTCTAGAAACGGCTGCTATGGCTTAATTATTGACATTATTGTAATTATTTCGAGGTATATGATAATAAGAAAACCGTATACCTGTGTTTGAATTATTATTTCACCTCACGCCTGTCCTCCGGACATTTAAACCTTGGTCTCAAGACCTGGGTTAAAATTTCGGGCACAGGGGTTCGGTAAAATTATAATTCGTCCACAGGAATACAGTTTTCTCATAGTACTAATTGAGAATCTCACTCTCTTGGCTCCTCTATCTCCACACCTAGGTCTGGTTCACTATGTCTCTATGTGCGGGAACCACTCCAAGCAGATTTGTCGAAATTCTAACGTTTTATATGTGGTAGGTAAAAAGAATTTCACAAGTCTTGCAAAGGTCTTACAAAAGTTCAACAACAGTTCCACAACTGTCGTAAAACAGTCTCAAAACAGTTCTATAACAGTCATAAAACATTCACACAACAGTCTCACAACAGTCTCACAACAGTTCCACTACTGTCGTAAAGCAGTTTGACAAGTCTTGCAGCAGTCTCGCAATAGTCTAACGACAGTTAAAAAGCAGTCTAACAACACTCACACAACAGTTGTAAAACAGTTTCACAACAGTCTCACAACAGTCTTACTAGAGTCTAAAAACAGTTTCACAAGCACAGTCTCACAGCAGTTTCTCAACAGTTTCACAAAAGTCATACAGTAAAAGATGGAGATATATTAACTTTTTAAAAGTTTTATTACAGTACAAGTGTGGAGACCACTGAATCTTCTTTACAGTGTTTAAATATGTAGTACTACATATTGAATATATCCTCTGTAAGTTTGAAGATCATAGCATGGGTTTTACTATGTGAAAAGCACTATTTACAGAGGGATAGTTGATCTAATAGCGTATAGCATGTTCAAACTGGTACCCTGTCTGTCTTCATAGGCCTACAGTGAAATACTACAGGTATAGCCACCTGGTGTCAAAATCTGGAATGAGGTTTCCAGCATCGCTTCAGTGTGGAAGGGTACCAGACGAAAGTTAGCTGAAAACCAACGAAATGTGTGATCTGGTACCTGAGTACACATTGACCAAATCAAAACCGAACCAGCGAAAGACGTTTTGCCAAAACGTCTCCACTTTTGACAATCACATTTTCGTTAATATCTCCGTAACGAATGGGAGTTTTTGAATGATTTTTTCACTGTTGGATAGGGAATTCCAGGCCGGACATGACCATAACAGTTTTGTTTTGGATTTCTTTAATAATTGTCTCAAAATCGAAAATAACTGATTTTCACTGTGACTTCTCTTTGGAATAGTATTAAGCACAGAAAATACAATACAGTAAAATTATCGATGGGTTATAAAAATAGTGTAGTGTGATCCCATTTAGGTCCAGTGCAATTTATTGATCATAATCGTATTTGAATTGATGAAATCAATTTTTGAAACAATATGATTTTATTTTTTTTACATCAATCAAAAACATATTCATATTAAAAGTATAAGAATGGCATCTTTTTGCATGATATATGACATATAAATGTTCAATGATGATGCATAGTTAATGCCCTACCACTGATTGTACACTCAAAATTAATTTTTCATTCGGGGAGGTTGCTCAAATTTAGCATTGTGCTAGTACCTAAACCTCAATTTTTCATGCAAATAAACACACTATCGAATAGATAATTGCTGTACTGCAGAAGAAAAATATTTCCCAATGAACCCAAGAGGTTTCGTTCCAATGAAATTGTTAATATTTCTATTACAACTGATTAAACTAAAAATGCCTTAAAGAGTGGTATTTCGTGCCTGTAGCACCATCTAGTGGATACTGTACGAAGCAGAATACCACTTACCTGCAGAGCTTTAGTTAGAGCAACCAACAGAAACAGGATTCGCGAAACAACTAAGAAGCCCCGCTGCAGGGAAATTTCTATTCAGTAGCAGAATACACAAGTGAATTACAAAATTACCTTGAAGTACTAAAGAAAAAAATATTATATATAAATATCATCAAAAGCAATTATATAGAGACTTTAAGCTGACTAGTAGCAACCGAGCTTGTGGCGAAGTGGTTATGGCATACATCTCGAATTCTGTAGGTTGAGTGGTCGAACCCCATCACTGGCGGTGTTTTGTTTTTTTTCTTTTTGTATAAAGAGAAAAACGCTAGTATATTGAGAGAATCAGCACAAAGTAAGTTAGAAAAAAAACTGAATTACTTTTACCTTGAAATAATTGCAATAATGTCCATAATTAAGCCTGTCATTGCCACAGTGCCAGTCACTGTCAGACTCGGCCAGTGAAAATGTAAACAAAGCATCAACATGTAAACAAACAGCAAAGGACCCATTGTTTACATACAAAACCAATATTATTCAGCTTAGTATTTTTTAGATTATATATTTGTATTAATTCTCTCTACCTTGGCCTTTTTATTTTTATTTAAAAACAAAAATGAAAAAAAGACTGATTGCGACTGGGGGTCGAACCCCCGATCCTCAGGTTACAAAACTGAGTGCCTAACCACTACACCACTGGCCACCTAGATTATTAAGTCTTAAAAGGATTGATATGTATATAAAATGGGGTTGAAGGGTGGCGCATATCCTATAGTTCTGTTCATCCGTTGTGTGCCCAAATAGGTCTAGAAACGGCTGCTATGGCTTAATTATTGACATTATTGTAATTATTTCGAGGTATATGATAATAAGAAAACCGTATACCTGTGTTTGAATTATTATTTCACCTCACGCCTGTCCTCCGGACATTTAAACCTTGGTCTCAAGACCTGGGTTAAAATTTCGGGCACAGGGGTTCGGTAAAATTATAATTCGTCCACAGGAATACAGTTTTCTCATAGTACTAATTGAGAATCTCACTCTCTTGGCTCCTCTATCTCCACACCTAGGTCTGGTTCACTATGTCTCTATGTGCGGGAACCACTCCAAGCAGATTTGTCGAAATTCTAACGTTTTATATGTGGTAGGTAAAAAGAATTTCACAAGTCTTGCAAAGGTCTTACAAAAGTTCAACAACAGTTCCACAACTGTCGTAAAACAGTCTCAAAACAGTTCTATAACAGTCATAAAACATTCACACAACAGTCTCACAACAGTCTCACAACAGTTCCACTACTGTCGTAAAGCAGTTTGACAAGTCTTGCAGCAGTCTCGCAATAGTCTAACGACAGTTAAAAAGCAGTCTAACAACACTCACACAACAGTTGTAAAACAGTTTCACAACAGTCTCACAACAGTCTTACTAGAGTCTAAAAACAGTTTCACAAGCACAGTCTCACAGCAGTTTCTCAACAGTTTCACAAAAGTCATACAGTAAAAGATGGAGATATATTAACTTTTTAAAAGTTTTATTACAGTACAAGTGTGGAGACCACTGAATCTTCTTTACAGTGTTTAAATATGTAGTACTACATATTGAATATATCCTCTGTAAGTTTGAAGATCATAGCATGGGTTTTACTATGTGAAAAGCACTATTTACAGAGGGATAGTTGATCTAATAGCGTATAGCATGTTCAAACTGGTACCCTGTCTGTCTTCATAGGCCTACAGTGAAATACTACAGGTATAGCCACCTGGTGTCAAAATCTGGAATGAGGTTTCCAGCATCGCTTCAGTGTGGAAGGGTACCAGACGAAAGTTAGCTGAAAACCAACGAAATGTGTGATCTGGTACCTGAGTACACATTGACCAAATCAAAACCGAACCAGCGAAAGACGTTTTGCCAAAACGTCTCCACTTTTGACAATCACATTTTCGTTAATATCTCCGTAACGAATGGGAGTTTTTGAATGATTTTTTCACTGTTGGATAGGGAATTCCAGGCCGGACATGACCATAACAGTTTTGTTTTGGATTTCTTTAATAATTGTCTCAAAATCGAAAATAACTGATTTTCACTGTGACTTCTCTTTGGAATAGTATTAAGCACAGAAAATACAATACAGTAAAATTATCGATGGGTTATAAAAATAGTGTAGTGTGATCCCATTTAGGT
This sequence comes from Alentia gelatinosa, assembly GCA_950022655.1. NCBI lineage: Eukaryota > Metazoa > Annelida > Polychaeta > Phyllodocida > Polynoidae > Alentia > Alentia gelatinosa. The sequence goes on along the minus strand of OX465592.1, from coordinate 3,992,469 downwards.
CCAGTGCAATTTATTGATCATAATCGTATTTGAATTGATGAAATCAATTTTTGAAACAATATGATTTTATTTTTTTTACATCAATCAAAAACATATTCATATTAAAAGTATAAGAATGGCATCTTTTTGCATGATATATGACATATAAATGTTCAATGATGATGCATAGTTAATGCCCTACCACTGATTGTACACTCAAAATTAATTTTTCATTCGGGGAGGTTGCTCAAATTTAGCATTGTGCTAGTACCTAAACCTCAATTTTTCATGCAAATAAACACACTATCGAATAGATAATTGCTGTACTGCAGAAGAAAAATATTTCCCAATGAACCCAAGAGGTTTCGTTCCAATGAAATTGTTAATATTTCTATTACAACTGATTAAACTAAAAATGCCTTAAAGAGTGGTATTTCGTGCCTGTAGCACCATCTAGTGGATACTGTACGAAGCAGAATACCACTTACCTGCAGAGCTTTAGTTAGAGCAACCAACAGAAACAGGATTCGCGAAACAACTAAGAAGCCCCGCTGCAGGGAAATTTCTATTCAGTAGCAGAATACACAAGTGAATTACAAAATTACCTTGAAGTACTAAAGAAAAAAATATTATATATAAATATCATCAAAAGCAATTATATAGAGACTTTAAGCTGACTAGTAGCAACCGAGCTTGTGGCGAAGTGGTTATGGCATACATCTCGAATTCTGTAGGTTGAGTGGTCGAACCCCATCACTGGCGGTGTTTTGTTTTTTTTCTTTTTGTATAAAGAGAAAAACGCTAGTATATTGAGAGAATCAGCACAAAGTAAGTTAGAAAAAAAACTGAATTACTTTTACCTTGAAATAATTGCAATAATGTCCATAATTAAGCCTGTCATTGCCACAGTGCCAGTCACTGTCAGACTCGGCCAGTGAAAATGTAAACAAAGCATCAACATGTAAACAAACAGCAAAGGACCCATTGTTTACATACAAAACCAATATTATTCAGCTTAGTATTTTTTAGATTATATATTTGTATTAATTCTCTCTACCTTGGCCTTTTTATTTTTATTTAAAAACAAAAATGAAAAAAAGACTGATTGCGACTGGGGGTCGAACCCCCGATCCTCAGGTTACAAAACTGAGTGCCTAACCACTACACCACTGGCCACCTAGATTATTAAGTCTTAAAAGGATTGATATGTATATAAAATGGGGTTGAAGGGTGGCGCATATCCTATAGTTCTGTTCATCCGTTGTGTGCCCAAATAGGTCTAGAAACGGCTGCTATGGCTTAATTATTGACATTATTGTAATTATTTCGAGGTATATGATAATAAGAAAACCGTATACCTGTGTTTGAATTATTATTTCACCTCACGCCTGTCCTCCGGACATTTAAACCTTGGTCTCAAGACCTGGGTTAAAATTTCGGGCACAGGGGTTCGGTAAAATTATAATTCGTCCACAGGAATACAGTTTTCTCATAGTACTAATTGAGAATCTCACTCTCTTGGCTCCTCTATCTCCACACCTAGGTCTGGTTCACTATGTCTCTATGTGCGGGAACCACTCCAAGCAGATTTGTCGAAATTCTAACGTTTTATATGTGGTAGGTAAAAAGAATTTCACAAGTCTTGCAAAGGTCTTACAAAAGTTCAACAACAGTTCCACAACTGTCGTAAAACAGTCTCAAAACAGTTCTATAACAGTCATAAAACATTCACACAACAGTCTCACAACAGTCTCACAACAGTTCCACTACTGTCGTAAAGCAGTTTGACAAGTCTTGCAGCAGTCTCGCAATAGTCTAACGACAGTTAAAAAGCAGTCTAACAACACTCACACAACAGTTGTAAAACAGTTTCACAACAGTCTCACAACAGTCTTACTAGAGTCTAAAAACAGTTTCACAAGCACAGTCTCACAGCAGTTTCTCAACAGTTTCACAAAAGTCATACAGTAAAAGATGGAGATATATTAACTTTTTAAAAGTTTTATTACAGTACAAGTGTGGAGACCACTGAATCTTCTTTACAGTGTTTAAATATGTAGTACTACATATTGAATATATCCTCTGTAAGTTTGAAGATCATAGCATGGGTTTTACTATGTGAAAAGCACTATTTACAGAGGGATAGTTGATCTAATAGCGTATAGCATGTTCAAACTGGTACCCTGTCTGTCTTCATAGGCCTACAGTGAAATACTACAGGTATAGCCACCTGGTGTCAAAATCTGGAATGAGGTTTCCAGCATCGCTTCAGTGTGGAAGGGTACCAGACGAAAGTTAGCTGAAAACCAACGAAATGTGTGATCTGGTACCTGAGTACACATTGACCAAATCAAAACCGAACCAGCGAAAGACGTTTTGCCAAAACGTCTCCACTTTTGACAATCACATTTTCGTTAATATCTCCGTAACGAATGGGAGTTTTTGAATGATTTTTTCACTGTTGGATAGGGAATTCCAGGCCGGACATGACCATAACAGTTTTGTTTTGGATTTCTTTAATAATTGTCTCAAAATCGAAAATAACTGATTTTCACTGTGACTTCTCTTTGGAATAGTATTAAGCACAGAAAATACAATACAGTAAAATTATCGATGGGTTATAAAAATAGTGTAGTGTGATCCCATTTAGGTCCAGTGCAATTTATTGATCATAATCGTATTTGAATTGATGAAATCAATTTTTGAAACAATATGATTTTATTTTTTTTACATCAATCAAAAACATATTCATATTAAAAGTATAAGAATGGCATCTTTTTGCATGATATATGACATATAAATGTTCAATGATGATGCATAGTTAATGCCCTACCACTGATTGTACACTCAAAATTAATTTTTCATTCGGGGAGGTTGCTCAAATTTAGCATTGTGCTAGTACCTAAACCTCAATTTTTCATGCAAATAAACACACTATCGAATAGATAATTGCTGTACTGCAGAAGAAAAATATTTCCCAATGAACCCAAGAGGTTTCGTTCCAATGAAATTGTTAATATTTCTATTACAACTGATTAAACTAAAAATGCCTTAAAGAGTGGTATTTCGTGCCTGTAGCACCATCTAGTGGATACTGTACGAAGCAGAATACCACTTACCTGCAGAGGTTTAGTTACGATTTCCCCTGAACTCCATGGAGGGAGATTGTGTAGGGAGAGTACAGGATAGACTGGTTCCCTGCCCATATGAATAAGGGGCAGGTAACGGGTTCCACAGGCATGACCTTCAACCTTGGCTGGTGCCCGCCTGTGACTAGGGGATACCCCAGGAACCAGCCAAGTGGTTTGGCTGGTATCCGCTTGTTATAGACCTATAGGCCTCGCAACCATATTGGGGACTGAAAACTAGTTATTTTTGACTTTCTATACAAATGTTCTCATAACTTAGGCTGTGAAAATGATACATATTTACAAAGGGTACCATATTAAACCAGGGATTATGGGCTTCATTTTTGACATATTTGCTCTGAAATCATGCTAAAAATTGGGCAAAATGTTTGATTTCTAGAATATGAGTGAAGATTCCATGGAATTCCATATGGAAGCAAATCAAAGCCCAGTTTAATCAAATGGAGATTTCTTTGAGGACTACCGGGGAACCAGGAGGCGTTACCAATAATGCACTATAAAAATGGAACCCGTTACCTGGCCTATAGTCTAACTAGGCCAGGCTTCCAGGCTAAGTACGGGACTGTGTGATGTCATTCCACACTGCACCGCTAGAGCAACCAACAGAAACAGGTTATACCTGTAGTATTACACTGTAGGCCTATGTAGACAGACAGGGTACCAGTTTGAACATGCTATACGCTATTAGATCTACTATCCCTCTGTAAATAGTGCTTTTCACATAGTAAAACCCATGCTATGATCTTCAAACTTACAGAGGATATATAGTTAATATGTAATACTACATATTTAAACACTGCAAAGGAGATTCAGCAGTCTCCGCACTTGTACTGTAATAAAACTGTTGTGAGACTGTTTTACAACAGTCGTGGAACTGTTGGGAGACTTGAACTCTGCAAATTAAGCATATCCTCTCAAATCCCCCAATAACTAATCTATATGAGTTACATTTTCACTGGCCGAGTCTGACAGTGACTGGCACTGTGGCAGTGACAGGCTTAATTATGGACATTATTGTCATTATTTCGGGGTAAAACTAATTCAGGTTTTTTTCTAACTCTGGGGTGTGGGTGTAGGACAGAGTGAGGTGAGGGTGTAGGACAGAGTGGAGGGTGGGTGTAGGACAGGGTGGGAGGTGGGTATAGGACAGAGTGAGGTGTAGGTGTAGGAGAGAGTGAGGTGTAGGTGTAGGACAGAGTGAGGTGTGGGTGTAGGACAGAGTGGGGTGTGGGTGTAGGACAAAGAGGGCTGTGGGTGTAGGAGAGAGTGAGGTGTAGGTGTTGAACAGAGTGAGGTGTGGGTATAGGGCAGAGTGGGGTGTGGGTGTAGGACAGAGTGAGGTGAGGGTGTAGGAGAGAGTGAGGTGAGGGTGTAGGACAGAGTGGCGGGTGGGTGTGAGACAGGGTGGGAGGTGGGTATAGGAGAGTGAGGTGTAGGTGTAGGAGAGAGTGAGGTGTGGGTGTAGGACAGAGTGGGGTGTGGGTGTAGGACAGAGTGGCGGGTGGGTGTGAGACAGGGTGGGAGGTGGGTATAGGAGAGAGTGAGGTGTAGGTGTAGGACAGAATGAGGTGTGGGTGTAGGAGAGAGTGAGGTGTAGGTGTTGGACAGAGTGAGGTGTGGGTATAGGGCAGAGTGGGGTATAGGTGTAGGACAGAGTGAGGTGTGGGTATAGGAGAGAGTGAGGTGTAGGTGTAGGACAGAATGAGGTGTGGGTATAGGAGAGAGTGAGGTGTAGGTGTAGGACAGAGTGAGGTGTGGGTATAGGAGAGAGTGAGGTGTAGGTGTAGGACAGAATGAGGTGTGGGTGTAGGAGGGAGTTTGGTGTGGGTATAGGATAGAGTGGGGTGTGGGTGTAGGACAGAATGAGGTGTGGGTATTGGGCAGAGTGGGGTGTGGGTATAGGACAGAATGAGGTGTGGGTGTAGGAAAGAGTTTGGTGGGTAGCTTGGATTGAAAACAAAATGTAATGTTTGGATCTATGACATGATAAAAAAAGAGAAGAAAAAAAGACTTGACCAAGTCTATGTAGATCCAGGAGAGGCGGCCTGTCAGTTCAAGGTCTTTATAGCATTATGTAAGAAGTAGTTACCAGTCCCTTATTTCATTTGGACAGGGAACCAGTATTAAAAAGGATATAGGTATGAGGCATAAACAAATGCTTGGAGAGTGATAGGAATCAAAGCGCCCGCCGGTGGAAGTTTCACCTAAATAATGACACTTCCCGGGACATAAGCATCTGTCAGTGCCACTTATGGAGATGGTAAATGTAACAGCAATGCTCAATATAAATCAATATTGAGTAAACATCTGTTTACGTATGCCCATCTCAACCAAACCCCTCCAACCCATTTTTAACAAATACTTGAATCTTTCTGAAAATCTACCTAGTAAATTCCACTTCCTCGCAACTACTATATCCTTTTCTCTTTCAAATGAGGGATATTATATTATTATTGAACCAGTTTTAAAGGTATAAATATGTCCGTAAAGGAGTCCTTAAAAAAGCAGTACCTGTCCCCCTCCCACAAAATGAATTCACTTCTTTTTTTAATCCATGTCAAAATACTAAAACTGTAAGGTATTGTATGGCCATGAAACCTTTTGTCCAAAACAGAAATCATATTCCTATCTGTACCTTGTTACCTATGAAAAGCACAAATTTGTTTAGGTCAGAAGGCTATAGCCATAATCTTTAAAATTTAATAGCCACGCGCTAATAAAATCAAGTCAACTCTTGATGGTAATCCACCGTAAAGAATTAAGATCACATCCAAAATGGTATTAAGAAATCACTCTCACTGTGAATGACAACAATGTGGAAAACGAAGTTATATTTCACATAAACATTTATTGTGACAGAAGCCAATATCTCCAATAAACCAGTCCATGTTTCCATCGTTATCTGCATTTCATTTCCATAAATAAACTCTACATGCACCATGTTTTGAATGATAATAATAGTAATAATATTAATACATTATCGGAACGTTGGAGTCGGATATAATTTCCACTCGCCCCTCATCATTATGTGCAGAAGTAAAATGATCCTAAAAACCAATACCTGCACATGTACACCGTCGAATATGATACTTTTATTACACAGCCTTGGATTGGCATGACCCAGTGGCTATCCTGCAATGACATAGTACATTGTAGTAGTAGTAGTAGCGTATGAACAAGGTAATATAAGGAGAGGGTAGTAGCTAGCACGTATAAAGGCACTACTTAATGCAGGCCTCCCAGTGCCCCGCTTCCTCAATATAGTTTTTATTTTATAGGTTTAGAAAATAAAAAAAATAGGTTTTTATAGGTTGTTTAAGGCCGACAATATAGGCTTTTATACGTTTTTTGAGTTAACATAATCAGCATAATAAGAGTCAAAATATAGTGAATTGCTTATTTTTAGTTCTTGATTTAAAAAAAAATGTAACTAGTACTAAATTGCAAAACGTCAGGATGTCTGGCTCATCAGGTTATACCCACCAAGCATGTATACGCGTGTTGAGTTTCCAACAGGCAAGCCAGCCCGGCAAAAAGTCACACCAACGGTTGATTCTTAAACACTTTTATGATCTCTTAAATAAACCGATAATGTAGATTTCTTGTCATTTGATAATCTAACATTGTGTCAAGATAACGTCTAGGATTTCCTGTACGGGTTTTAAAGGTTTCACTGGGAGGCCTACTTAATGGTTGTCATGGTTGGTAACAGCTCAGAACATTAGAGGCAGACAGCGACCTGTGAGGCAATAAGCAGGTCAATATTTAGAACATTTACGAGTACGAAGCATCGCTCATGGGTTAAGAAACTGATTTGTCTTCAAGTCAACTAATGCTAACACAGCGTATACATGTCTATCGGCATTACCGTTGAAATGCAATAAAAGAACAAGTCCACCCTTCAATATAGCGTAGGCATCCATGTTACCCAGAATCATATGTATATGATAATAAATTAGTGGGAATGAAAGGTGTGTATAAAAGTAGTTGCGACTTTTCTTAAAGAAAAAAAAACATAATTATTTTCGGGATATCATTTTGGTAATTAAGTCAGCATGCATTACCCTCGACACTTTCTCGATGTGTAGAGAATACACGGACAGGCCCTGCGTGCACACAGCTGCAGGCATTTTACTGAAGACAGGTTCAAGACACGATGTGTCACAGTGTGACGGAATCCATATCATAAATGTTGAATATATCCCAAACGCATGTAACATACAAAAAAACACATGTCCTAGTTCCAATGAAACTTGTGGGAATGCCTGGCCACGTAAAGATAAATTTGTATTGATTCTGACTAGAAATCTGTATACTTTTGAACCGTTTTATTCATGCTTATGTGGAGGACAGTTGGCCTTAATGGCTCACCCTGATGCATGGCCATATCTTTGGGTTTCCTTGGCATTATTTCCACATTGAACAGGTGAAGCCATAAAAAGACAACGGTATGATAAATTTCCCCTTAACATCTAATACCTGTAGCAATGTATATTAGATCTTTATCTGAACTCTAGATACTGCAAGTCTTCTTTAGAGGTTGCTTACCCTCCATTTTCATACTGGCAAGTAAATTATTGTTTACTGGGTGAGAAGAGTAAAAACGTGTTGTATGTCCTACACTTGATATACCATACTTTATGTTGTGTGATCAAATCAAGCAGGTTCTAAATGTTTTCATTTGCCCTTACTAAGATATAAGCAGTAGCGAAATATTTCTGTTTAGTTCATAAAGGCAACTCTACTGTTTTCTGACAAACCATGCTTGTGAGAGTTCAGCTCAAGCTACTTCTTTGATTCCATATCCACTTTCAGCTATTTTTACTTGAGACAATGCATGAAGTTTTCCATAAAAAGATTACAGGATGCCGTGTATTGTAGGTTCTCTAATCTACTTTTGGTTCTTCTAGACCTTCCAGTTCACTAGAATCTTAGAAGTATGAGGATTATCTTTCACTGTGAGGAGACTGGCGAGAAAATACACAACTACAAAGTTTTCTCCGATGGTATCTATCAGGGCTGATAGAATGGTATCAGAGTGGACTTGGTAATATCATAGATTCTCTTATTTCAACAATATTGAGAGACTGCATTTTGGCACAGTTTCTTCTCCCTCTTCATGACACAGCGAAGATTCAGACAGATATCTGACTGGTTCATTAACCTACCCCTAATAAAAAAACTCCATAGGCTTAACGTTGGGTCACTGTATTCGGTCTGGAGTTCAGAAAAATGAAAAATATCGCTCTAGTGGGATACACTTGACAAATGACGTCATTTGTTAATGTAGAAGTAATTTAGACGGGCGGGGTAGGATAAATTCTAAACCGAACTCGAGTTAGTTGTGTTATTGTTCATTGCACTCCGGCAAGATCGTGTATTACTGCTCTTGGCTTTGCCTCGCGCAGTAATACGCGATCTTGCTGTCGTGCGATAAACAACAACACGACTAACTCTTGTTAGGTTTCTCCACATTACCACACCATACCACCTTCAGACAGATACCCTATCTTAGCCTAGTATAAACTTCCATTATTTGCCAGTATGGTAACTCATACTCGATTAGTGGGGATAAAGAGATGTATGTTTCCAGTCTAAGATAAAATCAGAAGTATATTTGTCTCCTCGTTTACCATCTTGTTTGGAGCGCTTCCGAATATTCACTTGGCTATGAACTTGTTCTTATTACCGCACACTCCAAACTCAACCAAACACTCCTCAATTCCTTTTTAATATCAATCGCAGAGTTCCCTTCGACTCTCACTACAACTGGCACATTGCGTCACTTTCTGGTTGCCATCAGAGGTAGAAATCTCTTCATCTCGAGTGGAGATACACATTATCTGCATACAACTGAGGACTAAGGCTAGAGCGAGCTGGGAACAGCAATAAATATCTACCATCACAGTTACTCGCTCTCATGCGTTCTGGCCCTTTTACGTGGTCTATATGGTACAGTCTACATGTCCATCAAGCGGAACAACACGGAGGACGAAACGTCTTCACGGGGGTACATGTTAAATGTCGCAAACTATATATATATATAAATGTATCAATGTCCATTTTTACACGTTCACAATGTTAAGGTGATACAAGCAGATGTGTGACAAGTGCCAGATCACACAGTGGCATCATCGAGTATCACTCAACCATCTTATTTTTTTGTTTTATATTGGCGCCAGTCTACTATTTGTAAAAAGATACCATTTTAATAACAACACATGCATTGGAGACTGAGTTATACACAAAAGCTTTTTTTTAAATGCCTATATCAGAAATCAATAAGTTAATTATTTCACTTTGACATTTTGTTTCTGGCCTGTTGGAGACAATGATCCCTGGGGAGACCGGGAGAACGAGACACGGGAGACTGACACGGGGTCTCCTAGGTTACTTTTAGAGTGATAGGAACTATACATTCAGCCGTGTACCCTCAGAGCATTTTCTAAAACAGGAGTCCATCTCACATACCAGAACAGAGTCAGGGCTTTACGCAAACAAGTTGCCTGGCTTCGGTCACATTCATTCTACAGTGTCTCCATCGAGCTTATACCACACGCCATCAGGTCTCCATTCTCAGGCTGCTACAAATCCAGCACATCTCTTTTCACTACACTACTGGCATCTAGCCAGCCAAGCGTCATCCCAACTGTAGAGATATAGCTCAATGGTGCCTCATCACCCAGGCATACTGAGGTGCCCTTACCACAGGCAAACAGGTACGGAAAGACAGTATCTATGTGCAAGTTATCCAAGCAAGCAAGCTTCCATAAGCATATACACTGCGACAAGCGACTTGTTATGTACAGACACTGTGTATGTGGAGCGTCACAATACCTTCTCTGGTCGCCTCACATAATATTCGCCCTCACACCCGCTTCTCGTCACTGGCACACACACATCTGCTGACTGACAGGCTTCACGTTATCGGTGATAAAACAATATCAGGGTTCGTACATAGTCTAGAATAAAAGCCCAATAAAATTCCAGGCCTTTTCCAGGCTTTTCCAGGCTCTAATATATTTTTTCCAGGTCACTGGCTTTAAAACCATGTCATTATGAGATACGTTACCAAATTTCGTTGAAATTGCCTTATTTTTCCTTACTACCAGTAGAGTTTCAGTGGTTTTGGATAGATATGTTCAAAATTCTCCTCTTTTTTTGCCACTTTTAAATATGAAGACAAATAATCACATCCATGCTATATTTCATAGACAGTCAGGTACCGTAGCTAGGGAAAGTTAATAATGACTCAAATTTCATAGACTAAAAGATTATTTTTATGCAAAACCAAATTTTTCAGGTTTTTCCAGGCTCTATATGAGAATTCCAGACTTTTCCAGGCCTGGAAAACCCAAAAGCATAATTCCAGGCTTTTGCAGGTTTTCCAGGCTCTGTACGAACCCTGTCATTATGATGTGCACCAAGTCTAGGTGCACTCTGCCACCATACAACAGATCATTAACACAAGCAAGCAGACCTCTCGACCCCAGCCACACACCTAAAAACACCATTTGAAATGACGATCAAGTATCCTTAATGGATCTAGAAAGGAGAAAGATCCTTACTCAAAAACCAGTAGTATACTTGCAATATGACTGCAGAACAGTAAAGTCATTATTTCTTTTAAAAGTAGGGGGGAACCTAGAATAATAGAATAAAACTGATCAAGTGCATTGCATTTTTCTGCTCGTATCAATGATGGTGTAGTCATCTAAGAGGGAAGAAGTTCGCGCATCTTCTGGCACAGCGATTTCTGGACACCTTTTTTTTTAAGTCGAATATACATAGACAAGACAGCAGTCTTAGGTTTCCATTAAATCAGCCCTCACATATGCATAGGGTGAGAATCTCATCACGAATTCAATGTGAGTAGGTCCGTGGTGGCGATGTTCGGGGATGGAGCTCCGAGCGGGGCCGGGCGCACCCTGCCTCACACTCTCCTTGCATGGTTGCGGTGTGAATTGCGGGTATTTGCGCAGTCTCTGACCTAGCGTCCATGTGCCCGGCGACTGGTGCAGGTTGAAGGTGGCCCGCACTCGGCTCACACCTGGTCGTACATGTGAAGGTGGCCCGCACTCGGCTCACACCTGGTCGTACATGTGAAGGTGGCCCGCACTCGGCTCACACCTGGTCGTACATGTTGGGGGACGATGTGTGTGATGTGGACGCGCTGCTGGACTCGGCTTTCTGTGCCATTGCCCGCTTGATGTATAGATTCAGAAGCTTCATCTGTAAAGTACAACGAGATCTGTCTTAGCCTCCCATCAAAAATGTCAGAGTAGCGATAACAAATCAACAAATTTATTATCCACCTAATACAAAATGTCAATAGAAAACACATAGGGCATTTGTATAGACATACCCGGCGCATACGGATATGTTGTATGCTCCGGGTGGCGCATACGGAAAAATAGTGCGTATGGAAAAATAGTGCATAGCTAAAACAAACTGATATTTTGACATGCCACTTGTCCAGAAAAAGGTGGATAATAAATACAATATAGACTGGTTTCAGATAAAAGCGGTTGTATGCTCCTCGGAGTTGTCTCTCCATAATATCCAGACAGTATTAAGGGGGTGTTCCACTGGACCGACGGTAGCCGATTCCGTAGCCAGACAATCGCCGATTATTATCGGATGCCCTAGAATTTCTCAAATCTTTGCAAAATGGTAATTTATTAAACTATTATTATCAGAATTAAATAAATTACAATACGTGAGCTTCCTCTTAAGGGCCCAGGAGCAATTGATCGGGTGAGAAATCGGCCTGGTGGATTCACCCCTTAAAGATAACAAATCAACAAATTTACTTACTTTTAAATAAAAGTCACATTTGAAAAAGAACTATGGGTGGAGGTATAATCATAAAAAAACCCAGACACAGTTGTTTTTTATTTGAAGGTGTTGTTAGATTTGACCAAGATGACAATCAAAGAGGTGTCAAGAAATATCACTCAAAGGATCACGACGTTTCGCGCAAGTTCAGAGCGCTTCATCAGGTGATGAAGAAAAAGAAAAAAAAGATCAGCCGCCCCCCATCCACCTCAATCTCTAGGCTTACCAAAATAAATATTACAATATCTTTATCAAATTCATTCTATTGGGCAATTAATCTATTTAGAACCCTAACCTTCATTTACTTCACTTCAAGAGTAACCATAATTCAAAGCTGTCTACCCTATTCTACCTCTCTTCAAAGAAATTGGTGTTAGTAAGCAAGTTGGTTGCACCACAGTAAAGAAATTAAAGTCTTCTGAGGACAGGTAAATATTATCACAATCTTCTGATGTTAGGTAAATATCATTATAGTATTCTCAGGGTAAGTGAATATCATCATAATCTTCTAAGGGTAGATATATATCATTATGACCTAAAGGTAGATATATATCATAATAATCTTCCAAGGATAGGTAACTATTATTACAGTCTTCTAAGGGTAGATATATATCATTATATTCCTTTAAGGGTAGGTATATATCATTATGATCTTCTGAGGATAGGTAAATATTATCAGTCTTCCAAGGGTGGATATATGTCATAATAATCTTTTAAGGGTAGGTATGTATCATTATAATCTTCTCATGGTAGGTAACTATTATTATAATTTTCTCAGGGTAGGTATATATCATGATAGTCTTCTAAGGGTAGGTAAATATCATTAAAATCTTTTCCAGATAGGTAGATATCATTTTATCATTCACCCAATAGGGTGTTTCCATACTAAGCCTATGGAGCCTCCAGACTGCTACTGAGTAAAATACGGAAAGCCGTATTCTCCTAGGAGAATACAGCTTTTTTGGCCACCTGACGGGCATTATAGGAACTATTCATATAAACCCTGCATTGTGCTTGCGTTGAATTTCTAAATATTTCTAAATGTTTTCCTAATAATTAGTCAAAAGGTGAGTAATAAAAACAACATCACCATGATTTCGATCTGTGTGGCCGTATTCTCCTTGTAGTTGACGCTACGCAATACTCCTCGCTATCACTCAGAGTTTTACTACGCGTCAACTACAGTGAAGAATATGGCCACTCAGATCGAAATCATGGTAATATTGTGTATATAGTCTTCTAAAGGTAGAACTATATTATTACTGTATTCTCAGTATTAGTAAATATTATTATAGTGCGTATGGAAAAATAGTGCATAGCTAAAACAAACCAATATTTTGACATGCCACTTGTCCAGAAAAAGGTGGATAATAAATACAATATAGACTGGTTTCAGATAAAAGCGGTTGTATGCTCCTCGGAGTTGTCTCTCCATAATATCCAGACAGTATTAAGGGGGTGTTCCACTGGACCGACGGTAGCCGATTCCGTAGCCAGACAAGCGCCGATTATTATCGGATGCCCTAGAATTTCTCAAATCTTTGCAAAATGGTAATTTATTAAACTATTATTATCAGAATTAAATAAATTACAATACGTGAGCTTCCTCTTAAGGGCCCAGGAGCAATTGATCGGGTGAGAAATCGGCCTGGTGGATTCACCCCTTAAAGATAACAAATCAACAAATTTACTTACTTTTAAATAAAAGTCACATTTGAAAAAGAACTATGGGTGGAGGTATAATCATAAAAAAACCCAGACACAGTTGTTTTTTATTTGAAGGTGTTGTTAGATTTGACCAAGATGACAATCAAAGAGGTGTCAAGAAATATCACTCAAAGGATCACGACGTTTCGCGCAAGTTCAGAGCGCTTCATTAGGTGATGAAGAAAAAGAAAAAAAAGATCAGCCGCCCCCCATCCACCTCAATCTCTAGGCTTACCAAAATAAATATTACAATATCTTTATCAAATTCATTCTATTGGGCAATTAATCTATTTAGAACCCTAACCTTCATTTACTTCACTTCAAGAGTAACCATAATTCAAAGCTGTCTACCCTATTCTACCTCTCTTCAAAGAAATTGGTGTTAGTAAGCAAGTTGGTTGCACCACAGTAAAGAAATTAAAGTCTTCTGAGGACAGGTAAATATTATCACAATCTTCTGATGTTAGGTAAATATCATTATAGTATTCTCAGGGTAAGTGAATATCATCATAATCTTCTAAGGGTAGATATATATCATTATGACCTAAAGGTAGATATATATCATAATAATCTTCCAAGGATAGGTAACTATTATTACAGTCTTCTAAGGGTAGATATATATCATTATATTCCTTTAAGGGTAGGTATATATCATTATGATCTTCTGAGGATAGGTAAATATTATCAGTCTTCCAAGGGTGGATATATGTCATAATAATCTTTTAAGGGTAGGTATGTATCATTATAATCTTCTCATGGTAGGTAACTATTATTATAATTTTCTCAGGGTAGGTATATATCATGATAGTCTTCTAAGGGTAGGTAAATATCATTAAAATCTTTTCCAGATAGGTAGATATCATTTTATCATTCACCCAATAGGGTGTTTCCATACTAAGCCTATGGAGCCTCCAGACTGCTACTGAGTAAAATACGGAAAGCCGTATTCTCCTAGGAGAATACAGCTTTTTTGGCCACCTGACGGGCATTATAGGAACTATTCATATAAACCCTGCATTGTGCTTGCGTTGAATTTCTAAATATTTCTAAATGTTTTCCTAATAATTAGTCAAAAGGTGAGTAATAAAAACAACATCACCATGATTTCGATCTGTGTGGCCGTATTCTCCTTGTAGTTGACGCTACGCAATACTCCTCGCTATCACTCAGAGTTTTACTACGCGTCAACTACAGTGAAGAATATGGCCACTCAGATCGAAATCATGGTAATATTGTGTATATAGTCTTCTAAAGGTAGAACTATATTATTACTGTATTCTCAGTATTAGTAAATATTATTATAGTATTCTGATACGAGCTCTAGCTCTTATTATAGTCTAGCTGATACGCGTATCTCACCTTGCTGCCGGTTAACTGCGCTAAGTGTGGCCGGAGCCCCTCTCCGATCACCACGTAAATGTTCACCAGGCAGAAGACACTTGCTTTCCGTACACTGCTTTCCCTGTTGTCATAAACCTGTGGACAGAGAATCCATTCATCATTCACATGTCACAGACAAAGGCAATAAAGAAAAGTTTCAACCAAAGTTCAAATGTTGGTACTAAAAGATAAGGTAAGCTGTGTATGTTCCGTTTTCCATGAATGTCCTTTTTATTTGTATTAAGGTTTGTTTGTTTGGGTAGTTTAACGTCCAATTTGTTCAATTAGACTTTTGTATTAAGCCTTGATACTTTTGGCCAATTTCATTATCATTTTGCAACACAACCCGGCAAATCTTGTTATTTACAATAATAAGTGACTCTAATAAAACCATGAAAAAAAAGAGAAAAAAAAGAAGGCTTTAATTTGGCCATTGGGATTTTATGAAACCGGCCCCAGATGGGTCGTCGTTCCAACTACAAAATGTAAGAGACGAGAAGCTGGACTGAGACTCACAGCGATGAGACCGGGGATGACGTCAGCGAGGAGACGCTCAAGGACGTCACGCGAGATGACCTCGACGACCTTGGACTGGACCTTGATGGCGGCGAGGTTGATGGGAAACTCGGCGGTCTGGATGATGGGGATGAGTACGCGCACGCACTGTTCGTGGTTGATGGAGCTGGCCAGCGTGGACGCGCACTCCTCAGCAGCACGCGTCACCTTCAACGAACAAACGACAAGATCAGTTCACAAACTTATACTCCCCACGACAAACTCAAATAGCTAAACCCACAACGCTATACTCCCCACGACAAACTCAAATAGCTAGACCCACAATGCTATGCTCCCCGCGACAAACTCAAATAGCTAAACCCACAATGCTTTACTCCCCGCGACAAACTCTAATAGCTAGACCCACAATGCTATGCTCCCCGCGACAAACTCAAATAGCTAAACCCACGATACTATACTCCCCATGACAAACTAAAGTAAAAAAACTCCCCACGACAAACTCAAATAGCTAAACCCACAACTCTATACTCCCCACGAAAAACTCAAATAGCTAAACCTATAAACACTATACTCCCCGCGACAAACTCAAATAGCTAGACCCACAATGCTATACTCCCCATGACAAACTCAAGTCGAAAAACTCCCCACGACAAACTCAAATAGCTAGACCCACAACGCTATGCTCCCCACGACAAACTCAAATAGCTAAACCGACAACGCTATGCTCCCCGCGACAAACTCAAATAGCTAAACCCACAACGCTATACTCCCCATGACAAACTCATGTTGCTATACCCACAACTTTATACTCCCCACAACGAATTAAAATAGCTAAACCCACAACGCTATACTCCCCATGACAAACTAAAGTTGCTATACCCACAACTCTATACTCCCCACAACAAAGTCAAATAGCTAAACCCACAACGCTATACTCCCCATGACAAACTCAAGTTGATATACCCACAACTCTATACTCCCCACAACAAAGTCAAATAGCTAAACCCACAATGCTATAATCCCCATGACAAACTCAAGTCAACAAACCCACAACCCATTTCTCCCCACGCCAAATTCAAGTCACTAATTTGGTGTGGTTTGTTTGGTTTTATTTAACATCCAGTCAACCATTATAGGTCCAGTATTTCTCAAGGTTCTTTTACACCACACGGGTGGTGATCGAATCTATGTGATGAATTCAGGTAGGAATCTCACCCCCACACATTTACTGAGGTGAGAGTTCTTTTACTTCCCACACCACATAGACATAGTATGAGAAGGATTGGTCTTTGATATAGATATAAATCTACCACTGCTGGGAGTGAAGGAGAAAAGTGGCTGCAGTAGGACTCTTTTCTCTTTCACCCATCGAGTCACTGAATCCACAAGGCTATACTCCCCACGACAAACTCAAATCACTAAATCCACAACGCTAAACTCCCACGAAAAACTCAAGTCGCTAAACCCACAACACTTTACTCCCCATGACAAACTCACATCACTAAACCTACAACTCTATATTGCCCATGACAAATTCTGATTAACTGGACTTACAACTTTTTTAAAGACAATTTTAATTGAGGGAACATCGTGTGTACAATGACAGAGTTCAGCAATACAGCCATTCTTACCTCTTTAACTGGATCTTTGTGAGCCTCGAGAATCTTCAAGATCGTTAGCTCAGCATAATCCTTAAAGCGGTCCGGTTGATACTTTAATATCTCCCTAAGAACTCGTAAACTAAGCGCGCGAATCTGTGCCTGCAAACAAAAACAGTCACGATTACTTTATATCAAAAAAGATTTAGACGACAAGGCGAAAAACACTTCTAATCTCAACCGATACTAAAAAAAAAAAATTTAAAGGTTACCTTAACTTTGTGAGTGATATAAGGTCGTAATTTTTCGTTGAGACAGAAAGTGATTTCCATTTCATTTTTTCTTTTTTTTTCGTGAGCGACCTTATCTTACATATTAGATGATTCGTTCTTGAATTTCCAATCTGAAAATAGGGGCTATTTTCATCAAATTTTCAAAATATAGAAGTTGCAATCAGTGTAGATTAATGTAATAAGAAAAATAAAACATTTAAAACACTAAATCATCATTCTATTCGATTTGAGAATTACCAACAAATGTTACCATTCGTATATTCATTTGAACTTATCATATCCTGAATTTCTTGAAATTAAAAATATAAAATCAAAAAAAAAAATTTATATTAAAAAAAAAAAATACATTTTTTTTAAAAAGGTGAGGAGAAGAGGACTCACATCGGTGTCGCCCAGAGTCTCGAGCAGGAGGAGGAGGATGGTCTTGAAGTGCTCGTCCCACACGCCGAGTGTTCCTTCCCGCGTCATCTTGATCAGCTGCAGCATGGCGTTCTTACGCTCCTCTTGTCTGCAAGCCACACACAGTCCAGGTGAGATTTAAATGCACGGGGCGGGGAAGGGCCGATAAGGGGGCCATCCATCAGGTACATACATACATAATATTGACCAGGGATGTCAGTTGGGGTCAGGGAAAAAAGTGGAAATATTTTTCATGTGGATTTTTCTGCCACAGAGAGACTGAGAGAACATGGATAAAATGTCCCTGTCTGTCACGGCATGGGGCTGAGGGTCTGTTGGGAGTTTCAAACCACTGTTTTATTGGTGTTACTGAGGCTAAATCCACATCATATTTGTTTGACGTAAGGAAAGAAATTATATACTGAATATGGAAAAGTGGATTTCCACGGAAAAGTGGAAAACTGACATCTCTGATTGACTTATTTCAGATACAAACGGCCGTATGCTCCAAGGAGTTGACGTGTAGTAATATCTGAGCGTATGTGAGGATATTGCACAGTCAACACTGAGGAGCATACAACCGCTTTTATCTGAAACCAGTCTATATTGTATTTATTATCCACATTTTCTGGGTAATTGGCACTATTTTTCCGTATGCGCCATCCAGAGCATACAACATATCCGTATGCTCCGGGTATGTAGATATAAACGCGCTATGCCTTTTCTATGGACACTTTGTATTAGGTGGATAATATATACGAGGAGGGGGTGGGGGGGTGGATAAAAAATTTAAGAAATTTTGCGTATGCTCCTTCTTTGTTCTATTGCATACAAGATTGAGAGGGAGGGTGGATGCGCTCATTTGGATGCGCCCAGATGGTCACTCGGCTTCCCCTCAATGATGATTGCAGCGCATCCAAACTCTTGGAGTATTGTCTTTTGATATGATCCTCGATCCCGTTCTATATAAGTCTTTATCTCACCCCTGGAATAAATTTCCATAGGCTTAACATTGGAAACTCGTTCCCCATGCCCCTACGAGTATTGCAGTCCGTTTTCCATGGTCTATATCCTGTGTATTGTCCATTCATTTAGTGCACACAGGGGTGAGATAAATACAGAAAGCAGCTCATTTTGGTCAACAAAGTCATTCTCCAACTCGTTTGAATGCTGCGTGATATTCACTTGGCTGTCGCCTCATTCATATCACACCGCATCAAACTCGTGAAGAACGACGACTTTGACCAAAACTTGTTGGTTTCTTCTTTAGTACTCACCGCTCATTGTGGTTGGACAGCTCGGTCAGGATCTCGGCAATGACATCCGACTCATCCATGGGAATTTCTGGAAGCATGAGACCCGTATGAGACAGTGTGGGACATAGTCATGTACTAAAACTCAGCTAATCTTCACCTTTTAATCCGTACCAACCAATAAATGAATCCCCCAAAAAATGATCCCTACACAAATTAGTCACGACTACCCAGTACCAAATACAAAACGCACACGTTTCACCTACAGAGGGGAGGGGATACTAGGAGCCTATAGAAGTATTTTCTCCAGTCTCTTTGTCAATATAACTGATAATATGTCTGATATGCATACTAGTAGGTAACTAGAGTTGTGGTGAACGATATTTTCCTGAATTAGAGAGATAACTGTGTTCATAGCTGTTAATGTATTGTCCTATCGATGGAACGGTTACTGGAGAACTCGACCAGAAACGAAGTCGACCCATAGTTGTCAAGAGAACTCGACCCGTTTGTGAGAAATCGACCCACGAAGTCAATCCGTTTTAGACACTTATAAGGATAAGACAGTTTCATAGAGACGGAAATCCGACTAGTTGACTTTTAGACTGATAAACCAGCAGATTTGGAAAGTAAGATCAGCTAGGTTTATGGGTAGGGGTAGTGATATGGATAGGGTTAGGGGAAGGGTTTTCTGTTTGATTTTTCCCCCAGAGAAGACCAAATTTTAAGCCAAGATAACATACTAACTACTAAGTATAGTATTTATCCAAATTTGTATTAATAAGACATTTGAGTTCAGAAGATTTAAATGGGTTTTTATGGGTCAAATTCTTCTAGGTGAGGTCAAGTTCGTTTCGGTTTGAGTTTTTTTATAGGTCGAGTTTGTTTTGGGTCGAGTTCTCCAGTATTCAATCGAACACCCAGGTAGGGTAGTCACAGGGGATCGGTTCAAGGACCGGCAAACAGGAAGCACATTGGGGATATCAAACACATGTTTAACAGGGAGTCGGCACACATTATCTCACCCCTGATATTTTTTCCCCATAGACTTAACATTGGGAACTCGCACTCAATACCCATGGAGTATTTAGAAAAAATACTCAATAGTATTTAGAAAAAATACTCAATGGGGGATTATGTCACAAATGCTAGCCAATTAGTCAATGTGAGGGGTGAGATAAATTGAGAAACTTATTCAAGTTAACGGTCAGAGCTCGATCCCATCTCATTTGAATCGCTCCGTATTTCATGCAGCTTTGCCTTGAGAATTGCTAAGCGATTCAAACTCGATGGGATACAAGCTCTGACCATAAACTTTCATGGGTTCCCTCTATAGAACATACATCTCTGTATCTCTGGCTGTACATTCGGTACAAAACACAGTGGATAAAAACCCCATCTCCCAGGATAATAGACAAGTAGCGGCCGACGGGTACAGAATAACCACACCACTCAGACTGCCACAGACCCGGCCGCTAACCCAGACTTATCAACTTCACTCAATGTATCTCTCATACAGACAAATGATAATAACAAAATAAAAATGATAATAAAATGTTGAACTCTGATGATAATGATAATAATGATAAACAAGATGAGGTCTCGGGTGTGATTTGTAAATGTTGTGATTATTTTTCTTGAATTTTTTTTTTGAATTTTTTTTATCAAATAATTTGTTTAAAGCATCGGTTGTGATCAGAAGTTCCTACCTCGTAACCTAAACGCAGACTGTAAATGTTGTGAGAGTTTTGCTCATCAGCTCCAGAAACTCGACTCGGTTTGAGCCCACATCAAAGAAACCAGGGGCTCGTTGAATAATCTAGGTTCATACACGAACCCCTTTTCTTAATCTCACCCCTGGTACAAGTTTAGCCATAGGAATAACATCAGAAAAATATACTCAACGATCACCCCCGTAAAGTGGCATAGTGAATTTGCTAAGTATATTCTGATTATTCTGAAGTTGTGATGATATTTAATGTCATAGAAAGGGGTAAGATAAATCCAAAACCGCACTTGAATCGTAAAATAGACAATACTCCACTCGTTTGGCTGTGCCATAATTGTCACTCGGCTTCGCCTCGATGACGATTGCAGCCCATCCAGACTTTATTTATACGATTCTCGATGCAGTTCTATATGAGTACCTAATACAAGGGTTATCGTTCAATGGGGTTTAAGTCTGTTTGCCAAGGCAGTATTAGCCGTCCAGATGGTCGTCCATAAGTGTTGTTTAAAGTTGACCCACATCAACCCTGAGTCTCCTTGCCATACAGAAAAGGGTTTACATGTACAAACCTAGATTATTCAAGGGCCCCAAGAGCAACATCTCCAGATACATCTTTTTTCGCAGTATAAAAAATATCACACCAGTAAATAAGATATAATTTTATTTTTTCTTTCACGGTTGCATCGCCCGGGGGGTAGGACGTTGCCTCGTCTTCTTTTAAATAAATAAAACAGAGTGAACTATTCATCTGTGGACTAGAAAAGGATAAACGAAATACATTGAGTGAAGCGGGCAGCCGAACCAGAATATCGGTCCAGTTATTTTTTACTTAGATCTCTTTGCACTGCGCTCACCAGGTTGTTTATTTGGGAGGCCAAGAAGATTCTTCCAAGGGGCTAGGGAGAGAGAAAATAGTAAATCCACATTAAGCAACCAGCAAAACAACAACCAATAAAGTCTGCGAAGAACACGCAGTGTTCCTATGGAGACAGAATTTTGAATTGCATTATTTCTTACAGGCAGGAGGGTTAGGGTTTAGTAGGTGGTGGTGGTTAGGAGGTGGGTTAGGAGGGCAAGGCCGGAGTATGGAATGTACACACATTCTTAGACAAGTGGCAACAACTTGATTAGACGAAGAATGGGAGCTGGTTATCGGCCCATTTTTATTGGCCGACGAAAGCGGTGTAGATTTTTTTTAGTTCTCCATTGGCCGTCACCGATCTACAGTCAGGAACCACCGACAGACCTTTAGCACTACTGACGCAAAATGGAAATGGGCTTTTAGAAGGACTCAAAAAATCTACACCATTTTCGTCAGCCATTGGAAACAGACTTTATACAGGACGAGACAAAAACAGACCAATCCCCACACACTAATCGTGCTTAGTCCGTTACCGCTAGGACAAATCACACTCAGTCACCGGGAAAACTTACATCTTAAAATGTACTTTACAAAAATTACAAAACCACAAATTTACAACAGAGAAAAATACTGTTGAGAAGTACTCTCCCTCTGAAAAATAAACGGCCCTGGGTCAAAGTCAATTTGGATTTATGCAACAAGGCCAGTGTGCGTAGTGATCTTCACGGAGCAGTAGCTGAGTGAATACAGTAGCAGTATGAGCGAGTTGCTTAAATCTAAACTGATTCTCATCGAGAGTCGTTTAGTATTTATCCTTCTCCCGTCTTCACAATTTTTGATTGAATGAATAGTTGCATAAAAAACATTTTATGCCACGCCCCATCGAATACACACTCAATGCTACATTTATGTTGTTTTTTTTATTAAGGGGAGGATAAAAAGGTATACTCAGCTGCACAAATTTCACAGAAATGATGTCATTCGTGATAGTTATTTACACCTAGGTTAGTTGGTAAACAAAGCATATGAACACCATAATTTGACCATGTAGCTGGGGTCTGGTGAAATACTTTACGTGGGGTGGGAGGGAGGGGTCTCAACTGGTTCTACTTTTTAATCATTTAGACCAAAACGTTGTAATGTCAACAGGTTAGAAAGGACAAGGGTGGTACACGAAGAGACTTTTCACCAATGACTTGGTACTGCTGTACAGTCATTATTTACAGCCCAACTGGTATTAGCATTTATAAAACAGCTAATTTTGGAAGCGTGTGTCCAGGTGACACGTCTGAACATCGATCACTGTCATGCGGCAGATCTGTCCAGTACAAGTGTCCCGCCTGCACATTTACGTGTACAGGAGCCCTCCCGTTGTCGCACGCCGCATGGTTGAGGGTTCACAAAATTCATAGCATTCACTCTCGCCTTGTGAGTCCTGGGTATATGTAGCTAAACTCGGCTTTCTGTAATCATGGACTCCCACGTAATAGAACTAAGAAGGAGGAAATGCAAAGTTTTTTTACCCCCACCTCCTTCAGTGCGAAAGTACTTTATGGATGACTTCTTCGGCATTTCATAATTCTCAATGGCCAGGATCATTGAACTGTGCAGAACTTACTAAGAACTGACAGACTGCTTTGATGACAAGCTGGCTTGCTCTCTCCCTCCATTTCTGACCAGAAGGAAATGCAGAGTTTCGTTCAGTTCAACAGGGTTAGGTTTGCCCATGTTGATAATGCCCATTATACATGGTGATCAATATTTCACACCCACCAGTCTGTCTGTGGCCAGTATTTCACACCTACCAGTTTCTGTGTGACCAGTATTTCACACCTCCCAGTATCTGTTTGACCAGTATTTCACACCTACCAGTATCTGTGGCCAGTATTTCACACCTACCAGTATCTGTGGCCAGTATTTCACACCTACCAGTATCTGTATGACCAGTATTTCATACCCATAATTCTGGTTGGCCAGTATTTCATACCCGCCAGTTTGTGTGTGGCCAGTATTTCACACCTATCAGTATTTGCGTGGCCAGTTTCATATCTGTCTATTGCATCAGCCCTGTTCATTACACATTCACTAGTCTCTAAGTGGCTAAACCCTCACATCCATCAACCTTGTTTGTTATGTCACACCCACTAGTCTCTATAGGGTTTCACACCTAGTTAGTCACACACTCGTACATCCAGGTCAACGAAAGGCTTCATTCACATTGAATTAAATCATGTTTTTAAAATGTCATTCGTGTCTACGAAAATTATAATGTCTTCAGTCAATTATGATAGTTTATGTTTTTTCTTCTACCTTTCACAGAGGAAACTATAGGAGATCCTAGAAAACAAAAAACTACCAATAATACATACTTAATAGAACCTTAGCAATAGATCTTATATCAGGTGCCTGTATATCTAATATAATAGATGGTTTCAACATGAAATAATCATGGCTATTGAGACAGAGAGTCAAGATAGCTAAAGTGTCCTGTGATAGTACCACAAGGCCAAATAAAGTATATATTTTTCTTCTTTGAAAAAAAAATAAAAAATTACACTGCGAGGGTTTTCAATATGTTACAAGACTGACAGCACTGTCCAAGTTGGCTTAGCAACATTTATTTCAGGGAGGTGTTTTTAAAACTAAGAACCATACTGTCGGAACGATTACGATTAGGACTAACCTCAGGCGATAGTGAACACGATCAGAGTGTCAGTCCGTTTTTTAAATGAAGCCCTAGGAATTCCTGGAAATCTTTTGCAGAACTTATCATGTACAGACACAGTATTCCTGTTTTCGTATTATTATATAACTTAAAATATGCCATTTTTAACTTTGCTTCTGGGCGAATTTTTGGATTTCGCCGCCGTACATGCCCCATATGCCACATACATACCCCATACGTCACTTAGATGTTGAACGGATATAAATACGACATGGGCAGGAGGGGGCTGTATGTGTAGGATATACTACCACAGGTATATAATAATAGAAATAAAGATATTTCACTGATCGTCTTGTAAGACTGTCCTCCATAAAGACAGATCACTTTCCGTAACGAGAATGCAACAAAGACCAAAATAAGATTAATTCTCTTATCGTTGTTAGTTTTAAAAACACCTCCCTGAGCCTGTACAAAGTAACATCACTATGCTGAAGGGTCAACAACCTCTAGCATCGAAGTACTCCATTTCAAATCGCTACATCATGAGCCCGTAGTTTAATTACTGTTCACAACTAGTTTGTTTTAAAAAAAATGTCACTAAAATAGTAACATACACTATTACCTCGAGCAAATATTTTGATTTCACCCCGAGAAATTCACCATTTTGCAAAGAAACAGACTGATTGATAGACTTCAATTATTTGAATGTACAGATTACTTATATATGTAATATGATTAAATATTAGGATATTCGCTTAAAACTACAAAGTGCTAAATGGGTATTAAAATTGGTGTAGGTTTTACAGAGATGCCAGCTAGGTTTTACAGAAAAATATGGAATTTTTTTTAATTTTATCTGCACTTGTTAACTTTAAGCGCGGATTCCACCGAGCGACTGAAACCTCCGAAATGGAGATCAGGCGGGATTGGAGAAAATCAGGAAAAATCATTTATGCATAGCTGGCGGTGGAAGCGCCCACTTTTTTCTGGTAATTTCAGGCGCTAATATGATTTATCGTGTGAGTATATTCACTTCGTAGAGATATCATACGATATTCTTTGATATGTTCCAAAGAGACCAGAAACTTTCGAATAAAACCTAAGTGTGTTGGAATCAGTGCTTTAATATGATACTTAACTAATACGCAATATAAAAATTAATAGGACATAGCCGGAAAAGCTGACATCTCTGGTTTTGATTTACCTAAACTTAGACCTTTATGTTATAAGATGTACCTTAAAGGTGCGACCTCCCTATGTGTGTCTCTTAGAAGTGTCATGAGCTATTCACAAAATACTGAAATAGTTCTGCTATTTATGGATTTTCAATAAGTTGTTATTCTCGAAAATATCCTACTATCAACATATTTACAAAGGCTAATTGTATCTTAATAGATAGTACTCAGTTACTCCTAGAAATATTGTACATGTATGTCACTCCAGTAGCATATGTGTTGTGAATGATAAAAATGAAACAAACCAGTAAAATTAAACATAGAGGCCTGCATAAAGTAATTTTCTCAGAATTAAAGACTTGGCTACAATACCTTCTGACAAAGCCGATTCTACCTTGATTATAACTATATTATATATACGATTCTCGATGCAGTTCTATAAAAAAAAGATAAATAAATTTTAAAGTAATTCTTTCTGTAACATTGTAAGTAGTGGTTTCTCTCAATGTAGATTTTTCTTCTTCTATTTTGTTTTGATTTAGTAGATATTTCATCTTTGTACCTTACAGCAAAAAGGTGTCATTTCGTTGTGACGTCACGGCGTCTGTCTTATTACCTACCTTCATTAAAGAGTTCATTTTCAACATCGAAGACAGCTTCCGCTAATGCCGCCCGATTGTACCCATTTAAATTCTGAAAGAGATCGACAATGATTTTAAACAATTATTTTCAGCAATTGAAATTCAGGAGTAGTGAATCATATACACGTGTTCAGTCGAAGCACAATGCTTCAGGGGTAAAAATATGGAATTAAATGAATATACGCGTGCATGAATCTGTTGTAAATAAAAGACCTACCCAATGTAGTCATAGTTTGTATAAAGTTAGCATAGGATCAGAAGGAAGTCGACCGTAATGATGCCATGGGGCCATCCATAAAATAAGTATGCACTGATTGGAGGGGGGGGGGGGGGGGGGTCCGAAATTTTGGAAATTTTGCGTACATATTTTGTGGATGGCCCCAATCAGGGATTGCGATATAATCATATTTATCACTTCAGTGCTGTAACATTAATTCCTTGTTTATTTCAATGCTTGCACAAATAGATTTAATTAAGTGGGAAACAGGTATAGGGGGTTCTTGAAACAATATGGGGTTGACATGCACAGGTTCTATTGAGGTTTTTAAAAAGTGAGGACAATATTTCTTTGTTTTATAAAACCCTGATTTCCGGGATTTCTGACATCCCTGAAATTTAACTCTAACCCCATACTTTAACAGGGGTGTCAGTTGGGGTCAGAAAAAAAAAGTGGAAATGTTTTTCTTGTGGAGTTTGGTAGGTGTGAAGAGAAAACCATATCGGTATCTGCCACAGCTTTGGGGCTGAGGCCTTATGGAGAGGTTCAAAGCCCTATTCTATTGGTGCGATTGGGGCTTGATTAACATAACCTTTGTTTTATACATGGAACAAGAATTTCAGACACTGAAAATGAAAAGATTGATTTCTGTGAAAAAGTGGAAACCTGCCATCTCTGCTTTAAGGTAATGCTGTGTCAACTCACATCATCCTGGTAGTACGAGGGGTTGTAGTCCTGCTGTTGCTGTTGTTGCCTGCGGTGGTTCGTTCTCGGGGAGTCTGTCGTGTCGAGCGCGCCCTTCGTGTCGGGGCTGTCACCGCGGATGTCGTGCATCGAGCTCTGGATGCCCGAGTCCTGCGACGTACAGTCTCGCTCCTTCTTGGGGTCATCATAGTGTCCATCCAGCTTGCTCAGGTTCTGGATGTCGGCTGATGTCTTCTTGATGGAGTTGTAGATCTCCTCCGGGTTCATGTTCTCCGTCTCCATCTCGTCCATAGCGGGGCGGTTCGGTGACATCCGGTAGCGGGGCATGGGGTTGGTCGTCGGGCTGGTGATGTTACGCGGAGACAGAGGCTCCGATTCTTGTGTTGATGACGACCGGAGGTGATTGTGAAGGATTTTGGAGGCACCATCCTGAAACATGGACACATTTTACTCCATATTTATTTATTTTTTAAAAGATTATAATGTACTACAGCATTTATTACCACATACATTTATTATTGCCATAAGAGATATAGGGATAAGGAATCCATAACATATTTCTTGGGAGTTTGATTTTGTAGCGAATTCATGAAGAGCAATGATGACCAAGGTTTGACTGAACGAAGCAGTCCTTTATCATCCACCTAATCGGTGTACCACCAGTAGGATAAAGGTGGATAACAAATACAATAAACGGGTTTCAGAAAAATACAGTCATATGCTCCTCAAAGTTGGCCATACCCGCTTAATTATTCTGTAAACAGAACTCAGTGGTTCTCATCTTGATGCATTTTCTTCTTAGCATATTGGTGCACTTCAGTTAAAAGTGCATCCCCTCTATTAAAAAAGAAACCAACAAGTTTTGGTCAAAGTCATCTTTCTCTACAAGTTTGATGTGGAGTGATATGAAAAAAGCCAGCGCTGAGTGAATATCACATAGCGTTCAAACGAGTTGGAGAACAACGGCTTTGACCAAAATGAGTCACTTTCTGTATTTCTCTCACCCCTCTACACAGTAAAAGAATGGACGACACATTGGATAAATGACGTTATAGACCATGGAGAATGGACTGCAATACTATATGGAAAACGAGATCCCCATGTTATCACACCCCTGGTACAAGCTTAGCCATAGAAATAACATTAGGAAAATATACTCAACGATCACCCCCGTAAAGTGATAATACTATGCCACGGCCGTGGCGTATTGAATGTGATATGACGTCATATGTATTTGCTAGGTATATTCGAACTATTCTGATATTCTGATGCTATCTAATATCATAGAAAGGGGTGAGATAAATCCAGAACCGAACTCGAATCGTAAAATAGACAATATTCCACTTGTTTGGATGTGCCATAATCGTCACTCGGCTTCGCCTCGATGACGATTCCGGTACATCCAAACTTGTGGAGTATTGTGTATTTATACGATTCTCGATGCAGTTCTATATAATTATGCGTTTGGATCATAAATACCAGGGCTGAGATAAAAAAAAGATTCTCATCAGCACGCGGGAGACGGAGAGCAGATGAGGGTGGAGTTCTCACCTGGAATGTCTTTGGCAGGTGTGTGAGCATCATGGAAAACTCGGGAGTGTTCAAGTTGAATATCGCGATGAGGACTGCTTGGGCCGCCTGTAGAAAATCACCAAGATAATGAGTCGCTGTAACTCGAAAGAGCACGAAACCCATCAAAGGCACAACACATGACACGAAGACCCTCACCGAGAGAGCGAAAACACAGCTCACCGTCTCAGGTTTTCTTTTACATGAACCATTCTCTCGTCTACTCACTCTCAGAGATATATTCATGACAAAAATCAAGAGATATTGAACACAATTAAAATAAACTGTAAAAAAAGCAGAATATCTATTGAGAAACAATCTACATTATTCACATCATCATCCATAGAATTTCACTTTAATAAAAGAGGGCATACAGAGGCTGAGTAGTAGGCTCCATGTTTAGAGCGAGGCAGTGTGAATGATATGTGTGTGACATAAAGAGAAATGTATCATCAGGACATGGAATAGATAGAGGAAAGTGCATCGGAGAAATATGGACTTTCAAGTTGCTTCTCAATAATGTTCACTTATAAGGGAAAAACAAATTTTAAAAAGAAAAAGAAATCTATAGGAATGTGGTCAGGAAGCTACGGACCCCGAAGCTGACCCAAAACTGACGGTACCTTATTTTGTTTTAAATTATATTTAAAAAAAAAAGAATTCTTAAATCAAGAGGAAAAGGAGTGTTGGTATTCCTGGTTTGTTTTGGTAGTTTAACGTCCACTTGGTTCAATTATCTTACTATGGTTTACTTTACTAAAATGTGCATATCCCGTTGGAATAACAAGGTATGCTGCCTGGTTGATCCAGGCATCTTATTCTTCTCAGTTATATCTTATCAAAAATCTTACGTTCCCTAATGAAGTCAAGATTTTCTCTCTTGCCGGTGTTATGGAAATATTGTGCATTCCTGTTACATTAAAGGAATTTCTTCTTGCTCTTCTTTGTAGCCGTACAATGCAGCCACAAAGAAGAGCTGGAAGAAATTCCTAAAGAATATAACAGGAATGCACAGTGGGTGTGGGTGTGGGTGTGGGTGTGAATGTGGGTGTGGGTGTGGGTGTGTGGGTGTGGGGGAAGGGGCATGCCAGGAGAATCTTAGTTTCGTCTTGATAGACAATAGACTGGGTTCACACCACACGTCGCTTAGACAGTCGTAGACACGTGATGAGCGTAGACCATACATCAGGCATGGAACCACCTCGCGACAAACCAACAGCAATATTTACATTACTTAAACGAAGAATACCAGCAGGAAAGCAGTCTAAATCTCACTATTAATACACTGGTTATTCTTTCTTTCTTTTTTTTGCCATAGAATCACCACCATATGTTAATATAATGGCTAGATTTCTTGATCAAAATTTCTTGTTTTATTTTAAGTATGATATGGACATTTAAAGTTGCAAAAGGATTTACAACTTAGCGCTGGAATTTCCTCCCCCAACCCACCCTTGGAAAATTAACTTATAATTTTGTTTTTACCTACCATGTCACAAGATAACTACCTTCTAATTTTATTTTTTTTTTTAGAACCAAATTCAGGAGGATTTTACGATTTGAGAAGCAAGTTCATCACTTCCCCTAAAAACATTATACTCCGTCCGCAACTGAGTAGCTTTTGAAGTCCTGAATATGGTTCTCAAAGCGGGACCGAACCGAGTCACTGTCGAGTGGGTGGTTTTACGACAAGGAAGTCACTGCTGGTACCCGGTGAAAGCTACATCTCTGTTGGCCTTCGACCGACCAGCAACAATATGCAACTATCTTGATGTATGCTACACCATATCCGGAAAACATATGCACTGTATCAATACAAAAGGAATAAAGCTGCTTTAAATTAAAAAAAATAAATAAATAAAAAAAAGTAGACTTTACAAATTTGGAATTTCATGATGATAACAATATTTTATTGTTGGGATATTGGTTTGGCTACTAGAATCTAATTTTTTTTAAGAAGTTGACCAGTTAGCTAACCCTGCACCAGTTTGTCATCTAACTATCATGCGAGTATGTACATCTGAAGTTTATCTGATGTTGTGTTAGATCCATTACTATGTTTTATCGTTCCTATAAGCAGGTCGCCAACTACCCTTGTTATACAGGGATGTCAGCTGGGGTCTCAAAAAAAAAAAAAAGGGAAATATTTTTCATATAAAATTTGCCGCCTGAATAAATGCGAGAAAACATGGAAAGTATGTTGGTATTGGCACAGGAATGGTGTCGAGATGGTTTATTGGTTTGATTTAACGTCCAGTTAACCATTGCAGGTTCTCACCAAACTTTCTCAAGATTCTTTTACACCACAAGGGTGGTGATCGAATCTATGTAATGAATTTAGGTAGAAACCTCACCCCTACACATTTACTGAGGTGAGAGTTCTTTTACTTCCCACACCACACAGACATGGTATGAGAAGGACTGGCCTTTGATATAGCAGTAAATCTACCACTGCTGGGGGTGAAAGAGAAAGGTGGCTGCACACCACACCACACAGATATGGTATGAGAAGGACTGGCCTTTGATATAGCAGTAAGCTGCCTTAGGATGGTGTTGAGAGTTTGTAGGGGAGGTTCATATCACTCTTTTATTGGCGTGAAAGAGGCTTTATCAATATTATCTGTCCTTTATACAAGGAAAGATTATTCTATATACTCAAATTGAAAAAGTGGCTTTCCATGGAAAATTGGAAAGCTGGCATATCTGCGTATAATGTCCAGTCACATCGACAAATCTGGCTGTGATGTGCCACGGGGCGCACGGAAGCTGCTCAGAGAGGAGCTCGCTCACGCCTCGCTCGTCTCCGCCACCTCTATCGCCACAAGCACTTCTCAATGACTGGCGCGTGGACTTGATTATCCATCGTAGGCAAAGTCCCCATCGAAAATGTATGGTGCCTCGGTAAACCACTGCCAATCGTTTAAAAACTGTCAAATACACATATTCAAATCCACTGTATACAGCCTCAAAGCCATTGTATATGGGAAAATAGTCCCTTTGTGCTTTTGAGCAAAAGAAATCGTCCCTATTGATAAAACATTTCATATGTTAATTCCTAGGTTTAAGAGGATGGAAAATAAAACAACATAATGGTCTTATAGACAGGCAGCTCTGTCAAACACTCGAGGTTGACATCCTAATACACTCGCTAACGCTCATGTATAACTACGCGTGACGCACTCCTGGTTTAAGACCGCCTGTAACCCGCTGTCCACAGAACAGCAGACAAAGCCTTAACATTTGCACAAAATATATATATATGTATAAAAGTCCTGCTCCCACAGGCATAAAGTGACAAGTAACATAACCAAATAGTAACCAAAGTCTATACAAAATTCTGTTTTCAATTTATTAGAGAAATGAAATTTAGCCTTTTATATTTGATATGAACTGCACTAAAAGGGCACCTGTGAACTTAAGACCCAGAAGTGGTAACAGAGGATGTATCTGCTTTAGCAGATGATTCCTACCCTTTTTCACATCAATAAAAAAAAAAGAATAATAATAAAAAAGAAAGGTGGAAGTCTGTTTCCCTCTGCTAGCTCAACCTGTCATATGCCATGAGGGTATAAACGGGAGGTACCCAACATTTGAAGTAATTTTTCTTTTTTCGGGAGAAGGATGTTGAATCGTTCTATTTTGATTTTTAACACTTAAATAAATCTTATTATAAATTCTTGATTAAGATTACAACTCTACGGGACTTAGGTATATAATGGTCTTGATGTCAAATATGGTTTATTTATTACCCGGTATCCTAATAAAATTCTGTATTCTACATTGTTCTCAATCTAAAAGATACATATTTCATAACTTTATTAAAATGATTTTGGACGGAGGTAGCTGAGGATATGACTGTGTTGCACTAAATAAAAAATACTTTTTTAAACTTTATCAAAATATTTTCATCAAATAATTCTGCTCCTTTTACAAGATTGAATAAGGACTCGTGTTCATCACTTTCGGTGTAAAGATGTATCTCTTATTTGAAACAAGGACCGTTAAATAAGGGTTGGGTTGACATGTAAATAGGGCTGGGTTACTAAGGGGTGTTACCATTCTAGGGTTGCGAACCCGCGTACCCGATACTACCACTTCATTTGACTCTTCACATCACTAATCAGTCAGCGTTTCCCCCTACACACCATTAGGACCCTACTTTGCCGCCTCAGCATGCATATATTACACTTTATCTCACCCCTGGTATTTTTCCCCATAGACTTAACATTGATCTATGGAGTATTTAGAATAAATACTCAATGGGGGATCATGTCACAAATGTCTGCTAAGTAGTCAATGTGAGGGGTGAGATAAATTCAGAAACCTATTCAAGTTTACACTCAGAGTTCGATCCCATCTCATTTGAATCGCTTTGTGATTCACGCGGCTTCGCCTTATGAATTACTTCACTATTTTAACTCGGTGGGATATAAGCTCTTGACCGTAAACTTGAATAGGTTTCCTCTATAGAACATAATTTTCATCTAAATATCTTAGTCTTCGGCAAATCACAAAAGTTAATAATGATCATCACAGCAACTAAAACAAAAGCGAATTAGGGAATAATTACAATAATCAAGCAGCCGGTATTCTGGAGCAAGGTTGTTATTTAACAAGTAAGTCAGTAAATGTAACACAACTTAGTCAAACAAAGGAGTTTAGGAACAAGCTATACCTTCTGAATCGGAGATTTCATTGAAGGCTGGAGAGTCAAAGGTATTCACATGTACAGTGATTAAAGTGTTAATGGCCAACTCAATCGCTGGTAGACCTAGGCCTGTCGTCCGGTGTTTAATCTTGACAGCTAACAAAGGTCTATTAACAGAAAATGCACTGAATCTGTATCTACAAAAATTCACCACCAGTTCGTTTGTCTTGTAAACATGGGTGCGTTCGTGTTGTCAAACTTCCAGGTGCAAAAAGTGCACTAAAGTCTATGATACATTTTTTTTTAAAAAACGTAAATGTGAATATCTATCAAATGAAAATGTTTAATTGAAAATGTTGCGGCTTAATCTATGTACGTTGTACTTCTCACCTAGGCCAATATTTGGTGTAGATTCTAACATCCATAGTTAAGCTACAT
Organism: Alentia gelatinosa; assembly: GCA_950022655.1. NCBI lineage: Eukaryota > Metazoa > Annelida > Polychaeta > Phyllodocida > Polynoidae > Alentia > Alentia gelatinosa. The sequence goes on along the minus strand of OX465592.1, from coordinate 3,958,708 downwards.
TATCTTTCTCTGTGTCAAGGCTCCCATGCCAACCTTCGATTTGTCCCCAAACCTTATTTAATAGGAATTTGGACCAAAAGAATTTGTAGTCATTTTAATGTCACTTATTATATTTGTCATTATAAAACGATATTTTTTCATAACATCATTGCTTTTTTTTTCTTAAAGTAAAAAAGTACAATACTCTTGAAACTTCTATGTACTTCTGATTATCAACTTTATGAATCTCTCAGCATTTTTTTTGTCAATGTTCACACAAAAATGAGTTTCTTGGTAGTCTAACATGATCGATTAAAAAACTAATTAAAAAAATATATTTATATTTTACATTCTTACATGATAGGATAAAAACATTTATTTATATAATTATTATAATTTTTTATTTTGTATTCTGGTTTGATAATTTTCGTGGATATCGACAGCAGTGGGAACCCTGATTTGTATACATGCCAGACCATGACATTTATAGCTATGACCTATTCCCTGCTCGAGTCAAACAGCCTGCGGGGCGCGCGTGCAGTCGGCAGGGAATATGTCCATCATGGGAGGACCTCAAGCCAAGGTTCACGGAACTCAAAATTTGTATCTTCACAAAACCTATGCACTGCTCACCTGCTCAACCAAGAGAGGCAGCTCATTCATATTTTGGTTTAATAATAATGATGAAATTTTTTTTTTTTTTGTAAATGAAAAAAAATCATATTTTTTTTCAGCGACTGGCCAGTAAGAGTGGGATGTTGAAGGTTGGAAGAGGGATTCACAACTTCACGCAATGATACAAGTTTCGTGAACAAGGGCTTGGGGTCGAGTGCGTGCTTTCCACCAAATCAGGAGTGCATGCGAGAAACTCACATGGGAGCAGCGTACCTTTCTGACGTCGACACTTTTGGGCTCCGTCGTCCAAGTGATGATCCTTGAGACAGCGAGTCGAGTGTCGCTCGTGTTGACGAAATCCGCAGGGTCCATGAGGAGGATCAACCCGTGAATGTAGTTCAAGAGGGCCACCTTCACCTTTAGTTTAAACAGATTGAGGAGAAAAAAAATAATAACATTAATTTTCATATAGATTTTCCCCCCGTTGAACTTACATTCGGTCAAAGATAAAAATTTATAGCATGAATGCATTTTTAAAAAAAACATTTATTTCAATCCAGCTCAACAAGTATTCAAGTATAAAAAGAGAATTCATTCTATATATATATATAGCAAAGTAGTGTTAAAGGTTTCAGTCTTCACTCCGTACGTACCAAAGTAGTGTTTAAGTATACTATGAGACACCTACAGGTTAATATAGATTTTTTTTACGTTGTATTGAAACTGAAAAAAGGGAAAGAATATGAATTGTATACACAACTAAAAAGTCATGAAAAAGGTCAAAAACGAAAAATTATATAACATTTTAATGTGCAATGTGTGATTTTTGGAATCATCTGTGTTTATTAACAGTGACTACTAGCGCTAACCTATATTTGATCAGGTTTCCTTTTTATTACTGAGACAACACTGTGTATGAACTGTGTTACTCACAAAAAGAATAAAATTATTTCAAAATGTATGGGTAGTGTAACTAGATAGAGGCTCCGATAGGGAGCCAAAGTGAACCCACTGAAACTGCAGATACCCATTCACAAAACACCATTCCCGGAGATAGTCACTCAGTTCTTGAACTATATAGGTTCGAGTTTATATGTGTCATTTTCCAATCTTTTAAATGCATGTTTTGATACACTTAACAACTGTCATCATAGCTTCGGGACAGACTTATTGAGAGGCGATAGTAGTAAACTACACTTCTATAGACTAGACTAAGAACGAAATTCTTGCCTCAAACCCCCATAACTTTAGCACTAAGCCTCGTTATTACTGGCATCCAGAAATGGTGTTTTGAGCACGGGTATCTGTTGTTTTAGCGGGTTCACTTTGACTCCCTATAGAAAGACCGAGTCTGAACACCAAAATTTAAAACACTACTTGTAAATGCTCAGCCCAACATTTCGATTCTTATGTATCTTTGTGAGGAAAAGAATGAGAAGATAAAAATAAATAAATAGGAAAGTAATGAAAGTAAAGAACAAATAAAATTCAACTTAGAGAGAAGACAGTAAGTGCTTCCAAAATGCAAGGAGATCAATAGGTTGGGGAGGAATTTGTAAGATTATTCACACAAAATGAGAACAGACAAGACATGAAACATTTACATCTTTTTGTGGAAGACCCCATGATATGTATGATGTACGAAGAGCAATTGTTAGAGTGAAGTACAATCTCAGGGACAAAGTAAGATCATTCATTTTGTCACAACAAAGTGACACTGCAAAGGATTTCATTTTGAAATCATGATGTCACAGCGTCAATGAATTCATTTCGATGCAATCAAAAGAAAACCGCAAGATTTATATAGAACTGGATCGAGAATCGTATAAATGCACAATACTCCATGAGTTTGGATGGGCCGCAATCATCATCAAGGCAAACTGAATAACGATTACGGCACATCCAAACAAGTGGGGTATTGTGTACTTTATGATTCAAGTGCGGTTCTGGATTTATCTCACCCCTTTCAGTGACATTAAATAGCTTCCAGATATCAGAATAATTCAATTTACTCCACAAATCCAGCTATGGATGTTTAAATCTTGTTGTTGATGTCTTGCCTACTTTCTGATATCCTGGCTGCTGATTGGCCAGTTCCTTATGACATCATCTCCCATCACTCCGCCACGACCATGGCGTAGTATTGGCACTTTACATGGGCGATTGTTGCATATAATTTTTCAATGTTTTTCCTATGGCTAAACTTGTACCAGGGGTGAGATAATATAGGTAAATTAGGCATTTTGGGGGTTTGGGAGTTATTTCAACAATGTTGATTTATTGCCGTTTCCTTACATGCTCAATGTATTAGTTGACTGACCTAGTTGCTAATTACGCCTATGTGTAATCGATGTAATTGGGTAGCAAGACAGACAGTGGCCACACTACACACACACTGCATTGAAACAAGATAGCGAGGTAAAAACATACAATGGCCATTGGAATGAGTCCATCTGACTGCAAATTGCAGCTTTCTATAAAATTAAACCCAGACCTAACTGGGAATATAAAAGTGAGGGAAATGACCAACAAATCACACATGGGAATATCAAACGTGGAAAGTCTGGATTTAAAAAAAAAAAATTCAATCTCATTCAAATTCAGATTATACAACTGTTCCTCCCACTGAAATGTTAGGTGTATGATACATCAAAGATTGTTTCGAGGGAAAGAATACTTCTTTGTTGTACGAAAACAATTCAACTTCATCGATTGAGAAGACAAGGTTGGCTTGATACTCTATTGGCAGATGACCATTGTATGTTTGTTAAAGGGTGACTGCAAGGTTTAAAAGGATCTGGTTACCTTCACCTGGGGATTAGGACATACAACAAGATCAGTAAGTCAGTTAACCACACACTGGATACGTGAAGGCGCGGCAGGGACACAGGAAAGTGCAGCAACTCAACGCAGAGCTAGCTTTCCAAGATGACCGATTCTATCTTTTTTTGTCTGGGGATACGGTTGTTGACATCATGATGTCACAGCTGACAGTGCACTATGGTTACGGTGATTAGGGGCAGTTCTGTTAACTGTCATTCAAAGTGGCGTCGCTGAGGGAGAAGGACGTTGCCTTGTCTTGTTATGATCTTTGAAGCCAGATTGCGCTGCTTAGAGTCCCATCTTGGGTTCAGTTTTGTTTTCTCTCAGAGAACAGCAACTGTGGCTTTCCGCAGCTGGAGATGACCAGTTACCAGGTAGCACTAGTTAAAATGCACTGATGAACCAGTTACTCTGCAGCAATGACAGCAGTTACTTCCCACTGAAGACTTTTTTTTTTAGCCTTTTCAATTTTTCGCATGATATTTGCTAAGAGAAGGTGTCCACCTACTACGATTTTGCTATGATTAATGCACTGGCGAGCTCTGCGACACACAAATCAAAATTGAGGTGCTATTGTAGAGCTTGATGCCGGTTAGTCAGGTATTGTTGCTGAACTCAACGACACGCCAACGTGCTACAATGAAAAAAACCTGAATCGTAGGGTGTCTACGAAATTCAAACATGTTTGAATTTCTTAGTGTATTGTAGCAGGTCGTAGCCCTATCGGTGGCTCATCGCAAAGCTCAAAAATATGCTACATGTCGCCGATATCGTAGAACATTGGGTCTATCATAGCACATCATAGTAGGTGGGAGACATGTTTAAGAAGCATAGGAAATACAAGGTGGTGAACTGGGGGAATCGATGTATAACGAAACAGAAGTAATGGCATGTGATTTTCTAATCCAGGTAAGTATCTCTCTTATGTTTGTATAAAGACAACTGCAGATGAAATACTTATGACAAGGGGATATCTGTATGTTCATAGATACAATGATATACATGCAGGTTTTCGTTTTAAAAAAAGACATGTGTGAATCAAGTGCTTCTTATGTCTATTTTTGTATTTTATACAGCAGTATTGATTTGTATTTTTTACAGCAGGATGGGTTGGTTGATTTGGGCAATTCTTAAAGCAAAAAAGAACCCATTAAAACACAAGTCACCCGGTCGGAATGTGGATGATGCTACATGAAACAAGAATTACCAAAAATAAGTTAATAATCCCTCTTTGTAAAAACTAAAGGACCGACCAAACGGACTTTAAAATGCCACAGGCTATATGAAGAAATTAAAAAAACCACCATAAAATCAGTATCAAAAACCAAGCTTCACTTTGAAACAATGACCACAAAATGGTTATTACTTAAGTATACGAATGGGGATTAAAAGTAAATAGCTGTTTTAAGAACAAAAAATGTTGTTGCGGTACCGGCAACATACAACAATAAAAAAATTAATTCGCGAAACGACAAAGGTTCGTACTATCAACAGAGAAAGGTGAAAACTTACCTTGAGGTTTGGTGTTTGGGTTTGGTCGATGATGTATTTTGTGATAGTGTTGAACTGGAGGTCGAACTGAAATGAGTCTCTGTAAAGAGGAAACATAGCGACTGTCAGCGAGTGCCACTTATAACCAGCATGGATGTCAAACACTGTCATAGATATGAATAGTTGATTATCCATCGTATACAAAGTACCCGTTGAGAATGTGTGTAAACCACCACCCGTTCTTTAAAAACTGTCAGATACCATGACTATGGTATATGGATTCCTAACTGTGGTATACAGCCTCCATGCCATGGTATACGGGAAAAAGAGTCCCTTTGTGCTATAGAGCAAAGAAATAAAGTCCCTAGCGATAAACCTGTAAATATGGAAATTCCTGAGTTAAGTTTATCAGAGAAGATGGATAATAAATACAACAAACGATGGTCTTGTGGACAGGCGGCTCTGTAAACCACTTGAGGTTGATGTTGTAATACACTCGCTAACGCTCTTAAACTGAGCCAGATTTTGTGTTATACTTGTAAGAAGGGAGAAGGTAGGTCCATGAATATCAACTGATCATATTTGATACCCTAACCTATTTTACTGGTCATCCCCACGTAATATGTAGTGGTTGATATAATACAACAAATCTTTTTATATAATTAATCATACCGATAAAGAATTGAATTTATTTTTAGAAATTTGTAGGGTAGGTGCGAGACTCACCGGACGGCCTCCATACAACGCTGCACCTTGGCGAGCACAGACCCCAGCATGTCGGAGCCCATCTTGTTCACGAGTCGAGTAATCAGCACGTACAGCCAGTCACCCAGTTCCATCTTGTAAACGGCTACGAAGTCGATCAACGTCTCCAGGAACATGCTGAACACCTGCGGATAACACGAGTAGAGTCGCAGTTAGACACGAGGAAAGTAACATCCGACACGCACAGTGCGCAGGTAGACACAGGAAAGTAACATCCTACACGCACAGCGCTCAAGAAACGGGGAAAGTAACACCTTGTAAAGTTCTGGTCTCTACGTCCCTATCATGATCAATTATATTGCTTTCTGTGCGAAGAGATTAGTCATCTAAATTCACCGCATCTATTGGTACCAAGATGACTGCATTAAGTCAGTCACCATTTTGTAGCGGCTCCTCCCTGTCTTGATGTTGACTGTTGGCAGCCATGTAGTGAATGGCAAGTTTACCCTCATTATCGCTCCCTTTAGTTCCCGATCCCCCCACTCTGACATGACACCTGAGTTGCTGGTGACAAGCGCGGCCCTCTTGGCATGTACAACAGAGCGCAATGAGACTGGTCAATCCTCAAGCACAGAGCTTACAGGCTCAACCTGTAGCAAGATGCCGCTGGCTGTCTGTATATAAGCTGAGGAAGAGTCGTTAAATCAGTTAAGTTCTTGACTCATAGTAGTACCTTGTACATCTGTGAACCTACCTTTCCGTGTGGGTCGTGGAACATGCGTGTAAAGATCTCCGTAATCTTCTTCAGCTCTAGGCGACTGCAAATAATAACAGCAAACATAATATTAACACATGTATCAGTTTAACAAAACTAATTTTTTGAAAGATTTTGAAAGATTTTCATGTTGATTCTCCCAATAAATGATTAACTTCTATGATATTCAACTTTATCTGTATATTTTATTTGATTTTTCATAGCCTCATTCACCCATGTTGCTTATCTGTATCTCTTGACCATTTTTTCTGTCCGTGCTCACATAAACAGGGAATACGAAGGAATGGTTGCTCACTTCAATACACGAGTTCCTCGTAGAATATTCTGTAGTGCTAAAAGTCCTTCCTTCCGGTCTGCCCACGATGGACTGGAAAGGTTGTTCAGTATGTCGGACACATCCTGAAGAAAAATCGACACAGAATATATCATCTCTCTTGTCTATCACTATCATCCGTACAAGTCAAGTAGAAAAGTGAAACTATCTCCCAATATAGGATTACACATTCAGTAATGCAATTGCTGGTCATAAATCTTGATATTATCCCAAAGCATTTTCCTCCAGGATATAAATAAAAACCTTAAAATATTAAAATCCTATTTTGGGGTAATTTATTTTCTTCTCATCAGAATTTCATAATTAATCCTAGAATTTGATTTTAACATTCTGCTATTAATTTCAATTAAAAATCAATTCATGCATTGGTTAATTTAAAAAATATTGAATAAACGCCAAACACCAAAGCAATAGAGAAGACTTGGGTACTTTGTAACGACAAGTTACGAGGCAAACTTCAAGGTCCTTACGCACGATATTAGTACGATGGCACTTGTCCATGTCAGAACAACGAGGAGGACAACTTGGTTGACACAATGGCACAGATAACAATGCCAATAATCAACATTCAATTATTCAAAAACAAAAATGAACTCATAAAAAAGGGAGAGGCACAATAGGGAAGGTTGGTTCTGTCTTTAATTTTTTTTTTTAGTGGGATCATATTGAGGGTGAACGAAGTCAGTGCCATTCTCTCTAAAAAATATATCCAGTGTTGTCGCGAAGACAAATCTGTACGTACCAATGATTCGAACTGTGCAAACTGAAGTTTGAAAGAGGTGAACTTAGGTTGGCAAAACACAGCTACATTGGTTATTTGCAGCAGTAATGGCAGTAGCAAAGCAGTGGTTTGAGATGTACCATCGCACAGGGACAAGTAGGGCCAGGTGTCTTTATGAAAATACATACAAAGAGTGATATGTAGGTATGGCCGCTAAAAAAAAAAACTTGTTTCTCATCACCAAGCCAAGAAAAATGTGCCCTTTTTTTTGCTGGATCAAAAATAACTTTTTACGTGTCATAAAATGGGCTTCAGACATACAGTAGAACCCCACCTAATGGACACCCCGCGTAAGGGGTCACCCCACGTTAACAGGCACCTTTGCATGGGACATTCCCTGTATCAGTTTATTTTAACCCCATGTAAGCGGACACCCAGTGTAAGCAGACACTTTGGCCCGGAACGGAGGGTGTCTGCTTGCGTAGGGTTCTACTGTACTTACTTAGGTCCTATCTTGCACTCTCACTCTAAACTCCTAATATCTCACTCATTTTACTGTGTGTAATATGAAAAGTTGTTACAAGTGCTGTGACAAGTACCATAGTTTCACAATAGGTTGCAGCACAGAACTATCGGTTATGTAGGCAGTATGACGAGAGGTATAAATACCACGGTTTGGGAATACACGGATACACATAATACCACGTTGAAGGCATCCCTGACATCAGGGGCTTTAATTTGATATCAAATACAAATACCCATCATAATTTCTATCAAAGTTCATCTTATTGAAAATAACAATAACAAATCTTCTAAAAACGTTTTTGTTGATGCACGCTGTGATGAGAAACAAGTTTGTTTTTTTTTGAGTGGCCTAATAGGACAGTGGACTGTCATTGCCACTACTGTCTAGTGGCAGAAATCCAAAGTCTGTATATACTTCATAAACACACAAAAAATATTGCCAAAAATCAAAGGAGAGTGGGTATAAAATATCACTTCAAGTGAAGTCACCTTTCCAATCATTTCCTCAGGCTAGTTTTAAAGACACCCACAGAAAAGAATGAAAAAGATAGAAGGGAAATTATAAAATGACATTTGTGAGAATTGCCTCCATACCGCAAGTTCAGTACATCGAAAGAGACTTATCATAGAAGCAATGTTTCAATAGCATTGACAATAGTTCTGAGAGGCCTTGACACAAATAATCGCTGGTAGCTTTTTTTCAAACCTAGAAACGTGGCCAGATGATTATCACATGCAACTGGACACGAAATATGGATTTCGGCATAATAGAAGTTAGAATAAGCAAGACATGGCATATTACAATGTGTGTTTAGCCTGGTTATAGGGCGGTTTTAATACTAAATATTTTCTTGTGTTTTTTTGTTTTTTAACTAAATGATCAAAAAATAATAATTCAATACTATCTTTTTTGATAAAAAAAAATTTCAATATTTTTTTTTTTTTTTTTAACTAAATACTAATTTTAGAAAAAAAAACTAATTTTCTTATACTATTGTTTTCTACAAAATATTTTTCCCCCCATTTTTTACTAAATTTTCATCATGTGCTTTCTCTATGCGTTATATACATCCGACAGACAGCTGGGAGAATCCCTCAAGCATCCTAAGCAAACGCCTTAGCCTGACTCATGTTAAAATACAACCCGAGGTTTCTTTGGGCGCACAAGTATATTTCACTGGTCTTTTTTAAATCAAATAACCTCCTATTTCATGCACAAGGACTGAGACATGAATGAAAAAACAAGGCAAAGGTAATCATTTTGCTGTATGATGTTGTGACGTGTACGTGCTATCTTTGATTCATTATTAGTTCGTGTGATTAGAAAACCCCATCTGGGCACTTTACAGATAAAGAAATAAATTTGAGCTATTTTACAAATTATGGCAACAACAAAAAAATCTAAAAATTTTAAATAATTCAGTTGTTTTTTCTAGCTATGTCAAGTTGATCTAATTATGAGAATGTAAAGATTCTATTAAAGATTTATATGATATTGGAAAAAAAACGTGGCTCAACCCTAAGGGGTCTTTGAGACTAGAAACTTATGATATTCATTAATGGAAATCGGAACTTGTGCAGAACCCCTGAGGAAACCCGGCGTTGTTTTGGCGAAGCAGGCACAAGACAGTCTAGAGGGCTGGTTCCACCAGCACGATGTCTTGATATGTTTTGTTATATCTTACAGTATCGCGATATATATCTTACCTCCTTTGCCATGATACATCACGCGCAATGATGTGTGTATTTTTCATGATAATGTGTGTATATTTTGGTGTTCCACCACTGTGACACCTCACGATCTATTGCCTGACATACTGCGGCATAAAGCTATCTATCGCAACAAGAATCTTTAAGGTGCTTAACCATACCATTTTGCTTTGTGGCAAAAATGCACACAATTACTCGAAAACTAGCGAGACTTAACAAGTCAACCAAATCGTGACACATCTCTCTTTATCTTGTGTGCTGGTGGAAAAGCCCGTTAAGCAAGTTAAAGGGCAACTGTAGCTGTGGTCAGAGGAAGCACAAACCGGGCCTGGTTAGCGGAGGGCAACAAGTCTGACCTGCTCAAAGTTGGGGAACAAATTGGGAAGTTTCTCTGCTCCTTCTTTGCTGACTGGCGGTGGCTGAGGGGGACGGAACGAGACGAAGGTGGAGGTCAAGTAGAACATGCTCGTGTCACAATCGAAACAAGTGATTTCATAAGGAAAAATGTTTTCATACACAAATTAAGGGCTTTGTGCATGAAAGAAATTAAAAATAGGGTTTTGTAAGTTTGGTTTTTTCTAGATTTCAATTAAAAACATTATTGTATTGGAATTGTATATCTATGTAATTTATATCGTGAATTATGATGAAGCATGTATGAACGCGCAGTAATATATTGGGTACATCAGGTACCGAGTCTGTATTGATGAAGTAATTATGATGCGTGAAACAATTATTAGACAAGCTTTCATAGCGAACTAAAGGAGTTCTGATAGAAATACCACCAATCCTGTCCTCAAGCACTCTGACACCTATCGAAGACTTACATTTAGACTTCAAATTTAGTTTAACTGTGTTGTGTGAAAATGCATTGTGTACATCATCTGGCACAGAAGTTAAAAGTGTACGACGGCTAATTCTAGTGATAATTGTTTACGGGACAAGGCTAACTAGTCTAAGCACTGGACCAACGATCTACGGAGGAAGAAACCACCAAAAGGGGGAATACTTGGTGTGGAACAACAACAAAATCAACTATCTACTGAACTAGTTCCACAACTATCACCATTTACCTAAACTATAGGGGGATTAAAAAAATCCTGTTCTACACGAAGAATGCTCTTTCTCGGTTTAATTGCTGATATCTGATTTTTGACAGTCCTGGTTGTGTAATAAGTGTTCTTTGGAACCCACAATGCACTGCAAGACACATGTGCTGCCACCTTGGGACAGATATGCGGATAACTTTCTATAGGGTGCATAGCTATTGTGTTATCGAGACAGCCATCTTTCCCCCCAATGCTAAACAAAACATCAGGGGTCCAGTTATCAATGGATTTGATTAAAAATATTTGTTTGGGTTCACCATAAAAGGGTTTTAGCATCGTCTCACAAACATTAATAGATTATGACAGCAGAAAATAGTAGTTGTCCCCCTGGCTACAGTGGTGCAATATTACAATTTCCAGGGATAATGTGGGTCAACTTTAATAGTTTATTCAACACAATTAGACGGCTTATACTGTCTTAGCGAACAAAATCAAGATGATGTAAACAAGATATTCCCTCAAAACCAATAGGACTAGTCTTCTTAACTAATTGATAAGGCGTCAGTGAACATAATTAAATATCATTTATCAATAGCCATTGTACAAGGTACCAGAAAAGGGTCTTCATGTATGAGCCTAGATTATTCATTGGGCCCCGGGTCAGCACTCAGGTGTACTTAGAGGAAGACCCAGGCACGAGGTCGATGCCTGACTTGTAAGCACAGTGTGTGTGAGACGCGAGTGTGAAGTCTGGAGGTGGAGTGTGTGTGTGTCGGATGTGACATTTGGGACCGAGTGCTAAGTCTGTGGGTGGAGAGTGACAGCTGTGTGGTGTGGATGTGTAAGAGAACCTAGTATCAGGACGGAGATGGCTGTGACGCGTACTTCTGTACGTGGTGTCATTGCACCACCGGGAGTGTCCGGAGCTGTGCAGACTTGATGCGCAGAGCGCGTGTTTGTGGTACGCAAATACTGCAACTGGTGTGGCGCGCATCAGCCGCACCCACAAAGTCTCTCTCAACTCTTTTCTTTCATTTTTTTTTAATTTTAGGGTTAGAGGTAGTTCTAATAACTCATTCGGGGTGGCATCACTCAGGGAGAGGGATGTTGCCCCGTCCTAATTTGATTTTTTTTTAAATCCTAATTCGGTGAGTAATTTTATTGATTAATAATGATCATGTATACCTAGTGAGATAAAATCAGAAACCCACTCGATGAAAATTGTTTGGTTATTTTCATCTCATGAGTTTCCTTCTAATTACATCATTTAATTCTGTCTATAGCTGGTACAAATACCACCTAACTGTCCATCTCAACATTATAAAAAAAAATTTCAATAAACTTTGGAGTCCCTCAATATCATTTTCTTAGAAGTTATTCATTTACTTCAGGTATTGTTGAGGTTTTTATATGTTTGTGAATCATGCATCGATAAATCCATTCCTCAACTGAGTCTGATCTCGTGGGCTGGCACTTTGCCAGCACCTGTCACAGTTAAAAAAGCTAATGCTCGTGAGAAAAAATCTATTTTCTAGAATGGAGAAAAACAAACGATAAAGAGGAACCAACATGGGAGACGTGAAGGAATTCTCTGACGTGATCGGAACACAAAAATCTACCTTCGAGAGTCGTAGCGAAGCCTTTCGCTCACTTATATCTGAGGCCTTTGTTTGCATGATTAAAAGGAAATGCCAAAAAAATTTGAATTGAGGATGAATCACAGATCAGCTATAGAAGTCAGTCACTACACCATGTTAACACATCTCAGAAATTAGTGAATGATTTTTTTTCTTTGAAACCAACAGAATTTTTTTTTTTTTAATTAGTAAACGATAAATACAGAGGGCCATCCTCCATAGTTACAAGTGTATGTCTTCCAGTCATAGTAGTTGACTCTCTATCTATAGTTTTAGAGAGTCCTACAAACTGAGTTATTCATTATGATGTGATCCAACAGGCATTATCTACAAAAAAATTAAAAAATTAACCAATAGAAAATCAAAGATAAAAAGAAGGTATTGAAATGAAAGCTCGTCTGATGTGGTTTACATTTAGGAAGACGCCATTATGTAGTTTAGATTTAAAAATAAATGAAATTTTTTAAGATTAAAGAAATTAAATGCACATCAAATTAGTATTTCTCTGCAGAGAGAGACCGTTGTGAGGCTCACCTCGGAGGCTCGACCATATGACGAGCCGAAGGAGCGCTCCGAACACACGCTCGACGTCTCGCTGCCTGCGTCGTCAGACTCGTAGCTCTCGAAGCGCTTTCGCCCCGGTAGACGTTTCTGTAACAACAAAACTCACTTACAGCCACTCACTTCTATTCACTGTGTTGAAATTACTGCCCCAAAAAATTGAACAAAATTTTGAGAGAAAAAAACAGGTAAAAAAACCCATCTTATCAGAAACTGTTAACTAATCACAGCAAATATTTCATTATAAGCTAAACAAGGCATTCTACCAATACTTTCATTACATTTTGTACATCATTTTGACTAAATCCAAGTCGAGATACAGGAAAACCATTTTAAAATCACATTCCTTGGTTATATACGTTTTTATTATAAATGATCACCTTCATAGATGCAAATCTTACCAAAGCTTCTGCAAAAGCGGACTCCATGTCAGAGACATCTGCCTTGGGATGGCCCGTCCGCTGCGCCTGCCCCATCTGTCGCACCCCAGATCCGCTGGTCCGTCGCTCACGACCTTCAAGGTGATCACAAGGAGAAATTTAATCTAACATTATCTTTTTTTCTCTACTGGATGAGTGCATATGGAGAGTGAACAAGGGGCCATCCATAAAGTACATACGCACTGAAGGGGGGTAAAAATTTTGGAAATTTTGCGTATGCGCCTTCTTTGTTCTTTTGCATACAAGATTGGGAGAGGGGGTGGGAGGTCCAAATTTAGAGATATTCTGCATTCATACTTTATGCGTGGCCCCAAACTCTGTCTCCAGGACAACCCCGATATTGTTCATTCTTTTCACAATGGTTGCTAGGAGATATCATGGCATAGGTTGGTATAAGACTTTATCTTAGCCTGGTATAAACGTCCTTAGGCTTAACGTTAGAAACTTGTAATCCACAGACCTGCAAGTATGTTAACTCGTACTCAATGAGGTATAAACAAATAAACTTGTCCAGGCTAAGATAAAATCAGAAACATATTCGTCTATGATCTGTGTCCCAGTTCGTTATCTCATTTGAAGCGCTTCAGAATATTCACTCCGCTATCGCCTCGTTGATATTCCTGAGCGCTCCAACCTCGATAGCGTACAGGGAAATAGACCAAACACTCATCAGTTTCTTTCTTAGAATTCTGGTCACGATTCAGGAAGTGGTGGCACTAGCAGAGGTGTTTCTGCCTCGTCACAATCATACAAAATTGTAATTTAAATGGTGAAGAGCAGGAAGACATGAATGCTCTTTGGATGTACAATAACTCAAGGTAACAAATCTTTTTAATTTAATTTTTGTTTTAAAGAAATTGTGGTACAGGTATGACTGAAGGAGTACTTTCTATTTGTGCAGCCGTTTTTAACGGTATCATTCTTTCACTGGCATAATGCTCTAGCTTCGATGCTGTGATTTTGTTTGTGTGGAAACTTATGCGTCTCACGACAAATGTATCAATAATCAAGTGTGGCAAATATCACTTTGCGTACATGCAAGAAACACAAGAAATTATAATCAAACAGCATAACATCGACCAAAGTCGCATTTCTCTCAAATAACAGAATGATTTGGGGGAGACTTGAGCAAATTAGGATATCATTATTTAAAAAATAAATATATATATATATAAAAATATATAAATTTTTTCTCCAAATGAAGATATTAGTGTTGAAAACTGAAGGTTAATATTACATGGTTGTCCATGATTTGTAAGGCCTCGTTTACCATACAATCTCGACGGGCTGGTCTCACGGCTCGCGCCTTGACTACGCGGGATGCCAGACTTTCGACGAGGCCGGTTAGTCGTGGCAGACGGCGTGGTGTGAGTGATATAACTTAGCCTTGATGATGGCGAGCCAGAACGACTGCTCGCTGCAACAACATGGTTTACTTTATGTATCAACATGCAACAAAACAAATGCACCATTTTGAGAATTTTTTTTGCATGAAATAAAAATAGGAATGCTCCAGATCTGCGCTAGCTAACTAAATATCAAAGCTGAATGGCATTTCAATTAAAGAAGTGTTATTTCACAATATGAGTGTGCACTTTCGTAATCATACTATTTTTTAGTGTCATGCATACATATCATCTGAAGGTGTGTATATTGGTGTTCATACACAACTACAGATAAAGTTAAATAGATTAAGTGATGTGTGCTTTAAATTGTGGAGGGTGAAACTTTTTCAGATTAAGATAGTGGTATTTAAGACGCATCTCTAGCCTGAGTCTTGGGTTAGATTACAGTCCCCAAAATATGGTTTTCAGATCAAACGACTTCAACTTTATGCCATACTGAATATCTTACAAATATGATAAGGCAAAGGATGTGAGTCAATAAAGACTCTTTTCAACAAATAGAAAATAGAAATAAATATATATACAAAAAAATTAAGATCCTACATTTTATTCCATGCCTAACTTTAGAAAACATTCTGTATGCAAATTTGAATTAATTAAAAAAAAAATTATTTAAAGTTTGGTAGTGGTTGGGCACTTACGTTGTGACTGTGACACCCCTATCCTAGCACGGGGTCGGCTCCTTTCAGCCCCTCCGGGTTGCATGGAAGTCTTCTTCGGCCGTGCTGCAAAATTAGTATGCACAGATGAGTACTGACCAGTGAAGACGTGCGGCCAAGGGCTCATTGAATATATCTCGGCTCGTACATGAAGAACCTTTTCTGTACCTAGTACAAGGGTTATCGTTAAGTGATATTTAAGTTTGTTCACTCAGACAGTCTTAGCCAACCATAAGGTCATCCATAAGTGTTGAATAAAGTTGACCCACATCATCCCTGGGCCTCCTTGGCAAACAGAAAAGGGTCTTCATGTACGACCCTATATTATTAAATGGGCCCCAGGTCCCCGAGTCATACCTTCTCCGACCCGCCTTCAACTTACTTAAACCCCTTACACAAAATAGACATTAGTAAAACAATAAGTCACCACTTCACAGACTACATACGGTTCAACTCATTTACGCGAGAGATTGTTCATCATTAAACAGAAAACAGAAACATGACAATGTTGTAACTGGAAACAAAGCTACTTCAGAGGACTACGGTTAATACCAAGTGTTGACGGAAAGGTAATCTGGGGTGGCACGCGGAACACTCACAGGTGCATGACAGGAGAAACATGTTAACGGAGACATTATTCAACACCTGGATCAGAGCCAATAAAGAGCAACTTGCACTGTGATTAGAAGCGTAAGCGTGCTTTGCCAGCTCAAAGGAAGCATCCAATAGGCAGTTAGGTGAGCAAATTCAAGCCGCAGAACGAAGCCGTAGCGAGCGCTTCGTACATCCAGAACACAACTCAAGCAAATGTCGTAGGTTCCCGCATAGTGTACAGGGTTTCCACTTATGGGTTCTATCACTTAATCCCGAACCGGAGGGGGAGGCTGGATCTGAACGGATCTTTAATCGGGGACACTTAGCGCTGCAGCACATATCTGCAAGATCTTAAAGCACATACAGGAAAATAACCTTTAAAGTCCTTACTCATACTTTGTGACCAATATTTTAGTTAATTGTAGCCATGCAATAGAGACCGCTACCAAGGTCTTCACATTCTCTTGATGTCATGGTCATATGCTTAAATAGTTTTCTGACTGAAGTGCGGTATCATACATTATCTCACCCCTGGTATTTCTATCCCATAGGCTTAACACTGGTAACTCGTTCTCCATGCCCCTAGGATTATTACAATATATTCTCCATGGTCTATGTCTTATATCCAATGAGTCATCCATTCTTTTAGTGTGTACAGGGGTGAGATAAATACAGAAAGTGCCTCGTTTTGGCCAAATTTGTTGTTCTCCAACTCATTTGAATGCTACACGATATTCACTCAGCTTCGCCTTGTTCATATCACTCTGCATCAAACATGTGGAGAAAGACGACTTTGACCAAAACTTGTTGGTTTCTTCTATATTATTGGCTGTTTCTTCGTGGTTTGACAGTCGCAGAGCACGCAGACCCTTCCAGGGTGACAGATGGAGAGTGTAAGGAGAGGAGACTATACACGCTGCCCGCGTTCCACACCTTACCACCGACAGGGATGAAAGTCACCTCTTACAAAAGGCACCGTTAACACAAATAGTAATACGGTATCTTCAGAAACACGCATCAAAATACAAAATAGTTGTTTACACACATTTTGCATTTTTCAACTGTATCGAAGGCTAGATTAAATTGCAAGAAGCACGACTCCGTAATAGATAGGTATGCATGTAGGCAGTAGCGGAGTACTTTCATCCCGGTCAGTTTCTGTTCATTCATATCGAAACGACTCGAGTTCTGCTAAGTTATCTAGAATCTACTCCTCAAGCCGATACGAGAGTTTGAGGTCTGCAACAGTGTGCTATATTAGTCGTAGAGAAAGTACAGTAAGACCATACACACATCCTTACTCGGGTAGTCACAACAGTACATGGCATTGCGTTGACATCTTCGATGATGATAAAATTGATGACCACATTCTGCATTGACTGTTAGCTAAGTTCACTTATATTTAGGTTGTTCCTACTGGTAATTGTTATTGGTTGCTTACATAGTGACACACATATAGGGTACTCACTTCGGAGACAATATCTATGTACACAGTGAGCGCCGACTATACACTTGATATATCACACAGGTCAGACTGCCCCAGACCAGCCAACTTTATATAAAGACCAAAAATACCCTCTCAAGTAAATACACTCCTTAAAAAATTGTTCAATTTTAAATACAGAACATCGTATTCGGAAAAAATTTGAATTATTAAAATTCTTCCGATTTAAAGATTTTTTTTAGTCTTGAATTACAATTTTTGAATTATCATGACGAGGCAGTAACACATCTATGGCAAGTTAAATTAAATTAAATTTAAATCAAATTGAATTTTTAAAAGAATTTGAATACAATTTTTGTTACATAAATGATTTAATTCAATAAATATATACTTATCCCTCCAGCTATTGTAATAGACAAAGTAAATGAATAAAGCAAATTCAACTGCATTTATTTTTGTTATTTTACTATTTTTCACATGGAGTGGGTGGTTGTATCATTCTAGAATCAGGGATGTCAGTTGGGGGTCGGGGAAAAAAGTGATAACATTTTACGTAAGGATTTTTTTGCATCGGAGAAGCCCGACAAACTTGGATAGCATTTCCTTGTAAGCCATGGCAAGGGTCTGAGGGTCTGTGGGAAACTTCAAAGCACGGTTTGGCGTAAATGAGGCTGAATCAAAATTTTCTTTGTGTAAATATATCACAATGTAATTCCAGCTTGATGAAATAATAAAATCTATGTAAGTAAGATTCTGGAGTTCATTGGTTATGTGAGTCTAACCCAAAAAGGTCAATATCATCTTTATTCGACACGAGGAAAAACACTTATATATACTGAATATACTAAAAAAAAAAATGAAAGAAAAAAAATTAAAAAATAAAATAAAAAAAGAGAAATAGTGAATTTCTATAAGAAAATGGAAAACTGACATCTCTGTAGAATGGACCACCTTGGAGGGGTTGTTGTAATTTTGGTGTAGTTGGCTGACCTGGCGCTTGGGGAGCCTCGGACGGCCACCATGAGAGGCAGCGTCAAGACAAACCTGTGTACTCACTGTCTGCGCCCGAGAAGGAGGGTGTCCGAAGACGAGGGATACGCGAGCGAGCATCATTAGACGACAAGTCAATGGTGCTCCGACTAAGGCCTGTACAAACACAACGTGGTCAGTACATGGTAACAGTTCTACACCTCACTGTCACATCACACCCACCAACCCGCAACCCACGGGCAGCAGAGCACAGCATGTCCTGTCAACGTTTACGTGTCATAAGAGAACTAGCACTTCGGGGATGTTACTTTTATGTCGAGAACAGTGGACTCATAGGAGTTCACAAGAGGCCCGTTGAATAATCTAGGCTCGTACATGAAGACCCTTTCTTTATCTCACCCCTGGTACAAGTTTAGCCATAGGAATAACATTGAAAAAAAACTCAACGATCACCCACGTCAAGTGACAATACTACGCCATGGTCTTGGCGGGGTGAATGTGAATGATGTCATACGCTATTGACTAACTAACTTTGCAGAGTGATTTGATTTATCCTGATATTGTGATGTTATTTGATGCCGGTGAAAGGGGTGAGATAAATCCAGTACGCGTTTGGCTGCACCTCGATGACAATTGCAGTCCATCCAAACTCATGGAGTACTGTGTATTAATACGATTCCCGATCCAGTTCTATATAAGTACCTTGTACAAGGGTTATCATTAAATAATATCCAAGCTTGTTTGCTCAGACAGTCTTAGCCGTCCATAAGTGCTCAACAAAGTTGACCTTGGGTCTCATTGACGTGCAGAAAAGGGTCTTCATGTATGAGCCTAGATTATTCAACGGGCCCCTGGATCCCTGTATCACTCCGCCATTCTAAACAGTTTCGTGAACAAATCCCCAGTGGTAGCAAATCCCATGAAATACTTCAATATGTATACCATATATTTCTTAAATACATATCAGAATAATTTTATTTTAAATCCATCATTTATATTGAAGATAAGTGATGAGTTACTCGAGAACTTTATTTAGTAATAATAATCATTACCGACAGAATATTTATGTGGGAAAATTATATATTGCATATATCTGTTTTAAAACCATACACTTATTTATTCATCTAAGTATTTTATGCAGTACTTTATACCAAAGAAAATTATTACAAAAACAAAAAAAATTTAAAAAAACACAACTTCAATTTTCAAAGCTGCTTACAGCGATTAGGTGATGTGCATTGCAAGTCGATTTTCTTAAAGTGGACTACTCTACGTAATACAAAAATAAATTTTGTACACAGATAATTCGGTTAGTGCTGTACACAAGTTGAAAATATACACTTAGATATAAAAACGCAGTTTTAGTTTCTAACACACAGTACTTGAGACACTTGGAGTACCGAGTGTCCCTGGTATTAATAATGTTCACACATGGTCTGCGGTGTCTGAGGACTGGGGACTACATGAGGGACGGACATGGGTCAATGCGATGTGGTTAACAGGTAAAATACGACCAGCATGCTTTACAACCGTCTCTGGAGAATGCAGTACAGGGTAGGGATATTTACTACCCACCAAATATAAATTGTCCATAGTAAAGCGGTAGGAACTCGGCACATACCGATATGTTGTATTATCCACCTCACACAAAGTGTCCATAGTAGACCTATAGGAACTCTGTATGGACATACCCGGTGCATACTGAAATGTTGTATTATCCACCTAATACAAAATGTCCATAGTAGACCTATAGGAACTCTGTATGCTACATCTGTAGCATATTGATATGTTGTATGCTTCGGGCGGCGAAAACCATATGGAAACATAGTTTGTATGAGAAATTGGTCTGTCAATAAAGTGAACTCCAGTAGGCACGCCACCTTGGATGAAGCTGGATAATAAATACAATATAGACTGGTTTCAGATACAAGCAGTCGTATGCTCCCAGGAGATGACCCTATGCAATAACCTCTCACTTGATATGATATTACTACGCATCAACTCCTCGGAGTATACAGCTGTTAGGATCTGAAACCAGTCAATATTGCGTATGTATGTGCACGAGTTGTTCGGAGACAATGCAGGACACCACCTGTATTGTTGGTAATCAATCTGTTCGAGGGGCGGGGTATGTCGAGCTGTGATAGGCTCGTGGTACCACTTTGTGTGAGTGTTCAAGTACGCGGGGTACAGGACTGGTTCTGGAGGGGCGGGGTTTGTCGAGCTGTGATAGGCTCGTGGTACCACTTTGTGTGAGTGTTCAAGTACGCGGGGTACAGGACTGATTCTGGAGGGGCGGGGTTTGTCGAGCTGTGATAGGCTCGTGGTACCACTTTGTGTGAGTGTTCAAGCACGCGTGGTACAGGACTGGTTCTGGAGGGGCGGGGTTTGTCGAGCTGTGATAGGCTCGTGGTACCACTTTGTGTGAGTGTTCAAGCACGCGTGGTACAGGACTGGTTCTGGAGGGGCGGGGTACGTTGAGCTGTGAGAGGCTCGTGGTACCACTTTGTATAAGTGTTCAAGCAGGCGGGGTACAGGACTGGTTCACCGACCACGCCATGCCTGCTGCGTACAGCCACCAAAGAGGAACCCGGGACGCGAGGGAGATAAAAAAAAGTGCAACAAGACAGATTTACAGCATCAGCATCAGCCAAATGAAACTACAAACTGAAACCGTGAGGAAACCAGGATTGGATGACCAAAGAAGAATACACGCGTTGATTTTTGATGGTACCGAACCAAATCGTAAACTGAATCATTGAAAGTACATCGACTCAAAGTGCCCGATCAGCTAGAGATGTGCCACAGACATTCCGACTACGACAGCTGCAGTAATATCTATCTAGAACCAAGGGCACCACCAAAGGAGTGACGGTAATGCAAACTGAGAGGAACCGAGGATCGGTGTAGAGTGTCGCGAAGACTCGCTGACCAGGCTTCGTTGGCGCACTGGCCGGACAACTATACTCACGCTTCTCAGGGGTTGGAATACGTCGGTTAGTGTTCGTGATGCCACCCTGGCGCAGTGCATTTTCATCGAAGCTCAGTGACAAGCGTGTTAAGCTGCCAGAGCTACGGGTTTTCTTGCCTGAATTTGAGAGGGTTTTCAGCGGTGAGAAACCAAGGGGAGCCTAAAATGTTGAGGCCTGACAATTTGTGTGTAACTATCAAAAGGAGGGTTTGAAGGTTGGATCATCCACAAACTACTTAATCTCACCCCGGTATTTGTCTTAAGGTAAGGAACTCATACTCCATGACTGTGAAGGTAGTGTACCCAATACTCAATGGCTAATTGGGCGAGTTATTTTTTTTTCTTAATTAATATTATACGGGGTGAGATAACATCAGAAACCCTCTCGATGAAAATAACTTGGTGCACACTCCACCTCATTCGACCACTACGTGATTCACTCAGCTTCGCTTTGTGAATTGCTACGCAGTCAAATCCGGTGGAGTACTGACCCAAGTTATTTTCATCTCGTGAGCATCCAACTAACTACCATTCTCGATACATCAACTATCTGAGACCTGATCATTTTCTGAGAGAGAATCCGTAGATACCACTCACTGTCAGACCCCAAATGATATGGAAATGGAATACACTGCGAAATATTGTTACTTCTATTTTCCGTGGGAAATATTAGCATGGGTTGGAATGAAATTAGTACTTTATGAACTTATTCGGGGTTTTTTTCTAACAATGATTCTTAGTGTCAAGTAAAACCTGAGAAGTTGATCTACCTGCAGTGGTAGGTTTAATAGTGAAATATGAGGTGATTTTTAAAATGACAAAGTTAAGTATGATAGTAAATAGTGAGGTTTTTCTTATATAAAAGAAAAAGAATTACAAAAAGAACTAAATCGGAGGAAAATGGGATGAATGAGATTGGACAGACAGATTTCAGGGA
Organism: Alentia gelatinosa; assembly: GCA_950022655.1. NCBI lineage: Eukaryota > Metazoa > Annelida > Polychaeta > Phyllodocida > Polynoidae > Alentia > Alentia gelatinosa. The sequence continues at coordinate 3,936,342 of OX465592.1, read as the reverse complement.
AGATTTTCTCTAATCTGTCTCATTTAATTGGGGTGTGGCTGGACATGTTTGATATTTGTCAACCTGGTAGGAACAAGGCCAAGGTACATGAGATGAGTGTCTGCAGTCAGACTGGACAAAACTACTTGAGTTGAGTATGAGTTGCTGAAGTTAAGATAAAGACTTGTTCGGAGTTGTTAACATTATCAAATCGATGACGACACATCTCATGTAACACAAGGTTTCACAGAACTTACACGCGCTGTTTGTTTGTAGGCACTGGGCATTTGCAAACGGTTTCCAAATAGGCAATTTGGAAGTTGACTTGGCCTTGTGCAGGTTGGACGTAAATTTCTTGTTTACGAGCCCGGCTGCAGACACTGCTTCGACAGATACTGCTCGCTTTCCTAACTTCACCTCTGCTGGCGTACGTATTTTACTGACCGCATGACCAGGTTTCGGTTGGTCAGTCCTGTGAGTGTAGGTCTGCGCTGAGCCTTGTCTTGGATTAATTTGAGCTTTCCCTGTCTCCATTTTCAGTTCCCTGGGAGATGTTTTACTAGACTTTCTTTTTGGATCAAACATATCCAGTTTTCTCTGAAATTCTTTTGAGCAATGTGAGGGTTTGAGCATCCAGGGCCGCTCGCTTCTCAGCAAGCCTCTGTTTGGACCGACAGTCATCTGGTGGCTGCTTCTTGCTCTCTGATTGGTTGACGAGTCAGTCATTTTGTGGCTGCTTCTCACTCTCTGATTGGTCAATGAGTCAGTCACATGGTGACTGCTTCTAGCTCTCTGATTGGTCAACGAGTCAGTCATTTTGTGGCTGCTTCTCACACTCTGATTGGTCAACAAGTCAGTCACGTGGTGGCTTCTTCTCGCTTTCTGATTGGTTGACGAGGCAGTCACGTTTTGGCTGCTTCTAGCTCTCTGATTGGTTGATGAGTCAGTCACATTGTGGCTGCTTCTCGCTCTCTGATTGGTCAACATGTTAGTCCCGTAACTGATACCAGGTTGGTTAATGGCATCACTTGAGCGAGACATCCTACGAACATTTGTTAATCGTCTTCCTGTGATACCATCTGCTGAGGATGTGTTTTTTCCGAACGGTTCCGATTCAGTGAAGTTATGGAGGTACGCTGTGGCTGAATCCTCTTCACCGACTCTGCAGTTTTTCTTGAACGCTTTCATTTGGCGTACACTTTTAAAACCTGCGCTTCACAACAACAGCAAAGAAAGGAAAAGCAGAGCAAACCTAGGTGAGAAAAAATGAAAGTACTCAACAGAAACAACTGTGAAAAATCCGAGTGAACCAAGGGCCCGGGTATAAATAAGGAAGCAAAAGGATTTCAGTGTAAAATATACCCACGAGGCAGAGTCGAAATCAAAGAGCAAACATATTTCTTATATATTTTCACCAAATATCCAGGGTCTCAGAACATTCCAGCTCAAAGGATCAACCAATGTTTTCCACGAAAGTCAACTGCGCTACCGTCTCGCAGTTGGAATGAATCCAGACAATAAAGTAGGGATCCCAATATTTTGGGTACGTTAAAGAATTCCCATGCAGGTTTTGCTGGTGGATTGCAAGCAGCCACATTTGACTGCTGCTAATGTAGCTCCAGGGATGATTATTTGGTTGTCAAGTTGCGACGTTGATTCCATGAAGGCATATGCGACATATTCAAGCATACATACTGTGTCGAATTCCACACCGATGATGCTGTAGGTGGATGATACTTCATATACTTTAAAATATTCCGAAAGAAATGCTAGCAATTATCTCACCCCGGTATTTTTCTCTATAAGCTTAACGTTAGGAAATCATACTCAACATAGCTCCGGGGATGAATCCTCCATGAAGGTAGCGTACCCAATATTCAATGGCTGATTGGATGAGTTATTTCAATTAATAATGTTTCTGATCATGTATACGAGGTGAGATAAAATCAGAAACCCACTCAATAGAAATAATGTGGTCCACACTCCACCTCATTTGACTATTATGTAATTCACTCAGCTTCGCTTTGTGAATTACTCCACAGTCAAACTCGGTGTAGTATGAACCAAGTTATTTACATCTCATGAGTTTCATTCTAATTCCTAGATAGCTGCCTCTGTGGAACCCAACTGTGCAGTCATAAGACCAACAGAGTTTTTTTATTTGTTTGGGTAGTTTAATGTCCAATATGTTCTATTAGACTTACTTTGGGTTCGACCAAATCTATGAGATGAATTCAGGTAGAAATCTCATCCCTACACATTTACCGAGGTGAGAGTTCTTTTACTTCCCACACCACATAGACATGGTATGAGAACGGAGTATGAAGGCCTCTTACTACAGTCACAAACACATGCAGCGCAAACCGAGGATCACTCAGAGAGTCTGTCCATGCTCGTCCTAGGCCAGAGTTGCCAGAACTTGTTTGCCACTTATTTCATGATCGTTATTGTCATTTACTGAAATAAGGTTCCATATAGTAATCAAATAATTCCCACAAAGGATAAATTCTTTGCATGAGGAGGGTTCACTTTGTTGCAGATAAGCCATGTTAAAGACGTCAAAGTCTGGTAACGCTCTTCTGCAGTATAAAAGCTGCGTGAGGTGTGTCGTGTGAACCACGGAGGAAGCTTCACGGTGAAGTCCTTTTTCTCAATTTCTCAAGAAACGTCACAAAATTTCATATGATTGTTTAAATGGTGTGAGTTGTCTTCGCCGCATTATATCATGAAGTGGAGCTGAGTGATATCCGTAGCGGAAGACAATGAATGCCATGTTAACAATCATATGAAATCGAGTGACATTCAGATTCTATCCTACCCTGTCATGTGTTTTTAGCTTCATATGTCAAGCGTCACATATAAACATTTCATGGCATAACCGTGGCATACAGTCACACCATGTTCAGTCTTTGGAGATTTATATGAGGGGTAGGATAAAGACCAGAACTTGCCAGGTATACAGTCGATAAGCCAGGGCAGTCCTCTTAGTGAACTAATAAATTTGCTGAAAGATGAAATACCACTTTAGATCCACGGAGTACAGAAATGCATCTTGTCAATGTATAACATTGGGCATGCTTTGTTTACATATTTACAGCAGGTAAGGATGTAAACTTCATGTACACTTTGTGACGACTGACGCCATGACCTGCCCACCACCGGCTTGCATGCAACCCGCATAACAAAGTCACATGAAAGGTGACGGCAAGACCTGCCCAACACCGGCTCACATGCAACCCGCATCACGAAGTCACATAAAAAGTGACGGCATGACCTGCCGAACACCGGCTCGCATGCAACCTGTGTCCCAAAGTCACGTAAAAGGTGACAGCATGACCTGCGCAACACCGGCTCACATGCAACCTACATCCCAAAGTCACGCAATAAGTGTTGGCATGACTTGTTCAACCGGCTGGCATGCAGTCCACATCACAAAGTCACGTAAAAGGTGATGGCATGACTTGTCCATCACTGGCTTGCATGCAACCTGCATGACAAAGTCATGTAAAAGATTATGGCGCGATGAGGAGAAAGGCTCAAGCTTATATTCGCTGATATATTTTCCAGATTCACGAGCAAACAGTTCCCCTTTCAAGCCGGATCAGAGGGGAAAGGGGTCCCAAAGTGAGTAAGGGGGATGCTTCATAATCCATTAGCCCAGCTATCGATAAAGGTGTTAATGTCTATCAAAGCCAATTAAAATAAAAGCGAGATACTAGATCTAAAAGTCACGCGGTACTTAACTTACAGACGTCACTTATAGTTGACAAACTGTCATGTTTTATCTAGCTCTAGTGTGACGTGTTGATAGTCTACAATAAGAAGTTTTCATGTTCTTCTCGTGTTTGCTTTCTGATCACTAATATTTATAAGCTGGATATTGTAAATGCGGTGTTAGTAGGCACACTAGATTATTGAAAAGCTAAAACGCAAACAAACACTGGTGTGTCACACAGTAATCATTTGCTGCACAATTTTTCCGAAGGTAAGCGTTTAAAATTACAGCTTACAAGGACTCTAAATGGGCAGCAAAGGTAAGGCATTATTATCTCACCCCTGGTGTTTTTTTCCTAATAGACTTCACATTGGGAACTTGTACTCAATGCGCATGGAGTATTTAGAAAAAATACTCGATGGGGATTATGTCACAAATGTTAGCCCATTAGTCAATGTGAGGGGTGAGATAAATTCAGAAACCTATTCAAGTTTACGGTCAGAGCTTGATCCCATCTCATTTGAATCGCTTTGTAATTCACGCAGCTTTGCCTTGTGAATTCATGCGGCTTCGCCTTGTGAACTACTACGCAATTCAAATTCAATGGGATATGAGCTCTAACCGTAAACTTTCGTAGGTTTCGTCTAAATGACTGTGCACACCATGTGGATGCCTTGTATGAGTGTGTTACAATCACTTGCGGGGCCATTCACAAACACTGCAAGTCTCACGTTGGACTTACGCAGGGAACTATAATTGGTCTGCGTGGTCCGTGCCGCTGCAGACGGAGTGCGTGGGGTTTGGCCGTATCGACTGGCCAAATCCACGGCACTATTTGAACGTAACATGGGCTGGCCATTGGAGTCTGAAAGAAGACGGACGAGTGCAGAATACAAAAAACACAGGGGGCAAAAATAAACAGCAAACTCAACTTATTGAATAAGAAGCAAGCGAGGAGTGGGATCTCAGTGTTGTAATCAGTTTTAATAAAAACACCTCTATGGCGAAAAAAAGAAAAAAAATTGTTTGACGTAATCAGAAATAAATGGAAAATGAATGATGCCTACAGGATTTCTGCTGGGATTTACACGTGGATAACGGAATGATATGTATAAATGTCAACCCCACCCCCCCAAAAAAAAAATTAAATCATATTTCGTATGTGTATGAAGGATGAAGAAGGACGATCAAGAGGTAAAATTACAAAAAAAAATTCTCTTAAATCATTTGAAAAAGACCAAATACAACCTAGACCTGAGGTGCAGGATCGAGGTAGAAAAATGCACGACCTAATTTCAAACAGGTTGTCTCTGTTATGAGAGAACACTTTGAGGTAACATAAAATGAGACTAGTCCTCAGTAACCATTGCCTTTTATTATGACTACAAACATTTTTATTCTTTTTAATTATTAATCAATTTTCATTCGGGTGATGACATATTAATACACTATCTTTGTCGGGATTTTGTAGGCCAAGTGATTCCGTTTAAATATGTCATGACAATTTTGGTAAGAGACAATAGATCATACTTGGCTAAACTGGACTGCACTCTACAAAAGAAAAGAAACTAATTGACAATTTAGAATTTCTTTGCTAGGATTACCAAAAAAGGGGGTTCCAAAAGTTATGAGATGGTATGAAATGAATGATCTCTTTCCCAGCATTTTGATGTTGATGCAAAATCAGGAGCTTCTGGAGGGTTCTCACAGACGGTATAGAAGTGTGTATTAGGTTTCAGGATTCAAGTGCTGATTCCACCAGTCTAAGGCTTTATCGGAATGTTTCTGGTATTTTTGGAATGTATCAAAGAAATTATCTTATATGGTGCATGTACTTGCATGATAAATCACATATTAGCATCTGATATAACCAGAAAAAAAAGTGTGCGCTTCCACCACCTGCTGTGCTTTTAAGATATTTCCCAATTTACCCCAGATCTCCATTTCGGCAAGTTTTGGTTGCTCAGTGGAATCTTAATTTCGGCAAGTTTTGGTTGTTCAGTGAAATCTCAATTTCAGCAAGTTTTGGTTGTTCAGTGAAATCTTAATTTCAGCAAGTTTCAGTTGCTCGGTAGAATCTTAATTTCAGCAAGTTTCGGTTGCTTGGTAGAATCTTAATTTTAGCAAGTTTCGGTTGCTCAGTGGAATCTTAATTTCAGCAAGTTTCAGTTGCTCGGTAGAATCTTAATTTCAGCAAGTTTCGGTTGCTCGGTAGAATCTCCATTTCAGCAAGTTTCGGTTGCTCGGTGGAATCAGCGCTTCAATGTTCGTCCCTGATGGATTTCCCAACCTCCCTGTAATTATCCACTTTAGATTAAAGTGTAAATGAGCAGCATCAGTTAAGTGTATATTAGATATAATTTCCCAGCACAACATAAGAAAAAAATAACCAAGTGAAGGGGGAGAAGCTAAAATAAATCCACGAAGCCGCTCTGACAGGGGCGAGTCGGTGAGTTTGTTGTAATGTTCGATGGAGCAGACAACATTTACGACACGACAGGACGCGGGGAGGACGGTCACATGACATGGTGACCACGACTTACCTGTTTTCTCCGGCTTCGGTGCCGTCGCTTTCTGTGCTATGGGGCGGCGGGCTGCGGTGCCGGAGCCAGCGGGCCGACTGAAAGTGAAGCGCGAGTATTTAGTAATCGGTTTGTTATAAATTGATAAAACCAATTGAATAAATACCCAAAAAGTTTTTTTATATTTTTTTGAATAATTAAAAAAAATCTTTTTAAGACTTTTCCCCCTTCAGAATCACAACAAAGGGCATACTGTGCTCATAGACAAGGACCTTTTCTTTTTCTCACCCCTGGTACAAGTTTGACCATAGGAATAACATTTGAAAAAAATACTCAACGATCAACCTGGTAGACTGACAATACTATGCCATGGTTGTGGCGTAGTGAATACGAGATGACGTCATAGGCGATTGATCAATCAGCGGCCAGGATTTGAGAGAGAAGACAAGACAAGAGATTTTAAACATCCCTAACAGTGAAAGGGGTGAGATAAATCCAGAAGCGCACTCAAATCATAAAATAAGTACTCTACTCGTTTGATTGGTCGTAATCTTCACTCGGCTTCGCCTCGATGACAATTGTGGCCAATCCAAACTCGTGGAGTATTGTGTAATCATACGATTCTCGGTGCAGTTCTATATACTTCGGACTCACCTGTAGACGTCCTGCGTGCGGTCTGTGCTCATTGACCGGGACCTGTTCTTGGCCTTGGCGGCTGCTGCGGCTGCGGATGCTGACGCCGAGCCGGCCGAGGACACGCGGGACGTCCGCGAGAGGCCGCCACTGTTGATGGAGTTGTTGCTGGAGGAGTTGCTCAGCTCGCCCTGGAGCTGCTTCTGACGCGACGGCTCCAGCGAGTTGAGCAGACTGTCGGCCTGCTCCTTGAAGTGGTCAGCGAAGCCCCAGAAAGCCCTGAGAGACGGGGAAAAGAGAACGATAAACTGTTATTGTCCATCGTATACAAAGTCTCCGTCGAGAATGTATGGGGATTCAGTAAACCACAACCCATTGTTTATAATCCATCGTGTACAAAGTCCCTATTGAAAATGTACGGGGATTCAGTAAACCAAGGCCCATTATATAAAACCTGTCATATACCATGACTGTAATATACAGATTCAAATCTGTTGTATAAGGGCTTCAAAACCGTGGTATATGTGAAAATAGTCCCTTTATGTTATAGAGCAATTACTGGGTTTACTTTGTTGGAGAAGATGGATAATACATCTAAAAATGATGGTTTTGTGGCCAGGTGGCTCTGTAAACCACAAAAGGTTGATGCATAATCAATATCATCTTTTTTGACACAAGGAAAAGAAAAATTGAACCAGTCGTAGATTAAGAAGATGTGGTAATAACACAAAAACACCTAGAATTTTTTTTAATCTTTTTTTTTCAAAAATTGCAGTCGTAAAGTAAGAGTGAGCCTACTTTCGGCAGTGTGCCCTGGTGTCTGTGTCGGAGTCCGCCACTCCCTTGCGGATGGCCTCCTGGAGGATGGCGATGTGGCGCTCCAGGGTGTGCGTGGCCCACGTGTGCAGCAACTGGTCCAGGAACTCGCTGGACTCCCGCCGCAGCACCGCCGCCTTGTGCGTCATGTGTTGCGTCAGAATGGGGATGAGCCGTGGGGCTTGTGTGTACTGAAAACATAGTCAGATTGTGTAAGAGTTATATAGAACTGGATCAAGAATTGTACTAGTAGACAATAATCCATGAGTTTGGGTGTGCCGCAATCATCATCGATTTTTTTTTTTTTTTTTTGATTTTTTTTTTTTTTATATAGAACTGCATCAAGAATCATATAAATAGACAAAACCCTACGAGTTTGGATGTGCCGCAATTATCATCAAGGTGAAGCTGAGTGATGATTACGGCACATCCGAACGAGTGGAGTATTGTGTATTTTACAATCTGAGTGTGGTTCTGGATTTATCTCACCACTTTCAAAGACATTAGAATAGCATCTCAATATCAGAATGATTCAAATTACTTTGCAAATCCAGTTAGGAACGTTTAAATCTCCATGTTCATATCTTGTCTGCTCTCTGTAATCCTAACCACTGATTGATCGTATATGATATCATCTACCATAGGGTAGTATTGTCACTTTCCCGGGGTGATCGTTAATTTTTTTTTTTTTTAAATCATTCCTATGGCTCAACTTGTAGCAGGGGTGAGATAAATCTAATCAACAGGATGCGGCGAGGACCAGTGAGCACAAAAACGAAGCCAGAGATGCCAGAGTGCCATCCCTCACCAATTGATTTAAATAATTTTTTTCTCTTGATTGTGAAATAAATATTTTGTGTAGTTTAATGTCCAGTATTTTTCATCACATATAAAATTAATATTTAGAGTCTAACGCCCAATATTTTTTTTATCATATATGAAATAGATATTTGTGTAGTTTAACATCCGATATTTTTTTATCATATATATGAAATAAATATTTGGATAGTTTAGTGACCGATATTTTTTATCATATAAGAAATAAGAGATATTTGGGTAGTTTAACATCCAGTATTTTTTTCACATATATGAAATAGATATTTGGGTAGTTTAACACCCAATATTTCTTTATTATATAAGAAATAAGAGATATTTGGGTAGTTTAACACCCAATATATCTTTATTATATAAGAAATAAGAGATATTTGGGTAGTTAAACACCCAATATTTCTTTATTATATAAGAAATAAGAGATATTTGGGTAGTTTAACATCCAATATTGAACGCGCTGACGTACCTGGATGATGAAGCGCACGCAGACTTGGCCGGCTGTGGCCATGACCTTGGCCGTGTTTGGGATAAGGCCGAGCAGTGTAGGCATGATGGCCTCAGCGAAGTGATCAAACTTATTCTGCAGGATTTGCGACAGGTACCTGAAATAAAACACGAATATACGATGAAATCTACGGTACACAGGGTTGTCAGTGGGGGTAAGAAAAAAACATTGAAATATTTTTTTTGCAATACAGAATTTATGCATTACATATGCATTACAGTAGGAATCAAGGGGAAGCTCAAGTTTTTACATGGGTCAGTGGGGAGGTTCAGCAGGGGATTCTGGGCTGTGGCTGAATTGGGCTATTTAGCAGTTGGTATATCAATATTACACAAGGAATCATTTTGTTGTTCTGAAAATGAAAACATTGAATTCAATGGAAACATTGAAAACTGGCATCCCTGGGTACAGAGTTAGAAGGCAGAACGACCTGACCAGGCTGTACATGCTTAAAAACGAGATGGGGAATTGTTGTTTTTTTTACGGGACTCGGCCTGGGGTCTCGTTCTGTACAAAACATCAAGTAATTCCCATCAAGTTTTGTATCATGTACAAGCATGGTGGGTCGTTATTTTTATATACCCAAAATTAATAAAATGTTACAATATATTGGCTTAGAAGACATGCCAATGTGAAAGCCCTCACACTGCTGATGTTTCAACGTGTGCAGTATAACAGTGTACTGCATAGGGTTCAGTATACAATCTATACTGCATAGGGAGCAGCCGTATGTAATTATCAAATATACTGCATGGGTTTATATATATGATAATGATATAGTACGTCCTGACCATGCTGCACAAGCTACAAAACGAGATGGCAATTTACGGTTTATATGGAACGAGGCATTTACGCAGAGTTCCGTACAAACGGTAAATTGTTATCGAGTTTTGTGGCTTGTACAAGCATGGTAGGTCGATCTATATTTACTATCTACTCAAAATTGATAAAAAATTATTAATTTAATTCAGCCTAACAATTAATATTTTAGTCAACGCTTATGGGGAAGTGTTCCGTATTTTCCCGTACGGAACAGTGTTCCGTACGGTATGTTTACGTTATATGGCGAAACCGTGGGTATTTATAGTATATATACTGCATATGTATATAGTAATGTAAAAGAATTGTTTTTGCAATAATCAGAGTGCGAGGCACGGTCAACGTTTAGTTTTTTTATAGTTTTTTTAAAATCTTACATTCAATATTAAAAAACATGAATAAAAGAGTGCACGTACGAGGTAGTGATGCAGGCCTCCCGCACCACTTGTGAGCGCAGGTCCTTGGCCGAGGTCTGGAAGCACTGCTCCATGGCCCTCAGCTGTTGTGGGAAGTCGTCGTAGTCCATGGCGCCCGCGATCACCAGCGACCGAACCTCTTTGAGCTGCAGAAACGAGACGAACCACGGTCAGAGGAGATCAGGGGATTCACCAAATACAGTGTCCAAAGACTAGATTCTACCAGGTGAAAAACATATTCTTAGAATTTCTGTATATTCTATTATCAAACATCCTAATATTGATTTCTAAATCAAAGACTAGCACGGTGATCCCCATTTTTTAGAATAGCAATGTGCTGTACACCACTTGGAATTCATCATATTCAATTTCAAGGAAATTGAAAAGGGTTTTACTTTCAAGGTTTGCTTGTTTGTTTGGTCAGTTTAACGTCCAATAGGTTCTATTAGACTTACTTTGGGTTTAACTGTATCTATGAGATGAATATAGGTAGAAATCTCACCCCTACACATTTATCGAGGTGAGAGTTATTTTACTTCCCACACCACATAGAGATGGTATGAGAAGGATTGGCCTTTAATATAGCAGTAAGTCTACCACTGCTGGGGGTGAAGGAGAAAAGTGGCTGCAGTGGGACCCGATTCAACGAAGTCTGACAACCTTGGTATTACAAGTCTAGTGCTCTTTACCACTGAGATAACCCCGGTCGCTTTTGTTATGTTTGCTGCAAGCATATCCGGCCTGCACCACCAGGAGGCGAGGCGACCAAGAGGGTGAACAGATTGGTAATTGCTGTCCACCCCAGCAGACCGAAGGAGAAAAGTGGCTGTACACCACACCACAAAGACATGGTATGAGAAGGACTGGCCTTTGATATAAAATCATAAATCTACCACTGCTGGGGATGAAGGAGAAAGGTGGCTGCAGTGCGATAAACCTTCAAGACATGTCTAGAGTCAAGAGAAGGAGGAGGTAGAAGGATGCGCCACTTACTGCCTCGGTTCGCTTCTCCCAGTCGTTGTTTGCGTCTGTTAACATATCCCGAATCTTTGTAAAATGGTCCGATAACTCTCGGGCTGAGAAAATCTGAAATATCAACACAAAATAAACCATGTTGAGTGTCTTAGCATCTTCAATTGTCACACGAAACATCCTAAAATCATTGTTTACAAAAAAAAAAAGAGAAAATTAAATTTACCGTAAAATACCGCTGTAGTGACTTACAAGACGATTTTCTAAAGGGATTTTTGGAAAAAAAATCGGCTTATAAATCTTTGCCAAAGTCGGGGGTCGGCTTATAACAAGGTTTCTTCAAAAATTGATACAAATCAGTCCAAATCTATAATCAAGGACAAAAAAACAGAGAGATACAAATGTGATATCCCATATTGGTACAAAAGTTCATCGAAACGTTCATATTCTATACCGAAAAATCTACAATAAAGTGTTGAGGGGAAGGGGAGGGGTGTGACTGGGGGCCAGGACCCCAAAGTGGGGGTCGGCTTATAAGCGGTTTTTTTTCTAAAGTTTAAATAACCCCAGAATTGGCTTATAGTATTTTTCTGAAGTGGGGGGGGGGGGGGGGGGGGGGTCGGCTTATAACCGGAGTTGGCTTATAAGGAGGGTTTTTACGGTAATTTTTTTTCTTATTAGAGTAGATAACATAATCCTTTATCAACGTCAATATCGAGACAGTTCTATCAATTTTATGTATTCCACTTGAAAGGTGATTTTTGTTGTTATAATTAACTTTCATCCAGTCAATATATGTGGTCGGTTAAACACAAATGCTTTGTTTTTTTGGGTTTTTTTAACATGCTTTGTTAACTCTGATCCACGGTAAACTTCAACGAAACATTCAAACGGTTCCATTTAAACAGGTTCAAAGTCAAGTTGAGGTGAATTCAATACAGGCAGAGTTTATTCAGAGTCATCCGGAGAATTTAATGAGTCTGTTTTAAATGGGGCACTGTCTGTTTTATATTCTCAAAAAAAAAAAAAAAAAGTTTTATATTCTCAAAAAATAAAAAAATTCTGTTTTATATTCTCGGCAGATATACTCACGTGAACTTTGGGGACCTCTTCGAAGGAGCGAATGAACATATCCTCATCACAGGCTCCGGCACTCGTTCCCGACCCTGAAAACACAAAGTAAGGGCCGTTCAGATCGCTGTAGATATCTTCAACCCTGCTATTTTCCCCCCATGGCCTTAACATTGGTAACTTGTATCCAACGCCTGTTGAGTATTTAAATAAAATACTCAATAGGGGATTATGTCACAAATGTCAGCCCATTAGTCAATGTGAGGGGTGAGATAAATTCAGAAACCTATTCAAGTTTACTGTCAGAGCTCGATCCCATCTGGTTTGAATCGCTACGTAATTCACGCGGCTTTGACATGTGAATTATTGCGCGATTCACACTCGATGGGATACAAGCTCTGACCCTAAATTTTTCATAGGTTTCCTCTTTAGTACCTACCCCTCGTACTGAAGCCTATAAAGCCTATAAGGCATCGACATCTACATCTACCACCGATTCTCACCGATCTGATCAACGATAATAATCGGGAACGATAATGTCACTGTCTTATACCCTCATATATCCTTCCCGATCACCCCTCCTCCTTTTATAACCGCGTAAAACCACCCAATTTAGATCAAAGAGAGTGGCTGGGAGCCGGACCCTGCTGGGTCCCAGGCCGGGTGATATGCCTTTATAGAATCTACAATAATCCAAAATTTAATAACTTCAGTTCTATTTAAGATATCGGAAAACTGTTCAAACCTTAAATCGCCAATGTCTCCCTACAAATCGGGGGGAAACGATTATAGATCTGAGGTCCATTTGCCAATATCTCATTTAGATCAAAAGTTATTAAAGTTTGAATTATTTTCTATGAATGTACACACCACCCAGCCGGGGGCTCAGCGACACAGCTCCCGCCAGTTCTCTTTGATGTCAGTTGGGCCGCTTTACGGGGATATCAAAGGGAAAGGTGTGATCGGTAAAGTCTGCATGTCGATGTATTATCGGTATCGTACATCAACATTTTATTTCCAAATAAATCCAAATAATGCTCAGATAGTTGTCTATAGTCACTCCTCACAAAAACCAAAAACAGTCAGATTTGTCTCTATACACTCCTCACACTAAAACTGGTGAAGCAGATCATTTTCTATTTTCAATATGAAAAAAAAAATTCAATATGAAAAAGAACAGACTGAGGCATCTCAGTGAAGTGGCATCGCAACATCACAACAGTGATTAAACCCAATCAAACGCCGATAAAGGAAACGAGAAGAAACAACAAACACTGCAAATCTTAAAGACAAGACGAATACACAGTAATATGATATTTACGCAATAGATTTAAAGTGTTGACCAGTCGTGTGGTGGAGACTGTGGAGAAATGAAAATATCACTACAGAAGACCGGGGATATATCTAGGTGAAGGTTTCTTCGACTTATTTCTTTCCTTTTGTTAGGTTATCACATTGGAGAGACTACCAAAATGTAAGATTTTTTTTCATATCTCTCCTTGGACATTTATTGCACAGAGAAGACTAACAAATGGATCTCATTGCAGTGATGGAATGCCATATTATTATCCACCTAATACAAAGTGTCCATAGTAAACCTATAGGTACCCTGTATGTTTTATTACCTACCTAATACAACGTGTCAATAGTAAACCTATAGGACTCTGTATGAACATACCCGGCACATACAGATATGTTGTATTTTCCACCTAATACAAAGTGTCCATAGTAAACCTATAGGGACTCTGTATGGACATACCCGGCACATACAGATATGTTGTATTATCCACCTAATACAAAGTGTCCATAGTAAACCTACAAGAACTCTGTATGGGCATACCCGGCAAATACGGATATCTATTATCCACAGATTTTTATATAATAATATGCGGCCATTGGCCACCACCGACCGACTTTTAGGCGAGCTCTATTAATCGGTGTCATTTTCATCGGCCAGTGGGACATGGCTTTATAGGCACACTTATCCACATGGCATGACCTGGTCATTTCACTACAGGCCAACAACTCCGGGATAGCACTGAGAAGGGACAGTGAAGAAGTTTCATCTGACACTTTAATGTGTCATTTTAATTATTATTAATTGGCTTCATGGCCTGTTCAATTCCCCTTTTTTTTTTTTTAAACTAAATGTTTTAAGAATGCGGTAATCTGTGTCGATTACAGTGAATAATTGCGGATCTAAGCTGGATCAGTGGTATATAAAGACAATAAACGATGGTTTTGTGGACGGGCGGCCGTACACCATGAAAGGTTGACTCGTAGTAATACACAAGTGTGAGTGAGTGTATTACTACGTCAACCTCGAGTGGTTTACAGAGCCGCCTGTTCACATGACCATCGTGTGTTGTATTTATTATCCATCTTTTCGAGTAAATTAATCCAAGGAATTGCCATATTTATGAATATGGACTATTTTCTTGCTCTATAGCACAAAGGGACTATTTTCCCGTATACCATGGCTTTTAGGTCGTATACCACAGATTTGAATCCGTATACCACAGTCATTGTATCTGACAGGCTTTATATAATGGGTCGTGGTTTACTGAGTCTCCATACATTCTCAATGGGGTCTTTTGTATACCACGTATAATAAGATGTGTGTACCACTTTTCGCTCTGGCCGGTCATGGTATACCCTCCCTGTGCCTACATTACTTACAGAATAATTTGTTGCCTTTGTTAGGTACGAATGTCGGGAATCGTTTCTTGATGTACTCCACATCTATCACCTCCTTGCTAGTCTTCCTCGCCATGATGAGTGCTTTAAGAATCCACTCCCCGTATTATCAACAGCAGCAGATTCAATGATGCATATCCCCCATGCACGATGCCTTCGTCTCTGTCGCCATCATACAGATGATGTTATGTGGCATACTGAGTGATCCCTCGTTACTTCATACAGAGCTCAGCGCGTTACATGGGTAACAGACATGACGAAGTAATCCATCGTTACTCCATACAGAGTTCAGTGTGCTACATGGGTAAGGGATGTGACTAGATGATCCATCGTTATTCCATACACTGTGCTCAGCGTGCTACATGGGTAATGGACATGAAGAGATGATCTATCGTTACTCCAATTTTTTCATCGTTACTTCATACAGAGCTCAGCCCGTGACATGGGTAACGGACATGATGAAGTAATCCATCGTTACTTCATACAGAGCTCAGCATGCTACATGGGTAACAGACATGACGAAGTAATCCATCGTTACTCCATACACTGTGCTCAGCGTGTTACACAGGTAACGGACATGAAGAGATGATCCACCGTTACTCCAGTTCTCTCATTGTTACTTCATACAGAGCTCAGTCTGCTACAAGGGTAACGGACGAGCCAAGATTATCCATCGTTACTCCATACAGATTTAGCATGTTACACGGGTAACGCACAGGACATGATGATCCATCGTCACTCCCTACAGAGCTCAACGCGCTACATGGGTTACGAACGAGATGCGATGATCCATCGTTACTCCACTCAGTGCGCTACAGAGGTAATGGATGATATGAGATGATCCACCATTACTCCATACCAAGTTCTCATATCATTACTTCATACAGAGCTCAGCGCGCTACATGGGTAACGGACGTGACACAATAATCCATCGTTACTTCATACCAATCTCAGCTTGTTACACAGGTAACTGCACCGTTACTCCACTGACATTTCACTGTGTTACACAGATGACAGACAAGACACGATAATCCACTGTTACTCCATACAGAGCTCAGCGTGCTATGACGGGAGGGTAGGTGACCGCTCCAGCAGTTAATACACACCTCAGCATACTACACATATAATAAAAGATGCGGGATGATCTTTACGCTACGCCACACTGGATTCATTGCACACAAAGCTCACTGTTCTATACAGAAGAGGCAAGATGGTCCTTCGCTACTCCACGCAGAACTCAATGTGCTATGACGAACAACAGTAGGTGACCGATCCAGCAGTTAATACACATCTCAGCATATTACACAGATAATAGAAGATGGTCCTTCGCTACTCCATACAGAACTCAGTACGCTACACAAATAAATCAGTGGCACCGTGAAGAAGGTAACCATTCATCCACGACAGGGATGAGGGACGGGAGTCGCACTCATCTGGGGTTTGATGACAACACTTCTCGCACGTCCTCCCACACATTAACCTGTCTGCTGGAGCCCAACTCCTGTATTTGGAGTCTGCCGGGTCCGCCCTTGTCTGCGTTAGCTGCACTGACGAGATCCAAGGCAGGTGCCGGTTTGCGTTATGTTTTCTGACCGAGTCCCTCACTATGTGTTTACTTCACTGACGAGGCAGGTACCGGTCTGTGTGGGTCTGTGACGGTCTGTGACGGTCTGTGCCGGTGAGGTGTGAGTCTGTGTGGGTCTGTGTGAGTTTGTACACTGATTGAGTCCCTCACTATCTCACTCTCCTCCCAACTTTCATGTGGATCCAGTAACGACGCCCGTGTCAGGCTGTGTGTGTGTTTGTGTGTCACTGTCACAGACCGGGTGTCTGTCGGCGGGGGGGGGGGGGGGGGGGGGGGGATCACAGACGGGGGGGGGGGGAGCTGGGGGCAGGGGGGGGGGGGGGGTGGTCACGGCCAACACATGTCACGCCAACTGGTCCCACTGCCGCGACGACTAGAACAGAGTGGGACTAACAAAGGCGGGACGTGGACCCAGTCGATGCGGACAATGCACGCGGAGAGGGGGGGGGGGGGAGAGGGGGTGGATGGGGGAGAGGGGGGTGGATGGGGGAGAGGGGGCACCTGCCTCCTCTTCCTACTCCTCCTGCCTACTCCACCATCCTACCCCGTGTCCTGCACCTGTTTCCTCCAGCCTCTGGCGCCCCACAACACCGCCCGCTCTACCCTGTCCAGCCCGCTCTAACGCCGCAGTAAGGTGCGTGGCCTGGTAGCGCTGCTCATGGCGAGTTGAGTGAGTGTGACCCAACGTGAGCGTTTCATCAGAGTGTGAATAACAAGGAGACTTGACAGAGATGAGTCGGCACTGAGAGCACAGAGCAGTCACAAGTCAGCACTGAACATTGGACAGTCAGCACTGCACAGTCAGCACTGAGCACAGAGCAGTCACAAGTCAGCACTGAACATTGAACAGTCAGCACTGAGAGCAGAGAGCACAGAGCAGTCACGAGTCGGCACTGAACAGTCAGCACTGCACAGTCAGTAGGCGGCACTGAGCACAGAGCAGCCAGCACAGAACAGCCAGCATTAAAAGTCTGTGCTCCACTACAGTCGATCCTGTGCAGATTGGGTGGCGATCATTTGGTCGCTGGCCGCGCGGCACCTAGTCGCCGATAGTGGAGCTGCAGTGAAGCTACGGTCGGCACTCAAACTCCTAGCGGTCTCTGATCGGCCCCTCAGTTGCTACGGTCGCGCATGAGGCAAGAACAATCGGAGAACAGGTGGAGATTGGGTGAAGATTGTTCGGAGACCAACAATCGGCGCAATGGAGCACCACCTTTTTAAAGACTCGGCAGTGAGTGTACAAGATGGGAACGCCACTGATGGGCGTTAGTTCCTCCCCAGTCCGCACGGGGTCGCGCTGCATGCACTCTTTGTCTGACAGACGCGCGTTGGAAGGCGGGGGGGGGGGGTGCAGCCTCCTCCCCCCCCCCCCCCCCGCCTCCGACTCCCCACCTGATTCACCGGGAAGTACTGCCACGCCCCCTCGCGGCGTGAACCAGACAGTGATCGGCGTTCCTCTGACCTAGATTCGCCGAGTGAGTCGTGGGTGGTGAGTGGAGAAGCGGCACACTGCACCGCTGGACCAACCTACGGGGAAACAATAAACCGGAGCGGCGCAGTGTGGCAGACTGGGCTGGTGAGCTTCTGGCCCCGGCTCGCTATAAACCGGGGGCCCGTTTAATAATCTAGGATCTGTGCATCCTTTTCTGTATGCCATAGAGACCCAAAGACGATGTGCAAAAACTTTATCGACTTTATGGCCAGCTATTAAAGTCCGTCTCTAGCGAAATAAATAATGGGTCGTGGTTCACTGAGTCCCCATACATTCTCAATGGGGACTTTGTGTATGATGGATAATAAACAATGGGTATTGGTTTACTGAGTCCTCATTAATTCTCAATGGAGACTTTGTATATGGTGGATAACAAACAATGGGTATTGCTTTACCAAGTCCCCATATATTCTCAATGGAGACTTTGTATATGGTGGATAATAAACAACGGGTAGTGGTTTACTGAGTCCCGATACATTCTCAATGGGGACCTTGTATAGTTGGATAATAAACAATGGGTCGTGGTTTACTGAGTCCCTATACATTCTCAATGGAGACTTTGTATAGGGTGGACAATAAACAATTGGTAGTGGTTTACTGAGTCCCGATACATTCTCAATGGGGACCTTGTATAGTTGGATAATAAACAATGGGTAGTGGTTTACTGAGTCCCCATACATTCTCAATGGAGACTTTGTATAGGGTGGATGATAAATGGCAATGCACATTTCGTTCTGGTCGATGGCAGTTTTTTGTTTTGCGGTAAGAGTTGAATACGAGGCTAGATTGTACACTTAGCAGAGCGCATGCTGTTTATAGAAATAGAAAACAATGACGGATCAAAATCAAAATAAAGGTTTGATTCCATATAACTGATTTCCCTCCCGATGTGGTCAAGATGTATTCCAGTTTCAGTCCTGCCACCAAAACTGACCTATGTCTGATAGGTCATAGTCTCTGTCTGGAGGCCATCGGCGCAATGGAATAGGGTGCATGTATCAGCAACAAAACTGGAGTAGATCTTGACCACATCGGGAGTGAAATCGGTACATTAGAATCAAGCCTTAAGATATCTCAACAACAATAACAAATCTAAATAACGTACAGTATAGATTTTACAACAGCGCACAAGGTGATCAGAGGTGGATTTGTAACTAACGCAATGAAATAGAATACATTGTAAAATATGGACAGAATACACGCTTCTTTTATAACTAACATAGAACGAGATACATTCCTCATGTGCAAATACTGCTTGGATAAATATGGCTACACGTTCTGGAAACCTCAACATTCTGTAGTTCAGGTGAACAAAAGTCAACGCAGATATGTGAATCATCAATAACATCAAAATACGCGAAACTAGAAACAATAACATCTGAATAGATGAAACTAGAAACAAGGGAAAGCTAACGAAGGACACAGAACAGTCAAGCTTTGTATCGTAAAAAAGCTGGTCAGCGAATTTGACGCGTGTCGCTTCACCCCACGACCTGGTGCGGAGTGTCATGGAGTATGGGCAGGGCATCATGGGGTGTGATGAGGTATGGGCGTTGTGCCGTCACATGTAGGCAGGGTGTCGTGGGGCATCATGGGGTGTGATGAGGTACGGGCGTTGTGCCGTCACATGTAGGCAGGGCATCGTGGGGCATCATGGGGTGTCGTGAGGTACGGGCGTTGTGCTGTCACATCTAGGCAGGGTGGTGTGGGGCATTACGGGGTGTGATGAGGTATGGGCGTTGTGCCGTCACATATGGGCAGGGCATCGTGGGGCATTATGGGGTATGATGAGGTATGGGCGTTGTGCCGTCACATGTAGGCAGGGCATCGTGGGGCATCATGGGGTGTGATGAGGTACGGGCGTTGTGCTGTCACATGTAGGCAGGGTGACGTGGGGCATTACGGGGTGTGATGAGGTATGGGCGTTGTGCCGTCACATATGGGCAGGGCATCGTGGGGCATCATGGGGTGTGATGAGGTACGGGCGTTGTGCTGTCACATCTAGGCAGGGTGTCGTGGGGCATTACGGGGTGTGATGAGGGATGGGCGTTGTGCCGTCACATATGGGCAGGGCATCGTGGGGCATTATGGGGTATGATGAGGTATGGGCGTTGTGCCGTCACATGTAGGCAGGGCATCGTGGGGCATCATGGGGTGTGATGAGGTACGGGCGTTGTGCTGTCACATGTAGGCAGGGTGACGTGGGGCATTACGGGGTGTGATGAGGTATGGGCGTTGTGCCGTCACATATGGGCAGGGCATCGTGGGGCATTATGGGGTGTCATGAGTTATGGGCGTTGTGCCGTCACATGTAGGCAAGGCATCGTGGGGCATTATGGGGTGTCATGAGTTATGGGCGTTGTGCCGTCACATGTAGGCGGGGCGTCGTGGGGTGAGGGCGACACGCTGTGACTATGGTGTCGGTGTACGTGTGGAGTCACTGTGGTGATGGTGTTACCTGCACTCTGGACACGTTTCCTCTTTGGCGTGGCAGGCACTGCAGGTATTGATGGGCAGCAAGGAGGGAGCAGAGACAAGAGAGTCACAACACCACTCTACGGCTCAGCGCCTCACACGAGGCTCCCTGACGTCACACCTCAAAGTGACGTCATACGTCAACAAAGTGACGCAGGCTCGCTCAGTGTCTTCATAGGGAGCCAAAGTGAACCCGCAGATACCCGTTCACAAAACCCCGTTTCCAGAGATAGACGCTCAGTACTTTGACTATATAGGTTTGAGATTATGTGCGGCATTCTCCATTCTTTTAAATGCATATTTTTGATACACTTAACTGTCATCGTAGCTTCGAGACAGACTTAGTCAGAGACGATAGTAGTAAACTACACTTCAATAGTAACAAATGAGACCAACAACGAAATTCTTGCCTCGAACTCCCATAGCTTTAGCACTAAGCCTCATTCTTAGTTGCCTCCGGAAATGTTGTTTTGAGCACGGGTATCTATGGTTTTAGTGGTTTCACTTCGGCTCCCTATTCGTAAACTTTAAAAATGTGACCTTTTCATGAAAGTACTGACACGGGTCATTATAATCCATTATCACTTGACAGCCCTTGTCTTTTCTTTTTAAATGCTATCCTCGCTTTAAAAAAGATTTAGACTTGATTTGGCATGAACAAAACTTCCGAGTCTTACTAATGGCAATCCTGAACTGTCTTTACTCTTTGGTTAAACTACTTCAAATTCCGAAAAAGAATTGAAAAGGCCCATATTTCTATTTATAATTTCAATAAGAATTCGGACGTCTCTTATAATAATTTCGCGAAGCTGGCAACACTTTCCCGTATTTATCTTAGGAGGTTTGTGGGGTTAAGTTATACTTTGTTTTTAACCTTGTTTTTTTCTGTTCCTGGTTTAGCATGAAGAAAGGCTAATCGGACCATGAAATGTGCCCATTGAGGGAAGGGACTGAGTTATCCATGCAAAGAGTAACAGGACTAGAGAAGGGGAACAAGAGTCCACTACGAGTTGTCACAAAGGAGGTTACTTTATGACGAATATCACAGGGTACACCTGCTATATAATAATATAATACATGAATATTGATTACATTACAATGACGAGATACAGTTTAATCTTAATAATAAAGGTTAGATTATTTGAAATAATATTAAACAACGTTAGGTAAGAAGAAAACACTAACTGAAATTATTCAAATTTAAAGTAATTTCTAATCGTATACTGACACTTCTTTATTCCTGAGTTTTAGATACTATCAAGAGTTTTTCCGTAACACACTAAGATATCTAACATTTTGTGGTCCAAGAAATTTCACAGGGGCCATGGAAAAAGAATGGTTCCCCCTTCAAAATCTGCACTGAAAGTATTCTGCTCCAGAAATGCCTCGAATTCACCCAAGACCAACAGAGCAGAAACCATCCTGCTATAGCGCACAGAGTGATTGCTCGTTCCGTTATTATCCGCCAGGAAATTGTAAGATAGTGCCACTGTAGTTGGGGGACAACCACAATTTTCTGTTGTCATAATCTATAGATAATCCTAAGATGAGGTTAAAACCCTTTTATGGCAAACCAAAATAATTTTTTCTAAAAAAATCCATCGATGACTGGACCTACTACCTGGTGTATTGTTAGGTATCATGGGGCAAGATGGCTGCTTCCATAACACAATAGCTATGTGACCTATAGGGTACAGTAACTTATTTGATGCAAATCAGGACATACGGCCTTCATATTCATAGGTTATATTCGTTAATAGGGCATCACCACTTTACAAGGCAGGCTATAGGGAAGTCAAACAGAGTATCCCGTATAGTTTAACGACGGCCGTACCTGCTGAGGGTGGCCTTCTCCATAATATACCAGGCTAGAGGGAGGTAGCATCGTTAAGTTAATCAGAGTATCCCGTATGGACTGAGGACGGCCGTACCTGCTGAGGGCGGCCTTCTCCATAATATACCAGCCTATAGGGAGGTGGCATCGTTAAGTTAATGAGAGTATCCCGTATGGACTGAGGACGGCCGTACCTGCTGAGGGCGGCCTTCTCCATAATATACCAGGCTAGAGGGAGGTGGCATCGTTAAGTTAATCAGAGTATCCCGTATGGACTGAGGACGGCCTTCTCCATAATATACCAGGCTACAGGGAGGTGGCATCGTTAAGTTAATCAGAGTATCCCGTATGGACTGAGGACGGCCTTCTCCATAATATACCAGGCTAGAGGGAGGTGGCATCGTTAAGTTAATCAGAGTATCCCCTATGGACTGAGGACGGCCGTACCTGCTGAGGGCGGCTTGGTGCCCGCACTGCGGCGTGACGGCCCGCTGATGCTGCTCGCCCTCTTCGCCGTCCGCGGAACGCCCACCGGTTTGGCGAAGTCCGTGTCATCCCGCGCGCTCGACGCTACAAATACACAAAAGACACCGCCGATAAACAAAGGATACATATAAAATACATCAGTGAAATCATCATAAGAGGGGTCTAAGCATTATGATGATATAAAATGGTGTTGAAGAAGAAACCAACAAGTTTTGGTTAAAGTCATCGTTCTCCACGAGTTTGAATGTGGAGTGATATGAACGAGGCAACAGTATGCGTGGACAAGAAAGGCAAAGTCACTCAATCATGTGACATTGGTACAGTTTTGTGGGTTTGTTGGTTTGATTTAATGTCCAGTTAACCATTACAGGTTCTTACCAGACTTTCTCAAGGTTCTTTTACACCACGAGGGTGGTGATCGAATCTATGTCATGAATTTAGTTAGAAACCTCACCCCTATACATTTACCGAGGTGAGAGTTCTTTTACTTCCCACACCACATAGACATGGTATGAGAAGAATAAAAAATTGAAAAACATATATAAGACTCAGATAAGCCCATATTCAACATACTGATTCATTAGCATATTGAATTAAATTAACCCAATAACCACCATAATTTTTCACCAGTATAATATCATACAGAGACATAGTTAGTGTGACTGAATGGAATCTGTTCAGAGATACTTTGGCATTTATTATTTCATCACTCGGAGACGAACAGAATTTGTCCTCCTGGTCAGTAAAGGCAAGACATTCACCTATAGGCATATCATAATATATCATTTCCATGTGCCATGTGCCTAAAGTAACTAAAACGCGACACTGACTACTGAGAAGAAAGATCAGCAAAGATGAAAGATAAACCAGTTAGAGGTCGCGAACTGGGACCCTCCAGGACTATATATGAATTTTTTTAAATATATTTCTATATATGAATATATTGTCCATGATGCAGCTATATTCTGGCACGGAGCCTGCATAATACAGAGTCCGCCCTTAGAGCCGTGTTGGTGGGAGAATTAGGGGCCTGTTTAATAATCCAGGGTCGTAGATGTAAGACGAGGCGATGACTGAGTCCTTTGCTGATGCTAATTTGAATGACAGTGAAAGAACTCTACCTGATCACCGTAAAGAAAGAAAGATAAAACAAATCTAGGATACATGAAGACACCTTTTTGTACCCCGTACAAGTGTTATTGTTTAATAATATTTATGCCGGTTGACTAAGACAGTCTTAGCCATCCATAAGGTCGTCCATAAGTGTTGAATAAAGTTGGTCTCTTTGGCATACAGAAAATGGTCTACATGTACGATCCTAGTTTATTGCAGTTACTCCAGTGAGAAACCAACAATTTTTGTTCTCCATGATTTTGAGGCGGAGTGATATGAATCAAGACAAAGCCAAGTAAATATTGCAGCGTTCAAACGAGTTTAAGAACGACTTATTTGACCAAAATGAATCCCTTTCTGTATTTATCTCACTCCTATACACACTAAAAGAACGAACAGAACGGACTGCAATACTCGTAGGGGCATGGAGAACGAGTTACCAATGTTAAGTCTATGGGACAAAAATACCAGGGGTGAGATGCACACGAGGCCGACATCTCCCAGGTGTATGGTAGGTACGCGCTGGTGTAAAAACTCCCGGTGACATAGGAATGTAGAGGTGTGTATATACAGCATCTAATGAGGGAATCTACGTCTTGGGTTATCACTGACTTAGACTGGATCAAGTCTTTGATTATCATTATTTCCTTTTTTTAACATTATGATTGATTAGAATTTATCAGGATGAAATGCAGTACAATATTATCATGAAACATCACGAAATTTCATATGATTGTTTATATGGCATGAGTTGTCTTCGCGGAATGATATCACAAAGCGGAACTGAGTGATATCTGTAGCAGAAGACAACGAATGCCATGTAAACAATTATATGAAATTGAGTGATGTTTAGATTTTATCCTACCCTGTCACATGTTTTTAACTTCATATGTCACCAGTGGCATATAAATATTTTATGGCATAACCGTGGCATACAGGCCTACCATGTTAAGTCTATGGAGATTTCTATGCGGGGTAGGATAAATACCCCTCCTTCTGACAGGCCCAGAAATCAGTCAGGCTCAGGGGACTGAAGTGTGTGTGTGTGTGTGGGGGGGGGGGGGGGGGTGGTTAAGGGAGGTGCGATATGGCGGCAGGCAGGGAGGCGGAGGGGGGAGGACACAGGAACTGAGGCCAGTCTAACAGTGACCCATATGTAGAATGGTGAGTATATAGATCTGAATTTGGTTTGTTTGTTTGTTTGGTTTGATTTAACGTCCAGTTAACCATTACAGGTTCTCACCAGACTTTCTCAAGGTTCTTTTACGCCACAGGTTGGTGATCGAATCAGGTAGAAATCTCACCCCTACACATTTACCGAGGTGAGAGTTCTTTTACTTCCCACACCACATAGACATGGTATGAGAAGGACTGGCCTTTGATATGGCAGTAAATCTACCAGTGCTGGGGGTGAAGGAGAAAAGTGGCTGCAGTGTGACTCAAATCAACAAAATCTGACAACCTTGGGATTACAAGTCCAGTGCTCTTCACCACTGAGCTAACTCCCCACCCAGGTCGCTTTAGTTATGCTTGCGTGCAAGCATATCCAGTCAGTACCACGAGAAGGCGAGGCGACCAAGAGGGTGAACAGATTGGTAATTCCTGTCCACCCCAGCAGACATTTCTTTTGGTATTAGAAAGTAGTGATACACCCGCGACATAAACAAATCCCATGTTAAGCCTATGGCATTTTTTATCAGGGGTAGGATAAAAGTTCATGTGTCCTTATTATTGTACGGGTGTCATGTACGTAAGGAGGTAACCATCAGTTTTAGTCGCCCTTTTTTTTGTCTTTATCGTATAAATCATATTTTAATTGGTTAATCACGCAGTAATTAAGCACTAATCGCCGCTACACACAATAAGAGAGTAACTACCACTGACGAGACTGCAGTGAATCTATCACATGTTGTGTCTAATTACTGTGACTCACCACTCAGAAAGAAACTGACGAGTGTTTGGTCTGTGTCCTCATTCCCCATCGAGTTTTAGTGTGCAGGAATGGGGGCGAGGCGATAGCCGAGTGAATATTTGAAGATGGTGAATGGGGACTCAGACCAAGCACGAATATGTTTCTAATTTTATCTTAGCCTGGAAATACATATGTATGTATCTGTTTATCGCCCAATGAGTATAAACTACCATACTTGGAAGGCTGTTGAGTACCAGTTCCTAATGTTAAGCCTATGGACGTTTATACCAGGCTAAGATAAATGACCTGACATTACAAGTCCTCTCCTAACGCAGTGAATATAACATGTTGTTACTGACTCACTAAATGACCTACTCATTAGAAGTGTAATTAGTCTGACTCACTACATGACCTACTCATCATGTGTATAATTACTTTGGACTCATTACATGACCTACTCATTACATCTGTAATTCTGATTCATTACATGACCTACTCATTACAGGTGTAATTATTCTGACTCACTACATGACCTAACTTCATGACCTACTCATTACAAATCCGCTACTCACGTCCGTATTTCGGTAAGAATTTCTGCCTGAAGCGCTGTACCACTTCCTCCCAGTGAGAACTCATCCTGTCGCCTCCGTTAACAATCCTCCCGCAGTTAGCAGCACCCCAGACGTCTCCGTAACGTGCCCCGTACCGCCCCGTAGTGTGCCGTCATACTGTCTCACTAGTTTCTGTTAATCTCCCCTGACTTGAGCCATGTTGTGTAAGATGTGCTGACCACCTTCTGGGCGTTGAGTCTGTCTGTAGGAAGCAGTAGTGCAGACTGTGTGATGGTTATCACTCTAACGGATTCACAGACAAGATCCAGGGTCGGGCGTTCACTCAGCGTCCACTGAGCGTTCACCCAGCGTTCACCCAGCGTTCTCTCCTTTAGCGTCCACTGAGCGTTCACTCGGCGTTCCTTCACTCAGCGTTCACCCAGCGTTCTCTCCCTTAGCGTTCCCTCACCGTCCACTGAGCGTTCCCTCAGCGTTCCCTCAGCGTTCCTTCACTCAGCGTTCTCTCAGCGTTATAACTGAGACGCACAGACGCCGGAATCCTCTCCTTCAGGTAACCTGGAGATCTTGACACAATCGGCCACCAGGTGGTGCTCGATGCGGAGACGCTGGATGATGACGTCACGAGCGCGTGGAGACCTGGGGCCCGTTTAATAATCTAGGGTCGTACCTGTTATCCTGGGGCAACATCATAGAGTCCTAGGCTCGTAGGAACATCAATTCCCCTTCAGTCCTAGGCAAGTACCTCGGGTAATTAACTATACCTCGTATAAGGGTTATCATTTAATAACATTTAAGTCTGTTTGCTAAGACAGTCTTGGCCATCCATAAGGTTGTCCATAAATGTTGAATAGATTTACCCACGTCGTCCCTGGGTCTCTATAGCATACAGAAAAGGGTATTCATGAACGATCCTAGATTATTAAACAGGCCCCTGGTATCCACCGTGCTCTTAGCGCATGCGCTGTTACGACTCCTAATTACCCCGGAGAGGCGGGTTAACTCCAGGGTGAGGGTTTAACACCCCACCTGCACCCCTCACAACCCCACACACACACACTGGGGCGGGGTACACGGCCGATCCTTTGTCCACCTCACAAAATCCACGTCACTTTTAGCAACACTCTCTGGATCCTTGACCAGCGCACAGGTTCACAATGATCCACCGGGCACCAGCTCCTTAGCCGCTAAGGATGCTGGGAAGGGGGGGGGGGGGGAGTGATGTGGCGACACCCAGCGACCACAGTGTGAACTTAAAGTGTAAATCCGTCCTCTTTTGAGGTGAATGCCTATATAGATAAAAGCACGCCTTTTTGTGTCTAACAAGACACTTAAAAATCCATTGGTGCTCTTTGGGTGGCCATAAAGCAGAGATTATCGAAGTGGAGGTATTCACTACAGCATTCCGTCATGTACATGTAGAGGATAAGTCCTTGTTTAAACAGCGCGCTGCTTTGCTGTGGTGAGTGGTTAAATCCCCAGTGGTTTCCTCAGTGCATTCACAATAATGATAGGCAATGTACGACTGACCGTTGTATATAGTAAATATAAACACGGTGGTCGCCAGTTAGTCCTCCACAGTGCACTCTATGGTGGCTGGTTTGATTTGACGTCCAGTCAACTATTATGGGTCCTTACCAGACTTTCTCAAGGTTCTTTTACACCATGAGGGTGGTGATCGAATCTATGTGATGAATTCAGGTAGAAATCTCACCTATACACATTTACCGAGGCGAGAGTTCTTTTACTTCCCACACCAGATAGACATGGCATGAGAATCATCGGCCTTTGATATAGCAGTAAGTCTACCACTGCTGAGGATGAAGGAGAAGAGTGGCTGCAGTGGGCACTCTATGTGCCCTGTAGATCTCTGCCTCTATAGACAACACATGCCCCGTAGATCTGCCTCTGTAGACAACACGTGCCCCGTAGAACTGTCTCTGTAGACAACACGTGCCCCGTAGATCTATGCCTCTTTAGACAACACGTGCCCCGTAGATCTGCCTCTGTAGACAACACGTGCCCCGTAGATCTGCCTCTGTAGACAACGCGTGCCCCGTAGATCTATGCCTCTATAGACAACGCGTGCCCCGTAGATATATGCCTCTATAGACAACGCGTAGATCTATGCCTCTATAGACAACGCGTGCCCCGTAGATCTCTGCCTCTGTAGACAACGCGTGCCCTGTAGATCTCTGCCTCTGTAGACAACGCGTGCCCCGTAGATCTATGCCTCTATAGACAACGCATGCCCCGTAGATCTCTGCCTCTGTAGACAACGCGTGCCCCGTAGATCTGCCCACCTTGTGAGGCTCAGAGACAGTAGCCTCGTCTTTGTCTGCGGATCCCGCCCTGTACCCGGTCGTTGCTGCGGGAGCTCCCTCCTCCTGGGTGTGCCTGGAGAGGCGTGCTGGATCTCACTGCGGGAGGTGGTCTACTCACACCTCTCACGCTCAGCCTGCTGGCTGCTCCTGCGTGTGTGGAGATGTGAAGGTCTAGTTTACTGAAACCTCTCACGCAGCTCGCGGTGACTGCTTAACGCTCCTGTCTGTGTGGAGAGAGGTGGAGGCTGTAGCAGGAGGCCGCCAGCATTCTCCGGCGCTGAGGTCACCGGCCGCGGGGACGTGTTGACGGGCGGCGTGAGGGGCGGGGTGAGGGAGGGGGTGAGGGGCGGGTTGAGGGAGGGGCGGGGTGAGGGGCGGGGTGAGGGGCGGGGTGAGGGAGGGGCGGGGTGAGGGAGGGGTGAGGGAGGGGTGAGGGAGGGGCGGGGTGAGGGAGGGGCGGGGTGAGTGAGGGGCGGGGTGAGGGAGGGGCGGGCAGAGTGAGGGGCGGGGTGAGTGAGGGGCGGGGTGAGGGGCAGAGTGACGGGCGGGGTGAGGGAGGGGCGGGGTGAGTGAGGGGCGGGGTGAGGGAGGGGCGGGGTGAGGGGCGGGGTGAGTGAGGGGCGGGGTGAGGGAGGGGCGGGCAGAGTGAGGGGCGGGGTGAGGGAGGGGCGGGGTGAGGGGCGGGGTGAGGGGCGGGGTGAGGGAGGGGCGGGGTGAGGGGCAGAGTGACGGGCCGGGTGAGGGAGGGGCGGGGTGAGGGACGGGGTGAGTGAGGGGCGGGGTGAGAGGCAGGGTGAGTGAGGGGCGGGGTGAGGGGCGGGGTGAGGGAGGGGCGAGGTGAGTGAGGGGCAGAGTGAGTGAGGGGCAGAGTGAGGGGCGGGGTGAGTGAGGGGCGGGGTGAGGGAGGGGTGAGGGGCAGGGTGAGGGAGGGGTGAGTGAGAGGCGGGGTGAGTGAAGGGCGGGGTGAGTGAAGGGCGGGGTGAGTGAAGGGCGGGGTGAGTGAAGGGCGGGGTGAGGGAGGGGCGGGGTGAGGGGCGGGGTGAGGGAGGGGCGGGGTGAGGGGCAGGGTGAGTGAGGGGCAGAGTGAGGGGCAAAGTGAGGGGCAGAGTGAGGGAGGGGCGGGGCTGAAGGGCAGAGTGAGGGGCGGGGCTGAAGGGCAGAGTGGGGGACGGGGCAAAGGGGCAGAGTGGGGGACGGGGCAAAGGGGCAGAGTTGAGGTCTGAGGGGAGGGTTGGTCTATACTGGCGTCGGCTCGGCAGGGTGCCTCAGTGGTTCAGGGCACCCGTACCCGGCCGCTGGGCAGAGAGAGACAAGAGAGAGAAGACCCCCGGAGCGTCACGTCCACGGAGAGCGGCGTTATTATGACGGCGGTGAGAGGCGACGTGCCGACATGGGCCGCTGTGAGGTCGGCGCTGTGTGGTCGGCGTGTCACACTGAGCGTCCACCATGATACGACGTCTGGAGAGCGGGGCGGGGATGTGGGTGAACGCTCTGTACGGGCGTCAGCGTGCAGGTCACCCACGCACGACCGTGTTTGTACAGAACCAGCATCAAATTAGCGCCTATCACACCACGTATCGTAAGGCAAGCATATGGCGAAGCATCATGTTTTTTTCGCTTTTTTTTCTTCTTTTCTTTTCATGTAAGGCTGTTTTAATGTCTCTATTATCAATTATTTCTAAGCTAAGATATTGTTACCCAGACGAAAACCCGTGCAGGGTCGGAACGTCGGCCAGAAATTCAATACAGCAGTCCACAATAGGCGACTAAACCGTTTTACAGTCTCTTCTACTTGATTCCGAGTTTGGAGGTTTTCTACCTCATATCATTTCTAAGCTTGCGTCCAAGTGTATTTCCAGAGGTCCCACTGAGAGACCAAAAACAAACTTTAAAAAACAGAACATCCTGCGAGTAACCGGGAAGCGGTGGTTTTGTTTCTCTTTAACCCGGACTAGAGAAGTGACATGAGCTCTCCCGTCAGAGCAGGGACTCTCCCCACCCTCCAGACGGGCACTGGAGAACTCGACCCAAAACCAACTCGACCCATAGCTGTCTGGAGAACTCGACCCGAAACCAACTCGACCCGTAGCTGTCTGGAGAACTCAACCTGAAACGAACTCGACCCGTAGCTGTCTGGAGAACTCGACCCGAAACGAACTCGACCCGTAGTTGTCTGGAGAACTCAACCCGAAACCAACTCGACCCGTAGCTGTCTGGAGAACTCGACCCGAAACGAACTCGACCCGTAGCTGTCTGCAGAACTCGACCCGAAACGAACTCGACCCGAAACGAACTCAACCAGTAGCTGTCTGCAGAACTCAACCCGAAACGAACTCGACCCATAGTTGTCTGGAGAACACGACCCGTTTTGGAGAATTCGGTTGGAGAACTCGACCCGTTTCAGATACTTATGATTAAGACATTTTCATATAGAATGAAAGGTCTGACTAGTTAGGGATAGGGTTAAGGATAGGTTAATTCAGAGATAGGGTTAGGGATAGGGTTAGGGATAGGGATAGGGTTAGGGAAAGGGTTAGGAAGGGTTTTCTGTTTGTTTTCTTCCCCAGAGAAGACCAAATTTGAAGCCAACATATTTACTACTAAATATAGTATTTATCCACAGTTGGGACACTTGAATTGAGATTTAAAATGGGTAGAGTCCTAAAACGGGTCGAGTCCTAAAACGGATCGAATTCGTTACGGGTCTAGCTTTTTACGGGTCGAGTACATTACGGGTCGAGCTTTTTACGGGTCGAGCTTTTTACGGGTCGAGTTCGTTACGGGTCGAGTTCGTTACGGGTCGAGTTCTCCAGTATTCCCCCATACTGCCCTCACAGGTGTCTGAGCTGACGTCCGTGTGCTCTGGTGGCCAGAGTATCCCACGCCTACCACAGACCGCTCTCCCAGACCCGGGCTTCCCCGAAGTCGGTCAGCCGTGTGTGTCGGCATGTGACCGGGCGGAGGGACATCACAGCCGGGCCGTGCTCTCACCCCGCCACACGGTGTCCTGTGTCCCGTGAACCCAGGCAGGTCACGGCATGACACTCAACAGACCAGCAGGAGGGGATATTCTAATTTTTTTATTTTTTTTTTTATTATTAATTTTCTTCTTCTTATAATTGATGTGATATTCTATAAATGCATCTTCCAGACATTCACGGGTGGTGGGCGGCGGTGTCACGGGTAACGAGGTTCCCGGGAAGTCGGTCGCGGAGTTTTACTCGGAAAAACCACCAACGGGAGGTTATTTGTGTCTTCACTGAGGGATTTAGAGTGAAACTTACCAGATGAAAATAACTCGTGTCTGTACTCCATCGAGTTTGACCGCAGAGTGATTCACGAAGCAAAGTTGAGTGAATTACATAGCGGTCAAATAAGGCGGAGTACGGACAAGTTATTCTCATCAAGTGGGATTCTGATTTTATCCCACCCTGTATACTTTTTTTTAATTTTTTTTTATTGATATATGATCAGGAACATTGTTAATTAATAGAATAACTCACCCAATTACCCATTTAGTATTGGGTGTAATACCTTCACCGCCATGGAGCACGTTTTGGTTTGTTTGTTTGTTTGTTTGTTTGTTTGTTTGTTTGGGTAGTTTAACGTCCAATTTGTTCAATTAGACTTACTTTGGATTTGACCGAATCTAGGAGATGAATGTAGGAAGAAATCCCACTCGAACACATTTACCGAGTGAGAGTTTTTTTACTCCCCACACCACATAGACATGGATAGGAGAAGGATTGGCCTTTGATATAGCGGTAAATCTACCACTGCTGGGGGTGAAGGAGAAAAGTGGCTGCAGTGGGACCTAAATCAACAAAGTCCCATGCTCTTTACCACTGAGCTAACTCCCCACCCCAGTCGCTTTAGTTATGCTTGCGTGCAAGCATATCCGGTCTGCACCACATGGAGCACGTGTTCCTAATGTTAAGCTTATTGAGAAAATACCAGGGTGAGATCAAAATTGACGGGCCTGCCTCCTGATAGATCCATTCAGTGGGTGTTTAATTCATGGTGCTTGTCACAGCAGTGCCATATATGGTCATGGCCCAGTAAAAACTACATGATACAAAATATGTCCGATAGACAGAGGGTATTTCATCTATACTATCTAATTATGATT
Source organism: Alentia gelatinosa (assembly GCA_950022655.1). NCBI lineage: Eukaryota > Metazoa > Annelida > Polychaeta > Phyllodocida > Polynoidae > Alentia > Alentia gelatinosa. The sequence goes on along the minus strand of OX465592.1, from coordinate 3,903,447 downwards.
CAACCTATTTAGTGATCGCCAGTAGAAGTTTGAAAAGACATTTTCAAAGATATTGTAACCTATGAGTTTCTGTAGAACAGCTCAGAGTCCATAAGTTATCTAATTATGGGTTTGTAAAAGTTTAAAATCTTGTGTATAGAACTATAGGCTCAAACACTACGTTTAAAATCTTGTGTATAGAACTATAGGCTCAAACACTACATTTAAAATCTTGTGTATAGAACTATAGGCTCAAACACTACATTTAAAATCTTGTGTATAGAACTATAGGCTCAAACATTATTATAATATTCTCCCATAAATTCTATCACACGCCATCACATATATCACACTGGTCAGCTCCCACACACCATGTCACACACCATGTCATACACCTTCTGTCCTACTTTGTTTGTTTGTTATATACCCTCTCATACACCCACCTTACACCTTCCCCTATACACCCTATCGTACACCTATCATACACCTTCTTCCATACACCCTATCATACACCCATCATACTTGTTTGTTTGTGTCGTTTCACATCTCAGTAGGCTAGTTACGTTCTTTTGAGACTGACTCATTGGTTGACCTATCTGGTTCTGGAAAGGTATACCAACTTGTAGCAGTGGGACCCTATGCCCGTTTTATAGTGCTGCCTCACTGAAGGGCTGTGCCGCAAACCATAGACACAACTCTCTCATACACACACCCGCCATACACCTTCTGTTATACACCCTATCACACACCCGTGATACACCTTCTGTTATACACCCTATCACACACCCGCCATACACCTTCTGTTATACACCCTACCACACACCCGCCAGACACCTTCTGCCATACACCCGTCATACACCTTCTCACACACACTCAGTGTTCACACCTCTACATATCTCCTGTATCAGTACGGGGCCATCCATAAAGTATGTACGCATTGAGGTGGTGGGGGGGGGGGGGGGGGTCGGGGAAGGGGGGCAAACAATTTCGTAAATTTCGCTTATGCTCCTTCATTGTTCTACTGCGTACAATGTTGGGAGGTAAGGAGGGTAGGGGGGGGGGGTCTAAATTTTCGGAAATTTTGGCGTATGCTCCTTCTTTGTTCTATTGCGTACAAGATTAGAAGTGGGGGGAGGGGGGATGGAGGGGTTAAATAATTTTGGAGAATGTACGTACGTTCTCTATGGATGGCCGCTAGTTACACATCTCCTGTGTGAGTATGAGGACATCCAGAAGTACGTACGCACAGGTGGGGGGGGGGGGGTAAATAATTTCGGAAATTTTTCATATGTTCCTTCTTTGTTCTTCTATCGCATAATGTTGCGTATGCTCCCTCTTTGTTCTATTACATACGGTATAAGAAGTGGGGGATAGTTGAGGAAATAACACAATATCTGAGATCGTATGTACGTACTTTGTGGATGGCCGCTCGTCACACCCTCACCTGGCTCACTCATGGTGCTGGAGGCCTCTACACGCCGCCCGGAGTGACTCCTGTACGGGGCGGGAGCAGGCTGGAGGAGGGCACTGCGCCGCTCCACTCCCCCAGACACACACCGCACTGCGCCGCTCGACCCACTGACACACTGGAGTGTGTCATGATCAGTGAGAGCAGGCACGGAGTAATGCTCATATTTAGTGTAGCGGGAGTACGTAGTTTGTTTGGTTGTTTGGTTTGATTTAACGTCCAGTTAACCATTATAGGTTCTCACCAGACTTTCTCAAGGTTCTTTTACACCACATGGGATGAATTTAGGTAGAAATCTCACCCCTACACATTTACGGAGGTGAGAGTTCTTTTACTTCCCACACCACATAGACATGATATTAGAAGGATTGGCCTTTGATATAGCAGTAAATGGGAGTATGTTGATTTAGACACTGCACGCTGTGGGGTGTGTTGGGGGTTGGTGTTTATAATCGGTGAATATGACAGCTGTGTTCGTTTAACATGGCTATTTAGATTATGGAGAGGTGGCTATAACACCTCTATGGCAATAAAAAAATAAAATGACAATGATAATGATAATGATAATGATAATGATAATAATAATAATAATAATAATAATAATAATAATAATAATAATAATAATAATAATAATAATAATAATAATAATAATAATAATAATAATTCCAGGATTGTTTGTATGGTATGAGTTGTCTTTCCAGAATGATATCACGAAGCGGAGCTCAGTGATATCTATAGCAGAAGACAATGAACACCATGTAAACAATTAAATGAAATTAAGATATGATATATAGATATTTCATGGCATAACTGTGACTTACAGTTTGTTTGTTGGGGTAGTCCAATATGTTCTGTATGACTTGTGGTATACTACGGAGGAAACCTATGAACGGTTAGGGTCAGAGCTCATATCCCATGGAGTTTAAATCCCGTAGTAATTCACAAGGCGAAGCCGCGTGAATTTTGTAGCGATTTAAACGAGATGGGATCAAGCTCTGATCTTAAACTTGAATGGGTTTCTGAATTTATCTCACCCTTCACATTGACTAATGGGCTAACATTGTGACATAATCCCCCATTAGATATTTTTCCTAAATATCTCATGGGCGTTGGATACGAGTTCCCAATATTGAGTCTATGGAGAAAAAATACAAGGGATGAGATAGAAGTCACACCATGTTAAGTCTATGGAGATTCATATGAGGGGGAGGATAAATTGTTAATACATATCTGCCCACACATGCTCTAGGATATTCAATCATCGCCCACATAGTTTACAGACCATCGTGGTAATGAGTAGATATGGGCGCAGTAATTTCTCCCTGACCAGACACAGCCGAGCGACGCAGTGTGCCCCGGCCTAGTCAGCTCGCCGAGTGGCGCAGTGTGTATACATCCAGCTATAAATATAAACACCGGCAGGGGGCGTGGGGGTAGTGACTCACGTGTTCAAGAACGCATCAGCTGGAGGAGGCTGAGGGAGGCCCATTAGGTACAGTATGGGGGGTGCGTCCTATATCCACTGGAGGTGGTGGTAAAGCCAGCTTTACACTGGGGCCACGGCTGAGGCAGGACCCACCATTAAGCACAGTATGGGGGTTTGTTTGTTTGTTTGTTTGGTTTGATTTAACGTCCAGTTAACCATTATAGGTCCTTACCAGACTTTCTCAAGGTTCTTTTATACCACGAGGGTGGTGATCGAATCTATGTGATGAATTCAGGTAGAAATCTCACCTCTACACATTTACCAAGGACCACCCATTAAGTACAGTATGGGGGTGCCTTGTTTAACTTAGCTTGGTATAAATGTCCATGGGCTAAACGTTAGGAACTCGTACTCAACAGGCTTGTGAGTACGGTAACTCATACTCAGTTGTCCTCGTTCATATTACTATCGTAAAACTGGATGAGTTTTAATCTTGGTCACCGTATGCCACGACTGGAGTTTGGCATAGTGACTTCATGAGGCGAAGCCGAGTGAATTCCAGAGCCAAAACCCCAGGAGTGGCATGCGGTGGCCAAGATTAAAACGAATCAGGTTTTGATTTTATCCTACCTATCTCATCGTTTTTGGAATATTACGTGATAACAATTTTGTATGTCACTATTTATGGCATATAAAACTCTGTATGCTAGTCAGCATGGCATACGGAAACTAAATGTTAAGCCTATGGGATTTTATATTAGGGGTAGGATAATGAGCACTCCAAACTCGATGGTGAACAGGGAGACGGACCAAACACTCATCAATGTCTTTCTTAATGTCCACTGGAGTTGGTCCTAATGCTACGTTTACATTGGGGCCATGGCAGCCACATTTCGGGCAACAATGGAAGGACCGTGGGGTGCCGAGAGGAACGTCAGACAACGTAACGGACCGCCATAGGCAAACGCAGCTCAACTTTGGGAACGTGGGTGCCGTGTAAGAATTTTAAAATGACAAGATTTGCCCCGGCAGCTACAGTGCTAATGAGAAATGTAGCAGGCCTTCATGAAACGTGATGGACGTCATATAACGTGACTAAACGTTGGCGAATGTAGAGGGAAACGTGGACAAAACGTGGGGGACGTGACTGACCGCAGCCGGCCGTCCAGGGAACCATGGACCACATGACTGACCACATTAAGATTATGTCTTTTGTTTACATCAAAGACAGTATAAATTGAGCCTCATTCTCATCAATAAATCAGTGGTTTGAACCTCCCACTCACCCACTCAGTGCTATTCCATGGTAACACTGATGCGTTTTCCATGTTTTCTCCCAAAGCAGGAAATTGCACATAAAAAATGCAGATGGTCACGGAGCCATAAATTTGCATTTACACTGATGCTTGGCAGCCAACGTTTAAGTGTTCCATTTTGTCTCCGGTTCCCTTTACGGCATCTTTGTTGTATACAAAACCATAATCTTATGAACTGGAACAGGAAACTAAGATTTACATGGGAAGTTGGAACGCTGCCATCTCTGCGTAGCGGGATCCCCAAGGAAAGTGCTCGGAGAGTGTGCCAACCTCCTCCTCTAAACTGACATCTCCCAGCACCTTAAGAAAAGGCATCTCCTACCGGGACTACCTTCTCCTTGTATTTTTTGCAGGCAGTTTTTTGTCGGCTTGCGGCTACGTTATCCTCAGCCTGTCACCATTCCAATGTACTCACGTAGCCTCACACCTCGCCTCTGCTGAGAGAGTGAGGCCCATTCAGGCTCTATAGAGTGGTCTGTCTGCACTCTCCTAGCAGTTCACTGGGACTGTAGATTAGATAGAGACTTGGGAGCTGTGGGTCTGTAGCGCCATCATCGGCAAGCACAGGAACTACTGCAAGTCGTGGGTACATGAGATTTATTCAAAGGTTTTATCTCACCCCTTGTGTTTTGTCCCATAAGTTAAACATTGGGAACTCGTTTTCCATGCCACTACAAGTATTGCAGTCCGTTCTCCATGGTCTATATCCTGTGTGTTGTCCATTGTTTTAGTGTGTACAGGGGTGTGATGAATACAAAAAGCAACTCGTTTTGGTCAAAGAAGTCATTCTAAACCTTGTTTGAATGCTACGTGATATTCACTCGGCTTCGCCTCATTCATATCACTCCGCATCAAATTCATGGAGAACGACAACTTTGACCAAAACTCAGACCAAACTTGTTGGTTTCTTCTTTAATATTCTATACAAATGTAGCTGCGCATGAAGGAAGGCCACTAAATGTTGTTCACATTCCTTTATAACTCGCTTAGACCTTGAGAGATATTCAGGGGCCTGTTTAATAATCTAGTCTCATACATGTAAACCCTTTTCTGTATGCCATAGACACCCAGGGACGATGTGGGTCAACTTCATTCAACACTTATGAACGACCTTATGGACGGCTGATACTGTCTTAGCGAACAAACTTAAGTATTTGCCTTACTTCTGTCGCAATGCGTCTTATAGGATTCGGGGTGTTTTTCCCGAGGGCAAATGAGAATTTCGAGGGGTACAATTAGAAATGCCTTAAAATCAAAGGATATGTACAATGTATGTAATGTTTATGTTTTATTTCCGCTGAAAATTACAAGGTAGGGGTGGGGTTGGGGATTATATCTTATAGGATTGCCCTAAAGTGGGGTTGCGTCTTATACGCAGGGATTTACGGTAGTATTATTATTATATACCTGTGGCTATAACAACTTCGTATCCTGCTCCCGGTACTCTGAGACTAATATGTACGGAGCAGCCAGAGGTCTGTGTGCCAACAATATACGGAAACAGGCTTACTGTGGCCGTAGGGCATAGATACACAGAAAAATTGACGATAAAACGAACCGATGCCGAAGGCAGAGGTTCGTTTTTACCGACAATTTTACCAAGTATTTATGCCGTACTGATACAGAAAGCCTGTTTCCGTATTATCATATACCTTAAAACATCCAATTTAAAAAAAAAAAAAAAAAAAAAAAAAAAGAACTTTGCTTCTGGGTGGGATTTTGGATTTCGCCGCCGTACATGCCCCGTACGCTATACCTAGGTGTCGTACGGATATAAGTACGACATGGGTAGGAGCGGGCCGTATGTGTGGGATATACCACCACAGGTATATAGTAATGGCCGGGCTGTCCAGGCAGGTAGAGGACGGAGTGAATACCGTTTACAGCAGGAGACTGCCGACTAACTCACGCGCACACAGTTGACATGGTTTAATTGTCTCATTACGGTGCCCCTCAGCCAGGCACTCCAGGGGACGTGGAGTAAATAGTGGTCTCGGCCTGTTCTGACCTGCACGTGTATAAATAGAGCGCCAGCTATTTACTATATACCTATACAGGATGTTACGTGAATACCAATCTCTGATATGTATTGGTATTGATTGTATACTACCATAGTATGGTGGTATGGAGAAATGTACCAACATACTTTAGATATGTGTTGTGATTGGTTGAAAAATGTCAGTGACCAATCAGATTGTTTCTATGGACACTTTGTATTAGGTGGATATATCTGTATACTCCGGGTATGGTGATATACACTCCCTATGTGTTTTCTATGGATACTTTGTATTAGGTCGATATATCTGTATGCTCCGGGTATGGTGATACACACTCCCTACGTGTATTCTATGGACACTTTGTATTAGGTGGATGATATAAATAAACACCAGAGATTGCCTAGAGTATTATTTTTAAGTCGAATCCATTGAGGTGCAAATCAAACTGGCCCAGTCCATGCTGGTACACACCACCACATATATAAAAACCATCTATCACATACCCCAGGAGTGGGGAGTGATTATATACAGCACCTGTATTCAATCGTGAATTCCGTCTCAGGTATTTAAAGTGGTTCCGCTGTGTCGGCCTGCAGGCTACTCCAGAGTCCAAAGGCACTCGGCCAATCACAGAATGCTCACAGAGAACCGCAAATTGGGAAGGTCGGAGGCTACATTCTTATATATACATTCTTATGTACCTGTGCCAGTATGTTATATATATCCAAGTCCGTGGTTACACAAATACCAACCTGAACCATTGCTAGGGTATTGAGAATTCATAGGATTCATAAAAAAAAAAAAAATTCTGCTAGGGTATTGGTATTAAATCTATACCAGCAGAGTATGGTGGTATAAAATGATGTACCACCCTACTTTGAATACACATTCTGATTGGCTGAACAAAATCGCTTTCAATAAAAATCTTTGAATCCAGCCCCAGCTTACGGGGGGGGGGGGGGGAGCTTACACGTGGTTTTCAGTCTGTCGATGGTTAGGAGATATGATACCTTTATACAGGTGATATCATGGCATAGAGACACTCTTAAAACCACACAGACACCCCACAGACGCCTACCTGACGCCTACAGCAGCCTACGCAGGCTGTAGACTGGTGCCTAGACATCAGTCTACCCGCCTCCCATACACACCATAAACTAAGAATCAACATAATTTGAAGAGTTGTCCCCAAACCGCCTAGCCGTATTTGATAAGCTTACACGGGGTTAAATTAAACATCCAATAGATGGAAATATTTCCGTTCCTAGAGCAACTGTCCGTTAACGCAGGGTGTCCGTTAACGCAGGGTGTTCGCTTACGCAGTGTTCTACTGTATTGTGAAGTGTGCAAGGCGAGACCGGTCCATTCAGTTTTGTCCTCTCTATTTCGTCCTACAGAGACTAACAGCTAGATGTCACGTTTCCAATCAAACATTTAAAACGGTTCAATAGAATCCTTTTTAAAGTTAATGGGTTGATTTAGAAAAAAGGGTGGAAAAAGGAGGACAATTTACGGGGAAAACTAGATATGTCTATCTTGAATTTCCTGATTTTCGTTTAATCTTTTTACTGAGGCCGTGAAGTCAGTTTGCCAGTTACTCTTATCGGAATGCCCAGTTGCTCAAGATTCTTTGCGGATCTTTCTTGGTTTATTTGGGTAGTTCAACGTCCAATTTGTTTTAGTCGCGGTAGCTGCCTCGTACACTGCACAATTCACCTAATTACAGCAGCACAGGTTCCAAAACAATAACATAGAAGATGATAGACTCAGGAGAACAGTTATCAATATTGTTTGTTTGTTTGTTTGTTTGTTTGTTTGTTTGTTTGTTTGTTTGTTTGTTTGGGTAGTTTAACCAGATGAATGTAGGAAGAAATCTCACCCCTACACATTTACCGAGGTGAGAGTTCTTTTAGTTCCCACACCACACAGACATGGTATGAGAAGGACTGGCCTTTGATATAGCAGTAAATCTACCACTGCTGGGGGTGAAGGAGAAAGGTGGCTGTACACCGCACCACATAGACATGGTATGAGAAGGATTGGCCTTTGATATAGCAGTAAATCTACCACTGCTGGGGATGAAGGAGAAAGGTGGCTGTACACCACACCACATAGACATGGTATGAGATGGATTGGCCTTTGATATAGCAGTAAATCTACCACTGCTGAGTTATCAATAGAGGTATACCATGTGGCTGTTGATTGTTATCTCTCCCTGAATAAATGATACAGATATTTGTACACAGTGAGAGGCATGGTGCCTCCATGTGGGTCAACACCCACTCAGCATGGATGAGGCACAGCCAGGAGGATTACCGCCTAAGACGAGCCTAGTTAGGCCGGATCTACCTACAGCTCAGAGGAGTTAAAGACAAATGTGGGTAGTTGGTTGATTTCTAAATTCTATTGGGATTTGCAAATAACTCAGGATAATATAAGTTCTATATATCAGCAAATAGAAAATGGCAAAAAAATGGCATGTCACGGTGCTAACTTCTATGGAATGGCCATCTGAAAATGTAAGTGCTTAACTATTGGTGTCTATGGGAAACTGTTATATTTTCATGAAACTAGATGGCAGCACCAGTGTTAAACCAGGGGGGCGTTTCGATACCTACCCGCATTTGTCTTTAAGCCGGGGACACACCAAGCGAGAAAACACAGCGATTTACGAAATCGCCAACACAAAATGGCCTATATGTGAGCTATTATTTCATATTTCACCTGATTATTGTTTGTGATATGCTAAACTATCCGTGAGAGATATTCCTATGAAATAATATCTCGCATATATGCTATTTTGTATTGGCGATTCTAGAGATCGCCGCCTTGACTCGATTGGTGTGTCCCCTACACCCCTACACATTTACCGAGGTGAGAGTTCTTTTACTTCCCACACCACATAGACATGGTATGAGAAGGATTGGCCTTAGATGTAGCAGTAAATCAGCAGCATGTAGCAGTGGTGTTGTAAAAGGTAGCGATACAACGTGAAAATAACAATACCACACGACACGATCTGATATTACTGGAGCAACGCTTTCCCCACATTTCTAGGAGCACCGACCCCCTGTGCAGCCAACATCAGACCCTGTATATACAAGGAATTATGGGATACCTCAATACACCGTCACACATATCTCTTACCTTTTCTTCCAGCACCAGTGCGCGGGCCAGGAGAGGCGCTGCGGTTGGTAGTTCCCGGGCCAGGAGAGGGGATGCGGTTGGTAGTTCCTGGGCCAGGCGAGGGGCTGCGTTTGGCAGACGGGCCAGGGGAGGGGCTGCAGTTGGCAGTTCCCGGGCCAGGAGAGGGGCTGCGTTTAGCAGTTCCTGGGCCAGGGGAGGGGCTGCGTTTGGCAGACGGACCAGGAGAGGGGCTGCGGGTGGCGGTTCGGGATGTTGACCGGACGTTTGACATGCCCGAGTCTGAGGCGTGGGCTCCAGGCGCTGTCTTCATGGCGTTTGATGTGCCCGAGTCTGCGGTGCGCGCCCCGGGCATCATCTTCATGGTGGGCGGCATGCCCTTGTTGATCACCAGCTCTTTGAGCGAGTCCCTCCACCCGCGCATCTTCATGCTGCTCGTGAGCTGCTCACTGTGTGTCTCCTGCTCCCCGCGACACACGCAACACACACCTGAACAGCCTCACCGGGGGGTCGATGCTCCTAGATATGTGAGGAAAGCGCTGCTCCAGTAATATCCAATCGTGCCATGAAGTATCGCTATTCTCATGTTGTGTCGCTACTTTTTACAACACCACATTTTCAGTGTCATAGGTGAAAAGTTCATTGGGTTTTTTCAGTGGATACAGATGGCGACATAGTTATTATGTGATCCGCGAAAAATATGGAGCAACCATTTCGATTTCGGATGGCTATTTTGCGATCCGCAAAATGTGGAGCAATGACCCCCAGGCCGCGAAAGCTCCCGGTTGTATATGCTCACTGTTCTTATTGACTCCCAGTGAGAAGGTCATATATGTGCCTTCAACATAACTTTAAAAAGCCGTTTTGACCAAACCTTCCTTGGTCTGTGTAACTCCAGGCTCAGGTTATCACTCTAAGACTCCTGGTGTTGGGTTTCCTAGAAAGGTATCCAACTCCAAATCCCGTTGTTGTTGCTTGGGTAGTTTAACGTCCAATAGGTCCACCCCCCAGTGATGTATGTATTGTTTACAAACATACACATATAAGAAACAATCAATGTCATCAAACCGTAACATTTCCCGCTGATTCTCTACGTCTTGGGCTGAATACAGACATAAATTCGAATGAGCTTTTCATGTCCTAAGATCCGTACACGATCTCTGCTGGTAGTAGTAGGAGGTTGCTGTTTTAGTCACCGCGTGTGGTCCCCGGTACTGAGCCCACCGTGGTGCGGATATTGTTGGAGGTGCGTGGACGAGTGGTCGCTAATCCGTCCACTGTGTATCCACTGGTACACTGCAGGAGGGGGCAGATCTAGGGATCGGCGAACTCAATGCTTTCACCCGTCAACACACACACACTGCAGTATCAGAAACTCTAAAGGGCTTGTTCCACCAACACGATGGATTTTCCGTGTTATATCTTGGTATGTCTTGTTATATCTTACAGTGTCGCGATATGTCTTACCTCCTTTGCTGCCATACATCGCGCGCTATGATGCGTTGGTTTTTTTTCGTGATAATGTGTGTATATTTTGGTGCTCCACCACTGCGACGTCTCATGATCTATTGCCCGACATACCATGGCATATCGAGATCTATCGTGACAAGGATTGCGAAGGTGCTTAATCGTACCAATGCTTCGTGGCAAAAATACACACAATTACTCAAAACCTAGCAAGACTTAACAAGTCAACAGAATCGTCACACATCTCGCTATATCTTGCATCTAGTGGAAGAGCCCCTTTACCTTTGCGGTAAAAATGTATGCGATTACACAAAAACCTAGCAAGACTTAACAAGTCAACAGAATCGTCACAAATCCCGCTATATCCTGTGTGCTGGTGGAAGAGCCCCTTTACGTATCTGCAGTTCGAGACTCAATGTGTCTGCGGGTTACACACGTGTCACGAACCTTATCTCCAGATAACAGACAATCTCCTCAGCCTTTAATCAGACATGAGACTCTGGTAAGATCCTGGAGAGGTCCAGGCAGGTCCGCACCACCGTCACAGCACCCTGGAGAACCTGGTATAAAGCCGGTCACGGTTCACTGACTCCCACTGCTCCGCCTCGTCACGCTTCACCGACTCGTGTCAACAGAGAGCCTCCACTTTAGACTTGCTCAAGTCTTTGATTATGAACATTCATTAAATGATTAATCACAATCAGAATAAAGTTCATTATAGTACGTATCCTTCTCTGACTGGCTCATGAGTCAAACATGTATCCCAGTAAGGAGGAGAGCCATAGTATGCAGGGACTGGAGCCAGTCTACCTCCACTTCTACCACTCAGACCAACACGGGGAGCCGCTGACCACTCACTGCCGCCCGTCGCATTCCTCCAGTGTATATCCGGCGCTCCTCCACGGCGCCGCCACTTCTCCAGTCACCTCCAGGCCTAGACTTGCTCTTTTGATTGTGGACATCCATGGTCAAACATGTCAAAAAATTTATCCTACCCCTAATATAAAATCCCATAGGCTTAACATTGAGTTTCTGTATGCCACGCTGACTGGCATATGGAGTTTTATATGCCACTAGTGGCATACAGAATTGTTATCACATAATATTCCAAAATCGAGGAGACGGGGTAGGATAAAATCAAAACCTGATTCGTTTGAATCTTGGCTACCGTATGCCACTCTTGGAGTTTTGGCTCCGGACTTCACTCGGCTTCGCCTCATGAAGTCACTATGCCAAACTCCAGTCGTGGCATACGGTGGCCAAGATTAAAACTCATCCTGTTTTACGATAGTATTTGTATAATCGCCAATGTATGAACATGACTGAGCCATTAATATTGTATGCAACCCGAAATTTGTATCGGATGAACTCCCTATGGTGAGAGATGCAATTAAGATATAAAAAAAAAAAATAATAAAAATAAATAAAGATAAAGTATGTTGCAGTGTGACAGGCCCAGGAGTAAAATCCACTGCGAGGAGCGGTGAGGTTGGTGGAGGGGTACGGATAGGATGCAGGGACTGGAGCCAGTCTACTCCAGGCCCCACTGACGTCCTGCCAATCTGCGCACCACACAAAGCTCCCCCAGTGTGTCTTGGAGCAGGGGGAGGGGGTCAGGTCCCTCCGGTGAGTATTGGCAATGCCTGCGTGCGTATGGCGAGTGAGGAGGAGGGGGAGGGGGGGGGTCTTCCAGTGTGTATTAGAGGCGGGGGAGGGGAAGGTCCTCTAGTGAGTATTGGAGGAGGGGCGGGGAGAGGTCCCCTAGTGAGTATTGAAGGAGGGGCGGGGGATCAGGTCCTCCAGGTAGGTCCTCCAGTATGTCTTGGAGGGGAGGGGGAGGGGGCGGACTAAAGAAGAAACCAATAATTTTCAAGTCAAAGTCATTGTTCTCCACAAGTTTGATGCGTAGTGATATGAACGAGGCAACAGTCGAGTGAATATCACGTAGTATTCAAACAAGTTGGAGAACAACTTCTTTGACCAAAATTAGTTGCTTTCTGTATTTATCTCACCCATGTAATCACTAAAATAATGGATGACGCACAGGATATATAACGTCATAAACCATGGAGAACGGACTGCAATACTCGTGGAGGCATGGAGAACGAGTTCCCAATGGTAAGCCTATAGGACAAAATTACCAGGGGTGAGATAAAGGTCCCTGGAGTGTGTATTGGAGGAGGGGTGGGGGTTCTCCAGTGAGTATTGGCAATGCCTGCGTGTGTATGGTGAGTGAGGAGGAGGGGGGTGGACAATAGAAGGTGGACACACATACCTCTCCAGGCGAGGTGCCCACGTTAATACGGTAAGAGCGGCCGCCACCTAAATGTGGCACCCTACAGGAGGAGAGTGGAGGGAGGGCGGGTTTAGGAGCCCGGACCTCAGGAGGAGATCCGCCTCGTGCTTCACTAGTATCCCGCTAGGAGGACCGTGAAGTCCTTACCACCACAGGTACCTCAAGCTCCACTCGAGTTGCCAGCAGGGATTAGTCTCTGGGGGTCAGAGTGGGTCTGCCTGAGTTAGGAGGGGAGGGGGTTGGGTAGGGGAGGGGGTGGTATTGAATGAGGTGCAGTGATTGGTATCTATACTTTGTGCATGTGAACATTGTCCCATAACTCCCCAAGGTTGCACCAGCTATTCTGACATAGTCTTGAAGATTCAAACAACATGGAAGACAAGTAAAAGTCCCTAATTTTTCCGCCTGAATGCTTTTTTTCCAGATATTTTTCAAATTTCTGTCGGCTTCCCGATACCCAAAACTGTAATCAGACCATAACAATTAGCGCCAATTTGCCCAGTATAGTGTATAGCGCGCCGGGCGTGTCTGGACCAGTGTATAGCCTCTCCCTCTGCTTCAATGCCGACTGTTAAATGTGAACACAGGCCTTCAATGCCGACTGTGAAATGTGAACACACGCCTTCAATGCCGACTGTGAAATGTGAACACACGCCTTCAATGCCGACTGTGAAATGTGAACACAGGCCTTCAATGCCGACTGTGAAATGTGAACACACGCCTTCAATGCCGACTGTGAAATGTGAACACATCCCTTCAATGCCGACTATGAAATGTGAACACACGCCTTCAATGCCGACTGTTAAATGTGAATACACGCCTTCAATGCCGACTGTGAAATGTGAATACACGCCTTCAATGCCGACTGTGAAATGTGAACACACGCCTTCAATGCCGACTGTGAAATGTGAACACATCCCTTCAATGCCGACTGTGAAATGTGAACACATGCCTTCAATGCCGACTGTGAAATGTGAACACACGCCTTCAATGCCGACTGTGAAATGTGAACACAAGCTACGACCATGACACCACAGTCGGCGGTGTTTACATTGACAAAAATCAGGCGGCTGTAAACCACGAGTGTTTGGAGCATAGTAATACATGATTGCTAGCAAGTGTATTACGACATCAACCTCGAGTAGTTTACAGAGCCGCCTGTCCACAAAACCAAAATTTCTTGTATTTATTATCCATCTTTTCGAATAAATTAAACCTAGTAATTGGAATATTAAAGTGTATAACAATAGGGACTATTTCTTTGCTCTATAGCACAAAGGGACTATTTCCCCATATACCATGGTTTTGAGGCCGTATACCATAGGTTTGAATCTGTATACCACGGTTATGGTATCTGACAAGTTTAATATAATAATAATGGGTCATGGTTTACTGAGTCCCCTGAATGGGGACTTTGTATACGATGGATAATAAAAGCCGTACGATTATCTCCCGCATGTAAACACACTCAACACGCGCCGCATACTTCGGTCCCCACGTGGAGGGCCCTTGAGATGCGAAGCGGCGTGGACCGCGCTGTCCCCGAGCCTTCCGCGCCCGCCAGCAGCTCAATCTCCTTGTCGTAGTGCTATGTTGTTTTGGTTTTTTTTATTGTTTTTGTTTTTTATTCCACAACATACAATCTGCTATTGCAGGTTTTCATAGCAGTGTGAGAGGTTTACACTGGGCCACAGCGGCCATGTTTCACCTAAATGTAGGGCACCGTTGCAGATGGTCATGGAGCCAGAAATTTACGTTTACTCTGAGCCCCCAGCGGCTCCAGTTTAGGGACGTTTAAGGGGGTATGTTTTGTCCGCGGTTCCCTGTACAGCTGGCTACGGTCAGTCACGTCACTCACAATTTGTCCACGGTTCCCTTTATGGCTGCCTACGTTTGGTCAGGTTTAGTCACGTTATGTGACGTCCATCACATCTCCTGAGGGCCAAGTATATTTCTCATTAGCAACATGGCTGCCGGGGCAAATCTTTGATCATTTCAGAATTCTTCCCCAGCAGCCAAGGCAGCCAGGGTGTGTCACGGTCTGTAACGTTTGTCCATCCCGTCCCCCTGAGTTGTGTCACGTCCCTCACGCTTGTGTCCACGGTGCTCCACGGCCTCCACGGAGCATTGAAACGTGGCTGATATGGCTGCCGTGGCCCAGTGTAAACCTGGCATAAAGGCACACGCCTTTATTTTCTCATCCTTAATCTGTCAATAGAAGGACTCTGCATTGGTCGCCCATATCTCTGTAATTATACTTGTATTCTTTTTTCAGGGTGGGGCTGAGGGTCTGTGGAGAGGTTCAAACCGTTGTTTTATTTGCCTAATTGAGACTCAATATTATCTTTGAACGACACAAGGAGAAATATTGTTCTATAAAAAAATGAAAAGGTGGATTTCCATGGAAAAGTAGGAGGGTGTCCGCTAACCTGGGTTCTACTGTACTGAACCTGCGACAGCACGATACGAATACAAGTAAAGAGAAAGAAACTCCACGAGTATGAGACAGAAACACGGTGAAAGCCCACCGGACCCAGTGTCTGCCGGGGCCTGTTTTACACTCCACAAACAGTCCTCAAACAACCAGGGACACTCGTGTTATCATACCCAGCCTGTCACCGTAAATATTTATATCTGATCAAATAGTGGTTCCGGAACTTTGCGGCACTTCTGAAGGATTCACACGAAGGCTATACTCATTATCAAATTCATAAAACTAAGATATATTCCCTTACAAAGCAAGTAAATTATATTTTACGAGATATTACTAATAAATTATTTTTATCTTTTTTTTCTAAAGATGTTACTAAGACGTATTGTTCTGTTATATCTACGTGAGCAATGTTAAATGATTCAGTACCTTTCTGATATAAAAAGAAAATATCAATATGAATAAAGGGCTTCAAGATTGTTTTGTTTGTTTGGTTTGAATTTATGTCCAGTCAACCATTATAGGTCCTTTTCAGACTTTCTCAAGGTTCTTTTACGCCACAAGGGCGGTGATCGAATCTATGAAATGAATTCAGGTAGAAATCTCACCCCTACACATTTACCGAGGTGGGAGTTCTTTTACTTCCCACACCACATAGACATGGTATGAGAAGGATTGGCCTTCGTTATAGCAGTAAATCTACCACGGCTGGGGGTGGCACTCGAACCCACAAAGTCTTACAACCTTGGGGTTACAAGTCTGGTGCTCTAACCACTGAGCTAACTCCCCACCCCAAGGGCTTCAAGAGTATCGTTCTTTCCAAGCACAGCGAACGATCTTCTCGGAGAATACACTTCACAGAATTACCAGTCAGGGTGGCGCAGATCGGACCTCACCAGAGCTGACATCAGTGTGCTCTGGTGGCCAGGGTAGCAGTAGACATTGATCCAGTAGATAGATTGGCCACCAACCCCTGTCTGCGCTGAGCTACGATATAGGGGTTGGTCAGGTTAAATCACACACAGTATCCCTCTGTGTTCGCCTCCAACCAAGTAATTTTGTTCTATGTACACCCTAAAAGACATACTTGATAGTAAATAGTTAACAAATTGATAAAGAAACCAAGGTGTATGCTCATTATATTTCGAAAAAAATATACAGGAAAGGAAATAAGAAAATGGAGAATTGCCTTCGAGGTTATATGAAATAACACTCTCCAAGCAGTACAAAGGTCTGGTAGATAAGTAACAGACATGTCCCTCGAGGTCAAGGTGGCCACGTATTTAACCCCACCACAGCTAACGTAGTGTAGCTCTGGTGGCCAGTGTATCCGGTATAAAGCAGTGACAATAGTTCTTCCCACTGCAACCAGGGGGCGACACTGGCTACTATCAGCACTACCATGGTACTGGGTGAGCTCGCTAGGGGGCGTCTTTGAGTGGACGCGGGGACGCGTGACGAGTGGAAAGTGGTTCAATGAAGCAGACGACTTTTGTCCGACCTCACACTGCGCAATATGACCGCCACTTCCGGTCTGTGACGTCATCAATGCGTTGGATCATTCCACCTTGAGCGTTTATAAGCTAAGATCAACATTCTCACCTTTAGGCGGATCATTCACCTGTGAGCCTAATCCCGCCTAATATAGGCACTAAATCTGTGCAGTCCCCTCGTCAACTGGTCAACGCAGCTCGGTAGAAATAAGTCAATTAGCTGATGGAAGTGTACCTCAAACGAGAACCGGGTCATAAACCAAATATTATGTTTGAATCTGTCACCAATAAAAAAATTAATTGAAAAAATGTTAGATTTTTTCAATATTGTACCTTTCGCATACATTCAGTGTCCAATTGTTGGGTATGAATAGCTGAGCTTTTGCCTGCTAGTTTCTGGTCTACTTCAGGGCTGGCAGCTAAATGATCAATTAGACATATATATATATATATACCCTCCCTTACCGGTTATTATGGGATATATAGAAATAAAAAAGTTTATGATGGCCCTTAAGGAAGGTTGCATACTGTAATATGTGTATCCTGATTTTGTTTATTTAATGATTGTTCATAATGAAAGACTTGAGCAAGTCTATGTTTGTTTGTTTATTTGTTTGTGGTTTAACGTCCCAGGGGACCCTGAGCGTATACAGCAAGTCTACGTGTTCCGCACCCGTCCGTCAACATGTTACTGTCCCTGATATTGTTTGTTTGTTTGTTTGTTTGTTTGTTTGTTTGTTTGTTTGGGTAGTTCAACGTCCAACATGTTCTATTGGGTTTGATCGAATCTATGAGACCGAGGGACGAGGTGGGTCAAACCGTATTAGCGAACGATCTTAAAAAATAATCAAACGATAACCCTTGTACTAGGTACAGAAAAGGGTCTTCATGTACGACCCTAGATTATTATTTAACGATGACCCTTGTACAAGGTACATAAATGGGTCTTCATGTAAAATCCTAGATTATTATCAAACGATGACCCTTGTACGAGGTACAGAAAAGGGTTTTCATGTACGATCCTAGATTACTAACCAGGCCCCTGGCGCTGGTTTCGATCCGTTCCTTGCAGGTCGAGCCCTCCCCATGGCCGTGGGAGTGGTGGGAAAGCTCTCACAAACCTGCTGTGTGGCGACAATTCACGACAAGTGCAGCAATTACTGAATTATCGCAGGGCGTGTTACACAAACCCCGCTCTGTGTTGTGGCGAGCGAACCAACACAGCCACACGCGAACAGTCACCGTGTGAGCGCTGTACAAGCCACGCGGCCCGCAGCGGGTGAGGTTACAGTTACAACAGCTACAGTCTGTCACAATATTAGGTTTCACGGAGACTGCAGACAGTTACAGTCTATCACAATATTAGGTTTCACTGAAAAGTAGCATAGTAATGTCAATGTACAGCAAGATTTGCCACTCTTTGCATTACGTTCTGTACTTTATATATCTTGGCATTGCAAATGTCATTTACTACAGTAGAACCCCGGGTTAACAGACACCCCGTGTAAGCGAGCACCCCGTGTTAACGGACAGGTGTCTACCTGTGTTTAGAAATACAGTAGAACCCCGCCTAACGGCCACACCGTGTAGGCGGGCACCCCGCGTAAGCGGTCACCGCGTGTTACTGGACAGCTGTCTACCTGTATTTAAAACTAAAGTAGAACCCGGCCTAGCGTACACCCCGTGTAAGGGGTCGGCCCGCGTTAACAGACAGCTATCTACCTGTATTTAGAAATACAGTAGAACCCCGCGTTAACGGGCACTTTTCCTCTGAAAGGCCGGTGTGGGGACAAAACTCTGGATTATCTTGATTGCTTGTTTATGGTGTGTGTGTAAGGCAGGTAAACTGTTATCTAGACAATCAGACACCAGGCAATGACTGCGTAGACTCCTGTAGGCGTCAGGTAGGCGTATGTGGGATGTCTGTGTGGTTATAACAGTGTCTCCATGCCATATCATATCATACCTGTATACGTGTATTATATACTACATAGCTTAACCATCGACAGACAGAAAACCCCGGTTAAGGGAACACCCCGCATAAGCAGACACTTTAGCCTAGAACAGAGGGTGGCCGCTTACGCGGGGTTCTACTGAATATACATGTACTAATCATACATCATGGTAGGTACATGTGCATAAATGCAGCCAAAGCAGAAGAGTCTTATCAATCGCCATTTTCACGAGTATAATGTTAATAATAAGCAATATGAATCCTAAGTGCCCAAATTACACCGAGGTCTAATATCACCCCCAGAAAGTGTGAGTATGGACACCGTGCTCGGCGGGAGAGTGTAGCGTGCTGCGGGGGAGAATGTTTGCTTCACGCTCCACCACATGTCGATTAAGGACACAATGAAGAACAGTAGGCTGGCGGGTGTGCTCCGGTGGAGAGTGAGGCTGGATCTCACATGGCCCGTCCACTCTCCTAGCAGAGATCCTGCCACCTTGCCCCCGTCCTAGCCTGGAAGCCTGGCCTAGGCCAGGTAACGGGTTCCAGTTTCGTGGTGCATTATTGGTAACGCCTCCTGGTTCCCTGGTCATCCGCTAGAGGGCTCAGCGGAATTAGGTGTATGACAAGCAGATACCAGCCAAACCACGAGGATGATTCCCGGGCTATCCGCTAGTCACAGGCCAAAGCCAAAGATGAAGGCCATGCCTGTGGAACCTGTTACCTGCCCCTTATTCATATGGGCAGGGAACCAGTCTACCCCCGTCCACTCTCCTAGCAGAGATCCTGAACCCTGCCCCGTCCACTCTCCTAGCAGAGCTCCTGCCATCCTGCCTCGTTCACTCTCCTAGCATAGATCCTGCCATCCTGCCTCGTTCACTCTCCTAGCAGAGATCCTGCCACCCTGCCCTGTCCACTCTCCTAGCATAGATCGTGCATCCTGCCCCTCCCACTCTCCTAGCAGAGATCCTGCCACCCTGCCCTGAATCCAAAATGTTGGCTGGTTCCACCTGTCTTTTGTGGATACCCGGGGAATCAGCATTGGGTTGAGGTAGAGATAAGTAAGTGCTAGTGCGGCATTAAATTTACTGGGAGAGTGCCGACACACCTGGCCAGGTAGACACACTCACACGCAGCAGATGGCGGCTCTCAGAGTCTCGCCTCACACGATCCTCTTGGCAGCTCACACACAGGGGGGGTATTGCTCCATGTCGTGTGGATCGCGGAATAGCGACCTGAGGTCAAAACCGCTGCCCCAGATTCTTTGCGGATCACATCATAACTATGTCGCCATCTATATTCAATTAAAAATCTGACGGACCTTTCACTTATGTCACTGAAAATGTGGTGTTGTAAAAAGTAGCCACGCAATGTGAGAATATCAATACCACAAGACATGACCCGATATTACTGGAGCAATGCTTTTCGCACATTCTTGGAGCAATGAAGCCCTGGTAAAGGGAGGTGTATATGCCTTGAGTGCCACTGACACACACCTATAGGGCACAGAGAGATTGCTAGTTCTGCCATCATCCAACAAGAAATTGTAAGATAGCGCCACTCTAGTCAACCACTATTTTCTGCTGTCATAATCTATATTTCCTGCTGTCATAACCTATAAATGATTGTGAGAGGAGGCTAAAACCCTTTTATAGCAAACCAAAAAAAGTATCTTAAGTAAAATCCATTGATAACTGGACCCGCCACCTGGTGTTTTATTGAGCGTAGGAGGGCAATATGCCCACCTCCATAACACAAAAGCGATTGTAAATTATTGCATACAAGATTGGGAGGTGGCGTAGGAGCTCTAAAATTTTGGAAATTCTGCGTACATACTTTATGGATGGCCCCTTTGTCTAATAATCCCTTCTTTGCGTTCTATTCTTTCCTTCAAACGCCTATTCTCTCACTCTTTCTTTCTTTCTTTCTTTCTGCTCTAATCTACTTTCCCTTGTCAAACAATAAAATGCCTCTCTGTTAAAAAAAAACGCAGGCGACACTAAGATTAACGTCACACCGTATTTTACAAACCCTGTCTTGTGTTCCCGTGACAGGAGGAGGAGTGGTCCACGCGCAGGAATGTTTGTCAACAGAGGTATGCGAGGGTTATTGAGTTATGAGCTGATTTTGGGAAGCCGAGTTTAGCTACATATACCCTGGACTCATTAGGTGGGAGTGAATGCTATGAATTTTGTGAGCCCTCAACTGTGCGGCGTGCGGCAGTGGGAGGGCTCCCGTACGCGGAAACTGTGCAGGCGGGACACTTGTACTGGACAGATCTGCCGCGTGACAGCGATTGATGTCAGCATCAGCTGGGAGAGAATGAGTCTCTCTAACTATTAAACAAGAAACCAATAGGTTTTGGTCAAAGTCGTCGTTCTCCATGAGTTTGATGCGGAGTGATATGAACAAGGCTACAGCCAAGTGAATATCATGTAGCATTCAAACGAGTTGGCGAATGACGACTTTGACCAAAACGAGTTCCTTTCTGTATCTATCTCACCCCTGTACACACTAAACCAATGGATGACACACAGGATATATGATGTTAGAATTTTTTCGTTCCAGTGGATCACGTTAGTTTTCCGTGGTAGGAAAAAATTGTGGTCGCAACAGCGGTGGGTTTAAGACGCAGTGGAAGATAAGCCTCGTTTTCCAATATGACACACAGGATATAGACCATGGAGAATGGCCTGCAATACTCATGGGAGTATGGAGAACAAGTTCCCAATGCTAAGCATATGGGACAAAAATACCAGGGGTAGATAAAGTCTTCTCTCGATGTGTTTTAAGGAGCAGCAAACATGGAGGTATGACGGGGAACTGGGAGTCTAATGGGTCTATGACAGGAGAGGATTATGAGGGACAAGGGGGTGGACCTCAAACAACAGGTCTCCAGTGGTGATGTGTGTTCTCGAGTGTAATCTCCACCTGTCTAGACCATCAGGAAAGTGCCACTGCACATTCTCATTATAAGTCAAAATAAGACCAGGCGACGTCCCTAAAAATTCTTATCATAAGTCGACGCTGACGTAAATTGTGAACCTTATTGTTATCAAGATTTAAAGATACTAACAATATTGCTGGAAGTTGTAACCAAAATAAATCGTATTACCACATCGGAAACTATGACATCCTTGGGCAGGGTGATGAAAACCGGGCATATACGGCTAGAGCTAAGCCCCTTTAATGGCTAAATCAAATGTTTTATCTCAAGAGGAGGCGAAATATATGTAAATATGAATGGCTAATAAAGAAATTATTTTTTTGAAAAAAGAAAAAAAAGACTCTGAGGTAAAAACCAAGCCCAGTGCAGGTTTATAGGTGTCTGTTGTGAGAGGGCTAAGGGGCCATCCATAAAGTACGTACGCAGAATTTCTGAAAATATTCACGTCCGTCCTAATCTTGTATAATAACAGAATTACTGTTTACCAAAAGCTAAAAAGTGCTGCACTTGAAACTTTATGAGTATAATTAATCTTTATTACGTGGTAATTAACATTCGTCAGGCCAATTAAATCATCATATAAAGGGGTCATGTTAAAAAAGAAATTTAATTAATGATACGTGGCATATACACTTCTAACCACAGCCGATGCTGGAAAAATAAAAAATAAAAATTAAAAAAGAAAGAATATATATCATGGACGAGGCTGAAATAGGTCAAACTTCAGCTAGATGCTACCTTGAAATGGAAAAGGAACTTTTATTACTGTCACCGCTACCTTGGCGCGTTAACTGGTTATGACGTCATAATTGATGACGTTGCCAGGAACTCCAGTGTCTCCCAGGAAATGGGAAGTGGGACAACCATCAACAAATTGTGAGGTTACTGAAGTTAGATCCAGATGGAATCCCAAAGTAGGAGTTATATAAAAGGTTTCGCTGCAAAACAGCTCATCAGGCATCATTATGATGGGAGGATTGTTTTGTTTGTTTGTTTGTTTGTTTGTTTAGTTTAATGTCCAATATCTTCTATCAGGGATGTCAGTTGGGGTAAGGGGGAAAAAAAGTGGAAATATTTTTCAGGTGGATTTTACTGCCTCAGGAAGACAGGGATAACTTGGATAATATGGTCTTGTCGGCCATGGCATGGGGCTGAGGGTCTGTGAGGAGGTTTAAACCACTGTCTTATTGGTGCAAATGAGGATAAATTAATATTATCTTTGACACAAGAAAGGCAATTAAAATACTGGATATGAAAGGGATGTCAGAGCTTTCGCTGCATTATAGCTCATCAGGCATCATTAGGGTGGGAGGGTTGATTGTTTGTTTTTTTTGTTTAATTTAACGTCCAATATGTTCTATTAGACTTAGGGTGGGAGGAATTGAAATAAGAGAATGATCGGAAAGTGAATTGGGTACAGCAGAGACCTCGTACATGGCCTGATATCAAACTTAACACCATGACCCGAGCTTGGCAAGTGTCCCTCACAATATCAACCGATCCACTCGGGAGCTACTTATATGGGCACTTATATCTTAAGTTACACGCATTCCACCTGCAGCAAGTCACTGTCGCTGATTCCAGTTAAAAATACTTATAAATATAGAACCACCTGACCATGCTGTACAAGCTACAAAACGAGATAATAATTGACGTAATTCTTAATAGAGTTTGTAGCGCGTACAAGTATGGTGGGTTATTCTATACTTACTATATACCCAAAATTAATAATATGATTAACTTAATTAGGCCTAACAACTTAAATACCGATATTAGTTATTTTATATAGGCAATATATTTTCAGTATGTATTATTTTTCCGAATGGGTGAATAACTCTGTATGCTCCCGGAATGGTGATACACACTCCTTATGTCAATATATACACAATATTACCATGATTTCGATCTGAGTGGCCGTATTCTCCGCGTAGTTGACGTGTAGTAATACTCCGAGACAATAATATGGAGACTCCGTATCAGGTGTGTCAATATACAAGTATACCTGAAGGAAAACGCCT
The DNA here is from genome assembly GCA_950022655.1 of Alentia gelatinosa. NCBI lineage: Eukaryota > Metazoa > Annelida > Polychaeta > Phyllodocida > Polynoidae > Alentia > Alentia gelatinosa. The sequence continues at coordinate 3,879,514 of OX465592.1, read as the reverse complement.
AGAAAACGTGGCTGCCAAAAGATTTCTCCTTCACTGGCAGGACCCTATTTTTGGCAGAATTAACCCGGTTTAGAGTTACAGTCTAATATAATACTCTACTTAAGTACCTAATGATACAATTGGAGAGCTCTTATATCCCCCAACAAATTATTTTCTTTAATAGTATTGACATACCTGAGCGAGGATTGAGTCCTGCTACTTTCTTAACACAATGTACGAGGAGATTTAAAAGTCGTCAGGCGAATCAGCAAACAAGACGAATATCGCCAACATATATACGGCAGGGATGCCAGTTGGGGCCCCTTAAAAAAATGGACAATTTTTGCACACTAGCTTCATGAAACGGGACACGTTTCTGTAGAAGTTATTGCCTCAAAGAGACAAACCGGTATCACGTCTCTTAACTTGGACGAGAATTTTTCTTTTTACAAGTTTTATTTTAAATGCAAAACCTGTTTCTCTTGGAAATTGATAAAGGGGATTTCCACTGAAAAGTGAAAAACTGGCATCACCGATATGGACCGATAAATGAAGAATGTACTTGACCATCAAGATACTTATACGTTCTCATGTACAGAAATTCTATATATTTCTGACCATCATGTATTATATCATGCCTCATAATTTACCTCATATATACCCATCACCGCGTGAGTGAACTGGCATGCATCCTAATTTTTCTAATTTTTTCTAATGAACAGAATGTGGAATAAACATTATTTTTAAAAAAAAGAGGGAAAAAAAAAAGAGGAAAAAATGAAGAAAACCATACTGATTAAGAGGTCACTAAATATACCGGAAGTGGGACCGGAAACTCACGTTGGGGTGACGGAGAGAAGGTGAGCTTCTTGGCAAACCGGACATGACGCCGTTCACCGCCCGTCTTCCCGGCATGCCTCTCCCCGCCCGGACCGGGCGTCTTCCGGTGTGACGTCACACGGCTCACAGTCCGGACGCCCGGCGAACGCGGGGTCAGTTTGCCTCGACCTGCCGCCAGGTGGGGCTTGGACACGCGGTGCGTGCTGGCCGCCAGGGGGAGGTGCGGGCGCGCGGCACCAGGTGGCGCGGCGTGCGACCGGAAGTCGTCGTTCCGGAAGTCGTCGTTCCGGAAGTCGTCGTTCCGGAAGTCGTCGTTCCGGAAGTCGTCGTGTTGCCGGAAGTCGTCGTCCCGGAAGTCATCGTTCCGGAAGTCGTCGTTCCGGAAGTCATCATGCCGGATGTCGGCGTGCGTCCCGAACACGTCGTCGTAGGAGAAGTTGGCGGAGGGTTTGAAGACGGAGAAGAAGGAGGTGTAGGGCACGTCCGCCTCGACCACCTCCTCCTCCTCCTCCTCCTCCTCCCCCGCCCTCACCTCACTGTTTAACTCCTTCACCGCTCGCAGTTTATCCAGCAACGAGCCCTGCGACCTCAGCTCATTCACACCTGTGACGTCACCGTCGTTCTGCACTGGTGACGTCACACGGTCCGGGACGCGGCGTTGTGACGTCACAGAGCGGCCGACGCCTCGCGTGGAGGGTGCGGGCGTCCCACGCTCGTGTGAGGGTTTCCCGCGAACTGACGTCATGGTTTAATCCAACATGGCTGCTTTAACGTACACGTCATGGTGACAGAAATGAAGTCACCATTTGACGTCGCCCATCGAGATATCCATTGCTACGAGATAAACCTTTCCTTTCCAATACATTTCACATGAGGATGGACTGTGGTGTTTAAGTATCCATACAGTGTCAGGCAGTATAGGCAAGGCATGCCCGACTGCCTCATGGACTGCGGTGTTCATGTATCCATACAAACAGTGTCAGGCAGTACGGACGAGGCGTGGTAGACTGCCTCAGGGACTGCGGCATTTACATATCCATACAAACAGTGTCAGGCAGTACGGACGAGGCGTGGTAGACTGCCTCAGGGACTGCGGCATTTACATATCCATACAAACAGTGTCAGGCAGTACGGACGAGGCGTGACGAACTGCCTCAGGGACTGCGACGTTTATGTATCCATACAGACAGCGTCGGGCAGTACGGACGAGGCGTGGCCGACTGCCTCAGGGACTGCAGTATTCGTGTATCACCGTGTCAGGCAGTACGGACGAGGTGTGGGCGACTGCCTCAGGGACTGCGGTGTTCATGTATCCATACAAACAGTGTCAGGCAGTACGGACGAGGCGTGGTGGACTGCCTCAGGGACTGCGGCGTTTATGTATCCATACAGACAGTGTCAGGCAGTACAGACGAGGTGTGGGCGACTGCCTCAGGGACTGCGGCGTTTATGTATCCATACAGACAGTGTCAGGCAGTACAGACGAGGTGTGGGCGACTGCCTCAGGGACTGCGGCGTTTATGTATCCATACAGACAGTGTCAGGCAGTACAGACGAGGTGTGGGCGACTGCCTCAGGGACTGCGGCGTTTATGTATCCATACAGACAGTGTCAGGCAGTACAGACGAGGTGTGGCGGACTGCCTCAGAGACTGCGGCGTTTGTGTATCCATACAAACAGTGTCAGGCAGTACGGACGAGGTGTGGCGGACTGCCTCAGAGACTGCGGCGTTTATGTATCCATACAAACAGTGTCGGGCAGTACGGACGAGGTGTGGAGGACTCCCTCAAGGACTGCAGCGTTTGTGTATCACTGTGTCATGCACGAGGTGTGATGGACTGCCTCAGGGACTGCGGCGTTTATGTATCCATACAAACAGTGTCGGGCAGTACGGACGAGGTGTGGCGGACTGCCTCAGAGACTGCGGCGTTTACATATCCATACAAACAGTGTCAGGCAGTACGGATGAGGCGTGGCGGACTGCCTCAAAGACTGCGCTGTTTGTGTAACACTGTGTCAGGTAGTATGGGCGAGGTGTGATGGACTGCCTCAGGGACTGCGGCGTTTGTGTATCCATACGAACAGTGTCGGGCAGTACAGACGAGGTGTGGCGGACTGCCGCGGACTGCAGCGTTTATGTTTCCATACAAACAGTGTCAGGCAGTACGGACGAGGCGTGGTGGACTGCCGCGGACTGCAGCGTTTATGTATCCATACAAACAGTGTCGGGCAGTACGGACGAGGCGTGGTGGACTGCCGCGGACTGCAGCGTTTACATATCCATACAAACAGTGTCGGGCAGTACGGACGAGGCGTGGCGGACTGCCGCGGACTGCCTGGCTGATAGAGGAGGTAATCAGAGCTGTGAACCTGGTGCGGCTGAGTTCACCTCACAGGTGACCAGCACCGACCGTCTCCCTGTTATGACCCGCGTGTTGACATATACAAACCTTACACCATCCACCTCGCTAATCCACCTCCACCAGCCAGCCCAGCACGCCGGATTATCGCCGCAGAACAACACCTGCCGCCAAGATTACCTCCTCCCAGGCAGGGCTTGCCGTCGTCTCGTGCCGTCCTCGGGCTTACAGGGATGTGAGGTGGGGTCATAAAAAAACAGAGGAAATATTTCTCATGTGGAATTATCTGCCTCAGAGAGACTGAGAAAACATGGAAAACGTATCGTTATTGGCCATGGAATGGGATTTGAGTGTATGGGGAGGTTTTAACCTCTCATGTGTGTAGGCATGAGGCCCAATGATTTTATAAACTGAAAATTAAAAACACAGGCTCTCGGGCTCACGTCCTCGGGCCTCTGGTCCGTGGGCCTCCCGTCCTCGCGCTGTTGGCCTCAGCCTCCTGTCCTAGAGCTATCGGCCTCAGCCTCCTGTCCTCGGGCTATCGGCCTCGGGCCTCCCGTCCTCGGACCTTCCGTCCTGCCGTCCCCGGGCTTGCCGCCCCCGGCCTCCTGTCCTCGGGCTATCAGCCTCTGACTCCTGTCCTCGGCCTCCTGTCCTCGGCCTCCTGTCCTCGGGCTGTCGGCCTCCACGTACGGGCGGATGGGGAGGCGGGAGCGGGGACTGTAGCAGGTTAATCTCCACACCTGCCTCACCCGGGAGGATGTCTCACCTGTAGACCCTGGAGGGCAGCTGGCAGAGGAGGATCAGGAGGAGGAGGAGGATGCCCCGCGCTCCTATCTCTGATGATACGCACACAGCGCCGACTGGCGGGCGGGCGGGCACGCTGCTTCCCTCTCTATCTCCAGTGATAATCCGGCGGGTATCAGAGCGCACACACACAGCACAGACAGGGACTGCCTCCCGAGGCGATCAGCTGTGAGACTTAACCCGCGGGGTTTAACCAAGAGTTCTCTGTAGGTATAATGTTGACAATCTCCTCCTAGGTTCAAGTGTTGAGGAAAAAAATGTCGCAGGAGCTTGGACCCAGGTAGGCATTCGTGGTGGCGTACCGGTACATGCCCCAGTAGATTGTCTGCAGGTATTAGCTGATCAGTTCTCTCTGGTGTGGCGCGGCGGTATACCCGGCCCTTACTGTCACACCTCTCACAGTGTGTGCATCTCGCCTCTACTTCTCCACGTAAACCCAGAGCCGTGTGACGACCCCCGCCCCCCGGCCCCCGCCCCTACTCCACGGCGTGAGGCACCGGGAGGGGAGGGAGGGAGGGAGGGGGTCATACCATACAGGTTACATGTAGCAGCATTCCCCAGCCATACCTACAGCTACACCTACAGCATGGCACCACAAGTGTGGATTCGATTCAACACTTAGGATCGGAATGGGGCAATATTCTCGCCATGGCTGTACAAACTAACCCCACCACCTCCTGACCTCCTGACGCTATATCCCTGCCTACTTTAATACATAATTACAGTGTTTCCCCATCATCATGCCACTACCTCCCGACGCTTTATCTCACCCCTGGTACAAGTTTAGCCATAGAAATAACATTAGGAAAAAATACTCAACAATCACCCCCACAAATTGACAATACTACACCACGGCCATGGCGTTGTGAATGTGAGATGACGTCAAATGGATTTGCTAAGTATATACTAATTATTCTGATATTGTGATGCTATTTAATGTCATAGAAAGGGGTGAGATAAATCCAGAACCGCACTCGAATCGTAAAATACACAATATTCCACTTGTTTGGATGTGCCATAATCGTCACTCGGCTACAACTCGATGACGATTGTGGCACATCCAAACTCGTGGCGTATTGTGTATTTATACGATTCTCGATGCAGTTCTATATAAATATCCCTATCTTCTTTAATGCATGCATAACTACAGTACGTCCCCATCGTCACGCCACTACCTCCTGACGCTATATCCCTGCCTTCTTCAATAGGGTGTATTGCGTATATAACTACAGTGCGCCCCCATCATCATGTGATGCTATCTAATGTCATAGAAAGGGGTGACATAAATCCAGAACCGCACTCGAATCGTAAAATACACAATATTCCCCATGAAGTTATATCCCTGCCTTCTTTAATGGCTGCTTTTTTTCTTTCTTTTGTTAGTTTAAGGTCCAATATGTTCTATTAGACTTGCATTGGGTTTGACCGAATCTATGAGATAAATGTAGGTAGAAATCTCACCCCTACACATTTACTGAGGTGAGAGTTCTTTTACTTCCCACACCACATAGACATGGTATGAGAAAGATTGGTCTTTGATGTTGTAGTAAATCTACCACTGCTGGGGTGGAGGAGATAAGTGGCTGTACACCACACCACATTTCACCTAGAACAACGCTTTACAGTTTTATCGTCCCATATCGGAATCTAGAATTGTTGTTCTACAATGGAAGTAAAGTATTATAGCCTTCAACCTAGGCATCCTTGCCCTTCGGGGATACTCATTATAATTGCGTTTATCATGGACCAAATCTTTATAACATTGCATTTCTATTTTTATCAATTTTTATCAATTGTTTTTGTTTTGAATTTCTATCACATTTCTATTACAGCCAGTTTTACCTATCTACCACGATTCTGGTTCTTGCCTAGGCCTTTAAACCCAAAGTAGTGTAGCTCTACCATGGAGTCTGTAGACCAACATCATAAACATCCCCCCCCCCCCTTCTTCTTCATATCTGCCTCCTACACCGTGCACCGACATGGCGGAGGCCTGCTGCGTTTTATCGACGCCGACGTTTTTACGTTTTTACGACGCCCGTACGGAATGCAGCCCACAGAGCCAGATCCCAAGTGTGTGTCTGTAACAAGCATTTATCCTATATACCTCTCAAACTGTTCGTTTGTTTGTTTGTTTGTTTGTTTATTTGGGTAGTATAACGTCCAATTTGTACTTTGGGTTTGACCGAATCTATGAGATGAATGTAGGTAGAAATCTCACCCCTACACATTTACAGAGGTGAGAGTTCTTTTACTTCCCACACCACATAGACATGGTATGAGAAGGACTGGCCTTTGATATGGCAGTAAATCTACCAGTGCTGGGGGTGAAGGAGATAAGTGGCTCCAGTGGGACTCCAATCAACAATACCTTTCAAACAAATATCCACAGACTTAAGATGGTGGGACTGTATGCCACGGTTATGCCATATAGTATTTATATACCACTGGTGATAAATGAAGTTAAAAACATGTGATGGGATAGGTTGAAATCTAAACGTCACGACAGGGTAGGAAAAAATCTAAACATCACTCAATTTCATATAATCATTTAAATGGCGTTCATTGTCTTCCGCTACAGATATCGCTCAGCTCCACTTCATGATATCATTCCGCAAAGATAACTCACACCATATATACAACTATATGGAGTTCCGTGACGTTTCTTGATACTATCGATGCCGACGTTTTTTACAGCAGTGGGGAAGAATGTGGGACAGAGAGCGGGTGGGGAGGGGGCAGGTGGGGGAGGGAAGGCAGGTGGATGAGTGTGGGGGGCAGGTGGATGAGGGGGAGGGGGATGAGAGGGAGGTGGATGAGGGGGAGGGGGATGAGGGGGAGGGGGATGAGGGGGAGGGGGATGAGGGGGAGGTGCCAGGTGGATGAACAGTTAGATGCCCGTCATAGTTCCCAGATCAAGTCAGCTGACCTAGATACGTCTGGCGGGCACGTTGAGTCTGAGCAGCTCTGAGCAGCTCTGAGCGGCGTGTCTGGAGTCTGCCAGTCTACAACTCTCTACTCCACGCCGCCCCAAGCTCCCCAGGAGCACCGGGGTTTATTAAACACCCCCCAGACGTTACTAAACTCACTAATATTACCAGGGTTTATTATACGCCCTCCAGACGTTACTAAACTCACTAATATCACCAGGGTTTATTATACGCCCTCGAGATGTTACTAAACTCACTAATATCACCAGGGTTTCTTATACGCCCTCCAGACGTTACTAAACTCACTAATATTACCAGGGTTTATTATACACCCTCCACAGTTACTAAACTCACTAATATCACCAGGGTTTATTATACGCCCTCGAGACGTTACTAAACTCACTAATATCACCAGGGTTTCTTATACGCCCTCCAGACGTTACTAAACTCACTAATATTACCAGGGTTTATTATACACCCTCCACAGTCACTAAACTCACTAATATCACCAGGGTTTATTATACGCCCTCCAGACGTTACTAAACTCACTAATATCACCAGGGTTTATTATACGCCCTCCAGACGTTACTAAACTCACTAATATTACCAGGGTTTATTATACACCCTCCACAGTTACTAAACTCACTAATATCACCAGGGTTTATTATACGCCCTACAGACGTTACTAAACTCACTAATATCACCAGGGTTTATTATACGCCCTCCAGACGTTACTAAACTCACTAATATCACCAGGGTTTATTATACGCCCTCCAGACGTTACTAAACTCACTAATATTACCAGGGTTTATTATACACCCTCCACAGTTACTAAACTCACTAATATCACCAGGGTTTATTATACGCCCTCCAGACGTTACTAAACTCACTAATATCACCAGGGTTTATTATACGCCCTCCAGACGTTACTAAACTCACTAATATTACCAGGGTTAATTATACACCCTCCACAGTTACTAAACTCACTTATATCACCAGGGTTTATTATACGCCCTCCAGACGTTACTAAACTCACTAATATCACCAGGGTTTATTATACGCCTTCCAGACGTTACTAAACTCACTAATATTACCAGGGTTTATTATACACCCTCCACAGTTACTAAACTCACTAATATCACCAGGGTTTATTATACGCCCTCCAGACGTTACTAAACTCACTAATATCACCAGGGTTTATTATACGCCCTCCAGACGTTACTAAACTCACTAATATCACCAGGGTTTATTATACGCCCTCCAGACGTTACTAAACTCACTAATATCACCAGGGTTTATTATACGCCCTCCAGACGTTACTAAACTCACTAATATTACCAGGGTTTATCATACGCCCTCTAGACGTTACTAAACTCACTAATATCACCAGGGTTTATCATACGCCCTCCAGACGTTACTAAACTCACTAATATCACCAGGGTTTATTATACGCCCTCCAGACGTTACTAAACTCACTAATATTACCAGGGTTTATTATACGCCCTCCAGATGTTACTAATATCGCCCCGGGTACGTAAGGGATTCCATTCCTCATCTCACGTCTCCAGTTGGTCAATATATGTGCTATTAGACTTACCTTAGGTTTGACTGAATCTATGAGATGAAGTTAGGTAGAAATCTCACCCCTACAAATTTACCGAGGTCAGAGTTCTTTTACTTCCCACACCACATAGACATGGTATGAGAAGGACTGGCCTTGGATATAGCAGAAAATCTACCACTGCAGTTGAAAGGTAGCTGCAGTGATACTCGAACCCACAAAGTCCCATAACCTTGGGATTACGAGGTCAGTGCTCTTTACCACTCAGCTAATTCCTCACCCCGACGTATTCAGTGCTAGATGAATCCCCACAACGTACTAATACGTATCCGCTTTGACCTGGATATCCTAATGATGGTCTTAATCAGTGGCATGCATAGTGATACCCACTATCTGCAACTAGCTACTTTCTAACTCAGTACATAACATACACTAAACTCGAGCCCACGGCAATTAAATACCTGACACCATTTCACAGTTCACCCGCTTAGATTGTATCACATCCATGTTTTACTATAATTCTACACATTATTAGTGTTCTACGTAGACCATAAACCGTAACTAGGACATCCTGTGTACGCTGCCAGAATCACCACCGACATGGTGACAGAAGTTCGGGGGGGGGGGGGGGGGGGGGGGCTGAAGCGATAGGGAAGGGACTTATATAGAACTGCAACGAGAATCGTATAAATACACAATACTCCATGAGTTTGGATGTGCCGCAATCGTCATCGACGCGAAGCCGAGTGACGATTACGGCACATCCAAACGAGTGGAGTATTGTCTATTTTACGATTCGAGTGCGGTTCTGGATTTATCTCACCCCTTTTTATGACATTAAATATCATCACAATTTCACAATAATTAGAATAGACTTAGGAAATCCATTTGACGTCATCTCAAATTCACTACACCAGAGCCGTGGCGTAGTATTGTCACTTTACTGGGGGTGATCGTTGAGTATTTTTTTCTAATTTTATTTCTATGGCTAAACTTGTACCAGGGGTGAGATAAAGGGGGATATGGTGGGGTTGAAGTGTGGGAAGGGGGACGGGGGAGGGGGCACAGGGTTATTCAAGGGGGCACGGGGGCTGGGTGTTTATATATAATTTTATCTATTTATGTGCGGATATTAAAACTTGCATGGATGTAAAACCTCATAACAAGTAAGGCATTCACTGGGACCTGGCCCCCGGGTCAGAACCTGTCTATATATAATACGCTCCCTCCCACCCACAATATCTACGTGTACATCATCACAAATTCCGTGTCCGTTTTTTTCCAATTTTTATTAAGTAACTATCATTCATTATCCACTTAATACAAAGTGTCCATGGAAAACACATAGGGAGTGTGTATCACCATAACCGGAGCATATGGATATGTTGTATACTCCGGGTATATAATAATACAAAAACAGGCTCACTGTCTTCGTATGTGAAAATCCTTGGAATAATTATTTACCACAAACATCCCTCCGCCTACAGCATCGGGACATATATAATTGATAATTTCACCGCGTATTTTTGACGTACTAAGACAGTAAGCCAGTTTCCGTATGATCCTTTTCAACTTTCGTCCGATCCCTATATTTCTAATCAAATTTAAATCTAAGCCCGCTCCTACTCATGGCGTATCTCTACCCGTACGTCACACTGTGACGTAGGTGGTATGTGATCACGTGACTAGGTAAAATTTCGCTTTTTTTTAAAAGGTATACATTAATACGAAGACAGGCTGACTATCTTCGTGCGTGAAAATCCTTGGTTAAATTTTTGACGAGACGCAGAATTTCCCAAATTTTAAACCACCTCCCCTCAGTGCGTTCGTACTTTGCTAGCGTACTAGCTGGCCCCCAGCGAGGAGAGCTCCGTGATTTGTGTTTAGATGTTGACTGTTCGCTGTTATCGTGTGTAAAGTGTCTCACTACATAAAAACATCCCATCATCTCTAATTAGACAGAGTCATGCAAACACACCCCCTCCTCACCTGCCTCGAACTCACACGCAGTCTCCATGTGTTGTTTTTTTTAAATTTACATATTTTTTTACGATCGTTACGAAAATATAGAGGGAACCTATGAAACTTTATGGTCAGAACTCATATCCCATCGAGTTTGAATCGCATAGTAATTGACAAGGTGAAGCCTCATGAATTACGTAAAAAGTTTTGTTTGGTTTGGTTTGGTTGATTTTATGTCAAGTCAGTTTAGAATTTCTCTTCCCAGACTTGACAATGGCTTAAGAACTTTTCTTCTTTTCTCCATTCCTTAGATAGGGTGGTGTGCCTGGATGTGCAGGCTTCGGGTTGTTTATATCTGTTTAAATATCTTCGATTCTCTTAGGGATTTAAGAAGCTCTTTCCTACTAGTGCTGTGAAAGGAATGTTTGGTTAAGAATTTTCCTTTCTGGTTTGTGGTAAATCAGATCTATAACAAGGATGAAAGTAATCGGATGCCAATTATTAAGGCGAAGGCACATGAATTTACCTTGAATAATTTTCTGATTAAGAATATGTGGCAAGTTACACATCTGTCTCCAACCGATGATATATCTACAAATGTACTTCATACTTAAACTAAGAGTTGGGTATAACGCAGAATTGGATTACATAACTGCAGCCTTTGGTTATTACATAATTTCAATGTGAAGTCTAGCCAGAGAACCAAACATACATCACATTCTGAAATAAGGAACAACCCGAAACCAAATGGCGTGCTAGCTCGACTGAGCTTGTGTATAGTCTAAAACAAACATTCTCCGTCTTTCCCCAGCCCGAGTGAGAAATGTATCTCTCCGTCTTCGTTCCGGTTCAGTGACTCCGGCGGTCCTAGGATCCTCACCCCCCAGACCTCACTTGTACGCCACCTTTCTTTTCTCTTGCACCCTACACCTTTGCTGTTGGCAGCCTGCCAAGCTGCCAACTGGCCCGGCAGGTTGGAGCTGCCAACTGGTGGTCCGAGGCCCGGGTGACCTATTCACCTTTATCCGCAGTGTTAGGGGAAAGCTCCTGTGTCTTAACCATCCCTTTCTTCAGTATGTGCCTGGTCCCTGTTATCCTAGGGCACCATCATAGTGGCCTAAGCTCGTAGGAACATCAATTCCTATATACCCAATTCCGAACACTCTATAGTTCCATACCGTTGCTCTCTGGATATTATATGGAGTGATATAAAATCAGAATCCCTTTTAACTATCGTGTTTTATGCACATATGAGATGAACAAAATGTGAAACCGTAAAACTTCTTCCCACTTTCCTGGTGGGGTTTGGGAGAATTTATAGGTTGGCAGAAAGGATGTAATAAAAGGCAGACACCTCGTATTGGAGGACGAAAGTTGAGTAACGAAATAAAATATTTCTCTATCTCTCTCTCTCTCTCTTCTACAATATGATTTGATCATTTATACATTGTTGTTAAATAAATTAAAATAGCTCATGTTTTTCGCTGGTCACAACACTACATGACATTATGTGTTTTTACAGGTACCAGAGAAGAGCAGACGCTAGCAGAGCAGTGGCGCTTTCACCGCAGCGGATTTTACTGGAACTAATGAGAATGAGTCTAAACGGGCAGGTATGATCACGTGACGAGAACAAACTGTTCAGAGGTGGAGAAATATGACTCAACCAGTTACCTCTACAGGCCTAGATGTCTAGACAGAATATACGATGTATAAAGGGGCTTCTGGTTTGTTTTATTGTGATCACTCCCTCCCAATCCCCGAGATCGCTAGTCATGTGCAATAAAGCTCAAACCTCCCTCTAAGGTCTTATATAACATTATCAACAATTCTACTTTGACACAATAAAGTTGTGGTGTAGATAGATCTCACGATTTGGAGATTGCTAAGGACTTTTGAAAACGAAGACAATGTTCTAGCAGGTAAGTGAAAAGACGTGGCTTAGCTTTGACCACCTTCTTACCCACCGCTTGCGACCACGGAATAGAGAGAACAGCAATGTTCTAGCAGGTAGCTCACAGGGATGTCAGTTTAAGTCATGGAAAAAAAAAAGGAAATATTTTTCATGTGGAATTTACTGTATCAGAGAGACTGAGAAAACATGGAAAACACATTGATGTTGGCTATGGAATTGAGGAGATTCAAACCACTGTTTTATTGGCGTGAATGAGGTTCAATTTATACTATCTTTGTATCTTTATATAAGAGAAATGATTTCAGAAACTGATAATTAAAATAAAGATTTCACTGGGAAAGTGGAAAACTGTCATCCCCGAATTTAACATATTCTATCACTAGTACATGTACCCCTGGACATTGCACTCTAGAGTATACTACCCATGATATATCTAACTGCGCAGCTTTTATCTTTTGGGTACAAGAAGGCATCGGCTCTAGATTATATTATGGGTCCATCCATAAAATATGTACGCAAAATGTCCGAGAATTTTGACCTCCACTCTCAATCTTGTAGCAATAGAACAAAGGAGGAGCAAAATTTCCGAGAATCCCCCCCCCCCCCCCCCCCCCCCCCCGGTGCGTACTTACTTTATTTATGGCCGGCATTACCGCAGACTCATTGATTGACAATGACACACTCGTCTCTCTGAGGCTAACGTCTTGAATATTTGATTACCCCACAGTGGATTAGTCAGAGGTTATAACAGACGCCGATTGACATGGAATCGCAAATCTAGACTCAGGTATTGTTTGTTTGGGTAGTTTAACGTCCAATATAACGTGCCTCTGACTTATCTGACGCTAACGTCGTTAATATATCATTATCCTGCAGTGGATTAATCAGAGGTTCCAATAAACACGCAATAACCTGGAATCTCAAATCTATACCTGATTATTTTTAATTATAGATCATGAAGACGTGGCTAATGCACCTCTATCACAAGCCGAAAAAGAAAATTATAATAAAAATGTATATATTAAATTTTCTATTATAGGCATCATTGGAAACAGAAGCAGGGATGTCAGTTGGGGTTATGAACAAAATGAGGATATATTTTTCATGTGGAATTTCATGCATGAGAAAGACTGAGAAAACATGGAAAACACATCGTCCTTCTCCCTGGACTGGGGCTTGGGTTTGTTGGGAAGGATTTAACCACTGGCTACTGCCCAATTTATTTTCTCTCTCTCTCTCTCATGTACACAGGAAGAAAGAAAGAATTTAATAAACTGGAAGTGAAAACATTTTTTTGGCCATCTCCGTAGAAGGTGCGGGATTTCGCCAGGTGGATTTGCTTCCATATGCGCCTGTGTGATTTGAGTGGATCATTCTGAGAGGACACTTTCAGTGACTGTGTGCTATTAATAGCACGCGTCTCACTGTGTGCTATTAATAGCACGCGTCTCCGGAGAGCTCCTACAACCTACACCAGGTGGCGACACCTGTCACATCCATCATCATCTTTTTACTTCAGGAGAAAACCAACAACGCCACTGTGTCTCGTTCTCACTTACAGAAACCTGCATCGCCCTTTATTCTGTGTGTTTTCTCTCAGGCTTTAAGCCTCTGGCTCACTCACAGGTGTCCTGGCCATGTCTTATTGGTTTATAATTATTCCGGTTTCAACTCACTAACGTATATATATACACAATATTGACTGGTTTCAGATACAAGCGACCGTGTGATCCGAGGAGTTGATGTGTAGTAATATCTGAGCGTATGCGGGGATATTGCGCAGAGTCAACTCCGAGCAGCATACGACCGATCGTATCTAAGATCAGCGTATATTGTATTTTTATTACCCACCTAATATGGAATCTTCGTAATAAACCTATGGACCCTACAGATCGCTACTGAGTAGATTCCGGAAAACCGTATTCTCCTAGATTGTTTCCTAATAATTAGGTTTTCAATTTTTTTCGTTCATCCGGATTTACCAGATTTTGGAGAAAAAAAATTGTGGTTGTGTCAGTGGTATGTGGGACAACTATACTGCCGTGTAATACATATATCTGTTTCCTAATAATTAGTCGAAAGGTGAGTAATAAATACAACATTACCATGATTTCGATCTGTGTGGCCGTATTCTCCGTGTAGTTGACACTACGCAATACTCCTCACTATTGCTCGGATATTACTACATGTCAACTACGCGGAGAATACAACCATTGATATTGTGTATTGAAAATAAAAGGTTGATTTCCATGTAAAAGTGGGAAGCTGTCATGTATCAAGGTACGGTGCAGTAGGTTTTACGTGGTGTTAGTCATCATCACTTCACTAATACATGGTTTTTACATTCTCGTGACGGGAGTTGAGCTAACACACCTGCAGTAGATATAGTCCTAGCACGCTACGTGTAGAAATGACTTAAAAACATATGCTGGTTGACTGATTCCAATCTAGCATGTTGAGTAATCCCTGAAGGTAAATAGAACGCTTACAATATTGGGAGGGAGGGTAAGGGGTCAACAATTTTGGGAATTTTGCGAATGTTCCTTCTTGTTATATTGCGTATTATAATATAAGAAGGGGAGGGTGGGTGGTCAAAAATTTCAGATTTTTTCTTTTCCTTATTGCTAATAATTCACCTTAATGGTCTTCCAATTACAGCGTAATTCTTTCTTTTTAATATTTTATTTTTCTTGGGTGAGTACATCGACTTGGCAACCCTTACCTCCCAGCCTTTCATAAAATACTGTGTACATACTGAATGGATACCCCCCAGAAGGTTTGTTTGTTTGTTTGGTTTGATTTTACGTCCAGTCAACCATTATAGGTCCTTACCAGACTTTCTCAAGGTTCTTTTACACCACGAGGGTGGTGATCGAATCTATGTGAAGAATTCAGGTAGAAATCTCACCCCTACCCATTTACCAAGGTGAGAGTTATTTTATTTCCCACACCACATAGACATGGTATGAGAAGGATTGGCCTTTGATATAGCAGTAAATCTACCACTGCTGGGGGTGAAGGAAAAAAGTGGCTGCAGTGGGACTCCAATCAACAAAGTCCAGTGCTCTTTACCACTGAGCTAACTCCCCATCCCGGTCGCTTTTGTTATGCCTGCGTGCAAGCATATCTGGTCTGCACCCCGAGAGGCGAGGCGACCAAGAGGGTGAAGAGATTGGTAATTGCTGTCCGCCCCCGAAGGAGTGATTGAGGCATGGTAAGTGAGTGTGGACTTACGTTCTGAGGCTGAAGCTATCATCCGACCAGAATCCCGCATCTCATCCATCTTCTGGTAAATTTGTCCCAATCTGCAACAACAATGTCCTGTCTTAACTAGGTGGTTCTTCATTAAAACTGTCCACATTACCTTAATTATCAGCCACAAATAGTTCGGTATTATAATGATTAAAAAAAATGTCAGATTGCATTATGATAGTGTATGGATGGACGGTCTACAATATAATCATCTACATCTAAGTGCTGATTACCACTTAAATACATGGTAGGTGGCTAAACGTTACAAGAACAATTTACCGTGTACAGATCTATGTTTATCTACGACGCATAAATGCAGTACTGAAGGATACCGTTTTAAAACACAGGGAGGCCAGTTGGATCCCAGAAAAAGGGGAAATATTTTTAATGTGGAATTTAATGCCTCAGAGAGACTGAAAATTTGGTATAAAGGAGACTTGGCAACCCACACATCAGTAAACATTTCCAAACTGAGATTGTTTCTACGTTTGTTTGGGTAGGTTAACGTCTCATTTGTTCAATTAGCCTCATGTTGGTTTACTTTAATAAAATTAAAATAAAAATCTTGAAACGCTAACAGTTTACATGATTGTAAAAAAATGTAATAATAATGATAAAAAAAGAAAAAAAACAGTGTTTTTCTTGGTTTATTAGTGACTATTTAGCGAGAATCACAATGTCACTGGTAAACAAATCTAATATCTAGAACAATTTCCCTGTGTGGAGAGATAGGATACTGACTTTTGCTGCGAGACTTCGCGCTTGGCGATGTCAAGACGCACACGCTCGCCCACATGTCGGTAAATCTCCACCAGAGTGTTGACGGCTTGCTCGCGTACCGGGATGCTCTGATCTTCTAGCATCTTACAGAGGACGGGCACCAGCTTGGACAGGCTGACTGTCTTAGCGCCATACCTGTTAACAACAACAATAATCTGTCAGTATGATAAATCACGGCTTGGACAGGCTGACTGTCTTAGCGCCATACCTGTAAACAACAACAATAATCTGTCAGTATGATAAATCACGGCTTGGACAGGCTGACCGTCTTAGCGCCATACCTGTAAACAACAACAATAATCTGTCAGTATGATAAATCACGGCTTGGACAGGCTCACCGTCTTAGCGCCATACCTGTAAACAACAACAATAATCTGTCAGTATGATAAATCACGGCTTGGACAGGCTGACTGTCTTAGCGCCATACCTGTAAACAACAACAATAATCTGTCAGTATGATAAATCACGGCTTGGACAGGCTGACCGTCTTAGCGCCATACCTGTAAACAACAACAATAATCTGTCAGTATGATAAATCACGGCTTGGACAGGCTGACCGTCTTAGCGCCATACCTGTAAACAACAACAATAATCTGTCAGTATGATAAATCACGGCTTGGACAGGCTCACCGTCTTAGCGCCATACCTGTTAACAACAACAATAATCTGTCAGTATGATAAATCACAGCTTGAACAGGCTCACCATCTTAGCGCCATACCTTTTAACAACAACAATAATCTGTCAGTATGATTAATCACGGCTTGGACAGGCTGACTGTCTTAGCGCCATACCTGTAAACAACAACAATAATCTGTCAGTATGATTAATAAGACACAGCGTGTCTAATAAATAATAAAACACGGCTTGGACAGGCTCACCATCTTAGCGCTGTACCTACGACAACAGTGACAATAATCTGTCAGTATGACTAATAAAACACAGCTTGGACAGGCTGACCGTCTTAGCCCAATACCTGTTAACATGACAATAATCTGTCAGTACAATAAAACACGGCTTCGACAGGCTCACCGTCTAAGCGCTGTACCTGTAAACATGACGATAATCTGTCAGTATGACTAATAAAACATGGCTTGGATCACTGTCTTAGCCCCGTACCTGTAAACAACAGCGACAAAATGACTGATAAAACACAGCGTGGAAAGTATCCTCGTCTTAGCGCCGTACCTGTAAACAACGACAATAATCTGTCAGTACTGCTTATAAAACCTGCAAATATTTTCAAGGCATATCAGACAATTTGGCTTGAAAATAAAAACCCATGACATTTTCCTGAAAATTGAGTATGATGAGCTCTAAGTCTAAGTGACATAGGACACAAATATAACTTAAACATTAGGGGTTACTGTGCTGGTCTTTGATTTAGAGATCAATATTATAATAATTTCATAATAGAACATAGAGAAATTCTAAGAAGTCATTTTTTACATAGTAAAGACTATGTCCTTTTCCTCAAACTTTCACAGAATATAGTAGATGTATAGTACTATACATTTAGGTTTTAAAAACCATAGGTCACCATGCTTGTTTTTGAAAGAATTAAAGAAAACTGTATTTTCCAGTACATTTCCTATGTAAACCAAGTAAATGTTAATTGGCCTATTTTACTTATTAAGATTGCATAAGCTGGTCAAAATTAACTCATTTAGTGAAAGAATGAATCACAAAGCACAGGTTTTCACTGATAATTGACATATTTAAAAATCACAAGGTGGCACTACCGTAAATTGCCGGATATGCATTTATGATACGAGGTTATGTACACTTTTATTTCCACTTCTATGTTTTTTTATTTTTTTCTAATAAATATTCACACATCCATCAGTATTAGTGTCACCATCACACGAGGCAACACGGGGAAGAATTAACAGCAAAACTCTCATTACTGTCACTCCGAGTGCCGACAACTTAATTATTAATAACGGGTAATCACTGGAAATGCCGACACGAGGAATTTCAACAGGAAAAAGTTTAAATCCGACAGTGGATAGGAGACCAGAACTAACTACAGATTATGTAGACAATAAACGATGGTTTGTAGACAAGGCGGCCGTAGACCACGAGCGGCTGACGCTTAGTAATACACAAGCGCCAGCGAGTGTATTATGACGTCAGCCACGAGTGGTTTATACAACCACCCTTTTCATAGAGTCGTCGTTTGTTGTACTTATCATGTTTCTTCTCCAATGAATCAAACCTCAGGAATTGCTATGTTTAAAGGTATAACAATAGGGACTCTTTTTTATGCTCTACAGCAAACGGGACTATTTTCCCTTATTTAATGGTTTTGAAGGCCGTATAAAACGGATTTGATTCTTTATACCATGGTTATGGTATCTGATAGTTTTTAAACAAGGAGTAGTGGTTTACTGAATCCCCAATCCCTCAATGGGTACTTTGCATACCATGGATGATACACAATGGGTCGTGGTTTACTGAGTCCCCAGACATTCTCAATTGGGACGTTGCATATCATGGATTAGCTGTTTATTTTGTGTATAGAAGAGACATTCCTGTTGACGTGTGTTCATCCCTCGACATTACATGTTACATGTCTACATCCATCAATGATATTCTGTATTCATCCATCAATGACAATCTATATTTATTAAGCCAGATTATGATACCAACATTTAAACAATGCTCCTAATGTTTACATCGATAAATAAAATCAGTAAGGCCATACTAAAACCTGTATTTTCCCTTTTCCTAACTTTTATGTTTTTATTTTGTCTTGTTGACTGTCAGTGATATTCTCTTTGATATACGCACATCACTGACCCCATTACTATGCTCCATCGACCACTGTTGGCTGTGGGATATGACAGAGTCTGCCCTTAGCCCGTAGTCCATGGCCTGGCCCGGCCTGCAGTGACACCTTTTGGTTACTGCAGGGAGAGCCAGGCATGTCCCACAGCCGAATAATGACCAAAAGCCACGGGGCAGCAATAAGGCACAGAGTTCCGCCATCATCAACCAGGAAATTGTAAGATAGCGCCACTGTAGTCGGGGGACAACCACTGTTTTCTGCTGTCATAATCTATAGATAATCGTGAGATGAGGCTAAAACCTTTTTATGGCAAACCAACAAATTAAAAAAAAATAAAATCCAGTGATAACTGGACCCGCCACCTGGTGTTCTGTTTAGCCTTGGGGCAAGATGGCCACCTCCATAACACAATAGCTATGTGCCGTATAAAACTGGGTCGGTGAAGTGCGTGCACTGAAAAGAATGTCACCAAGTTGACATCTACTTTCTCCTTGCTTTTTGCGGACTATGCCTTATCTAAATCGTATACACGTAAATATTTACAGACTAAAGTAACAAATAAAAGTGGTACTCACACTGTGAGGGTGGTCTGCAGCAGGAAGAGTGTCTCTTGTCTCACGTGCCACAGTTTGTGTGTGAAGCAGTTGGTCATGCGATCAAACACGTGCTGAAATAGAGAGCGGGCATTATTAGTGTGATGGCCGCAGTCATAATTCTTATTCCTATATACCCATTTCCGAACACTCTATAGTTACATACCGCTGCTGGGGGTGCAGTCATTATGAGTTATGTAGTATGGGTGATGTTTTCGTGCCGGGCTGATTTTTTTGTCCCGGGCTGACCACGTGATTTAAAGAGCGTCGGGACAAAAACACAGTTATTGTAGTTACTTGATAAGGGTGGCCATTTTTCTGGGGCTACCGCAGGTAAAGAAATAATCATTTCTATCGATATTCGATGGAATAGGGAAACCAAGTACTGGTAAGAGAAAGTCAAAGTTACTCGGTAAGGCTTGGAAAAATTACTGCCCGTGGTCAAGGCCTTGGACAGTAATTTTTCCAAGCCTTACCTCCAAGACTTTCTCTCAATGGGACATAGTTTCCCTCTAGTATGTGGTCCTCACATACCAGATATCAACACGTTGTAAAGTACCGACCTTGTATTGACTATTTCATATTTATATTTTGTAGATATCAAATATGTGTAAGAACAATATTATAAATACCATGTACCATGAATTCACATTAGTTCTAAATGCACCCACATGGTGGAATGGTGGGCGGCAGGTTCACTGGAGTGGAACATGGCCAGAGGCAGTCATTGGTCAGTTAGTACTGTATTCTGATTTGACAATTAGTGGCTCTACGTACCTGTGGGTTACGAGTGGCTCTACGTACCTGTGGGTTACGAGTGGCTCTACGTACCTGTGACTTACGAGTGGCTCTATGTACCTGTGGGTTACGAGTGGCTCTATGTACCTGTGGGATACGAGTGGCTCTACGTACCTGTGAGTTACGCGTGGTTTTACGTACCTGTGGGTTACGAGTGGCTCTACGTACCTGTGGGATACGAGTGGCTCTACGTACCTGTGGGTTACGAGTGGCTCTATGTACCTGTGGGTTACGAGTGGCTCTACGTACCTGTGAGTTACGAGTGGCTCTATGTACCTGTGAGTTACGAGTGGTTTTACGTACCTGTGGGTTACGAGTGGCTCTACGTACCTGTGGGTTACAAGTGGCTCTATGTACCTCTGGGATACGAGTGGCTCTACGTACCTGTGAGTTACGAGTGGCTCTACGTACCTGTGAGTTATGAATGGTTTTACGTACCTGTGGGTTACGAGTGGCTCTACGTACCCGTGGGTTACGAATGGCTCAATGTACCTGTGGGATACGAGTGGCTCTACGTACCTGTGGGTTACGAGTGGCTCTATGTACATGTGGGATACGAGTGGCTCTATGTACCTGTGGGTTACGAGGTGCTCTACGTACCTGTGGGTTACGAGTGGCTTTACATACCTGTAAGTAAAGAGTGGCTTTACGTACCTGTGGGTTACGAGTGGCTTTACATACCTGTAAGTAAAGAGTGGCTTTACGTACCTGTGGGGAGCTGGCCGACATGACTTTGATGAGCACCTCCTTGGCAGCTTCTCGCACCTGGTCCTTGTTGTCACCGAGCCGGTCTATCACTGCCGATAGCACTGTCAACAGAAAGAGAAGACCATTCAATATTACGTCTTATTACCCACCTAATACAGAGTCTCCATACTAAACCTATAGGGAGCGTGGTACCCACCTAATACACAGTCTCCATACTAAACCTATTAGGGAGCGGTTACCCACCTAATACACAGTCTCCATACTAAACCTATAGGGAGCGTGGTACCCACCTAATACACAGTCTCCATACTAAACCCAGGAGCCTACAGAATGCTACTGAGTAGATTCTGGAAAGCCGTATTCTCCTAGGAGAAAACGGCTTTTCCGGCCACCTGACGGGCATTATAGGAACTATTTTATACAATTACAAACAATGCACGGCGCTTGCGTCAAATTTCTAATTGTTTACAAGATTTTTTCCTAATAATTTGCTGAAAGGTGAGTAATGAATACAACATTACCATGATTTCGATCTGTATGGCAGTATTCTCTTTGTAGTTGACAATACGCAATACTCCTCACTATCCTTGGAGTATTACTACACATCAATTATGTGGAGAATACAGCCACTCAGACCAAAATCATGGTAATATTGTGTATTTATTGACGCAGATGTTCCCGTTTGTTATGTATATCATGAATCAGTTTGAGTTTGCCAATAAAGTGTTCTGACCAAGGTTTTCCAATAACGGACAAAGCCAGACGTGTATCCCTGTAGAAATGTTCCAAACACAATGACCCAGATAAATGCAACACGAAAGTGAAACGTGTATCCGAAGAATAGCCTGTGACATTCATGATATGACGGACTTTGAAGGATCCTATCACCACTAATAACAAATAAACATAAACATTCCAGAGATGTCAGTTTGGGTCGTGAAGAAATAGTGGAATTTTTTTTTCAAGTGGAATTTATTGTCTCACATACACTAAGAAAACATGAAAATCACATCAATGTTGGCTGTGGAATGGGGCTGGGGAGTGTGGGGAAGTTTGAACCACGGTTTATTTGTGTCAATGAGGCTCATTTTATACCATCTTTGTTTTTAAACAAGAGAAAAAAAGTTTTATAAACTGGAAATGAAAACAAAGAATTTCTTGGAAAAGTGGAAAACTGCTTTATCTAATTTTCTAAATACAAACTCTGCTTGAACAATAAGCGAGACAATTTGTCTCCATTTATTACACGTTCTAGTACTTCCGCATTGTAGGGCTTCTAAAAGTGAACCACTCCCCTGTTGGCTTTAACTTACTACACACACACATAGTTCTAAGATCGTTTTGGATAGGGGTATTTGTACAGTTGTAAAGTCCAATACATATCTACCGATTTCGGAACATTAATGTGCCTTTGTCAATAAAGGAATAGTACAATTTTGTCTCAAGCGAGGCATCCTAACGGAGTCGGCCCCTCTCGTAGATTTGGGGCAGCTAGGTAAGGGTCAGCCAACCTACAGATATTCTTTTGTCGCAGACAAGTTGTCGGTCGATGTTCCTAAATCGTTTGCCAAAAGTTCATCATAATGTTGATAAATCCAGTCTGTGACAATGGGAAATTGAAAATACCCCCGGTCGGTCGAGCGACAAGTTACGTAATTTGCCTGCGACAAGTTCATCAACAACTATACGATTTGGGAACTAATCGTTCAACCCCGAATCGTTAGATGTTCATTGGACTTTAGATAAACATTAACAAGCTTTGACTCCGGCACATGGGAACGAGGCATACCTCAGGATGGCAGGGTGCTATCATGGTGAGAGCAAATCTACAAAGCCCCGTTCACACTGTGCGACTGGCGGGCTCGGCGTGAGATAAGCCTAAACCCCTTTTATGGCAAACCCAAAAAGATAGTTGTTAACTGGACCCACCACCTGGTGTTTATTTTAGTGTTGGAGTGGGGGGCAAGATGGCCACCTCCATAACACAATAGCTATATTGTGCCCTATAAGTTAATACATCTTAGCTAGTTGTGTTTCAGCTAGGTTTCTTTGTTTAGTTTAAGGTCTAATTCGTTTAATCAGACTTTTTCAGCTGGGTGTGTCTTAACTATGCACACAGTTCATTCAGAGCAGTATAGTTTCTCTATACTCGTTGGTCACAGCTCCACACCTTCACTTGGCATGTCTCGACTAGGTGCAGGTCAGCTACATACAGCTCATTTAGGCACAACAGAGGCAATGTTAGCTAGTTTGATTTAATGTCCAGATGTAAGACGAGGCCAAGTCTGTCCCCTAGCTTGATGCTACCTTGAATGACAGTTAAGAACTGTAAAAAAAAATAAAAAAAATAAAAAAAATAATCTAATGTCCAGTTAACCATTACAGGTTCTTACCAGACTTTCTCAAGGTTCTTTTACACCACAAGGGTGGTGATCGAATCTATGTAATGAATTTAGGTAGAAATCTCACCCCTACACATTTACTGAGGTGAGAGCTCTTTTAGTTCCCACACCACATAGACATGGTATGAGAAGGACTGGTCTTTGATATAGCAGTAAATCTACCACTGCTGGGGATAAAGGAAAAAGGTGGCTGTACACCCCACCACATAGACATGGTATGAGAAGGACGGGCCTTTGATATAGCAGAAAATCTACCACTGCTGGGGATAAAGGAGAAAGTTGGCTGTACACCACACCACATAGACATGGTATGAGAAGGACTGGCCTTTGATATAGCAGAAAATCTACCACTGCTAGGAATAAAGGAGAAGAGTGGCTGCAGTGGGACTCAAACCTACGGCCGTGGGATTACAGTCCAGTGCCTTAAGTCCAGTGCCTTAATCACTGTGCTAACTCCCCACCCATCTTGGCAATGTAAAGTGAGCCATGTGTTTTTGTTCAGTGTCAGTCCTCCTTTTTATGCCTCTCTTAGTTCATATCTTCAAGAAATTATCTAAATTGCCCCCTCTGTAACCAATTAATAACAAAAAATGATTCTCGTTTATTACAAGTGAGTGAGCACTGGGAAACAGTCAGTGCCAAATTTTGTAAAGCTCTACTTCGGTGTATCCTGCCCTTTATTACCCACCTAATACAGAGTCTCCATAATAAACCCATAGTCTCTAGAGATCGCTATTATTACCCACCTAATACAGAGTCTCCATAATAAACCCATAGTGTCTAGAGATCGCTATTATTGCCCACCTAATACGGAGTCTCCATAATAAACCCATAGTGTCTAGAGATCGCTATTATTACCCACCTAATATGGAGTCTCCATAATAAACCCATAGTGTCTAGAGATCGCTATTATTACCCACCTAATACGGAGTCTCCATAATAGACCCATAGTGTCTAGAGATCGCTATTATTACCCACCTAATACAGAGTCTCCATAATAAACCCATAGTGTCTAGAGATCGCTATTATTACCCACCTAATACGGAGTCTCCACAATAAACCCATAGTGTCTAGAGATCGCTATTATTACCCACCTAATACGGAGTCTCCATAATAAACCCATAGTGTCTAGAGATCGCTATTATTACCCACCTAATACGGAGCCTCCATAATAAACCCATAGTGTCTAGAGATCGCTATTATTACCCACCTAATACGGAGTCTCCACAATAAACCCATAGTGTCTAGAGATCGCTATTATTACCCACCTAATACGGAGCCTCCATAATAAACCCATAGTGTCTAGAGATCGCTATTATTACCCACCTAATACGGAGTCTCCACAATAAACCCATAGTGTCTAGAGATCGCTATTATTACCCACCTAATACGGAGTCTCCATAATAAACCTATGGAGCCTACAGATCACTATTATTACACATTTACCAAGGTTCTTTTACTTCCCACACCACATAGACATGGTATGAGAAGGATTGGCCTTTGATATAGCAGTAAATCTACCACTGTTGGGATGAAAGAGAAATGTGGCTGTACACTACACCACATTGACATGGTATGAGAAGGGCCGGCCTTTGATATAGCAGTAAATCTACCACTGCTAATGCTCGTGTATTACTATGCATCAATCTCTCGTGGTTTCCGACCGCCTGTCCGACTATGTATTATTATATACAGGTGCACGAATGTCTCATGTATACGCCCTAGTATTAATGATTTCATTCATCAACACTATGGCGTAATATGTATAATACTACCCTCCATAAGACGTGACCACTCATTCTTCTATTTAATGAGTTGTAGAATGGCATTCTTAATTATTTCTAGGTACATGTATATACTAATAAGAAGACATTCAGTGAGTATTTCTGACCAAAATATCTCTGAACAGATGGAATGCAGACACACTAGCGATGTCTTTCTATATTACAGACTGTTGGCCGCTACCTGTCAGTGAATCTCTATCAGAGGGAGGTGTATGGACGCATGGCTGTGACGATACCGCGGGGCGCCGTGGGCGGGGTCTTTGTACGCGCAGATAGCGCACTATAGACGAGGCATGCAGCGCGTAAAGACCCGGTGAGGCGTGCGTAATCACCTCCACACGTACTGCACCAGTAAGTGCGCATTACCGTACACCTGTAACAGTTTCCCTCTACTACACAACTATAATAGTTTCCATTATGCATACCTTATATAATATACCATATATACATGTAAATATTATATATATATAATATATTACACACCTATAATAGTTTCCCTCTATTATACATCTATAATAGTTTCCATTATACATACCTTATATAATATACTATATATACATGTAAATATTATATATATATATAATATATTACACACCTATAATAGTTTCCCTCTATTATACATCTATAATAGTTTCCATTATACATACCTTATATAATATACTATATATACATGTAAATATTATATATATAATATATTACACACCTATAATAGTTTCCATCTATTATACATCTATAATAGTTTCCATTATACATACCTTATATAATATACTATATATACATGTAAATATTATATATATATAATATATTATACACCTATAATAGTTTCCCTCTATTATACATCTATAATAGTTTCCATTATACATACCTTATATAATATACTATATATACATGTAAATATTATATATATATAATATATTATACACCTATAATAGTTTCCCTCTATTATACATCTATAATAGTTTCCATTATTCCATCATGGATTTTTTTTTAGGTCTCCAATATGATATACATTACATGTATATATAAATCTATACCGGTTTATGGTTACTAACAAAGATGGTTACTAAGAAAGATAATAGATCTTAAACCTTCATCCTATATAGACGCTTCGGACACTTAATCATGACCTCATTCATGCTTTATTGGCTGATACAATAGGTGAAACAATTTTGCATTATGTAAAGAAACTTTGCCCATACACCAGTGATCGCTCGATATGTTTCAAGATACCATTTCTCTTATCTTTGTAAAGATCTCTCTTTTAAAGATTTTCTTCGAACTTGTTATTGTTGTCTTATGTTAAACTATTACCTGGTATCAACAAAGTCAAGTGCTACATTAAGTATTAAGTAAATACACGCAAGATGTGAGTTCTAACCTGAAGTAAGTGCCAATTAAAAACCTGTATTGCTCACTGTATTGCTCTGAGTTGACCTGACCCGAATTCACTTCTAATTTTTTTTTTTTAATTCACTACTACAACATCGATATGAAGCACGTTGGTAATGTTGCTCAAAGCGGTGTTCAATGCCCCTGTGTTCACGTAATGGGAATCATTCAGCCTCCTTTCGTTCGATCAATACCGTAAACCCTCAGTTATAAGCCGTCCCCAACTTCGGCAAAACGCTACAAGCTGATTCTGGGGGCAATTCAACTTTAGGAAAACCCCGCTTATAAGCCCCCCCCCCCCCCTCCCCCTTTTGGGGTACTGGCCCCCGATCCCCCTCTAAATCCCCCCACTCACAATGTTTTTGTAGAATTTTCGTTATAGAATATGAACGTTTCAAGTGCTTTTGTATCAATAAAGATATATAACAGGCTATCTGATAAATTTAGGTTCCATTTTTGAAAAACCCCGGTTTTAAGCTGACCCCCGACTTTGGTAAAAGTTTATAAGCCGATTTTTGTTTTAATCCCTAAAAAAAAAAAAATCGGCCTATAAGCGGGGTTTTACGGTACTCACTGCGGCTTTGCGTGTGAACGTGGTGTTCGTTTGTTCTCGTCCGTTTTCAAAGTTAAACCTTTGTGTAGCACTCATAGTGCTATAATAATAACCACACGTCGTATTCTACGTCTACCTAAGTGTATGTAACATGAACAATAATCGATGGTTTTGTGAACAGGCGGCCGTAAACCACGAGAGGTTGACGCGTAGTATTACGACGTCAACCTCGAGTGGTTTACAGAGCCGCCTGTCCACATAACCATCGTTTGTTGTGTTTATTATCCATCTTAAAGTTATTAAACCCAGGGATTGCTTTATCAAAGGGTATTATCAATAGGTACTATTTTTTGGTATATAGCACTGATGGACTAATTTCTCGTATACCACGGATTTGAGGTCGTATACCACGGTTTTGAATCCGCATGCCATGGTTATGGTATCTGACATTTTTCAATGAGTAGTGGCTGACTGAGTCCTATTCATTTTCAATGGGGACTTTCTATCCGATGGGTAATAAAGTATGGAACATTGTTTCGTAGGGCAAAATACAGAACACTGTTCTGTAAGGAAAAATAAGGAACACTGTCCCGTAGTGCAAAATATGGAATATTATTCCGTACGAGTTGACTAAAACATAAGTTGTTACGCCAAATTAAATTTATCATTTTGTATTAATTTCGGGTATATAGTAAATAGAGAACAACTTTTATAGCTTGTACAGCATGGTCAGGTCGTTCTATATAATTCCCATCTCGTTTCGTAGCCTGTACAGCATGGTCAGGTCGTTCTACGTAATTCCCATCTCGTTTCGTAGCTTGTACAGCATGGTCAGGTCGTTCTACGTAATTCCAATCTCGTTTCGTAGCTTGTACAGCATGGTCAGGTCGTTCTATATAATTCCAATCTCGTTTTATAGCCTGTACAGCATGGTCAGGTCGTTCTATATAATTCCTATCGCGTTTTGTAACTTGTACAGCATGGTCAGGTCGTTCTATATAATTCCCATCTCGTTTCGTAGCCTGTACAGCATGGTCAGGTTGTTCTATATAATTCCCATCTTGTTTTATAGCCTGTACAGCATGGTCAGGTCGTTCTATATAATTCTCATCTTGTTTTATAGCCTGTACAGCATGGTCAGGTCGTTCTATATAATTCTCATCTTGTTTTATAGCCTGTACAGCATGGTCAGGTCGTTCTATATAATTCTCATCTTGTTTTATAGCCTGTACAGCATGGTCAGGTCGTTCTATATAATTCTCATCTTGTTTCGTAGCCTGTACAGCATGGTCAGGTCGTTCTATATAATTCCCATCTCGTTTTGTAGCTTGTACAGCATGGTCAGATCGATCTATATAATTCCCATCTCGTTTCGTAGCCTGTACAGCATGGTCAGGTCGTTCTATATGATTCCCATCTCGTTTCGTAGCCTGTACATCATGGTCAGGTCGTTCTATATAATTCCCATCTCGTTTTGTTACTTGTACAGCATGGTCAGGTCGTTCTATATAATTCCCATCTCGTTTCGTAGCTTGTACAGCATGGTCAGGTCGTTCTATATAATTCCCATCTCGTTTTGTAGCCTGTACAGCATGGTCAGGTCGTTCTATATAATTACAATCTCGTTTTGTAGCCTGTACAGCATGGTCAGGTCGTTCTATATAATTCCCATCTCGTTTCGTAGCCTGTACAGTATGGTCAGGTCGTTCTATATAATTCCCATCTCGTTTTGTGGCTTGTACAGCATGGTCAGGTCGATCTATATAATTCCCATCTCGTTTCGTAGCCTGTACAGTATGGTCAGGTCGTTCTATATAATTCCCATCTCGTTTCGTAGCCTGTACAGTATGGTCAGGTCGTTCTATATAATTCCCATCTCGTTTCGTAGCCTGTACAGTATGGTCAGGTCGTTCTATATAATTCCCATCTCGTTTCGTAGCTTGTACAGCATGGTCAGGTCGTTCTGTATAATTCCCATCTCGTTTTATAGCCTGTACAGCATGGTCAGGTCGTTCTATATAATTCCCATCTCGTTTTATAGCCTGTACAGCATGGTCAGGTCATTCTATATAATTCCCATCTCGTTTTATAGCCTGTACAGCATGGTCAGGTCGTTCTATATAAGTGCACCACACCAGTAACGGCCAGACAGTAAGCGGCTTATGTTCTAAGAGAGTTATGACTCGAGTTCTCCGTGTGGTGGTGTGGGAGTGACCTCAAACTGAGCGACCTGTCGCCGTAGTGGTTCACCTACACCACGCCACTACCGTAACACGGACGGGAATCAAGTCTACCTACTATCCAGGGGCCCGTTTAATAAACTAGGATCGTCTATGACCCTTTTCTGTACCTCGTACAAGGGTTATCGTTTAATAATAATAAAGTTCTTTCGCTAACACAGGATTAGTCGTCCATAAGGTCGTTTGTGAGTGTTGATTAAGGTTGACTCACATCGTCCCTATGGCGTACAATAAAGTGTCTACATGTACAATCCTGGATTATTAAACGGCCCCAGTACGGTGTCAGGTGCTCACACGTTAACCATGGTAGATGGAAGTCTGTCACGTCTGTGTAGTTAACCTTGCGTTTACGGCCAACATCATGAATAATCACAAATCAGTCATTCTAGTCCTCGCCTTATATGTAGATCTACACATCTATATATCGATATATATATATATTCAATAATCGATGGTTCTGTGGACACGCGACCGTAAACCACGAGAGGTTGACGCGTAGTAATACACGAGCGCTAGCGAGTGTATTACGACGTCAACCTCGAGTGGATTACAGAGCCACCTGTCCACATAACTATCGTTTGTTGTATCTATTATCCATCTTTTCGAATAAATTAAACCCAGTAATTGCCATATTAAAGGGTATAACAAAATGGGCTATTTCTTTGCTCTTTAGCACAAAGGGAATATTTTCCTGTATACCATGGCTTTGAGGCCGTATACCACGGTTTTTAATCTGTATACCACATTTATATGGTATCTTACAGGATTTAAACAATGGGTAGTGGTTAACAGAGTCCCAATACATTCTCAATTGGCACTTTGTATACCATGGATAATAAACGATGGGTAGTGGTTTACTGAGTCTCCATACATTCTCAATGGGGACTTTGTATACCATAGATAATAGATATATATATATATTCAAACATATGTTTCTCTTATCATCCTTCTAATCATGACCATATACAAGAACTATCATAATATCAGAGAGATACCCCCTGCACGCTGCCCACCTCTCTAGTGTTGATAAGGCAGTAAACCCGACATAGCTCGTGATAAGGGGGGCAGTGATTTACGATGTAGGACAACACCGCTATCAGTGCCTTGAAGGCATCAAACGTAACATTAAAGTTGACAGAGGAATGCATGCAAACCCTCACTGATAATAGACTTCTGAGGGACATGACCCAATACAGTGTTATAATACTAAGTCTGTCAAGACTTTTACTGTATACCTGTGTGCGAATGTCTATGAAATACTGCCCGCTGCTAGGGGTGTAGTAATAATAATGTTCGTGCCCGCTGTGAGTGACTTATTAAGTCATTAAAATGTCGTTTTTTCATCGATTTAAGGTATATAATAATAACCAAACCTCCTGACTGTAGACGAAACGATTCGCGTTCTCGGTCAGTCATTGATTTCATACTGCCTTCCGGCGGAAGGCAGTATGATATTGACTAGTCGAGGCATATGGTGGCCAAGATTAAAACTCATCCAGTTTTACGATAGTAACCTGGTTTAAACCGACAGGAAGTTGTCCTTAACAAGGTAGCATCGGCTTGCCATAGAGGTGTTATAGCCACGTCTTCAATACAATACCAATAGAGTGTTACAATTACTGACAATGATTGCAGCACGTGGTTTCGATAACACAGGGGGAGGAACTGCGTATCGATAACTGATCAATATATAAAACACACGCGTATTGATCTCTATACTCTACAGGTCGGGACGGACTAGTCATTCTTATCAATAATACGTAGCTAGGACTTGTAATCCTAAAGTTGCGGGTTTGAGTCCCACTACAGCCATCTTTCTCCTTCATCCTCAGCAGTGGTAGATTTACTGCTATATCAAAGGCCAGTCCTTCTCATACCATGTCATGTGGTGTGGTGTGGTGTGCAGCCACCTTTCTCCTTCCTCCCCAGCAATGGTAGATTTACTGCTATATCAAAGGCCAATCCTTCTCATACCATTATTGTGTGGTGTGGTGTGTAGCCACCTTTCTCCTTCATCCCTAGCAGTGGTAGATATACTGCTATATCAAAGGCCAATCCTTCTCATACCATGATTGTGTGGTGTGGTGTACATCCACCTTTCTCTACCAACAGTGGTAGACTTACTGCTATATCAAAGACCAGTCCTTCTCATATCGTGTCTATGTGGTGTGGTGTACATCCACCTTTCTCTACCAACAGTGGTAGACTTACTGCTATATCAAAGACCAGTCCTTCTCATATCGTGTCTATGTGGTGTGGTGTACATCCACCTTTCTCTACCAGCAGTGGTAGATTTACTGCTATACCAAAGACCAGTCCTTAGATTTACTGCTATATCAAAGAACAGTACCATATCTATGTGGTGTGGGAAGTAAAAGAACTCTCACCTCGGTAAATGTGTAGGGGTGAGATTTCTACCTAATTTCATCTCATAGATTCGATTACCAGCTTTGTCTGAAGGAGGCTAAATTAATATGATTTGTTTTCCACAACGAAAAAAGAATTTTATACACTGGAAATAATAACGTGGATTTCCAAAGAACTGCCATCGCTATATTATAAACCATGCATTACAATGGAGCATGTCTTCTGCATGGACAGTCCACAGAAGGTCAACAGTGCCATATTCTCACATGGGACCCAGTCATGCATCTAAAATCGAATCCAGACTTACAGAAACGGGTTCAATCTCTCCATTTAAGCTATAAACTCGTACAGTGATACTTTCTACTGACTACAGGTCAAACACAGAACAATAGTCACTCCAGTTAGTGCAGCTTGCCTGAGGCACCTACAAGGCGAGTGGGTGGGACCTAGCGGCTGTTTAGTGTTAATATGCTTCACTGCACTCAGGGATAACGGGTTGGCTCAACACATGTTCTTGAGGGTTAAATCACCCAACATCCCCTTAAAAGACCACGGCCAACTGCAAATCCCCGACGCTTATCTCACAAGCAATTTGACAATTTGGGAAGAAGTGTTTATGGTATACGAGCTCCATGTTAAGTGGGAAACACACTGTAAGATTTCGTTCCCACCAATTGACTCCTTTAAGGGTAAGCTAGTCTTAACTTGTCTCAGGCGAATTTGCGCAGGGTGGTGACCATCACAGCGGGATTTATGAATGGGGGTGGTGGTCATTAGTGGGAGTTAATTGTTAACGAATTCTGTCCACACTGGACGACTGACTGTCGATATTGTGAGCAATATGAGGCTATCGATAAAGGAAAAAGTACTTAATTTCAGTCTCTGGGGGCCAAATCGGTGAGCGGGGCTCAGTCTGTGTGTGGCAGGGCCATATCTCCTCACTCAGCGACTAATTATGGGCCAATATCAGCAGCCACCACGGGGGTTATTTCTCAACAGGTTCCTTAATTTATCAGTCCCGATTTTGGAACATTGGACTGTTATTTATCAGTGACAAAGGTACATATCAAAGTTCTGGAAGGGGGTGCCACACAAACCGACTCAATTTCTAGGCCTCACCTGCACATAAAGTTCTTTTCTTTCCAAGAAAGGAACATTCATACATACAGTATGTCATGGCCTGCTTGTGAATGACTAGGCCATTTAAACTCGATGGGATATGAGCTCTGACCCTGAACTTTCATAGGTTTCCTCTATCATATACCAGCTCAATGTTAGGTGTTACAACTCGACCTACAACCTCTGTACAGATTCCATTCAGGCACACTAACCATGTCTCCATATATTACACCTCAACCTGCACTGGGTAACATGGCGAGGGTCGTGACCCCTGCTGCCCTCGAGGCCGATCGGAACTTGGCCAGCGGCGATTGTGTTTGTCAGCATTGTTTCGTGTCAGAAAACATGAGAGTCTGTGTTTTATATTGATACATGAAGTCCATAAATAAACACGCACAAAATCGCACGATGGTTAAGTCATCTCTTAGCCACTCTCCAACACAAGATGGTATTATTATATACCTGTGTGCGAATGCCTATCAAATACTGCCTGCTGCCAGGAGTGCAGTAATAATGATATTCGTGCCCGCTGTGACTGTGACTTAATAAGTCATTAAAAATCACCTTTTCATTGATTTGAGATATATGATAATAAGCAAACGTCCATACTATGGATGAAATGGTTCTCGTTCTCGGTCAGTCGTTGATTTCATACTGCCTGACGCCATAGGCGGAAGGCAGTATGAAATCGCAGACTGACCTCAAACTAGAAACGTTTCGTCCACAGTAAGGACGTTTCCTATTATTACAACCAATACAAGCCTTCTCGCAGTCTCCCTTAATAATGAATGCATATATTTGTCCTTGAATCATTCATTTTATCAATAAACAATGGGTAGTCAGTTGTTCAGCGTCCATACGTGTGACCGCCATGTTAATCTCATAGCTGACTACTATGCTAGAGATATCATGCTACATTAACGTCTGGTATTAAGGCCCGAACTAACAAACACTGATGGCTCTATGTGAAACTCAACCTCAAGCCACCTGTGGGAAACTGAGACTGGTCAGGACCTGTCGATGAATACAGTTTTTTCTGTGGATAATGAGCTTAGTCTACATTAAGTATCATGAGCAGAATATGAGGCTGTGCCAGTTCCCTTTTTTGCTGATGCTACCTTGAATGAGTGTTGAAGAGCCTTACCAAATGACCGAAGAAAAAAAATCATTAAGCATCACGAACCTATAGTCTTCATTATAGGGAGCCAAAGTGAACCCGCTAAAACGGCAGATACCCGTGCTCAGAACACCATTTCCGGAGGCCGGTAAAACGAGGCTTAGTGCTTAAGCTATGGGGGTTCAAAGCTAGAATTTTGTTTTTGGTCTCGTTTGTTACTATTGAAGTGTAGTTTACTACTATCGTCTCTGAATAAGTCTGTCTCGAAGCTATGATGACATTTCTTAAGTGTATCAAAAATATTGATTCAAAAGATTGGAGAATCATACATATAATCTCAAACATCTGTTACCAAGCTCGGTGGCCAAGTGGTAGGGGTGTTTGCCTCGAGCTTGGGAGGTGGTGGGTTCAAACCAAACACTTACACAAAAATGGTACCCACTGCCCATTCAGTTTAACACTCGCCATTAGAATGAGTAGTAGGGGCAAGGGCCCAAATTGAAGAACGGCTCTATAGCCGAATTCGGTGATTGTGAAACACAAATATTCCCTAATAAAAATTGCCAAAAGTACTGAGCGTCTATCTCTGGAATCATGTGTCTGTGTCTACACTATGGATTATGTGTCTGTGTCTTCTATATGGATCATGTATGCATCTTCACTATGGATCAAGTGAATGTGTCTCAGGGATGTCAGTGAGGTTGTGAAAAAAAGACCCGGAAATGTTCACACCACATATTCTAACCTCTTTTGTATCACGGAGAGGTGACACCACGCTGGTTGGTTTCCAGGTCACCAGCAGCTCAGTCACTCTGACCTAGCTCTATTTTTAGCAGCCATCCGGTCACTCTTGAAACTAGCTTCAACAGGATTGGAGAGTTTTCCGGGGCTTCAGGGAGTTACTGATACCTGTGGGAGTCTTTCATGGGGGCAGTGCGTGTTCAGGGGAAGTCGAGGCCCGGGGACACACAGGGTACCGCTGGTCTGTCACTGAGTACTGCCGGGTGACCCCCACCGGGACCCCCGTACCCAGTCCCGGTCCCTCGCTACTGACCACACTAGATTTCAGTGGAATTCATGGACGTGTTTAAAGTCCAATAAAAAAACCTAGAAAGCAGAAATTCCCTGAGAACTGGCATCCTTGTTGTGTTCACTATGGATCATGTATGTGTGACTTCATTTTAGACCATGTGTATGTCTTTACTTTGGATCATGTATGTCTCTTCATTTTAGACCATGTGTATGTCTTTACTATGGATCATGTATATGTGACTTCATTTTAGATCATGTATATGTCTTCACTATGGATCATGTAGGTGTCTTCATTTTAGACCATGTATATGTCTTCACTATGGATCATGTATATGTGACTTCATTTTAGATCATGTATATGTCTTCACTATGGATCATGTAAGTGTCTTCATTTTAGACCATGTGTATGTGACTTCACTATGGATCATGTATATGTGACTTCATTTTAGACCATGTGTATGTGACTTCACTATGGATCATGTAGGTGTCTTCATTTTAGACCATGTGTCTTCATTTTAGATCATGTGTGTGTGACTTCACTATGGATCATGTATGTGACTTCATTTTAGACCATGTGTCTTCATTTTAGATCATGTGTGTGTGACTTCACTATGGATCATGTATGTGACTTCATTTTAGACCATGTGTCTTCATTTTAGATCATGTGTGTGTGACTTCACTATGGATCATATATGTGACTTCATTTTAGACCATGTGTCTTCATTTTAGATCATGTGTGTGTGACTTCACTATGGATCATGTATGTGACTTCATTTTAGACCATGTGTCTTCATTTTAGATCATGTGTGTGTGACTTCACTATGGATCATGTATGTGACTTCATTTTAGACCATGTGTCTTCATTTTAGATCATGTGTGTGTGACTTCACTATGGATCATGTATATGTGACTTCATTTTAGATCATGTGTGTGTGACTTCAATATGGATCATGTAGGTGTCTTCATTTTAGATCATGTGTCTTCATTTTAGATCATGTGTGTGTGACTTCACTATGGATCATGTAAATGTGACTTCATTTTAGATCATGTGTGTGTGACTTCACTATGGATCATGTAAATGTGACTTCATTTTAGATCATGTGTGTGTGACTTCACTATGGATCATGTAGGTGTCTTCATTTTAGACCATGTATATGTCTTCACTATGGATCATGTATATGTGACTTCATTTTAGAGCATGTGTGTGTGACTTCACTATGGATCATGTATGTGTCTTCAATACAGGTCATGCATCTCCTATTTCTGTACAGATCAGGTGTCTAATTGTCATCATAATGAATCATGTGTAAATAATTAATGCTGACTTCCTTCCCGTACATTTCCAGGTAATGTAATGACCTAGTTGGTAATCCTTTAGTCCTATTGAAGAGATGTATAAACTACACCTTAAGTACAAAATATCATCTATTTTCGCCTATTGAGCTATCCGATAATGTAGCTATTGCTATCAGTAAGGGGAAGGTCACGCCTAGAATTTTTTCCCCATTCCATATCTGGTATAAATATTTCCTTTTTTTAGATATGGAAAAAAAGTAAATGTAAATAATTCCCTTAATGTACCTATAGTGAAAGCAGTATTATAACATATAGAAACAGGGTTACTGTAGCGTACGTTAAGACTAGGCAGTAACTTTGTTGAACAGATTCCCTTATCTTATACAATACACTTGTGGTGAGTATAGGTTACCCACACATATGACACAATGTTTTCAAATACTGGAGAACTCGACCCGAAAGGAACTTAACTCGTGCATCTTATTATAACAACTGTGGATACATTCTCTATTTTGTACTAGTAGGAAGTACGCTATTTCGCTTCAAATTTGGTCTTCTAGGGGGAATACAGAAAACCTTTCATTTTATGAAAGCAATTTGACTCTATCTCTATCCCTATCCCTATCTCCAGCTCTACTTTTAAACCTAGCTGTATTTATTTTCAAAATCCCTGTTTGTTTGTTTGTGTAGTTTTACGTCTCGATAGGCTAGTTACGTATTTATTCGCCTTACCATTAATTCATCAAACAATTCCGCTTATATGAAACTGTCTTATCCATAGGTATCTAAAAATACGGGTAGACTTCACGGGTTGAGTTCTCCAAAACGGGTCGAGTTCTCCTGGGAGCTGTAGGTCAAGTTAGTTTCGGGTCGAGTTCTCCAGTGCCCATTCATACCATGGAGGAGGATTCTGACTTACCTGTAGCAACGTGGTGTCTGAAGTTGTCTCCCATGCGGTCTATTAAAAGTGACACCACCTCCAGCCCGTTCAACGAGATCTAAAAATATCAAATATCGTTTTAGCATCTGTTATATTTCAGTCAATCCTAATATAGTTCTTTAAACATCATTATCACTGTCTCATAAGCCCGGTGAATATAACGTGAGATATCCCATCACTCCATTAGCTCTTTACTATATACCCATGCCGTATATACTGTAAATACACACTGTTTCACCATATAATGTAAAAATACTGTACGGACCACTGGTCCGTACAGTATTATACGGACCACCTACCCATATTCGTTTATTAAAATATTGATTGTCAAGCGAAATGAAATTGATTTTTTTTTAAATTTCGGGTATATAGTAAATATAGAACGACCTACCATGCTTGTACAAGCCACAGAAACTCGATAATAATTCATGGTTTGTAGCTTGTACAGCATGGTCAGGACGTTCTATACAAGTTGTTTTTTTTATTTCCTTTACTGTGGATGTAAAAAATCCCATGATTCCAAAAATACCGTACTGACCACTGGTCCGTACACTATTATACGGACTACCTACCCATATTCGTTTACTAAAATATTGATTGTCAAGCGAAATGAAATTGATTTCGTTTTTAAATTTCGGGTATATAGTAAATATAGAACGACCTACCATGCTTGTACAAGCCACAGAAACTCGATAAACGCCTCGTTCCGTACAAACCATGAATTATCATCTCGTTTTGTAGCTGGTATAGCATGGTCAGGACGTTCTATATAAGTATTTTTTTATTTCCTTTATTGTGGATGTAAAACCAAATCAGTCAAAATCCCATGATGGGGCGTCGTGAAGACAGAAAATTAACTTAGATCCGCTATGAAGTAGACGGATTGCTAGTTTCTCATGGCAGAGAAATTTGTTTTCAGTGAGAAGTTATGTGACGTAATATCAAGGTCAATCATTGGCATTTATGCAAAGATAACTTTCAGATTACTTTGCCATTTTATCATATGAAGTGATATAATAACAGAAGATGGTGAAGGAAGAACAGTAGGGGTTATATGTTCTGTACCTCAATGACTATTTACTTCACTTTTTAGAATATTTATTGATAACAAAATTCGCCAATTTTGGCGGTCTCAATACATTCAACCCAGGCGAATTGGTGATATGATAGACTTGCTCAAGTCTTTGATTATGAACATTCATTAAATGATTTAAGAAAATCGGAATACAATTCATTATAGCATGTGTCCTTCTCTGACTGGCCCATGAATCAAAGACTTGTCCACTCTGACCAGAATCTGTTGTTTATGACCCCAAGTCACTCCCTGTAACCCTATACCTCCCTCTATCCCTCCCCTCCTCCACTTCCCTGGTTGCCTGTGTTGTCATAGCAATATATTTCGCCTACTCCTGACTATGTCTCGATTGAGATCAAAGTAAGAGGGTATCAATCTCCCAGCAGATATCCTGACCAGTAGCCAGACCTCTGCTTGGGGAGTGTGGCGCAAAATCGCGCTAGTCTACATGGCCGATTACAGTTGAGACCAGTCCCTGTGTCACTCAGAAGGGGTGGAGGGGTAGGACACAGGGACTGAGGCCAGTCTAGTGATATGATTAAATGATGAATAGTAATATCAACAGGGATGAAAGTGGGGACTGTGAAAAAAAAAAAAAAGATTTATAACAATTAAAAAAAAAGAAGAATGATTTATAACATCAATTTGGAATAGAATGGCTGTGAATTATATATATATTCTAGTGTTGCATGTGTATATAAAATGTCAGAATTCATTCATATGTCTGAAAGCTTGTATCCCTGTATGAATAGCATTGTAATCATTGTAATGATGTTAACAGTGTCATGGTGATGGATCCTAATTATATGTGCATAATTTATACTTTAGCATGGGTTACTTCAGCAGCCCGGGAGAGGCCTGCTGGCGTGTTGCCTTGGAAACGGTCTCCATAGAGACGCTGGCAGCCGGTGGGCTGTTGGCAGGAGAAATGATAATAAAGCTTCAGTATGAACTCAGTAGCGAATGGTGTTGGTCTTGTTCCTTGAGTAGGCCCGTACTCACCTACAGCGGGGACTTTACATTGGCGAGCTTGCCAGGATTCTGAATTTACCAGAAACAGGACACTTGTAAAGTCTCCGACTAAAGAGGTATCATGGCAGACCAACAGCCTGACGATGACGCGGACAGGTTAAGATTGGATTTGGACGTCAATAGGGAAACGAGAGACAATCTTAAGATGTATTCCAAATCCATAGGACGGTGCAATGGGGTGAACAAGGAAAACCTACGTGAATGGCTGGAAGCGGTAGGATATACCAAGCGAATGACGGGTGCGAGCCAAACACTGGTGATACAGATGGTCGGGTACCTGGCCCAAGGTGGATTGGCTACGTTTATTGAGACGACACTCAGCAGTTGGAACGAGGAAGACATTTCCTGGGAAAAGCTGGAAGAAGAAATCTCGAAAACATATCTCGGAGAGGATGAGAAGAAATACCTGCGCCTCAAAGTAGACAGGATGGCCCAGTTGGAAGGCGAATCCGTGAGAGATTATGGAGTACGGTTCTCAGAAGCGGTACGCATAGCATACGAAGAAGACCAGTTGAATGAAATCCTGAATAAGGAGAGAGTAATTGATGCTTTCATCGACGGACTGTCAGACCGGTTGGTGCAGTCCAATGCGGATATGCAAAACCCCTCATCACTCGAAGAAGCCGTGAAATTCGCTTGTCGCGTGAGCAAGGCGACGGAAAGGCGAGGGAGGAGGTCTAAGACCGAAGAAGAAAACGCCATGGCAGCGGCGAGCGAATCTGGAGGTAAAAACAAGAACAAAGACAGTGATGGGGGAAAACCTAAGGACCCGATGAATGAACTGTGTCATCTCATGAAATCGTTACAACAAACCCTCAAAAGCGTGGATAAAAGAATCGAAGGAAAGGAGAATATGGCAGCAGTGAGAGCAACATCGCCGACGAAGACAGAAGAGAAGAATATGGCCGGTGTCGGAAGCAACCAGGGCCCCGCCAATGCTGTGGATCCCGCGACACGACAGCCACAGGGAGGAACCTCGGCCCCGATAGTGTATCAATTCAACGCGCCGGTAACCAGAGGACGAGGACGGGGGCGAGGTCGTGGAAGGGGACGAGGTAGAGGAAGCGGTTTCCGAGGAAATCAAAACAACGGAAATGGATCGGGACGAGGACCAAGAGGACCATGTTTCACTTGCGGAAACTATGGACACTTCGCTCGGGATTGTCACGTCTACCAAGATAATACCCAGGGAGGAATGGAGACATTCGAGGAATTCCAACCCGAGGAATCGGCATTCTATTCGGGAAACTAAATGGTGCGCCGGACGGCAGAGTGAATATCCGAATGGACATCGGAGGTAGGGAATATATCGCTCTAGCCGATTCTGGCGCATGCCGATCGATGATGAAATGTTCGATGGTCGAAACACTGTGTGGGAAAAATGTTAAGGAGATGAACCTGATGCAGGGTGAGCGTTTGAAATCTCTATCTGGACATGTCATTGATACTGTAGGGGTATGCATGATTGATCTGTTAGGTGAGTCCATCCCTTTTTATGTGGTAGAGGAAATGGGACACGATATGCTGTTGGGCATTGATGCTCTGGGTATGTTAGGCGCGCGCATCGATTGCAGCAACAAAACCATCATGTTGAAAAATAGAGAATATAAGTGGGGACCGGAAAACGGGGGAGAACGGTATGTTGAAGGTATTCTGAACGAATTAGACGAGTGGCGTTTGAAATTCCCAGAGGTTTTCTCAGGAAAGATCGATCCGCATTTTAGGAGGAAGGGGGTACAAATGACCATAGATACTGCCGGTCATGACCCGGTCCACCAGAAACCTTACAGGGTACCGTTACAGAAACGCAAAATGGTCGAAGAAGAAATAAGGGGACTCCTACAGAAAGATATAATCAGGCCCAGTCAAAGCCCGTGGTCCTCGCCCGTCCTTTTAGTGCCGAAATCCGATGGGTCGGTCAGGTGTGTGGTAGACTATAGGAAGGTCAATGATATAAGCAAAAAGGATGCCCACCCAATGCCCCAGGTGCTTGATATATTTGACCAACTACATGGATCGAAAATGTTCTCGACCATTGATCTCAAGTCGGCCTATTGGCAGATCCCCATCGATCCAAAGAGTAGGGAAAAAACGGCTATGGCTACGCATATGGGTCTCTTTGAATGGAATGTTATGCCTTTCGGACTAGCCAACAGTGGCGCAGTTTGGCAGAGGTACATTAATTCGGTATTGTCCCCTTTGATTTCGAAATCAGTATTGGTGTATCTAGACGACATAATTGTTTTCTCTAAAGATGAAGCCGAACACACCCGACATTTAGAAGAGGTAATGACATTGCTGGCGCAAAACCATTTGACAGCGAACCCCGATAAGTGTACTTTTCGACGGACAGAGATCAAACTGTTGGGGTACATTGTGAGCACAGAGGGCGTGTCACCCGATCCCGAGAAAACGAAGGCAATAAGAGAAATGCCGCCGCCACAATGCATAAAAGACGTTAGGTCGTTCCTGGGGATGGCGAACTATTACCGCATGTGCGTAAAGGGATTCTCCGAAATAGCCGCACCGCTGGTGGGATTGACAAAGAAGAACGCTCATTTCCGATGGGGGGTACACGAAGAAAACGCATGGAATGCACTGAAAAACGAGTTAATTTCAGACAGAGTAATGGCGTTCCCAGACCTTAACAGACCGTTTATTCTGTACACCGATGCCAGCGATTATTGCGTGGGGGGGATCCTGACTCAGAAAGATGAGAAAGGAGTAGAAAGACCCATACAGTATCTGTCCAAAACCCTATCCGAGGTGCAATTGAGATGGGCGGTTATCGAGAAGGAAGCTTATGCAGTGGTGTGGGCCCTAGAGAAATTCAAGCCGTATATTTGGGGATCCATCCTGTCCATCGTAACTGATCACCGTCCCCTTATTAATTTATTCAAAACAAAGATCAACAATTCCAAGATCCAAAGATGGGCTATTGCGTTGGCTGAATATGGGGCGCCGATAGAGTACCGAAAGGGGAGTCAAAACGTAAGGGCCGATATGTTATCGAGACCGCCAAGGCAAAAGGGTGGATTACAGGGTGCGGTGATGTGGGATTTCTGGGAGCACAGCGGATTGAGTCCTACAGAGGTCGAGAAGGGACAGACAAAAACGC
Source organism: Alentia gelatinosa (assembly GCA_950022655.1). Taxonomy (NCBI): domain Eukaryota; kingdom Metazoa; phylum Annelida; class Polychaeta; order Phyllodocida; family Polynoidae; genus Alentia; species Alentia gelatinosa. The sequence goes on along the minus strand of OX465592.1, from coordinate 3,836,776 downwards.
GGGAAAAACGGTGGGCCGAGCAAGGTAGGGGACGTTTCGTGACGCACAATGGGATAGTATATTCGTTAGGGAAGAAAGGGGGGAATGACAATAAACCACGATTAGTAGTCCCCAGATCCCTAACGGACGAAGTAATCATGCGGGCCCACGAAGAAATAGGACACATGGGAGTCGAGAAAACTATGAAACGATTAGATGAGCAATTTTGGTGGAACGGTATGGCTCGACAAGTTTTTGTACAACTTGAAAAATGTGCGGTATGTAACGCTCACAGAACGAAGAGACTATTCCCACCCGCGTCAAATATGCCCATACCTACACAACCGGGCGAAATCATGGGTATGGATCTTATTGGTCCAATGCCAATATCTGAGAATGGGAACCGGTATTGCCTGATGATTATAGACCATTGTTCGGGATGGGCCGAGGCGGAACCGATCCCCGACAAATCCGCTGAATCGGTGTTTAGGGTTCTATTTGATAAATACGTACCCCGCTACGGTGCGCCGGCGATTATGATATGTGACAGGGGGTGCGAATTCAAAAACCACACAGTGGAAACATACCTGAACAAACTAGGTACCAAGGTACACTATACCACTAGCTATCACCCTCAATCGAACGGGAAAACGGAACGATTCAACCGTACCATAAAGTCTATCATCGCCAAACTGGTAGATGCCAGGGCAAATAGGTGGGAGAGTGCTTTGGGACCAGCCCTGATGGCACATCGAAGAGCCGTATCGGCGGCTACGGGGTATTCACCATATTTCCTGCAGTATGGCAGAGAACCCATTCCCGTTGCGGCTAATCTGGGAGGGGCCTCACACGAATCATTCACAGCCATTCTGGATGACAGATTGAAGGAAATGAAACAAGCATACGTAATAGTTAAGAACAATCTAGAATCCCAACAAAAGAGGAACAAAGACAGGTTGGATAGGCGTCCCCGGGCGGTTCCTTTAGAAAAAGGGAATTACGTGTTACTGTTCCAGCCGGCTGCGGCCCCTTTGGATCCGCGATTTCAAAGTGGATTCATGGTTATCGGAACCAATGGCGTTACCGCCGCGATTAGAGGGCCGAACGGGAAGATACAGACTGAATGTAGATCGTTTGCGTCTAGACAAAAACCCGGTAGACTCAAAGAATATGAACAAGGCACTGGGGGTACGTGCCAGAGCGCGAAATCTCAGAACCTATCCCGACGATACGCGTAGATACGGGGAAGCCTTATCGAGGGGAACGTTAAGGAGAGGAGCAGGTGGGATCGCAGCAGGCCGGAAGGGCGGGCCTCGGGCACAGGCTAGTGAACCCCCTAAGAACCGATTTGAGAGATCGGACGCAGATACAGGGGTGTCCGACAGAAACTCAGAAAGACATAGAAACGGTCGAGGGACCGATAGCGACGGGGATTCTGAGTACGATTCCGATTGGCTCGGAACGCGAACCCACACATCCCGAAAGGGGATAAACGTTGAAAGGGAGGATAGGGGGCGCGAACATCTGTATGGGGGCGAACCAGATGTTGAAAGCGATGATGATGATGAATACGTCCTTCCAGATGGCTCGAGGGGAGCCGATGATGATACAGGGGCGGGACCCCAACAAACAGATGGGGGACAGGAGGAAACGGGGGTGAAGGGAGCGACTGGAGGAGTACGCGATAACCAGGCGGGAAAAGCCGGCGCTGGTCGCTCCACAATCGTGCTACCATACGCAGGCCCTTCACTCCGATCTGGCAGGCAGACAGTGAAATACCGATTGAAATAGCCATACATGAGTACAGTACAACGAACCAGAAACATGTGGTGTGCCTGGATACTGGGAATCGTGTGCTTAGCGGTGGGTTATTCCGCTCAAGATATGCAAATGGAGGGAATTGTGAATGATGGAGTAATTATCACTAAAGCCGGATCTTCAAGAATTATTGGAGGATCGTGGTCGTTGGTAGTCACCATCGAACGCCCACAAACACCAGACCTAAAACAATGGAAAGAAGACACAGAAAATGTGATTAATCAACTCAAACCCATGTACGAAGACAAACGCAGGGATATGTGGAAATTGCGGATGAACCTGGTGGACGACCGCATCACTTGGGGTAAGGAGTTAATACGTTGTGGAAGAGTGGACCCTACTACAGGCCCAAGCAAAAACACAAACAGTGACAGACCAAAACGCGGATTAATCAACATAGTGGGAAAGGCCATCAAATTCTTATTCGGACTGGCGACTACCAGTGATCTAAACTCGGTAAAAGAGGAATTAAGGAGTTTACAAAGATCATCTTTTGCGGTGAGACACAACCACCAGAAACTAATATCGGTCATGAATCTAACTCGGATGTTTGTGAAAGAAGACCGTGAAGACATTAACAAACTTAATCAGGCCACCGAGGAATTGAATCGTATATCGGATAGGCTGGCCCGCCGAATGTCGTGGTTGGACGAGGCTCTAACTCATCTAAGAATCTATGGAATGGTCGAGGGCCACATCGAAATGATGGAAGCTTTATCACACGATTTCATCAGAAGGGCAGAAATATTCAACAGACAGTTCTTAGCTTTGGAGCGTAACGATCTAAACAGAGACATTCTGCCACCGAAAGTTCTACGCGAAACCCTGGCCTTAATGACGGAGTTGGGATACGACGCCATAAATGAACACTGGTATTATAGGTACATGAATGTGTTACCGTTGTGGTCTCAATCAGGGGAGGACTCTCAAATGGTCTACCAGATATCCCTTGTCACAGTCGAAAAAGAAGTGTTTCTGAATTATAGACTTCAATATTTCCCAGTGCCCATGAACTCGGAATATGATAGACAAATAGTGGGGAACCAACTAGTGGCTATTTCAACGGCTTCAAAAGACTCTTTTAAGGTTGTGACGGATCTGTGTGTGGGTGATGCGCCTAAGGTATGTCAACCTGTTGTTATGAACTATCCGAGTATATGTGAAGCCGAAATGATAACGATGGCTAATCCGAAGCGTTGTAATGTGTCCCTCTTCTCAGCAGGGTCCAAGGATCCAAAATTATACCGATTGATCGATGATGCATCTTCAGTGGTTGTGGTATCTAGAAAGAAGGCCACCATCAGAAAATTGTGTTCGGGACAGGTGCCGCAGATCGTGAATCATGTGGGGGTAGGCTTATACCATTTGAATAGAACTTGTCGTCTGAAAAGTAAAGAATGGGAGGTAAAGGGCATGTCCATTGGCACTAGCAACGTGACTATTCTACCAAAGAAATGGGTGAAACTGCCTCGTTTAAATATCACCTGGCCTAAGGCGTTAGACCCCATTACGGTTAAAGAACTCAAATTGGGAAGACGGAACGAAATACCGATTATTGCCCTACCCGACGTTCAAGAGGACTATTTTGGGTGGGATAGGACAAACAGGTTTTCTATTTACGGAGGGTCTATGGGTATAGTTGCTATTGTAGTGGTACTTGTCTCCGTCATTGTGACGATATATGTAAATCGCGACCGGATCAAAAATAAGTGTATCAAGAAAATTGTCGACGACGATGATGGCAATGTTGGCCCTGATCATCCCCAAATCATTATCGAGAACAATGTGAATGAACCTGTATCGATCCCTATGAGAGATGTCGTGAACCCTCCTGTAACACCGAGAATGAGAGAAATGGTGATGAGTGTCAATCGTAATGTCGGGCAGGGAGAAAAAGTGGTCGAAAGAAAAGATAAGAAATAGGTCAGCTCGGTCCAATATATGTTCAAAGAGGGGGGAGAGATGAACATAAAATGATTAACTAACTATTACTGTATCTAGGAATCGTGAAGTATGGTATCTTTAGAAATTAGTGTTGCAACTACATATGGTTTGACATATTTATGGGAACTGAACTAGCTCGTAAGGATGAACACAAAATACGTAAAATGTTTATCGTCCCTGTGGATGGACCGTAATTATGTTTATTTACAAATGTTATTCTTATTTATATCTTTAGTAGTTTTTGGTAATGTATCGTTTATAGGTACCCTTTATACTTGTGGTCCCATCGTCATACAATTTTTGTCTTCGTATTATTTTCAAATACTTGAAAACTTGAGGTGAGGACCTGTGTAATCATTGTAATGATGTTAACAGTGTCATGGTGATGGATCCTAATTATATGTGCATAATTTATACTTTAGCATGGGTTACTTCAGCAGCCCGGGAGAGGCCTGCTGGCGTGTTGCCTTGGAAACGGTCTCCATAGAGACGCTGGCAGCCGGTGGGCTGTTGGCAGGAGAAATGATAATAAAGCTTCAGTATGAACTCAGTAGCGAATGGTGTTGGTCTTGTTCCTTGAGTAGGCCCGTACTCACCTACAGCGGGGACTTTACAGCATTACGAAAGTCCAAAAATAGTCCTTCCATTATGATTCATTTTCTCACTGCAGTCTATATTCCGATAGTAACGTATCTTGTCACTGATATGTATAATCAAACGACACTAACTCGATTAGATATCACATCAGAACAAAATAGGACTCAGAGGCTTCGATGTCGGAAAGGTCATCCTTCTCAGATAAGTCAATATTACGAACTCAGGTTCACAAGGGTGGATTATTTCCCATGTTTGGAGGTGGTAACCGCTTTGAAACAGAGCCAATTCTTATCTGTTCACATACTACAGGTACCACGGTCCGGTACTGGGGAGTGAAGCGGAAGAAATACACTTTTAACCAGCAGTCGAGGTAACGAGGCATGTGGGTAGTTCTCAAGACAATTTAAAGGGACATGGTGCCTTAATATGGTATGACTTCCCCACTGACTTAACATTGGGAACTCGTACTCAACGCCCATGGAGTATTGTATGAAAGTACCCAATGGGGATGATGTATATTAGCCAATTAGTCAGTGATAGGGTTGAGATAAAATCTGAACCCCACTTAATCCAGCCACTGAAAATATGCCATGAGTTTTGGTTTGCAATCTTACTTGGATTTGCCTCATGAGATTACTCCACAATCAAAAGTCATGGCATATTTTCAGTATCTATGGATCTCCATGCAGTTTCTTCTTATGACGTCTCACCCCTGGTTTGTTTTCCCAATAGACTGAACATTCATACATACTCAAAGCCCATGAAGTATTTAGAAAAAAGTACTTATGGGGGATTATGTCACAAATTTTAACCAATTAGTCAATGTAAGGGGTGAGATAAATTCAGAAACCTGTTTAAGTTTACAGTCAGAGCTCAATCCCATCTCACTTTAATTGCTTCCTAATTCATGCAGTTTGCCTTGTGAATTATTACCCAACTCAAACTTGATGTGATACAAGCTCTGACTGTAAACTCTCACAGGTTTCCTCTATAATATCTAGCTTGAACATTTATTGTGAAGTAGTCCTATTTGCTGAACATGATAGAAAGTAAAACAATGCTTAAGGAAGTTCTTTTAAGTGCTGGTTCCCCTAACACACAAGATATAGCGAGGTTAGTCACAATTTGGTTGTCTTGTTAAATCTTGCTAGGTTTTAAATAATCATGTGTATATTTGCGATGCAGCGGTCTGGTTGAGCACCTGTGCCGCATTCTTGATGCAATAGATCGTGGTATGTCGGCAATAGATCTTGAGGTGTCGCGATGGTGGAGCACCAAAATATACATACAACATTATGAAAAAGTACACATATCATAGCGTGCAATGTATCACAACAAAGGAGGTATGACATATCGCAACACTTTAAGATATAATAAGATATACCACGGCAAATCCATCTGTTGGTGGAACCAGCCCTTTATTAACCAATCATTTGCAACCTAAACATTAAAAGTAACTTACTTTGAAGTTGCTACTGCTTATCCAGGCTGCCAAGCCATCAATGACTCTGTCCATTTCCTCACAGAAAAGTGAAGATTCGGGATCCTTGAGGAATGTGACAAGTTCTGGGTGAACTTGCAGCCTCTTTCGAGTATCCTGCGTTTGCACATTGGGAAGAAACGTATCCAAAGTCTTCCCCGCCATTTTTTATTTTTATTATTTTCTCCTTTGATGATCCGATGTATATTGGAGCTCCTATGGCTGGAATGGATTTCCCTTGTTATTCAACAAGTGTAATCAAGTAATACAACTTGGCCGGATGAATAAACAGACCTGTCAGATGGTAGTGGATGGTTGTCTGTCTGCCTGTGGCGTTTTGACAGCTAGCCAGATTTACTTGACTACAATCCCAATGCCACAACGTGCACTTGTTACAGTAACGGGAGACTGCAATTCAGAAATGCGTATCTATATCCAAACGTATGCCCTGTTCCAGCTGCTACAGTAGAGCCTTGACGGGATTTAAAGAGGCCCAATTTGTTGACATCAACTGGGCCTCCCACCCTCTGTCATCTTGTTATCGAAGAGCTCTTGCACGGCTATCTTGGAACACTGACTTACGACCGGCACTGAAATGGTGAATTTGATCGGTGAGGATACATAAATACACAGCTGGGAAAATAATCAGGTTTATATAACAGCATTAGAGGTGGTTTATTTGGGATAATTTCATGACAGCCTGGCAAAAAGGATGTTCGGTCTACGAGACAGGATATCGAGAGCCCCATCCCACTGCTTCTGATACGAGTTGTACGATGCAGCAATAATCGTAGATTCTGCAAATATACTGGGTGGATCATATTCTGAGAAGTACATCTTCAAGTCATTAGACCTATGGTGTATTTTGCAGTACTTGGTTAAAGAGCATTGTACAACAACAAGCAGACAAAAATAAATTTTCAGTCGGACTTACCCTTGTCATCTCGTACGAGTCCGCCATCTTGCGTACATTTTCAAATGGCCTATGACGTCAGTCTCACAACTTTACCCGAGAGATCTTGAATTTTTAATCTCCACAGTCAAAATCTGTACATTTGTTAAATAATTCCGCCACTAATACCTTTCTTGACAGCAGGAGGCACTTTTTTCACGATAGAGATATTCCAAACCTCGGATCACCGAAAGGGGTCACTGCGTCACTCGGCAAGCAGAGTTTTCACACTACATATGTTTGTGAAGCGGGCTAGACCTGTGCTTGCAGAGTGATAGTTCCCGCCATCGCACTGCATTCTGGTTCACACGTGAATTCCAAAATGGCGGAGAAAGAAGAAGAGGAGCAAACCATTGCTACTGACCTCGTGGTCACCAAATATAAAATGGCCGCGGAGTTAGTAAACGGTAAGTGTGGAATAGATAAAGTCTTCCTGCAGTATTTCTCAAAATTCCGGCGCTTGTCCGCTGAAATGTTACGAATTATTGGCCTTTTAAATGTCACTGCTGTCATCGAGATCCACCGGGAGACCGGCTTCTCTGATTCAATCCCATTGTGCAATTTCCTCGAAACTCCAGCCTGCTTTAAATTCGCTGAAACCTTACTCAAAGCTTCCTGTTCTTTATTATAAACGAAAACGTTGTTGTTATTTCTCTATTGTTAAATTTTAAAGGCATTCCACACAGGAATTGTGCTGACAAGTAACGTTATTTGGACCAGACCATGTGTTGAGCTGTCAGTGTGTCACTCGCCTCGCCTGACCCCGTGGCCCTTTGAACATGGCTGGGCCGGCGTGCTCTGAGCAAAATCTTATCAAAAAGACTATCAGAACCTTTACAGACAACCGAATGTGTCCTGTAGTCTATGAGTTAGTGTTTCCCACTTTACAGTTCACGAATTTAACCACATGTGCTCATGTTTACACCAGATGTTTCTTGTTGTTGGTGATAGAGTGACACAGCTGGTGGACATAGGGTTCTGTCAGCTGTCAGCTGTCAACTGCTATTGGTAGTTGACAGGAAATGCATGTATTTAGCCATGTCCATAAACCATCACAACATATGGCCCAGATAGTATACTTCCTTACACATAAACCTGATTGCTTGCGTCTGAAAAAATGGTTTAGACAAATACTGGTGTGTTTACCGAGAAAGCTCAATGTACATGCAGGACCTAAATTTAATGTTTTGAATGGATATTATAGTGTTTTCTTAACTAAGGCCATGATAATGTTCTAACTTAATCTTTAATATGAAGAAAATACTCTACAACATGGTTTGTGTTCCAATGTACATTTATCTATGGTCAAAATGTATTGTCATCATGTCTTGCTGGCCCTCAATATCAATTTGATTGACATATGAGTTATCTTTGAGCAGTAAGTTATTGCACAATAGAACCTCGCAAAAGTGCTTACAGGTACTGTATGTTGAAGGTATGCTTAAAAACCGCTATAAGACAAATGCTAGAATGAAGATTTGAAGAAAAGTTAGATATTGCTCTGCATCCATTAAGTATTTGCGAAATTATATTGAATGAATACTTAATTCGTAGGGAGATGTTAGGTTTTGTGACAGGTAAGGGTCTTAGACCCGTTGATCATAATTTGTACTCCCAATATTTGAAAACATTGAAAAGAATTGACTGAAATTATTCTACGAAAGTGAAAACCTTAAATCATTGATGATCCCCTGGGACGTTGAACCACAAACGAACAACTCTCAAATGTAAAATGATAGCAGAGTTCGTACAGAGCCTGGAAAAGCCTGGGATTATACCAGAGAGCCTGGAAGAACCTGGAAGAGCCTGGAAAATTTAGTTTTGCTTAAAAAACAATTGTCTTGGTCTATGAAATTCCGGTCATTTTTAGCTTTCCTTAACTACAGTACCTGACTGCCTATGAAATTTCAGTGACTTGGATTAAATAGTTCCAAAAATCCTTTATTTGTCCATGTATAACAAATTGCTAATAATATAGCATTTATTTGTCTTCATATTTAAAAGTGGCAAAAAAAACAAAAATGAATTGTAGAAATCTATCCCAAACCACTGAAATTCCACAGGTACTAAGAAAGATAAAGAAAATTTGAACTAAATTTGGTGATGAATCAGACATGGTTTTAAAAACAGGGAACAGTTGCGCCTGGAAAAAATATATTAGAGCCTGGAAAAGGCCTGGAATTTTATTGGGCTGTCTATGTACGTACCCTGGATAGGTTTGTCATCATGTCATATTTAATCTGAATCTGTTGGGTTTTTTCAGCGGTCTTGAAACAACTTATGACACAAGTTGTCCCCGGGGCCAAGGCCTTCGAGATCTGTGAACAAGGCGACAAACTTCTCGCTGATGGAACCGCCAAGGTCTTCAAGAAGGAGAAAGAGATGAAGAAAGGTTGGTGTCAACATTAGGATCACACAACAAGTAATCAGTTTATAAAACGTTACCTGGTAGACGAAGTGATAACCATTTTACCTAAACTAGCAATTTGGTCGCTGCCATATGCACCTCCCAAGTGAACCCACCCAGTCTCTTCCACGACCACTCAGAGGAATACTGGACGCTATTCTTTGTAGCCAGCACACTTTGGATGCTATTCTTCTTGAACTGGATGCTACGCTTTATTTTCATATGACATTGTGACGGTCACCTTCGGCACTACACTTCGTTTTAATGTTGTGTTTATGTTCTTTTGAAAATCAAACCGGCCAATAAAACCCAAATCTAGTAATTGCCACTTTGTTAGATGCATGAAAGTTTTATTTGAAGTTTCTAAGTCAATTCTAAACTAAGCTCTGATATAAAATTAAAGGGGTGGCATGAGAAAGCATAGTGTCTTGTTGGTCACCCCGAAAAGCAAAGCATGCTGGCAACAAAGCGTATCGTCCAGATACCAGTGTATGGCAGCTGAGGCCATCTGGTGAGAGCTGGCCGCACTACAGGCCAGCTGGTCCATTCAAGACAGGAAAACAGTGGTTGGATACAGATGTATTTTCCAGGTTTTGTCAGTCGCAGTAAATTATATATGAATAATATTTCTTCACATATTTAAGTTTTGGACCATCCGCACACACATATTTCTGAAATTTTGGAACCCCACCCCTTCCCCATCTTGTACGCAATAGAAAAAAGAAGGAACATACCCGAAAACTTTATGGATGGCCCCTTTGCCTAATATTGAATGCTTCACAAGTAAATCGGCTTCAAAACAATTTTTTTTTTTTAAATGGTTTATTTAAGACGAAAGACAGTTCACATAATAGATTTACAGTGATCTTCCTCTGCCTCCGTCTACAGGACATACATATAGTACGTGTGTGCTTACAAGCACAAAGTAGTATGACGAAAACAATCACTGTCGTTGAAGTTGGCTATAAATGGTAAATACTTTCTTTCCAGGCATCGCCTTCCCGACGTGCGTGTCGGTCAATAACTGCATCTGTCACTTCTCGCCGCTGAAGAGCGACGCCGAGGTGGTGGTGCAGGACGGGGACCTGGTGAAGATCGACCTCGGGGCCCACATCGACGGCTTCATCGCCGTCGTGGCGCACACCTTCATCGTCGGCGCCTCCAAGGACAACAAGGTCACGGGGCGCAAGGCCGACGTCATCACAGCGGCCCACCACGCCGCCGAGGCAGCCCTGCGGTTAGTCAAGGGAGGCACGGAGGTGAGTCGTCTTGTAAAGCCTAATGGGCACACAGTGACTGCTACAGGGTTCGTACAGAGCCTAGAATTATGCTTTTAGGTTTTCCAAGGCTGGAAAAGCCTGGAATTCTAACAGAGAGCCTGGAAAAATCCTGGAAGAGCCTGGAAAATTTAGTTTTGCATAGACAATGTTTTTAGTCTATGAACAAGACTGGTTGAGTGGGACTTACTTGGAGGTGAGCCCCAATTAACCGTCGTCTCGTACTGTAAAGCCTATAGGGCACAGAGTGATTGCTAGCTCTGCCATCATCCGCCACTATAAAGGCCACTTGGTGATATATCTCCCTGTGATATTTGGCCTCGGCTAATTAGTACGGAGTGGCAGTCTATCGCAAGGGCTGTTGACCTCCACAGCACAGCAGGGATTAGTACAGGAATCGTATGGACCGTCATGTACTGTAAAGCCTATAGGGCACACAGTGATTACTAGCTCTGCCATCATGTGCCAGGAAATAGTAAGATAACGATATAGTCGGGGGGGGCAAACACTAAGGCATGGCTAAAATTCTCCATGGCAAGCCCCAGACAATTATTTGATAAAATCCATTGATAATTGGTTCTGCAACCTGGTGTTTTGGATTGGCGAGATGGCTGCGTTCACAGCCCAATAGCTCTGTCCCTATAAGACATCGACACACAGACTCTGCCCGATTTCATCTTTGTCTGACAAATCTGTCTGGTCGGTGAGAATTGGCATCATTTGGGTTGATATTCACACTTCACTGACCCAATTTTATTACCTTGACCTAAGTGTCAAGCATCCTTAAGGCCGTAAACCACTCAGCAATATTTAGCATCCCCAGGATCGCAGGGAGGGGCAGTCTATGTGTTGACCTCCACAGTGGGGTGTGCACAGCAGGGATTGGTACAGGAATCGTATACGATTTGGGGTCAACTGAGTGCTTTGTCTATTCCAGTTTGGCCAGGGCTACCCTGCGACTTGGGGACAGGTGGCCGCCGACCCTCTCCACAGGGGTTGAATTTTCACCATTGTTTGCTTTCGATGATGATTTTTTTTTAAATGAGTTGTATTTGAACCGATTTTATCTTTCATGATGCTATAATCTAAGTAATGTCGATGTCGAATAAAAGTAAAGGTATGAGCGAAAAGTGCAAGATGTCGCTTCAAATGTAATCATAATTTTCGGCCACAGAGGCCAGCACTCTGACTAAAAAGTCCGAGCAAGTCGCACCTCACTGGATGGGCACAGGTCATGAGGAAAATAATTCCTTGTTCTTTTTTTCTGACCTCAGTTGGCATCCACCATCTTCATTATGTGTCTCTTGTGTAAATTCAGAATTCCCTGAAGTAGTATTTCTTTATGCATGATGAGTTAATATTCATCTGTTACTTTTATATTCAGAACGATGTCGTGACAGACGCAATTCAAAAGGTGGCCGAGTCCTTCAAGTGCAAGCCTATTGAGGGAATGCTCTCCCACCAACTCAAACAACATGTCATCGACGGAGAGAAAGCCATCATCCAAAACCCCACAGAACTTCAGAGGTGAGTTCCTCAGTTATTGAGAGTTGTGCCTTCACTATTGTAAATTGGTGAATTGCCACTTACTCTAAGGATACATGGATCAGGCACTATGCAAGATAGATTCACGATAGGTTTGTCTCAGTTCCACTGACGTAGAATCAACCAAACCAAACTAAAGCAGATGATATAGCTGGCACTGAGAATTAAAGAAGAAACCAACAAGTTTTGGTCGAAGTCATCGTTCTCCAGAGGTTAGATGCAGAGTGATATGAATGAGGCGAAGGCGAGTGAATATCGCATAGGATTCAAGCAAGTTGGAGAACAATGACTGACTGAAACGAGTTGCTCTCTGTATTTATCTCACCCCTGTACACACTAAAATATGGACGAAACATAGGATATAGACCATGGAGAACAGACTGCAATACTCATAGGGGAATGGAGATCGAGTTGCCAATATTAAGCCTATGGGACGAAAATATCAGGATTGAGATAAACTCATGTTTATATTTACCCAGGATATTTAAACTGTTGACTAATTGTGATTGAATTTTCAGTCACCAACATGCATAGACGAAATTCTACCTTCTCTTTAGATGCGTGGATCAGACACTATGCAAGATAGATTTCGCCCAGAACCATTGGCAGAACTTTGACCGTAGTTTTGTCTCACTGATACGGATGATACATCCACCACATGAAATATGGTTATTTCTGCCCAGAGTGATTCAACCTTTGACAAACTATAAAACTGTGATTGAATTTGCAGTCAATAACATGCATAGACGAATTTCTACCTTCTCTTTAGATGCGTGGATCAGACACTATGCAAGATAAATTTCACCCAGAACCATTGGCAGAACTTTGTCCATAGTTTTGTCTCACTGATACGGATGATACAAAAATGATCAAATATTAACGCATAAGAACAAGACTTGGTGTTTTACCAATATTCTTTTTACCTAAGAAATGCCTGGCAGCTGTCAAACATTGCACATATTACAGGATGTTCAGCCTCCCTTCTTATTTACTTTGGTAATATCGATTCATTGAAGTCGTGTGTATCACCTTATCAATGTAATACTAGAAATATTCCATAAATAATCCATCATTTAGAAAAAAGAAATGCCATCGCTAGTATAATCATTTTTACTTTTTATTTTTTTAGTTTGGGGTTTCAGACAGGCATCGGGTCGAACTGCTACAAGCAGAGCCATCTTGAGTTCTAAACATTTGTTTCACAAGAGTTGTATACTTTTCTTTAACCAAAATCAGAAAGGTAAATCAGTGAGTCAGTCTCAAAAGGAAGTAACTAGCCTACTGAGATGTAAACTACAGTCAAACAAACTGGTTTCAGAGCCTTGATAGTTGCTCATATTTTCTATTCTTTTTTGTTAATACTTGCACAGCCAAATTCCCACGGTCTTGTGTGGTAGATTGTGGAGTCGAACTGTGCTAAAGAAACTCGCCCAGAACCATTGGCAGAACTTTAACCATAGTTCTATCTCACTGATACGGATGATACAAAAATAATTAGATACATTGACAGATCTGTTTCCATGGTTCCGTCACACTAATATGGGTGAAACGTTTTCAGAAATTATGAGAATCCTCCCCCACAAAGTTTGCAAGTATGAAACGGTAATAAAACAAAGAGTTATCTACAAGTTTGTGTATTATATAGATCTACCACACAGAATAGATTCATGTCTACCCAGAAGGTTTCAATCTTTGACATGATATAAATATGATTGAATTTACAGTCACTGACATGCATAGACGAATTTCTACCTTCTCTTTAGATGCGTGGATCAGACACTATGCAAGATAGATTTCGCCCAGAACCATTGGCAGAACTTTGACCATAGTTTTGTCTCACTGATACGGATGATACAATCACATAAAGCACTGAGAAAGTTATTTCCAGTTCAGTCCAGAATGGTTTTCAGATTAGGATGTTTTTGATTTTTTTTACTTTTGTGATGCGAAGCTTCAACCGCCCCTAAGTTTCAACTTGAAGTCCAAGGAAATTTTTACAGAAATCTAAAACATAAAAGAACTTCTGTTGTTGAAAGCACAGATGAATTTCCACCTTCTTCATTCGATAGATGCGTGGATCAGACACTATGCAAGAGAAAACTCGTCCAGAACCATTGGCAGAACTTTGACCGTAGTTCTATCTCACTGATACGGATGATACATTTTTCACACAGAATACGGTTATTTCTACCCAGAATGATTCAACCTTAGAGAAACTAAGAAACTGTGCATATGAAACAAAGCAGTAGCAAACACAACCTTCACCCACTGGTTTTTTTCCAACCACAATGTTCTTCAAACCTCTACGTAACAAACAAATTACATACAAACTCTGAAACTGTGATTGAATTTACAGTCACCAACATGCATAGACGAATTTCTACCTTCTCTTTAGATGCGTGGATCAGACACTATGCAAGATAGATTTCGCCCAGAACCATTGGCAGAACTTTGACCGTAGTTTTGTCTCACTGATACGGATGATACATCCACCATATAAAATGTGATTATTTCAACCCAGAATGAGTCAACCTTTGACAAACTCTTAAACTGTTGGTATGAAACCCAGTAGCAGACACAACTTTCACCCACTTCTTTTTTTTCCAACCACAATGTTCTTCAAACCTCTACGGAACGGAAAAAATTGCAAACAAACTATCAAAACTGTGGTTGAATTTACAGTTGCTAATATGCATAGACGAATTTCTACCTTCTCTTTAGATGCGTGGATCAGACACTATGTGAGATAGATTTCACCCAGAACCATTGGCAGAACTTTGTCCATAGTTTTGTCTCACTGATACGGATGATACATCCACCACACAAAATATGGTTATTTCTACCCAGAGTGATTCAACCTTTGACAAACTATAAAACTGTGACTAAATTTACAGTCACCAACATGCATAGACGAATTTCTACCTTCTCTTTAGATGCGTGGATCAGACACTATGCAAGATAGATTTCACCCAGAACCATTGGCAGAACTTTGACCGTAGTTTTGTCTCACTGATACGGATGATACATCCACCACACAAAATATGATCATATCTTCCCATAAGGTTTTAATTCCGACAAACTATAAAACTGTGATTGAATTTAGTCACTAACATGCATAGACGAATTTCTACCTTCTCTTTAGATCCGTGGATCAGACACTATGCAAGATAGATTTCGTCCAGAACCATTGGCAGAACTTTGACCGTAGTTTTGTCTCACTGATACGGATGAAACATCTGTAGTTGGAAGCAGATCATTTTTCAATGTTCAACAGTTTTGGAACTCAGAACTGATAGGTTTACCATTGCCCTTTGAAAAAAGTCGTTGTGTTGTCAAAGCCCTTCATGCAGGCAATACATTTGATGTCAATATTTCCCATTTAAGATTTGTATACCAGAAGAAATGACCTGGACCAGAAGGGAAGCTGATGATTTTGAAATGAAGCAGTTATGTCTCCACAAATGTTCTTTAATTTATAAATGCGTAATCTATTTTCAGGAAAGAACATGAAAAGTGTGAGTTTGAAGTTCACGAAGTTTATGCTGTCGATGTACTCATATCTACCGGAGAAGGCAAGGTAATTAAACAAATATGTGAAGTCCCCATAATATGATAATTAGTAGGCAGGATGACAAAGAAAATAAATGCAGTTCCCATAAAATGATTATTAGCAGGTAAATAATAAATAAAATTCCCATGTTATGATAATTAATGATGGAAGCAAGTTTTTACTCAGTAAATTAGCGTGTACACATCCTCAATTTGATAATAACTCTTGAGATTGATTATATATTAAATGTATATATTAATTGATAAACCTGTGGCTTGGCGTTGACAGGGTCGGGAACAAGATGCCAGAACGACAATCTACAAAAAGAAAGACACGATATACAACCTAAAAATGAAGGCTTCTAGACGTGAGTACTGACATATAATATATAGAGACATAGTTAGTGTGACTGAATGGAATCTGTTCAGAGATACTTTGATCAGAAATACTCAGTGAGTTCGAAGAATGATGGGAGTATTTCTGACTAAAATATTGAAGAACAGATGGAAGTCAGTCATACTCACTGTGTCTCTTTATTATCATATACATAAAAATCATTAAAAATTATATTCTACAACTCACTAACTAGCAGAATAAGTGGTCACATGGTACGGAGGGACGTGTGAATATTCTTTTGTCACTCAGTCACTTAGTGACGAACGGAATCTGTACTACTGGTCAGTTAAAGTGAGACATTCGCCCGTAGGTATATATAATACATCAATCGACAGGCACTCTCTACCATCTCGTCTTTGTATGTTTCACATACTCTGAGACAGTGATGCCTTTGTACACAGTAGTGTTATAGAATTACAGTCAGGGCCCAGGGTTAACCATGTCTTAGAGATGGCAGTTTTCTACTTTTCCCTGGAAATCCATGTTTTCATTTTTAGTGTGTACAAATATCTTTTCTTGTGTAAAGCAAGATATCAATTGAGTCTCGATCGTATAAATAGAACAGTAGTTTGAACCTCCCCGTAGATCCTCAGTCCCATACTGTAACTGACAGTATATATTTTTATGTTTTTTCGGTCCCTCAAAGGCAGCAAATTTGACTTGAAAAATATTTCCACTTTATTTCTTGACTCCAATTGACATTCCTGTTATATGATAAAGAAGATTTTCACAGTGGTTCAAAACTCCCCACACACCCAAGTCCCATTCCATGGCCGTTAACAATGTGTTTTCCATGTTTCCTATGTCTCTCACAGGCAGTAAATCCCACATAAAAAATATTTTGTCTTTTTCTTGTGACCCCAGCTGATATCAGTGAAACTGACATCCCTGATGTCCAGAAGCTCTGAGATGTCGATGGGGTTAATATGCTGACACAGCAGCTTGTACATTTTAGTCGCTGTTGAATTTAAATCTTTTCTCTTTCTCCTTCAGAATTTTACAGCGAGGTTGACAAGAAATTCCAAACGATGCCATTCGCATTGCGGTAAGTATTCCTTTTATCCACTGCAAGTCTATTCAAATAATACTGCTACCAAGGCATGTCCATGAAGTATTTGATTTTCGGTATATAATTTTACCGGCTTCTGTCTGTCGATCCATCTCAGATGAGTTGCCCATACCTAGTTAAACACATACTGTGTGAGGCAGGAAAACCAACCTTGTATGATATTCTGTTATTTGATCCTTCTTTTATGCCAATAAAACAGTGGTTTGCCTTTAAAATTATAACTGCTGAGTTACCAGTTACCTGAGTCCACCAAACCACCACAGGCCAGGATCACGGCTCTTGCATCTCCCCACAGCCCTCAGTCCTCAGCTGGGTCAGAGACCGACCTGATTTCCACACTTCATCGGTCTCTTTGAGGCAGAAAATTCTACAGAAACGTGTGTGGAAGACTCAGGCAGCATCAGGGATCCTGGATTCTGATTCATTAGAATTCCCCAGCGAAACTCATGGAAAGAAATATTAACATTAGTTTGTGTGTAAAATATGTGTATGGATGGGAATGGATATATCATTTACTGTTTCATAAGATAAATGTTTAAAATGCACTCTCCTTTATGTTCTGAATTTGAATAATTTCCTAAGGCCACCAACATACGTGGTGTGTGTTTTCTGAACCGCCATTTTGAAATGGGAGAGTGTTACTTCCTGTTATGAGCACTAGGTGTCAGCACCAGCACAAATTGTCCACTGTTTTGGGGGGAGACCTCAACTGGCATCCCTGATATCCAACTGCCCCTGATTGTCTTTGTAGGATGTTTGAAGATGAGAAGAAGGCGCGTATGGGAGTCGTGGAGTGTGTGAAGCACGACCTCGTGGAACCCTTCACCGTCCTCTGGGAGAGGGAAGGTACGCTATCCTCTTTTTACATCTAGAATCCTTATCCAGGGATAAAGTTTTCCACTTTTTACATCTAGAATCCACTTTTTCATTTCCAGTTTAAGAATTTATCTTTCTTGTAGAAAACAAAAGAAAATGTAAATTGAGCCTTATTAACGCCAATAAAACAGTGGTTTGATCCTCCCTACAGACCCCATTCCTTTCAATAGCGATATGTTCTCTGTCTCTCTGAGGCAGTAAATTCCACGTGAAAAATATTTCCACTTTTATTCCTGACCCCAACCGACATTCCTGCTTATCATGTCGCAGAAATTATCATTAATCTCGGGAGACCCTTCTGGTCAAGACCTTAAATCTCACATCTTTGGGATTAACTAGTGTCTCGGTAAACTATACTGAAATATGGTATAAATGTTGATTTGGTCCCTTGGAACCAATGCAGGTGCTCTCCATGTGTGTGGTAACATGTTTTGTGTCGTCTTGCAGGAGAGTTTGTCGCACAGTTCAAGTTCACTGTCCTGTTGATGCCGAACGGACCGATGCGGATCACAGGCGGGTTCCACGAACAGGACCTCTACGAGACTGAGCACAGCATCCAAGACGAAGATCTGAAGGTGAGTTTCTACTCCATCTAATGTCATTACGTGTGTATGGTAAAACACAGACCGCTGGGGTTTCAGTCTGTCGATGGTTATATTTTTTACCCAAAATAGAACTATTCATGTAATATATAAAGACATAGTTAGTGTGACTGAATGGAATCTGTTCAGAGATATTTTGATCAGAAATATTCAGCGAGTTTGAAGAATGAGGTGAGGATTTCTGACCAAAATATCGAGGAAGAGATGGAATTCAGTCACACTCACTGTGTCTCTTTATAATTTGTATACCTAGAAATCATTGAAAATGCCATTCTACCACTCATTGAATAGTACAACGAGTGGTCACGTCGTATGGAGGGACATATAGATATTCTTTCGTCATTGAGTGATGAACAGAATTTGTACTACTGGTCAGTAAAAGTGAGACATTCACCTATAGGTATAAAGTGATATATATGTGTGATTAAATTTGCTTACATTATGTGCATAGACGAATTTCTACCTTCTCTTTAGATGCGTGGATCAGACACTATGCGAGATAGATTTCACCCAGAACCATTGGCAGAACTTTGACCATAGTTTTGTCTCACTGATACGGATGATACATTCACCACATGAAATATGGTTATTTCTGCCCAGAATGATTCAAGCTTTGACAAACTATAAAACTGTAATTGAATTTACAGTCACTAACATGCATAGACGAATTTCTACCTTCTCTTTAGATGCGTGGATCAGACACTATGCAAGATAGATTTCGTCCAGAACCATTGGCAGAACTTTGACCGTAGTTTTGTCTCACTGATACGGATGATAC
Source organism: Alentia gelatinosa (assembly GCA_950022655.1). NCBI lineage: Eukaryota > Metazoa > Annelida > Polychaeta > Phyllodocida > Polynoidae > Alentia > Alentia gelatinosa. The sequence continues at coordinate 3,817,506 of OX465592.1, read as the reverse complement.
AATCACATATAGCAATGAGAAAGTTATTTCCAGTTTCGTCAAGAATAGTTTTCAGATGAGGTTGTTTTTGTTGGGTTTTTTTCTGTTGTGATTGTTTGAGTAGTTTAACGTCCATAAGATGGGAAGCTTTAACTGCCCTCCAGTTACAACTTGAAATCTGAGGAAATTTTACCAAAATCTAAAATGTAAAAGAACTTTTGTTGTTAAACGCACAGATGAATTTCCACCTTCATTCGGTAGTTGCGTGGATCAGACACTATGCAAGAGAAAACTCGCCCAGAACCATTGGCAGAACTTTGACCGTAGTTCTATCTCACTGATACGGACGATACAATAAATAAAATGAAAACATAACATATGAACACAATAACAAGGTTTGGGTGTTTTGCCAAATTTATCTTAAACCTGAAAAATGACCGGCAGCTTTGTCAAATGCTATACAAATGACAGGATTGAAACATGACATGGGCTGCTAGAAATGTTCAACGAATAAACTACCATCTAGAAAAAGAAACTGTCACCACTAGCAGAATCCTTCTTTTTTTTTCTTTTTTTTTTCAGAGCCTTGATAGCTGCATATATTTTGTATTTTATTTTGTTAATCCTTGCACAGCCAAATTCCCACGGTCTTGTGCAGTAGATTGTGGAGTCGAACTGTGCTAAAGAAACTCGCCCAGAACCATTGGCAGAACTTTGACCATAGTTCTATCTCACTGATACGGATGATACAATTACATATAGCACTGAGAAGGTTATTTCTACTCAAAATATTTACGTTCTGAAATTTAACCTAATGTTAAGACATAATCAAGCAGCTATAGTTGTTGCTCAGTTCATAAAATGATGAAACAGAAATTTATTCAGCATCATTGACCTTCTTCTTTCGGGAATTCTCATATAAAGTTTGCCCACCAATGTGCAGTTAACTTTGCCTATAGCGGAAAAGACTGTATATTGTAGGTTTTGAAGTTAGTTTACATAGAAATCTTATGTTTTTATATGCAACAGTATATGGTGTAGAAAGTTTCATCCAGAATGATTTTCAGATGAGGTTGTACTTGATTCTTTTTTTTTCTTTTGGATGGGAAGCTTTAACCGCACCCAGTTTCAACTTGGAATCCAAGAATATTTTATTGAAATCTAAAACATAAAAGAACTTTTGTTGTTGAAAGCACAGATGAATTTCCAACTTCTTCATTCGATAGATGCGTGGATCAGACACTATGCAAGAGAAAACTCGCCCAGAACCATTGGCAGAACTTTGTCCATAGTTCTATCTCACTGATACGGATGATACAATAAATAAAATGAAATCCTAAAATATAAACACAATAACAAGGTCTTTGCGTTTAGCCAAATTTGTCTTAAACCTAAAAAAAAATTCCCGGCAGCTATGTCGAACACTATTCAAATGACAGGATGTTGAACATGGCGTGGCAATGATATGGATGACTCAAAATGTTCAACGAATAAACTACCATCTAGGAAAAGAAACTGCCACCACTAGCAGAACCCTTTTTTTCTATTTTTGATTCCAGAGCCTTGATAGTTGCATCTATTTTCTATTTTTTTCTTGATAATTCTTGCGCAGCCAAATTCCCACGGTCTTGTGCAGTAGATTGTGGAGTCGAACTGTGCTAAAGAAACTCGCCCAGAACCATTGGCAGAACTTTGACCATAGTTCTATCTCACTGATACGGATGATACAATTACATATAGCAATGAGAAAATTATTTCGTCAAGAATGGTATTCAGATGAGGTTGTTTTTGTTGGGTTTTTTCTGTTGTGATTGTTTGAGTAGTTTAACGTCCATGAGATGGGAAGCTTTAACTGCCCTCCAGTTACAACTCTAAATCTCAGGAAATTTTACCAAAATCTAAAATGTAAAAGAACTTTCGTTGTTGAAAGCACAGATGAATTTCCACCTTCATCATTCAGTAGTTGCGTGGATCAGACACTATGCAAGAGAAAACGCGCCCAGAACCATTGGCAGAACTTTGACAATAGTTTTGTCTCACTGATACGGATGATACAATAAATTAAATGGAATCGTAAAATATGATCATAACAAGTTTTTGGTGTGATGTCAAACACTTTCAAAATGACAAGATGTTCAGCCACCCTTATCTACTCGGGTAATATCAATAGATAGAAGTCTTTCTCATCTCATACATGGACCACATCTAATAAATATACTACTATCTAGGGGGGAAAATGCCACTGCTTCTTTAATTCTATGTTTAATGTAGTTGAAGATTGACCTCAATTTATTGTATTCACAGATCTTGATAGATCTAACACACACGATTCTGTCTACCCAAAGGGTTTCAATCTTTGACATAATATAAATCTGATTAAATTTCCAGTCGCCAACATGCATAGACGAATTTCTACCTTCTCTTTAGATGCGTGGATCAGACACTATGCAAGATAGATTTCGCCCAGAACCATTGGCAGAACTTTGACCATAGTTCTATCTCACTGATACGGATGATACATCCACCACACAAAATATGATCATATCTTCCCATAAGGTTTTAATTCTGACAAACTATAAAACTGTGATTGAATTTAGTCACTAACATGCATAGACGAATTTCTACCTTCTCTTTAGATCCGTGGATCAGACACTATGCAAGATAGATTTCGTCCAGAACCATTGGCAGAACTTTGACCGTAGTTTTGTCTCACTGATACGGATGATACATCCACCACATGAAATATGAATTTTTTATGTATTTGAGATTTTTTAGATTTTTTAGCCATTTCTATTAAGGGAATATTTTGTGTACACAATCACCGAATTCTGCTATACAGCCATTCTTCCACTCAGGCCCTAGTCCCTAATCCTCATTCAAATGGGGGGTGTTAAGCCGAATGGGCAGTGGGCACCATTTTTATGTAAGTCTTTGGTATAACCCGACCAGGGTTTGAACCCCTGATCTCCCATGCTCGAGGCAAACACCAAGCTGGGTAATTGACATAATTCATGAAATATCTCAAAGGACTGGTCATTAAAAACTTGTATTTCTGATTGCAGGCACTGCTGGCAAGCTCGGCCAACAGGAAAGCCGCCAAGAAAAAGAAGAAGAAGGTCGAGAAGGCTCTGGCCGCTGGAACTGAGGAGGTGGCGAAGGCCGAGGCGTAAGAAGGCCCGCTCCAACCTATAACTGCATTCACGCGGGCCTCGGGAGAGTTGCCAGAGCAGCCCGCTAGAGGGAGACGGTGGTCAGTAGCCCCTGAGTCATAGACGAGAGCAACTTGGCAGCAAACACTGGTTACTCAACCTGCCTGTGTAGGTCTCAGGCCACTCCCCGTAAACTTAGACATAAACCCACTGAGGTGAACACTTTGGATGACCATTTTGAAAACCGCTCTACGATTTGTGCTTAATATAACCAGCCCACCACCAGACAGATTTCATCAACGCATTCACCACCCCGTGGCGCCATTTTGTCAGTGACGTCATCAGTGACGTGTCGCTGGACTCGGGTTAAAAAGGGATTTACTTCGTCTGACGAAAGAAAAAAAAAGATTAAAATCCTTGTTATCTAATTTATTTTTCCACTATCGAATCATCAATTCGTGATTAAATCCAAAAGTAATTGTTAGAATCTGGCCCGCTCATACCATCATTAGGAATCATATGGAAGAACGTGTTAGTCTCTTCTTATTATATTTTTAATCGGTGTAAATCAGCTACCATTGAAGGTCCAAAAGCAGTAGATTTAACACGATGACGGTGCATTCCACACTAGAATTGAAGAATGGCATTTCTGTTGGTGTTTGGATAAGGATAAATGTATTGATCTTTTTCAGTGCTTAATAATCCAGTAACCCCTTTCCTTGTAAGACTTGAGCATCCCTTGAAAACTTGAAAAGTGGAGGCCAACACTATAATAAGTTGTCGACTTAGTATTTCGTCTTGGGTCACGTGTCACAAATAAAAAGCGATATAACAGAAATGACTCCTCGTTTGTATTACGGTAATATTGAGACTTGCTCAAGTCTTTGGTTATGAGCTTTTTTTTCAGAGATATCAGTTTTCCACTTTTCCAAGGAATTCCTTGGTTTCATTTCCAATCTACAATATTCTTTTTCTTGAGGAAAACAAATATAACTAATTGAGCCTCATAATAAACAGTGGTTTAAACCTCCCCACACATCCTAGCCCCATTCCATGGTCAAGTAAATGTGTTTTCCATGTTTTCTCAGTCTCTGAGGCAGTACATTACATGAAAAATATTTCGTCTACGTTTTTCACGTATTGGGTATTGTGGACAGGCGGCCGTAAACCACGAGAGTGCTAGCGAGTGTATTCTGAGGTTAACCGCAAGTGGTATACGATGGATAATAAAGGAAAATAACCCCTTTGTGCTATAGAGCAAAGAAATAGTCACTATTGTTATACTTAAGTATGGTAATTCCTGGGTTAGATAAATTCGAAAAGATGGATAATACATGCGACAAACGATGGTTTTGTGGACAGGCGGCTCTGTAAATCACTCAAGGTTGACGTAGTAATACACTCGCTAGCACTCGTGTATTACCACGAGTCAACCACTCATGATTTAAGGCCGCCTGTCCACAAAACCATCGATTATTGTCTATGTAGACGCGACATGCAGAAACTTTGGGTTATAGATTCACCCTTTTATAAATGGACGGAGACTCTTCACTGTGTATCTACGTCATACCTGCGCGTCTTGACCTCTGACCTCGTGAGAAGTTCCCCCCGCTGCCACCAGACGGCGTAGCGGGCGGCGCGCTGTCCTGGGTCAACGTGTGTTCGTGTAAATACACCCTGTGGATTAATACGCGAGAGGGGCTCTTCAGGATCTAAACTCTTTTTTTTATTATTGACAAACTTCACCATAGCTTGGCGGTTTTACAGTTTAAGTAAAACATAGCTCCAGCTCCTGTCTTGACATGGGGTTTGTCTACGTGGTTGAAGGCATATAGGACTAGAATCTGGGCCTACAGGGACGCACCCTTAAGATCCAAGGTGAGACATCTTTTGTGAACCTTTTCATATATATATAACCGTGTGACGGAGAGAATTACTCCGCGGTCACCCTCGATCAGGGGCGTACTGGCGGGGGGGGGGGGGGGGGCGCAATGCCTTTTTTCTAAAGGGTAGTCTGTTTCATCCAGGAATTATCTTAAACACCCTCTTTTAGTTAAAAGTTATGGCGATATACAGTTAAACCCCGCTTCAGGGGGCACCCCTCCTTCCGAACAAATTCACCCCTTGAGTGGGGTGTCTCCCTTAAGCGGGGTTAGAATAAACTAAATAAAGATTTCTGTTCCAAGGAAACTGTTCCCTTAAGCTGGGCGTAACCTTAAGCGTGTCCGTGAGGCGGGGTTTTACTGTATATCATATGTACGTCCAAAATCTACAGTAGAACCTCGCCTAAAGGGAACCCCGCGTAAGAGAACACCCCGCGTTACCGGACACCCTTGCTCGGAATAGTTCCCTCTATTAGATGTTTATTCTAACCCCGTGTAAGCGTTAATCCCGCGTAAGCGAACACTTTCGCCCGCAACGGTTCGCTTACACGGGGTTCTACTGTAGTCTGTTGGCACCACATCTGTCCATGGACATCAAACGGCTATAATACTGTATGACTTGTCTAGTTTAACCAATTTCTTTTCAAGTATCAGCGACACTGCCAAGGGGAGCATTCTTCGCCACGTAAAAAAAGGAGTATTTCAAACTTCCACTTTGATTAAAGGACACGTTATTCTGGCACAAACTTTTGGGAATTTCCCAGAGACAGGACCGGTGTGTGATAAAAGTCTGTTTAGTAGATGTTTTACATATATGGTGCTGAACTGCACAATGCTGTATCGGTATCTCTTTCTAGACATTTTATTATTGTGTTTTGTGGTAATACAATCTGTAGTTATGATCTCGGGAAACATTGGAAGTCAATAGAGGCTTTAGAACTAGTCAGACATTGTCTAAACACATAACTGAGAAAAACTTTGTGGGAGGAACTCACTTTAATCTTCATTTCAGGAGAGCTCTTTTGAACTAGTTCTCATGTATGCTACAGTCGGGAATCGGACGCCTTGAGCCCACCCCGTGGACGCCTTGAGCCCACCCCGTGGACGCCTTGAGCCCACCCCGTGGACGCCTTGAGCCCACCCCGTGGACGCCTTGAGCCTACCCCATTTTGGTTCCAATTGGCGGGTTAGGGTTAGAATAGGGTTGGGTAAGGGTTAGGGTTGTATATATATGACTATAAACCAGTATAAGTGCACTGTTCAAAGTTTTTACACCTAAAGGCTCAATGCCATTAGAACAGGGTAGCCTCAAGGCGTCCACAGGGTAGGCTCAAGGCGTCCACAGGGTAGGCTCAAGGTGTCCAGGGCTCAAATCGTCCTGGGCTCAAGGTATGTCATTTAATTGATATTTGAATCTGGTGATCTCCAAGTGTTGTAGTATACATATCTAAAATAAAAATCGGGGGTCGCCGTGCTAGTTTTTGATTTAGATATCAATGTTGTGATCATTTTATAAAAGAATATATAAAATAAAACTGCTTTTTATAGACTAAAACCCATGTCATTTTGCTCAAACTTTCACAGAATATAGAAGATGTATAGTACTACACATTTTACTTTTTTTTTAAATATAGGTCACCTTCCTTGTTTTTGAAATACTTGTAGAAAACCATATTTTCAGAGCATTTCCTATGCAAATCAAGCAAATATAAATTGACCTATTCTACCTATTACAATTGGATAAACTGAACAAAATCTTAAATTTGCTCATTTAGAATTACAATGAATCAGAAAGAACCAGCTTTAAATGATAATTGACAATATTTAAAAATCACCAGGTGGCGCCAGCATGATTTGTAGGATATGCCTTTAATCTCTTTGGGATCTAGATCCCTAATCCAAGGCGAAGCTGCCTGTAATGAGAATAGATCTAAGAGGTTTAGTTTAGCTCCATATTTTCTATTAATAATTATAATTAATTCATAACAATTAGCCTTGAAATTAAAACCCATATAAATATCCTGAAAATTGAATGTTAGCTAGTGCTAGTTTTTGAATTAGAGATTAACATTATGATCATATCTTAATAGAATATGTAGAAATTCTAAAGAATGTCCACTTAGTTAAAACCCATGTCATTTTCTTAAGATTTTCACAGAGTATAGGAATTGTATAGTACTGCACATTTAAGTTTTAGGAGGTCACCGTCCATGATCTTGAAATACTTGAAGAAAACTCTATTTATCAATACATTTCCTATATAGATCAGCAAATATAAATTGGCCCAACCTTTTGGGTTAGGTCCAACTCAATGATATGTAACACTTCACTCATTTGGTATTAGCATAAGTCAAAGGAAGCAATTTGCATTGATAATTGATTGTCAGTGTTTCCAAATCACCAGGTGGCGCCACTATGTATTGTAGGACATGCCTTTAAAGTGGCGTTCTCCTAGTAAAGACACAGAGAGGCGGGCATTCATCTACCATTAACACGCGTGTGACCTCCCTACAATACAGAACTCTACACAATACCGAGTTTCTCTTTAATCTTATGAATATAACTGTCAACCTGCCAGCATACAGAGAGATCCCACGTGGCGAGACTTTACGGACCAGCGATGGCCAGGAATCCTCATCTTGCTGCATTGCACTCTGATGTTCTCTACCACTTTGGCCTCAACACCAAGGACCACCAGATGGACCAGATGTTTGGAGATGTTAAGGTAAGACTTGGTCGCCTTTCTCATGAGAGGGATCGTCATTTATTATCCACCTAATACAAAGTGTCCATAGAAAACACATAGGGAGTGTGTATCACCATACCCGGAGCATACAGATATATCCACCTAATACAAAGTGTCCCTAGAAAACACATAGGGAGTGTGTATGGACATACCCGGCGCATACGGATATATCCACCTAATACAAAGTGTCCGTAGATAACACATAGGGAGTGTGTATGGACATGCCCGGCGCATACAGATGTGTTGTATGCTTCGGTTGGCGCATACGGGAAAAATAGTGCGTATGGGAAAAAAGTGCCTAACTAAAAGAAACTGATGTCGACATGCAACTTGTCAAAAAAGGTGGATGATAAATAAAATATAGACTGGTTACCTACTATATTTAAAACGGTAGAATTCCGTCGAATCCGCTTGGAGAATCTCCCGCACATAGGGACAGAGTGAACCCGATCTAGGGTTGGAGATTGAAGCCCCACGGGAGTGAGATTCTCGTGTAGGGAAAAACTCGAACCTGTTCTTCTTTTTTGTAGATCTATTGGCAGAAGTGCCTTTTCTCTTATGATTTATTTCAAGCCATGCCGAAATCAAAGTTTAGTAATGTAGTTTTTGTTATCTGCTAGTCTCGAGAGAAAGCAGTGAGACCACTCCGCTGGTTTCAGATAAAAGCGGTTGTATGCTCCTCGGAGATGACTCTACACAATATCCTCGCATACGCTTGGATATTACTATGCGTCAACTCATTGGAGCATACGGCCGCTTGTATCTGAAACCAGTCAATATTGTGTATTTATCTCACCCTGGGAATAAATGTCCATAGGATTAACATTGGGAACTCGTTCTCCATGCCCCTACAAGTATTGCAGACCGTTCTCCATGGTCTATATCCAGAGCGTCCTCAATTCTTTTAGTGTGTACAGGGGTGGGATGAAAACAGAAAGCAACTCGTTTTTGTCAAAGAAGTCATTCTGCAGCTCGTTTGTATGCTACGTGATATTCACTCGGCTGTCGCCTCGTTTTTATCATTCCACATCAAATTCGTGGAGAACGATGACGTGCCTTGACCAAGACTTGTTGGTTTCTTTTTTAATATCTATGTTGGTATGTCATTTATCTCACCCTGGTAATTTTCTCTGTAACTTAGCGTTAGGAACTCATACTCCACGGCTGGGAAGGTATTGTACCCAATACTTAATGGCTAATTTGGTGAGTTATTTCATCAATAAATGATGTTTAATGGTGTGGATGAAATCGGAAACCCACTCGATGAGAATAACTTGGTCCGTACTCCACCGAGTTTGACTGCCGAGTAATTCACGAAGCATTTTGCGAGTTTCCTTCTCAAAAGATGACAATCTCTGATACGGTATTGATACTATTATCATACCGCACAGTATGCTGGTTTGGAAACAAATACACACATACTCTGAATATGCAATTGATTGATATAATAACACACTTACCTCATCTATATGTTCTTTTGATAAATGTGCGTATTACCATCATTGCATTAGTCATCTCTTGTTCGGAAATATTTGGACAAATCTAAATACATATCAAACCTAAAGACCAGTTGCTTTTTCATAGCAAGATTATATTTCACCAAATAACAAACAGTTTTTATGATGATAATATCAAGTGACACATACTTAATAACCTTTCATTGCGGACAAACAATTGCTCCTTCTCTTTTTTTCTAGTTTCTGGTATACTGCTATAATGATACAATAAGCTAGAGTTGTCCAAATCCTATTCTGAACTTTTCTACCATTACCTTGTTGCCACCCTTGAAGTCTCTTTGAACAAAGTCATTTAAATATCATGGTTTAGGAGGTATATTTCCTTAGTCTGTTAATGTAGTCTTTTTCATTAATCTGTTCATGTAGTATTTATCTGTGGCATTTAATTGACACAACATGACAGAATTTACAGACCTTACAAGACATTGCACATGAGCTAGTGATGTGTAAATAGTATCACAGACCAAACACTCATCAGTTTCTTTCTCATTATCGAGCACTCCATGATACTACAAATATACATTGTCGCATAAAGTACAATAAAGTTGACCCATCTATTCTTTTTACTAAGGAAGGTTCTGATTCTCCCCAGCAGTATCACTTTTGTTAATACAAGTAATTACCCATCATTCTCCTGGTGTGAAAATGTAGATTATGTGAAAATGTCTTGTCACTGACAGCTACAAAGGGAAGGTAAACCTAGGATCCAGGTTAATGGTCATGACAAGGGGAGACTTTCATGGTCTGTTTACTTTTAAACCCGACCTGTATATTTACTTCCAGGTCCGCGGTTGGAGAATCAAACTGAATTTGGAATGTCCCATTTAATAGTGTGTATGTAATTATGCCCCGTATCCTGCTTCTTTGTAGTTGTGTCCTATCAATCACTATGTGATATTTATTGTGTGATGACTGTGTACTCCCATGTCTCCCAGAGATTAATGATAGGAACAATTGATGGAGTGTAATTAGTAGAAACTGAACTCGAGTTGGTGTTTATCGTAGGATGGGCAGGTTGCGTATAAAGGGGGGCGTCCACCAACCAAGTTTGCTTTCCAAGAAAGGCCGAAGATTGTCAACAGTTTATAGATCACATTAGTGTGATGTCACTCATGTTTTGGCTGCTGATTGGTCAATGTTTTATTACCCTCATGCAATAAATAACACATTACTGCACGCTTGCCCGAATACAGTGACCCAGAGTTAAGCCCATGGTATTCAGGGTAGTATAATGTGTCAGACAATTCTTTTAGCAACCTATTTTTTTTTTATACAATGATTGCCTCCTTCTAATCTTCAAGGACCTGAAACTTATAGATGTAACAGAAACTTGAACATGTAAGGGGCTGTCCATAAATTATGTCACACTTAGGGAGATGGAGGGTTAGATTGAAAAGTGTGACACAGCCTAAAAAATCACAGAGTCGAGTTGGGGGGGGGGGGGGGGGTGTCCAGAGTTGTGTGACAGACCACGCGTCACCTCAAATTGTTAATTCATATTTTCTGTTTCACAGTTCTTTTGTACAGATAAATCAAATATCCTTATTCCAAGATCTTATAGGCAACCATAAGTGGTTATGGATGGAACTCCTGTTAAGGCTGCATACCCAAACCCACTGAAATAGTCAAACAACCAAGGGAAAAGGCAGTCAAATGGGAGAATGTGCGTATCGATAAAGTCAGTATATGTATATACTACAAGTGGTTAAGTGTAACACCAGAGAGTGCAGCTGTTAAGCTTGGAAAAGTCCATTAATGAGGACAGGTTTCTGCCAGGGGTGGCAGGTGGAATAGGGACTAACAGTTCCAGGTCAATGATTTCTCTCCCCTTCTTAGAGAATACCCTAAGAGTGACATCATTTATGGACAGCCTCTAAAAAATGAAGAAAAAAGTTAACACAAATGAGACAGACTCTGGTCAAATACATATATATATATATATATATATATATATATATATATATATATATATATGTATATATATATATATGTATGTATATATATATATATATATATATATGTATATATATATATATATGTATATATATATATGTATATATATATATATATATATATATATATATATATATATATATATATATACAAGTGGTTAAGTGTAACACCAGAGCGGGGTGTCCCTTTAAGCGGGGTTAAAATAAACTCTTAATAGTGTGAAAAATTTTCGTTCCGAGCAAATTGTTCCCTTAAGCGGGGTGCCCCCTTAAGCGGGGTGTCCCGGAAGAGGGGTTTTACTGTACATGAAAATTACAATATTGCATGACCATATACAAATCAATTACAATAGTACATGACCATATGCATGATAATTGCACTATTACTTGATCATATTCACAACCTGAAATCAAATCAATTTGTTCTTTAGAACTTATCATGTGCTCTATTTCGTTGTAAAGGGATGATGGAAGGGCAAGGTTCTGTACCATCGAATCATTTCTAATAAGAAAAAAATATATATATATACATGACAATTACAATATTACATGACCAAATACATGACAATTGCAATACCATATATGCATGAAACTTACAATATTACAAGAATAGACATTGGAAAAATATTTTATCACGTTACACCCTATTATGCCAAAAGGGATAATGGGGCATACCATAACAATCAAACTATCATAAAGTTCTATCCCCTAAGAAGTTCTAATACAGCCACATCTATTGTAATGAGCTTAGGATTTCACTCGTGTAGACATTGACTGTTCTCCTGATGGAAATTATGGAGACTGTGATTACTGAATTTCCATTCGGAGAATTTTTTCTATTTATTTTTGGTATTGTCACAATGCATTTATAATTGTCACTCTTCCACGCCCATGGATGTAACTGGTCACAAATAACAGGCTGAATGAGTAATTACAGCTACTTAAGTATCATTACCATGTAAACATGACAACATCACAAACCAGTGATTCATCTAAGGACACTAAAAAAACAACTTGTTTCTCATCATCAAGCCGTGAAAAATATGACAAGGACGCTTTTTTTCTTTTCTTTGCTTGATCAAAGATGGCTTTTGAAGTGTCATAAAATGGGCTTCAGACATACAGTAAAACCCAGCATAAGCAGACACCCTCTGATCCAGGCCAAAGTGTCCGCTTAAGGGGGGTGCCCGCTTACGCGGGGTTTCCAGATTTTTACTGGCTATACATTTAATGCATCCCTGACATCAGGAGCTTTAATTTGATACTTAATACACATTCCTTTCATAATTTCTATCAAGGTTCATCTTATTTAAGAACAAAAATCTTCTAAAAAAAAATTTCTGATGCGCGCAGTCATGAGAAACGAGTTTATTTTTTTATGTGGCCTAAGGGACAAGTTTTTCTTCAACCGAGTGATTATTGTTAATTTTACTTTTAAATTTTGTACTAAGTAATAGAGTACATTTTTGTCCCATAGGCTTAACATTTGGTAACTCATTCTCCATGCACCTACGAGTACTACAGTCAATTCATCATGGTCTAAATCCTGTGTGTTGTCCATTCTTTTAGTGTATATATAGCATCCTGAGTAACAATGAATCTACAGAGTCCAGTGTGCTCCTCGTTACAGTTCGTGTGTATAGGTGGCAGCACCAGGCGGATGACGTCATTTGCGTCATACGTGCAGACGACACTTGGACTGAATGACGTCACAGCCCCAGAAAACCTGGCGGCGGCTACAGACAGATACGTGCTCTACAAGGTCGGCCCCGTCCTCATTGCCAATGTGAGTCAAACTACCAAGGTCAAATGTTACACATTAAGGCATATCTTATAATTCACAGTGGCGCCACCTGGTGATTTTCAAATACTGACGATTATCAATTCAAACCAGTTCCTTTGAGTTATCCTAATACTAAATGAGTGGTTCATAACATATTATCAAGTTTTTCCTAACCTAATGGGTAAATTAGTGGATGGATAAAGGTCGCAAGTGGTGGGAGACGGTTTTGGATTTTGATAAGCCTCGTTATTTCACACATCTCTATCCTGTTACAATACTGAATATGAATGGGTGATTAAAGGTCATATTTGACACATATCGTAATGACTTTCAGCATGGTATCGGCGTACCTTCTATCATGGTACTATACACTGAATATTAATGTGTGGATAAAGGTCATATTTGACTTGTATCGTAGTGACTATCAGCATGGTATCGGCATGCCGTCTATCGTGGTACTATACACTGAATATGAATGTGTGGATAAAGGTCATATTTGACACGTATTGTAATGAGTGGATAAAGGTCGTATTTGACGGGTATCGTAATGAATTTCAGCAAGGTATCAGTGTACCCTCTATCATGGTACTATACACTGAATATGAATGTGTGGATAAAGGTCATATTTGATGCATATCGTAATGACTTTCAGCACGATATCGGCATGCTGTCTATCATGGTACTATGCACTGAATATGAATGTGTGGATAAAGGTCGTATTTGACGCATATTGTAATGGGTGGATAAAGGTCATATTTGACTCGTATCGTAATGACTTTCAGCATGGTATCGGCGTACCTTCTCTGTGCGTCATGCTTCATGAGATCCTCAAACTGCTCCACTACGCCGGATGTACAGATGTGCTGCTCATACGAATTGGTACTTCTGGTGGTCTAGGTGAGCGACAACATGGTTTTTTTTCAGTTGTCTGTAAACTGGCATATAGTTCACAGAGCGATTGCTAGTTCTATCATCATCCACCATGAAATTGTAAGATAGCACCACTGTAGTCGGGGGACAACCACTATTTTCTGCTGTCACAATCTATAGATAATCCTTAAACAAGGTTAAAACTCTTTTATGGCAAACCCCCAAAAATGAATTTTAAATAAAATCCATTGATAACTGGACCCCCGCCAACTTGTGTTCTGTTTAGGAGGAAAGATGACTGCCTCCAGCATATTTATTTAGGCCAAGGGAAAGTGCACATATGTTTCCCAAATTGAGAAATTGGAATGTAACAATATGCTTTTTTGCCTAAAATTAAGGAGCAAAAGTATGGATAATGATTACAATGTATTTAGTTGTACCAAGATTAGAAGACTTTCATGTTCTGGCAATATCTTCTTTTTCACCACAGGTGTTGATGCTGGCACGGTGGTCGTCTCCGATGGGACTGTCAATGGTATGATGTCCTGTGACTTTGAGTCTGTAAGTGACATACATGTGATTTGTGCATTAATGCGCAGATAGTATCTGTTGAGGTAGGATAGTTGTGACTAGAAGTTTCAACAATATATTTCTGAATTGTATGTTTAATTTCAGTTAATTTTATGGCTAACTTCGAACTGTACTTAACTACTGACTATTATGTTTCATACTATACAAGGTACATCATTGCAAATCTTATACATCCACAATATTGACTGGTTTCAGATACAAGCGGCCGTATGCTCCGAGGAGTTGACGCGTAGTAATATTCGAGCACATGCAAGGATATTGCGTAGAGTCAACTCCGAGCAGCATACAAACGCTTTTATCTGAAACCAGTCTATATATTGACCATATTAGTGTGACGTCATTTGACCTGCCGAGAGCGGGGCTTCCCTTATGTTCTGGTCCCAAACATTGGGATATCCCTTCATAAGTGCAGCAGTCAGCGATCCTAGATATCTCAATTTTTTAATTCTACATTATATTTAACTCTACTATGCCACGATGCTACGTCTATGCAGTGCTTCTCGGAGTTTGGATTTGTTGGGCATCAAAATGATGTCAGGACTAATGCGGTCTATGCCCCTCAGAGGTCACCGTGCCCCTCAGAGGTCACACCCCTCAGAGGTCACCACACCCCTCAGAGGTCACCAGGCACTTCAGAGGTTACCATGCCCCTCAGAGGTCACCACACCCCTCAGAGGTCACCATGCCCCTCAGAGGTCACCATGCCCCTCAGAGGTCACCACACCCCTCAGAGGTCACCACACCCCTCAGAGGTCACACCACTCAGAGGTCACCATGTCCCTCAGAGGTCACACCCCTCAGAGGTCACCATGCCCCTCAGAGGTCATCACACCCCTCAGAGGTCACCATGCCCCTCAGAGATCACCACACCCCTCAGAGGTCACACCACTCAGAGGTCACCATGTCCCTCAGAGGTCACGATGCTTCTCAGAGGTCACCATGCCCATTAGAGGTCACCATGCCCTTCAGAGGCCACCACGCTCCTCTGAGGTCACTATGCTCCTCAGAGGTCACCACACCCCTCAGAGGTTACCATGCCCCTCAGAGGTCACCAAATGATCTTATCTTATCCAAGATAGCCCCTAAAAGCATTGCATGTCATATATTCAGGTCTCTTTATCATGACTACGTTTTCATTAACTTGCATGTAAATTTTATTTCCCCTATGATTTGCTTCAGATCATTCTTGGCAGGAAAGTAAGCCGGCCTGCCAAGGTGGACTCAGATGTCAACCAGGAACTGCTACAACAGTCACAGCCTAGCGACCGCTTTGATGTCATCTGTGGTAAAACTTTGTGTACGGATGACTTTTACGAAGGTAAGAATATGAGTATGAGGTTTAGTGAAATCCATGTACCTCGTCACACACACAAATAGACATTTATTAACCTTGAAATGAGAGATCATGACCTTGAGTAAGGTCATTGACTCTATAATGCCCATAGAGCATCTAAAAAGTGCTACATTTAGATTTTTTAAATTTTCAGAAAGCATACATTTTAACCAAGTTAGAAGACAAAGTACATGTTTGTATTTTCTAAATGTACTCTTTTTTCCACGTTGCCATGAAAACAGGCCCCCTGTGTCGCTAAGCTGGACATCACAAATGGCCCCTTCACTTTTTCATAAACTCTGGATATAAAGCTAACTGAAAATCATAATGAAAATTTCTACCTCCATTTGAAAGTCAAACCCATATTTTAAGCCTCTGGCTCATGGACTAAAATAGTTGTTGGTTCTAACAGCTAAGGAAGAGCCGGTGTGATGCCAGAATTGGTTACCCTGCGAAAATTGGTTATTATCGCCCACTAGTATCTGGTGCGCATGCACGAACAGGCGCAGTGTTGAAGTCCACGATTGGAGAGTGAACAATTTGCCAAAATTAAACATATCACGGCATATCACGACATGTAATTCTCATGTCTAAATACTATCCTTTTCATTTATTTACATTAAAATCACATCAAAATAGTAGTACGTCCAATAGTCAGTGATATCTGAATGGAAGAACGTCTCCAGACCCATGCGCATATTGAGTGGGCGATAATAACCAATTTTCGCAGGTTAACCAATTCTCGCATCACACCGGTAGTGGTTCACTGTGGCCCCAATACATGTACATGTGGGACTTTGTAACAGGTGGATAAAAAAAATTGTCCTTTCAGGGCAAGGTCGTCTTGATGGAGCTTTCTGTGACTTTTCTGAGGAAGAAAAGATGTCCTACCTCAGAGAGTTGTATGACCAAGGCATCAGGAATATCGAGATGGAATCTCAGTGTTTCGCAGCCATGTGTCACCACGCCGGACATAAATGTAAGTACCTTTTTTCTTTTTTACAAATTGAAAAAGAATTTTTTTTTAGTGTAAAGTATCTCTCAAATATAATGAATTTTTCAGATACAGTAACAGATGGTCTCTAAAATAAAGTAGAGAGTAATCTTTAGATACATCGAGATCAAAATAGATTAACCTTTATCTCACCCTTGGTATTCTCTCCCTATAGGTTTAACAAATGAGGTACCCTATGATATGTCAATTCCCGTAATTTATTCAAGAATATGGAAAATAAATACAACAAACGAGGGTTTTGTGGAATGGCGGCTCTGTAACCCACTCAAGGTTAACTTGCTAATACAATCACTAGTCCTCATGTTTGTTTATTTGGGTAGTTCCAACGTCCAATTTGTTCAATTAGACTTTGGTTTACTTTACTAAATACTTGCATATCCTGTTACAATAACAAGGTACGGTATGCTGCCTGGTTGATCCAGGCATCCTACTCTTCTCCAATATATCTTATCGAAAATCTTACATTCCCTGAGGAAGTCAAGAATTTCTCTCTTGCCAGTGTTATGGATAACACTGTGCATTCCTGTTGCATTCTTTAGGAATTAGTGCTCGTGTATCACTATGCATCAACCCCTCATGGTTTACAGCCGCCCTGGCAACAAAACCATTGATAATTGATATACTGTATAAATTACATTCCAGGTGCCGTTGTCTGTGTCACCCTCGTGAACCGTTGCCATGGCGACCAGGTGGTGACGCCATCTTCTGAACTTGACCAATGGGAGAAGCGGCCTGCAATCCTCGTCGTCAGGTTAATCAAAGCGAGGCTCGGGCTAGACCATAATGGCCTCGCAGAGAACAGCGATCGTAGTTAGATGAACTTTTCTTTCCTTGCACACCCTTATATACATTGCCTAAAGGTTAGAGTGGTCACATATAGGCTTCCAGCCTACTGCAAAGACACTATCCTTTCATTATCTGTGTGCTACTCACTGTGCTACTCGCAAAGGAGCAGGGTGCCAGTGTCTCAGTGTATTAGAAGCGTGCCCAACTGACCATGACCAATCACTCACAACTGAAATACCTGATTGACCAATTGGTGCTTGATATATTTGGATCCTAGACTCAGGCAGTTGAAGAAATGGCAAGTTGACTGAGTACAAGTGAGTTACAGAAAACGATCCATATATTGAATGTAACCCAAACCTTTCAATTGTTATTCATTTATAATTGCATGCTCATTCATCAATGATGAACATACTATTTATTCCTAGTTAAAGACTTTTATTATATTCGATTTTACAATCGTTCTTCAGTGCAATAAGTGGCCACATTATGCCAACATGTTAACACTCAAGTTTTTATGGTAATACTTGGATATACTTGACAATCACACCTTAATGCCGAATTGTTGTAAGTTGTTATTTTTAAAAAGGCATATCGGACAATTTGGCATGAAAGTTAAAACCCGTGTCATTTTTCTGAAAATGGAATATAATGATCTCTAAGTAACATAGAGCACATATCTGACTTAAAAATCGAGGGTCACCGTGCTAGATTTTGATTTAGAGATCAATATTAACATAATTTTATATTAGAATATATATAGATTCTAAAAAGTTGTTTTTCACATAGTAAAACCCGTGTCATTTTCCTCAAACTTTCACAGAATGTAGTATAGGTATAGTACTACCTACTTAGGTTTTAAAAATCATAGGTCACCGTCCTTGTTTTTGAAGGAATTGAAGAAAACCATATTTTCCAGTACATTTCCTATGTAAATCAATCAAAGGTTAATTGGCCAATTTTACACACCAATTACGATTAGATAAACTGGATAAAACGTCAGATTTAGTCATTTAGCATTAAAATGAATCCCACAGTATAAATTTTGATTTATAATTGTCGTATTTGAAAAAAATCACCAGGTGGCGCCACTGTGAATTGTAGGATATGCCTTTAAATGAAAGCCACCATCAAACCAACATTGGGAAGCTGTGGAGTTGTACTTGTCTACACTATATTTATATAGAAAATCGTATAAATACACATTACTCCAAGCAATGAGTGACTGCGATTTTCAAGCAAAATAAAGATAGAAGAAAGAACATGTTATTTGTTTCTCCTTTTTTTTTCAAATCTTCATAAATGTGAGATAATTATAATCACTATTTGAATTTATTGTCCAGTTTGCAGTATACAGTCATATGAGTCCACAGTGCCTGGAGAAACAAACAAACTCAGTGGCATTGTGGGCAATGTATCTAAATACACAAGTATGTGTATATGTAACCATATTACAATATGATGGGGTCAGTAAGATCTATGCAATAATCATAGGCTTCAAACAGAGTCTTATGGAAATATCTGAAGGTGGTTTTGACCCATGAAATTCAGGTCAACTTAATACTGTAGAACCGTCCCAAGGCGCTATTAACAGTCATTGGCTGCTGGGTCAATCCATGGCTGTGATGGCATAGGGACAACTTCATGCAGTTACTGTTTAGTGATATTTTCCCTTTTTCCTGTCTTTGTTCAAGGTCAGACATTTAGTTATTTATTGTTTAGGAGGTGCTCCTGGCCCTTTCCTTTATCGAGCAATACGATAAGATTGTGAAAAAGTCAAGAAGCAGTGGACAAAGTGCAGCGTGCCTGACCAATAGTTTATCAGCAGAGAACCCCCACCAATAAATAGATCAATATGCTTCTACTTTTAACACAAGTACTCCCTTAATGGCAGGCACTTCAGTCTCAACAGCAAGAGAGCAGCAGAGGATAGCCTGGAAGCCTGGCCTGTGTACTCACTCACATATTAGGCCAGGTAACGCCCACCATTTTTTCTGGTGCATCGTGGGTAACGGCCATAATTGTTCTGATGCTTTGTGGGATTGTATTAGGCTGGTTCCCTGTCCAATACATATGCTGGTTCCACGGTCATTCACAAGGGGGCATGGGAAACTTTTGGCTGGTTCCCCCTTCGCTACGAATAAGCAGGGAACCAGAGAAGTTCAAGGTCGTTTCAAATCGTGCGTTACCTGTCCTAGTGTTCAATTGTGCAGGGAACCAGTCTAAGCAGAGGCATGCATGAACATGCGTGCCTCTGTTTAGACTGGACTACATGGATTTTCAAATTAGCCTGATGCTTTACATTTAGCAGGGTTGCCACTTGGGGTCAGAAAAAAGACATTGATTCATTTTTCATTGCAATACAAGGTATACACATTACATACACATTACAGTGGGGAATCAACGGAAAGCTTAAGTTTTTACATGGGGCAGTGGGAAGGTTCAGTGGGAGATCATGGTCTGTGGTCGAATTGAATAATTTGGTATATATATTCCATGAGGAATAAATCTTCTATTCTTAAATGAAAATATGGATTCCAGGTCGTTTTCTCGGAAAATTGATTGGAAGGTATTATATCACCCCACTTCCCCATAGACTTAAAATTGAGAACTTGTTATCAATGACCATTGAGTATTTAGAAAAATTACTCAATGGGGGATTATGTTACAAATGTTAGCACATTAGTTAATGTGAGGGGTGAGATAAATTCAGAAACCTATTCAAGTTTATGGTCAGAGTTCGATCCCATCTCGTTTGAATCGCTACATAATTAATGCAGCTTCGCCTTGGGAATTACCATGCTATTCAAACTCGATGGGATATGAGCTCTGACAGCGAAATTTCATAAATTTCCTTTCTAATATTCCTTTGCAATTATCAATTCAGGAAAATGGTAATAAGTTTTCTTCTCCGATAATTGATTGGAAGGCAGTACTTGTGGGGGTTGAGGAGCACTTGACCTGGCCACTAGAGGTGCAATAATTCCGCTGGCAGGTTTGTGATTGCCACTAATCATAGCACCTTCATCCTGTCAGAACGGGCGCAGTATCTCCACCACCAAGACCCCTGCAGGACTCCAGTGTACATATTGACTCAGTGTGTTTCTATGGAGGCTCCTCTCAGCCACACTGCCAAGGACAAGAGTACCGCACTGCCTCAGCAACAGAACAAGTCTAAGCACAAGACGTGGAACCTTAACTAAGCCGAAACAGCGTAGACACGGAGGATAGTCTATGCGAGTTACTCATATTGTGAGGAGTGTAAAAGAGACCATTTTTAGTTCACGCTTCGGAATATTTGGGAAGATTATGACCAACAACATCCATAAAGATGGAAATCACCGGATATGAAAGGATTGACATGCTGTGGATGTCAGGAATATTTCAGATGTGTGAGATCTAAATACCCATGAATACGAACATCTTGGGGAGTTTGAGCGGTCTGTCGTCCAGATACAGTTATAAGCTTTTCACACTGTGGATATCAGAAATGTTTCAAATGTGGGAGATCTACACTTGAATAGGAACATCTCACGTAGTTTGAGTTGTAAGGTTTTCACGATGTGGATATCAGAAACATTTCAGATGTGTGAGATTTACCCTTGAATACAAACATCTCGGATAGTTCCAGTGGTCTGTCATCCAGATGCAGTCATTAACCGAGTTATTCCAGCTATGCACCCAGGATTTCATGCCGAATATCCCTTCATGGTTAAGTTAAGTGTTTATAATTCTGCAAAGGAATATACTTGAAACCGAACACAGCAAGGCCCTTACTCAATGTGAGTCATGAAAATAGAGACCTTGGAACTGAACTTCAGCTTAATCAGCAAACATGAAAGCTACACATCCAGACAGCCATTTGTGTTTGTCTTTCTCGCCGTTGGTTGCAGCATTGTTCTTGTTAACTTACTGATCATGGCCTTACTGTGTCAGACAACTGCTCTCCGCCAGGCCAATAATATATTCATTGCCCACCTCTGTGTTGCCGACTTATTTGTCGGTGTAGGCCTCATATTCTGGGCCATCACCCGGTTACTTCCGGTCACTGCCACTCATGGTCAGTTCTCCTATTTGTGTGCTACGTCACTGGCCCTCAGTATGACGTCACTGGTTTCGTCTGTGCTTTGCCTGGTGACGTTATCCGTGGAGCGTTACGTCAAGGTTATGTGTCCACTACGTCACGGAACGCTGCTGAAGCCGGGAACGCTGCGTGGGCTGCGTCTGTCGAGCTGGGTGGCGTCTGTCGTCTGCGGAGTTATTATCTTCCTAACTGCGGAAACCTACAAAGGGAGCTGTCAGAACAAAGCCCACTCCCTCTTCACTATGGTCCTCTTCTCTGTGGCTCTAATCGTGTTGACATTCCTTCACGGAAGCGTTCTGCGCATCACCCTAAACCAGAGACGCCGTATTAGGAACACTTCCGGTCAGCCAGGAAAACAGAAACCGACTCTTTTAGACGCCAAGCTTGCTTCCATGGTGGGGCTCCTGTTTGGACTTCTCTACATCTGCTGGCTTCCCAGTCTCATCCTCAGTGGTGTGACTTTATTCAGTGACTCTAATAATGAACATCTAGAGTCCCCCATTCACGTAACACTTGTTCTGAGGTACTTAAGTACTGTCTTTAATCCATTCATATTCAACACGTTTAATATAGATTTCCGGACTGCAGTCAAGGTTCATCTGGCAGCGTGGTGCTCCAAGAAAAGGCCAAGTAAAATTAAATCTTCAGTCATCCCTCAAACCAGGTTTTAAAACATTTAATATCCTCCCCATTGAGAATGAACGGGGGCTCAGTAAACCACAACCCATTATGTATCTTCCATGGTATACAAAGTACCCATTGAGTGTACAGGGACTCAGTAAACTATGACCCATTATGTATTATCCATGGTATACAAAGTACCCATTGAGAATGTACGGGGACTCAGTAAACCACTACCCATGGTGTATTATCCGTGGTATACAAAGTCCCCATTGAGAATGTATGGGGACTCAGTAAACCACAACCCATTATTTATCTTCCATGGTATACAAAGTACCCATTGAGAATGTATGGGAACCAGTAAACCACTTCCCATGGTGTATCTTCCATGGTATACAAATTATCCATTGAGAATGTATGAGACTCAGTAAACCACTACTATTTGTTTAAAATCAGTCATATACCATAACCATTGGCATATGGCCTCAAAATCATGGTATAAGGAAAAAAAATAGTCCCTAGTGATATACCATTTGATATGGCAATTCCTGGGTTTAATTCACTGGAAAAATGGACAACAAATACAACAAACTATGGTTTTGTGGATAGGCGGCTTTGTAAATCACTTGAGGCTGATGCTCATGTTATTACTATGCACGACCCCCTCGTCGTTTTTGACCGCCCATAGACAAAACCATCGATTATTGTCTATATCTTCAAGCATTGCAGATGCGCATACAGTAAAACCCTGCTCTAGGGTCACCCGGCTTAAGGCAATTGTCTTTCTATGTTCCTATGTGGTTATAACAGTGTCTCTATGCCATAGTGCCACCTGTATAGACAGGTATAATATACTACATAGCCTAACCATCGACAGACTGAAAGCCCTGCTGAAGGGACGTTCCGTGTCCCAGGGACAATTTGCTGGGAACAGAGTGTGTTCCTAAAAGACAAATGCGGGTAGGTATCGAAGCGGCCCCGGTTTCTTCTCAATTAACACTGGTGCTGCCATCTGGTTTCATGAAAATATAGCGGTTTCCCATAGACACCAATAGATAAGCACTTACCTTCTTCAGATGGCTCTCCTATAGAAGCTAGCATGGTGACATGCCATTTTTGTGCATTTTCTATTTGCTGATATATGGAACTTATATTATCCTGAGTTTTTTATTAGTTATTTGCAAAACTCAATAGAATTTAGAAATCATCCGACTATCACCATTTGCCTTTAAGCGGGGTTCTCCTGTACTTTGTCCAGGATGAATCCAGTGTTGATTAGATCATATTAAGACGACCGCAGACATATTGTTTGTAACTGATGTATATGTACTGCTATCTTTCCGAATTTGTGATCATAATCCTGTATATATTTCCAATTAAAATAAATATGATCTGGGGTATGTAAAAGTACTGTCGTTTAGCAAAACATGTGTCGCTTCTTTCTTTTGATGCACATGATGAATTGTTAGTTGTCCATGTGGAGAGTTCAGATTCTTTCAGAAACATCTCCTGTGACCCTTTCACTATGCGGCATAGCACCAAATACACACCCTGAAATATGCTGCTACAGTATCATGTTCGCCCCTGTAGTACGCTGGCACTTTTCACAATATCCACAGTGACATCATTATATCAGACCTCCATGGTAATCCAAAATAATTAGAATGTTATATAATAGTAATGATATTAACTAGGATATAGTTTTTACATAGGTTAGAATATATTATAAAAAATATTCGCATTATTTCATTGAAAAATAGCAATAACTTAAATTTTGGAAATATTGCCTCCAGGCATCATGATGTACTATGCCCAGGAATGCCTCCAGGCATAATGGTGTACTATGACTGGGGATGCCTCTAGGCATCATAGCATAGCTAAAGGGTTAAACTTCTCAAAATGAAAGTGATACTGTCAGGGAAAAACACCGCATCTACCCCTATTTATTTTTATATCCACAGCATGAAAACCTTATAACTGTATATTGTAGCCTCGTGATGACATTGCCACGAACTCCTGTATCTTCCGGGAAATGAGAAGTGGGACAACCATCAATGAATTGTGAGGTTACTGAAGTTAGATCCAGATAGATGTAATAAGGTGCTGGGGGAATCCCCAAGCAGGAGCTAAAAAAGAAAATTAAGAATTTTAAATCAAGCCTTCTTCGGGACAGGAATGATTTCAGAACAAAAATATTCACATTCATATAAATATTAGCAGTACATATATAAAGATAACAGAAAACTCAATCGATTATAAGATTTATTTGACAATTCCTTTATTATACAATAACAACAATATTATGTGTTTTTAACGTTCTGCTTCTTGTTTTTCTTGCTTCGAGTCACTCTTGGTGAGAAAGGGTTATTTTCTGGTTGGTCTTTATCTACAGCTTCTGTTTCACTGACGTTTTCTGATGGATTCAAAGTCTCGACTTTCTGCAAAGTATAAAGCTGTTTGTTAGTTACGGGTCACAGTTTTTTCAGAACTTTTATTTCACTGGACTCAGGGATGTCAGTTGGGGTCAGGGAAAAAAGTGGAAATATTTTTCATGTGGATTTTTCCGCCACAAAGAGACTGAGAAAACATGGATAAAATGTCCCTGTCTGTCACGGCATGGGGCTGAGGGTCTGTTGGGAGTTTCAAACCACTGTTTTAATGGTGTTACTGAGGCTAAATCCATATCATATTTGTTTGACGTAAGGAAAGAAATTACATACAACATGTATATACTGAATATGGAAAAGTGGATTTCCACGGAAAAGTGGAAAACTGACATATCTGACTGATGCATAAAAAAAAAAAAAAATTCTGATGCATCAATATCAACAAGATAAGGTACATAGTCTTGCGTACAGATATACAAGCATGCAGCTGGATGAGTTACAAGTGTGTAGGCGAATTGTTGACAATAATAAAAAATATAAACAGGGATGAAAGTCAGGACTGAGAAAAAAATCGGAAATTTAAAAAACACTTAATAAAAAGAATAAATTTACATATATTAATTTGTAATAGAATGGCTATGAATAATATTCTAGTATTACCGGTGTATATGAAATGTCGGAATTCCGTCAATTGTCGGAAAACTTACATCCCTGTATAAAGAAATGTACCTTTGTTCCTGGGAAGTCGTACTGTATGCCCATCTCGGCCAGCTTGGATATGGTTTTGGCGGTTTTCTTCTGGAACCTCTGCGCGGAGACCTTCTGTTTGGCGGCACTCTTCAGACTGTTGTGTCGCGCGATGCTCAGTGTGTGACTCTTTGGTGCCGAGAAGGGATTCTTCCATCCCTTAAACGTGCTCTCGTGAACCTTACTTTCCGGGATTAACTGACCTGCACAAAGAAAAGTAGAGATTAATTAGACGTGGCAATGATAGCGCTGTGAAAAAGCCAACCATAGATCCGCTGTCCACTATCCAAGCACATTTGTGGGTGTATACTTTACTGCCTAAGAGAAAACTTGGAAAACACATCGTTACTCTCCATCAAATCGGGCTTGGGTTTCTGGGGAGGTTTGCCTTTTTCTTTTACCCTGTTACTTTTGATTATAATATTCAACTTATTCTACAATCTCATTTAGTATTTTTATCGAGAGAAATGCCATACGACATCCCAACAAGGTAAATACGTTTTACTATATTATTAGTTTAAAAGTCTTCATTGATTTTAATGTTTCCACAGCAAAAAAAAATGTAGTTGTGTCCTAACACTTCGGCGGTACACGAAAAATATTTGGTTCCAGGAAAGGACAGAATATAATCAACTTCCAATTTGCCATATTTTGAACATCGATAATGTAAATATCAAGCAGATATGAATGGTGCATGAAGTCAGTTGCTAGATGATACTACTGGGAAATAAGGTACTTACATTTTAGGAGCTTGTTAAACATAAGATAATTATTCATGGTTTCCGCAACAATCTTGGCAACTTCAGCTGATTCAAACTCGACGAATGCATATCCCTTAGAGCGGCCAGACTGTAAAACAAGGATGAGAATGAATGTTAATATCCACTTATGGTCTGTAAAGGAGCTTTGCGAACTGGATTAATAGATTCATTGCATCAAGACACAACCCACAAACAGTTTTTGTTTTGTTTTGGTAGTTTAACATCCAATTTGTTCAATTAGACTTACTTTGGTTTACTTTTACATATATCCTTGGAATAATAACGTATGCTGCCTGGTTGATCCAGGCATCTTACTCTTCTCGATTATATGTTATCTGAAATCTTACATTCCCTGAGGAAGTCAAGAATTTCTCTTTTGCCAGTGTTATGGATAACACTGTACTTTCTTCCTGCTCTACTTTGTGGCCTGACAATGTGGCACGAGATGTTTTACACTCAGTGGAGTGTTGCATGTCTGGCACACAGGTGCTACTTCACCTCTTAGTAGGTGCCCATATGTCAGTTTGGTGTGACCAGTCCACAGACGGGTCAGTTCCACCTGTTCAGTTAGTGTCTGGTTAGCCACTACAATTTTTCGAATTATGATCAAAGCAAAATTTGATTTTCATCTACTGCTAACCCTGTTTTATTGCAATCTTGAAAATAGATAAAAGATACACAAACATCGTATTTCAAGTGCTGAGAAAGTTCAGAAACATTATCTATGTTTACGATACGAGGCTGAAAAATAAAAAATTTGGAAACCAGGCGTAAATACAATTATCTACTTTGATGTATAAGTATAGATTAAAAACTAAGTGGTTAAATATAAATGGAAGACTAACCAGGAGTCATGAAAAATTAAACTTTTTTTATATAGAATACCAGGAGTTCCACAGTATTTAAAAGCCCATACTATCGAGGAGCTAGACTTTGGAACGATCTACCGGCGAAACTACAAACTTGTGACTATGGACAAATTCAAGAAAGATTATAAAGGATACCTTGATGAACTATTGAGACCAAAGACCCGTTAAAAAGAAGGTTACTGTGTGGACAAACCGATAATCATCATTACCTCATCTCTTTATTAACATATATAGACATTTTTCTTTCCAGGTAACTCTGAGGATCCTTTCTTTTGACTTGTCATTTTAACACGGTTTACTTGAACTTCTATATGTTTTTTTTCTGGCTTGCCATAGAGGTGTTTTGGGCCACGTCTTGTTAAAACTGAACTTCTAATGAATGAGATTTATAAACCCTTCATTTGACGCTCACCTTTTTGCTTCTCGATACTCGTAGTCTTGTAACTGTACCGAACTGAGAGAAGTATCCTTTCATCTGCTCCTCAAAGAAACCATGAGGCACATGACCAACGTATATCACACCTCGCGATGCCTTTTTCGACTGAAAATAAATTCAAATGTAGGGTTAATTATTTACAACACAAATTTCTCAACATAAATCAGTAAAATAAAGTTGACCCCCCAATCCAGGAAATTAAAAAAGTCCCCTCTTTGGGAATACTAAAAAAAAGTTCACATAAATGATAAAAAAAAAAAAAGTTCCCATACCCTTGGGAATTTTGATAATAATTTTGCACCCCCCCCCCCCCCCCACCAAAAAAAAACAACAACCAACCACCACCCTAAGGCTAATCAGAGCAGTGTTTGTTTGTGGTTTAACGTTCCAGGGGACCCTTTGAGTTAATAGAGATCATCAATGATTAAACTTTTCACTCTCGTAGACTTATTTCAATCAATCCTTTTCAATGTGACCGACGGACGCTACAGGTTGTTTTTTTCTCTTTTATTAAGTTTTAATGTCAGGACTTGGTCAAGAATTGACGTAAGAATTTCAAATAAAGACAAGTAGATAACCTGGTCAGACGAATCCAACCCTATACTCTAGTATTAAATACGTAGCTATTTGGGTCGCCAAGAAATAGCTAAAGATGTGCGAACAAAAAGTTGGTGAGTTTATATTTTGATTCACGATAGGCAATATGATTATTTGCCATTGTTTGTTACGAGGTTCACCGCGAGTGCGAGAACGTCGCCTCTCGAAAACGAAGCGTATCGTCCAATTTCCGAAGCGTATCGTCCAAAGCGTGCTGGCTTCCAAGCGTATCGTCCAATATTCTTCCCGGAGGCAGTACCAGCACTTCTAGGACTAGGGTACGTGTTGGCTTCATAGGCCCATTTACAATCCCAAGTCTCGTGCTCTCTCGCGCTCTCGCAACCAGTTTCCGGTATAGCAGACCCTGTCGTATGGCTACCAGAACAATGTAAACAATGAATTCTTAGGTGGGTTTAAACCACGAAAAAAAGCGATATCAGTCACTGGTATGTCTGCAATCATAACCAGAGTCTAAAATGCATCATAAAACATGTGGAAAACAATAATTATGTGTATAATTCTGATTCTAAGTACGGAAAACTGCTATGGCTTCGTGTCCGAGGCTGTCACCACTGCGAAGACTGCCAGCTAGGGACTAAGAAAAAAAGATATCAATATCATACTGTACACATTAAGGGTCTACCTTGATGGATATTTGAGAATTTGATATTTGACAAGGGACCTGGTAATTATTCACAGAGTTATGATATGACACGAAACCACCACTTGCTCGCCTTGGACCCGGCCGTCTGCGGGCTTTGACACGAATATGAGTAAGAACGGCCCGAGGTAATATCGGCCCGCCCGCCCCCCGGCGCCTCCCCTCCACGGACCCGGGAGAGAGGCGTCGGAGTGTGGGCGGCCTGTTGTCGGTCTCCCATCCCCGACAACGACTTGGCAAGTCATGACTCTGTGAATATTCGAAAAAAATCACCTAGAAGCACCAGGTGAAGACTAATAAACTGCTAAAGAGATAAGGAAAACGATCAGCAAATTTATATTTAGATTCATGATGGGAATATATGTTTATTTGCCGCGTTCCGCCGCGAATGTCGGGCCGAAATTACTCCGGACCGTTTCTACCTGCTACCAGATCAGCCCGGCTCAACGGGCCCGCCACATTTCTATGTAAAATTATATCCGGAAATGTAGACAATGGCAGGGGCCCCAGTGCATTCCGAAATTTGATATTTCCAAGTAAAATAACTTGAATTTCTCATTAGTCCGAGAGGCTCTGACGTTATAGCGGTGTCTGCCGGCACTCCCACGCCTCCCGCCCGTCAATCTTACCTCCCGTACACAGGCTTTGCCAAGTCTATGCTTTTGGTATCATAATTTCCTTAATAATGAGCGTAGGAACTCAAAATAAAGATCAGAAGGTAGCCAAATACATCCGCTAAACATTTATTAAGGTAACATTTCGATTTATGGTACGGAGTATATGTTTATTTGCCGTTTTCTGTTGCGCGTCTCGCCGCGAATGCCAGTCGAACCATGATATAACGCTATGTGCGGCCGGCGCTATCGTGTCGCGGCGGCTTTGTTGACACCGGAAACTGGCTGCGCCGCAAGAGGTTATGGGAAACCTTAAAACGGCGTATTCTCATACCTTAACCGGGTTCATGGACGCCTTGAGCCCGGGACGATTCGAGCCCTGGACGCCTTGAGCCTTTCTGTGGACGCCTTGAGCCTACCCTGTGGACGCTTTGAGCCTACCCCATTTTGGTTTCCTTGAGCATCTACATGTAAAAAACTTTGAAAAGTGTACTTATACTGGTTTATAGTCATATATATACAACCCTAACCCTTACCCAACCCTTTTCTAACCCTAACCCGCTATTCAGAACTAAAATGAGGTAGGCTCAAGGCGTCCACGGGGTAGGCTCAAGGCGTCCACGTTTTCGCGCTGACAGGAGGCTCAAACGGTAAAAGGCTCAAGGCGTCCAATTCCCCCTTAACCGTATACCTAACCCTAAATGTCAAAATCGCGTAACAGCAATGAATACATGTGTTCTATAACGTCAGACATCTTCGTACGGATCGTTGAATTCGACTGGGAAAAAATCGTCTAGTATTAGAGCGAATCGTCCGTTACGCTTGCAACAATAACAATGGGCGATAATGAAGGCGATCGTCGTCCTTAGTAATCAAATGACCATAACGCATACTAAAACACAGAAAATGTACCATGAGAGACATTTCGACTTAAGATAGATACCTTTTTCTTGAGATTTTGAACTTTCTGGTTAAATTCTTTTTGTTGTGTTACATCCAAAGAAGCATTTGGTGGGAGAACCCGAGAAGCATCATCCGTGGTGGCCATGGCCATGTGCGCTGAAGGATCATGGGTAGTACATTTCGTGGTTTAGTTTTTGTTATCGCAAACAATTTCTTTTGTTAGATAACAAACTTGTTAGTACGTATCACAAAACCTAGTATATACTATTATAGTTTTGTATGAGTTTTTTTTCATAATTGACTTGGCGAGACTAGGCACTCTCCTCACAGATCTTTCGCTGCGTAGGAGCAAGCGTCTGCAGAAAGTAGGGCGCAGGATCTATGCTAGAAGAGTGAAGATTATCCGTACTGCGTCGCTCGTGCCACGCACAGGTTTTTGCAAGCTGAGCGGCGCAGTGTAGTGTCACTAAGCAACAGGAAACAAGATGGCGAAGATTGTCTTAGCAGGTACGATTATCTAGTTTACCAAATCAAATTTTATTGATTTCCATCAATGACATGTTATGAAACTTAATATTTCAGTATTGAAGATATAGGAGAACAATATATGTGGATTACGTGTTATTCATTCACTTTTGTTTTTGATGTATCACCCTGTTTCTATACTCGCTGATGAGGATGTTTTGATTTGGTTTTGATCTCTTGACATCTCCAGTCACTGTCACTATCGCGCTGTGCCACATTTTTACAGTAATATCGGGAGATTGGAACTAGCCAGTGTAACCAGCCCTGTCCACAACTCAATGGAGATGAGGGTGTGAATATTTTACTTTGTTCTAGATCTAGATAGTAACAATTGCAGAGCAAATAATATCATCGACACTGGCACACTGGCAGTCTTTATCCAAGACTGTGGCAAGAGTGACATAGAATTTAGAAAGCAAGAAATTACAAGTGAAAACTTAAGTATGTACCGGTACTGAATTTCTGGCTGAAGGGAAATTAAAAAAAACCCTTTCAGAACAAGTCTTTGATATAGATAAAAGAGACTCAAAGGCTGGATCATTTATTGATGTATTAAAAACAACAGACGTAATTTAGCCTCCAGACGAAGAAAATGGAGCCCAAACAGAAGTCTTCCCTAAACTTAAATAGGGAGAACACTTACCTATTTTCACTCGCCCTTAGCATGGACCTTGTAAATGTAGGAACACTTTCAACCTTTAGAATATAGTATATTGTGATTCCTTCATAATAGGTTGTGTAATAACAAAAAGGCTATGACATGCTACGCTCATCACTAAACGGATACCTTAACCTCTGTGCATTGTACACTACACAATGTACTATCTCTATGATATGGAGAATCGTAACTTTTAAATACAGTTCATGTATGTAAATATTGGGGTTAGTCTTATTTATATTAAAAGCTTACGTCTAATAATAACAGAAAGACACACATACAAAAACATCAGTCAACAGCAATACAGGATGAGTGTATTATTTTCAATTTAATACGTCGTACAACAAATTTTATATTGCACTTTTTTTACTTTACTCATAGGGAAGGCGGATTGTCCATACTACGCCAAAACGGAAATACTTGCCGACTCCCTCGTCAAGAACCTGCCAACATTCAAGTTACACAAGATTGTCAAACAGCCACAAGATTGGGAGGTTTGTGCTGAATCTTTCATTTGAGAAAATTATTTCTTGTGTATTTTGCGATTAGAGTGCGGTTCTGGATTTATCTCACCCCCTTTCTATGAAATTAAATAGCATCAGAATATCAGAATAGTTACAATATACCTAGCAAATTGATATGATGTTATCTCACATTCACTACGCCACAGCCCTGGCGTAGCATTATCACTTTATGGGGGTGATCGTTGAGTTTTTTTCTAATGTTATTCCTATGGCTAAACTTGTACCAGGGGTGAGATGAAATGTTATAACTCACTCATTTGGTATCAAAATAAGTCAAAGGAACCAGTTTTAATTGATAATTGTCAGTAGCTGAGAATCTCCAGGTGGCGCCACCGTGAATTATAGGATATGCCTTTAAGCTTGATTATTTTCTTTGCTCCGACAGAAATGGCTCGCCGAGACATGCGCAGAGCGGGGTTGGAGTCACAACAAGTCGCCTATCGTGTGGCGAGAGTTAGTGGATCGAGGAGGCAAAGGCATGCTGATAGGTGGACCTAACGAATTCCAGGTAAAACATGATCTATTGTCATTATGAGGTTACAAAGAAATAGTGCACATATAAATTCCGTAATGATCTGGGGCCCGTTTCATAAACTATATAATCGTTCGTTATTCCCATAGCGACCGGTTAACGGCAGTTTCCGTTTCATGAAATTGTGGTCGTTATTGATGACGATTCTCAAGGTGTTGACTGGACCCTAGGGATGTATTGGTAGTCCGAGGGAATAAATTGCTTTTAGTAAACTTGTATACCCTAAACTGGTTAATCCACATGTGAATAATTCTATATTGCGGTCTAGAGAAGTATATTCAACCCTGGTGTAAGGCTTAATTGCCAAAACGTTGGTAAACCCCAATCAAAATTAAAGCCTGTCAAATCAACTTGGTGGACTAGACTTTCCTCTGTTACTGATAGGTTACTTTAGGTATTTTGCCAATATCAGTATGTGTTCTTACACTCTTACCTTCAGAGATGTCTTATGAATGATTTGACCAACAAAAAATATCAACTTTCAGGGCATTTCTGGACAAGTCATAATCACAAAATCTCCAACATGGGAATTTTCCGCTCATTTAGGCCCCTCATATGGATTATAGAAACACTGGTTGTGCTTTTATTTAGAACTGATACAAAGGTAGGAAATCACAGTCATTTTACTGTATTTTGTCCCAGGAAACGGTCTACTACAAAATCGGAACGATTCAGCTTGTATTTATTTGATAAAATGCTGCTAAATCGAACTCTACCAATCTGTCAGATTAGTTAAACTAGGGCTCTATAAGAGTGCACACTGTGTTCACCACTCAGTCAGAGCCTCTCAGACTACATTACACAAGCTTTGTACATTCACTGTCTCATTTTCCCTCCCAAACACAGGAATACTGCTGGTCATACTATGGCATCAAATCAGACTTCACAAGTGACGACATGCGAAAGATCGCTCAAGAAAATCTGCAGTCAAAGGAGCAGATTGACCAGGAAGAAAAGGAGAGGAAAGCGAAGAGCAAACCGCTGAAGGTTTGCATCACCAACGCCAGCAACCCGGTGTGTTACGGGATGATCAACTTCCTGGCGCAGGGCGATGTTCTCGGGGCAGACGTTGAGGTGGCGCTGCGGCTGCTGGACCAGGAGGACCGCGTGGACTACCTCTCCGGTGTGGAGATGGAGAGCATGGACTTAGCGCACGGACTGCTCCGACAGGTGGAGTATACCTCCAGCACAGACGAAGCCTTCACAGACTGCAGCGTGATCGTCTTCCTGGACGACATCTCGCAAGAGGAAGGGGAGTCGGATGAGGACTGGCTGGTGCGTAACAACGAGGTGTTTGCCAAATATGGTCAAAGTTTGAATCGTGTAGCACGGCCTGATGTGAAAGTGGTGGTGGCCGGTAATGGACCTGTCAACTTTAACGCCACCATGTTGATACTCAACGCACCCAATATCCCTAAACAAAACATCATTGCGTTGGTGCGTACCATTGAGAACCAAGTGAAGGCCATCATCGGTCAGCGACTGGCCGTGAACTCAGCCGGTGTGGTTGACACAGTCATCTGGGGGAACATCAACGGCACAAACATCGCCGATGTCTCTAAAGCGCGCGTACATGGCTACGAAGGCGCCATCATGGGGCCTCCCAGCTACTCAGTGCCTGCCGTGGAGATGGTGCATGACGACAAGTGGCTGGCCACTGAGTTTGTTGAGATGCTCCAGAAGCGTCGACACAGCGTGGAGGAGGCGCTGGGACGAGCCGGGACCATGGCGCAGGCCGGGGCCATCCTCAACACTCTCAGCGACTGGTGCAAAGGCACGCCCGTGGACCAGATGTTCTCCCTGGGAGTCTTCTCTGAAGGTCAGTATCTATATATTCACTTTTATCTTAGCCTGGTATAAATGTTCATAGGCTTAACATTAGGAACTTGTGCTCAACAGGCTTGCCAGTACTGTCAGAGACAAATACAATTTATTTGTTTGTTTGTGTAGTTTAACGTCCAATATGTTCCATTAGACTTACTTTCCCCTCCTGGGGGTGAAGGAGAAAAGTGACTGCAGTGGGACTCGAACCCACAAAGTGCTACAACCTTGGGGTTGTAAGTCCAGTGCTTTAAAGGCCTATCGGACAATTTACGCTGGCACCACCTGGTGATTTTTAAATATTGGCAATTACAAAAGTGATTATAAATAAATAAATGTTGTTGAGATGACATAGAGTTTAAGTTTACCTAGTCCCAACCGTGATAGTTGGGACTAAAAAAGAATTGTTGTTGCATTCTGCCATTAACCGTGGCTGTGTACTTGTTGTCAGGTCACTACGGTATTCCGGTCGGCATCGTCTACTCCTTCCCCGTGAGGTTTGACGGGCGAGGCAACTGGACCATCGTCGAGGGCTTGGACGTGGACTCCTCCCAACGAGAAAAGATGGCAAATATCGCAAATGTAGGTCTATTCAGAGCACATTGTAGCATGACTTTAGGAGGTTCATGTACTCGAATTCCCATTTTACTGCTGTTGTTCTATTTTAAGATTCCGTCATAAAACTGTCGGAACTTCTACCTATCTGTATACAGTTCCTCAACTTTCTTGGAGGTGAAGTCAATAGCTGTGCTGGTCATTTCTCAGATAGGTTCGTAATACAGGGATATCAGTTGGAGTCATGAATAAAAAAGGAAATATCTTTCTTGTGGAATGTACTGCCTCGGAGAGACTGAGAAAACATGGAAAACACATCGGTATTTGCCGTGGAATGGAACTGGGGGTGTGGGGAGATTTAAACCATTGTTTATTGGTGTGAATGAGGCCTAATTTATTCTTTGTTTTATATGAGAAAATATAATTTTATAAACCGAAAATGAAAACAAGGATATCCCTTGAAAATAGGAAAACTGACATATCTAAAGATATAGATTTTTCTGATATTCGTTCCCACTAAAAAAATGTTGTATCTGATTTTCTTTCCGTCATCAGGAATTGTTACTAGAGAAGGAAGTGATCTATCCAGACCCCAACAAACCTAAAGTGACGATCACAGCTCCAACAACGCCGGTGTCCGGTAAGTATTTCCATCGTACTATCTACGTACAACTGAATCGAGAATTGTATAGACAATACTTTGTGTTTGGATGTGCTACAATCATCATTGAGGCAAAGCTGAGTGATGATTAAAGTGCATCCAAATGACTCAAGTATTGTCTATTTTACAATTCGAGTGCGGTTCTGGATTCATCTCACCCCTTTCATGGACATTGGAATAGCATCACAATATAAGAATATATTACTTTGCAAATCCAGTTAGGAACGTTTAAATCTCCATGTTGATGTCTTATCTGCTCTGTGTAATCCTGGCTGCTGATTGGTCAATCACATCTCACATCGCTCCACCATGGCCATGGCGTAGTATTGTCACTTTACGGGGGTGATTGTTGAGTATTTTTTTCTAATGTTATTCCTATGGCTAAACTTGTACCAGGGGTGAGATAAGTGCCTACATATGCAAATATTCAGAGAAATTTTCTCCAAAGTCGTGAAAACCAGACAAGGATTTAGCATGATCAGATTTATTTTACCGCAATATTGGTATTTTTCTTAATCTCCAGATTTATCTCACTCCTGGTACTCCCCCGCATAGACTTAACATTAGGAAATCATACTCGGTGCCCATGGAGTATACAGAAATTTTTTTTAAAAACTCAATGGGAGATTATGTCAAATGTTAGCCCATTAGTCAATGTGAAGGGTGAGATAAATTCAGAAACCTATTCAAGTTTACGGTCAGGACTCGGATCTCGTTTAAATCGCTACATAATTCACATGGCTTTGTTTTGTGAATTACTGCGCTATTCAAACACGATGGGATACGAGTTCTGACCCTAAACTTTCATTAGTTTCCTTTTTAGTATTCTCGACTCCCACCAATGAAATAAGATGATGTTCACAATGTTGATGAAAATCCCTTTCGATTCATCTCAAATCCCTTTCCTGTGGATCCCTGTCTCTTCCACATCTGTGGAGTTTACTGAAAAAATACACATCAATCCTTTTTAAATTCACAATTCTTGATTGATATTTGCCATATTGGCAACACAACATGCAACATTTTATTTCATTTCTAAATCATTTCGTTTTTCAGATGAAGAAAAGAAAGTTTTTGGAGATGTCCAAAGTGAAGAGAAGACTGACCCAGAAAAAAGCGATGTGGAGAAATCCGAGTCTTAAAGAAAGGATGTGAACAAATGACGAAATGATTCTCAAGGTGTTGATTGTTATTAAATGGATATTGGTTCCATTTTATTATGTATTACTCAATTCTGTAAAAACAATACTTGATACCACCTTGAATTCAATCCATATCCTGAAATATTTCATGGATCAGCTGATTGTTTCTTCCAGTAAATTTTCTTCAGAAATTCTGAAGAGAAAAATCTGCTTGTAATAGTCGCCGTTTTGAATGGCCATTGATGTTACTTCGGCAAAAACAAAACAACCCAATAAAAACAGCCCAGCATTATAAAGCTATACATAGCTACCCAAAACCTGATATCATGTCTTGATGGGTTTGTTAATGGACTCGTGAAGAAATTGTATTTATTTATATTGTGTAAACATGAATTTACCTAAACTAAGAAAATAAAGATTTTTAGAAACCTTTTTCAATCTGATAATTTATTTTTCGACGAAGTGGAATTTCTATGTGCAGAGGTCAAGTTTGTTTGTGGTTTAACGTCCCAGGGGACCCTGAGGGTATATAGGGACTAAGATGTTAAGAACATAGTGTAATGTACACTTAGTGTAATGTCACACTATGGACATGCGCGAAGGGTTAACTAGCTTTAAGTCCATGTTGAACCTCACCACCATTGATAATATTCTGGATTTTTTCCGTTTATTTTCCTGATGAGCCGATCTCGGCAAAACCTTGAAAATTATCCTCCAACGTTTGACATTTCATTCTTTATTACAAACATTCATTGTCCAATCACACAGCCTATTACTGAAAAGGGTCTGCAAATCGCTATAGAGACTCCGGGGATACAGTTGTTGACATCATGATGTCAGAGCTGTCAATGCGCTATGGTTACGGTGATTAGGGGCAGTTCTAATAACTGTCATTCAAGGTAGTGTCGCTCAGGAAGAGTAGGGAAATGAAGAGGTAAGGGATTAGGGATAGTAGATGAATTGGAGAAATTAGACATACTGAAGTGGATTAGACTATAAGACACATAGCTATCGTGTTATGGATAAAGCCATCTCCCCCCCGACACTAAATAAAACACCAGGTGGTTGGTCCAATTATCAATGGATTTTATTAAAAAAATATTTTTTAGTTTGACATAAAAGGGTTTTAATGATAATCTATAGATTATAACAGCAGAAGATTGCCCTGCGACTACAGTGGCACTATCTTACAATTTCTTGGCGGATGATGGCAGAGCTAACAATCACTCTGTGCCCTATAGCATCCTGTGGTTGTTCTGGTTTGTTGGCATTCGTTTCCCCCTCATTAATAGAAGCTTTCTGTACATAATCACTGACAGAAGAAATACTTGGGGAACTATATTTTTTTTAAAAAGTACAGTGCCCTTAATAAGTCCAATAAACTCTTGAGACAAGGATATAAAGTTTATATCATAAACACTCCATCTTGTCTGAAGTTACATAAGTAAACAGGTCAAATGTCTAACAACCCTGCGTGGTCTGAAGTAACCTAGTCAAACACATACTGCTCCTTGAAATAGGGAAAGAATGACTGGATACTTTGGAAGAAACTGCTGGCCTCCAGTAACGGTCTCATCTGAATCCTCACCAGACACTTCCCGAGCTTTCCGGTCGTCCGCGTAATACGAAGGTCAAGTTTCGCAGTTGGTTGTTGAGCCGGTGGTCCATCCTGCAGCGCTTTCGTGACTCGAATCTCTGTTTTCAGAGACTCGTCCATCTCAACACCTTTCTTACGCAACGCTTTCTTGGCATTCTTCCTTCCCATCCACAATCTCTGATGAGTGCTGCAGCTTCCTTCCATCAATATCACTGTTGGTTCTCTGTCAAGTTTCTTTGAACTTTGGCCTGTAGCAGAATCATCGTGTCTGTGTCCACTCGTTACTGCTGGCTCACTGGTGAGTTTCTCTGAACTTTGGCCGTTAGCCGAGTCATCGTGTCTGTGTCCACTCACTACTGCTGTCTCACTGGTGAGTTTCTCTGAACTTTGGCCGTTAGCCGAGTCATCGTGTCTGTGTCCACTCGTTACTGCTGGCTCACTGGGGAGTTTCTCTAAACTTTGGCCAGTAGCAGAATCATTGTGTTCGTGTTCACTCTTTAAAGTTGGTTTGCTGCTTCCGCTGCAACTGTCCCCACACACCTTTTTTCCCGCTGGTTCATCAGATGGTTCAGAGCACGATCTCCTTTTAGTTGCTTGCTTTACCTGATCATCCTTTGAGAAGTGGCTTTTCGTAAAACACTTGAACATGAAAACCTCTTCTAATGTCTCTACGAAGAGTTTACATACCTTCTGAGCCCACTGGACCTTGATTGCCTCAACACTCTCGCTTACGCTTAACAGATTCCTCGGGAAGTTACTTGCTTTGAACTCAACGTCGATGACCATGTTATAGCCATCAGGTGCTGGACTCTGTATACTGGTGCGAGGCTTGGCAATCTCCTCTTCGGAGAAAAGCATGGTCAAACCCCAGTTTCGGTCTACTGCGGGTGAGGAAAACTGAAGAGATGAGCACTTAGCAGATGCCTCGAAGATCTCCTCTTGGAGCAGCTCGATACTGGTTCCATTTAGATTTCGCATTAAATTATGTGAAAAATCAAAAGGGTCTTGTATATTGACTGCAGCTATCTGAAAATGATATGATCCAATTATAAGTTACATGATCTGGATAATGAAATTAATGGAAAATAA
This sequence comes from Alentia gelatinosa, assembly GCA_950022655.1. Lineage (NCBI taxonomy): Eukaryota > Metazoa > Annelida > Polychaeta > Phyllodocida > Polynoidae > Alentia > Alentia gelatinosa. The sequence goes on along the minus strand of OX465592.1, from coordinate 3,778,118 downwards.
CAGTTTGATTTTCTTAAAAATAAACTATAATAAATACGTTTTATTCTAATATATGCTTGATATGTCTAACAGATTTGATCCAATATAAAGTTATTTCTCAGACTATGTGAATCATAAATATGCAAAAGAAAGCGGTGCAAATAAACACATCAATTTGTCGTTAGGCATAAAGTATTTCATCAACTGAAAAATCAACTTTTTGTTAATAAGTATCAAAAGACAACTTTGGCAACTTTATTGATGCTTCAAATGTTAAACTCAGCAAAACACCGATATACAAAAACTATATCTATTAATGTAAAATTACGATATTATATATTATTAAGTATATAAGAAGTGGAGTACAAAAATATAGAATCATTGTTAAATATGTTATAGTCAATATTGTATTGGAAGAGCAAAGTTGAAATCAATAGAGACAAAAAAAGTTCCCCGAAAACACTGACCTTGAAGTTCTCCTGGCCCGGTCTGTCCGTCTTCAGGAAGGTGGTGATGGGTAAGACGCGACCTTCTCGCGGGCAGATCACAGACTCACCGAGGCTGGCCTCGTTGTAGAAGTGGAAGAAGCCGACGAGCAGCTCGTCCAGTGTGGCTGCGTTGGACGTGGAGCTGATCCGGTCAAGACATCTTGTAAACGAAGTGTCGTGTCCGTCCGTCTCCGTCTTCTCATCACCCTCTGGACAAAGAGATAATCTTAGTAACCTTTGTAATTGAGCTGTCATTTTTTTTATGTATTCAAATTTCCTTTTTTTAAAGATTTATTTTCAACTATATCTTATCATCCTCAAAAGATGTTTTTCATAGGCATAGTCGCACAACTATGGACAATAGGTTGGATGAAACCTTGACCTATTCCCCACAAGATCTCTTAAATCTAACAGATTTCCATGAAGAATATGCTTGGTGAACAATACTCCAATACACTGTACTGTGTTGGAGAGTGGGAACATGCCAATGAACGGTTCCCATGGTGGCAGCACTTGTTGTTACACAGTTAACAATTGTAACCTAGAGATAGCATAGCAATTTGGTTCAAGTGACAGGAAATTTTCATTATCAAAGTAGCATCTGGCTTACTTAAGAGGTGTTATTGCCATGTCTCATTAATCTTTACTTTACGTTGAGGGGTTTACTGTACTGGGTTGGACCCTGTCATGTCATAAGGTCGATTCAAACTAGTTTACCAGTGATGATCTTTGTTATAACAATGAAGAAGAAAAGAGAAAAGAGTTGTGCGAACCAAGTGTTTCATAGCAATGCACTGGATATATCTAGGCTCAAACGCTTATTTATCAAGCAGCTTTCCTGTCCATAGGGAGTCAAAGTGGCCCTGTACAAAAATGGTAGATACCCATGCTCAAAACACCATTTCTGGAGGCCAGTAAGAATGAGGCTTAGTGCTAAAGCTATGGGGGTTTGAGGCTAGAATCTCACTTTTAGTCTCGTTTGCAACAACTGAAGTTTAGTTTACTACAATCGTCTCTGAATAAGTTTTTCTCTTGAAGCTACGATGACAGTTGTTAATCGTATCAAAAATATGCATTAAAAAGATAGGAGAATGACGCATATAATCTCAAACCTATCTAGTCAACATACTGAGCATCTATCTCCAGAAATGGTGTTTTGTGAATGGGTATCTGCAGTTTCAGTGGGGCTACTTTAGCTCCATATCGTGAGGTGAACACAGTAACAAGAACCCGGTTCTCACCGGCTAGGTCGGCGAGTGTTCGGACGGGTGGCAGTATCGGTGGGTCCAGCTGCTGTAGATACGTAATCACCATCCAGCTGATGGCGTAGCTGCTGATCTTCTGGGCACCCGAGGGACCGCCAGTGAGATTATGCGCCTTGAAGAAGTATTTGATGGCGTGGATGAAGGGCTTCAGTCTCTTGTCGGCACGCAGTAGCAACACCAGCAACTCAGTGTTTTTTAGCGCCAGCCTACACAATGAAAACAGGTTATAGTAAAACCCTGCTTAAGGGATAACCGTCCATTCTGAGCAAAGTGTCCTCTTAAGCGGGGTGACCCCTTAAGCGGGATGTCCCAGAAGTGGGGTTTTACTGTATATGAGCAATATTAGGAGACATGGTTAGTGTATGGGAATGGAATTTATTCAGAGATATTTTGGCCGGAAATACTCACCGAGTTGGAAGAAATACAAGGGGAATATGTCCATATAAATCAAAATCATTACTCATCTTTCGATTAATTATTAGGGGAAAAAATCTTGTCAATTATTAGAAACTCGATGTAAGCGCTGTGCATTGTTTATATAAAATAGTTCTTAAATTGCCAGTGACGTGGCAGAAAAAGCCATATACTACTGAGTAAATTACGGCTTTCCGAGGTATACATACAGATACAGTCCTACGGATATAGACAGAAACAGTCACTCAAAATGTGCTATCGTTATTTGACACCAAACGTAGACAGACATACCTAGATGCAGAGGCGTCCTTGCTGGAAATATAAAAGCAAGAAGACATTTAATCATATGAATATGTGTACTGTAGGTTAAGTTGTCTACAAGAACGATATAAAATTTAATACAATGAATCGAGAAAAAAAAAGAAATAGATCAAGTGAACATCATAAACTGGCTAAATGGAGATTGATAATAGCTAATATCTATTCCTACTTTAATTAATGATGTTGTCACTACCTACTTATTGTTAAAGTAGGAAACAATAAAAGGGAATGACTCGGAATAATTGAAACAAAATAAGAAATTACTAAAAGTGATTGATATTTTTCAAAAACATACCACCGTTATTCGGGGAGTACATTCGGGGGTTAGTTAAGGTGGTTTCGATTGTTCTACAATCTCGTCAGGCATTCTTCTGTGGTCTTCCTTTTATGAGAGTATGTGGCAGCCACAATTTTTTCCAACCAAGAATTTTTAATACTACGAAAAGCAAAAAATTACACAAAAAAATCACTCGGATGCGAGGTTATTCTGCAACCAAAACTCATGGCACATTTTCAGTGGCTACGGATCTTGATGCAGACGAAACACGAGCACAATACTTGCCTGTTTTTGACGCTGAGATCACATTTGATGTTCTCCGATTTGATCACAAACTGCGCGATGGGGCAGTGCTTGGCAGGGATTTTCATCACTCTGGAGAGTGGGAGTCGCGACTCGGTGAGAGTCTGTGTGACGTAGGTGAGCCGCTCCATGTCCGAGCCCTCCGCGAGCCTCGTTCTGGCCTGCAGCATCCGGGCCGAAGTGTTCGGGGGAGCGGGAGCCTCCAGGTTCATATCCAGATAGAGGTCCATGTCGCAGCCTTTTTCACCTAAACCGGTGACCGATGACCCGAATTGGTGAAGTACGCAACCTACGAAAAATGAGGACAGCTATATGATATGTAGATCTTCATTATAATTTTAATTAAACAAATTTTGATTACAATTTTTATATGTCACTTTAAAGGCCTGTTTCCATTGGCTGACGAAAACGGTATAGATTTTTTGAGTTCCCCTAATAGCCTGTATCCATTGGCCGTCACTGACCTACAGTCAGGAACCACCGACAAACCTTTAGCACAGCTGACGCAAAATGGAAATGGGCTTTTAGGAGAACTAAAAAAATCTATACCATTTTCGTCAGCCAATGGAAACAGGCTTTATAGGTAGCATCGGTTGGGAATAGAAGTGTACTTCGCCTTGTATAAAAAAAAACACCCAACCCATTGAGCGATTCGATAAACCAAATCTCCAGTTAAATGAGTAGAGCTAGATGATGTGCAGATCTCCCTTAATAAATAATCTGTTTCCACTCCAAGCTTGATAAATACCCCGATAAGTAAATGAAACGAAGTATCACCTGGCAGGCGGTTGTGAAGGACTTCTTGCAACTTGTCCTTAAGTTCTACGCGCTTGACAAGATCTTCTCGTCTCAAGGCCAAAGTCTCCTCGAGATCCAGGATCTGCTTCGCTACCTATGAATAAAAATTGCGACATTCCTTTAAATCAGATTGTTTTAAACAAAAACTATATATATATATATAAATTTCAATGCTCGATTATCACAGTGGATGGATTGTAAACGATACACACATAGTAATAAACTTTTGTAATCACTGACTCTAAATTATTCTTCTGATCTTTCCTGGGTATATTTGAAAAATTCCAGCGACAAGTCTGATAATATGTCAATAGCATAACACTATTCAGAGGTTCAAAGATTTTTTTTGGGTAGTATTACGTAACAAGTTAACATAACAAATAAAAGGGTCGGTATAATTAATGGTACAAAGGTTTTCAAGGATTATAGTTAGCTCAAAATTGATGATAGAGTAATAGCATATACAGTAGTATATAACAAGCCTAGATATTATTCAGTTTCGGTATTGATTGTTTTTTATAAGGAATTTAAACATGTTCAAGATTTTACTTACTGACTGAGAAGATTTGAGCTTTGTCTGGACCTCCTCGAAGCTGACGGAGGATGTCGGACAGGTGGAGATGGGTTCGGCATTGTTCGGAGGACGGAAGGGCTTTGGTCGTCTCGGCTTCACGAGGAGGTGATGATGGAACAGCGTGTGGCCTCCGCGCCTGCGCAGCGCAGACTGGGCCATGTCTCGCGTGGCAAACTCGATGCAGGCATATCTGTCCTGGTAGAAGAGAACCAGGTAAAGGAAAGTGACAGTGAATGTGTATTTATTCAGGAATATGTACTTATTCAGGGATGTCATTTGGGGTCAGGAAAAAGAGAGGAAATATTTTTGATGTGGAGTTCATTACATCAGAAAGACTGAGACAACATGGAAAGGACATCGTTATTGGCCATGTTTTTGGTGCGAATATGGGCCAAATTATTCATAAGAAAAAAAAAGTTTATTAACTGAAAATGAAAATAAGGATTTCTTGGAAAATTGGAAAACTGTCATCTCTGCTTATTGAGTTAAGAAAAGTTCGTGTAAAGAATAACCCGTGGCCTTCCACCATTTAGTCTGAAACCAGCTTCTCTTCGTGCATTTCGTCCTTACAGAATCCTTCTTCAAGTTTGATGGGCATGCGGGCAGTGGTGTGCCTGGACAGCCACGGGTTTCAGTAGTGTTACGTTCCAATTCCTCTATTTCAGAAGAATATGTGCACTTTCCCTTGGCCTAACTAATTATGCTGGCTCAAGGCCAGTTCATACTGTGCGACTGGGGGGTACCTCCAGTCTGAGACTGAGAATGGAGGTACTGCACTTGAAACTGGAGGTACGCCCAGTCACAAGGGAATATGCGCAGCTATATGTGTGAACCACCCCCCTGCTACTGGAATGTTTGCCACTGGGGGTACACTGGTATGCCCAGTGTCAGACTAGCGGTACCAAATATAAAACATGTTTGATTTTCAAAAACACTTGCGACTGGGCATACTGAGGTACGTCCAGTCTGAGACTGGGCATACTGAGGTACGTCCAGTCTGAGACTGGGCGTACCCAGTACATCCAGCCTCAGACTAGCGGGAATCGTGCAGTTCACACTGTGCGTTTTGCCGCGCTGCGCACTTGGAGGTACCTCCAGTCTCAGACTAGGCATACCTATGTACCTCAATATCCACAGTGTGAACTGGCCATTAAATCATAAAAATCCAAAAATCTTGACTTACCACATTATTTTGCAAATGGATACTTGTAATTTGTCCGTGTACTTGAAAATGCGTTGCCAGGTCTTCCTCAGTTGTCCGTTCAGGGAAACCTCTGATGTAGATCGACTTCTCCGCCTGGGCTTCTCGCTTATCCCTCAATGATAACATGGCCTTGTGTTTTTTGCCTTCCGTATGCTGCCATGGCTCTCCTGGTAAAATGAAAAAGGAGACCATAATAATGGTACACCTAGATATGTTTGTGGTGGTTAATATCAATATCTTCAACAAATGTATAGAAATTTCTACATGCCAAGGGTGCTTTCCTCAAGAAATCCAATTTAATGCCAAGCTACTGTCATTAATATTAACATAAAAATTAAAATTATTCACCACCCATTTGTATTTTTGGTGTTTTTTTCATTAATCTGTCTGTCGTGTGCTCATGAAAGCATAAGAGGTCTGTCAAGGTTAGAAAAGAGAAATAGCTGTAGCTTTCTGTTTAAGCTAATTGTTGGGAGAAATTTTTTAAAAAGGAGAAAGAAAACTGTTGAAAACTAATGTTAAAGCCAAAGGAAATGAGAAACAACGATACTCAAAACATGGTCTGAAGAAGCTAGATGTAGCAATGGATCTAACGAAAAATAAAGTCTCACAAAAAAAATTCAAAAAGGGTGAAAAATTTAGTTATTTTTTTGTTTGTTTGGGTTGTTTAGGGTCCAATATGTTCTATTAGAATTACTTTGGGTTTGATGGTGATCTATGAGATGAATCTAGGTCGAAATCTCACCCCTAAATATTTATTGAGGTGAGAGTTCTTTTACCTCCCAAACTACATAGACATGGTATGAGAAGGATTGGCCTTTGATAGAGCAGTAAATCTACAATTGCAATCTACAATCCACAATAGATGTCAGCAAAGAACTTGTGTAGCCAGTGTGATTGCTGATGATAGAAAACCACTGTGTAGTGGCGAATTATTTGTGGTTATGTTTGTTGATTGGATAAAAACAAAATAACGAAGAGAAATATGAATACCACGGTTTTAAGAATACCTAGACACATATAATACCACGTTGAATGCATCGCTGAGATCAGGAGCTTTAATTTGATACTAAATACACATACCGTGATACGGTACCTGTCGTATCTGCAACCACAATACCGGTAGTCTTAGCATCTAGATCTACATCAGAATATCCGAGGTTTTCTGTACTAATCTAATCGCCTCCGCTGAGGCTATAAACGGGTGCAGATACGACAGTACCTTTCATAATTTCTATCGAGGTTCATCTTATAATAATCTTTTTTTAATTCTTCTAAAAACGTGTTTGCTGATGCGCGCGTTGATGAGTGGCCTAATAGTCCCCTTTTCACCTGCCACTAGAGACATCCCCATCACACTGATCTACATATTCCATATTACTGTTTGTATATTGAGAAATTAAAAAAAACCCCACAAATGTTCGAAAAAATATGATTATAATAGGTGGAAGCTTATTATGGTAAAAGAGCAGATCCGTGGTCTCTAGCTTATAACATAGGGAATCGCACTTTGCGGGCCCGATACCCGACGATCTTTCGCCGTTTTCGAACCAAACCATCGATTTTAACAGAATGAAAAGGCTAGATTTTGAATCAGGACATATTAATTACCAAAATACAAGCTTATTTACCTAAAACTAACCGTTATTTTCGACGATATGAGTCAACAAAGTCGTTATTCTGATTTTTCGAAAACGGCGCCATGTCAGTGTAAACTTATATCAATGCATAGCCGAATCACTCACTAAAACCTAACCCTAAACCTAACCCTAAACCTAACCCTACCCTAAAATAGGGTTAGGTTTAGGGTTAGCCTTAATCCTAACCCTAAAATAGGGTTAGGTTTAGGGTTAGCCTTAATCCTAACCCTAATGGGAAAAAACAGAGGTTTTGCCAGGAACCAGCTTAATTGAAAAAAGATCCGGCCTTTTTAAAATGAAAACAAAGTTACTAAAGATAATGTTCTCCAACCCATCCCGGCGGAAAAAACCGTTATTTACAGGTAAATAACATCGTAATTTGGCAATTAATATGTGGAGATTCAGATTCTGGCCTTTTTCCCGGTTAAAATATATAGTTTGGTTCGAAAACGCCGAAAGATCGTAGGCTACCCGGTGCGTACCCTATGTTTTAAGCTAGAGGCGTGGGTACCTATGTTTTAAGCTAGAGGCCACGGATCTGCTCTTTTACCCTTATGGTAATAACGCGTCAATATGGTGAGCTCAAGACACCCACGGTTTTCGCGCTGATATTGAGAGAAACATTGTGACAGGGGGCTCAAATTAGTATTGTACGAATCTCAGACGTTTCTCGGACTAATTGGAATATGCTCAAGATGTCAAGGTTAAATAGTCAGACTGGTCCGACCCTACTGGGTGTGAAACCAAGATTAGATGTCCATCTACCATATTATCGCCCATAAAACCCCGGTCTTAGCAGAGAACTAGGTACTTGGAGGTTTCAAATTCTGTTTGGACCATTTAATGACTTCTAAAACTGATACGCCAATCACGTTCTTACCATATACAGGCACTTTGCAAATCTCGCATATTCTGCTGGACATTTTTCAGTCACTTGACGCAGAGAAATATTGCTGGGTCTAGAAAGGTCTTTGCTGGACTTCTTCCGTTAGACACGTTCACAGTACGACGCCGCTGTGGTTCGACAATTGTCTCCGAATAAAGTATCAAAAACGTTACATTTATTATACAACAACGGTCCCTAAAGTATGCTGATATCATTCAACAGGGGTTCTGACAGGAGTGACTATTCTAACATGCGTTTTCTACCGGATATTCAAATTTTAACTAGGTTTTGATTGTTCTTCTTTGCTTCACATTGCGCTGGTTAAATATTGCATCTTGATAATATATACCGATACGCTAGACCAAGCGAGATACTTCCGGTTTTAGTTTGAGCGACATCTGGTGAGTAAACCGGTAACTATGTATACACTGCGCCGCTCCGGTCTAGCACTCTCATAGCAGAGATCCTGCGCTGTATTTCCCTGTGGCAAGCGCTAACGTCACGAAAAATCTGGGAGGAGAGTGGCTCCGCAGGTCCTCGAGCGGTGCAGTATGTCGCCATGTTTGGCTGGTTCCCGCCTGTGTTCGCCGCTGGTAGACTGTAGTTCGTCCCGTTGTCGCCAGGGCCAAAGTAACCCGAAGGTGGCGCGGTGCGTGGACGGACTACGCCGCTGGTTTCTCAGCCGTTCCTTCCAGCGGATACCCCAGGAACCAGTGTAGACGCCATGTCTTCCTCTTCGAGCAGTTGTTCGTGCACAGGGCCATGGTTTGTTCTCGGGGTAGAGGTAGTTTGGGATAAATAGGGTGCGGGGTATTTGTTTGGACCAAGTTGCTGGATTTGCCTTAACGCAGACATGTGTCTTATGTTTAGTGTTTTTCAACTTTGTTCATGTGTTATCAATTATTGAGTCTGAACACATGCTGTCAAGACAAGGAAGTGTACCGGTAGAACATGTGTTGGCCTATTTTCCCCTTTCATGTAGAGACATTCGTACCTCACACCTTGTGGGGTGTTAATTGTTGAGTTGTTGTAGTTTGTCTTATTTGTGGGAGTGAGGAAGGAAGAAGTCCGACACCATGATGCTGTAGAATGCAGTTTATTTTCCTGAACCTGTCATACTTCTGCTTCCACTCAGCCCAGTCTGTTGGCTTGTCAAAAGTAAATGATTTTGGTGTTTCGTATTTAGGCATCTTGACTTGAAGAACTGGCTGATGACAGGATATCACACATTTGACTATGACCAGCAGCACTTGATATTGACTATAGAGGTATAGTACTACTACAGGCTTAGAGTGTTCAGTCCAGTCTTACAATGACAGCATAGTCAAATGATATTGTGACTTCACTTAGCTGACAGTTGTAGTTGGTTCTTCAGATTCCCAAGCACTTATTTATTTCATGTTAATGTACCGTTGTGTACACGTTCCTATAATGATGTTGCTCAGGCTTGAATGGTCTTCTCTATAACTTGCTTAGCTGTACCTATGAGGCACGGTACTTCACACCCCACTGATACTGAGGCATAAAGATGACAAGTCGTGATAGGATATAATTGACAATACTTTAATGATATAAGTCTCTCGGTGGTAATGGTTTCATACTAACATGATGGTAATGGTTAAACTCACAAACCTTACAATATTGTACAGACCAGTATGTTGTCACATCCAAGGCACACAAGACACAATCCTCACTATAAATCCAAATACAGTTGCTGACAGTCTTGATGTTGAGAGACTGTTCCATATAGGCACACATGAACCATGTTCCACTCCAAAGATGTTTCAATGTCCACTTGTGTCTATGTCTTGGAAGAGTGCAGAAAGCTGGTTCTCTGCTGGAATCTCTTTCCAAGTCTTACGGTAGACTCCCTTCCCGGTGGTTGATGCCGTGTCGGTGTGGAGGCCGTTACCCTTCCTTTCTCATGTCATGATCGTGGACTGGCGCATGCTGACTCCAGCACCAGGTCCTACTCCACCCCCAATTGAACACATTGGACATTAAACTACCCAAACAAACAAAAGGGACTCCGATGGTGTTATTATTCTCATGTCAATCAACTAGGTGAGTTCAGCTTTTACAAGATTTCAGTGTGCATTGGGACCCTTCTTGGTGCTATCTTTATGGGACGAGCATAGGCAGTTACAGGCTGCTTCATACTCATCAGCTTGCTGACCCGATTGGTATGTTGCAGCGACTGATTTGCCATTGTCAGTATAATGTGACCGGCGGAGTGGTGTCAATGGTCTGCGGCACAGCTCTTCAGTGAGGCAACACTATAAAATGGGCATAGGGTCACACTGCTACAAGCAGACCCAAGTTGAGTTAGTATTCCTTTCAAGAACCAGATAGGTCAACCAATGAGTCGGTCTCAAAAGGACGTTACTAGCCTACCGAGACGTAAAACTTCACACACAAAAAACAAAACCCAGTCCAAATCTCATGCTCTTTTAAATGTGTGTGCCCAAGTTTCTCACCACCACATGCAAGTCTAATTGAATAAATTGTAATTTAAACTACCCAAACAAACAAACCACCACATCCAAAAATATTACAGAATTCCATTAAGAGCTCATGGACCTGTTCCATCTGCTCGTCATTGAGGTTGGCAGCTGTCCGTTTGGAGAGCTCTACCATTTCTTGCGCTTCACAGCTGGTATTTGCAAACTGATAAAGGTCAGGTGGTATTACCCTGTCTGCCTTCACAGCTGTTATATATCGTAGGCAAGCTCCCTTGTCAATCACTGCCTCTATTGGAGACTGATTTATCAGAGAAATTGGGATCTGTCCAGAAGAGGTACTCACCACAGCCCCACTAGCTGTTATCCCAAGACTCCCTTGTATCGCATCATTTATAGTAACAACACCATTGACAAAGGCCGGACGTTCTAGCAGAACTGCAGCGACCATCAAACCATGATGTGATGCAATGTATATATTTTGAGCTACATAAATCGGCACATGGTCTGATCTTGCTCTTGGTTGAAGGGGTAGCCCTCCACCCGGTTCTATGTCACTAGGGAGTTGGATGTCCATGTCAACCCAACTCCACTCCCACTGCTACCATGAAAAAAGTCATGACCCAACACAAGTTCTGGTCCCATGTCTGATGTCAAGAAGTGATGGTAAGCTGGCCCCAGCTTTGTGTGGAGTTCCAATCCAACTTTATGCGCTACTTTGAGTGGAGTCCCATTGAGTGCATATACTTTGTGGAACAGCCCCTCATTTGGATGGCTATACCTGCCTTTAAGGAGAGTGGTCCAGGAACCTCACCGGTCGTGACTTTATGGCTAACACCAATGGAATTATATCAGTCCACCTGAGTTGGATCAACAATCCCTCCAATTCCCCAGCCTAGGTCTGTTCGCTGATCATACAGTTTATTGCTGGTAGGAGGGATGACATCTCTGGGTGCTAATGCATGGGGACAGTTGCAGCCTCTCAGCAAACCAACTTTGCAATCTGCCAGTGGCATCAGCTTGTCAGCAATACCTTCAAGGTGTGGCCATTGCTTGGCCACTTCTGGTGTTGGGATGTGTGAACGGTTAGCTGGCATTATTTCTCTTGTGAAGGTCACAGGAAGTGAAATTTTCAGGTCACTGCAACATCCTCTCACCATAAGCTAAGTTAAGTTTTTTGCTTTCAATCTTTGGACATTATGCAGGATGCCACTAAAAATGTACCTCTCCTTTTCAATTGCAATTTTCAAAGCCCTCATCTGCAATAGCTCCAGAGGAATCTTCATTTCTGAGTCATTCCTTCTCACCAGGTATACACAGGGGCTCTCAAAATATGGATATGTCCTCATTCCAACCCTGCATAGTGCAACAGGGTTTACTTTGTGGTCATTTTCATTCATCATAATGACCACTTCACAGCATTGTTTGCTACTATATAATGAAGGTATTGTTTGGCACTTCATCCATGGCAGTGTCTCCTAAACATCTCTCAACTTGTTGTGATGTTCCGTTTAGATGTGTTTCTTGGATGGCGGTTATAGTGATGTGCTTGTTTTGAATGTCTTCTATGAGTTGTTTTTTTGCTCCACTCTTCAAAGTTTGGATGTTGCAGGTCCCTATCTTGATGGTATTTTCTTCTATGGGGCCTTGTTATTGCATTTCTTCTTTGGTAGTGGCTTGGAAAATGATCTTGTCGACAGTTCCTCCATGTGGAGGTGTGCGGCATCACCCTTACGCTCCAAACCTGGCGTATGTAAATCATCTACCCACATAAGGATAATGATCATGTTGTCATCAGTCTCCTATGAGGGGTTCGCTACAAATCATCGCTCAGTACAGTGAATCTCCTGTTATAGAGATATGTGTGAAGACACTTGATCCCGAATGTTGTCGCAAACGTTTCACAGTTATTTTTGCAATGGTGAGTGATTTGCTTGCAAATGCTACAGGCCTGGTCTCTGTTGAGTAGTTACCATCCTGTAGTAGTGCTGCTCTTAGCTCAGGATGGCAGATCAATCTTAATATCCTGGCTCATGTTAAGACCAAATGGTAGCTTACTGAACTTGTACATGCCGAAAGGTGTCCTGGAAGTGGTGAGCAGTTGACTCTCCTTGTCCAGTTCAATGCTCCAGTACCCAGCTTCGGCATCAAGTTTGCTGAAGTACTTTGCTCTGTGGAATTATCTCTTCCAGTGTAAGTATCTTGTGTCGGCATCTCCTCAGTGACTGGTGGTGGGGAGTTTGCTTGTAACCCCAAGGGTGTAGGACTTTGTGGGTTCGAGTCTCTGCCCTCTTTGGCACACTTTCCGCAGACTGCCTGCCTATTGCATTTTTTCCCAGTGTGGCCAAAGCAATGGCATTTGAAACATCTCATCGGCGATGGGATATTTTCAGCCACCTTGATTACTTGGTAGCCACACCTGATTTCTTTAGGAGGGACTGGGCTGTCGAATGTCAGCACATAGGTGGCTGTGTCCAACATTTCCCCGTTTCTCCTAAGTTTCATCTGGTGGACATGGGTTACCCCTTGTCCACTTAACTCTTCCCCGATCTCCTCAACGGGGGTGCCGATGAGGTCTCTCCATCTGATGACGCCCTTGGAGGAGTTCAGGGATTTATGGATTGATGCCTTGACTGGCATCTTGCCAATGGTTGACAGTTTCATGAAGGAGTGAGCTTGGTTTTGCTGCTCAACCTAATTGAAAAGCATGCCAGATTTGGTTTTGGCAATGTGCTTAACATTACCACCTGCAACATTGGCTATTGCTTTACTTATGGCAAAGGGGGAAACCTTTGCCAATGATGTTCCCGATTTTCTTTCAGCAACAAGGGCACGTGGCCAATTCCTGTTGTTGAAGCGCCATGGATCATTTTTACTGTCCAATTCCAGTCCAGTCAAGTCTAGTTGAACAAATGGGATGTTAAACTACCTAGACAAAATCCATTCCAGTCTGTTTTCCGTTGTTTTTCATTGTTGTTTGGTTTGGTTCCACTGGCATTAACCCACCAACCTCGGAGTGCTGATGGGTTTGGTGATGAGTAAGCAATTTTTAGTGCTTATTTTCTTGTCCCTTCCCCAGTCCAGGGGTGAGCAGCGCTGATGCCTAAATAGGACCTGCTCAGTTACCTGGGGATTCATACTGCCAGGGCTTCACAGTATGCCGGTAACCTGGGATGACCGAAGTCCACTGTTACTCCTCGTTTATCCTCTACCAAACAAACAAACCCAAACAATCGCAAGCCATCAAGATAGAAGTATATCACTAATATGCTCACTATGTCCATCTTCGGTTTCGTTGTGGTGTATGCACCCTAGAAAGCAGGTACTATACTCATCGACTGTTTCACAGGTGCCTTGCATCGCTTTTTCAACCTTTTGGCAGAACTGCTTGATTTCAGTCAGTGCTAAGAATTTCTTTGATAACTCCTCCTTGATGCTAACCCAGGTTCTAGCCTAAGGAGGTTCTTTGGCCTTGAATTCCTCCTTAGCCAGTGTAAGTATCTTGGCAAGATCACTTCAGTGAGGCAGCACTATAAAATGGGCATAGGGTCCCACTGCTACAAGCAGACCAAAGTTGAGTTAGTATACCTTTAACGAATTAATATAATAGCCTAGACCATAGTTGCAGGTACAATTGTTTAATTTGAGCTTCACATACACCTTATATTGGTATCAGTACAGTGGTAGTTCCAGAGGGTATGAGATATTGGTTGAGATTAGAGATACATGGGCCACTCATGACTAGGCCACACCTATTCCAGCTGGGCAGGGCCACCACGCTGTCTATGTGGTGTAGGAAGTAAAAGAACTCTCACCTCGGTAAATGTGTAGAGGTGAGATTTCCACCTACATTCATCTCATAAATTGGACGTTAAACTACCCAAACAAATAAACAAACAAACCTCAGTGGCTTGTTCAGTTTTTTCGTGTCTGTATCGATTTCAAAGGTCACCTGTTTATTATTCACACTACAAGAAATACAATAGGGTTTTACTGAGGAGGTACGGGTGGCTCTAGTACTGAATAAATCATACTGATCTGGTTTACTAGACACTGGTGAGGTTGTACAGGACTCCACATAATTTGTATTTGCTTGCCTGCACACTTTAGCAAAATGGTTATCTCAAAATGGTTATCTCAGTGACATTTGTTACAGGATTTGCCCCAGGCTGGACAGTCACGAGCACAGTTCTCATGGGTGTTACCACCACAATCTGGGCAAGCAGAGGGCTTTTTCCCTTTGTTTTTACCTTTACCATAGCTTTGGAATTTACTACCACTTTAACCACCAAACTTGTAACTGTTTGTATAGTTCACTTTGTTTACTTGTGGCTGCGAAGGGGCAGTCTGAAGGGTCGCAGACATAACTTTACGCTGAGCCACCGTCGACTCGATTCCACGGGCGTAAAGCTTCAGGTTGTCAAGAGTGATGTCGATGTTCATGAGACCCTTCTCGCAAACTTTATTGTTCGAGCACTTCTTGATCAGCTGCCACTTCACCTTGGCCTTGATGGCTTCATCATCGGCAAAGCTGCAGTACTTTGCCATCTTGTGGAGTCTGGTGCAGAACTGATCCGCGGTTTCTCCCGATTGCTGAGTGGCCTGGCGGAACTGATACTTTTCAAACTCAACATTTCGCGCAGGTGCAAAATGCGTCTCGATCTTATTTTTAACTGCCGCATAGGGGTCAGCGTTTTGTATGTTCAGTGCATCAGTGATATCATTAACCTCCTCCCCCGCATACAAAATAAGGGCACAGGTACGCTTGCCTGCCTCGATACCCTTGAACTCGGCGAAATGTTCGAACCGACGCACCCACTTTTCCCATCTGAGAGCAGCAGTCTCCATAGGTTGGACAAGGAAAGTGGGCAGGGCAATTTCACAATTGGCTGCCATGACTGGTCTTGTGAAAATGACAGGGAGGATAAATCACAGAATGTCACTATTCCTAATATTTATCCCAATATGTAGGTTGGCCTTGTACTGTTCATCAAGGGATGACACTCACAGTGATACCAGTTTACTGTCTGCAAGAAGGTTGCAGGGGTGACAGTTTGATACTGTAGTTGCAGTTGGCTGATGACACAGTTCACAGTTCACATAAAAATTTTAGCAACAAAACACAACTTTTGATAGGTTAAACTGTACTCAGAGGATGTTCTGGGTGAGCAAAGAAACTTCCAGTAGTCCTTGTCGGCATTTGTAGTGTTTGGGTGGTACTAGGAAGTCATTGAAGAGGCCTAGATGTTACTTCACTTTGCATCTTTATTTCGGAACCGGTGGGGTTGCGAGAATGTGCGTGGGGAAAGGGGGTGGGGTGTTAGCTCAGTGGTTAGAGCACCGGACTTGTAACCCCAAGGTTGTAAGACTTTGTGGGTTGGAGTCCCACCCCCAGCAGTGGTAGATTTACTGCTATAACAAAGGCCATCCTTCTCATACCATGTCTATGTGGTGTGGGAAGTAAAAGAACTCTCACCTCAGTAAATGTGTAGGGGTGAGATTTCTACCTGAATTCATCACATAGATTCGATTACCACCCTAGCGGTGTAAAAGAACCTTGAGAAAGTCTGGAAAGGACCTATAATGTTTGAATGGATGTAAAATCAAACCAAACCAACCAAACAAACAAATGTTCTTATCTTTAATTGCCTTTGTCAATCTCTCTTGTGTCTCCTTAAGCAGATCATTTGCTCCTTGATAATTCATAGTTAAACTACCCAAACAAACATGCTTTTAGGACAACATCCTTCAGGTATCAAGGAATCACTAACTTTAGACCCGCAACTGGCTGTAACAAAGTACATACACAAGTTGCAGGTTCATTATAGATGTTTACTGGTTGTACTTCTTCGTTGTGTTACATTGTAGTGTGTTCTGTGAGAGGCAGGCAGCACGAGGCAGCTGTTAGTACCCTGCCTGCTCCTCTCCCGTGGCCGGCTGGTATTCGACGCACCTACTGGATAAGGGATGCGGCTCTCTTTATAGGAGGCACGTTCCAGGCACATTCCACAATCTCCAGTCGTAGCCACACTCTCCACACATATTACACATTCTAATGGCCTACTGTGTTACATGGCTCTTCACTTCACCATAATAAAGAATATTATTGATCTTTGTCTAAGTAAGTCTAATGTAACATATTGGACATTAAACTATCCAAAGATATAAGGTCAATTGTGCTGGTTGCCAGAGTTGGTTGGTTGACAGTGCTGGTGGCTGGAGTCCATTGGTTGACAGTGCTGCTAGTTGGGGTTGGTTGGTTGCCAGTGCTGGTGGCCAGGGTTAGTTGGTTGACAGCGGTGGGGGTTGGTTGGTTGCCGGTGGGGGTGGGGGTTGGTTGGTTGACAACACTGGTGGTTTGAGTAGGTTAGTCGACAACACTGGTGGTTTGAGTAGGTTAGTCGACAGTATTGGTTGAAAGGAGTGGTTGGTCTGTCACATTTGATGGCAGGAAATCATCATCAGAGAAGATATTTCTATTGAATGGGTAGCAGCCACTGACAAGAAATCCAGCTTGGATGTTCTCCAGAGTGAACACCTTTAGATATGCTTTGCCTGCCAGTCCTGCGATATCATGAATGGTGATGGCATTTCCTGGGTTGGTTAAGATCCATGCATGCTGCATTAGAGTAGCGCTTGAAAGGACCATAGATTGTCCTGTCAAGTAGCTGCAACTTGTGACTGCAATGAGGGGGAAATGTTAGTACTACTACACCATTCTCTCTTGCCTTGTCCTCGACATCAATTTGCCCGTGTGTCTCATGGTTGTCAAGAACAACTAACACTGCCTTATCTAGAGGTCACTTGACGTGTTGTATGAGGTGTTCTAGGTATGACAAGAAGATTTCACTTGTCATCCGTCCTGACTTGTCCGCCTTGCCTATTGATGCAGGTGGAGCTCCTCTTAGAATGTATGCCCTGTAGTTAACTGGGGAAATCTGAACATGGATGGCACACTTTCTCCTTCATCCCCAGCAGTGGTTGATTTACTGCTATATCAAAAGCCAATCCTTCTCATACCATGTCTATGTGGTGTGGGAAGTAAAAGAACTCTCACCTCAGTAAATTTGTAGGGGTGGGATATCTGCTGACATTCATCTCATAGTTTCGGTCAAATCCAAAGAAAGTCTAATTTAACAAATTGGACGTTAAACTTCCCAAACAAACACTGTTGGCAAGGGCATTTACACAGTGCCCCTCGTTCCCCTGATGTTATCTGGCCAACTTATTTTGCACCAATGGGAGCCACGATCTTGCCTGATCTTTGCATAGTAGTCAGCCCTGTTTCATCAAGGTTGTACACCTTTTCAGGACCAAATCTGTGTCTGACAAAAACATCCTCCAGATTGTCAAAAAATGTGTCCTCATTGTGCCTGTTGAAGGCAATTGCTCGCCCAATGCTTGTAGATTCAGGCTTATATAGACTGAGCTGTGTTCCTTTAGCTATCATTTTCTTAGATTCTCGATCTCAGGTACTTAGGTCTTTCATTGTAACTGATCAGCCTTGCTTTGAGTTTCTCTAGTTTTAATATGACTGTCATTCACAAAGGCTGGGTTTAATTGAACAAATTGGACATTAAACTACCCAATCAAACAAAGGCTGGGAAAGATTTGTGTTCCCTTCCAGGGTCTACATCAAACAGTTTCTCTTCACTGTATTCTGTGATAAAGAGATCAATATCATCCTTGTAACCATGCCTCTTCCGGTACTTCTCTTGAAGTTTGGTTTCCGCAACTTGGAGGTGAAGGGCCTCATCAATCAACCATGCAAAAGCTCCAGCCATTCTCCCAGCCCGGAATGCAGATTTGTGACTGTAGTTCTCAAGTGCATGTCTGAGAGTGTTTGAAATGAGTGAAAGACAATTGTAGCAGCACTATAGAATGGGCATAGGGTCCCACTGTTACAAGCAGACCAATGTTGAGCAACTGATTTGCCATTGTCAGTATAATGTGACCGACGGAGTGTTGTGTTAATGGTCTGCGGCACAGCCCTTCAGTGAGGCAGCACTATAAAACGGGCATAGGGTCCCATTGCTACAAGTAGACCAAAGTTGAGTTAGTATACCTTTCAAGAACCAGATAGGTCAACCAATGAGTCAGTCTCAAAAGGACGTAACTAGCCTACCGAGACATAAAACTACACAAACAAACTGAACAAGCTACACATCACTTATATAAATGTCATCACCATTCAGTGGTGGTGGCCAGGATTAGTTGGTTGACTGGTGGTGGTTGGGGTTGGTTGGTTGCCGGTGGTGGTGGGGGTTGGTTGGTTGACAACACTGGTGGTTTGAGTAGGTTAGTTGGCAGTATTGGTTGAAAGGAGTGGCTGGTCTGTCATATTTGATGGCAGGAAATCATCATCAGAGAAGATATTTCTATTGAATGGGTAGCAGCCACTGACAAGAAATCCAGCTTGGATGTTCTCCAGAGTGAACACCTTTAGATATGCTTTGCCTGCCAGTCCTGCGATATCATGAATGGTGATGGCATTTCCTGGGTTGGTTAAGATCCATGCATGCTGCATTAGAGTAGCGCTTGAAAGGACCATAGATTGTCCTGTCAAGTAGCTGCAACTTGTGACTGCAATGAGGGGGAAATGTTAGTACTACTACACCATTCTCTCTTGCCTTGTCCTCGACATCAATTTGCCCGTGTGTCTCATGGTTGTCAAGAACAACTAACACTGCCTTATCTAGAGGTCACTTGACGTGTTGTATGAGGTGTTCTAGGTATGACAAGAAGATTTCACTTTTCATCCGTCCCGACTTGTCCGCCTTGCCTATTGATGCAGGTGGAGCTCCTTTTAGAATATATGCCCTGTAGTTAACTGGGGAAATCTGAACATGGATGGCACACTTTCTCCTTCATCCCCAGCAGTGGTTGATTTACTGCTATATCAAAAGCCAATCCTTCTCATACCATGTCCATGTGGTGTGGGAAGTAAAAGAACTCCCACCTCAGTAAATTTGTAGGGGTGGGATATCTGCTGACATTCATCTCATAGTTTCGGTCAAATCCAAAGTAAGTCTAATTTAACAAATTGGACGTTAAACTTCCCAAACAAACACTGTTGGCAAGGGCATTTACACAGTGCCCCTCGTTCCCCTGATGTTATCTGGCCAACTTATTTTGCACCAATGGGAACCACGATCTTGCCTGATCTTTGCACAGTAGTCAGCCCTGTTTCATCAAGGTTGTACACCTTTTCAGGACCAAATCTGTGTCTGACAAAAACATCCTCCAGATTGTCAAAAAATGTGTCCTCATTGTGCCTGTTGAAGGCAATTGCTAGCCCAATGCTTGTAGATTCAGGCTTATATAGACTGAGCTGTGTTTCTTTAGCTATCATTTTCTTAGATTCTCGATCTCAGGTACTTAGGTCTTTCATTGTAACTGATCAGCCTTGCTTTGAGTTTCTCTAGTTTTAATATGACTGTCATTCACAAAGGCTGGGTTTAATTGAACAAATTGGACGTTGAACTACCCAAACAAACAAAGGCTGGGAAAGATTTGTGTTCCCTTCCAGGGTCTACATCAAACAGTTTCTCTTCACTGTATTCTGTGATAAAGAGATCAATATCATCCTTGTAACCATGCCTCTTCCGGTACTTCTCTTGAAGTTTGGTTTCCGCAACTTGGAGGTGAAGGGCCTCATCAATCAACCATGCAAAAGCTCCAGCCATTCTCCCAGCCCTGAATGCAGATTTGTGACTGTAGTTCTCAAGTGCATGTCTGAGAGTGTTTGAAATGAGTGAAAGACAATTGTAGCAGCACTATAGAATGGGCATAGGGTCCCACTGTTACAAGCAGACCAAAGTTGAGGGACTGATTTGCTATTGTCAGGATAATGTGACCGACGGAATGTTGTGTTAATGGTCTGCGGCACAGCCCTTCAGTGAGGCAGCACTATAAAACGGGCATAGGGTCCCATTGCTACAAGTAGACCAAAGTTGAGTTAGTATACCTTTCAAGAACCAGATAGGTCAACCAATGAGTCAGTCTCAATAGGACGTAACTAGCCTACCGAGATGTAAAACTACACAAACAAACTGAACAAGCAACACATCACTTATATAAATGTCATCACCATTCAGTGGTGGTGGCCAGGATTAGTTGGTTAACGGTGGTGGTTGGGGTTGGTTGGTTGCCAGTGGTGGTGGGGGTTGGTTGGTTGTCAACACTGGTGGTTTGAGTAGGTTAGTTGGCAGTATTGGTTGAAAGGAGTGGCTGATCTGTCATATTTGATGGCAGGAAATCGTCATCAGAGAAGATATTTCTATTGAATGGGTAGCAGCCACTGACAAGAAATCCAGCTTGGATGCTCTCCAGAGTGAACACCTTTAGATATGCTTTGCTTGCCAGTCCTGCGATATCATGAATGGTGATGGCATTTCCTGTGTTGGTTAAGATCCATGCATGCTGCATTAGAGTAGCGCTTGAAAGGACCATAGATTGTCCTGTCAAGTAGCTGCAACTTGTGACTGCAATGAGGGGGAAATGTTAGTACTACTACACCATTCTCTCTTGCCTTGTCCTCGACATCAATTTGCCCGTGTGTCTCATGGTTGTCAAGAACAACTAACACTGCCTTATCTAGAAGTCACTTGATGTGTTGTATGAGGTGTTCTAGGTATGACAAGAAGATTTCACTTTTCATCCGTCCTGACTTGTCCGCCTTGCCTATTGATGCAGGTGGAGCTCCTCTTAGAATGTATGCCCTGTAGTTAACTGGGGAAATCTGAACATGGATGGCACACTTTCTCCTTTATCCCCAGCAGTGGTTGATTTACTGCTATATCAAAAGCCAATCCTTCTCATACCATGTCCATGTGGTGTGGGAAGTAAAAGAACTCCCACCTCAGTAAATTTGTAGGGGTGGGATATCTGCTGACATTCATCTCATAGTTTCGGTCAAATCCAAAGAAAGTCTAATTTAACAAATTGGACGTTAAACTTCCCAAACAAACACTGATGGCAAGGGCATTTACACAGTGCCCCTCGTTCCCCTGATGTTATCTGGCCAACTTATTTTGCACCAATGGGAGCCACGATCTTGCCTGATCTTTGCACAGTAGTCAGCCCTGTTTCATCAAGGTTGTACACCTTTTCAGGACCAAATCTGTGTCTGACAAAAACATCCTCCAGATTGTCAAAAAATGTGTCCTCATTGTGCCTGTTGAAGGCAATTGCTAGCCCAATGCTTGTAGATTCAGGCTTATATAGACTGAGCTGTGTTCCTTTAGCTATCATTTTCTTAGATTCTCGATCTCAGGTACTTAGGTCTTTCATTGTAACTGATCAGCCTTGCTTTGAGTTTCTCTAGTTTTAATATGACTGTCATTCACAAAGGCTGGGTTTAATTGAACAAATTGGACATTAAACTACCCAAACAAACAAAGGCTGGAAAAGATTTGTGTTCCCTTCCAGGGTCTACATCAAACAGTTTCTCTTAACTGTATCACTGTATTCTGTGATAAAGATATCAATATCATCCTTGTAACCATGCCTCTTCCGGTACTTCTCTTGAAGTTTGGTTTACGCAACTTGGAGATGAAAGGCCTCATCAATCAACCATGCAAAAGCTCCAGCCATTCTCCCAGCCCTGAATGCAGATTTGTGACTGTAGTTCTCAAGTGCATGTCTGAGAGTGTTTGAAATGAGTGAAAGACAATTGTAGCAGCACTATAGAATGGGCATAGGGTCCCACTGTTACAAGCAGACCAAAGTTGAGCAACTGATTTGCCATTGTCAGTATAATGTGACCGGCGGAGTGTTGTGTCAATGGTCTGCGGCACAGCCCTTCAGTGAGGCAGCACTATAAAACGGGCATAGGGTCCCACTGCTACAAGTAGACCAAAGTTGAGTTAGTATTCCTTTCAAGAACCAGATAGGTCAACCAATGAGTCAGTCTCAAAAGGACGTAACTAGCCTACCGAGACGTAAAACTACACAAACAAACTGAACAAGCTACACATCACTTATATAAATGTACAATAAGAGGCTATTATAGAATTGTTTTCTGAATGACATCCTCTCACCTTTGAATTCATTATTGAAGAATTCATTGACACGGTCCATTGCTATGTTTTGTCCAAAACCTTCCTTCGGGTTACAGATTCTATTATGCACAATCTCTTCTATCAGTCTAGGAGGTAGCCAACTGTTCATACCTTCATGAGAGGATTTTCAGCTTCATGTGAATTTCAGTTCTCAGTTTCATGCAATGTTATACACAGCAAGATTCATATATGGTGCTGTGTTCAATTTAAAAGCTTTCTCACAGAACAAAATAATAAAGATGTTGTTGAAGAAAGAAATAACTAAGGATACTCGATTTTTTAATTTTGGGTTGATTATATTTATCTTAAAATTGCCCTACATGTTTCAGCAGGAGGTCTGCCTTTGTAAGGGATTTCTTTATCTGATCAACCCCTAAAAAAGCTTTGATAAGAATGCTATGAGAAATTATAAGTAGGAATTCCCTCCAAGTAAACTTAGCTAGGAGGCGGTGACCAAGTATTAGGTACTTGTAGTGATTTCCTTCCCAAAAAGGGGGCATGTTTATCCGCCACATTGACCTCATAGCAAGGCCATCTCCTTCCCTTACTGCATCCCGTTGACATTGGTCCAGTAGGCCATACCATGTAACAGCTACGGCATAGTTCTTACTATATGTCACATGTGCTTCTGTAGTGAAGAGTAGGACATTTTCTGCTTCATTGAAGCAATGCATCACTTCTTTTTTGACATTACAGTGTTGAAATCCCTTTTGTAGCTATGCCAGTGTTCCTCTTTCATCACTACTATTTTCCAACAGCAGCCTGTTGAAAGTGTCCAACAAGAAGGCAAAAACTAATATTTCTTTCAGACCCATGTCTTTATTTATAATCAGTATGGTACAACTAGTGTTCAATAAACTAGTGTTCAATAAACTAGTGTTCTAAATAACAACAATGTATATTGGATTCCATTTGCAAATTCATTATCATTGACAAACCTTCAGTGAAATCAATTATGTACAGAAAGAATGAAGTATTACACATCTCTATCATAGACCTTTAGGCATCAAGTCTACATACCTGCAGCATGATAGAATTCCTGTGGGCATCATTGATCATTGATATCAGAAGCCTTGCCTTTCTGTGCATCAGTCATTCGCTCAACTGAGAGGCCATTTCCATGACAGGGCACAACTCTGAAGCTTCCATCCTTCCGATGTGGAACATACTTCTTTAGATTATTCCCATTGTCTAAGCTCTAGTGGAAAGATTTTCATCTATTGTTCGAAGAGCGATCTGCAATTAGAAAGTGTAGAGTTGTACATTTCTCTAATGATCATGGGAGAATAGTGAACTGCCCATCTACCTTTCTACCTTTGATGGATAAGAAATTCCATATTAGAGAAGTCGAGTTCATGTTAGGAGGAAGGGAGAAAGTTTCCATGCTTGGTACAGAGGTTGAGTCTATGTTAGGAGAAGTGGAGACAGTTTCCATGCTTGATGGAGAAGTCGAGTCCATGTTAGCTTCTGGTAGAAGTCTCTTCCACACACCGACCTTCTGCCTATGCCCAGAGAATACACGCAGAAGAAATGGCAGAGCCGTTGGAGCTCTACCCAAAACAACAAACTCCAAACCATCATACCAATGACTGATAAGAAGAAGCCAAACAACACAGGTCTTACAAGAAGTGAGATGACACGACTGACCCGTCTATGGATAGGCCACTCAAAGCTAACACATGGGCACCTCATGCGAGGCGAATTACAACCTATGTGCCAGCAATGCCACATGGTTCTCTCAGTGAACCATCTCATGTTATCTCGTCGGGCAACAAAAGGTCTAGGGACAAGTATCTGAAAGGTACAACGTCTATGCACAGTGTATTTCAAAACACTGATAAGAAAGAAATCCTGGCGTTCCTCAGGGAAACCAAGATCTTCGAAAAGCTCTAAAAGTATATCAGAAGGGAAAATTCTATCAGAACCCCCCTTGCTCCTCCAAGGAGCACTTGGAAACCCAGTCCGGTACGGGAGGTTGACCAAAACTGTCAGCCGGCTTGACCTGTAGCCAATCACAGGGAGCAGCCTCATACTCGTCAGCTTACTGACCCGATTGGTATGTTGCAGCGACTGGTTTGCCGTTGTCAGTATAATGTGACCGGCGGAGTGTTGTGTCAATGGTCTGCGGCACAGCCCTTCAGTGAGGCAGCACTATAAAACGGGCATAGGGTCCCACTGCTACAAGTAGACCAAAGTTGAGTAAGTATACAAACAATTGGATGAATCCATGATTGTAAATAATGAGGAAGTCTGGAAAGGACCTGTAACGGTTGGCCGGACGTAAAATCACACAAACAAACAAACAAACAAACAAACAAAACCATGTTAGGAGAAGTGGAGACAGTTTCCATGCTTGATGGAGAAGTCGAGTCCATGTTAGGAGAAGTGGAGAGTTTCCATGCTTGATGGAGAAGTCGAGTCCCTGTTAGAAGTGGAGACAGTTTCCATGCTTGATGGAGAAGTCGAGTCCATGTTAGGAGAAGTGGAAACAGTTTCCATGCTTGATGGAGAAGTCGAGTCCATGTTAGGAGAAGTGGAGACAGTTTCCATGCTTGATGGAGAAGTCGAGTCCATGTTAGGAGAAGTGGAGACAGTTTCCATGCTTGATGGAGAAGTCGAGTCCATGTTAGGAGAAGTGGAGACAGTTTCCATGCTTGATGGAGAAGTCGAGTCCATGTTAGGAGAAGTGGAGACAGTTTCCATGCTTGATGGAGAAGTCGAGTCCATGTTAGGAGAAGTGGAGAGTTTCCATGCATGATGGAGAAGTCGAGTCCATGTTAAGAGAAGTGGAGACAGTTTCCATGCTTGATGGAGAAGTCGAGTCCATGTTAGGAGAAGTGGAGACAGTTTCCATGCTTGATGGAGAAGTTGAGTCCATGTTAGGAGAAGTGGAGACGGTTTCCATGCTTGATGGAGAAGTCGAGTCCATGTTAGGAGAAGTGGAGAGTTTCCATGCTTGATGGAGAAGTCGAGTCCATGTTAGGAGAAGTGGAGACAGTTTCCATGCTTGGTACAGAGGTTGAGTCTATGTTAGGAGAAGTGGAGAGTTTCCATGCTTGATGGAGAAGTCGAGTCCATGTTAGGAGAAGTGGAGAGTTTCCATGCTTGATGGAGAAGTCAAGTCCATGTTAGGAGAAGTGGAGACAGTTTCCATGCTTGATGGAGAAGTCGAGTCCATGTTAGGAGAAGTGGAGAGTTTCCATGCTTGATGGAGAAGTCAAGTCCATGTTAGGAGAAGTGGAGACAGTTTCCATGCTTGATGGAGAAGTTGAGTCCATGTTAGGAGAAGTGGAGACGGTTTCCATGCTTGATGGAGAAGTCGAGTCCATGTTAGGAGAAGTGGAGAGTTTCCATGCTTGATGGAGAAGTCGAGTCCATGTTAGGAGAAGTGGAGACAGTTTCCATGCTTGATGGAGAAGTCGAGTC
Source organism: Alentia gelatinosa (assembly GCA_950022655.1). Taxonomy (NCBI): domain Eukaryota; kingdom Metazoa; phylum Annelida; class Polychaeta; order Phyllodocida; family Polynoidae; genus Alentia; species Alentia gelatinosa. The sequence continues at coordinate 3,752,022 of OX465592.1, read as the reverse complement.
CATGTTAGGAGAAGTGGAGAGTTTCCATGCTTGATGGAGAAGTCGAGTCCATGTTAGGAGAAGTGGAGACAGTTTCCATGCTTGATGGAGAAGTCGAGTCCCTGTTAGGAGAAGTGGAGACAGTTTCCATGCTTGGTAGAGAAGTCGAGTCCATGTTAGGAGAAGTGGAGAGTTTCCATGCTTGATGGAGAAGTCGAGTCCATGTTAGGAGAAGTGGAGACAGTTTCCATGCTTGATGGAGAAGTCGAGTCCATGTTAGGAGAAGTGGAGACAGTTTCCATGCTTGATGGAGAAGTCGAGTCCATGTTAGGAGAAGTGGAGAGTTTCCATGCTTGATGGAGAAGTCGAGTTTGTGTTAGTAGAAGTGGAGACAGTTTCCATGCTTGATGGAGAAGTCGAGTCCCTGTTAGGAGAAGTGGAGACAGTTTCCATGCTTGATGGAGAAGTCGAGTCCATGTTAGGAGAAGTGGAGACAGTTTCCATGCTTGATGGAGAAGTCAAGTCCATGTTAGGAGAAGTGGAGAGTTTCCATGCTTGATGGAGAAGTCGAGTCCATGTTAGGAGAAGTGGAGACAGTTTCCATGCTTGATGGAGAAGTCGAGTCTATGTTAGGAGAAGTGGAGACAGTTTCCATGCTTGATGGAGAAGTCGAGTCCATGTTAGGAGAAGTGGAGACAGTTTCCATGCTTGATGGAGAAGTCGAGTCCATGTTAGGAGAAGTGGAGAGTTTCCATGCTTGATGGAGAAGTCGAGTCCATGTTAGGAGAAGTGGAGACAGTTTCCATGCTTGATGGAGAAGTCGAGTCCATGTTAGGAGAAGTGGAGAGTTTCCATGCTTGATGGAGAAGTCGAGTCCATGTTAGGAGAAGTGGAGACAGTTTCCATGCTTGATGGAGAAGTCGAGTCCATGTTAGGAGAAGTGGAGATGGTTTCCATGTTTGATGGAGAAGTCGAGTTTGTGTTAGTAGAAGTGGAAACGGTTTCCATGCTTGATGGAGAAGTCGAGGTCATGTTAGGAGGAAGGGAGAAAGTTTCCATGCTTGGTACAGAGGTTGAGTCTATGTTAGGAGATGAAGGTGTCAGGCTCATCACAGTACATCATCTTCTCTGACTCCAGGTCTTGCTTACAGGCTTTATGCCAGCATGATCCAAGAAACCCTGTGATACAAGCCATAAGAGAATCATATGCAGAACTAAAAGAAAGAGACAAAGAGGTAGTCTTCTGTTGGCTACCCAGCCTATGCCCAGAGAATACACGCAAAAGAAATGGCAGAGCTGTTGGAGCTCTACCCAAAACAACTAACTCCACACCATCATACCAATGATTGGTAAGAAGCCAAACAACACAGGTCTTACAAGAAGTGAGGTGACACGACTGACCCGTCTACGGATAGGCCACTCAGAGCTAACACATGCGAGGCGAATTACAACCTATGTGCCAGCAATGCCACATGGTTCTCTCAGTGAACCATCTCATGTTATCTTGTCGGGCAACAAAAAGGTCTAGGGACAAGTATCTGAAAGGTACAACGTCTATGCACAGTGTATTTCAAAACACTGATAAGAAAGAAATGCTGGCATTCCTCAGGGAAAGCAAGATCTTCGAAAAGCTCTAAAAAGTATATCAGAAGGGAAAGTTCTATCAGAACCCCCCTTGCTCCTCCAAGGAGCACTTGGAAACCCAGTCTGGTACGGGAGGTTGACCAAAACTGTCAGCCGGCTTGACCTGTAGCCAATAACAGGGAGAAGCCTCATACTCGTCAGCTCACTATAAAACGGGCATAGGGTCCCACTGCTACAAGTAGACCAAAGTTGAGTTAGTATACAAACAATTGGTTGAATCCATGATTGTAAACAATGAGGAAGTCTGGAAAGGACCTGCAACGGTTGACCGGACGTAAAATCACACAAACAAACAAACAAAAATATTAGATTAGACATAGACTCAAATGCATGGGTCTGCAGGTAACAAAATTGAAAACTAGGTTGAATATCATTATTATTTGTAAACATTGTAACTTATAATTTCACTTTTCTGTGCCATTATCACTGAATGTTGATGTGGGAAGTGCCATTTGACCACATCCTGAAAAGTATTACACATTCTTCACCAGGATACAGCTTTTTAGAACAACCATCGTCTTCTTCAACATTTCCTCAAGTTTCCATGCTTGATGGAGAAGTCGAGTCCATGTTAGGAGAAGTGGAGACGGTTTCCATGCTTGATGGAGAAGTCGAGTCCATGCTAGTAGAAGTGGAAACGGTTTCCATGCTTGGTAGAGAAGTCGAGTCTATGTTAGGAGAAGTGGAGATGGTTTCCATGCTTGATGGAGAAGTCGAGTCCATGTTAGGAGAAGTGGAGATGGTTTCCATGCTTGATGGAGAAGTCGAGTTTGTGTTAGTAGAAGTGGAAACGGTTTCCATGCTTGATGGAGAAGTCGAGTTCATGTTAGGAGGAAGGGAGAAAGTTTCCATGCTTGGTACAGAGGTTGAGTCTATGTTAGGAGAAGTGGAGACAGTTTCCATGCTTGATGGAGAAGTCGAGTCCATGTTAGGAGAAGTGGAGACAGTTTCCATGCTTGATGGAGAAGTCGAGTCCATGTTAGGAGAAGTGGAGACAGTTTCCATGCTTGATGGAGAAGTCGAGTCCATGTTAGGAGAAGTGGAGACAGTTTCCATGCTTGATGGAGAAGTCGAGTCCATGTTAGGAGAAGTGGAAACAGTTTCCATGCTTGATCGAGAAGTCGAGTCCATGTTAGGAGAAGTGGAGACAGTTTCCATGCTTGATGGAGAAGTCGAGTCCATGTTAGGAGAAGTGGAGACAGTTTCCATGCTTGATGGAGAAGTCGAGTCCCTGTTAGGAGAAGTGGAAACAGTTTCCATGCTTGATGGAGAAGTCGAGTTCATGTTAGGAGGAAGGGAGAATCCATGATTGTAAACAATGAGGAAGTCTGGAAAGGACCTGCAACGGTTGACCGGACGTAAAATCACACAAACAAACAAACAAAAATATTAGATTAGACATAGACTCAAATGCATGGGTCTGCAGGTACCAAAATTGAAAACTAGGTTGAATATCATTATTATTTGTAAACATTGTAACTTATAATTTCACTTTTCTGTGCCATTATCACTGAATGTTGATGTGGGAAGTGCCATTTGACCACATCCTGAAAAGTATTACACATTCTTCACCAGGATACAGCTTTTAAGAACAACCATCGTCTTCTTCAACATTTCCTCAACTTGTCTTCCCGGCAGGTATGAGGGAAAAGGCACAATTCTCGCTTGGATGGTGACATCATGGTCATCGAAGTGAATGGCATCCACTCTGTTCGTTGCTGCAAATGCATTTGCCCACAGGTGCATTTTCTTCACTAAAACATATGTATGTAGACTATATCGCGATTTTTTGCTTTTTCCTGACATTCCAGAGTTTGAAGTTTCTTTTATCATCCTTATGTTTTTCACACATTTTCTTTTTGCCAAGAGTTTTATAACCGTCAACAGCATTCATGTCAGTGGTATCTTGGGAAGAGAAACCAAAAAGTTTTTTTTCGGAAAGGTAACGTCTGAAACAGTACACGCTTCACCAACATCAAGTCCATCTTTTTTCAGTGTGGACTGGGGAGCAAATCTTGAGACTGGCAGACTGGATATGCTTGCACACAAGCATAACTAAAGCGACCTGGGTGGGTGGTCTGCTGGGGTGGACATTATCAATCTGTTCAGCCTCTTGGTCGCCTCGCCTACTCGTGGTGCAGACCGGATATGCTTGCATGCAAGCATAACAAAAGCAACCGGGGTGGGGAGTTACCTCAGTGATAAAGAGCACTGGACTTTCGGGTCCCACTGCAGCCACTTTCTCCTTCACCCCCAGCAGTGGTAGATTTACTGCTATATCAAAGGCCAATCCTTTTCATACCATGTCTATGTGGTATGGGAAGTAAAAAAACTCTCACCTTGGTAAATGTGTAGGGGTGAGGTTTCCACCTAAATTCATTTCATAGATTCGATCAACACCCTTGTGGTGTAAAGGAACCTTGAGAAAGTCTGGTGAGAACCTGCAATGGTTAACTGGACGTTAAATCAAACAAATAAACCAAACAATTAATTTCATAATTATGAATGACATTTCTGACTAATATCCTCCCATATGATTATTACATAAATATATCTAGGTCATTCATATCATATATGTCATTTTGCTCGGTCCCTCCCTCCCTCCCTCCCTCCCTCCCTCCCTCCCTCCCTCCCTCCCTCCCTCCCTCCCTCCCTCCCTCCCTCCCAAGTTGACCCATCAGGGACATTTGTTTATTTTCAAATCTTGGCGCCATTTTCTAACGGTCATGTTAATTATGTAAGTAGGTCACACACCTCATTGTTTGGTTATTTTCAAATCTTGGCACCAATTTTTAACTGTCATAATCTTTATGAGCTAATTGCCTTTGTTCTATAGTGGATAACATCATACTTTATGAGTCACTCTGGTTGCCCTGGTTACTGCACCCCCTCCTTCCTTCCCTTCCTCCCTCCTTTGTTGACCAATCAGGGCTGTTTGTTTATCTTCAAATCTTGGAGCCGTTTTTAACGGTCATGACCTTTAATTGATAATTGCCTTTGTTCTATAGTGGATGACGTCATTCGTTATGAGTCACTCTGGTTGCCATTGTTACTGCATCAAATGTTGACCATTCAGGGCCATTTGATTATTTTCAAATCTTGGCGCCATTTTTAACGGCCATGTTAATTATGTAAGTAGGTTACACACACCTTATTAATTATGGAACTAGGTCAAGGATGTGGCCTAATTCACAAACTAGGTCATGTTCTCCTTAATTATATATGTAGGTAATGACCTCCTTATTTATGTATCTAGGTCAATTGGTGTGACTATTTCGAACTAGGTCATGACCTGATTAATTATGTATCTAGGTCGCCCAGAAGTAACCTAGTTCCGGGGTCACTTAAAAACTAGGTCGGTCAGGGGGGCTTCTAGACCCTCAGATATTACTACTAATCTGACATGAAAAGACTAACAAAAACTTAATAGGCATATATACTCTTTTATTCTGAGAATATTAACATTAAATTCCAGGCATAGTAAATCCCCTTACTAGCAGCAATTTAAATGACATTTATTCGTGAAGCAAATAAAATTAAAAAAATACATTCAGGTGTGAGCATTCATTAAGAGTGCCCTTTGTTTCAGTTCATTCCGAAGTAAACTGCATTTACTGTCAGGAAATTGTTTTCATTACAAACCTTACACAATTTTAATTTATTCTGACACAAAAGTAGGACACCCGATGATATATATTGCATTTCTGAACGTTTAAGGGTTGGTAAATTGATGTGGAGTAGCAAGTATCCAATGTAGTTCAAAGAAAACCAAACGGTCACCACATATCTTTTTCATAAGATATATTAGTTTACATCTTGTTATCTTTAAAATGTAGATGGGTCGGGAATCTAAAAGATATCACTGGAATAATTTCTGATTAGGTTAGATAAAAGATTGGATAAGACTATTGCCAGTATCTAGGCTAAGAGTATCATTCCCCTAAAAGACCAATGCCTGTTGGTATATCTGTGGAAATTGGAAGCAATATACAATTATTTCCAATTTACCGGAATTTTTACTTTAAAGGCATATCGGACATTTTAATGTGAAAATAAAAGCCCATGTCTTCTTTTCTGAAAATTGAATACAATACAAGCATTGTATAGCACATATCTGACTTAAAAATCGGGGGTCACCGTGCTAGATTTTGATTTAGAGGTCAATATTATGATAATTCTATATTAAAATGTATATAGATTCTAAAAAGTTGTTTTTCACTTAGTAAAACCCATGCCATTTTCCTCAAACTTTCCCAGAATAAAGTATACGTATAGTACTAGCTATTTAGGTTTTATAAATCATAGGTCACCATCCTTGTTTTTGAAAGAAATGAAGAAAACCATATTTTTCAGTACATTTCCTATATAAATCAAGCAAATGAAAAAGGGCCTATTTTACCTATTGGATGAGGTCAAACTAGACAAAATTCAAATTTTACTCTTTTAAGTTTGGACTATGCCACAAATTATCAATTTCAATGGGTATATGGGAATATTTGAAAATCACCAGGTGGCGCCACCATGAATTGTAGGATATGCCTTTAAAAGCTGATATTGAGATGCACAGTGACAAATGAAGTTAGAAAATCGTAAAATGAGTATTTCTCGACAAAAAAAGAGATGGCACTTCAGTAACGAGATAGTCACAGTCAGGATATCAACTACAATTATCTGATATAACTAACAAACATGTATGGCACAATAGTTTACATTTCAGCAATAGAAATGGTACAAAACGTTAGGAATAGGAATTCAAAAGTATTCCATTAGTGATTTTCTTCTTTATAAACACTTCGCCCATGAAAAAGCCCGATTATCTTATACATTGGACTACTTGTTGTAAAAGAAACACCCCTTTCCACCTCAGTTTAGATGAGGCTATGTCTTTATTTGACATTTCGTTCTAGATTTTTGTAGAGAAAAAGAAAAACTTTTCCTTCGAGACCAAAGCTATGAAGACAGCAACCCGACTATTATGCATGATCACACCATTGCCCGATGAATCCGTCGGGTCGGTCAGAATCGGGTCGCTGTACGCACTCCACAGACCCGATTTTAATCGGGTCGGGCATTACTAGCGTTGGGGTAATGACTGACGGTCTTTTAGGCCTCGTATATACAGTGTACATACCTTTATTATCCATCGTATACAAAGTCCCCACTGAGAATGTATGGGAACTCCGTGAACCACCATCCATTATATAAAATCTGTCAGATACCATAACTGTGGTATACGGCCTCAAAGCCATGATATATACGGGAAAATAGTCCCTTTATGCTGTAAACCACTCGAGGTTGACATTGGAATACACTCGCTAATGCTCATATATTACTACGCGTCAACCACTCGTGGTTTAGGACCGCATATCCACAAAAACCATTATTTAGTGTCATATTTTCACTGACATTTCACTCCGATCTATCATGGTGATCTCTAATGGGCTACGAGCTTTCTAAACCCTGCATCATACGATTATAGGGAGCCAAAGTGAACCCGCTGCAACCACAGATAGCCGGTCACAAAATACCATTTCCGGATATAGGCCCTCAGTACTTTGACTATGTAGGTTAGAGATTATGTGTCATTCTCTAATCTTTTAGATCCAAATTTTTAATAAACTTAACAACTGTCATCATAGTTTCGAAACAGAGTTATTCAGAGACGATAGGAGTAAACTACACTTCAAAAGTAACAAAAGAGACCAAAAACGAAAGTCTAGCCTCAAACCCCCATAGGTTTAGCACTAAGCCTCGTTCATGCGGGCCACCGGAAATGGTGTTTAGTAAACGGGTATCTGTGGTTTCAGTGGGTTCACTTTGGCTCCCTATAAGATTATAGTGAGCCTAAGTGAGCAAGTCTGTGGATATCACAGGGGTTTTTCCTACAGCCAGGACTGGAAGTTTCCTACAGTTTTTTTTGTAGAAGTTTTACAGGAAGGGGTTCTCAGAAAGCACCACCCGAGCTTCCGACGGTGGAGAGGAACTTGTAGAAAACTGCGAAGAAGTCGCTAAGATATCCTCTTCATCACCAGTTTCCATGGCAACGTTATTTTCTCCCATACCTCCGGATATGTAACTCCAAGGCCATGGTTTCACCCATCCCTGTAACAAAAAGAAAACAGAACATCGACCTTAAACGATGATATTTCACGATTAGTATGAACAGATTTGGGAGAAATTGAAATAAACACCTCAAAGAAAAAAAAATTCATCAGAAGAGAGGTTTTAAATGATGGTATCCAATTGTGAATTTTCCCCCGAAAAAATCGGGGCCCGATTTACGAAAATCGGGGCCCCGATTTCCTTCAGGGAGTTCCGACCTACAATTGTGAGGTTGAAATAGGAAATTCATAAAAACTGCTCGGATGTAGTACATTTTGGAGCAATAATTGTAGTACACAATATCTAATGTGAAAAGATTATTGACCAATTAGAAATTGAAAAGCTTCAAGGTCAGATTCTTAATAAGTCCTGTTGCTGTTAATTCAAACGGATCAACCGCGTATTTAATTGCTTATTTAAGCTACATGAATTCAGAGGTATGAACAACCTAATACATTAATTTGAGTCATTAAAGACAAATGCGGGTAGGTATCGAGGCGCCCCCTGGTTTAACACTGGTGCTGCCATATGGTGTCATGAAAATGTAGCAGTTTCCCATAGACATCAATAGTTAAGCACTTACCTTCTTCAAATGGCCTTCTCATTGAAATTAGCATGGTGACATAGTATTTTTATAGCATTTCTTATTAGTACATGTTCCCAACTATCATAATCCAGAATTATTTGAAGATAGCAATAGAACATCAGTGTCATTTGGCAACAAAGTCAAAATATTGCATTTTCCCATAGACACCAATAGTTAAGCACTTACATTTTCAGATGGCCCTCCCATAGAAGTTAGCATGGTGACATGCCATTGTTTTTGCATTTTCTCATTGCTGATATATGGAACTTATATTATCATGAGTTATTTGCAAAACTCAATAGAATTTAGAAATCGCCCAACTACCAGCATTTGGCTTTAAGAAGAATGTATAGTACTTTTCATACATGGATGACCCAGGGGCCCGTTTAATAATCTAGGATTGTACATGAAGCCCCTTTTCTGTACCTTGTACAGGGGTTATTGTTTCATAATATTTAACTGTGTTTGCTAAGACAGTCTTAGCCGTCCATAAGTGTTGAATAAAGTTGACCCACATCGTCCCTTGGTCTCCTTGGCACACAGAAAAGGGTCTTCATGTACGAACCTAGTTTATCCAACAGGCCCCTAGATTTTTCTGAATGATATGTTTTGACTTGTTCTGATAAAAAACCGCTAACAATTAAATAAACTCCAATATTATGGCGTTGTGAACCAGTTAAAGGTTCTGGAATATCGTTCTCGTTATTAATAGAGACATGACAAGCTATCATAATAAAACATTACCTCAGGGTGATATATCCATGTAAATCTCATTATCCTTGCAGCAAGATTTAATATAAAAACGTCAATAATGTTAAAACTGTCGACTACTGAAGCCTCGTCAAAACACTAGATCGAGCAGGTAGGGTTTCACACAAGAATAGAATCTACACAATCCATGCAGCTTCTTGCTAAGATCAGAAGGTAGAAACAGCACAGGCATTCACATGAAATGAAATGTAGACACATTTGTTATTTTATACCTGTGCCAATATGTTACACAAATACCAATCTTTTGTAGGGTATTGGTAAAAAGATATATACCAGCAGAGTCTGGTGGTATAAAAAGATGTACCACCCTACTTTGAATACATGTTCTGATTGGCTGAAAAAAATCACACTGACCTACTTATGATGTACTGGCAGTGACTTGAGGCACTCCGCTAATTTATGCACGCAAAGGATCATGGGGGTTGCTTGGAGAGTATTCCACACTTGACTTTCAGGAAGATGTCAACAGATATGAATCCAGCTAGGATGTCGTCACATTTCCAAATGTAGTTCATCAAATACTTATAGTTGAAGGTATAATAAAGTATAAATATATTACTTTACTGGTATGTACTTGTGTACCTTGTTTCTTTCGAAAAAATTATTACTCGTAAAATGTCAGAAAGCGACTAATTTTGGAATTACATGCATTTCAATACACAAATACTGGCATAGAATTTCACTGGTATGCCAGTTTTTGAATTGAATCATTAACATTTATATTTAAAAAAACCATTGTATGCATTAACCAGAGTTTGATTTTCAAAATAGACAAAGAACTAATAGAAAGGAGGACATAGTTATATCTGTAATTTGTAAAATCTGTAATTTAACCATTTTGTAATTATGACAACAAAAAGAATGGACAAACAATGTACAATAATATTGAACCACTTTATTACAGTAATATTGCCATCATTTGCCTGTAAGTGAGTCTTCCTGTCGACTACAGTCTCTTTACGACCCAATATATAACGTCCGATAAGATTAAAATAATAGACACAGAGAGTAGTTTTGTTATGATTATTATCCTAATCTAGATTGATTTCATTACAAAGGAACGCACTAGATTGCTTGCCATCTTGAGGCATGTCAAAATAGTTCATATTTAAGTATGGTTTCTTAATAATATTACGATTTTTTTTAAAGAAATCTTGGAAAAAGTTAATTATTAAGAATTTAAATTACACTTTCAACCTTCAAATCAGGGAAACTTGGGTCACTTATCTATCTTATCTATTCACATAGTGAATATAACTCGGAGTTCCTCGTCTTTATCTCGTGTATCTGAGATACTTCTTGCCCTTACATGACCCAATTTATCATAGCAGACCCTGAGTCGCACTGGCACGAGCTGCGGAAATGCGGTCTGAAGGGTAAAACAGTTATTTTTGCGAATTTGAGTTTCCGACAGATTCCTTTCATTTATAATGAAGTAAATGTGTTAATGTAACATTTTCAGCATTTTAAGAAGTCCTACATCGCTGTTTTGTGGAGAACGAATGCAGTGGAGGACACTTGTACTCTGGGCCTTTTTAACGTTTAAAAAATAAATAAATTACTTACAGGAGGGATAGCGATTCATACAAGGGATCTATGGAAAGGTATTGAGCTGCTCTATACCATGGAATAGCGAACAAAAAATGTGTGATTTGCGACATAAGTTCCACTATGATAAATTGGATCACATATGCTCAGGTTCACCATTTATTACTGGTTAGAGGGGAAAGTGTCGTATACGATTATCGTAAAAGAAGGTACACAACATATGCTATCTATTCATATTGCTCTGGGTGAAAAAAGAAATAAAAACAGGAATATCAACAGCATGCAGGTTCAGTTTACACTTTGAGCAGAGCAGCTATCATTATTATTTTAATTTTTCTTAATTTGTAAATACTTCATTATTTTCAAGACAGCGGCACCCTGTCAGAACTAGGGGCCTGTTTAGTAATCTAGGATCATACAGGAAGACCCTTTTCTGTACCTCGTACAAGGGTTGTCGTTTGATAATCTTCAAGTTTGTTCTTTAAGACGGTCTTAGCTGTCCATAAGGTCATCAATAAGTGTTGAATAAAGTTGGCCCACATCGTCCCTGGGTCTCGTTGGCATACAGAAAAGGGTCTCCATGTCTGATACTAGATTATCAAACGGGCCCCTGCATGTGCACTGCACGGACGTGGTGAACGCGCATACGAGGGAGTACCTCCCGACATACTCCCAATGGCCGGAATACTTTTCAATAGAAGTATGACCTGTAATTCATTTTTACAGCGATGATTTTAATCATCGCTGTCAGTTGCAAGGGGAATTTATTAAAAATCATATTCATTCGCACTTGAGGAGTTCATACTCAGTACAAGGTTTAGTCTCACCCCATGGGGCATTTTCCCCCCATAGACTTAACATTGGGAACTCGTATCCAATGCCCATTGAATATTTAGAAAAATACTCAGTGGGGGGATTATGTCACAAAGGTAAGCCCATTAGTCAATGTGAGGGGTGGGATAAATTCAGAAATCAAGGGTCAGAGCTCGATCCCATCTCGTTTGAATCACTACGTGAATTACTTGTGAATTACTATGCGATTCAAACTCGTTAGGATACGAGCTCTGACCAGAAACTTTCATAGGTTTCCTCTATAGAACTCCATCCTAAATACTCTTAACAATTCCCTTTACACCTTCCTACACTCATGAATATTCATCATTTGGGAGTCGATGCAGTAAATGAGCTACGAGAGTAAGAAATGGACTGCACAATACACATAATCTGCTGATTGATAAAACAATGAGTCACTGAACGGCACGAATATATAAATGCGGTCTACTCAAAATAGTTAACATCTATAATTGGCTTTATAAGCAAAGAATTCTCTTAGGATTTGGAATTTGAAATAAAGCGTGGGTGAGGGGAAGGAGAAATAATTGCCTTTGAACACTTCTTTTGTAATAACATGTCGATTAGGAGGAAGTTAGACTGCTAGGGGTTATATCAGTGCTGCAGTATCAGATAAAACCAGCACAAATACTTGTTAGCATACGAGACCTATGGGACCAACAGGAATCTGAAAGCGCGTAGGACTTTGTGGAACCATCGTAACGGTAATCTACCATGTAACATTTAGGTCTGCAAATGGTTAACTTCAATGACCCATTCCTACATTTATGTAATTAATAACCAGATAGAGCATGACCCAGTTATAGACTGACACCACTGATTATCTGATTTCATCGAGGATTGTATAAATACACAATACTCCACTCGTTTGGATGGGCTGCGATCATCATCGAGGCAAAGCTGAGTGACGATTACGGCGCATCCAAATGAATATAGTATTGCATATTTTACAATTCGAGTGCGGTTCTAGATTTATCTCACCCCTTTCACTGACATTAAATAACATTACAATATCAGAATAATTCAAATTACTTCGCAAATCCAGTTGGTTAATAGTGTATGACGTCATCTCATATTGACTCCGCCATGACCAAGGCGTAGTATTGTCACTTTACGTGGGTGATCATTATGTATCTTTTTCTAACGTTATTCCTATGGTTAAACTTGTGCCAGGGGTGAGATAAATTACCCAATCTTACACTAATTACCAGTCGATGACTCAGTCTTATACTGACCTTTTGGATTACCAGTCGATGACTCAGTCTTATACTGACATCGCTGATTACCAGTCGATGACTCAGTCTTATACTGACCTTTTCGATTACCAGTCGATGACTCAGTCTTATACTGACATCGCTGATTACCAGTCGATGACTCAGTCTTATACTGAGATCATCGATTACCAGTCGATGACTCGGTCTCATACTGACATTGCTGATTACCAGTCGATGACTCGGTCTCATACTGACATCGCTGATTACCAGTCGATGACTCAGTCTTATACTGAGATCGCTGATTACCAGTCGATGACTCAGTCTTATACTGAGATCATCGATTACCAGTCGATGACTCAGTCTTATACTGAGATCATCGATTACCAGTCGATGACTCAGTCTTATACTGAGATCATCGATTACCAGTCGATGACTCGGTCTCATACTGACGTCACCAATTACCAGTCGATGACTCCGTCTTAAACTGACATCACCAATTACCAGTCGATGACTCCGTCTTAAACTGACATACTGATTACCAGTCGATGACTCGATACACATCGTTCGGGGCAGTTAGTGGCAATATTTCTTCCAGGGTATGGGTGTGGGGCAGATACATAATGAGCAAACATATATATACAGGAACTTAGGAAACCATGCTTGGTGGCTGAAACCTCCACCTGATGAACAAGAATCAAACATATGATACTTTGATTAAACTTTGTTAGCTATCAGGGTAAAAGGGTTCATTGAGCTTTGGGTTTAAAGTTTAAATAAACCCATCAAAGTTAAACTTCACAATGGAACTTTATGAAATGATTAAATATTTGATTAACACTTTATTTAACATGAAATATTCACTATGTAACACAATTTTGGTAAGCATAAAGTGTTACTAGAAGGAGATAGAAATGCCAACATGGTAGCATTGGCTATGCCCCTTGTACCCTTTATAAATACAGACGGTTACTCTGTAGTATAAGCATACAAACAGGATGTATGGTTAAAGATACCTGGTACCATGTGGATCGCATATTCAGAAACATTCAACTTTACACAATACAGCACAGATATTTCTATTTATTCTGAGCTAAATTGTTCCCTTCATCTAACTACATATTTCGATGTGATGCCGTGGTAATGTTTCCTATTTTTATCTCACCCCTGGTATTTTGTCCCCATAGACTTAACATTGGGAACTCATGGAGTATTTAGAAGAAATACTCAATGGGGGATTATGTCACAAATGTTAGCCAATTAGTCAATATGAAGGGTGAGATAAATTCAGAAACCTATTCAGGTTTACGGTCAGAGCTTGATCCCATCTCGCTTGAATCGCTACGTAATTCACGTGGCTTCGCCTTGCGAATTATTATGTGATTCTTGCAAGAACCCTAATTCTCCTTCATACTTATACCAAGGTAAGTACTCGTATAATTACCGATTCTAACTCAATGGGACACAAACTCTGACTGTTAACTTTCATAGGTTTCCCCTATAATATTTGCCATGATATACGGGTATGAAAATGAAAGTACACTGGAATGAGTTATGCTGTGCAGTAGAACACAGACTTTCCTTGCTATGCAGGGGCTTTTTATTTTATCTAGATAACAATTAGCTTTTTTTAATAAGCTTTTCAGATCTGTTTTAATACCTGGCAATACACACAAAATCGCGAAGGTTGAGTCATATCAAAGACCTCAGGATAACAAAACAAGTATACAATAATAGCAAAACATGTTGAGAAAAAAAAAACACCTTTCACAGATACTCTTAAACTTCCAGCGAATATTTAAACCACCCACTCTTTGGACAACAGGGAAATGGAACAACAAAGTGCGGAGGCAATTAAAAATATACCAAAGAAATACTCGAAAATTGGGATGACAAAAAAATTGAGCAGCTACAATGGCGCGTGCTTCACTTGAGCATGCGCGTTTTTTTGGGCGGTGATAATTATTATAATTATTATTATCTTTTTTTTGGGGGGCGGGGGGGGGGGGGGTCAACAACAGCAGCAGCAATCACACACGGTAACCATAGTAACTGGGATTGGGTGGTCGTTCTAAAAGTAACCAGATTCAAAAGTCACATGACCAGATTCAACTTCCGGCGGAAATGAAGACACAAGTCAGCGTCCACCGGCAACCAGCCTGGCGGCCATCTTGTAACCGCTTACGTCTTAGATAATAAGCCAGAGTGTGGTTTATGTGTGAGGGGGTTGGTTTCAGTTTCAGTTTCTCTTTCAGTTTCGGTTTGTGATTTACTTAGCGTTGAGTGGGTCCAGGTCTTCTAGCGAGAAGATAGTTAGGCCACTCTTGAATCCAGTCTGCGGGAAACAAAACAGAAAAAACGCTCATGCTAACACAGGTTAAAGTAGGCACCACACGGCAACAAGTGTTAACAGGCAGCTATAAACGAGTATCAGACCTGCACAACCTTATCTTAGCCTGGTATATCACACCTACACTGGTATAAATACACGATATTGACTGGTTTTAGATACAAGTGGTCGTATGCTCGAATACTGGAGAACTGGACCCATAACGAACACAATATCAGGCCTCCCGGTGCCCCGCTTCCTCAATATAGGTTTTTTCATAGGTTTTGAAAATCAAAATATTCTTACAGGTTTTTCAAGGCCCAAAACATAGGCTTTTATAGGTTTTTAGGGTTAACATATAGTCAAGTCAAAATATAGTGAATTGCTTATTTTCAGTTCTTGATTTCTATAAAAATGTACCTAGTACTAAATTGCAGGACGTCAGGATGTCTGGCTCATCAGGTTATACCCAGCAAGCATGTATACGCGTGTTGAGTTTCCAACAGGCAAGCCAGCCCGGCAAAAAGTTACACCAATTGTTAATTCCTAAACACTTTTATGATCTCTTAAATAAACCCATAATGTGGATATCTTGTCATTTGACAATCTAACTTTGTGTCAAGTTAACTTCTAAGATTTCCTGTACACATCAATCTGCATGGCAGTGAAAATATAGGTTTTTATAGGTTATAAGGTTCCTTTGAAAAAAATAAATGCTCAAGAATCAAAATATAGGTTTTTATAGGTTTTATAAGTTTAAAAGGTTTCACTGGGAGGCCTGCCATATTGACTGGTTTTAGATACATACACAATATCACCATGATTTGGATCTGTGTGGTCGTATTCTCTGTGTAGTTGCCACATAGTAAAACTCAGAGCGATAGCGAGGAGTATTGCATAGTGTCAACTACATGGAGAATACGGCCACACAGATCGAAATCACGGTAATGTTGTATTTATTACTCACCTTCCAACTAATTATTAGGGAAGAAATCTTGTAAATAATTTGAAATTTGACGCAAGCACCCTGCATTGCTTGTATAAAAGTTACTATAATGCCTGTCAGGTGGCTGAAAAGGCTATATTCTAGGAGAATACGGTTTTCCGGAATCTACTCAGTAGCGATCTGGAGGCTCCATAGGCTTAGTATGGAGACTCCGTATTAGGTGAGTAATAATAGCGATCTGTAGTCTCCATAGTCTTAGTATGGAGACTCCGTATTAGGTGGGTAATAATAGCGATCTGTAGGCTCCATAGGCTTAGTATGGAGACTCTGTATTAGGTGGGAAATAATAGCGATCTGTAGTCTCCATAGTCTTAGTATGGAGACTCCGTATTAGGTGGGTAATAATAGCGATCTGTAGGCTCCATAGTCTTAGTATGGAGACTCCGTATTAGGTGGGTAATAATAGCGATCTGTAGTCTCCATAGTCTTAGTATGGAGACTCCGTATTAGGTGGGTAATAATAGTGATCCGTAGACTCCATAGGCTTAGTATGGAAACTCCGTATTAGGTGGGTAATAAAAAAGGTTGTATGCTCCGAGGATTTGAGAGAGTTCTGTAGAGGCAACTCCGAGGAGCATACAACCGCTTTTATCTGAAACCCGTCTATATTGTATTGATTATCCACCTTTTCCTGGCATGTCAATATTCATTTATGTAGGTATGCACTATTTTTTCATACGTACTATTTTTCCGTATGCGCTGGCAACTCATACTCAATAGGCGATAAATATGTCCAGGCTAAGATAAAATCAGAAACCTATTCGTGTTTAGTCTGAGTCCCAATTCGCCATCTCATTTGGAGCGCTTCAGAATATTCACTCATCTTCCTGCGCACTCCAAACTCGATGGCGAATGGGGACTCAGACCAAACACTCATCAATTTCTTTCTCAGTCTCCAACTTACGTTATTCTCGTAAAAGGCTAAGGCATGTAATAAAGCTCGTACGGGACAACTACAGTGAGTGCAGTTCTAATTTAATGTGTTTTCTGTAGAAGCCTTTTTGTGTCATTTACTGTTCATTTTTCTTATCTGACGGAATTTAAAAAAAAAATTGACAGAATTAGCTGAGATTGCTGGTTACACTTTACATAGGGATGCCAGTTGGGGTCAGGAAAAACATCCTACATGGAGACTGAGGCCAGTCTATGTATGACCCAAAATGCTACCTACCATTCATTATCAGTTCTAGATTCTGCAAAATATCTTTACAAGTTCATCAGAAATTCTTTTTTTTACACATGGTAAGGCTTCAATAATTCTATTCTCACATGACATATTTTAAGCCAATCAGATGTCAGCATTCTAGTTTGCCCTTATCTGTAGGAGCATTTCCTACAGGAATCCTACCATCCTACAGCTCTAGGTTGGAGCACTGGGATCCATAGGCCTTCTTAACTGAGTGTGCTGGGTGTAGCTGACTTCAGAATTTTGAAAGGTAACAGAACAGGTTTATCTAAGATTTGGATTTTTTTTCCTTTGAGTAAATAGATGTGTTTATTGACACAAAATATTCGTTTATGCTACAAAACGATCTTCCATGTAATGGTTCACCTTGAGTCCATATTGTTCTCGAAACATATACAATTTCTGGAAATTTTCATAAATGTCTTAAACTATTGAAATGAAAAATCTTACATGTAGGCAAACTGCTACAAACTGGCATCCCTGCTTAATTAACCGTGGACAACATCTTACAGAACCATGTTTCACATCATTTAGTGTGTGATGACTACATGTAGCCTTCAATGCAGATTCAAACAGCATACATTATGCAAAAAAACACCCATGCCGAAGATGAATCAATTTTCTTGTAGCTCAGTGGAATTTACATTCTGCACCTTTGGTGGAGTTGCAATAAAATTGTCATCTTCTCGAAATAACACAGTAGCCTGCTATGGTATATAGCTATCTAGGGAGATCTATATCGTTCCTATAGTGCTCAAATAATTTTTTTTGAGTGGTTATGTAACTGGCAATTTTGAGTGAATGAGAAAATAGATGAAAATTGAATTCTAAAATGGTTTGTAAGTAAATCATGCCGAAGTTTCTTTGAAACATATCAAATTTTTTATGGAATCTCGCAGTATAGCAAATCTTGTAGTGACATCCCATAATAGTCATGCCATGGTCGCAAAGCCCCGGATGTGAACAAACCAGCGATGCTGCTGCCACCTACCTCTAAATCGAGAAGCTCCCTGTCCACTTGCTTGATTTGCTGGTCAAGCTCTGCCGACGAGGGGTTGAACGATCCCATCCCAAAAGGGTCGTTCGTACTGGCCGCCATGTTGTTGAAGGGGTTGGTGCGGGACGCTGCTGGTGCATTCTGGGATGGCGGACTGATGGCTGGGGCTCCCTCTTGCGGGGAAGTGGGGTTGAAGGGTGTAGCACCGAAAAGGTCGACGTTGGCTGAAAGCAAGCATTGTGGATGTTCTTTAAGCGGGTGTTCCACAAGACCGGCGAAGTTTCATATTTTGGCCGCGAAACAGTGCTGAAACGGCACCCAATCCGGCCACCGAATGGCGCCGGTTATACCTCAGGTATTGGGACCGGGGCGGTGGAAGAAGTAAGAGAGATGAATCTGTCAATAACCGGCGACTAGCAAAACTTAATAATTTAGCTTTCACTGATTCCCCGCCTGTTCCCCACCTGTCACCCACTGGTTAGTCGCCGGCGGTAACCAGGCTGGTGTTTTGCTCACTACAAGCATGTCTAGCAACCTCCTGGTGTTGTCGGCCTAGTGGAACACAGCCTTTAGTTTCATTTGCAGCTGTTTTAAACTTAACTCTACTTAACACGAACATGTTTCTTAGTTCAATATTGCCACATACTACAATATTGGAAAATAGTTGTGTGATGAGTAATGTACTTGAATTGTAAGTATCCTCGCAAACATTTACCTAAGTATATTTGTCATGTCCTGTCCAAATAGTGATTTAAGAACGGGAATTATAGATAAAGAAAAAAAAATATCATGTATGAATTGATAAAAAATATACCAGACCAAGGATTACAACTACCAACACCTACTTTAGAGGTAAAAGAGTACAACACTGAGAATAGTGAAATGTTTTGAGGTTGGATAAGTGGCACTTTTCATGTTAGTGGTGTCAAATAAGAAAACATGCAAATCATACATAGATTTATAAAGTTAACAAAGACCATGTGAAGTTTTAGGAGATACTTCCACATGATATACATATAATATATGAGTAAACAGTAAACTCCAGTAAATTTTTAAGAAGTATAAAAATACTAGAGTATAAAAATGGCAGCAGAGGCAGAACATAATAAAGATTGCAACCTAAAGGGTGTTGATATATGTATGTGGTATTCTAACATCATGAGGGACGATGCAATGGACAAGAGCATTCGGCCATGACACTTACTGTAGGGCTAGGAGACAACAGTCCAGGGATGCCAGTTGGGGTCCCCCCCCCCCCCCAAAAAAAAAAAGTGGAAAAATTTGTGCTGATGCTGACACCTAGTTTTTACAAATGAATTTTTAGATTTTTTTATCATCAAGGTAGCATCTTGCTTACTAGGAGGTGTTGTAGCCATGTCTCATTAATGTAGAGTTCACTGGAAGTAACACTCTCACTTTTCGAAATGGCGGCGATAAAACACACACCATGCAAGTTGGTGGCCTTAGGAAACTCATTCAAATTCAGAACATTAAGGAGACAGTGTTTCAAACATTTATCTTATGAAACAGTAAATGATATATCCATTCTGATACATACACATATTTTATACACAAACTAACGTTAATATTTCTTTTCATGAGTTTAGCTGGGGAATTTTGACCAATCAGAGTCCAGGATCCCAGATGCTGCCTGAGTCTTCCACACACGTTTCTGTAGAATTTTCTGCCTCAAAGAGACCGATGAAGTGTGGAATTCAGGTCGGTCTCTGCCCCAGCATAGGACTGAGGGCTGAGATCCTGGCCTATGGTGGTCCGGTATTGTGTCTCTAACTTGGATAACTCAAACCACTGTTTTATTGGTATTAATTATATAGAACGACCTGACTATGCAATATCCGAAATTAATGAAAATGATTAACTTAATTTGGCCTAATTCATTCAACATGTACGAAACAGTGTTCCGTACTTTGCCTTACGGAATGCTGTTGCATACTTTCTTTTTACATTATATATCGAAACGGTGCGTATTCACAAATTATACGGCATGGGTATATAGTAATAAATCTCAAATAACAGAATATTATACACTATATATTTTTTTTAAAATGAAAAAGTGAAATTTCACTGAACAGTATAAACTGGCATCCCTGGTCAGAGTCCCCTTGAGGGCAGCTACACACGTACAGGCAGCACGGGCCTTTCAGCCACTGTTACCATTATCGGAGGCAAATCCATTTGCCAGAAACGTAGGCGCGCTTGTCCAGGTCCAGTCCTGGGCCACTGTGAGTGTGCAGGGTGAGGGGCAGGCAAGACACAGGGTTAGCAGGTTGTCGTGACACAGAAAACAGCGCCAGGCAAACTGAGACTACGTGAGGAAAATGAAGGCGGCCATGTGAAGGCTGGCGGAGGCGGCGCGCGGTGTGAAGCTACGGACTAGTCTGATTTTTGTTGGTTGGTTGGTTGGTTTGATTTAACGGCCAGTATTTAACGGCCAGTTAACCATTACGGGTTCTTACCAGACTTTCTCAAGGTTCTTTTACACCACAAGGGCGGTGATCGAATCTATGTGATGAATTTATGTAGAAATCTCACCCCTATACGTTTACTGAGGTAGGAGTTTGTTTTGTATCGCAAACTACATAGACATGGTATGAGAAGGACAGGCCTTTGTTATAGCAGTAATTCTACCACTGCTGGAGATGAAGGAGACTGCAGTGAGACTCAAACCCACAAAGTCCTACAACCTTGGGATTACAAGTCCAGTGCCTTAACCACTGAGCTAACTCCCCACTCCACCAACACAGACCAAGTCAGGCAAAAATCTATGTTGCAATCGTTTTTTCAGCCTTCATAAATCGGTAGAAATTCATTTCAAACCATGGTTAGAATTCTTTCTTTCCTTTACTTTTTTCAATTGAAGTTAAAAAATATATAGATTGGAGAAAATATGATGATTTAACAGGATCCAGGTCTATTGGCGTTTCTGTGATCTAAAGGATGGTGTACCAGCCCCACTAGCAGTTCCACGAAACAAACATCTGACTGATTAAAGCCCCGGAAACAACTTGAAGAAGCTAACATTTGACTTGCATTTAATTCAGACTAAAAGCTCATAGAGGTTAACGTGAGTGAATGAATGCCCAACTAAAAGCTTGTAGAAGTTAAGATGTGAGTGAATAAAAGCCCCACTAAAAGCTCATAAAAATTAATTTGAGTGAATTAAAGCTTGTAAAATTTAAGGCGAGTGAATTAAAGCCCAACTAAAAGCTTGTTAAAGTTAACGCAAGTGAATTAAAGCCCCAATACAAGCTTGTAAAAGTTAATGTGAGTGAATTAAAGCCCAACTAAAAGCTTGTAAAAGCTAATGTAAGTGAATTAAAGCCCAACTAAAAGCTTGCAAAAGTTAACGCGAGTGAATTAAAGCCCTACTTAAAGCTTGTAAAAGTGAACGCAGGTGAATTAAAGCCCCACTAAAAGCTCATAGAAGTAAACATGAGTGAATTACGGTCCCATTATGAACTCTAAGAAAGTTAATATTTGGGTGTACTAAATCCCCACTAACAACTCGTTTACCATTAGAAACATATCAAAGCCCCACAAACAAGCTCAAAGAAAACGTTTTAAAATTATAGAAAAATATTTTTAAAAAATAAAAAAAAAAGTTTAAAAAAAGTTGAAAGCTGATTGGTCGGTACAGAAGCGGTTGGCGCATGCGCGTAGAGTGTGCACCCACCTGGTGACGTGACGGCGGAAGGCGACGTGAGGCCTGGAGTTGGGATGCCCGTGTTGGAGCGCGGAGGCACTGGGGGAGGCGGGGCCACTAGAAACACACACCACCATCACTGTACAACCCACAACCCGCCCACAACCTGCCACTCCTTCAAGCAACCCAACAACTTCTTCAACACCTACTTAATATATTGTTAAAAAAAAAATTGAAAGAAATTTTTTTGATACTATATACATCAACAGCAAAAAAGAAAAAAAGGACCAAATTTACTATGGTGATTTGCAAAGGTTAACAGGTGTGATACTATAGAGAAAACCTATGAAAGTATAGCGTCAGAACTTGTCATCCATCAAGTTTGAATCGCATAGGAATTCACAAGGTGAAGCCGCATGAATTACGTAGAGATTCAAATGAGATGGGATCAAGCTCTGACTGTAAACTTGAATAGGTTTCTGAATTTATCTCACCCTTCACATTGACTAATGGGCTAACCTTTGTGACATAATTCCACATTGAGTATTTTTCTCTAAATAGATTTTAATGACTAAGGCCACTAAAAAAAAAAAATTGTTTCTCATCGCCAAGCCATGAAAAATATGACGAGGGCGCTTTTTTTTTTTTTAATTTTTTTTTTGCTATATCAAAGATGGCAGACATACAGTAAAACCCCGCATAAGCAGACACCATCCGATCCGGGCCAAAGTGGCTGCTTACGCGGGGTGTCTGCTTACGCGGGGTTCCAGATTTTTACTGGCTTTACATTTAATGCATCCCTGACATTAGGAGCTTTAATTTGATACTAAATACACATACCTTTCATAATTTCTATCAAGGTTCATCTATTTAAAAATCGTTTTTTCTGATGCGCGCGGTGATGAGAAACAAGTTTTTTTTTTTTAGTGGCCTAAATAATCTAGGCTAAAATGAAAGTAAAGTTGGTCCCTAGTATGTTGGATGCTAGGTCAATCAAAGCATTGTTGGGTTTCTTGAAGGACTTTGCAGAAGATCTACATGACAGGTGAAAAATTGAGTGAGTGATACAACATAAAGACCAGAAAGAGTGTGTCAGAATAGAGATACAACAAGACATCGAAACATACTGCATTGATTTTGTCAACGATTTTGTCAACGAAATCTGAAGTGCTGATTCCACCAGCACGATGTTCTTTTTGCATGCTAGGGGCGGGCTGTGTCTTGCAGTTTCTTGCCGCATCTTGCTGGATCGTACTACATCGTGCACGATCTGCTTGACTCATTACCCCTTTTATCGCTCAAAGAGGATTTTTCACTGGAGTGATCTTTGCGTCCAAAGTGCATGCGATTGCTCAATACCTAGCAAGATTAGCAAGTGAACCAAATCGTGACAATCTCACTATGTCTTGTGTGCTGGTGGAACAGCCCCTTTTGACTGTTTAAATTCCTTTTGGATATTTTTCTATTAAACAATGCAAAGGCATAACATTATATTGATACTGGTTATTTTTACTTGGGGAAAAATAAAATGAAGGAGAACACTATATTTATTCCACCCCTTGAAGGTAGTGCCCACTAAAAATGTAAGCTGTGTCAACATGCATAGGGAGCCAAAGTGAACCCGCTAAAACCATAGATACCTTTGCTCAAAACAGCATTTTCGGAAGCCAGTGAGAACGAGGCTTAGTGCTAAACCAAGGCTTAGTGCTGAGGCTATGGGGATTCAGAGCTAGAATTTCTTGGTTGGTCTCATTTCATTAAGTGTAATTTACTACTATTGTCTCTGAATAAGTCTGTCTCGAAGCTTAGGATGACAGTTGTTAAGTGTATCAAAAATATGCATTTAAAAGATTGGAGAATGACACATATAATCTCAAACTTATATAGTCAAAGTACTGAGCGCCTATATCCGGAAATGGTGTTTTGTGAACGGGTATTTGCAGTTTCAGCGGGTTCACTTTGGCTCCGAATATACTCTTGTCGTTACCCAGAATACCTTGATGGCAGAGTTTCCGATTGTTTAATAGTAACAATACAGAGCTATGTATAACTGTTTGAGATATCTTATTTATCTCTATGGCTCATTATTTTGAAGATAATGGAGCCACTGTCACTAACTGAGAGACAGACAAAGATATTTCACTGTGAAGCGAGTCGGACGACGTCAACCTCGAGTGGTTTACAGAGCCGCCTGTCCACATACCCATCGTTTGTTGCATTTATTATCCATCTTTTCAAATAAATTAAACCCAGTAATTGCCATATCAAAGGGTATAACAATATGGACTATTATTTTGCTCTATTTCTCAAAGGGACTATTTTCCCGTATACCATGACTTTGAGGCCGTAAACCTGTGTCTGTGTGACGTCATCATGGAAGACTTACATGCTGGCACTGTGGTCGACCCCGGTGACGTCACAGAACTGGTGCCATTTGTCTGCTTGGACGCCGCCTCTTCGTCAAAGATGAGGTTCTCCAGTTTACGTCCAACGACGGCCTGAAATAAAAACATTTTACATCATGATACATCATGATACATGATACCTGAAATGACCACCATGACTTGAAAAATGTTTTATCTAACCCCTGGTACAAGTTTAGCCTTAGGAATTACATTAGAAAAACAAGCTCAGTGGCTAAGTGGTAGAGTTTCACCTCGAGCACGGGAGATCAGGGGTTCAAACCCTGGTCGGGTCGTACCAAAGACTTACACAAAAATGGTACCCACTGCCCATTCGGCTTAACACCCACCATTAGAATGAGGTGTAGGGGTCTAGGGCCCGAGTGGAAGAACGGCTGTATAACCAAATTCGGTGATTGTGTAAGATCATGGATACATGGAAGATCTGTTATCAACAGAATGGAATAAAGTACTAAAAAGAAAAAAGTATTTCCTTAATAAAAGTTGCTTAAAAAAATACATAAAAAAAAGAGAAAAAAATACTCAACGATCACCCACATTGAGTTTCTGATTTTATCTCAGCCCATATAATCCCATTAATCAATAGAATAACTCACCCAGCTAGCCATTGAGTATTGCGTACACTAAAATATGATTTGAGGTTTATATACAAAAAATTAAATTTGAGGTTTATATATTAATAAAAAAAATTAAAGATTTTATATTCTTGATATTCGAGGTAGCATCGGTTGTGTGTAGAGGTGTCTCAGCTACGTATTCTTAACTTTAAATAAAAAAAAATAAGAGTAAAAATATAATTAACTCTCACATCACTGCGCTCGGTGTTAAGCTCGGCCGTCAAGCCGTGCGCCTCGATCAGACGCTCCATGTCGGCACAACGCGCCTTCAGCTCCAGATTCTCCTGGGTCAGCTGCTGCACCTGAAGGTCAAAAGGTCAAGGTCACAAGTAGTACACAGGTCAAGGTCATAAATAGTACAGTAGTTCAAGGTTACAGTAGGTCAAGGTCACAAGGAGTACAATAGGTCAAGGTCACAAGAAAAATAATAGGTCAAGGTCACAAGGAGTACAGCTAGAAAAAATAAAGGGTAGCATAAAATAAAAAACAGGGTAGCATATAGTATATTATATATATATATAGTATATGGGTATATGGATCTAAGTTCAACAGTTTCAACATCTCACTGCTGGTACAAGTTTAGCTATAGGAATAACATTAAAAAAATTATACGTAACAATCACCCCGGTAAAGTGACAATACTACGCCATGGTTGTGGCAGGGTGATGGGAGATGACGTCATAAAAAAACTGGCCAGTCAGCAGCCAGGATTTCAGAGAGCAGACAAGATGTCAACATGGAGATTTATTCACTCCTAACTGGATTTGCAAAGTAATTTGAATTATTCTTATATTGTGATGCCATTCCATTCTCCATGAAAGGGGTGAGATAAATCCAGAACTACACTCGAAACGTAAAATACATAATACTCCACTCGTTTGGATGTGCCGTAATCATCACTCAAGCTTTGCCTTAATGAAGATTGCAGCCCATCCAAACTTGTGGAGTATTGTGTATCTATACGATTCTTGATGCAGTTTTATATAAATACTTTAACTAGAGACACAACTGTTGTGTTAATGAAGGCACATCAAAGGACAATTCACAGACACATGTAGCTCTGTCTAAACCCACGCGTGTAGAATCAGAGTAAAGCGTGCGCACGCAACTAAAGGATGACGTGGGACAGACCAGGAGGACCAATAGAATTATGCTGGCACCGTACTATAGAAAAAACCAACAAGTTTTGGTCAAAGTCGTCGTTCTCCATGAGTTTGATGCGGTGTGATATGAACGAGGCGACAGCTGAGTGAATATCACATAGCATTCATACGAGTTGGAGAATGCTGAGTTTGACTGAAACAAGTTGCTTTCTGTATTTATCTCATCCCTGTACACACTAAAAGAATGGACAACACACAGGATATAGACCAAGCAGAACTGACCGCAATTGCTTGTAGGGGCATGGAGAACGAGTTCCCAATGTTAAGTCTATGGGACCAAAATACCAGGGGTGAGTCTAAAAACTGCAATCCTGCCCTTTTTACCAGAAGAATGTGACATGAGCAGGACAAATTAAATATATATTTATTCACCTCTCTATATTCATACTAATAAAATGATTTTTTTATACATCTAGAAGCCGTTGCCGTGAAAAGAATTCTTCTTTTTTAAACAAGAAGATAATTTTCATTTTGGAGTAAGGGGGGGGGGGGCAGTTTTAGCCTCTTTTTGCCAGATCAAGTGCCTTGAGATGAACCCTTTCTTCTAAATGCTGTTATAAAGCAATACTGTGGGTGATGGCAGGTTTAACATGCAGATTATTCAAGGCATTTTGGGTGAAACGGCCATATTCATATGGTTGTGTAGGGGACCTGCGGTGGTGGACTGCAGGCTGCTCTGTAGAGTGCTGGCCGTGCTATTTTCAGCACAGTTTTAGAACCAGTCGAACCGGGTTATTTGGCCATCTGGCAGGTACCCAGAGTATAACCTGGTTCTGTGGTAGTGGGAAAGGACCCAGCAAAGCTGACTGGTCAGCTGGGAACCAGACTCACACAAATTAACCAGTGGGGACCCAACAGGGTTCTGCACATGCCCAATGAGGCCAAGCAAGTGTATATATAAGAAGCCTGCTGAGCTCAGCGGGACACACTAGGGGTGGAGGGACTACATGCGGTCCCTCAACAGGGCTCTGTCTGTTCCCTGCCAGAGTAGACCTTTTGGGTCCCCTATGGGCGGGGTTCGGGGAGTCCCGGATCTCTGGAAGGAGTGGTCGACTTTCGGATCCTCCTTTTCGGATGGAGTCCAGGATCCCAGGATGGTAGCAGGATGTGAGACCTTCGGGTCTTCCCTGTGTGATCTCAGGTAGAGCCAGCGATGCTGGATGGTTGTGGTCAACCACAGCTGCGGGTTTGCAGTTGAGACCAGCACCGAGATGGCATTCTGGACCAACTGTGGTGGTGCTGGTTTTATGCAACAAGGGTGACGATTGAATATACAAGATGAAATCTGGCAGAAATCTCACTCCAGCACGTTTATCGAGGTGAGAGATCTTTTACTTCCCACATCACATAGACATGGTATGAGAAGGATTGGCCTTTGATATAGCAGTACGTCTACCACTGCTAGGGGTGAAGGAGAAAGGTGGCTGCACAAAACATGACATAGACATGGTATGAGAAGAATTGGCCTTTGATATAGCAGTAAATCTACCACTGCTGGGGATGAAGGAGAAGAGTGACCACATACAAGTCCAGTGCCTTAACCACTGAGCTAACTACCGACCCCCTAGAGTGAGGCACCCAAAACCTAGCTTCTACTCTAAAACCGGGTTTATTAGTAGGAAAGCAGACTACGTATTAGTGATGGGTCCCTTCCCAGCCCCTTTTTCCCTGCCAGAGAATAAAAGCAGTCACTAAAGCTGATCGCACATCTTTTCGAAGACTATTAGTTTTTGCACACATTTGGATGATTCCAAAGATGCCTAATAGCCAGTTGACACTGTGCGTTTTAAGGTACATAGGTAGGCCGAGTCTGAGACTAAAGGTACCTTTGAGCGCGTAGCGTGGCAAAACACACAATGTGAACTGCACGTCTCCCGCTAGTCTGAGACTGACCGTACCAGGTACGGTCAGTCGCAAGCATTATTTTTAATATCAAACATGTTTGATATTTGGTAACTCTAGTCTCAGACTGGGTTTACCTCCAGTCACAAGCGTTCCAGTCGCAGGGGGGTGGTTCACACACATATTTGCACATACCTTGCAACTGGGGGTACCTCCAGTTTCAAGCGCGGTACCTCCAGTCTCAGTCTAGAGGTACCCGCTCGCAAGCCCCCAAGTCGCACAGTGTGAACTGGCTTTAAAGACAAATGCTGGTAGTTGGGTGATTTCTAGATTCTATTGATTTTTGCAAATAATTCTGGATAATATAAGTTCCATATATAAGCAAATAGAAAATGCAAAAATATTGGCATGTCACCAGGCTAACTTCTATGGGAAGGCCATCCCTTGTGGGAAGGCCATCTGAAAATGTAAGTGCTTAACTATTGGTGTCTGGGAAACTGAAATATTTTCACTTCGACTCTAGATGACACTGATGTTCTATTGCTATCTTCAAATAATTCCGGATTATGATAGTTGGAAACATGTACAAATGAGATATGCTAAAAAAATACTATGTCACCATCCTATTTCTTTATATGAAGAAGGTAAGTACTTATCTATTGGAGTCTATGGGAAACTGCTATATTTTCATGAAACCAGATGGCAGCACCAGTGTCTAAACAGGGGGCAGTGCGATACCTACCCGCATTTGTCTTTAAAGCAGAGGTTAATACAAAGCACCTCACTGAGAGGTTAGACTTTAGTTTGCGTGTTTACCTTGGTGAGCATCAGGCGTAATTTGTCGTTGGTGTTTAGGTCTTTGCTTGCTGGATCTAGAGCCCACTTGAAATATCCAAAATCACCTCAACAAGGTTAGCACTACCAGCTCACACAACATACAGGGACACAAAGCCTGCCCTACTTTCAATCTGCACTGCTGGTATGCCGAGCAATTAGTATTCACGAAGAAAGATTGTGGAGTATTTGACACTTTGTGGGATTCATTTCACAAATATCAATGCTAGTTACACCTTTCGACCTAATGCTACGTTTACACCATGCTCCCTGGCGACCATGTTTTGCGGCTCCGTGGACCACTGTGGCTTTAACGTGAGGGATGTGACACAACTTGGGGGCGTGGACGAAAGTCACAGACCCTGATCACAGTGGCCGTCATGGCAGAATTTTAAATTGTCAAAAAATCAGCTATGGTGGCCACTGTGCTAATGAGAGTCATTCTGGGCCGTAGTGAGATGTAATGAAAGCCACATAATGTGACCGGACATGACTGAATGCAGTCGGCCGTCCCGGGAACTGTGGACAAAATGTGAGGGACGTGACTGACCGCAGCGAACCATGGACATAACAGGATGGACGTGGGACACCTCAGGGGGACGGGATGGACAATGTGAGCTTGGAATGTCCTGCAACCGTTGCCAATCAGGAACATGGTGTTAACACAAATGTGTGACTTCCGTGCTCTACGTTTCGACTGCCATGGTCGGCAGGAACATGGTGTAAATGTAGCATTACATTATCTGCAATGACCTTATTTGTCATCATACGACCTGGAATGTGCATATGACGTAGGCGAGATTCTCTTCTATACGTAAAATATCACCATACTAACCATGATATTTCCAAATCATGTTGATAAAAATATTGCCTCCTATCAATCGATAGCTCAGGGATGCAAGTCGTTGTTACAAAAATAAAATTAAGAAAAAAATTGTTGATTCAAAGATGACTGACCAGTGTTGGGAATGGTAGTTATACATGCTCAGAGCTTTGGGCTTATATCTATGTAGATTAGAATTTCCATTACGGAAGGTTTCGGCATAGATCAGTCGCCTGGTGGAATCCACGCTATAGCAAGCTGGCATGCCAATGATACTAACCTGCCGCCATGTATCTTCCAAGCAATTATTGCGAAAAAAAGCCAACTATGTTGGTACTGTCAGGTTTTCCTGGATCCACATTCTCCAAACACATGTTTGGTTTGTAGGATCAATATCCAACACTCTCCCATACCTAGATTTAGGTATGGTTGATACGGAATTTACATTTGGGGCAGAAATTCAGGGTTTCATCCAAAGAGACTCATCAGGTGTGAAAATCATCTTGAAGGTGGTGGGATGTGTTACAACAAAAAGAAAAATATCTATTCTATTCAAGTTGGACTCACCTTTTTCTGCATGAGCAGGAATTGCTTCTTGGTGTCCATGTCCTTGCCGGAGGTCTCTAAGAAGCGCTTGTAGGCGAGATCAAATGCCTGTCCGATAGTCAGCGTGATCTCTTCGGCCTGCAGTGTGTGCACACAGAGGAGATTAAACATCACATGGAGGAAACCTATGAAAATTCAGGATCAGAGCTTGTATCGCGTCGAGTCACATAGTAACTCACAAGGCAAAGCCGTGTGAATTACGTTGTGATTCAAACGAGATGGGATCGAGCTCTGACCGTAAACTAGAAAAGGTTTCTGAATTTATCTCACCCTTCACATTGACTAATGGGCTGATCTTTGTGATATTATCCCCCATTGAGCATTTTTTCTAAATACTTCATGGGCATTGGATGAATTCCCAATGTTAAGTCTATCGGGAAGAAAAGGGGTGAGATAAAAACATAATATATACCACAAGTTTGAGCTCCGTTTTAGAGTGCACAGTAGGGTGATCCCAGCATTTATCAAAACTTTAAAAATGAAAAATGAATTATCAAAACATTGCATCTCGTCCTCAATTTTGGTTATCATTATTAATAGATAACATTAAAATAGTCATATTTGTTGCAAACATGATCAGGTTGTAAACATTATTAATTATTCAATTAGATTTAGGCACTAAAACTAAGCCTTAATATGATTAGTAATGATTAGATGCTCTTTATATCTAATGTAGAATGAATACAAAATCCTTCCTGGATTTATCAACGCTGACGCTCCTACAGCCAGCGTTTTCTTAATTAATGATATTCTAAGATTTTAAGACAATAGAATATTTATGTATTCATTTGGGGGCAAGGATTGGAGTTTGCAGAATTACTGCTTGGTGATATCCTATATTCAACAATCGTCTCTTATTTTTAATCATTCTGAGTTTAAAAAAAAGTAATTTTGAAAGAAATAGTTCACCCAATTGTCACTAGGTGGCTCTTGCAGTTAGCCTGTGCGATATAGGAAT
This sequence comes from Alentia gelatinosa, assembly GCA_950022655.1. Taxonomy (NCBI): domain Eukaryota; kingdom Metazoa; phylum Annelida; class Polychaeta; order Phyllodocida; family Polynoidae; genus Alentia; species Alentia gelatinosa. The sequence continues at coordinate 3,720,881 of OX465592.1, read as the reverse complement.
GTACTACATCCGGAAAATAAAATCACGGACAGTGTATTCTCAATATTCAAGGTGAAATATAACGGGGTGAAATCTTTGTGAATTTTAATCTAAGAATTGTATGAGACACAGTCTAATATTGGTCAAGAACGCCCGTCATTTCGTCCATGCTGGACATGCAATAAATGTCTTGTTGTATACCACAATACATACTGCTATCGAATGCAGTAAAACATTCTCGGGGATGAGACTATACTGCCTTCTATCCGGAGCGAATGACACCAGAGAGGTGGTTCTGGTTGTGATGATGCCTTTCGTCGAGTCAGCCTGGAAGTAGGTGGCGCTACGAATGCGCTTCTAGCCATAAGGGCAGCCATCTTGGCGAAGCACCATGTAATGCTAAGCCTATGGCGGGTTTGGATGTTTATTTCTGGTGTTATTCAATGTGTGTGGATGTATTGAGTGATTCTCAAGCCTTTCTCATGACAAAATCAGTCTTCTCTAGAAATTTCAGATCAAATGATTATGCGATGCCTCAGTTTAGACCATGAACGTGATGTCGACAAACTGTCAAAACTATCAATTTTCTCTGAGTTGGAACATTTGAATAATGTCTGGATGATGTAAATAGTCATATCTAAATTATTACATGTAGCGATTGCACATAGAAAGATGATTAGTTTTTTTACGATTTTAAACTCTCACAGTGCTTTGTTGTCACCAGCAAGATGGCGGACTGATCCGTTGTTAGGGGAATTTGCATAAGTTGGAGGGTATTTAGAACCGGAAATCTCCAACTGACTCGGCGAATACAGTGATGTGGACGACACATGACAACTAGAGCCTGCTTATTGCTTTTAGATGGTAATGCAAATACCGAGGAACCTGAGAAGTGTTTTAACCTCTACTCTTCATTCTAAACATATTTTATATCTGAACTATGACAGTGAGATGCACACCTTGACTTTTCTTACCCATAGGTTATGAAGTCACCATTGAAAATGTATGGGGTCCCAGTAAACCCATTGTTAATTAGTGGCCGTAAACTACACCCATGGTTTACGGCTTTTCCAGACCCGTTATCTAGATATAGAAATTATTATCAATGACCATGGGTAAGAAATACAACAATCAACGGTTTTTGGATGGTCGGCTCAGTAAACCACTCGTGGTTTACGGCGGCCAGTCCAGAAAAGATCATCGATTTTTGTCTATGTCTTCTTCCACCCGCAGGAACTGATAGCATGTATTTCTGATGTGAACTTATCTTAAAATAGGTGCATGTTGAGAACATGCTCTCACATCACCACTTATCTCTACAGAATCTCTAGTCCTCTGAGGATTATAATATTTCTATTCTAGTTACAAGTCTGAGGATCTAAGGCTGTGTAGATGCATCAAAAATTGAAAAGAAGGTGCTTTTGAGGGAAATTTGACAATGTTACATAGAAACCCTCTCTGTGTAAGGCCAGTTTCCATTGGCCAACGAAAACAGCGGAGATTTTTTTAGTTCCCCTAAAAGCCTGTTTCCATTGGCCGATTTCCCGTCATTGATCTGCAATCATTCACATGCCTTCAGCACTGTTGACACAAGATCAGTAAATGAAAAGAGATTTTAAGAGGAACTAAAAAAATCTCTGCAGTTTTCGTCGGCCAATGGAAACAGGCATTACGGGAAACTCATAAAATCTCTGCCACTTTCGAAGGGCAATGGAAACAGGCTTTGAGGGGAACTCAAAAAATCTCCGCCGTTTTTGTTGGCCAATGGAAATGGGCTTTATGCCAAATATCATTAACAACATGCCAATGTCCCGTATATCAATGTGAGAATCAACATAACCATCCCTCACTGCACTCAAACAACACACAAACACGCGCTCAGAGCAAGCACTGCGCATAAATAACGCCGACATCTCATTAAAGGCATATCCTACAATTCACGGTGTCGCCACCTGGTGATTTTTTAATAATGTCAATTATCAGTTAAAACTGGTTTCTTGGGATTCAGTCTAATTCTAAAAGAGTAAATTTAACATTTTATCCAAACTTAATAGGTCAAATAGGCCGATTTACATTGGCTTGATTTACATATGGAATGTCATACCTAAATATGGAGTACTATACATCTACAATATTCTGTGAAAGTTTGAGGAAAATAACATGGGTTTTACTATGTGAAAAAACAACTTTTTAGAATTTCTATATATTCTATTATAAGATTATCATAATATTGATCTCTAAATCAAAAACATCTACAGTGACCCAAGATGTTTCAGTTAGATATGTGCTCTAAAACACTTTGAGCTCATCATATTCAATTATCAGGAGAATGACATAGGTTTTAATTTTCAGGCGAATTGTCCGATATGCCTTTAAAAAAAACCACACACATCAGAAACTAAAGAGAAAACATTGCAAACAAAGTAAAAGTGAAGTCCAATGCAGAACGTAAAATAGGTGAAAGAGAGGTGGTGGGGACTGTTAGTGCTCTATGAGGAATGAGAAAGAAATTGACGAGTCTTTGGTCTGTGTCCCTGTTCACCATTGAGTTTGGAGCGTGCAGTAATATGAACGAGGTGATACCCGAATGAATATTCTGAAGCACTCCAAATGAGATGATTAGACCATGTATTTGATAACAGACATGGGAAACTGCAAAAAAAAATCCAGGCCTCCCAGTACCCATCTTCCTCAATATAGGTTTTTAAATAGGTTTTGAACATCAAAATATAGGTTTTTACAGGGTTTTCAAGGTAAAAAACAACGGCTTTTATAGGTTTTTAGGGTTAACATATTCAGCATGATGGAGTCAAAATATAGTGAACCGTCTACCTTCAGTTTTTTTTATTTCTAACAATATTTAACTAGTACTAATTATTATCATGTCTCATATCACTCCACATCACTCCACATGAAACTCGTGGAGAACAACGACTTGGACCAAAACTTGTTGGTTTCTTCTTTATTATTTTCTCATGCGACACACGTTTTTCAAGTTTTCTTTCATCGTGTTCTGGTCTAGTACACGTGCTCTTACAAAGGCAGGTTTCTAGATACATCAACAATGTGGGTCGGTCTGCTTTTTGTTTCTAAAGTGAACATCATTTTCTGGATGTCCATCCGTATTGATTTCAGAAATTTCATCTCTTTTTTTTCTGCGATGCCTTTTTAAAAAAAAAAAATCTTTATGATGCCTGATGGGCCACTTTCTGGCGAAACCTTGTACTATTCCCCTTTCTAATATATCTCTTCTAGGCTAAGGAACTCTTAAAAGTAGCTTACTACACCTATTAACTCAATTTTGGGTTTGTGGGCAGGGATTTGTTTGTCACTAACATATGCTTCATTCCTTCATTGAAGGTAGCATCACGGTTGAGGATGGTTCATCATCATTTACAGAATTGATTTCAGGGTTCATTTGGTACCGAGCCTAGTCAAATTCTACCTCGATACAAATAACTCCATTATAAGCATAAGTTATTGTAATCATATAGTTTTCCGTTAATCATTTAGAAAAATAAAAGATTTAAAATACAAGGAGAAATACCTTATTTTTAACGCCTAACAAGCGTAATCTATCCATACAGATTAAAAAAATATTCTTACAGATAAGAATGATCAAAATGTTCTTAGATCGTGATTAGCGTTCTTCTTTCTTTTAATTCATTGATTCAAGAGAAAATTTAAAGAAAATACTTCCTTTTTGGTTGTTGAGATCTAGCACTGGAAGTTAGAAGTGAACGGGTGCTATAGGTGTAAGAAGTGTGTGTGAGAAAGACAGGAAAGTGACGAGAAGAGAAATGTGCATGCGTCAAAACACCTCTTCTATACACTAACAGGCACCGCCCGATCCTGACTGTCCTCAGGGGGAGATAAAAACCGGAAACCCAAACTGCCTTTGATTCTTAAGTGCTGATTCCACCAACACGATGCATTTGCCATGTTATATCTTGGTATGTCTTACAGTGCCGCGATATGTCTTATATCCTTTGCCGCGACACGTCGCACACGAAGATATATCTATTTTTTCGTGATGTTGTGTGCATATTTTGGTACTCCACCACCGCGACACCTCACGTTCTATTGCCGACATATCGCGATCTATCACGGCAAGAGCACAGCGAATATGCTTAACCAAACCAATGGTTCACAGCAAAAATGCACGCAGTTATTTGAAACCTAGCAAGATTTAGCAAGACAAGCAAATTGTGACATATCTTGATATATCTTGTGTGTTGGTGGAACCAGCACTTTAGCGTCAACTTCTAGTTTGTTCTTCCTCTAGTTGCAAGGTAATTCAGAAGCAGTGTGCAGTTTGGTTGTTTTCGGACACAACTGAGTAGTGAGGAGGAGGAAGGTAGCTGGACTATTTTACATAGAGGTCTATAGGGCACATAGTTATTGTGTTATGGAAGTGGCCATCTTGCCACCTGGCGCTAAACAAAACACCAGGTGGCGGGTCCAGTTATCGATGGATTTCATCGAAAATATTATTTTGGGTTTGCCATAAAAGAGTTTTGGCCTCGTCTGATGATTATCTATAGATTAGGACAGCAGAAAATTGTGGTTGTCCCCTGACTACAGTGGCGCTATCTTACAACTTCCTGGTGGATGATGGCGGAACTAGCAATCACTCTGTGCCCTAGCCTGTGACCAGAGAACCTCTTCTCTTGAGAGTCTCCCTTACCGTCTGGGTGGGTGTCATGCAATGGAAGCGAAAATATGTTTAGTTCTGTACATGGATGATAACTGTATATATACACAAATTAATTAAACCTCGTACGACCCTCTACTGGGTTTCACACGGCTAAGGCGAAATCATTTTCACATACATGCAAAGATTTCCTTGGAGAAAGATAGAGCAAATATCTTAATAGTCTTTTGACTGGAATTCCTTTTTTGAATCAGAGATATTTTCGTAATGCAACTTAGAATAACAAAATATGGCGAACTTAAGTAGTCTTCAAAAAGCGATGTAATTGAATAAACCATCCCCTTAATCCATAATCAACTTTGAACATAGCACATTAGAAGGACCTGGCTTGAGAGGAAGTCTTTCTTCAAGCTCAAAATAAATATGGGGAATACGGAAATGTGGCAAATCTACCAATTTCTATGAAAGAAATTGATGAGTGTTTGGTCTGTGTCCCTGTTTGCCATCGAGTTTGGAGCATGCAGTAATATGAACGAGGCGACAGCCGAAAGAATATTTCGAAGCGCTCCAAACGAGATAGCAAACGGGGACTCAGACCAGACCCAAATATGTTTCTGATTTTATCTTAGCCTGGAAATGTTTATCTGTCTCGAGTATGAATCTCATTGAGTATGAGTTACTGTACTCACAAGCCTGTTGAGTACGAGATCCTAATGTTAAGGCTATGGAAGTTAATACCAGGCTAAGATAAAGTCCAATATCAAAAGATGCCACTGACATTCAGCAAGAGGATATATACTACAGCCATAACTACTTTGCCCAAGTATCGTAATATTGAAATTCTGAAAAATGCTCAAGTACCCCAAACCACGGTTGCTGAAGATGGTGAGGTTGATTTGGTCTACTCACTATATTATGTCTTTACTATACATGGCAATACATTGTGGCCAAAGTTTTAAATAGAACTGACTACCCATTGGAAGAGCGTCCTACTATGGGTGAATGTACTGAATCCACCCTTTTTTCATCTGAATAAAAAAAAAAAACAATTTCTTGAATATAACATCGTAGTCTCTTCATATTTTCAGTAGCTCGATAACGATCAAGATCTATACCAAATGACAATTCTATTCGATTATAATTTCTCTGACAATCTTCAATGATTTCCTGGCGGTGTTTCTCAACCAATCAGAAACCAGACACGTGGGAACCACTACATTTCTTTGGCGGGAAAAGTGTGTAAACTCACGCATTTTTCACTGTCGAACACGAAGCAGTGGTGTGTGTTGTTGTCGGCTTCCTTGGCGATGAAGGTGAACATTCGTTTGTCAGATTTGTCGTCTGCGCAGTAGGAGATTCGATGGAGCGGGTATTGGTGTTGCGTTACCTGTCAAGAAACACAACCATCTTTTTTTGTATTCTTTGAATTAAAAAAAAATACAAACACTGTATTATCTCACCCCTGGTACAAGCTTAGCCATAGAAATAACATTAGGAAAAAATACTCAACGATCACCCCCATAAAGTGATAATACTACGCCACGGCCGTGGCGTGGTGAATGTGAGATGACGTCATATGGATTGGCTAAGTATATTCGAACTATTCTGATATTGTGATGCTATTTAATGTCATAGAAAGGGGTGATATAAATCCAAAACCTCACTCGAATCGGAAAATAGACAATATTCCACTCGTTTCGATGTGCCATAATCATCACTCGGCTTCGCCTCGATGACAATTGGGGCACATCCAATCTCGTGGAGTATTGTCTATTTATATGATTCTCGATGCATTTCTATATAATTCTTATATACCTATGGACGAACACTCTATGGTTACACCACACTAGGGGGGGGAGGCGGAATAACTTACGTTAACTATCCAAGGCTGACGTTTACTACCCAAGGTTGACATTGAGACCAATCAGATCGTCTCTTACAAAATTCATATGAAAAGCACAGTGGGGAGAAAACATAGAGTGTCAAGTTACTCGATAAGATTGGATCTGGCTTCGGGTTTGATGGTGGGTGAGCAAATAATGCTAATTATCGTTATTAAACCACATTTGAAGGTATATAGGTATATAGTATTCACATGACATTTTTTCATCAGGCCCACCCTGTATAAAGCGGACACTTTTGACAAACCTTGTACTTGGGCTCCTGTATCGTGACTCCATCCGCGGAGATTGTGAGTTCTACTTTGGGTGGTTTCTGTCCCTCGGCTCGTTTAAGATGCTTGTTGAACTGGAATCAATGCAGATCACATCGTCAATATCTTAAAGTGCTGTTCATGAACCAATTCATTGTTGATAAAACTTGGGTGGGGACGAGGCAAACACTTTTTTTCCCTTTTTTTTTTAAAGGAGTTTATTCATTTCCAGATGGGTATGCATCAAGATTAATTTCTTTAATTACATACTGGTTGAGTGAAATTGTATTATACCTTATTTTCTCTCAATTTTTTCCCTTCAAATTACATGTAAGGCACAGGACATGATGACAAGATATTACACCACAACACAAGTTGATAAGGCCTCAGTAGTACCATTTTACATTTTTTCTATCAGATTATCCTTATCTTTTTCAAAACTCATTTTGTGGGTCCTGCCCAATACCGAGTGAAGGAGAATATTAACTCTGTCTTGACGTACCTTCATCTTGCGGATGGCCTCCCCCTACCCCACATCCTCAGTGCATAGATACTTGATGGATGGCCCTTATTTTTTACCAATGGGTCCTGCCCAATACCCAGTTAGTGAGAATATTAACTTGCGGCTGATGTACCTTCATCTTGCGGATGGCCTCCCCCACCCTTATTATTTAGTTAGTGAGAATATTAACTCTGCGGGTCCTGCCCAATACCCAGTTAGTGAGAATATGAACTCCGTCTTGCGGCTGACAGTGAGAATATGAACTCCGTCTTGCGGCTGACAGTGAGAATATGAACTCCGTCTTGCGGCTGACAGTGAGAATATGAACTCCGTCTTGCGGCTGACAGTGAGAATATGAACTCCGTCTTGCGGCTGACAGTGAGAATATGAACTCCGTCTTGCGGCTGACAGTGAGAATATGAACTCCGTCTTGCGGCTGACGTACCTTCATCTTGCGGATGGCCTCCCCCACCCTTATTATTTAGTTAGTGAGAATATGAACTCCGTCTTGCGGCTGACGTACCTTCATCTTGCGGATGGCCTCCCCCACCCTTATTATTTAGTTAGTGAGAATATGAACTCCGTCTTGCGGCTGACGTACCTTCATCTTGCGGATGGCCTCCCCCACCCTTATTATTCAGTTAGTGAGAATATGAACTCCGTCTTGCGGCTGACGTACCTTCATCTTGCGGATGGCCTCCCCCACCCTTATTATTTAGTTAGTGAGAATATGAACTCCGTCTTGCGGCGGACGTACCTTCATCTTGCGGATGGCCTCCCCCACCCTTATTATTTAGTTAGTGAGAATATGAACTCTGTCTTGCGGGGGACGTACCTTCATCTTGCGGATGGCCTCCCCCACCCTTATTATTTAGTTAGTGAGAATATGAACTCCGTCTTGTGGCTGACATACCTTCATCTTGCGGATGGCCTCCCCCACCCTTATTATTTAGTTAGTGAGAATATGAACTCTCTGGGTCCTGCCCAATACAGAGTTAGTGAGAATATGAACTCTGTCTTGCGGCGGACGTACCTTCATCTTGCGGATGGCCTCCCCCACCCTTATTATTTAGTTAGTGAGAATATGAACTCTGCGGGTCCTGCCCAATAGCGAGTTAGTGAGAATATGAACTCCGTCTTGCGGCGGACGTACCTTCATCTTGCGGATGGCCTCCTTGACGACGTCCGTGCCCTTGGGCTGCTCCACCTCCACGTGACCCAGGAACTGCCAATCAGAAGACAGCAAGAGGGTCACAAAGTGATGCATTATTCTCTGCATAAATTAATCATCTTATCTCAAGTCTGCCAACCGCTTGTAAACACAAGTCGTATTGCATGAATTCTCCAAAACTAGACCCGGTTTTCTAATCATACAAAAGAAAGTGCAACAACGAGCTTCCCTCCAGTTTCATTCTATTTGAGAACGAGAGCAATTATATTAAACTGACTGTAACCTAAACTAAAACTACACTGATTGTAAGGAAGACAGAGCCTAGATGTGTCAGTTTGAATAAACGAATAAAAAAAAGGAAAAAATATGGTGATAAATCTTCTCCCATACCCTATCTATTTATTATCCATGGTATACAAAGTCACCATTGAGAATGTATAGGGACTCAGTAAACCACAACCCATTTTAAAACTGTGGTTTACGGATTGAAATCTCTGATATACGGCCTCAAAACTATGGTATACCAGAAAATAGTCCCTTTGTGCTATAGAGCAAAGAAACAGTCCCTATTGTTATACTCTTTAATATGGCAATTACTGGTTTGGATTTATTCGAAAAGATGGATAAGAAATGCAACAAACGATGATTATGTGAACAGGCGGCTCTGTAAACCACTCAAGGTTGACGTCGTAATTCATTCGATGGTGCTCATGTATTACTACACGTCAACCTATTGTGGTTTACGGCCGCCAATCCAGAAAAGATCATCGATTATTATCTATGTCTTCTTCCACCTGAAGGGACTGATAGCGTGTATTTCTGATGTGAACTGGTCTTAAAATAGGTCCCTGTTGAGAACATGCTCTCACATCACCACTTATCTCTACAGAATCTCTAGTCCTTTGAGGATTATATTACGGCCACCTGGCCATCAAAACCATCATTTATTTTCTATTCATACTTAACGAAATAAGTATGTTCCTGATTTCTGACCTCATGTGGCATGTCGGTATATCTTTTCTTTAGATAAAAAAACAAACAAATAGCATCCGGTTTTCACGAGGCCTCCTTCACACCTGGTACCCATGGTTAGTTTTGTAATCAGGCATAAGAAATCGAATTATCTTTACGAGGAGTTCTAGCATATTGGGAATGAACCTTAAGGCCACTCCAAAAAAACAACTTGTTTCTCATCACCAAGCCATGAAAAATCTGATGTTGCTAGATCAAAGATGGCTTTTGAAGTTTCATAAAATGGGCTTCAGACATACAGTGAAACCCCACATAAGCATACACCCTCCGATCTGGGCCAAAGTGTCCACTCATGTGGGGTTTCCTGATTTTTACTGGCTATACGTTTAATGCATCCCTAACATCAGGAGCTTTAATTTGATACTAAATACACATACCTTTCATAATTTCTATCAAGGATCATCTTATTTACAAACAAACATAAAAAAAGAATCTTCTAAAATCGTTTTTTCTGATGCGTGTGGTGATGAGAAACAAGTGTTTTTTTTTGAGTGGCCTAATTACCTATTGGGGGGATTACACATGACTCTAACATCCTGTTTATATTCAACTGGAACTCTGTGAGAATCATGAACATACCCGGCACTTCATACTGAATGATAACAATCGGCTGTGTGTGGTCCTTAAGTTGTGTCTTCTTTTTAAATTTGAAGCGTTTATTTCGAAACTAATGCCCCGTTCACACTGTTGGGATGGAAGTAACTGGTACGCCCAGTCTCAGACTGGAGGTAACTCGGTACGCCCAGTCTCAGACTGGAGGTACCTGGGTACGCCCAGTCTTACCTCGGTACGCCCAGTCTCAGCCTGGAGGTGCCTAGGTACGCCCAGTCTCAGACTGGAGGTGCCTCATTACGCCCAGTCTCAGACTGGAGGTACCTCGGTATGCCCAGTCTCAGACTGGAGGTGCCTCGGTACGCCCAGTCTCAGACTGGAGGTACCTCGGTATGCCCAGTCTCAGACTGGAGGTGCCTCGGTACGCCCAGTCTCAGACTGGAGGTGCCTCGGTATGCCCAGTCTCAGACTGGAGGTGCCTCGGTATGCCCAGTCTCAGACTGGAGGTACCCAGGTACGCCCAGTCTCAGACTGGAGGTGCCTCATTACGCCCAGTCTCAGACTGGAGGTACCTCGGTATGCCCAGTCTCAGACTGGAGGTGCCTCGGTACGCCCAGTCTCAGACTGGAGGTACCTCGGTATGCCCAGTCTCAGACTGGAGGTGCCTCGGTACGCCCAGTCTCAGACTGGAGGTACCTCGGTATGCCCAGTCTCAGACTGGAGGTGCCTCGGTACGCCCAGTCTCAGACGGTAACTCAAGGCTTGTCGTAGCCTTGTCGTGGTTGGTGGACCCTAGTTCCTGACAAGAGTCTACGACAAGGCCACGACAAGGCCACGACAGGCTGTGACTGGAAGCTTGTCGGGGGCCTGTCGGGGGCCTTCCGACAAGGCTACGACAAAATCGAAAATGTTCGACTGCCACGACTGGACCTTTGTTGTGGAGTGTTTCCTCGATGTAGTGTGTTGGGACCATGGACGCCTTTTTTACGGGAACCAGCAACGTCTACGACACGCCCCGACACGCTGTCGTAAAGCCCCCCTTCTCACGACAAGGCTGCGACAAGGCGCTGAATGGAACTTTCTTGTCTGCTCTTGTCGTAGCCTTGTCGTGGTTGGTGGTTACTCTTCTGTTTTTATTATCGTCTCTGACTGACTCACCTTGACATTGTAGACAATGTGTCCCCGGAGTAAAGCCTCTGGAGGATGGACCCATTGTTTGTTACCTGCAAAGAAAGGAGACGTAGAATCAATAAACACAGCTGAATACGAGATTTCATGGATGGGTTTCTGAATTTATCTCACCCCTTACATTGACTCATTGGCTAAAATGTGTGACATAATCCCCCATTGAGTATTTCTTCTAAATACTCCATGTGCATTGAGTACAAGTTCCCAATGTTAAGTCTACGGGGGGAAATACCAGGGGTGAGATAATAAAGATGAAACCAACAAGATTTCGTCAAAGTCGTCATTCTCCACGAGTTTGAAATGGAGTGATATGAACGAGGTGACAGGCGAGTGAATATCACATAGCATTCAAACGAGTTGGAGAACTATGACTTTGACCAAAACGAGTTGCTTTCTGTATCTATCTCAACCCTGTTCACACTAAAAGAATGGACAACACACAGGATATAGACCATGGAGAACGGACTGCAATACTCGAAGGGGCATGGAGAACGAGTTTCCAATGTTAAGTCTATGGAGAAAAATACCAGGAGTAAGAAAAAGCTGAACATGACATGTTCACGGATGATTAAACACACATGTTGACCTTGGACAGAGATATACGTAAACAATGCCACTGAGAATCTTTGGTCCTACTTTCAGCATGCGACAACAAATGTAGGGCCTCAAAACTGACCACAAACCACTCATCAATCCAGATCGTGTTCAGGAGTTTGACAGTTTAAAAGCTGTACCATCACTACAGGAATCCAGGGCATCTGTTTCTGTTTTGAGGCATTATATAGAACTGCATCGAGTATCAAATAAATTGACAATACTCTACGAGTTTGGATGCTACGTAATCGTCATTGAAATGAAGCCGAGTAACGATTATGGTGCAGCCAAACGAGTGGAGTATTGTTTAATCTACGATTCAAGTGCAGTTCTGGATTTATCTCACCCCTTTCACAGACATTAGAAGAGCATCGCAATATCAGAATAATTCAAATTACTTCGCAAATCCAGTTAGAAAAGTTTAAATCTCCATGTTGATGTCTTGTTTTCCCTCTGAAATCCTGGCTGCTGATTGGTAAATCACATACGACATCTCACATTCACTACGCCACGACCATGGCGTAGTATTGTCACTTAACCTGGGTGATTGTTGAGTTGGGTCTATTTTTATGTTAATCCTATGGCTAATGCAGAAAAAAAAAACATCCTTAATCTCAACATGAATCCCGTTTTAGATACAGGCGCTTTATAAGATAAGACAGCTTCATATAAAGGAAAGATCTGACAAGTTAACTTTAAGATAGATAAACCAGGAGATTTGGAAAATAAGTCCACTTGGGGTTAGGGTTAGGGGCAGGGTTAGGGATAGGGATAGGGTTAGGGTTAGGGTGAGGGATAGGAATAGGGTGAGGGATAGAGATAGGGTTAGGGATAGGGTGAGGGATAGGGTGAGGGTTAGGGATAGGGTGAGGGATAGGGTTAGGGTTAGGGATAGGGTGGGGGATAGGGTTAGGGATAGGGTGAAGGATAGAGATAGGGTTAGGGTTAGGGTTAGGGTTATGGTTAGGGATAGGGATAGGGTGGGGGATAGGGTTAGGGATAGGGATACGGATAAGTCGAGGGATAGGGTTAGGGATAGGGTGGGGATAGGCTTAGGAATAGGTTTAGGGATAGGGATAGGGTGAGGGACAAGGATAGGGTGAGGGATAGGGTAAAGGATAGGGACAGGGTAAGGGGTAAGGATAAAGGAAGAGTTTTCTGTTTGTTTTTCTCCCCAGAGAAGACCCAATTTGAAACCAAGATAACATACTTCCTACTAATCATAGTATTTATCCACACTTGAGTTGAGAAGATTTAAAACAGGTCGGTATAGTTCTTCTAATGGATCCAGTTTGGTATGCGTCGAGTTCGTTTCAGGTCGAGTTCTCCAGTATTCCTCGATCCTATATCTACTTAAGTTTTGTGGGAGGGATATAGGTCAAACTCTGTGAGCCAAGTCCTAAGTGCCATAAAGTCATCGAAGACTATATATTTGTCTAGTTATAAAACACACCCCAAAAGATGTTCCCATCAACAATGCCTCTGGACACATGAAAACGATGAATTGATTTGGGATATAGTGCTAACAATTACAGCATTTTCTATAGTAAATGGTGTAGGTTTGTTTGTTTGGGTAGTTTTACGTCCAATTTCATCAATTAGACTTGAACATGGTGTAGGACTTTACACCTCTAGTGCTTCCTTATCATTTTACCAAGAAGAATAGTCTAGAATAACAAGGTACGTTAATCATGTGCATGTATATTTGCTGCGATGCATCAGATCGGTTAAGCACCTTTGCCACACTCTTGTCGCGATATCTTGTGATATGTCAGCAATAGCCCTTGAGGTGTCACGGTGGTGGAGCACCAAAATATACACACAACATTGTGAAAAAGTATACACATGATCATGATAATGTGTCACAGCAAAGGAGATAACATATATCACGGCAATGTACAGTGTTGCGATATGTCATACATCCTTTGCCTCAATACATTGCACGCGATTTTGTGTGTATACTTTGGTGCTCCACCACTGCGACACCTCAAGACACATCGCAGAAAATATGCATGCGATTATTCAAAACCTAGCAAGATTTAGCAAGACAATCAAATCATGACTAATCTCGCTATATCTTGTGTGTTGGTGGAATCAGTACTTCAGATATAACAAGACATACCAAGATATAACACGCAAATCCATTGTGTTGGTGGAACCAGCCCTTTAAGTACTGATGTGTCTTGAGGTGTCGCAGTGGTGGAGCACCAAAATATACACATGACATCACGCGTTACATATCTTGACAAAGGAGGTACGACATATCGCGACACTGTAGAATATCATCGTAAAACTGGAGGAGTTTTAATCTTGGCCATCGTATGCCACGACTGGAGTTTGGCATAGTGATTTCACGAGCCAAAGCCGAATCAGGTTTTGATTTTATCCTACCCCGTCTCCTCGATTTTAGAATATTACAAAACAATTCTGTATGCCACTAGTGGCATATAAAACTCCGTATGCCAGTCAGCGTGGCATACGGAAACTCCATGTTAAGCCTATGGGATTTTATATTAGGGGTAGGATAAACCAAGATATACCACGGCAAATCCATCATGTTGGTGGAACCAGCACTAAGAGATGATCAAACTGCAAACTGCCTGTTATGAACTGCCGTGGCAGGTTTGTGTTTAGTCACAGTGATGAGAGACGTGAGCCCAGTGGGCGGGGAGCCAAGTCAGGTACACACCAACACCGTATTAAGGTCAGCTGCCTCAGGTAGATCAGGTGGGGCCGGGGGCTAGTCACGGGGGGAGGGATGATCGAGGCGAGATCTCTCTTAATCCAACGTCTTGTAAGACGCATTCCCATAGTAATAACACAAATATCTAAGTCTGTTTGCCAAGACAGTATCAGCCATCTATAAGGTCGTACATGATAGTTGAAGGAAGTTGACCCACATCGTCCTGGATAGAGGAAAGGGCCTACTTCTAGGATCGTAGCTTACACAACAGGCCCCTGAACCACTGCATTTGATACTACGCGCCTTTGCTTGAGTGACAGTGACTTTTCCCACTGTTCTAACCCAGCCTCAAATCACAGTATAAGATACAGATACTAGTACTGTCAGTAATGTCGTATAGATGTCAGTTCTATGGAGTCACAATGCGGCTGTCAGCATCACACACCGCTGTCACAGACACTGTCAGTGAAATCAAAACACACCCGTGGTAGTGACTGTCACTCACCCCACCCCCTTCCTCCTCCCCCCACCCCTCTCCAGTCGGGACACCACCACCCCTCCCCTCCCCTCCTCGTCTTCCCACATTCACAGATCTCTCTGAGTTTGTAAATCTCCACAGGAGAACCCTCCCTCTCCCTGCTCCGGGTCCTCTCAGTCTCCCGGCTCTCCGGCTCCGAGACCGGGGGTGGGGTGATGGGGGTGTGTGTACTCACCCTTCATGTCGGGTATCGCTGTACGGTGTACGGGGCACGGTGTAGGGGGCACGGTGTACGGGGTACGGCGGGCGGCGGGCGGCGGGCGGCGGGCGGTGTGCGCGGGGCGGCGGCAGAGCACTGACTGACTGACCGTGGTGGCGGCGTAGCGGTGCACACCTCGCCTCTCGCCGTACTCAGTAGACCCTGCGCCGTGCCCGTCACCGAGCACCCACAGAGAGGCGCAGCCCGCTCCCTCCACACTGCCCCGCTCTGCAACGCTCCAGCCAGTGCTACACTGCCGCAAAGTGGCATCATATCGAGGAATAATCAGAACCTGTAAGTTTACACTGAGGTGGCAGGGTGAGGGTGGTGGTTGGCGAAGGTGACGTGTGGTGGTGGCGGGTGACCGGGTAAGGGTGGCGTGTGATTGGTGGCGAGGTGGGGTGGTGGGTAGCAGGTGCCAGGGTGAGGGTAGCGGGTGGTGGGTGGCAGGTGACAGGGTAGCAGGGTGGATTGGTGGCAGCAGGTGGCATAGGCGAATAGAGGTGGCAGGTAGCAGGTGGCAGGGTGAGGGTGGCGTGTGAGGGTGGTGGGTGGCTGGTTGGTGAGTGGCAGGGTGAGGGTGGTGGGGTGAGTGATGGGTGGTGGGTGGCAGGCGCCGGGTGGCAGGGTGGTGGGTGGCAGGCGCCGGGTGGCAGATGGTGGGTGGCAGATGATAGGTAGCGGATGGCAGGGTGAGAGTGGCGGGTAGTGGGTGGCGGGTGGTGGGTGGCTGGCAGGGTGGTGGTGGCGGGGGGTGGGTAGCAGTGGTGGGTGACAGATGGTGGGTGGCGGGTATCGGGTGGCAGGAATGATGGTGGCGGGTAGTGGGTGGCGGGGTGAGTAGCAGACGCCGGGTGGCAGGGTGGTGGTGGCAGGTGGCAGATGATGGGTGGCGGGTGGCAGGGGGCGGATGGCAGGTGAGTGGCAGGTGATGGGTGGTGGGTGACAGGCGCCAGGTGGCAGATGGTGGGTGGCGGATGGCAGGTAGCGGATGGCAGGGTGATGGTGGTGGGTAGTGGGTGGCGGGTAGTGGGTGATGGGTGGCAAGGTAGGATGGTGGGTAGCAGGTGGCAGTGGTGAGGGTGGCAGGCGCCGGGTGACAGTGGTGGGTGGCAGGCGCCGGGTGGCAGGGTGGTGGTGGCGGGTGGCAGGGGGCGGATGGTGAGGACGAGGCAGCTCGCCATGTCGAGGGTCATCACGGAGGTGACACAGAGCCTCAGGCGACGCTGACATTCATCTCGGCTTCCAGATAATCTGCTTTAAGTGGATTTACCCTGCATCCATAGTAACAGCTCGGGTACGCGTGAATCAACAAAACGCGTCTCTATATTATAAAACACATCACCATGTTACTCCTGTCACTGAGATTCTTCTATCACAACTGGGGATTTGTGAGGGAAACCATTTTTATCTATTACCGGTTTGTGACGTTTTTTTCTGGGTCCATTCCCTATAAACAATAGGGTTGGTTGTGCTTCTCCATGAATAGGGGGTGGAAGTTTTGACATTCTCCTTCCCAGACTGTCAAGACTGCTACTATGAATTGGTAGGAACCCTAAAATAAATATATCAAAATATGACAACGTCACACACCTTGCTGTAGCCAAACTCAAAGATACCTGATGAGTCTAAACTGGATGAAACCGTGTCCCCCGAAACGTCTCAAAACTAATAAATCTGCTTGGTATTTCACTTTTGCAAATCATACCTATGTTTGGAGAGTGTGGACCGGATCTAAGATCCGTTATCATGGATACGTTGATCCTAGAACAATGGTTGACCTGGAGACACTAGAGTAACTTGGTTTAAACTGACAGGAAGTTGTCTTAACAAGGTAGTATCGGCTTTATCAAACTTCACCCTTTCCACTTCTCCATGTGTGGAGTTAAACACTGGTGTGGAGGAGCTAAAGATTTACCAATGATTGTCAAAATATTATGAGAAAACAGGGTTACTGAGCCCGTAGGATGGCCGTTCGAGGTCTTCTGACAAAAAAAATATGGCCTGACACCGAAGGTGCGAGGGCCGTATTTTTTAGTTAAAAGGCCAAGAACATCCATCCCTATGGTCTGAGTGACTATGTTTTCTTATTAATCTACATCATTAAAAATTCCCGTTTTGAGCAAATTGTCCCCTTAAGCAGGATGTCCCCTTACACTGGGTAATCCCTTAATCGGGGTTGAGACTCTTAATACGGGGAAAAATGTCCGTTCCGAGCAAACTGTCCACTTTTTCAGGGTGTCCCTTACCAGGGTGGCCCCTTAATCGGGGTTGAGATAAACTCTTAATATAGAGAAAAATGTCTGTTCGGGGAAAATTGTCCCCTTCCGCGGGGTGTCCAGTTAGCGGGGGTTGACTGCAGAATGGAGTGTCATTCTGCAGTTGGTGTTGAGTAAAGGCGGCAGACTCTGTGACAGACCTTAGTTTCCCGTGTGACGTCATGCGTGACCGGCGTCACGACACGTGACCGGCGGACCGTGACCACTCCGTGTCCGGGTCGCTCGGCCTTTAATCTCGTCGCCTCGAGCATCTTTTACACCTCTAGAAGACTCTATCTTTTCACACAAGTGTTGACGTTTCTTTACAATCTTTTTTTTTTTAATTTTATTTAATTTTTTTTTTTTTTTTTACAATTTCACACACACACCATCTGACGAAAGGGTTTAGCATTTTTTCCTCCAGTATTTTTTTTCTCTTTACTGTAAAGATGTGGTATATATTTTAAGAACTTACAGTAAGTTATATGTTTCTGTGTGCTTTGATATTGTGATATGTTTTTACTTACGGCAGAATATATATTTCTGTGTCCTGTAATAATGTGGAATGTTTTATAAGAACTTGCGGTATGATATATCTTTATAAAAATTAAAGATAGGGCAGAAGAAGAAAGACAATTTTCAGCGTTGGTGTAAGCACACCTATGTTTACACAACAGATCCAGGTTCGACACAATGGGGAATCCCACACCACTCTCTCCTCTCAATGTCACCCAGTCCCTGATACTGCGTCACTCAAAAATCACTATCACTGATTAAAGAAGAAACCAATAAGTGTTGGTCAAAGTCATCATTCTCCACGAGTTTGATGCAAGTGATATGAACAAGGCGACAGCTGAGTGAATATCATGTAGCATTCAAACGATTTGGAGAATGACTTCTTTGACCAAAACGAGTTGCTTTCTGTATTAATCTCACCCCTGTACACACTGAAAGAATGGACGACACACAGGATATAAACCATGGAGAACGGACTGCAATCCCACTGTTAAGCCTATGGACATTTATTCCAGGGGTGAGAGAAAAAGGGATTCCTACCTTATTAAGACCCGTTCACACTGTGCGACTGGAGGGCTTGCAACTAGTGGTACCTAGCTTGAGACTGGACGTTCCAAAGTGCTTGCGACTGGTACGTCCAGTCACAAAGTATGCTCAACTACATATGTGTGTGAAGCACTGCCCCTGCGACTAGAAAGCCTGCGACTGGCTAGACCTATGTATGCCCAGTTGGTGACTAGTAGTACCAAATATTAAACATGTTTGATATTCAAAAAATGTTTGCGACTGGGCGTACCATGTACCTACAGTCTGAGACTGGGAATACCCGGTACGCCCAGTCTGAGACTAGCAGAAAGTGCGCAGTTCACACTGTGCATATTGCAGCAATATGCTTTCACAGGTACCTTCAGTCTGAGACTGGGCGTACCTTGGTACCTCCAGTCGCACAGTATGAACTGGGCTTGATGGAGATTGGGTGTACCTAGGTACCTCCAGTCGTACAGTGTGAACTGGGCCTAATGAGATTGGGTGTACCTAGGTACTTCCAGTCGCACAGTGTGAACTGGGCTTAATGGAGATTGAGTGTACCTAGGTACTTCCAGTCGCACAGTGTGAACTGGGCTTAATGGTAACAGGTACCTCCAGTCGCACAGTGTGAACTGGGCTTAATGGTAGCAGGTACCTCCAGTCGCACAGTGTGAACTGGGCTTAATGGTAGCAGGTACCTCCAGTCGCACAGTGGGAACTGGGCATGAATATTTTCATTCGGAGCTTGCACATACTTTCATGTGGCTTATGTTCGGAGTACCTGTTATGACAGTCCTTCTTTATCTAAATAGAAAACGAGTTCGTGATATTCCTTGACTATTTGAATCTTGGTGAATCTTTGCTGGGCGTTTATCTCGTGCTCTATGGTGACCTGTGTCCCTGACAGGCCCTGACCCTGTCTACACTTTACATACTCACACTCAGTCGACCTCTAACTATCATCATGGGATATCGTAGATTGGACTTAATTATCCACCGTATACAAAGAAAATGTACGGTGACTCAGTAAACCATGATCCATTATGTTAAACTTGTCAGATACTATAAGTGTGGTCACGAACCTATATATAGATATATATCTTCCAAGCCCCTGGTGTGGTATACGGTTTTAAGCCTGTGGTATACGGCCTCAAAGACATGGTATACTGGAAACTAGTGCTATAGAGCGAAGAATAGTCCCTATTGTTATACCCTTTAATATCCTACCCCTCATATAAATCTCCATAGACTTAACATGGTGGGCCTGTATGCCACGGTTATGAAAAATTTCCAACGCTGATACCCAAGAGGGAGAGCGAACGAACGCTTTTTTCATAACTGTATGCCACGGTTATGCCATAAAATATTTATATTCCACTGGTGACATATGAAGTTAAAAACATGTGACAGGGTAGGATAAAATCTAAACATCACGAAATTTCATATGATTGTTTACATGGCATTCATTGTCTTCTGCTACAGATATCACTCAGCTCCGCTTCGTGATATCATTCCGCGAAGACAACTCATGCCATGTAAACAATCATATGAAATTTCGTGATGTTTCATGATAATATGATAATAATTGGCATTATTGGGTTTAATTCATTCAAGAAGATAATAAATGCAACAAACGATGGTCATGTGAACAGGCGGCTCTGTAAACCACTCGAGATTGACGTCGTATTCCACTCGCTAGTGCCCATGTATTATTACTACGCGTCAACCTCTCGTAGTTTACGGCCGTCTGTCCACAAAACTATCGTTTATTGTTTATTCATTTAATACTGTTCGTTTTGTCTCTCTCAAACAAATATAATTTTTCAAAAATCAATTTTTCAAAAACCCCGGCCAGAAGCCGACCCCAGACTTTGGCAAAGATTTATGACCCGATTTTTTCTCAAAAATTCCTTTTAAAAAAATCAACGGGGTTTTACGGTAATACAATCAACTTCTAATTCTCCTGCTATTTCTCTTCTACTTGTCCACCTTTCCTGGGGGGTTAGAACGACTTAACCTTACTACAGAGGGTGGGAGCCCCAGGCGAGTTGCCGGGAACACTCCCTGTTAAACCGCTGAACGTACTTCCTGCATTAAAACGTCGGTCTCCTTTCCACAACCCAATTACCAGGGATGTCAGTTGGGGTCAGGGAAAAAAGTGGAAATAATTTGAGGATTTTTCTGCCTCAGGAAGACCAAGAAATCTTTGACAATACAAAACTTGTACAAAACTTTGATATGTTTGTTCATGTTCGTTATATTCATATACTTATGTATTTAAGAATATGAAAAAAAGCAGTATCCTAGATGACCTCAAAATGTAAGGTGAAAATTAAAGACACATTAAAACTTACTCCCCGACGGAAAATACCAACTCTCATCTTGACGAAATTCTGAATAATGCTGCTAAAACTAATTTAAATAAAAAAGAGGAAAATAGATATATGCAAAGCGACAGTTCCGAATAAACGCTGTTTATGTTAGGAAAAAAAAAAAAAAAAAAAAAAACTTTTTTAAAAGAGGATATTAGAGACAGGCAAAGCGACAGTCATAAACATTGAAATTCTGAATATACACTGCTTACGTAAAAGGGGGGGGGGATATTTCCTTGGAGAATAGGAAAACTCATCTTGATATAACCATGGAATTCCGAATATATGCCGCTTAAATATAGATTAAAAAAATGAATTGAAAAAAAAAATGTCCTTGGAGAATAGGAAAACTGCCATTTCTGTTTCACTTCCTGGCCTCTAACTGATGCTGGGCCGGCGGCATTTCCGGGTCCTCCCACACAGCCTCCGGGCAGAACTTCCTCAAGACTTCTTCACCAAGTGATGGGTCACGGAAATAACGCCAATTATATTCAATCAGCTTTAGGAGAGACTAGGAAGCGAGCTATGACCGCCTCCGTGTAGTTTACGACTTCATTTATCACCCAAGTGACGTTTGGAGACGGAATTCCTCGACAGACGCAGAGGTCAGTGCGCATGCGTATACTATAAGGTCAATGTGGGTCAAAGGTCACGGGGACGCCATCATGTCAAACATTGTCTACATGACCAGCACGTATGAGTCTGTGACCCTCTCAACACTCCACAGAGTTCACAGGAAACTAAGCCCCGTTACACCTCCTCCGTGATATTAACGATATTAAAGTGCTGGTTCCTCCAACACACAAGATATGGCGAGATTTGTCACGATTTGGTTGTCTTGCTAAATCTTGCTAGGTTTTGAATAATTGCGCGCATATTTGCTGCAAACCATCGGTTTGGTTAAGCACATTTGCCGTGTTCTTGTGGCGATATGCCATGGTACGCCGTGATATGTCGGCTAGATCTTGAGGTATCGCGGTGGTGGAGCACCAAAATATACACACACATCACGAAAAAATAGATATATCATCGCGTGTGACATGTTATGGCCAAGGATGTAAGATATATCGTTGCACTTTAAGATGCACTAAGATATAACTCTACAAATGCATCGTGTTGGTGGAATCAACACTTACGCTCATACGATTCAGCACTCTGCTTGAACTGGCCATCTCACTCTGTATATTTATTAAAAAAATGATCTAAAATTAGTTTTTATTATTTCCAGGATCTGAACATGACAAAGTCATACGCCATGCCCTAGCCAAACTCTAAGATGCCTGATGAGTCCAAACCGGATGAAACCTTGTCCAACACCCCTGTAATTATATTACAGGCTAAAACCAACTAATCTGCTTGGTTTTAACTTTTTCCCAAATCAAACTATGTTTGGAGAGTGTGGATCGGATCAGAGATCCGTTACCATGGTTGGATCCCACATTGTCTGATCCAGAACAATGCTTGACCTGGAGACACTATAGTAACTTAGCATCAGTTTAAGACAGAGGTGTTTATTGCCACGTCTGGATTGTTTCCCTTATTACCCCAGCTTTTGAAGCTTGGAGCATACAATATATCTGTATGCGCCAGGTATTATGATACACAATCCCTATGTGTTTTCTACTGACACTTTGTATTATATGTGTAGGTGGATATATCTATATGCTTCGGGTATGGCGATACACACTCCCTATGTGTTTTCTATGTACACTTTGTATTAGGTGGATATATCTGTATGCTCTGGGTATGGTGATACAAACTCCCTATGTGTTTTCTATGGACACTTTGTATTAGGTAGATGTATCTGTATGCTCTGGGTATGGAGATACACACTCCCTATGTGTTTTCTATGGACACTTTGTATTATGTAGATATATCTGTATGCTCTGGGTATGGAGATACACACTCCCTATGTGTTTTCTAGAGACACTTTGTATCAGGTGGATATATCTGTATGCTCTGGGTATGGTGATACACACTCCCTATGTTTTTCTATGGACACTTTGTATCAGGTGGATATATCTGTATGCTCCGGGTATGGAGATACACACTCCCTATGTTTTTCTATGGACACTTTGTATTAGGTGGATATATCTTTTATGTTCCGGGTATGGGGATACACACTCCCCATGTGGTTTCTATGGACACCTAATATTTGGTGGATAATAAAATATGACTCCCGTTACAGAGTTGCGTATTTCACATCTCGCTGACATCGACCTACTTGACTGTGCTCGAGGCGATGATTTCTCCTCACGAGACAGGAACGTATTCAAACCCAGAGCCTGGGTCAAAATCATCATATTTCATCAATTCCTGAACATGACATAGAAAACTACATACAGATGGAGTGACTGATCACAAATACCCGGACGAAATGACCAAGGATGGGATGGGAATCGAGGGGACGCAATGACCAGGGATGGGACGGGTATCACATGAGATAGAATTACCAAAGATGGGACAGGAGTCATAGGGGACGAAATTACCAAGGACGGGACAGGAGTCAAAGGGGACGAAATTACCAAGGACGTGACAGGAGTCAAAGGGGACGAAATTACCAAGGACGGGACAGGAGTCAAAGGGGACGAAATTACCAAGGACGGGACAGGAGTCAAAGGGGACGAAATGACCAAGGACGGGACAGGAGTCAAAGGGGACGAAATTACCAAGGACGGGACAGGAGACATATGGGACGAAATGACCAAGGAGGGGACGGGAGTCAAGGGAACGCAATGACCAAGGATGGGACGGGTATCACACGAGATAGAATTACCAAGGACGGGACAGGAGTCATAGGGGACGAAATTACCAAGGACGGGACAGGAGTCACAGGGGACGAAATGACCAAGGAGGGGATGGGAGTCACAGGGGATGAATTGACCAAGGACTGGACGGGATGACCAAGGACTGGACGGAATGACCAAGGATGGGTCGAAATCAGCAAGGATGGAAATAGTTTTCTGTTTATCAGCCATTGAGTATGAGTTACCATACTCACATATCTGTTGTGAACGAGCTCGTAATGTTAAGCCTATGGACGTTTATACCAGGTTAAGATAACATATACGACTGATGATACTTATATAGAACTGCACCGAGAATCATATAGATAGATAATACTCCACGAATTTGGCTGGGCCGCAATCGTCATCGAGGCGAAGCAGAGTGACAATTACGGCTCAGCCATACTCGTGGAGTATTGTCTATTTTATGATTCGAGAGCGGTTCTGGATTTATCTTACCCCTTTCTATGACATTAAATATCATCACAACTTCAGAATAATCAGAATATACTTAACAAATTCACTACGCCACGGCCATGGCGTAGTATTGTGACTTTATGGGGGTGATCGTTGAGTATATTTTCCCAATGTTATTCCTATGGCTAAACTTGTACCAGGGGTGAGATAATATGGAGAAACCAAACAAGAGTTAGTTGTGTTATTGTTTATCGCACGACGGCAAGATCGCGTATTACTGTGCGAGGTGAAGCCGAGAGCAGTAATACGCGATCTTGTCGGAGTGCGATAAACAATAACACGACTAACTCGAGTTTGGTTTAGAATTTATCCTACCCTGCCCGTCTAAATTACTTCTACATTAACAGATGACGTCATTTGTCAAGTGTATCCCACTAGAGCAATATTTTTCATTTTTCTGAACTCCAGACCGAATACAGTGACCCAATGTTAAGCCTATGGATTTTTTTATTAGGGGTAGGATAAAGTGTGATACAGGACTAATGACTGCTAATTAGGAGCAGGTAGACACCGGGCGAGACGGACCACGGAGATGTAACACGCATCACGACCTGCTCACCTGTAACTCACTCCACTCAGGTGAGTGGGTCACTGGGCGTGGTCAGTCGTGACTCCAAGTTGTCAGGTGTGGGCTTTCCTCCGAACACGTCACACACATGGTCAAAATCACCTCATTTTTAGCACCTCGTGGTGAATTACCGGCTTATTTCTATCTCAGGCAATTTGAAAAAATGCGATTATTCTGAGTTTTCATTATATTAGAGTATATTTATCTAACCATTGCAGGTTCTCACTAGACTTTCTCAAGGTTCTTTTACACCACAAGGATGGTGATCGAATCTATGAAATGAATTTAGGTGGAACTCATCATTTAATCAGTTAATCATTACATGTTCTTTCCAGACTTTCTCAAGGTTCTTTTACACCGCTAGGATGGTGATCGAATCTATGTGATGAATTTAGGTAGAAATCTCAACCCTACACATTTATCAAGGAGAGAGTTCTTTTACTTCCCAAACCACAGTCATGGTATGAAACGGATTGCTATGACGTGCGCTGGTAATAGTCTGGTATTTTTTATACTCCAGGATACTTGCAGGACGTTTCGCTGGATGACTTCTTTACTGAATGGTGGATAATATGAATACACTGCCTAAGCCAGTCTGAAAACTTCAGGTCTAAATATAAAAAACAATAGGACTCAGGACCGCTCCTTGCGGTACTCCATACGTTAAGGTCTTGATAGGCTTGATGGGCTTCACTGTTAAGTCACAATGCATGCTGTTTCATCCCCAATGAAATATATCATTTACTGCCATGTGATTGGTTGGTTGGTTTCATTTAACGTCCAGTTAGCCATTACAGGTTCTTACCAGACTTTCTCAAGGTTCTTTTACACCACAAGGGTGGTGATCGAATCTATGTGATGAATTTAGGTAGAAATCTCAGCCCTTGTCTTTGATATAGCAGTAAGTCTACCACTGATGGGGATGAAGGAGAAAGGTGGCTATACATCACACCACATAGACATGGTATGAGAAGGACTGGCCTTTGATAAAGCAGTAAATCTACCACTGCTGGGGGTGAAGGAGAAAGGTGGCTGCACACCACACCAAATAGAAATGGTATGAGACGGACTGGCCTTTGATATAACAATTAATCTGCCACTGCTGCGGGTGGGACTCGAAAACACAAAGTCTTACAACCTTGGGGTTACAAGTCCGGTGTCCTAACCACTAAGCTAACTTCCCACTGAGAGTAGCTGCAAGACTAGAGGGAAACTATGTTCTGGTGAGCGAAAATCAAAGTTACGAGATAAGGATTGCTATGACGTGTGCTGGTAAAAGTCTGGTATCTTTTGAACTCCAGGATACTTGTGGGACGTTTCGCCGGATGACTGCTTTACTGAATGGTGGATGATATGAATACAATGTCTAAGCCAGTATAAAAATTCATGTCTAAATGTGAAAAAAAACAGGACCCAGGACCGCTCCCTGCGGTACCCCATACGTTAAGGTCGTGTAGCTACTAGATAGGCTTCACTGTGAAGTCGCAATGCATGCTGTTTCATCCCCAATCTTTTACCGCTAAGTGATTGGTTGGTTGGTTTCATTTAACGTCCAGTTAACCAATACAGGTTCTTACAAGAGTGTTGATCGAATCTATGTGATGAGTTTAGGTAGAAATCTCACCGCTACGCATTTACCAAAGTGAGAGTTGTTTTACTTCCCAAACCACATAGACATGGTATGAGAAGGACTGGCCTTTGATATAGCAGTAAATGATGGGGATGGAGGAGAAGAGTAGCTTCAGTACTACTATGTGAATTCCCTATCAAATGGACACCAAATGGAAATCTAGAACTCTGTGGTCAAGTTGTTTAGAAAAGCAAAAGAAAAGGTAAAGCTAAACCTTAAGTCATGTAAAGTGACACTTACAGTACTTGTCTCTTCTCTTCACACCGGGAAAGGACATTGTCCTGCTGGCTGTGAGATCCTGTGAGGGGTTTGAGAGGTTGGGTGTGAGGTGTGTGGTGTGTGGTGGGAGCTGTGAGGTGTGTGGTGTCAGCTGTGAGGTGTGTGGTGTCAGCTGTGAGGTGTGTAGTGTCAGCTGTGAGGTGTGTGGTGTCAGCTGTGAGGTGTGTGGTGTCAGCTGTGAGGTGTGTAGTGTCAGCTGTGAGGTGTATGGTGTCAGCTGTGAGGTGTTTGGTGTCAAGTGTGTGTGAGTTTATGAGGTGTGAGGTGTGAACTGTGTGGTGTGTGCTGTGAGGTATGGGGTGTGAGGTGTGTGGTGTGAGGTGTGAGTGTGGTGTGAGGTGTTGTGTGGGGTGTGTGAGGTGTGTGGTTTGAGGTGTAAGTGTGAGGTGTGAGGTACGTGTGTGAGGTGTGAGGTGTATGTGAGGTGTTAGCTGTGATCTGTGAGGTGTGTGATTTGAGGTGTGAGGTGTGTGGTGTGAGGTTTGAGATGTACGGTGTGGAGGTGTGAGGTGTAAGGTGTGAGGTGTGTGGTGTGTGGTGTGGTGTGTGAGGTCTGAGATGTAAGGTGCGAGATGTAGGGCTGTGAGGTGTGAGATGTAAGGTGTGGGATGTGGAGGTGTGAGGTGTGGGGTGTGGGGTGTGAGGGCGGTGTGAGGTGTGAGGTCTGAGATGTAAGGTGTGAGGTGTAGGGCTGTGAGGTGTGAGATGTAAGGTGTGGGGTGTGAGGTGTGTGGTCTGAGATGTAAGGTATGAGGTGTAGGGCTGTGAGGTGTGAGATGTAAGGTGTGGGGTCTGAGATGTGAGGTGTGGGGTGTGAGGTGTGTGGTCTGAGATGTAAGGTGTGAGGTGTAGGGCTGTGAGGTGTGAGATGTAAGGTGTGGGGTCTGAGATGTGAGGTGTGGGGTGTGAGGTGTGTGGTCTGAGATGTAAGGTGTGAGGTGTAGGGCTGTGAGGTGTGAGATGTAAGGTGTGGGGTCTGAGATGTGAGGTGTGGGGTGTGAGGTGTGTGGTCTGAGATGTAAGGTGTGAGGTGTAGGGCTGTGGGGCGTGAGTTGTGAACTCTGTGAACTGTGATCTGTGAACTACTTGCTGAAGGCGCTGCGTGAGCTGCCCTGAGTTCTAACCTGCTCGCCGCCACGTCTGAGATGAACAGTCGCGTCTGTCGTCCTGTCCCACCCACCAGTCAGAGTGAGGCTCTGACGTCACACGCGCATGCGCAGACGCACAGTGACACCCACGTGACCCCTCATTCCCGGTTATTAAACGAGCACATCTTTAAACCTCAGGTGGAAGCCACCAACACTCTCAGCATGTGTGATGAGTGCTCCTTCCGCAGACTCAAGTGGAGATGAGCTAATCACGAGAAATTATCACAGTAACCAGCACTTTAATTTCGTTTTATCAATATGTACCTGTGGTCGTATGTCCTATGTACACCGCCCGCTCCTACCCATGTCATATTTATCAATATATACCTGTGGTTGTATGTCCTACGTATACCGCCCGCTCCTACCCATGTCATATTTATCATTATATACCTGTGGTTGTATGTCCTACGTATACCGCCCGTTCCTACCCATGTCATATTTATCATATATCTGTGGTCGTATCTCCTACGTATACCGCCCGCTCCTACTTATGTCACATTTATTATTATACACGTGTGGTCGGATGTCCTACGTATACCACCCGCTCCTACCCATGTCGTATTTATCATTATATACCTGTGGTTGTATCTCCTACGTATACCGCCCGCTCCTACTTATGTCACATTTATTATGATACACGTGTGGTCGTATGTCCTACGTATACCGCCCGCTCCTACCCATGTCGTATTTATCATTATATACCTGTGGTTGTATGTCCTACGTATACCCCCCCCCCTCCTACCCATGTCGTATTTATCATTATATACCTGTGGTTGTATGTCCTACGTATACCGCCCGCTCCTACCCATATTACATTTATCATTATATACCTGTGGTTGTATGTCCTACGTATACCGCCCGCTCCTACCCATATTACATTTATCATTATATACCTATCGCTGTATCTCCTAGGTATACCGCCCGCTCCTACTTATGTCACATTTATTATTATACACGTGTGGTCGTATGTCCTACGTATACCGCCCGCTTCTACCCATGTCGTATTTATCATTATATACCTGTGGTTGTATGTCCTACGTATACCGCCCGCTCCTACCCATGTCGTATTTATCATTATATACCTGTGGTTGTATGTCCTACGTATACCGCCCGCTCCTACCCATATTACATTTATCATTATATACCTATCGCTGTATCTCCTAGGTATACCGCCCGCTCCTACCCATATTGCGCAGTTTACTGAAGTGAATTCTCCATTCCAATCTGATATTTCTGATGGTATAACACAGGGCACTCAACCAGCACGGTTCCACTCGGCGCGATGATGGCGAGGATCAAGTGGCGCCATCTTGTGGGAACTTAAGAAACTATCTTGGGGAGTAGAGAACTTCACTGATGGCAGACGATAGGGAGTGTAGTCTACAGAGCCGTCCTCCAGTTTGAGAGCCTGGGCGCCCTGGCCCTGGCGACAACGGGACGCACTACAGTCCAGGGGATGTGTGACATTTCCTATGGTAGACTAGTTCCCTGTCCATATGAAATATGGGACAGGTGACGCCCAGCAAGAAGCGACCTTGAACTTTCGCTGGTTCCCTGCTTATTTGCAGTGGCAAGGATAACCAGCCCGACCTCTCTCCCACTCTCCAAGCAGGTTCTCTGAATCTTGGTTTCTTTATCGATTTGTTAGCTATAAATATTTCCTATTAAGTCTTCTTTTAGAATATACATATAAGAAAATTATTTGGTTTTAGGCGCACACTGCAGATAGAGATTATGTATGTGATTTAACCAGAGCAACCTCTTAACATGTCAGAACAGAGTGGAGACAGAAGTGGCGGCCAATCTAACTCCCCTCCACCCAATCCTCCTGTTACAGTGGTTCACTGGGCTCTAAAAAAAAATTTTTTTAAATATTATTTATCTGTCTTGTAAGAAGGTCTTGGGTTAACATTTTTCATTTCATTTATTTTATTATTAGTAAACTTCAATCCTAGCGGTTTTACACTTTGAATAAGTACACTGCTCCAACAATCCTGTCTAAAATGAGATACAGATATTGCCACTAACTCGGTATTGGGCTGGGCCCTTTCTTTCAGTAATCAATCAATCATGAGACTTATTTATCGACATGTTTCGGACAATATTCCAGTCTTTCATCCAGTATAAACTTTGCAGTAGACCATATTAAAATCCTTCACAGCCGAGGAAGCTGGTGTGGTATAAATAATTTATCTCACCCCAGTATTTTCCTCCATAGGCTTAACGTTAGTAACTCATATTCCACGGCCGGGAAGATAGTGTTTGTTTGTTTGTTTGGGTAGTTTAACGTCCAATTTGTGCAATTAAACTTGGAAGATAGTGTACCCAATACTCAATGGCTCATTGGGTGAGTTTTTTTCATTGATTAATAATGTTTCTGATCATCTATACGTTAAGCCTAAGGAGTAAAACACCGGAGTGAGATGTAGGCGCAAGATAGGCTCCCGACTCCTAAAATTTGTTCAGAACAGGAAAAGAACTAAAATACAGAACAGCGTCACTTTGCAACATGCACAAAACACGGTAAGCAGCAGCGTCAGTTAGAAACACCTGAGATGTGTGTTACCAAATAAATGAAATAAATACATTGAATTGTGTTGTTGAATAAAAAAAAAAGAAAAAGAAGATACATTAAGATGTGCGTTGTTGAATAGAAAAATAAAATAACATAAATTGAGATGCGTGTTATCAAATGAAAAATAATATGAATTTAGATGTGTGTTATTAAGTAATAAAAACAAATAAAATGAATAAAGTAATAATAAAAAAAATAAAAAAAATTTAGATGTGTGTTATTAAGTAATGATTTAAAAAAAAATTAGGATGTGTGTTATTAAATAAAAATTTGAAAATAAATGAATTGAGAATTGTGTTATACATGTAGTAGCAGAAAGTAGTTCTACTCACCAGCGCCCTTGTTCTTGCCCAGGCTGAATTGCCGGTTCATTGGCACAGAGAAGTATTTGCGTCGTCCGAAGTCACTGTTGGGCATCAAACAGAAATTTTCTTTACTGTTCATGTAGGCCTGCATCTTACCCGAGGTCATCTCGGTCTTTAGTGGGGAGGCCAGGTGAGCCATGGCTTACGTGTGAGTGTACTGTGTGCTGTACAGTGTCAGTGGGCAATGAGGTAATAATAAGGGAGGTGGTGGTCCTGTCAGGGGCCACGTGTCACGTCTGCGCAAGCGCGTACATTGCACGTGAGTTACTCGTACTGATGTGGCTGCGAGAGTAGGATGTGACTGTTTACGAGCTGCTCAATATACACATTGCGCGTGAGCTACTCGTAATGACATGGACGAAGGATGTGACTGTTTACGAGCTGCTCAATATACACATTGCACTTGAGTTACTCGTAATGATGTGGACGAAGGATGTGACTTTACGAGCTGCTCAATATACACATTGCACTTGAGTTACTCGTAATGATGTGGAAGAAGAATGTGACGGTTTACGAGCTGCTCAATATACACATTGCGTGTGAGCTACTCTTAATGACGTGGACGAAGGATGTGACTGTTTACGAGCTGCTCAGTGTACACGTTGCGCATGAGTTACTCGTACTGATGTGGCTGCGGAAGACAGACGTGACGGGTTATCAGTGTACAGAATGAGCGGCACGTGAGAGTGCATTCATGTGAGACGGGATGGCCTACATGCAGTGCTTCCTGTGCATCCTTGGCGCGTTCAGTGAGCCGTGTCCAAGTGAAGACCTGAAACTAGGTGAGATGTAGGCACTCCGCAACGCCCCTCCTGTACTATGACAAGACTGCTTCATGACGTTCATCTTGATCACAGCACGACATTCCTGACGGCCGTGAGCACGTCACGAGATCGTAGGACGTGTTATGTACTGATGGCCGTCAGGAATAGAGTTCTGTTATCAAGATGAACAATACTACACTCGTTTGGATGCGCCATAAAATTCACTCGGCTTCGCCTCGATGACGATTGCGGCGCATCCAAACTCGTGGAGTATTGTGTATTCATCTCACCCCGGTATTTTTCTCCATAGGTTTGACGTTAGGAACTCGTACTCCACGGCCGTGAAAGTATTGTACCCAATACTCAATGGTTAATTTGGTGAGTTATTCCAGCAATAAATGATATTATACGGGGTGAGATAAAATCAGAAACTCACTCGATGAGAATAACTTGGTCTGCACTCCACCTCGTTTGACCGCAGAGTAATTCACTCAGCTTCGCTTGGTGGATTACTCCGCAGTCAAACTCGGTGGAGTACTGACCAAGTTATTTTCATCTCGTGGGTTTCCTTCTAATTATACGATTCTCGATCCAGTTCTATATAACTACTACGTACTGTCTCGGAGTCCGAGATTCTTTGCTGACTTTACCTAACAGCTGCCCTGTCTCGTAAAAACACACGCTCATCTTGAGAATCATTGAATGTTATCAAAATGATGTAAAAGTACACGCTTATCAGTAAATTTTCTATTTCATCTTTCAGAGATTCCTCTCAGTCCTCCTCGCTCCTCCTATACGACTTAAACTGTCTCTATTTTAACACATGCCTTTTAATAGTATATGGAGAATTATAACCAGCTTGTGAATTCCCCAAAAACTGTAGACCGTCGCTGTAAAAAGTGAGCGGATGCTTCTAGCTACACTCTCCTTCTATACATTCTGATTGTTACATTCTCATTTTCAATAGTAGGACAGGCAGGTATGGAATGTTGTTTATTAGTCCATGAGCCAGAGGGCCAAATTTCAGAAAAAAGGGCGCACCTTCAGGGAGTGTTTCTACCAATGCTGTTTGAATGCCTTGATGTCTGTAGTTCATGGCCAGGTATGATAGGATTGCCAGATTAGTAGCTTAATGTCAGAAATCACATGTTTGATGTAACAGAATAGTGTGTTTTCCATTGCAAAATGACTACCTATTCCAGGTACAGTAAAATCCCGCTTAAGAGGATACCCTCCGTTCCGAGCAAACTGTCCACTTAAGCGGGGTGCCCCTTAAGCGAGGTATCCCAGGGGTTTTTCTGTACTTGAAATTCTAACGAAATATTGCCAAATAGATTGGCTATCATCACAATAAAAATTGGCTGGATTGCAGGATATGCCTTTAAACCCCTCTATCCACGTTGTGTGTATATAAACGTGTGTGTTTTCCTGTAGGCGTCGTGTGGTATGCGTACCGTGTTCCGCCGAGTACCTACATCCACACCCCCGTGACCCAGTTCCAGGACACCCACCCCCCACATACACACACCACACCAGGGAAATCAGGATAGATGAGCGGAGACATTACACCGGTAAATACGGGATTGCCCGTCGATTGGCTGGTGACTGGAGTTGCTGTTAGGCTGATTAAACTGCGTGGTGGTGGGTGGAGGGAGGAGGGGGGGGGTGTGGTCAGTCAGGTGACTTGACGGGGTCAGGCGGGGTCACGGTGACCACATACCTGCACACCTGTCTACCACTCAGTCTGACACCTCCACGGCTGTGTACTCACGCCCAGACACATCTCCATGTCAATACTAGAGGACCCCGTGTAAGGGAACACCCTGCGTTAGCGGTCACCTTGCGTAAGCGGACACCCCGCGTAAGGGGAAACCCTGAGTAAGCAAACACCCCGCGTAAGGGGAAACCCTGAGTAAGCAAACATCCCGCGTAAGGTGGCACCCTGAGTAAGCAAACACCCCGCGTAAGGTGGCACCCTGAGTAAGCAAACACCCCGCGTAAGGTCGCACCCTGAGTAAGCAAACATCCCGCGTAAGGGAGCACCCTGAGTACGCAAACACCCCGCGTAAGGGAGCACCCTCAGTAAGCAAACACCCCGCGTAATGAGCCATCCTGAGTAAGCAAACACCCCGCGTAAGGGAGCACCCTCAGTAAGCAAACACCCCGCGTAAGGGAGCACCCTCAGTAAGCAAACACCCTGCGTAAGGGGACACCGGATACAGCTCTTCATTATCATAATCAGTTCTTTATGTGACATGTGAAGGCATGCCTGAACAAATTTGGCATAACACTTGGCCACCCCCCACCTCCCCACCATGTAACACGTACCATTTTTAAACAACCACATAGACCCTCCAGATGCTACTTATCTCCCTAATATCGCCCCAGGTAAGTAAAGGATCCGTTTCCATCTGTCTGGCCGCACCACGGGTCAAGGGCCTATCACCATACAACGACGGCAACCAGCTAGCACCGGATCCTGTAAACAAACTGAATTATGGGATACCCCAATAAGGTTTATACTCCTGTCAGTTCAAAATTCATTGTACTCACATAAAACTTCACTCCCCTTCAGTGGCCCTTCCCAGCATGCCTCATTCTACTTCTCTTACTTCATTCCGACAATAGTTCATTGATCTAAAACCCACGTCAACACTTACAAAGCTTGATTCGCGCAGATTGGTGACCTTGGCCACGACCTTGACCTCTTAACCGGAAGACGGCTGTGTAGCCTCGTTCCCGCAGTAGTCACGTGATGGTCATGTGATCTCTGAGACGCAGACAGTGATCATCAAACTAATTAATTGTAATTGGGCGATCAGCGGCGTTTCAACGAGAGTAACTCCTACCATGAGCTCGTGGTTCATTAAACACAAGTTAGGAAAAAAGGCAGAAAAACACAAAATAAGCTGGTGATGGTTGGGACGAGGGAAGGGAGAGAAGTTGCCGAACCAGTATACTGCAGTCAATATGGTCAACGGGAGGGGGTTTTGTATTTGGAGACAAGTCCAGACTACTCCGACAATTATCGACAATTATACCTTGTAGCGTGTATATCTATACTTCATGGATCTAGTTGTACCTCCGTATGTTATACTGCGTTTCGGCAATATGTCAATTTGTGAAGTATCGAGGTGTTCGTAAAGACAAGCTTGTATCATGACATACTTATTCAGACACACTAACCATGTCTCCATATAGTACTGCTTACCGTGAATTGGTATAGTGTATTATTCCAAAAGAACCGGAGAAATTTCCGGTGATGCTTACGAATACTTATGGAGTAGTAAGCATCTTTCAGGTCTATTGAAGCCATGAAAAAGTTCTGTTGGAGCATTTCTATGACTGTTGTTAGTGAAGCCATTCGTGGTAATATCTCCCAGATGCACTAGGAACTACGAAGAAAGTAGTCCCTAGCGCGAGCAAGAACTGCTTTTAGAACAGTGAAATAGTTCCATGTAATAGCCCAAATAATATAACACAGAGATATCATGTGGTACTGACGGTACCACCAGGTTGTGTCCCACTGAATAATCAATCCATAGTTCCACAAATACATTAAAAACAACAACCGATCTATATACTCGGCGTTTTGTTTGTCTATCTCTCGACCTGTATGTCTGGTCTTGTCACTAACAAAGCCTCGTTCAATATGAAATATAAATTAGTGTGGAAAAAAATCTCTACAATCAAGACTTTTTTTTTACCTAGTCATGTGTTAGAGTTCTAAAAAAAAAAGACATATTCATCAAACTTCATTTTCTACAAGATATATTCTCAGTATATGAGATTGGTCATGGTTGTATTTTTATATTGGCTAGCGAATTGCTAATCAGATAGACTGAGTGAGTGATCAAGATCTTGACATTTAAGTATGTAATAGTCTCCTTTCTCCTTCATCCCCAGCAGTGGTAGATTTACTGCCATATCAAAGGCCAGTCCTTCTCATACCATGTCTATGTGGTGTGATGTACAGCCATCTTTCTCCTTCATCCCCAGCAGTGGTAGATTTACTGCTATATCAAAGACCAATCCTTCTCATACCATGTCTATATGGTGTGGGAAGTAAAAGAACTCTCACCTCGGTAAATGTGTAGGGGTGAGATTTCTGTCTGAATTCACCTGATAGATTTTATCAACACCCTTGCTCCTTTCCCAATGTCACAGAGTTAGCACGCAGATAGTGAAGGGTTAATTTTTTGCAGCAAGCTCAACGTCTATATGACCACTCTAACCTTTTGGCCCACGCTCAAGACGCGTTGTAAACTAAGGAAGGCCACTTCAGAATGCCCGTCAATTTGAGAATATTGGCCCTGTACGGTGTTGAAGTATCTTATCTGCTTTGGATCAGGGCACTTGACAGTATGTGGTTACCTCGATATCTATAAGGTAACCTGATGTAACTGAACTCACAATCTACTCAGCAGCTTATGAGATTATTCTGTGATATATCTCGTCAACGTGAGACCTACAGTGACCACACGTACGAGTGAGAACACGCAATAGACCCTTTTAGAGCGTGCTCGCATGCCTATATATGCCAGGTTTACACTGGGCTATAGGGGACAGAGTCATTGTTAGTTCATAAAGCAGTCACCAGGTGGCTAGCAGTATGGACAGATCTATATTCTGGCTCTTTGTTCTTACGAAATTCAACTGCCTTTCAATGTTTAACCATGGTTCCCTTGACTCTACACCCATCACAGAGCAAGATGAGATAATGATTAAACCCAGGACACTCATGCGGCCAGATCCGTGGCCAGGGATATTGTGTTTTAGGGGCATGAGCTAGACTGGACATGGCAAAAAACTAAGGAGTGTGAAGGATATTTTTGATTATTATACACTTTGTCGGGGTGGGGTCAAATATCTTGGATAATTTTTGGATATGCTTTTTCTTTATTCTATTTCATATGATATTGATAGTGAGGTTTGATCCAAAATTTAAGAAATTCTGCGTGCACACTTTATGGATGGCGCCATACAAAAGAAAGTTGTCCTCCATGAAATCAGGGATGTCAGCAGCTCTTGGAAAATATTCCTGAAGTCTTTTTCTGCGACAACACCCCCGCCCCCCCCCCCCCCCCTCAATCGCCAAGTGAGTAGGACTGGTACTACAGTATGTGCTCTCCAAGCAGAGCCTTATCCTTTAAGTCATTTTGATGTTAAACAAAATATATGCTTCGGAGAGTGTAGTATGAAGCTGGTTCCTGGAGTCAGCCATGCAGATAAAGTGGTTTGTATGGTAACCGCCGAATGGTTCAGGGATTCTCAGCCATGTTTGTTCTATGGGCAGCTTGTCAGGGAAAACCCTGAATCTCATGGATGTAATAATGCACACATTCAAAGGGAAGCCAGGTATAGGGGTTCAAGAAATAACATGGGGTTGACATACACAGGTTCTACTTTTAATTTTAAATAGTGTGGACACTATTTCTGTATTTAACTAGGAGCAAATAGTATGTTCATCATAGATGAATGAGCGTGGAATAATAAGTGAATAACAATTAAAAGGGTTGGGTTACATTCAGTCTATGGATAGTTTTCTGTAACCCACTTGCACCCAGTCAACTTGCTATTTTTGCAACTGCCTGAGTCTAGGATCCATATATATCAAGCACCAGTGGGTCAATGAGGTATTTTGGTCTTGAGTCATTGGTCATGGTCAGCTGGGCACACCTCTAAGACCCTGAGATACTGGCTCCCTGCTCTGTTCTCACTATCATAGTGAATAGCATACAGGTAGTAAAGGGATAGTTTTCTGGAAGCAAACTGAAAGTTCAATGTGACCACTCTAATCTCTAGATGATATATTTAGCGTGTGCAAGCACGCTCTAACAAAGACACCTGATTGCAGGAATTTCCCTGAACTCTGACATCCCAAAATGAAAACTATAACCCCCCCCCCCCCCCTCCCTGCCCCGCCATAAATAATAACTGGATGTTAATCTGCAGATAATCCCCCACCACCTGACCTGGTTAATTTTCTCACCTGCCCGTGACATAAACCTTGGTCGTTGCTACGGCGTTAAGACACAGAAGCCCGAACTCGTGAGAAGTAAATATTATGTGTGTTACGTAACCTGCTCTCAGGCACTCTTAAAGCCTAGTACAGCAGTGTGACGGAGTGTTCCCCCGTGCATGGCACTCCCCGGCACGCTACGTGTGTACAGCTAGAGATTAAAACACAGCATAACATTAAATCTTCATACTCAGTTTATCCAGAGTGACCCCAGTGAAGAACGCCAATAGAACCCCGCCTAACGTACATCTCGCGTAAGGGGACCCAGTGAAGAACGACAATAGAACCCCACCTAACGTACACCCCGCGTAAGGGGACCAAGTGAAGAACAACAATAGAACCCCACCTAACGTACACCCCGTGTAAGGGGCCCAGTAAAGAACGACAATAGAACCCCGCCTAACGTACACCCCGCGTAAGGGGTCCCAGTAAAGAACTACAATAGAACCCCGCCTAACGTACACCCCGCGTAAGGGGCCCGCATAAGGGGTAACCCCGGGTAAGGGTGATACCCCGCGTACGGGGCCACCCGACGTAAGGGGGGCACCCTGTGTGACCGGACACTTTTCCTCAGAACGGGTCCATGTAATAGATATTTATTTTAACCCCGCGTAAGCAGACACCCAATGTAAGCAGTCACTTTTGCCTGCAAGCAAAAGTGTCTGCTTACACGGGGTTCTACTGTACTCCTATCAGTAGAACAGCTAGAGATTATATCACATCACAACATTGGGCAAATCCTCCATACTCCCTGAGTTAACCAAGAGTGATCACAGTAAAGAACTACTATCATCAGATGCTATCAGCTGTACCGCTAGAGATTAAAAACCATCATAACATTGGGTAAATCCTCCGTACTCAGTGAGTTGATCCAGAATTATCACAGTAGAGAACTAGTATCAGCTCCTATCTCCTGATATCTCCTCTGTGTGTGTGTGAGTCGATGGAGAACTATTCCTATCAGCTCCAATCACTCCAATCAGCTGGTATCTCCTGAGGTGGGTGGGTACACACGTGAGTCAGTGGAGTGTGTCGGGGTCAGTGGAGTGTGTCGGGGCCCGTTTAAACACGACACATTCCCCTGAGACTCCTGCCTGGTGGTTCTCAGGGTACCGCTGTGAAGTGTGCCCCACTGGGGTGAGGCAGTTGACCACTTCTCTGTCGGCAGGTGTTGTGATCCCCAGCTCTGCTCCCGGCGTCCTTCACGACCTGAACGTACTCCGAGGACGTGGATCCGCCGGACGCTGGGGAGACGCTGGAGGGACGCTGGAGGGACGCTGGAGGGACGCTGGAGGGACGCTGGGCGGCAGACACGTCTCCTGGAGTCCGTCTGAATACACCTCTCGGCTGGCTCTGGTCTGAACCCTGTGGTCTGTGTGACTGGGTTCTAACACTCACCTCTGACTGCTAGGCGAGTCTGGTGGTCTATGCTGGGCCGGGCACTGTACGGGGGGCAGTGAACTACGACCACCGTGCACCGCCCGGCGTGTGAGCCGGGGGCGGGGGGCGGGGGGCGGGGTGACGTGGTGCGGAGGTGTTACGGTAACGCGCCGCAGTCAGCTGGCTGGTGGTCGTGTGTGTGTGTGTGGGGGGGGGGGGGGGCGTGTTGTCGCCTGAATCTCGTCGCCACGTGGGCTACCAGACACGGGCACGTTCAGAAACTCTACTGACAGGAGCCACGTGGGCCATCAGACACGGGCACGTTCAGAAACTCTACTGACAGGAGCCACCAGACACGGGCACGTTCAGAAACTCTACTGATAGGAGCCACGTTGGCAACTAGACACGGGCACGTTCAGAAACTCCACTCCTAACAGGAGCCACCAGACACGGGCACGTTCAGAAACTACTGACAGGAGCCACCAGACACGGGCACGTTCAGAAACTCCACTCCTGACAGGAGCCAAGTGGGCCACAAGACACGGGTACGTTCAGAAACTCTACTGACAGGAGCCACGTGGGCCACCAGACACGGGCACGTTCAGAAACTCCACTCCTGACAGGAGCCACGTGGGCCACAATACACGGGCACGTTCAGAAACTCTACTGACAGGAGCCACGTGGGCCACCAGACACGGGCACGATCAGAAACTCTACTGGACAGGAGCCACGTGGGCCACCAGACATGGGCACGTTCAGAAACTCTACTGACAGGAGCCACGTGGGCCAACAGACACGGGCACGTTCAGAAATTCTACTGACAGGAGCCACGTGGGCCACCAGACACGGGCAGGTTCAGAAACTCTACTGACAGGAGCCACGTGGGCCAACAGACACGGGCACGTTCAGAAACTCTACTGACAGGAGCCACCAGACACGGGCACGTTCAGAAAATCTACTGAGAGGAGCCACCAGACACGCGTGGGGAAAACTCCACTCCTCACAGGAGCCACGTGGGCCACCAGACACGGGCACGTTCAGAAACACCACTCCTTACAGGAGCCACCAGACACGGGCATGATTGGAAACTCCACTCCTGACAGGAGCCATGTGGGCCACCAGACACGGG
The DNA here is from genome assembly GCA_950022655.1 of Alentia gelatinosa. Lineage (NCBI taxonomy): Eukaryota > Metazoa > Annelida > Polychaeta > Phyllodocida > Polynoidae > Alentia > Alentia gelatinosa. The sequence continues at coordinate 3,680,840 of OX465592.1, read as the reverse complement.
GATGTTCGGAAACTCCACTCCTGACAGGAGCCATGTGGGCCACCAGACATGGGCATATTTGGAAACTCCACTCCTAAAAGGAGCCACCAGACACAGGCACGTTCGGAAACTCCACTCCTGACAGGAGCCACGTGGGCCACCAGACACGGGGATGTTCGGAAACTCCACTCCTCACAGGAGCCACGTGGGCCACCAGACACGGGGATGTTCGGTAACTCCACTCCTCACAGGAGCCACATGGGCCACCAGACACGGGCACGTTTGGGAACTCCACTCCTGACAGGAGCCATGTGGGCCACCAGACATGGGCATATTCGGAAACTCCACTCCTAACAGGAGCCACCAGACACGGGCACGTTCGGAAACTCCACTCCTGACAGGAGCCACGTGGGCCACCAGACACGGGGATGTTCGGAAACTCCACTCCTGACAGGAGCCACATGGGCCACCAGACACGGGGATGTTCGGAAACTCCATTTTTTCTCCATTTTCTGCCTACCATGACAGTGATTAGACATTTGGCAGATATCACAAAAAAAGGGGCTTTTTGCTACTTTTCTATTTTGATAACAAAATAGTCGATTTTTACCTCTATTATGAATGCAACTAAAGTTCAGTATAAAAATTAATAGAAATTCCTTACTTAATTAAACTAGGTTTTGATTTTACTTCCTTATGGAATTCTATAGAATCGTCACTCATATTCTAGAAGTCAAACATTTTGCCTAACTTTTAACATAACTTTTCAGAAAATATGTCAAAACTGAAAAAAGATAGATTATCAGAATTGATTTGATATATACATGACAATGAAACCCATAATCTTAGGTTTAATGTGGTACATCTTGCAAATCTGTATCTTGTTTACAGCGTAAGTTATGAAAAGCTTTGTATACCAAGTCAAAAATAAGTACTTTTCAGTCCCCAATATGGTTGCATGGCCTATATGGCACATAGTTATTGTTGTAAAGAGGCGGCCATCTTGCCCCCGACGCCATCCAAAACATCAGGTAGCGGGATCAATTATCAATGGATTTTTATAAACAAACGTTTATTGGGGCTTGCCATGGAGGAATTTTAACCTCGTCTCAATACTTTCTATAGATTATAACAACTGATAATAGGTAATTATCCGATTACTTACCTTTGGTAGAAGTATGAAGGAGAATTAAGGTTCTTGCGAGCCTAGGGACACTTTTGAGTGCCCTAGGTGACCAGGGAGATAGCAACGCGTAGTAATCCAGTCGTAAGAGTGCGTATACCAGGAATAATTAACATAATGGGGAAAAAATTTATTTTCTAGCTAGGGATTTTTTTTTTTTTTTTTTTTTTATATATATGTGGCTGAATGGGGTTGGTTGGTGGGTCCCTGGTCACCTAGGGCACTCAAAAGTGTCCCTAGGCTCGCAAGAACCTTAATTCTCCTTCATACTTCTACCAAAGGTAAGTAATCGGATAATTACCTATTCTTACTCGCACTAGGGACTACTTTCTTCGTAGCCCTAGTCGACCTGGGAGATATTTAAAGCCACTTAATGAATTTTTTCCCCTTTTTTTTTTTTTTTTTTTTTTTTTTTTATACATTTGACATAAGGCGGTTTTTTGTTATGCTTTTATTAAGTAAAATGCATCATCCTTTGTCAACAAGGTACATAAAGGGCACCAATACCTTGTTTTACACAATGGTATGTCACGATACAATGGTATGTCACAATACAGGTAATAACCCTCTCTTCTTTTGCTGAAGGTTATAACTTACATAGTTATGAATGATACTACATGAGATCATATCCTTTATAATAGCTGCTTGAATGGTAATCATCATTATCACATATTGACGATTGAGTATTCTTGTATAATGTCAATTTTATATAATATGAACATTGACATATATGTCATATGAATGGTAAAAAACATGTATTTCTACCAATTCAAGAGTATAAAAAATATCCAAGTGTTTTGTTATCGCCTTATATTGAGACAATTTCACTTGTATCTGTTATGTCTATTGAGAAAAAATTTTCTCTATGGTTAAATAGAATTGGCTTAGCTAAGGGCTGAGCCTATCACAATCATTGTATCACCATTACCCCCTTATTGTCCATTTGGGACATATAAGGGTTGAATATAATATCACCATTACCTCCTTTATAACCATTTGGGTAATAAAAAGGAACGACTCATAGGTATTCATGATTCACCTAGTGGAGTCTCTTAGAACTATGCTTTTGTTAGAAAAAATCACCTCATATTTTCTAAAATCGCATTTCCTATTGTTGTTTTCTTTTTTGGTTCTATAGGCTTCTTATAGTGCCTTGCCATTGTCTTTTCGTTTTTCCAAGAACCATAAGTTAATAGCACGTTAGTGTCTATTCCCAGACTCGCTGCTGCTGACGTTCCTGCCCCTCTAGTAGAGTGTGCAGTATATTTTGTTGTATTTATACCTGCTGATTTTAATACTTTTAATACATATCTGGAAATCGTATCCCGATGCACTGGTTTGTGTGGTTTTCTATAGGAAATGATCAATTCCTGATCATTCCTAATATCTTCTGTTCTCTTTATATATGCTTTCAGTGTTCTTACCACGCATAGTCTTTTGTTTTCTTCGAAAGGATCTAAAGTTATTGTTTGGAGAGGTTGACCGGTTCTCGCGGTTTTCATTAATTTTGTTAATGTAAATCGCGCTTGATTTTTGTCTGTGAAATTGAGCTTGTCTAGAGACAGTGCTAATACTGCCTGTCCTCTCTGTCCCGAAATCAAGAGGAATAGGACCACTAATTTCTGGGTGAGTTGTTCCAAGGATAAGTGTTTTGTTTTTCCCAAATTTGACAAAAATTTGAAAACGATTCCCACGTCCCAAAATTCAGAATATTTGGGTTGCGGGGGATTTCTGAGGTATGCAGTTCGTACTGCTCTGCATACCCAGAAATCCTTGCCTATTGTTTCTCCATTTTCTAATCTTGGAAGCAAGATTGATAATGCACATCTAGCAGCGTTCACTGAACCATAGGCATAGTCTCCGTCTGACAACGATTTTAAGAATTTACAAACTTGGAAATTTGTTGGGTTTAATTGACTGATATTTTGGGAAATACAAAACGTAAGCCACTTTACAATGTATGTGTTGTACGTTCTTTTAGTGGTTTCCTGCTAAGATTCCATAAGGAATTTGGCAGTATCCCTGTCACAACCCTCCTTTTGAACCAACTTTTGTTCTAAAGTAGCGAAATAAGTAGGCCTATTCCTTGTGGGAAATTTTCTACCTGTGATTTCGGGAGAGAGAGGTTCTTTTTCTTTCTCCCAATCGTCTTTCGGTAAATCGCCTGGTTGATTAACGGGGCGTACCAAACCGCTGACGGCCAGTTTGGGGTGACGATGACGAATCTTTTTGGTCTGTCTCGTCTGGCCTTCGAAGGACACGTAATACTAGGCTGGAAGGTGGAAAAGCATAAGCATTTAAGCCTTCCCAGGAAAATGAAAATGCATCGACATAAGTACATTGCGGATCTGGCTTCCATGAAGCGTATATGTCACATTTTTTGTTCATAAATGAAGCAAAAAGATCGATTTCTGGTTGGCCAAATTGTTTAACGATTTTTTCGAAAATTGTCTCAGACAGGACCCATTCTAAGTTATCTTTAAATACTCTAGATGCTTCATCGGCCAGGCAGTTCAACTTTCCTGGTAGGTAGGAAATTGTTACCCAATTTCCCAACGATTCCGCCCATGTCCATATCTTTTCCGCGATTTTATCGCATTGGGGTGATCTTACTCCTCCCATTTTTGACACATAGCACAGTGCTGTTGTGTTATCTGTTTGGACATGAATTGATGCGTTTCCTTCTTTAAAGAAACTCGTTAAACCGAGGAAAATCGCCTCAAGTTCTAGAACGTTTATATGATTTTCTTCATTTACGTCCCATCGGCCTCCTATTGAGATGCCGTTATGGTGAGCGCCCCACCCTTCTAGGCTGGCGTCGGTGGAAATCGAGAAATCGCAGTCGTCTGTGCGAATTTTTCTATCAGAATTCGTGATATGTGATAACCACCATTGGATATCTGATACGCCATTTTGTGATACTGTCATTATCGCATCAAAATTCCCTTTGTTTAATGCCAGTGCATTATTCTTATCGGTTTCTAACCTCTTTACGTGGGCGAGACCGTAGTCTACCCCCGGGGAGTATGCGATCATTAACCCAATTACTCCTGCTACCTGTCGGATTGTAGGCGATTTTGCGATTAATAAATCGTTGGCCATGTTTTGAAATTTGGATCTTTTTTCTTCATTTAATGTTAAGTTCATTTCAGCGGAGTTGAAATTGAACCCAAGAAAGTACAATTGTTTTGATGGTACCACCACTGACTTTTGGGGGTGGATAACGAACCCCAGTGTATCAAGTGTTATCGCTAAGCGTTTTACTGCTTCAAGACATTTATCAAACGATTCTGCCATGACGAAAGAGTCGTCAATATAACCAAAGCACTGTATCCCGTCTTTTCTTAAATTTGCAAAAACTGGTGTAAGGAGTTTTGTAAATATTCGAGGGGCGCATGCCAGTCCATTTGGTAAAACCGTAAATTGATAAAGCTGGTTGTTCCAAAAGAATCTTAGATATTTTCTATCAGATTTTGTTATCGAAATCGAATAATACGCATCTTTTAGATCGATTGATGCCATAAAATGATCCTCTTGCATCATTTCTACGGCTGTATTTAAAGATGCCATTTTGAAATGTTGATATTGAATGAACTTATTAAGTTCTGTAAGATCAAGTATTATTCTGATGTTATCGTTCGGTTTTGGGCGAGTGAAAATGTTTGAGATCCATTGATCTTCTGAAAAAACAGCTTTTTCAATAACATTTTTGTTTAACATTTTTTCAATCTCACAATCAACTTTCGCTTTTTCTTCACATGAAAAACGGTAAGATTTTGGGATCTTATGTTGTTTCGGATTAGATATAAATGGAATTTTTATACCTTTAATTGAATAAAAAATCCAATTATCGTTTGTATGTGATTTCCACGTTTTTGAGTAAAAACGTGTTTGACCAGCTATGAATTCATTTGGCGTATTTCTTATTCCCCAGCTAGAAAGGGTGTCACAAACCTCTATTTCTTTTTCTGTTGACCTTGTTGTTGTTGGTTTTGTTGTTGGTGTTGGTTTTGTCTGTTCTGACGATAACCGTACCCATTTCCGTGCTGTTGTGGGCCATTGTAGTTCCACGCACGGTTGTTCTGGAAGTTCCCGCTGTTGTTCTGGTTCTGGAACCTGGGGTTGAACTGTTGATTTCTGCGAAACCCCATGTTATTTTGTTTTCTCGGAGATTTGTGTTGTACTTTTTTCTGTGCCTCGGTTTTTTCCGGTTTGGAAAAAATGTGTTTCATCATTTTTCCGTCTTTATCCGCTTCCTTTACAGATGCGTGGACTGTTTCTCCAAATAGTGATTTTGTATCTATTTTGGAGTTAATCACTGTGTCCGCAGTGTCCTTTGCCAGCTTTCCCCGGAAAGCTTCTCTTCTGCGCCGGACAATGGCTGTGTTTGCGTAAAACAACAACCTCACTGCATCAACACTTGAGGCCGACGCCTGGTTCAGTTCTGGGTCGTCCTCCCCACGTGCGAACGCAAGTTCAATGAAAGGTGTGAGACAGGTTATTGCCGCCATCATGGCCTGTGTGGCGAATACAAGTTGTTGGTCCCCCTTTTTGATACTTGTATCAACATCCTTGCTTGTTTTTAATGTCTCCTCCATTATAGGCACAGTCATGTTATTAATGTTTTCCGGAGGAGAATGTTTTTCAATCAATTCTTTTCCGGCACGCATGTTCGATGTGGTATTCAGAAATGAGTCGAACATTTTGGCCAGGGTAGGATGTATAGGGGTTGAACCTGGCTTTTTGTTGTCTTCGGCTATGGCGGTAATGGCGGCCGAAGTTATCAGTCCTGGTTTCGCGTCGGAAAACAAAGGCACCTCTTTCTCTGCGTCTTCGGGTTTTTCCGGAGGAACAACCTCAGAGTTTGCTGGTAGTCCGATAGAACCTTTCTCCGAAGCGAGAAAAAGGTCTAAATCATCACAGTGCGGGTTAATTGTATAATCCGGTTCAGTGTCCAATGGGAAATTCCACACCGTGTGTGAGGACTCATCCCTTTGTCCGCCATCTTGATTCACTTGCGTGTTTTGGTACGCAAAAGACTGAATATCCGGAACTTTTTGTTTTCCGGGGTATGCACTTGCGGATGTAACCGTTGCAGATGGCAATTTTCTTTTCCTTAATCGTCTTCTTCTCAGGTATTCTAACTCTTCCTCATCCGGTGGTGAGTCTGAGTCCGAAATCTGAGGCACAAACTGAGTGTCTTTGTTTTGGTTGGCGGCCATCTTGGAATTATCCGTTTTGGGGGTATCCGTTTTGGCTTGCTGTGCACATGGGATTTGCGTATCTTCTATTGGCAGAATCCTCTCATAAATCTTGGATTGTTGATCCAGAGTTTTTGCAGTTGACATAGTGTTTGTTTCAGAACCGTAGTCCACACTAGTCTATAATCCACGTACCGATCTGGTGTAGTTTGGTGGAGTGCACGCCTCCGTAACGGCCGAGGCCTGGAGGTTCAAGTTGGCTCTGTATTAAGAAAAGAAAAAACTGAATTAATATATATCCAATTCACTAAACAAGGCCCCGCGAGGCAATAGTGATTGTACAGAAAATGCCAACTTGAATAAATAGTTTGAAAAAATAGTTAATAGTGGACAAAAACTATATTTACCTGGCACCGCTTCTTAACACGTCCGTTCACTCCGGGTATGCGCGCGGGACTGGATTACTACGCGTTGCTATCTCCCAGGTCGACTAGGGCTACGAAGAAAGTAGTCCCTAGTGCGAGTAAGAACAATGGTTGCCCCCCCCCCCCCCCCCGACTACAGTGCCGCTATTTACATCTTCCTGGTGGATGATTACGGAACTAGCAATCACTCTGTGCCCTGTAGAGGAACCATTTGATGCACGTTCGTCCACACTGAGCACGTACGTGTGAGTTTCCGAACGCGACCGCTGGTCAGGGCAGGGCACAGTGTACAAGTCGGGATGAGGTTTTAAGTGATATCATTCACGTAATCAGAATGCATGGTGTCACAGATCTCACCCGGGATAGTTGGGTCACATTCAAAATTAAAAATAAAGCTTGATGACTCAATAACCACATGTCGTTTACTGATGCATATTAAACATGATTTAAGTCTCAATTAAAATCAGAAAGTTTATGCATTACCCTTGCATATCATGAAAATCATTTTCCAACCTAAAACCCTGGACAGTTTATTCTCTTACTACTAGTGACTTTGTCGATTCATATTTGGCTAACGATTCCTAATTGCCGTTGTGCCCCCTAGCGGGAGAACGGGAAACCATCATTATCTCGTGGTGATCATTTTAAATGACATGGGTGTTTGAGCTGATCATCAGAGATCAGAACTATTTGGATCGATACCAGCGGAAGGTTGTGGTCTTATTGCTTTCTCTCCAGACTAGCAGATTATCAAAACTACATTACTCAACTTTGATTTCGGCCTGGCTCGAAATATATCATAAGAGAAAAGGTACCACACCATGACAACCTACAACAGCAGTTTCATCCAAGGGCTTTTCAGCACTTTGTCTGAGTCTACCACTGCTTGGGTTGAAGGAGAAAAGTGGCTGAGTTGATCCTGTGGAAAAAAGACTTAGGTGAGATAAATACACAATATTACCATTATTTGGATCTGCGTGGTCGTATTCTCCGAGTAGTTGACGCATGGTAAAACTCCGAGCGATAGCGAGGTGTAATGCGTAGCGTCAACTACGAGGAGAATACGACCACGCCAATTCCTAATCATGGTTATATTGTATTTATTACCCACATTTAAGCACTAAATCTGATCGCCAGAAAACTTTTCAACATAGTTAAGAAGTTATGTTTACATTTTTTACCGACGTTTGGGGACTACTTTCATCTGAAAAATCTGTATCCTCCTAGGAGATTCCGGAGGTCCGTATTCTACTCAGTAGCGATCTGTAGACTCCATAGGTTTAGTATGGAGACTCTGTATTAGGTGGGTAATAATAGCGATCTGTAGACTCCATAGGTTTAGTATAGAGACTCCGTATTAGGTGGGTAATAATAGCAACCTGTAGACTCTATAGGTTTAGTATGGAGACTCTGCATTAGGTGGGTAATAATAGCGATCTGTACACTCCATAGGCTTAGTATGGAGACTCTGTATTAGGTGGGTAATAATAGCGATCTGTAGACTCCATAGGCTTAGCATGGAGACTCCGTATTGGGTGGGTAATAATAGTGATCTGTAGACTCCATAGGCTTAGTATGGAGACTCTGTATTAGGTGGGTAATAATAGCGATCTGTAGACTCCATAGACTTAGCATGGAGACTCCGTATTGGGTGGGTAATAATAGCGATCTGTAGACTCCATAGGCTTAGTATGGAGACTCTGTATTAGGTGGGTAATAATAGCGATCTGTAGGCTCAATAGGTTTAGTATGGAGACTCCGTATTAGGTGGGTAATAATAGCGATCTGTAGGCTCAATAGGTTTAGTATGGAGACTCCGTATTAGGTGGGTAATAATAGCGATCTGTAGGCTCCATAGGCTTAGCATGGAGACTCCGTATTGGGTGGGTAATAAAACAACAGATTACATTCACTTCATCATCTCTTATAGGTCTCCTGTACTCCACTGCACTGATCTCTATTGCTACTACTCTACATACAGCAGTGAGATACTCTACCACTTTCAACTTCGGGTAAGAATTTCCAATTATCCCAAAGATATCAAAATACACAAATAGCTGTCTCCTTGGTGTGGGTCGAGTGTGGGACTCTTTGATAGCTGGATGGAAGAGGGTTGTGTGCGCAGGCTGTTCATGTTTGATTGACCTATAAACGGAAACTCTGCAGGAATGCACACAGAGTGAAATGAAAGTAGCATTCATTCAAACACAGTGTGATGGTACATGCTCCAATCAGGACAACACAGGTTCATGTCTACAATCCGGAAAGTGTTTGTTAGTCACGATAATCGTTAATAGCGACCGTATAGCGGCCACAGTGTCCTATAGACATACGATCATATAGGGGGTGTTTTTCAGTCATGATAATCGTTAATAGCGACCGCTTAGAGGCGTCAGTGTCCTATAGACCTACAATCGTACTGGGGGGTGTTTTTCAGTCAGGATAATCGAGGGAAACTATGTTCCGGTGGGAATAAGTCAAAGTTACGAGGTAAGGCTTGGAAAAATTACTGCCCAAGGCCTTGGCCGCGGGCAGTAATTTTTCCAAGCCTTACCGAGTAACTTTGACTTATTTTCACTGGCACGTGGTTTCTCTATTCCTATATACCTTCAATTGTCAGCTAATATCGATAAAAACAGAACGTCTCTGAACGTCAACCTAGGCAGTAAACGTCAACCTGGGCAGTAAACGTCAACCTGGGCAGTAACTTCAACCTGGGCAGTAAACAAAAGTTATTCCATCCCCTGCAGCGTTAAGTAATCATAGGTTGTTCGCTCATAGGTATATAGGAATCGTTAATAGCAACCGTTTGGAGGCGTCAGTGTCCTATAGAAATACGAATTATACAGGGGGGTGTTTTTGAGTCACGATAATCGTTAATAGCGACTGTTTAGAGGTGTCAGTGTCTTATAGAAATACAAACGTACAGAAGGTTGTTTTTGAGTCACGATAATCGTTAATAGCGACCGTTTGGAGGCGTCAGTGTCCTATAGAAATACGAATTATACATGGGGGTGTTTTTCAGTCACGATAATCGTTAATAGTAACCGTTTAGAGGTGTCAGTGTCCTATAGAAATACAAACGTACCGAGAGCTGTTTTTGAGTCACGATAATCGTTAATAGCGACCGTTTAGAGGTGTCAGTGTCCTATAGACTTCAGTCACGACAGTCGTAGGTAACAATTGTCTAAGATCGCCCAATGAATGCACGAAAGTTTGGAAGACAAAAGATGGCAAATGTCCTATAGATCTGGTCGTACAGCGCCATGGGTCTCAGTTTATCTATCTCTGTGCACACCTCGACTCCGAACTCTATGAGAATTCACTTCACGATACCCATATAAAGATAAAGATGGCTGCAGTCTGTTATCTCCTTTGTTAACACTCACGTCAGTTGCTTTAGGTAACGGAGAGTAAAATAAACACAGTAACGGCTATAAACGGAGAGGACTTGAAGATCGAGGTCAAGCGACACCAATAAAACCACAAATCCCAATACAAACTTTCTACAGTGGAAACACTGCAACATGAGCTGCTATATCTTTGGCCATGCCGCACAATGCTGCAAGCCACAGGCGCTACTTTCGCTCATGCTAATAACTCAACTTTGTGTATCTTATTTAACCCATTCAAAGCATTCCCCAGCATAGGGTGAATGCCTTGAGGCATTATTTACAGAATTTACCATATCAACATGATATGTTTTATCAAGAAATGATGAATTAATAAACATGAAACTTGCGGAAAATATACTTATGATATAGTATTTAACTGGGTCGCCCCCACGCCATAAACACAGAGCTAAGCCAGCGGCAGCATCTAGATGTATCGCCATATCCAGTCAGTCCACAGCTAATGGTCATTGCAGTAAAACCAGCAATAAAGCTTGTAACAGGACAAAGTCTTGGAGTCACTCATTTAGATTACTATCCATACACATGATAGTAACACTGGTGGAGAACTTCTAAGACACTGTCCCCTATAAAATCAATGGGGAACTTGCTTAGCACATTAATGCGGCCAACATCCACCAGACGGCGTGGCAGTATATGTTTGTGCATTCATTAGCGGATTCACTTTGGCTCCCTATGTCTATCTTTCATGAGTTAGTTAAAGGAGGAAGTGATTGTTGCTTTAGTTTTTTAATGACTGAGGATAACTCGATATAAAAAGTAAACATCAATTAAGCCCAAATTAATGAGATAATTATATGCTAAGAATTCTATGGATATACATATTGTTATCCTTATAGCAAACTGAGATAATTATGAGACAGGGTATCACATATCATGATATCGGAGGATATTATGCTTCCTAACAAATAACCATGATACGATAAATCTCTATGTTTGATAAGCCCAAATTTCTGTTAGTTTCTTTGGGTAGTTTTTGTCCAAATATATGTTCTATTAGACTTACTTTAGATTTGATGGTGATCAAATCTATGAGATGAATTCAGGTAGAAATCTCACCCCTACATATTTACCGAGGTGAGAGTTCTTTTACTTCCCACATCACATAGATATGGTATGAGAAGGACTGGCCTTTGATATAGCAGTAATTCTACCACTGCTGGCGATGAAGGAGAAAGGTGGCTGCACACCACACAACATAGACATGGTATGAGAAGGATTGGCCTTTGATATAGAAGTAAATCTACCACTGCTGGGGGTGAAGGAGAAGAGTGGCTTCAGTGGGACTCAAACCTCGGTCCTACAACCCTGGAGTAACAACTCCAGTGCCTTAACCACTGAGCTCCCTTTTCACTTTGCCCAAGGTTAACGCTAAGGGTAAATTCAACATAGAGAACCCAGCAGAAAGTTGTATCTACCCAATTAGTAATTGTCAGACATTCTAGGAAACATAGGATACGCTTTGTCTGTTTGGGTAGTTTAACGTCCAATCTGTTCAATTAGACTTACTTTAGTTCACTTTACTCATATTTGCATATTCTGTTGGAATAACAAGGTATGCTGCCTGGTTGATCCAGGTGTCTTACTCTTCTCAATTATATCTTATCGAAAATCTTGCATTCCTTGAGGAAGTCAAGAATTTCTCTCTTGCCAGTGTTAGAGAAAACACTGCGCATTCCTGTTGCAGTCGGAAACACACAACAAGGCGTAACCTTTCGCTATTTTACCATCAGGTCAGGTCTCAGTCACTCCTTGAGATGAATCTGTTTTGAAAAGGGAATCATGTCACATGTGACAACTGTAATTGATACCCTTCACAACAATGTGGTTCCAGACTTTTTTTCTGACATGTCGTAACTGCGTGAGGCTACGTAGCATTTCGTGTCTTGCCCACTAATTTGGTGTCTAACCGACCTACAGAGCTGTGTCTGAATTACAGGGTAGAGAAGTAGAAAAGTGAGAGAAAAAACCCGAATAGTAATATGTGCCAAACAGTGTTCCACTAAGTCTGGTTAACCAAGGGCCTGACAATAAAATCCAGATATCTGTGGCCAAGTAGTTATATATAACATCCTGACCATGCTGTACAAGGTACAAAACAAGATGAAAATTGACGTAAATATGGATGATGTGTTTTCTATGGACACTTTGTATTAGGTGGATATATCTGTATGCTCCGGATATGGTGATACATGCTCCCTATGTGTTCTCTATGGACACTTTGTATTAGGTGGATATATCTGTATGCGCCGGGTATGGTGATACACACTCCCTATGTGTTTTCTACGGACACTTTGTATTAGGTTGATATATGTGTATGCTCCGGGTATGGTGATACATGCTCCCTATGTGTTCTCTATGGACACTTTGTATCAGGTGAATATATGTGTATGCACCGGGTATGTCCATACACACTCCCTATATTTTTTCAACGGACACTTTGTATTAGGTTGATATATCTGTATGCTCTGGGTATGGTGATACACACTCCCTATGTGTTCTATGGACACTTTGTATCAGGTGGATATATCTGTATGCTCCAGGTATGGTGATACACACTCCCTGTGTGTTTTCTATGGACACTTTGTATTAGGTGGATATATCTGTATGCTGCGGATATGGTGATACACACTCCCTGTGTGTTTTCTATGGACACTTTGTATTAGGTGGATATATATCTGTATGCTCCGGGTATGTCGATACACACTCCCTATGTATTTTCAACGGACACTTTGTATTAGGTGGATATATCTGTATGCTCCGGGTATGGTGATACACACTCCCTATGTGTTTTCTATGGACACTTTGTATTAGATGGATAATAAAACAAACTATTCACACAATTAGATAACATACGTAAGCCATGGGAAACCTAAGCTCTATAACGCTGTTTGTTAATTTGAACAAATACAATGTAGTATAACGTGAAGAGATCAATACATTATTCTCTCAGTTTAAAAAAAGTTAGATTGAACATTGCATTGCAGTAATTATTTACAAAATTAATGCCTCACTTTAATCATTAAGAACATCGATGGTGATTCTCCTTATATAGATAGTGCCTCTACCATAGAGAGTACGGTGTAGGCCTTCCTTAGACTGGGATTGCTTACCTATGTTAAGATGCACCTTGGAACCGTAGCACCTGGCCTTAGCCCGCCGTTATCTGAATATCATGTGTATCTGTAAAATACAAAAAACATATATTTAATGTAAATCACCCACACATAACACTATGTAAAGTTCCAGTTTCTACATGCAGCTATATGTATATGCACAGACAGACAGACAGACAGACAGACAGACAGACAGACAGACAGACAGACAGACAGACAGACAGACAGACAGACAGACAGACAGACAGACAGACAGACAGACAGACAGACAGACAGACAGACAGACAGACAGACAGACAGACAGACAGACAGACAGACAGACAGACAGACAGACAGACAGACAGACAGACAGACAGACAGACAGACAGACAGACAGACAGACAGACAGACAGACAGACAGACAGACAGACAGACAGACAGACAGACAGACAGACAACCTATGCAACATTTTAGAGACCTCTTTATCGCCAAGCTCACAAGGAAAACATGTGATTGTGAAATGAATAGAAGATCTTAGGATGTAGGTTTGCTTGCAGCAACATCATAAGTGAGCTGTCAGTTGCTTGACAGCTAACATCATCAGGTGGCAGTACTTCACTCGTAAATTTGTTGTATTGCATCCAAGATGACAATCTTCTGGTCTGATATACACCACAAGATTATTTTTAGAATATTGGTCAAGACATCTGCTTCCAGTATTTTTTTCTATAAAGTGCGTCGTTGTTCCTAAGATGACCTTTATGGTGTTTAGCCGAGATAACTGGTTGGCTCTAATAAGCTGTTAAGTTCATCATCTCTGAGCCTATGGCTGTGTAGGACATCAAAATAAGCCCCAAACCTTCATATCTAACTCCGGGTTGGTTTAAAAGCGATGAGAGCCAACGATATAAAAGATCAGACAAAATACACACACACATATACATATATTGATTTTATAACGACCTAGTGATATATATATATATATATATATCTTGGGTATAATAATCTTATAACGACCTAGTGATACATTTGAATATATCCGGGTATACTAATCTTATAACGACCTAGTGATATATATATATGGGGTATATTGATTTTATAATGACCTAGTGATATATCTTGGGTATACTAATCATATAACGACCTAGTGATATATATATATATATATATATATATATATATATATATATATATATATATATATATATATGTATCTATATACATATACTAATCTTATACCGACCTAGTGATGTATATATGTGGGGTATAATAATCTTTTAATGATCTAGTGATTTATATATCCGGGTATACTAATCATATACACCCTAGTGATACATTTATATATATTGGAGGTATACTAATCATATAACGACCTAGTGATATATATATATATATGTAGGGTACATTGATTTTATAATGACCTAGTGATACATTTATATATATTGGGGGTATACTAATCATATAACGACCTAGTGATATATATGTATATCGGGGTATACTAATCATATAACGACCTAGTGATATATGACCTTGCGATATCCCCAGACTCCTGCGGGTATTTAGAGAGCGGCGAGGCTGACCAAGGTCACAGCCCCGCCCCCTGTAGGTGTAACATGGAAACACAAATACCGCACAAGAAATGCAGGTCCACGTTCCGCCACCAGCCATCTGCAATGGAGATGAGCTGCCCCGGGTCAGAGGTCAGAGGCGACACCACGTGACACGGCGAGACTGGCGGTCTTATAAGGTAAGAGTTAGACTTGCTCAAGTCTGTGATTATGAACATTCATTATATGAGAAATCAAAATCAGAATAAAGTTTATTAAAGCATGTATCCTTCTCTGACTGGCCCAAGAATCAAAGACTTGTCCACTATGAACAGAATCTCCTGTTTATGGTCCAAAGCCGCTCCCTGTAACCCTACACCTCCTCTTTCCCCTCCCCTCCTCCAGTTCCGTGGCTGCCTGTGTTGTCATAGCAATAAATCTCGCCTGCTCCTGACTCTGTCTCGATTGAGATCAAATTGAGAGGGTATCAATCTCCCAGCAGATATCTGACCAGTAGCCATGATATCTGTATCGGGAGTGTTGGAAATACTGGTGCTATGCAGCGCCAGAAATGTAACACCATTACCGATTGTACCAGCCCCTGTATCCCAGCGAGGAGAGTAGACATAGGATGCAAGGACTAGAGCCAGTCTAGGTCAGAGTGTGCACCCAGACTCTGTACTCTCCAATGGTACAGCTAGAATATCTACAGTCGTGTAGTTAAATGTCTGTAGGTGATACTGCGATATTACATTATTTATTAGCTGTATTCATCGCCATAACGATTATATGTATGTGTGTGTATTATTATTATACAGGGATGTCAGTTGGGGTCTGGGAAAAAAGTGGAAATATTTTATATGGATTATTCTGCCTCAGAGGGGCCGGGAAAACTGGGATAATATGGTCCTTGTCGGCCATGGCATGGGACTGACGGTCTGCGGGGAGGTTCACATCACTGTTTTATTGGAAAAAAATGAGGCTAAATCAATATTTTCTTTGTTTGGCACAAGGAAAAGAAATTTCATACACTGAAATTGAAAAAAGTGGATTTCAACGGAAAAATGGAAAATTGACATCTCTACTAAAAAAAAAAGTTGTCCCATAGGCTTAACATTGGGAACTTGTTCTCTATGCCCCTATAAATATTGCAGTCCATTCCCCATGGTCTATATCCTGTGCAACGTCCATTCTTTTAGTGTGTACAGGGGTGGGGTAAATACAGAAAGCATCTCGTTTTCGTCAGAGTTGTTCTCTAACTCGTATGAACGCTACATGATATTCACTCGGCTGTCACCTCATTCATATCACTCTGCATCAAACTCATGGAGAATGACGACTTTGATCAAAACTTGTTGGTTTCTTCTTTAGTACATTGTTGTATAATTTAGGCTATGGCCTCTACAACTGACATGTATTCTGTGCACTGCAATGCTCCTGACCCACATCTTACATTCCTCTTCATGCTCTCACGGGATGTCTAGGTAATGCATTTTTAATAATGGCGAGAGGCGTATTTTACTTCCCCTACACAATTAATCAACTTTGTAATGTTTATTCAACAATTGATTTATATTTGTATTCATAAAGTCAATAGAACATAATATAGTGTTGAAAATAAGTGGAAGTAGTGGCATTAATGATATATGGGCTTCCTCGACACGTTTTGTTTTAATCAACAACTGTAAAGTATTTATAAAACCGGTAAAACATGTCGTATAAAAACATGGTGGTTTTCGGGTATTGGTGTATTGTACCATAGTGGAAACAGGGTTACTGTGGTGGAATGTCAACAGTAAGCGGTAATATAGAGTAGAGTCACGTGACGATGTAAGGTCACGTGACGATGTAAGGTCACGTGACAATGTAAAGTCATGTGGCAGTGTAAGGTCACGTGGTAATGTAAAGTCACGTGACGATGTAAAGTCACGTGACAATGTAAAGTCACGTGACAATAGAAAGTCACGTGACGATGTAAAGTCACGTGACGATGTAAAGTCACGTGACAATGTAAAGTCACGTGGTGATGTAAGGTCACGTGACAGTATAAAGTCACGTGACAATATACCCCGTACGCCACGTTGAAATGGGTCGGAGCGAGCATGAGGAAAGGTGAAACTGCCACAGATATAAAATACTGTTATATTTTCCCTAAAAATTCCCCATGTATATATTAACAGGGGTTGAGTTTTTTTTATTAATATGTGGACATTTTAAACATATCTATGATAAAGACACATATATGGCGGAGGGAACTGAGTGTCTTATTTGGTAGTTACAGTTTGTTTCGGGGAAGTATTGGTTGGTAATGAGTCACTGCTACCAGGTACAGGTACAGGGTGCAGTATGAATCACGTGTGTGCGTGCAGCGCGACATCACGTGCAACATTCTACCAGACACCGGCTCTACCAGACAACATCTCATCACAGGTCAGCTACACAACTGTCACTTGATACAGGAACGCATAGCGCCATTTTTATCATCCACCTATTATAAATGTCCGTAGAAAACACGTAGGGAGTGTGTCTCTACATACCCGGAGCATACATACACAATATTGACTGGTTTCAGACACAGGCGCTTTTCTTTAAAACCAGTCTATATTGTATTTATTATCCTTTTCTGGGCAAGTGGCATGTCGATATTAGTTCATTTTAGTTATGCACTATTTTTCCATACGCACTATTTTTCCGTATGCGCCACCCGGAGCATACAACATATCCGTATGCGCCGGGTATGTCCATACAAACTCCCTATGTGTTTTCTATGGACACTTTGTATTAGGTGGATAATAAATACACAAAATAGACTGGTTTCAGATATAAGCGGCCGTATGCTCCGGGGAGTTGACTTGTAGTTATATTCGAGCGCATACGAGGATATTGCACAGAGACAACTCCAATGAGTATACAGCCGCTTTTATCTGAAATCAGTCTATATTGTATTATTATCCACCTTTGCCTAACAGGTGGTGTATTGATATTAGTTCATTTAGGTATGCACTATATTTTTCATATGCACTATTTTTCATTGTGCGCCAACTTTTGCTAAGGGCAGATCTGCTGGCAAACCCTGTATGGTTGGTGTACACCAATTTCGCCTACAGTATAACCCTGCTTAGGGGACACCCCGCTTAAGAGGGTAATTTGCTTGCAACAGAATTTTTTCCCTTTATTAAGAGTTTATTTTAACACCACCTAAGGGGACACCCCACTTAAGGGGTCAGTTATTTCAGTATGGAATGCTTCTTAACCATGCTTAAGGGGGACGCTTTGGAGGGAGACCTTATCAAATTTGACGGGACAGTGTGGGGACAACACTCCAGATTATTTTGATGGCTTGCTTATGGTGGATGCGTTAGGCGGGTAGACTGGTGTCTTGATGATCAGACACCAAGCAACGGCTAAATAGGCCCCTATAGGCGTCAGGTATGTGGGCTGTCGCTGTGGTTATATCAGTGTCTCTATACCATAGTGCTACCTGTATACACATTGATAACATACCGGAACCCATTAACAGACTGAAAACCCCACTTTAAGCCTAGTTAAGGGGACCACTTTGCTCGAAAGGGAGGGTGCACCCTTACGCGGGGTTACGCGGGGTTTTACTGTGTAGTTGGGAGAACACACCCTTTAAAGGGCACAGCTTTCTGGGAACCGCTAATAGGTTAATCAACTTGATGATCTATGGATAATGGGCTAGTCCGGAACTGGTTTTAAATAATTCGGCGCAATTCCCAGCCGCCACCCATCCATATCTCTCCCGACTGACTGCCAGTGCCACCGCCCATTTATCAGTATCACGAGTAACTTGATCACACCAAGTGTTTACTAGAACGCAAGGTGATGGAGGGCACGTAGAGTAGTACTGCACCACTATTTCACTTCAGATCCAAACTAGAGCCTACCTAATTGGGGAGTGGAGCTGGGAGCTTGGGACAATGATATATTTAATATAGAACCAGGAAAAGTAGTCATAGAGGAGACAGCCCACAGTGATGCACTGAGTCAGTGAGTGATGGAATCAAGGGCCTTGGGAATCAACTTTAAAAGAATCTACTCAGACTACTGTGTGCTGGCTATTCAGTTTGAGAACACCCGCTGATATTAAAAGATCCTATTGTTCCTACAGATCTGTAGATCTTGTAGCTTGAGGAATGGGGAATGTGGGAGAAAGCGGTGTCCATCACAGCAGAGAAATATGAACGTCTACTCACCTGAGAAAGTACTCCCCTCTGGGCGACCCAAGGCGCAGCAGCCTACCGGAAGACTGGTGCCGCCCTCCCCGGCCGTCACCCGAACTACAACTTACAAGTGCGGGTTTAGATCGCCAGGAGGCGCCACAGTCAATGTGGCTTGCACTCTCCAAGGATGGATTCTGCGCCTTGGGTCCTGCGCCAGGGAGGCAGGTCAAAATTAGTCCGTTTCAAAGGTTTGGATATTTATATGGTTGTTTGTTGTCTAATGGCTATCATTGATAGAAGGTATAATTGTTATTTTTTTTAAAAGAGGATAACAACAACAAAGAAGGGGGGGGGGGATAAGAAGAAAGCTGGTGTGACAAATTAGAATCGTATTTCTGAAACTGATCCGCTGACTTTTGAGGTTTTCTACAAAAGGGAAATAGGTGCTTGGCATGCTGTGGTGTCACTAACTGATAACTGATATATGTCCTACCAAGGATAGGGAGCCAAAGTGAACCCGCTGAAACCACAGATACCCTCCTACAAAACACTATTTCCTGTGGCCAGTAAGAAAGAGGCTTAGTGCTAAAGTTATGGGCGTTTGAGGCTAGACTTATGTTTTTGGTCTCGTTTGTTATTTTTGAAGTGAAGTTTATAACTATCGTCTCTGAATAACTTTGTTTCAAAACTACGATGACAGTTGTTAAGTTTATTAAAAATTTGGATCTAAAAGATCAGAGAATGACACATTTAATCTCGAACCTACATAGTCTAAGTACTGAGAGCCTATACCCGGAAATAGTATTTTGTGACTGGCTATCTGTGGTTGCAGCGGGTTCACTTTGGCTCCCTATTAGGAGAGGTGCTAAGATCATACTTCATAGTTTGTGTTGAAGTATTGGTTTCCTATGTGGATTGAATATATTTCTCAAGAGTGAAGATACGCATACATTTATAAACTATGAAAAGATTCTATTCTGAAATATGAGATTCAAGGTGAAATAAAGAAAGAGCTTGCTCAGTTAAAAAAGGGAAGTCATATCAGGGACTATGGTGGGATCCGGATTCAAATATTGTTTCCCTAAAAAAAATCTTATAGATTGATTTGTTCAATCAGACTCATGGAATCTTCACAAAATGTAGATATGACATCATATTTAGTATTTAAATATTCAAAAGAAACAAAATATTTATGATTATATATCACAAACCTGAATTATGAGTTTTAACCATTATGTGCCCGTCCTATAGTGGAACAAACTGCTACCAGCACCCGTCCTTACAGGACTAGCCTCGCCACAGGCACCCGTCCTTAAAGGGTTAAAGTCACCAAAATTCTGCAATTTGTTTATGGCTAAGGCTCTGATTTCAATGATTTATTTAGGGTTCGACCTGGGGAAGACCACTAAATTATTGAGTAAAGCTTGATAGTTGGGGAACATTTTCTAATATGGAACTAAAGTCTACCGTATCTTCTGCAAAACACTCAAGCATAGATAACAATAATAAAACATGGCGGTAGGCATTGTTTCCTATTCATAGTGTATAAATGTGTATACGGTATTTCTTCATATTTTTTCTGTCAGCAATTTTATTTCGGGTATGCTGTAATTGTATGGTGGTGGTTCTAAGTGCTTTTATTTGATTACCGGTAGGCCTACCTTGCTGTAAAATGTGTCATTTAACATGTAATCTGCATTCTGTATGGAAGAGTCTGAGATAGGAAAATTGAATTGAGATAAAACGATTGAATCGAAAAGTTAAAGTGATAGCACGGACTTGGTATAGGTCCATGGTGATAGTAATATATTTTCAGTCATTTTAATACCGGTATGTTTTCCCTAACCATCTCACACATGTGACACTTTTGAAACAAGGTATTATATGATATTTGCTTTTTGCTTTATACAAAACCAACTAGTATTGGATAAGCACCAGCTTAATGCAATCCCACATTGCACTAGAAAAATGGCGAGCGTTACCTGGTCTAGGAGATGAGTGGGCTACGTAATCCTGTACTGTCGGCCATTTGGTGACTGTTTGGTGAACTAGCAATGGCTCTGTCCCCGCATTAAAAAAAAAGTATTTCAAAATCTGCCCATTTCTCCACGAAAAATCTCAGTTAACCTCTTTAAGATATTCTTTAAATATCAATATCTCACATGTATTCAATCAGGGAGGCGTTATGCATCAATAATATATAAAAGGATTCTCGAGGCAAAGGACTTATTACGAGGTCAGTTTAACGCTCTCCAAGCATAGATCCCGCGCCCTGCTTGTTTTAATTAAATAGAAACGAAGTTGACAATTATCTTAAAAGTAGTATGCTAAACAAGATATAAAGAGCACCTTATAAAAATTATCTTGTTAGGAGACTGTACTTCCAACAACCTCTTAGAAAACCAGTCACGGTGATGGGAAATCTGCTTGGAGATCGTTGCACAGGTAGAGTGGCTCGTCGCAGTACGATGTAAATAGAGAGGGGCTTCAACACAAACGTCGTAGGTGTCCTTTCGCTTGCGTTTTCGTACATATTTCATGTGAAATATAATTGTCAACGTAGTGTTCCGAAGAAAGACATGGTACTTTATTTCAGAACGGCGATAGCAGTACAGTATTACTTGCAAAATCCCAGGTCCTTCTATTATCGCCCAGCTTTTCTGAGTGCGACATACATCTACTCTAGGTTTTACAGTCATGCAGCTAGTTTGATTGACACCACAATATATTTGTAAGTCTTTATAGATTTGATATCCAATGAGCATATTGAAAATCAATTCCAGCTTAGCTGTGCACACATTGAGGCATACATAGGAACCAACCATGGTTAGATCTATTCATGAGACATCAACATTTGTATTTAATTAGTATTTGATTAAACACTGAGAAATAAACATCAGAGATTCTTATTTTAACTTAAGTTGAATTACAGCACAGCCACAGTATAGGGAAATATATATGATAGAAGAACTTTGCCCCTGTTGACGTTAATGGCAAATTATTGCTTTCGAATATCATGTTTTCACAAATATTTTTAAATGATAGTTATGTGTAGATTGCAGTGTTCGGACACCCGACGCGCCCCCCCCCCCCCCCGATAATTATTAACGACCTATTTTGTATGAAAAAGTCCCTCTGACTTGCAAATGGCCTAGCACTAGGGTTTGTATGTGTCACACGGGAGACTGGACCACTTCAGCCACTGTCACCTACACTCATAATACAGGTGTTGCCGTTCAGCGCCACCTGACGGCCCGCTGTGTAGTAACGCGGCCGCTCGGACAAACACGGCCGACTCCAGCCACATGCCCATAGAGCCACACAGTAATCACACCTAAAGTGTGACAGGAGTGTTGTTTTTTGACAGATTAAATTGTTGGAGCAAACTTGGGTATTGTATCAACAAGTCTGAGCTGTCTAAACTTTATAGTTGAAAATTGTCTTGGTTTTAATTTAGAGAAAGATAAGCATATGAGAGCTAGGCCTGCCAATGTATTAATGGGTATTCAATTTCGGTGATCCTATGTTATCTATGCTATATCTAAAGTAATATTGAGGCAATATGCATGTGTGGCATACCAGATTTGAGCTGGAATACTTTAGAATACGATGCAATCGTTATCATTTCTCTGGAAATAATGTAGGTGGGTATTATGAACGTATTACGCTCATACATTCAGTGATCCAATGGTAAAGAATAGGTTGCCAGGTGAATGTTTGGCTTCAGCCATGGCGTAACCAAGCAGATAAGGTGTGACACCGGCCTACGGAAAAAAACCTATTCAGGTGTGAAGTCAGTTCACACCTCAGGTGATAAGGAACTGGGGCCTGTTTACTAATCTGGGATCATTCATGGAGACCCTTTTCTGTACATCATACAAGGGTTATCGTTTAATGGTATTTATGTTCGCTAAGACAATATTAGCTATCCATAAGGTTGTCCGTAAGTGTTGAATAAAGTTGACCCACATCGTCCCTGGGTCTCTATTGCATGTGCGATCTTAGATTTTTAAACGGGCCCTAGCTCATCATTTCGCGACTTGTAGCCACTGTTTAGACTCCAAAAAACATCAGCTTTGAAAACTTGACATGGTTCAATATTGCTATCTATTCTATCCATTTGAAAGACCCCAAGCATAACCCATCCAAAACAAAATATATTTTAGTTTAAGAACATCCTCCCCTGTCGACTCTGGCAACATGCTTCAAATGACAGGTAACTTTCATATTCAAGGTAGCATTGGCTTTGTTAAGAGGTGTTTTAGCCATGTTGGAATTCTGGTATTGGAAGATGTTTACTTCACCATAGAATAGTAACAATAGGGCAAGTTGTTAAGTGTATCATGATATTGATATCTAAATCAAAAACAAGCATGGTGACCTGATTTTTAAGACAGATATGTGTTCTACAACACTAGTAGATCATTGTATTAAATTTTCAGGATGTTGACATGGGATTTAATTTTGAAAGCATATTGTTCAAATAAGAGGTGTTTTAGCCATGTTGGAATTCTGGTACAGTAGAACCCTGCATAAACTCACGTGGGGTTAAAATAAACATCTAAAACAGGAAACCGTTCCGAGCAAAGGCGTCCATTAACGCGGGGTGTCTGCATACACTGTAGACTCTATAACAACACGGTTCAAATGGAAGGTAATTGTCATATTCAAGGTAGCATTGGTTTTGTTAGGTGATTTAGCGATGTTAGAATTCTGGTATTCGAATATGTATACGTCACCATGAAATAGTAATAATAGCGCAAGTTGTTGATTGTATCTTCTGTTTACTCCCCAGATGACGGAGGACAACACGGCAGACCCGGCATGGGTCAAACTCAAGAAGAAGATGTTCGTGGAGCACGGTGGGCGCGTGCTCCAGGGCATGACCCAGATCTGGCAGTCGAGCACCATGTGTGACTATACGCTGACTGCTGGTAACCGCAGCTTCAGCGTGCACCGTATGTACCTGGCAGCCACCAGCGACTACTTCTACGCCATGATGACGAATGGGATGATGGAGACGACGCAGGACTCGGTGGAGCTGAAGGGAGTGACAGCCGAGGGCCTCGAGCCACTGCTGCACTTTCTCTACACCGGGGAGTTACGCATCGACGAGGACAATGCTTTGGATATCCTTGATGCCGCTTCGCACTTACAGGTGCATTCAGTGTTGAAGCTCTGTCTGGCTTTTCTCAGCACCAACACCACCGTGGAGAACTGTGTCGATGTGCTGAATCTCTCCAAGCTGTACAGCACCGACCCCGCAGACATTCAAGCCAACGAGGACTTTGTCGCGAAGAACTTCGCATTGGTGGTCCAAGGCGAGCACCACAAACGACTAACTTTTGAGAGCTTCCTGGTGTTGCTTAGTCGCAACGACCTCCTGTACGGACCAGAGATGTTCGTCTTCTACGCTGTCATGGACTGGGTCAAAGAGGATGAGGAGAGTCGAGCTGCTCATTTGTGCTCCCTCATGGCGCATATTCGGTTTGCGCTCATGTCCACGGCAGAGATTAAGACTGTGCGTGACATCGCGCCGCAGCTGTGGGAGGACAAGACGGTGGGAGGTCACATGATGGAGGCCCTGGTGTACCTCCACCGACCCACGTACCAGCGGGTCACCATGCAGTCCAAGCTGACCAGGCTGCGGACCGCCAACCCGGTGATCTTCGTCACCGTGTACGACGAGAACAGCGAGCAACGTATGTACACCCTGGACACTGTCAAGAACGAGTGGCACGAGTTTCGTCCCGTGGACATCGAGCCCGTCCTTGGCAACCCCACAGGGGTGGTGGTCGTCGAGGACTTTCTTGTGTGTCTCGGCGAGCGGATCCCCAACCAGCACGATGTGGAGGAGGAGTTCCAATCCACTCCCCTCTGCAAGATCTACGATCCCAGAGAACGGAAGTGGTCGGAGATGGCACCCATGTTGCGCAAGTATTACTTCCTGGAGACGATTGTAGCACATGGGGGCTATATTTACCTGGTGGAGGGGTATGACGATTTCGGGCCCGAAATGCAGGACTGCCGTATTGAACGGTACAGCTTCAAGGACAATAAGTGGGATATATTTGCGCGGATGTACGATGGCTGGCCACTGGTGCACAGCATGGGCGCATGTGTGTTGAACGATCAGCTGTACGTGGCCGGTGGCTGTGGGCGGCACGCGGTCTCCAACCACATTGCTTGCATAGACCTTGAGTCCCGGGTCTGGGAGGTGCACGACCCCATGAGCTTCACCAAGGCCTACCACGAAATGTTCCCCGTGGGAAAGCGGATCTTGTTTGTGGATGGCACAATCAATGGGGAGGACTCGTTCGACATGAAGCTGGTGAATGTGGATTATTACGACCCAGAGACGGAGAGTTGGTCAGCATGCGACACGCGCTACCTCAAAGCCTCCTCCAACTGTCGCATCAAACTCTCAGACAGCGCCATCTTCACGAACGCCGCTGAGGTCATGTGGTACGCACAGCTCATCCCCAAGAAAGACTCCAACAAGGTGACCTTGAAGAAACTGCCACACATACCTAAGTCGTTGGACTGTAACCCACATTTAATCATCTTAAATCTGCAAATAGGCGAGCTCTACGAAACCTAGGCTCACCAACCCGATGAGGGGAACTGTTATTGTTATTTATAAATAGGGGCCATCCATAAAGTATGTACGCACTGGGGTGGGGGGGGGGGGGGGGGGTCAAACTTCCAAAACTTCGGAAATTTTGCATATGCTCCTTTTTTGTTCTATTGTGTACAAGATTGGGAAGGGGGGTGGGGGGTCAAAAATTTCAGAATTCTGCGTACATGCTTAATGGATGGCCCCATACTTGATATTTTAGGGAGAGTCCTCTTTTAGAAGCCAACGTAGACAGTCTTCGTGTTGGAAAAATTGTGGATCATAGCGATTTATTTAAGAAGATCAGGGATGCCAGTTTTCAATATTTCCATTGAAATTCATGTTTTCTTTTTCAGGATAAAAAGATATTTTCCTTGTGTAATATTGACATAAAACTGTGATATTACCAAATTCAGCCACAGCCGATGATCACCCACTGAAGCTCCCAACTGACCCATGTAAAAACGTGATCTTTTCCTTTATTCTCCACTGCAACGTGTAGGTAATGCGTAAACCATGCATTACAATGAAAAATAGTTCAACGTCTTTTTTTCTGACCCCAACTGGCATCCCTGGAAGTTTTATCTCAGAAGATTGCGGATCGTCTTTTGTTGTTGGAGAGGTTATCATGATGATATACATTCTGTGATGATGGTTGTTATTGTATTACCAGTATTTATCGTTAATAAGTACGTTCATAGATTTATCTGTGTGATAGTACGTGGACTTTAGTTTCATATAGGACATTACATAACTTAATTCAGTATAAATTTCGAGTATTACCATGTCTTTATTGAACGTTTTTTAATTTTGTTACAAAATGAATATCCTTTTGTTACAATCACACGTTTACAGAGTTTGTTTATTTAAACGTTTCTGGAACTAATATTGTAACATTTAGCAAAACAATTATGGATAATCATGATAAAATAAAAGGCGTAAATTATTATCATTATGGATAATCATTATAAAATAATTTTGAATGGTTCTCAAATTGTGTTTGGAAAAAACCGGTGATAATATTCCTACTGATTGGATAACCATTTGATTTTAGGTAATCTTTACGACTTGATGAGTATATTATGGTATATTAGTTAACTCTATTCCATTACGTTTCCATTTTAAACCTAAGTACAATTTCAGTACACGTTTCAAATGGAGCAAGACAGGCTTCAGCTAGCTGATTGTTCATGGTCCTGCAACGTTTACCTGCATATCTTTTTCTTCTTCTTTTTTTCAGATGAAAATCTTTTTTTTTTTTTTTAAATTTTTAAATTGAGCAAGCTTTCTGCATATCTTTTTGATAAAAAGGTTTCTTTATGTCTACTGTCATACAATTTCAATAAACGGAAAATTGTACCATACAGAAATTAGGAATAAAAATCTCAATGTCCTGAACGCATTTAATCTATATATTTCAGTCTGACTAACCCCCTCTTCTCCTTCCCTTTAAGAATTATATTTTTGTGTTCTTTCTCTTCTTTAGTATCTGTATTCCACCACCTTCTGGTCCTTTATTTCTTCGGTGGCCATGGATACTTTGTATTAGGTGGATAATATAGAGACGTCAAGAGTTTGAGTCTGAGTTTATTTATGTCACGCATTTTGTTGGCTCCATAATTTCACGAGTCGAAGACGAGTGACATTACGAAGCTAACAAAATGTGTGACATAAGTAAACTCAAACTCAAACGAGTGGCGTCTAGATTTTATCCTACCCCGTTTCCACATTTTTTCAGTATTAGAAAGAAGTGGCATAGACAACACTTTATATCACGCCCATGAAATAAACAAATCCCATGTTAAGCCTATGGCGTTTTTTATTAGGGGTAGGATAATAAATCCTAGCGTGAGTGAGGGTATGTATAAATAGATAAGACATTTTTTGACAGTAATATAAACTATGACTGTAGTACGTCCCGTTGTCGCCAGGGCCAGGGCGCTCAATCCAATCAACTCCAACTCAAGTTGAACTAAAATATGTATTGACCATTCCATAATAGACTATTCTATCATTGAAGCAAACAGAATTAGTCGAGAGAAGCAAAACTCTAACCAAAGGCATTTCTTTGAATGTTATATTGATTTTATTAACGCAAATATTTTATATTACAAGCAGTTTCACCTTTATTTGTGTATTTGTTGATACTCGGGTTGTATCTAAATCTCGCGACACATCACTGACACAATTCTTGGAAAATAAATCCATTTTAAACATTTTACTCCTCTAACCAACTTGAAATGTTTAATCCTGAAATATCTATACGGGGATGAAAGTCAGGACTGACGAAAAAAATGGAAATTTAAAGCCATTATTATTTGAAAAGAATCATTTATAACTACATTTTCGGACAGAATGGCTATGAATCGATAAACTATGTGTTGCCAATGTATTTGAAATATTGGAATCAAATTCCGTCATTTGTCGGAAAACTTGCACACCTGTATATAAGCAGTTTATAGTATTGTAGGAGTTGACAATTCTCGAAATTAAGGGAACTGACTTTAGTTAAATACTGCTTTTCGTAATAAAGAAGAAACCAACAAGTTTTGTTCAAAGTGGTTCTTCACGAGTTTGATGTGGAGTGATATGAACAAGGCGACAGTGAATATCAGGTAGCATTCAAACTTTTTTAGTTAGAGAATGACTTCTTTGACCAAAACGAGTTGCTTTCTGTATTTATCTCACCCCTGTACACACTAAAAGAATGGATGACGCACAGGATATAGACCATGGAGAATGGACTGCAATACTTGTCGGGGCAGGGAGAACAAGGTCCCAACGTTAAGCCTATGGAACAAAAATACCAGGGGTGAGATAAAAGTAGATACTTCTTTGGAATATCAGATTATATAGACTGGTTTGGTTGATGTTACATACGGTTAGGTTAGAATTTCTTTTCTCAGACTTTACGCAAAGACTGTCTTTATCGGTGAACTTGTTTCTCGTTAAGCAGTATCGAATATAAGTGAGAATGATATGTTTTTAGACTAAAGAATACATTCATCATTTCATAAAAACAATCTTTCGGTTTATATCAATAATGTTGTATAAACAAAAAAAAACACCATTTGATGATTTTTTCACAGAGGTAGCACTCACAAGGAAAACACACAGAAATCAATTAAAATTAGCGATTTCATGATCACATATTACAGTTTGGTTCAAACCTTTTCACCAGCTTTCGCTGATCGAAATTTTTTTACTGACGCCACGTCTTTTCAGCACATATCAGACATAGATAATTGCTTACTAGTCAGAAGAACGTTAAATAACCCTAATGAGATTCTCAGTAAAGACTAGCCAATATAAATAGACACCATGTACACTTAGGTCAGAAGGGTTATTTTATACCAAAATAACAAAACCACAACAAATGCATACCTAATCCGACCATGGATGTAAAATATAAAGCAACATCTAATGCTGCTTTAAAATCTTTGGTAGAGAATACATAAACACACATTTTGATACCTACACAGGAAAAACTAGACGTAGGTGCAATTTCCTAAGCCATCCAACCCGTTGTGCGCATGTTTTAAAGTTTACCTGGTTTTACACATCCAAAATCGTTGAAATGGAATAAACTAATTAAATTTAAAAAAAGGCCAAAAAAAGGAACGAGGCCCGTTCCACCGCCGTGTTGCCGACGCCGTTGAGCATTTGGCTTGCTCCATCGTACTAACAGAAATGCCGCCTTGTTTAGAGTGTGGAAGAGACCCTTTAGCACATCACCTCATCAATAGTCACATATGAAATCGATGAAATACAGGCCAACACACCAACTTCAAAGTTACCAAAATACAGGATTTATAACAAGAACAATATAGAAGATAAATTGGCTAATAAAATGTTTACGAGATGTGAGTTCTGGTCCCCATTAAACTTTGACACACACACAGACACACTATAATCATGTTCAGGTATTACCCTGAACCACCGCCAAATAACCAAGGCTTTCGAAAAAACATATCTAAATTATGAAGACGTGGCTATAACACCTCTATCACAAGCCGATGCGAGAAAAAATCTAAGATATTCATATGGGAGGGATACAATAGTAGTCTTAGACGCAACACTTCGGTAAGTACAAATTTAAGTCGGAAAAAATAATTTCTTTGCATTTCGATATGCAGTATTTTCTTTTATTATTTCGGTTTGACCTGTAGGTCAAGACCGAAATATATTAGGGGAGACTGGGAACGGTTTTTGCGGCTTAAATTATAATACATTAAAGTAATGTATTCTGAATAATTAGAGCCTCGATACCCTCGATACCGGTCCGGACCCGGCGACAGTAGTGTATTTTTATATATTGTATAGGCACCTGTTGCGGTTCAGTGTATTTATATATATTGCACCAGGCTTCCACCTCCCTCCCTCCCTCGTAGGTATTCATTGAACCGCAACGGGTGCCGATACCAGACATGGAGTGCGTTCGATCTGTATATCTATGTTACATTGAGCCTCTGATTATGTTTTGTTTGCTGGTGACCTATTTGACCTGATTCCCTCGAACACCTCCCTCCCTCCCTCAATACCGGGTCCGCACCCGGCGCCACCCTAGGCTAACAGTAGTGTATTCTTATATATTGCGCAGGGACACCCTCTATATCGGGTCCGCACCCGGCGACAGACCCGTTGCGGTTCAATGGTTTGCTATTTTTGTATTGGTCAAAATTCTGTCTCCAAGTATGGTACCCTCCCTCCTCTCCCTCCCTTATTACTTCTTGAAACCGAAATCATGGCAATGCCATGCCAACTTTTAATCCTTGTATGTTCATTGGATACTGACCCAGAAAAAAAGACTCTATGCTGAAACGATATAGCAATTTTTCCAGGCGAATGAGTAATCAAACTGAAAGATACTAAATAATCTTACATGAACCCATACTGACATTTTAATGAATCAATGTATTAAACATGAATTATTAAATTTAAAAAAAATTCCAACGCAAACCCCCTGGGGTTAAGCGAAGGAAAGAATTACCACATGTGAGTTATTGAATTAGATTCGGTATCAAATGATCTGAATAATAAAGTTGACGATTATCAGGAACAATGAGAAAATATCTAGGGTCGTAACTATTAAAGCGAGTGTTCCACCAACCAGGCGCTTGTCCAGGCCCGGGTTGACAATCGTTAATAGCGACTGTTTCTATTGCATAGTCGAATTATCATACGTGCGCATGTATGACATAGCTATATCCAAATGGGACTTAGACCATCAGTGATCATTCATTTCAGCCCAACATGTCTATATAACACCTTGTCTGTGAAACACCTCCGTGCTTACGAACAACTTGAAGGGTCGGGGACTGCTACGAGCTGCCGTTCTCCGTGCGGATACTCATCGTCCACACCAGGTGCACGTCTGTCTTCACCGTCACCTGACTTTCGGTGATGTAGTTGGAGGTGCTCACCAGTTGCCCGAACTCCATCGGTTGGTCCACTGAGAGTGAGAGAATTACATAATTACATTATAGGGCACAGAGTGATTGCTAGTTCCGCCATCATCCACCAAGAAATTGTTAGATGGCATCACTGTAGTCGGGGATAACCACATTTTCTGCTGTCATAATCTATAGATAATCATGAGACGAGGCTAAAAACTTTTATGGCAAACCAAAAAGATTTTTTTTTAAATTCATTAATAACTGGACCCGCCACCTGGTGTTTTGTTTAGCGTCAGGGGCAAGGTGGCTGATGTATATAGATTACTGCACTGTCTTATGTCATATCATATCTACTAAATTTGATGTGAACACATGACTTCTCGGTATACCAATTTCTAAGTGCTGAGAAAGGGAGGTAAAAGACTGCGGCTTTAATGTATGCGAAGTGACCAATAACAAATTAAAAAAAAAATATATCGATAGGTGTAACAGGTCTGACAACCATACCAAGGACAAGAGTCTGGGGCAACCCCAAACAATAACTCGGTTGTATTGCATAATAATTTGCTAGTTTAAGGATTTCATGTAGGTTAATTCAAATTAGTGATGTATTTTTTCACTGAAGAAGTGTCTTACATAGATTCCAGCGGAGACCAGTGGTAGTGACGCACTTGGCTGGCTGGCCAAGCGGAATGAGGCCACACGTTCCTTCCTCCAAACTCGTACTGGTGTCCAGAGTGTGTTCTCCCTGAAACAAACTCGTGTTAATTCTAAGGTTTGGAATTGGAGGCAAAAACACTTCTTATCACAACCGAAAAAAAATTAATTAAAAACTTCATTTATTTCATAAGGACGAACATTACAATCACCCTAGACAGGGCATTCTTCCTTGTGGAAGTAGTTATACACGATGAGAAGGTTGGGTAGAATACTGACTGGGTACTATAATTAAACGCAATGAGAAGGTTAGGTGGAATACTGACTGGGTACTATAGTAATATACGATGAGGAGGTTGGGTGGAATACTGACTGGGTACTATAGTAATATACGATGAGGAGGTTGGGTAGAATACTGACTGGGTACTATAGTAATATACGATGAGGAGGTTGGGTGGAATACTGACTGGGTACTATAGTTAAACGCGATGAGAAGGTTGGGTGGAATACTGCGGGTATTATAGTTAAACGCGATGGGAAGGTTGGGTGGAATACTGACTGGGTACTATAGTTAAATACGATGAGGAGGGTGAGTGGAATACTGACTGGGTACTAAAGTTAAACGCGATGAGAAGGATGGGTGGAATACTGACTGGGTACTAGCGTTAAATATGATGAGAAGGTTCGGTAGAATACTAACTCGTTACTAAAGTTAATAACACGATGAGAAGGTTGGGTAGAATACTGACTGGGTACTATAGTTAAACGCGATGAGAAGGTTGGGTGGAATACTGCGGGTATTATAGTTAAACGCGATGAGAAGGTTGGGTGGAATACTGCGGGTATTATAGTTAAACGCGATGGGAAGGTTGGGTGGAATACTGACTGGGTACTATAGTTAAATACGATGAGGAGGTTGGGTGGAATACTGACTGGGTACTATAGTTAAACGCGATGGGAAGGTTGGGTGGAATACTGCGGGTACTATAGTTAAACGCGATGAGAAGGTTGGGTGGAATACTGACTGGGTACTAGCGTTAAATACGATGAGAAGATTCGGTAGAATACTGACTGGACACTATAGGTTGGGTGGAATACTGACTGGGTACTATAGTTAAATACGATGAGGAGGTTGGGTGGAATACTGACTGGGTATTATAGTTAAACGCGATGGGAAGGTTGGGTGGAATACTGCGGGTACTATAGTTAAACGCGATGAGAAGGTTGGGTGGAATACTGACTGGGTACTAGCGTTAAATATGATGAGAAGGTTGGGTAGAATACTAACTCGTTACTAAAGTTAATAACACGATGAGAAGGTTGGGTAGAATACTGACTGGGTACTATAGTTAAACGCGATGAGAAGGTTGGGTGGAATACTGACTGGGTACTAGCGTTAAATATGACGAGAAGGTTCGGTAGAATACTAACTCGTTACTAAAGTTAATAACACGATGAGAAGGTTGGGTAGAATACTGACTGGGTACTATAGTTAAACGCGATGAGAAGGTTGGGTGGAATACTGCGGGTATTATAGTTAAACGCGATGAGAAGGTTGGGTAGAATACTGCGGGTATTATAGTTAAACGCGATGGGAAGGTTGGGTGGAATACTGACTGGGTACTATAGTTAAATACGATGACGAGGTTGGGTGGAATACTGACTGGGTACTATAGTTAAACGCGATGGGAAGGTTGGGTGGAATACTGCGGGTACTATAGTTAAACGCGATGAGAAGGTTGGGTGGAATACTGACTGGGTACTAGCGTTAAATACGATGAGAAGATTCGGTAGAATACTGACTGGACACTATAGTTAATAACACGATGAGAAGGTTGGGTAGAATACTGACTGGGTACTAGCGTTAAATACGATGAGAAGGTTGGGTAGAATACTGACTGGATACTATAGTTAAACGCCATGGGAAGGTTGGGTGGAATACTGCGGGTACTATAGCTAAACACGATGGGAAGGATGGGTGGAATACTGACTGGGTACTATAGTTAAATACAATGAGGAGGATGGGTGGAATACTGACTGGAGGCAGGAGGCAGGCAAGTCCATCACCGGAGATGAGGTACAGCGGTAGAGTTGTCATTTTATCAGCGAGGAACAGCGTGTTCATATTCCCGAGAATGTGGTCCAGTCTCCCAGTAAAGGAGACAAATGCTATGATACAGGACACCTGCAGAATAAATATGTAGGGTTTTAATAAGATGTGGCAAAAATATCTCTATGGTAAAAAAAACGATATTTCTTTTTTTAGAAAACCACATTACAACGCTTACTCATAAAAGAGTAAATATTAATTTTCTTTTAAAAAGATTCTTCAAAATTAGAAAAGAAACATTTTATCTTTAAAAAAAAACTTTCTCCCAGATTTTTTAGGCATCACTCTTCCCCTAAGGGTGTGGTATGAATGAGGCAACGAAAATCATGTAGCGTTGAGATGAGTTGGGGAACGAGAACTTTGACTAAAAGAAGTTGCTATATGTATTCACAATGCTATGTGACATTCACTCAACTGTCACCTCATACATATTGCTCCACATCAAACTTGTGGAGAACAACGACTTTGACCAAAACTTGTTGGTTTCTTCTTCATCATTCTAAAGTGAATAGAGCAGTATCGCTGTAGACAAACCTGGAGATTTTGAGTTGAGATTCTATTCAGGATGATCCTCAAGCTCTTGGTGAAGTCGGTCTCATCCTGGTCTGGCGTGTTGATGATTTCCACATCTTTCTCACGATACGCAGCGAGAATCTCAGGCTCGGCCGAGTCGAAGTCCCCCGAAACAATGTCTGGCAGGAACTCCGGCTCGCCATCTAACTGGTAGCTGTGAAGATCGTTCACCGCCCCGTCCACCACTGCCCTGATCAACGCTGTGGTACACCGAAGCAGAGATTAACGCGTGGTTATTTATTCACATCTAAAGTAATGGATGAGGTAATACCTAGTTATCCTACCCCTCATATAAATCTCCATAGATTTAACATGGTCCATGGTAATGCCATGAAATATGTATATGCCATGGGTGACATATAAAATTAAAAACATGTGACGGGGTAGGATAAAATCTAAACATCACTTAAATTAATTTAATTGTTTACACGGCATTTGTTGTCTTCTGCTACAGATATCGCTCAGCTCCGCTTCGTGATATCAGTCCATGAAGGCAACTCACGCCGTATAAACAATTATATGAAATTTTTTGACGTTTTCTGATAATATAACTATGCATATCTATGTCAGTAAGATATTGTAAATATAGTTTGAGTTGTTTTTTACATGGTTACCTACAATATGTTAAAAAACTGGTTTTTTTTGTTGGATCTGCTTAGAGTTTCAGCCACACATAGAGAAACACCTAACCAGACCTATGCGTGGAGAGTGAAGTGCCACGAGAGTGAGATTCTTTACTCATTACTTCATTTAATTGAATATCTATTATTTTTTAATTTATTTTTTTAAATATCTATCATTACCTAAAATATGTTTAAAAAGTTTTTCAAAGGTGTCATATTTTTACCCAATTCCTCACTTTCTTCTGTCATGTATAAGACTACGATTCTGATTCCTCATAAATGTAATAATTTTATTACTCACCCTTTTTCCATAATATCCGAAAGCACTCTAAACGATTGGCCAGTGGAGTGTTTAGTTTGACCAGCGCAATCTTCTCACCTGTTTGGGTCCAGAGTAATGTTAACAATCAATACCACAGTCTCACCATGTCTGAAAGGCATATCCTACAATTTACAGTGGCACCATCTGGCGATTTTCAAATATTGCTAATTATCAGGCATAACTGTTTTTTTGTGTGTGTGATTCATTCTAATTCTAATTGAGTTGTACAGTTTATCCAATCTGAATAGGTAAAATATATCAATTTACATCCGCTTGATTTACATGAGAAATGTACTGAAAAATATAGTTTTCTTCAATTATTTAAAAATACAAGAACGGTGAAATATGATTTTTAAAACTTAAATCTGTAGTATTTTCATCTAGTGTATTTTGTAAAAGTTTGAGGAAAATGACATGGGTTTACTATGTGCAAAACAACTTTTGTGAATTGCAACATATTCTTTTATAAAATTATCATAATATCGATATCTAAATGAAAACCCAGCAGGGTGACTGCCAAATTTTAAGTTAGATATATGCCCAACAATGCTTGAGATCATCATATTCAAGTTTCAGGAAAATGACATGGGTTTTAATTTTCAAGCCAAATTGTCCGATATGATTTTAACTGCGGTAATTTCATTTAAATAGTCGTATGTTGCTGCGTTTCATATATGATCTATAAACAAAAGATCCTTTTTGTTGTTTATTGTTCAAAATGAGTATAAAAAAAACAAAAAAAACCATTTCAAGCCAACTAACCATTGTCCTCCAAAAGTGGGGCAAGTAGTTTCTTTGTTGAAGTCGCCATCAGTCCATTGCGAAGTTGTTACCCTGTGAGAAATAAAACAACGATCATGTATATGGACCCTTCTTACTATGACTGCTCCACTTACCTCGGGAAGTTGGGGAAAT
Organism: Alentia gelatinosa; assembly: GCA_950022655.1. Lineage (NCBI taxonomy): Eukaryota > Metazoa > Annelida > Polychaeta > Phyllodocida > Polynoidae > Alentia > Alentia gelatinosa. The sequence continues at coordinate 3,644,601 of OX465592.1, read as the reverse complement.
CCATATTTTATTGATGGTATGATTCCATTAGTCATGTCAAGGATTTTGTGATTGTATGATAAGGAAGTATATGAACATGATAAGCTACAACTCATTGGAATTTGTGTTTCTGTGTTCAGACGATGTGGTTATGAGAAACGTGTACAATGTATTATAAAGTTCTGATTCCACCAACATGCAAGATATAGCGAGATTAGTCATGATTTGGTTGTCTTGCTAAATCTTACTAGGTTTTGAATAATCACATGCATATTTGCCTTGATGCATCGGTCTGGTTAAGCACCTATGCCATGTTTTTGTCGCGATAGATCATGCTATGCTATGATATGTCGGCAATAGATCTTGGGGTGTCGCAGTGGTGGAGCACCATATAGGCCTACATACAACATCACAGAAAAGTAGACATATCATTGAGCGTGATATATAGCGCGACAAAGGTGGAACAACACACTGTAAGATATATCAAGATAAACCACAGCATATCCATTGTGTTGGTGGAACAAGCCATTAACTATATGCATTCTACATACTGATCAATAATGATATTGAAAGAAAACACAACATATATAAACCCCCCCCCCCCCCTCCCCCAGTAGTTTAGCTATGTATTGTCAATGACTGAAATAGCGAGGAGGTAAGAGCCTCAGGTAATGGGAATATGACAGCTGGAGTTTTTCTTTCTTTAATTAAATATGATATGGTATGCTTTAAAATAGTCCCACACTGTGACTGTCCACAGTGGTAGTAACAGCGAGAGCCACTGTATTCATGAAACGGTCACGCTTGAGTGCACCTACTCATGAAACGCACACTGCCGCTGTGGTGCCACTGTTAGAAACAACGAGACTTATCTCTACTAGTGAAACTGAAACAGCCCCTAGATTACTGGGAGAGCCGCAACGCGAGCGATAATACGAGAAACCAGGGCCATGTATCTGTCAATGCCAATGTCAACGCCACACACTAACACGATCGTTGTTTTCTGAAGTTCATAAACTCAGAACTATTTGATCTACAACACGGTAATGTATTAATGACCAAACAGTCCAATTCTGAGTAGAAATCAGACAAAACTATATCTCACGTGTTTAAATCCAAGGCGGCTCGAATCAAAACACTGTCGCTGGTACCCAATTTTGTAAGAGGAGAATTGTAAAGGAACCAGAGGTACCAGTTCACCATGTAGTGCGACCAGCTCTCACCAGACGGCGTTCATGGCGGCCCTGTGCATCACACTGCCCCGCTCTGCTTCAGAGCTCGGGCAAAAAGACTAGCTTTAAGTTACCCGGTATGGAGAAAAGTGAATTTTTGACAAGAAAACAGAGGTTGCTAAAGAATAGATAAATATGTAACAAAACTAGCATGTATAGTTCTATCTCGTCCTGGATGCAACCTAATTTATTTATAACCATCAGGACAAGATGTGTGTTCATCAAAGACCTCTACTCAGAAAAACAGAAGGGCTCTTAAATTTTGTCTCAGTCCCATATGATTGACAATGGTAACTCATTCTCCATGGCCCTAGGCATTTTACAGTCCATTCTCCATGGAAGACATCATATATCCAGTTTAGTCCATTCTTTAATATGTACAGGGGTGAGATAAATACAGAACGCTACTTGTTTGGTCAAAGTTGTCGTTCAATTTGTTTGAATGCTACGTGATATTCACTCGTTCATGTCGCTCTGCGTCAAACTTGTTGAGAACCACACTTTTGAACAAAACTTGTTGATTTCCTTAGTATCGTAGCACAGACTTAACATTACTATTTTAAAATACCTCATGTGACACTAAAGAAGAAACCAACAAGTTTTATTGAAAGTCTTCCATGAGTTTGATGCAGAGTGAAACGAGTTGCAGAATGACTTGTTGCTTCCTGTAATTATATCACCCCTATACACACTAAAGAGTGGGAAAAGTACAGGATGTAGACCATAGAGAACGGACTGCAATACTCGTAGGGCCATGGAGAACGAGTTCCAATGTTAAGCCTGTTGGACAAATTTTAAACTCTTAAAAACTCAAATATTGATGGAATGCGTAATTGAAGACAAAGCTCAACGGAGAAAGGAGACAACACATTCAGGTTATTAAACATCAGTCTTTATTTTTTTAAATCATTTCAATGTACAGAGAAATAACCTTGACTGAGGTCATGGACAGTGTACTAGTATAGTGCAGTGTCCATGCTGAGGTAAATGGGTAATACCTAAATGTAGGCATATGCCTCTATCACAGAATTTGAGAGGTTCTGAGTCCTGCGCTACCAATGTCAATGAACAGGCATACGCCCTCCAGACGTTACTATACTCCCTAATATTGCCCCGGGTATCTAAACTCCCTAATATTGCCCCGGGTAAGTAAAGGATCCGCTCCCAACTGGCTGGTCGCACCACAGCTGCCAATCCCATGATGAACCACCATTTTCCAATCTCTAACTGGAGAAACGGAATATTATTGCGAATGAACATGTAGAAATATCTGAAATTTCCATTTTGGGCATTGGCTTTCTGATTTGAAGATATTGTGGTGAGCCTTCCGGAGGGGCGCCTCCGGTCCGGAGGCGCCTCCGGAGTTCCGGAGGGTTCGGAGGGGTTCCGGAGTGTTGCCTCGGTGACACCCCGCGGGCCCACCAGGGGTCGCCCTGGTCCCGGAAGTGACGTCGGGGGACATCCGGCCGACTTATTATATAAGTCTCCGGATGCCCTCCGGACGGGAGTCCGTCGTGAGACTGGGCCCGAACCACCTCCGGAAGGCTCCCTGCGAACCTCCTGTCTGGCACCCTCCACGGTTACTTACCTGGTCGGAGTACCTGAGAGTTCCCCCCTAAGTGGGTGATTACGTTGGTTACATATTACGCTTAACGTGCCGGAGGTACGTACCTGTCAAGCTTGTCTACCAGCCTCCGTTGAGAGTGCCTGTGAATAAACTATTGAACTGTACCTGTGCGTGTCCTAGTCGTTCTGTACTACATTGGTGGCAGCGGTGGGATTCTTTAATCAGTAAGGAGATGAACCCAACACAGAATGACTCCGGAGCCGCCTCCCTCCTAAGCGAGGGAGGAGCTGGGACAGGTGAGGGGCCTACCCTGCAGGAGACGCCGGGCACGCCTCAAAGTCATCGATCGGAGACCTCCGAAGGACCGGAGGGTCCGGAGAGTCCGGAGAGGCCGGAGGGGCGTCTTTCTTCCCTAGGGACGACCCCGCCTGCGGGGGAAGGAAAAGGGGGAACGGCTTGGCAGCCTCCTCCGGGCCTGTTCCCGGGGCTGGCCTGGGGACCGCGCGCCGGGATAGCCTCGTGGCCATGGATGCTGGCGCCGGAGGCTCGGGTGGCGGAAGCTGCCCCCGGCGTGCCCGAGGCTACCCGGGCGGCGTGGGCCCCGGGATCTAGGTTCACCAGCCCTGGGGGCCGGGTGAGGGAATGCGTGGATCGTGATATCTCCTGGAGGAGACGGGACTTAGAGAAAACCACGGGCGGAGTACTGGTAGGCGACGGGGTAAAAGCCGAGCTAGAGGGGGAATCGGGAGAGGCCGGACCGGAGGCCCCCGTTCGGCGCAGGAACCCCTATGTCGCCTCGCCCCCGCCGGAAGTAAAACCGCTACCCACAACCTTTTGGGCGCCCACCGTAACGGAAGGTCTAGCGTCGAAGGAAGGGCGCGACCCAGTGAGCGGGGGAGGCGACGGCACAGCGGCCAAGAAGGCCACTAAGCCCGTGGTAATGCCAGCTAAATTTGACGGGGCGTCCGACTTGGATGAATACCTGGCTCACTTTGACCTGTGCGCCAAGGTCAACGGGTGGCCTGCCCCGGAGGCCGGAATGTTTCTGGGACTCTCCCTGACCGGAGTGGCCCGACGATTGTTGGCGGGAGTCCGGCCAGATACCGAGGCCGGCTACCTTCGACTCCGGAGCGCACTCCAACAAAGGTTCGCCCCTCGTAACCAGACGGAAAGTTACAAGGCGGCCCTGCGTGTACGAAGCAGACAGGCCGGGGAGAGCCTACAAAGTCTGGCAGAGGAGGTCTGGAGGATGATACGGCTCGCCTACCCGGAGGCGGATGGCCAGACCCTAGACTCCATGGGGCGGGACAGGTTCCTCGATGCCATCGGGGACACGCAATTAAAACACTGGGTTTACCAAAGTAAGCCCCGGACACTGGAGGAGGCAGTCACCACGGCGGTAGAAGCCGAAGCCTACCTGTCAGTAGAGAGGGAAAACCCGGCACGGATTCGGGCGGCCGGACGGAGCATGGCGGAAGAATTGGAAACTGTTAACCGTAAACTGGCGGAACTAACATCTGCGGTACAACAACCACAGATACAGCAGCCCTCAGAACGAAGGTGTTTTCTATGTCACCAGGTAGGGCATTTCAAACGGGATTGTCCTCAACGAGGCCGGAGAGAGAGGAGTCCCAGGACCCCGGAACCGGCGGAAAACTAGAAGCGACCCCGGCTGCCGGTCGGGCAGGGGTCGCTCCGCAGACGGATCAGAGGCCGAAGTCAGGATTGATACGCGGGCAGCAGGAGGCGCAAGGGTCAGGGCTCGTGGTAACCGGGACAATATGGGGACAGACCATACAGCTGCTGGTGGACACTGGGGCTGGAATTAATATCCTATCTCAGAACTGGTGGAGGAAGCACCAGCAACCGGGGGAGGTGACTGCGTCCACGCAGCCCATCTACTGCGCGGACGGAAGGCCATTAGCGCTGGAAGGGAAGTTGCAAGTTCCGCTCCGACTAGGGGAAAGGGAGGTGACGATTGAAATGGCGTTAGCGGATGTAGACTCGGATGCCATTCTAGGAGCTGGATTCCTTCGGTCCCACGGGGTCTCCGTGGACCTGCGCCAGGGGCATCTGGAGTGGCCAGAGTCGCGAGAGCGATGTAGGGTAGTCTGCCGCCACACTACTCAGATCCGGGGGCAAGGAGAAGTGATAGTAGATGGAGAGGTGATAGGGGCCTGGAGAGACGGAGAGGCCGCTCTACTGGAGCCCCAGGCTACCAGTAACAACCCTTTTCGAGTAGGGAGGGCGGTATTCTTTCCTGAGGATGGACAGGTACCCATCAGGGTCTTGAACCCCGGGGCTGACACGCTGTCGGTATATCAAGGAACCACGTTGGGGCATGTGGAGGCCTTGGCCCCCGAAAGGGGCCCACCAGAGGCGGGTCAACAGTGCCGCCGACTCACCACGCTACCACCCGAGGTACTGGCGGAGCTGTTGACCGGAGTGGCCCTAGAAGATCAGGCCCCACTGACCACGGTCTTACAACGCCATGTGAGTGCGTTCCAGCGAGACGGACAGGACATGGGACGAACGGACTTAGTGCAGCACTCTATCCCCACGGGGGAAGCCAGGCCGGTCAAGCAGCCGCCTCGGCGGTTAGCTCCCCATCGAAGGGACGTAGTGACCCAGCAGGTCCAGGACATGCTACGACAAGGCGTGATTGAGCCGGCCGAGAGCCCCTGGGCCTCCCCGGTCGTGCTGGTACGGAAGAAAGACGGTACCGCTAGGTTCTGTGTGGACTATCGTCGGGTGAACGCATGCACGGTCAAAGATGCATACCCCCTTCCCCGAATCGATGACTCCCTGGATTCAATGGCGGGGGCCCAATGGTTCAGCACCCTGGACCTGGCCTCTGGATATTGGCAGGTGGAGGTAGCGGCCGATGATCGAGCCAAGACCGCGTTCACAACACATCATGGGCTGTATCAGTTCCGCGTGATGCCTTTCGGATTGTGTAACGCACCAGGGACCTTCGAGAGATTGATGGAACTGGCTCTGAGGGGCCTGCAGTGGCAAACATGCCTGGTGTATTTGGACGACGTGATCGTGTTCGCACCGACAAGGGAGGAACACCTTGGCCGCCTGGACGAGGTCCTTCGGCGCCTGGAGGACGCCGGACTAAAATTGAAGGCTAAGAAGTGTCACCTGTTGCGTAGACAGGTGGAATTCTTGGGCCATGTCGTGTCGGGGGCCGGTATTGCCACCGACCCACAGAAAGTAGCCGCTGTGCGGGACTGGCCCGAGCCAGGGGATGTGCACGAAGTTCGCAGTTTCCTCGGGTTGGCCGGTTATTACAGGTCGTTCGTACCCAACTTCGCGACAGTGGCCAAGCCCCTAACTGCACTATCTGAGAAGGCGAAGGGCCCGTTTAAGTTCTCATCCGAGTGCCGAGAGGCGTTTCGAGCTCTCCGGGCGGCCCTCATCGACGCCCCAGTGCTGGCCTATCCTCAGGAGGACGGGGACCTGATCTTGGACACGGACGCTAGCGATGTCGGGTTGGGCGCGGTACTGTCCCAGCACTCGGAGGGGCGCGAACGGGTATTAGCGTATGCTAGCCGTACCCTAAACCGGGCCGAGCGGAACTATTGTGTCACCCGGAGGGAGTTCCTCGCCGTTATCTTTGGCCTTAAAAGATTCCGTCACTACTTAGTGGGCCGGCCTATCCGTATCAGGACAGACCATGCCGCCTTAAAGTGGGTCACCCAGTTTAAGGAACCGGAGGGGCAAGTAGCCCGATGGGTACAGGTTTTGGACACGTACGATTTTAAGATCGAGCACCGGCCGGGCAAGCAACACGGAAATGCGGACGGGTTGTCTAGGCGACCCTGTGGCCAGTGCGGTTGGGAGGCAGGGGGTTTCTGTCGACGCATTACCACCAGGCGACGGGCGGTAGTGGCTGGCGGCCCCCAGGGCCGCCCTCGGCCGGAGCAGCCACGAGGGCGGGGCTGGGGCCCGGCTCAGCAAGAAGACCCCGTCTTGCAGCAATTGATTGAGGGGATAAGGGCCGGTCGCCCCCCCCCCTTGGTGGAGGCGGACTCCCGCGAGGTCCGGGCCTGGAAGTCCCAGTTCGATCGCCTTCAACTGTGCGAGGGAGTTTTGGGCCGGCCCTGGGTGGAACCAGGGGGCGATACCCAGTTCCAGGTAGCGGTGCCTGTTGGGGACCGGCGGATGGTCCTCCATGAGCTTCACGGGTCCCACCTGTCGGGGCACTTCGGGACCGCGCGGACACTACGACGCTGTCAGGCTGCATATTATTGGCCTGGTTATAGGGCTGACGTGATAGACTGGTGTGCCTCGTGCCCCGCGTGTCTCCGGAGTAAGGACCCTCCACGGAAGCGCCGAGCCCCGATGGGACACGTTGGGGCCGGAGCCCCATTGGAGAGGGTGGCCCTGGACGTGATGGGCCCCCTGCCGGTCACGGAACGGGGCAACCGGTATATAGTGGTGATCGCGGATTATTTTACGCGGTGGTCGGAGGCGTTCGCGGTCCCCACTCAGGAGGCGGTAGTTATCGCCCGGGTGCTAGTATCGGAGTTTATTTGTCGGTATGGCTACCCGTTGGTGATTCACTCCGATCAGGGGCGGAATTTTGAGAGTAAGGTGTTTCAGGAGACCCTCCGCATACTGGGTATCACCAAGACCCGGACCTGCCCGTTTAACCCCCGGAGTGATGGGCTGGTGGAACGGATGAATCGGACCATCAAGGCCCTCCTGACCACGGTGGTGGACGAATCACAGGGGGACTGGGACCTCCATCTACCTCTGGTGATGGCAGCTTATCGGAGTTCGGTCCAGCGGTCCACGGACCAGACTCCGAATGCCCTGATGCTGGGTAGGGAGGTGGCCGGCCCCCTCGCAGTCTTATACCCGGAGTCTGACCCTCTCTCGGAGGATGAATATGTGGCCAGGCTACAGCGGCGGCTGGCACGGAGTCACGAATACGCGCGAGCCCATTCACTCGGATGCGTGCGGAGGCAGGCTCGTAGCTACGACGCCCGGGTAGCGGGTTCTCAGTTTGCCGAGGGGAGTGAAGTATATTTCTTTCACCCCCTCCGTAAACCAGGGCGGTGCCCGAAGATTCAGCAGTTCTGGACGGGCCCCTGGACAGTGATCACGCGCATCGGAGGGGTAGTATATCAGATTCGACAGGGGCGAAAAACGAGGATTGTGCATGGGGATCTGCTGAAGCCTGGCCCACGTCGGCCTCCGGACACCGTCGCCCCTGAATCTGCTCCCCCCGTAGGGGATCGCGTACGACGGCTGGCCCTGGGAGGGGGGCCAGGGGGGCTTCCCCCCCGCCCTTACGTGGGGCCGGCCGTCGGGGAGGCCGGTGTTCCACCGGCCACGGAGGGGGGAAGTGACTGCCGGCCCCCTCCCGGGGTCGATCTGGGGAGGGGGCGCCGCTCGGTCGGCCCCCAGGACTGTCCGCGCCCCTTAACGGGAGAGCAAGGCCTGCGGAGGCGGACAACACGGTGCCGTGCGATGCTACTGGGGGGGGCCTCCGGTGGCGGGAACAGCCGTGCTCTGCTCGGCTCTGGGGCCCAGGCAGCCGTTATTGGTCGTAGGGGGGCCGCTACTTGCCGGCGGCCATTACTGAAGACCGGCGGAGGGCTGAGGGGAGTGCCATTAACGCGTATCGGAGGCTGGAGAGGGCACAAGCGACTTAACAGAGCTTCTGCTCTCCACGCGACGCATCCGCCACAGGCCAGGGGGAGTAAGGGGGAACAGCCGGTCCGGAGCCTGTTCCCGGCACGACGCGCGCTGATTTGGTCAGGCGGGGGGGCCTCCGTAGAGCAGAACAGCCGCCACTTTCGTTCGAATCAAGGTGGTCGTCTGCACCAGGGAGAGCCTTGTGGCTTGCGAACCACGGTGTTACCCCCTGGGGATCAACGAGACGAAGTGCGGAGGCCTATCGGAGAGGTTAACCACCGTCACACGGAGAGGTTCGGCCGTAGGCACTCAGGGAAGGGTGGTCATGTTCGAGGAGGGAGGAGGCGGGAACAGCAGCGCTGCAGCTGGTTCCCGACGATTGGGCGCGTCACGGACCGGAGAGGGGTGGGCACCAGCGAATGTTTACATTCTGCTGGCAGTCCATCCACGATGCGGAGTGAGATAGCTAGGGTGATACGAGAGAGTGGAGGGGATGAGGGCCACGCCCTCGAAAGGGCCAAGTCAGCCAGGAGGGAGATGCTGGAGACCACCAGGGTAAGTGGGCGGTCGGATGCTGCTAAAAAGATTCGCAATCGGAGGCGTAACGAGAGGCGCTGGAGAGGGGGGGACCGGTGGGGGGGCTCTCGCCCTCGCTTCGGGGCAGCCCGTAGGGAAGCCACTGAGCGAGAGCGAGGTTACCCTCGTCATCGCGCTGCATTGCGCACGTCACCCCGGAGGAAGCCAGTCTCTCCAGGCACGCGTAACAGAGACGAGCTATCCAGGCAGCTATTTGGTACGCCATCGTCACCCTCCGACTGCGAGATGGGGAAGGATAGTAAAAGTTACACCTGTGCTCAATGTGAGATGACATTTTCGCGACGTGATAACATGCGGAGGCACCAGCGTTGCCACTCCGCCCGCACTACTCCAGGGTGGTCGTGTCCTGCGGAGGGATGTCGCCAAGTGTATGCGAAAGATAGAAAGCACGACCTGCAGATCCATCTGAGGGGGAAGCACCCAGAGCACCGGTGGCATACCCACCCGGCGGACATCCCCTCGCCACGGATGGTTACCCTGGAGGCCGGTGGTAGGGTGAAGAGCAAGGACCCCCCGGCGAGGAGCAAGGACCCCCCTTCATCGGTGGAGTCATCTCTAGGGACCCCCGGAGTGGTGCTGGGTGAGGACGAGGAACTGGTGGAAGCCGCGAGGAACCTAGAGGCGCTGTGCACCGAGGAGCCCCAGGCAGGGACGAGTGTCCGGCGTTCCCCCCGGGTCGCCGCACGCTCCGGAGAGTCCAGCCGCGCCAGGTCAGACCTCCCCCGACCCAAGATGAAGAAAGCCAGGACTGAGCGCCACCCGGCCAGCCCCACCCGGATCGTCCAGGCCAAAGACCTACCGGGGACGGAGGAGGACCCCCTCCAGGGCCCCTCCTGGGCAGGAGGTGACGGGCCGGAGGAAGTGGGCCCCCTCCTCCCCGAGCTTGCTGTTGTTACGGCCTTGAACTTTGATAAATCTGTGGTGATGCCGCCAGGAACCCCGGTGCCCCTGTTGGGCACACTCCGGGAGGATGGGGAGCTGTTCCTCCAGGCGTCCCCGGAGGGCCCCCAGGCCTTCCAGCGGGCGGGCCTCCGACAAGCCAACGTGGACCGGCCCCCGAGTCGGGCCAGCTCGCCGCCGGCAGCCAGCCGCACGGGTCAGGCGACCCAGCCGGGCAGCCGACCGGAGCCGCCTGCGGAGACAGCTCCCCTACGGAAGGGTAAGGGCAAGAGCAAGGGGAAGAAGTCAGCCGCCACTCCCCCTTCAACGCCGCCGCCACCACCGCCGCCGCCTGGCCCGGAGGCCGCGAGGGGGCCGACGCAGCCGCCACCCCCGCCTGGTCCGGAGCCGACACAGCCGCCCCCCCCGCCTGGCCCGGAGGCCGCGAGGGGGGCCAACCCAGCCAGCCACCCACCGCTGTGATGGGTACCCGGAAGGACCGGTGTGGGTGCCGTGGGCCCCGGGCCCCAATCCTGACCGCCTGGGCCGCTGGTCCACGTACCTCCAGGCCCCCGAGTTGGGCGCGGGCTACACCGCAGTCGGAGGCCACCGCGATTCCAGAGTAGAAATCGTGGGCGACGGCCTCTACAGGATGGTCACTACGACGGCGACGATCTACCGGAAGATGCCTCCTCCGGTGAGTACACACATTTTCCCTGATAGTTGACAGTTAGCCATGAACGCAGTCGATTTGCCTCTCGCAATTATGTGTTGGTTGATCTGTTGTGTCACTCGAGTAATCGGAGGGTGTTGGTTTCTCCTAGGCGACGGGAGGGCAGTGACGGGGGACTGGGCCGGACCAGAGGCGGAACTCCCGGAGGGCGGTGGGCCAGGCCGCCGGGTTAGTCGCAGAGGCCGGTGGACAGACGGGGACCGGAGTCAGGAGCTGCCGTTGCAGTACCAGGCGGTACCAGAGGACCGGGAGAGTCAAGCTCGTGACGGCGCGGGGAGGACGACGTCGCCAGGGAACCCCCCTAACAGCGAGAGAATAGCCGACCCAGCGCGACGAGCGGAGGATAGGGTCTCTCCGGACCCAGGGACCGCTGGGACACCGTTGTGTTACGTTGAACTTTTGGGCCTGAGGCCAGCGAGTGTTGTTATTAGTATACAGGTTAATCACGTGGACGTTGATGTTTGGGGGGGGGTTGTTTACCAAAGGGGTAGGTTTCGAGTCAACTTTTTCGAGTCAATTTTTCTGGTTTCAGAGCGGATGGGTGTCAGTCGGGGGGGGAGAGTGTGGTGAGCCTTCCGGAGGGGCGCCTCCGGTCCGGAGGCGCCTCCGGAGTTCCGGAGGGTTCGGAGGGGTTCCGGAGTGTTGCCTCGGTGACACCCCGCGGGCCCACCAGGGGTCGCCCTGGTCCCGGAAGTGACGTCGGGGGACATCCGGCCGACTTATTATATAAGTCTCCGGATGCCCTCCGGACGGGAGTCCGTCGTGAGACTGGGCCCGAACCACCTCCGGAAGGCTCCCTGCGAACCTCCTGTCTGGCACCCTCCACGGTTACTTACCTGGTCGGAGTACCTGAGAGTTCCCCCCTAAGTGGGTGATTACGTTGGTTACATATTACGCTTAACGTGCCGGAGGTACGTACCTGTCAAGCTTGTCTACCAGCCTCCGTTGAGAGTGCCTGTGAATAAACTATTGAACTGTACCTGTGCGTGTCCTAGTCGTTCTGTACTACAATATATACAAAACGTTTAACCACAATAATTGTGGGGATATAGGTCACAGGTCTATGACTGTACCATGATGGGAACCAGCTAACATCGGATCCTGTAAACAGACTGAATTATGGGATACCTCAATATGGTTTATGGGATTTCCCCGGAATGTTGAATAAATGGAAAAGGCCGTTTTAGGTCTGAGATAAGGTAAGCTGAAAATACGGGCCATGATACCCTGACGCTTTTTTTCCGGATTTCTCTGTCACAGAGAGACCAGGAAAACTTGGAGAATATATTCTCGCCGGCCATGGCATGGGGCTGGGGGTCTGTGGGGAGGTTCAAACCACTGTTAAATTGGCATAAATGAGGCCAAATTAATATCATCTTTGTTTGACACGAGGAAAATGAATTCCATATATTGGAAAATGAATTACCTATATTGAAAAAAATTGAATTTCCAAAGAAAAATGAAAAACTGACATCTTTGGCTATCCCCCATCATCCAGGGGACCAAGTTGGAATGAACAGTATTGAACATGTACATAATTTTCTACCTCGTCATTCAAATGGACATAGCAAATGTTTTAATGTAGAACACAACACTAGACATAGCAGGACTAGAACTTCTATCGCTATTAGTTGGTGACAAGTATCTTACAATACTAGAATAATATGAATACAATGACAGTGCACTAGAAAGTGGCATGGAAAGGTAATTCTCTGGCAATTCATCTCACCATCTTATCTTATATATACACATTATACAAAAAATATAAATTTCTTAAGTCTCGAATTATTTCCCTGGGGATAAACTAGCTCTGTTGCATATCCAAAAAAAAGTCCTAGCAACTTCTACACTCTCTCTAAATTCATAGGTTCGCTAAATGTCATACAAATATTCAAAATGTTCATTGTAAACCAAGTCAGCCAACTTCGTTTTCATGGATTGGCGATTTGAGCTTCTTAGATACCAGTATTGGGCATGATATGTCAGAGTGGTTGACATACATACATACATAGACTGGTTTCAAATACAAGCGGCCGTATGCTCTAAGGTGTTGACGCGTAGTAATATCCAAGCGTATGCAAGGATATTGCGCAGAGTCAACTCTGAGGAGTATACAACTGCTTTTATCTGAAACCAGTCTATATTGAATTTATTATCCACCTTTTCCTGATAAGTGGTGTACTAATATTAGTTCATTTACATACGCATTATTTTTTCATAAGTACTATTCTTCCCTATGAGCTTTCGCAACTTGGAGTGTACAACATATACATATAATCTGGGTACGTAGATACACACTTCCCATGTGTTTTCTATGGACACTTTGTATTAGGTGGATAATAAAATATAATACAACAGTGATGCGATGCACATGCGACCCACAAACAGAAACATGTACAATAGTGCCACCTATTGTGTGTAGCATTTTCTAATGTTTTCGAAAGTTGACGCTAAATGTTAAACGACTTCACATGACGACAACAACGACTGCAGCGCCCTCGTGTAGGCTGAAACAGAATTAGCATGACATTGTAAAATACTGTTGGTGCAAGTTGGAATAAAGGAGGCAGAGGAATACTCTACACTAGTTTACACGAGAAGTTCTGCCGTTTCATTTTTATAGATTTAGTTTTGGGGGATGGGGGGGGGGGGGGGGGAAGGGACGTTTGCCTTAAATATCAAGAAATAAACACCGACCGAGACCAATGTTAGGCTCTCGAGTCATCGTTAGGTCCTGTAGCTAATTTTAGGATTGTCGGGCCCGTTGAATAGTCTAGGACCGTACATGAACATCTGTATGCCAAGAAGACCCGGGGACGATGTGGGCCACCTTTATTAAACACTTATGGACGACCTTACGGACGGTTAAGACTGTCTTGGTGAACAGACTTAAATATTATTAAACGATAACCTTTGTACGAGGTACAGAAAAGGGTCTTCATGTATGATCATTATCAATGATTATTAAACGGCCCCCAGAATCAATACTCTCAAGTTGCATCAGAATATGGTTAGATTAACCTTTAAGAACGGGTGCCTGTCGGTAGGCAGCATACACAAGGATACTGGTATCCATATATTTATCCTACCCCTAATATAAAATCCCATAGGCTTAACATTGAGTTTCCATATGCCACGCTGACTGACATACAGAGTTTTATATGCCACTAGTGGCATACAGAATTGTTATCACGTAATATTCCAAAATTGAGGAGTTGGGGTAGGATAAAATCAAAACCTGATTCGTTTTAATCTTGGCCACCGCATGCCACTCCTGGAGTTTTGGCTCCGGACTTCACTCGGCTTCGCCTCATGAAGTCACTATGCCAAACTCCAGTCGTGGCATATGGTGGCCAAGATTAAAACTCATCCAGTTTCATGATAATACCTCTAGGGCAGGGGCACATTGTTGGTTGAGCTTATAATTTGACGGCTTAATCACACAATATGATACACTGGCCTGGATATCATTTTATTTTTGCATAGAAATATTAAATAATGTCAAACTCAACTTAAGGGTCACCCTTCGTTCTGAGCAAATTGACCCCTTAAGCGGGGTTAAAATAGACTAAATAACAATTTTTGGTCCGAGGAAATTGTCCCCTTAAGTGGAGTGTCCCCTTAACCCTTTAGGGACGGCCACTTGTGGCAGAGCTGTCACCAAAAGGACGGGTGCTAGTGATAGTGCATATCTCTAGAGGACGAACACATTTTGGATTAAGTCATAATTTGATGTTCTATCACGTGTACTTATTGGTAATCAATAATATTTCACTTACTCTAGCCTACTAATATTAATTTTGATGTCATAGCTACATTTCCTGAAGATTTCATGTAGATTGATAAATTATTTCCTTGTCAAAAACAATTTTATTTATTTAACAGAAATGATGCCTTGAGGCATCATTCGGCCTGGGGCAGTTGATGCCTCAAGGCATCATTCGGCCTGGGCCGGTTGATGCCTCAAGGCATCATTCGTCCTTAAAGGGTTAAGCAAGGTGTCCCAGAAGCGGGGTTTTACTGTACAATACTCTGCCTACATTCTTTGAAAATGTTGTGTTTATCGATTCATCTTCTCTTTGTTTAAAACGAATTTGTACATTTTTGGGAAGATGAAGCACATTACCTTTGGGGTTGCGGTAGAAGACACAGTTGTTGGCGCACGTCTCTGGACTGGTGTCCCACAAGGTGGGTCCGCAGCAGCAAAGTGGCGGTAAGTCGACATTCTGCTTCTCTATCTTCTCCCGAAGTTGTGCCTTCAGCGCATCGACAAATCTGAAAGTAAATCAAAAGATATCAAAATGTTCTGTTCATGGCTAGGTGTTCACTCTTTAGTAGCTACTGCTTGAATGAGCTCGATGTGTGACACCGGCTTGCGTCATCGATCTGTATGATTGTGACTACCTTTTAGTGACAGCTGCGTAATCAAGGTGATTTTCTTGGTGTCAGTTGTTGACAAATATGATTGATACAGTATGAAATGGGATTGTCAGGGGCTACAGCATTTAGAAAAAAAATATCATATTAGAATGCTCCACTGTACGTACTATAACACATAACATAACAAATTCCTGATCTCCCAAAACAGTAACAAAGTCACATGCCTTGATATTAGCCATAAACAAGATGCCTGACGAATCTGAGTCAGATGAAACCTTGACCACCCAATCCCCCTGATACTTTTTTTAATCAAGTTTAAAAAAAATAAAAATGTTTACACCATTCACACACCCAAAAATGTGCTTGGGATCGGATCTATGATCTGTTTCAATGGTTGGTTTGCTCGTTGTCAACCTGAACAATTGACTTCCTGGAGACGCTATAGCAACATGATTCAAAAACAGACAGGAAACTGTCACTTTCAAGATAGCATTGGCTTGCCATAGAGGTGTTATTGCCGCGTCATAATAATCTAGTGTGTTATTAAAGTCTAGTTAAGTGTTCACACCTGACCGTCTCCCGGCTGCGCTGTGCTCGCTGGCGCCGTTCCTCCTCCTGTAGCTGCATCGACTCCTCCTGCTGTCGCTGTCGCTGCAGCGTCTCGATTTGTGTCTCCCCGGTGTGAGGATCTTTAGGAGCCACCTTCAACTGAGAATTGAGCTCCTCCTGACGCCGCTCCTCCTCCTTCTCCCGCTTTAATCTGCGTAACAAAGAGACACATTGATTAAAACATGACTTTAACCTGCATAATGCCATGACTTTAACCTGCATAATGCCATGACTTTAACCTGCATAATGCCATGACTTTAACCTGCATGACAAAGAGACACTTTTCTCATTGATTAAAACATGACTTTAGCAGTTTGAATTTTTTTCAGAGCAAAACAAAATGAAAATCTTTGTAGAAGTCAAAATCTCCATGAGTTTGAGACTATACACATGATGAAAAGAATTTCTAATAAAACATGACTTTAACCAAGATAACGCCATGACTTTAACCTGCATAACAAAGAGACACATTCCTCATTGACTAAAGCATGACTTTGACCTGCATAGTGGCATGACTTTAAGCTGCATAATAAAGACACATGCGTCACTCATTGCGCCATGGATTTATACCTCTAAAATGGAGAGAGCTGACTTTGACTTGCATACTGAAGAGTTGTGTGCTTTTATTGCCTGCATAACAGCATGAATCTAACTTGCATAACATAGAGCAAAGTGTGTCCTTGCTTCCATCATGACTCAACCTGTATGAAGAGGATCTATCATAGCTTTAACTCGCACCGAGAGGGCAGATACATGTTCAGCCTACGACAAAAACTAGGTACAATGGTTAAAGAATCAATACTTGAATTCTATCCTTTTTAGGTAGTAGGTTGTAGACTAGACTATTGTTGACATGATTATCATACACACTTCTACATGTACAAAAAGAAAAAAAATCACAAAAAAAGAGAACTTCATGGTATATACTAATATATGTAACAGTGAAATTGAACACTCACACAAGAAAACCCAACACAATGGGGACAGAGATGTATTCTGATTTTTCTCTGTAAAGATAGGACACAGTCTACGTAAGAGACTTGGAGTTGAGTGAGACACAACATTATGACAGAACACAGTCTACGTAAGAGGCTTGGAGTTGAGTGAGACACAACATTATGACAGAACACAGTCTACGTAAGAGGCTTGGAGTTGAGTGAGACACAACATTATGACAGAACACAGTCTACGTAAGAGGTGTGGAGTGGCTTACTGTGCGATCTTGCGCCTGTGTTGGTTGGCTCGCTGGTTCTCTTTCACCTGCTCGCGCTCGATGTCCATGAAGAGTCTGCGGTACATGGCTCGCTGCGTGACCGCTCGCTGCTTCTCCTCTGCGCTCGCCACGCCGGGGTAGATGTTGGGCACGGACACCACACGCTCTACGTCAGAGCCACAGATGGCTGGAGCTGCGGGGAATGAGACAAGATTTGTTTGTGGTACTCGGTGTGCAAGCATTCGACAAATTTAGTACTTAAGAAGAAACCAACAAATTTTGGCCAAAGTCGTCATTCTCCACTAGATTGACTGCAGAGCAATATGAAGGAGGCGAAGTCCAGTGGGAATTCAGCATCATTCCAACAAGTGGAGAAATGGGTGAGATGTCAGGCTTGTTAGTTTATAAGAAATTTCTTACCCCTCTTCCTCCCCTCCTATGCAATAGAACAAAGAAGGAGCATATGCAAATTTCCCGAAATTGTTTACCTCCCACCCCCCCCTTCAGTGCGTACATATTTTATGGATGGCTCCTTACTTTAAGAAAATTAAAACTCAGTGATAGAAATATAGGATTTATAGGTTTTAAATGTTTCACTGGGAGGCCTGTAGACAGGTCTTTACCACTTTTTCGTGTGATGCGCTCTTGCCGTGTCTCCTCTGCGTGGACCTCCGTGTCAAAGCGGACTACTTGTGGCAAACTGTTCTCCTTCTCCGCCTCCATCTGCCCGCCCTCCTCCTCCTCCTCGTCTTCCAGGTCGATCACCTCCGGACAAGCTGTGTTTCTGGACACTGGATTCTGTACATATAAAGCAGAACAATTTACAAGATGCTACAATACCCTATTTTATCTCACCCCTGGTATTTTTGCCCCAAAGGCTTAACATTGGGAACTCGTTCTCCTAATGAGTATTGCAGTCCGTCCTCTGTGGTCTATATCCTGTGCGTCGTCCATTCTTTTAGTGTGTACAGGGGTGAGGTAAATACAGAAAGCAACTTGATTTGGTCAGTCATTGTTCTCAAGCTCATTTGAATGCTACATGATATTCACTCGACTGTCGCCTCGTTCATATAACTCTGCATCAAACTCGTGGAGAATGATGACTTTGACTAAAACTTGTTGGTTTCTTCTCTTGTATTTACAGTGATGTGATAGTCAATTAGTACGCATTACTATATAAAGTTGTTGTTTGTGTAGTTCCACATCTCGGTGGGCTAGTTACATCCTTTTGAGACTGAAGAAGATGTACTCATCTTATGTTAACAGTGAAGGAGATCGATAATTCAATACTGATAATTACTGGCCTCATAAGGAAGTCCAATAGGAATATAGTTGGACAATGAAGATTTGATTAAGTATCTGAACTCACATCTAGTGTAGATCCGGTTTTCCAAACACCCCCTGGAAGGTCATCTTTCTGGAAATTCTCTGTAATGACGCGTTTTGAGGTGAGCTTCCTCCGTGCTGCACGAGTGAACTGGTGCACCTGACAATGACAACACTTAGTATTAGATACTGATAACTGGTGCACCTGACAATGACAACACTTAGTATTAGATACTGATAACTGGTGCACCTGACAATGACAACACTTAGTATTAGATACTGATAACTGGTGCACCTGACAATGACAACACTTAGTATTAGATACTGATAACTGGTGTACCTAGCAATGATAACACTTAGTATTAGATATTGAGATCTAGTGCACCTGTCTATGACGACACTTAGTATTAGATATTGAGAACTGGTTCACCTGACAATGATAGCATTTAGTATTAGATGATTTCAGATACGTGGCAATATATAATTCTGTCTCCGACCGATGCTACCTTGAAATGACAATTACTTAACAGTGTGGGTGGGGGATCAAGGTTTCATCCGAATCGAACTCTCCAGGTAACATTTGTGAAAAGTACAAAAAAGTAAATTCCCAAAGTTTAATAAAGTAAAAAAAAACCAAAACATTTACTATTAGAGATTGTGAACTGGTGCAACATTTAGTATACCATAAATAATGGAAATAGCCGGAAACCTGGCATCTCTGCTGGGTTTGTACAAATATTCTAAGCGCGTACAAACCTTCTGCGACTGCTGATCGAACATGTGGCCTTTACTCGCTTCCTCATCACCACGTATAATGCCACCTGGTAAAGACAAAGCGTAATCACCAAACAGTGTCACAATAGCAAACTGAGTTTATCAAAGCGATAATAAAAAAAATAAAAAATCTTAATTTTATTTTTCATTTAGCGCTAATCCAGAATACATGTATCCCATAGAGTTTAAATCAAATTTTAATTCATAAGGTGAAGCCACATGAATTATGTAGCACTTCAAACGATATTGGATCGAGCTCTGACCCTAAACTTGAATAGGTTTCTGAATTGATCTCACCCTTCATATTGACTAGTGGGCTAACCTTTGTGACATAATCCCCCATTGAGTATTTTTTCTTAATACTCAATGGGCGTTGGGTATGAGTTTCCAATGTTAAGTCCATGGGGAAAAAGATACCAGGGGTGAGATAGATCTGGGTTTCCTACCTTGCGTGTTGATTGTGGCTGACTGGCGGATAGCATGGTCTGTGTTGTCACGATGCACGCAGTGGTTTTTACGTGGAGTCTGTTTCTCAGCAGCGGCTGCGCTCTGTCCAAGAACTTTCCGCTCAACTTCCACCTGTAACATAACAGAATGAACACATCATGTACACTGCTTGTTTATTGTAGGTAGGTAGCACTGTGTTCAGTGTTAATTATAGGTTTGTTTAGTTTAACATCCAATATGTTCTATCAGATAAACTTTGTGTTTGACCAAATCTATGTGATGAATTTAGGTAGACATCTCACCCCTACACATTTACTGACAAGAGTTCTTTTACTTCCCACACCACATTGCTAGCTGCTTGCTGCAAAAAATTAACCCTTCACTATCTGCGTGCTAACTCTGTGACATTGGGAAAGGAGCAAGGGTGTTGATAAAATCTATCAGGTGAATTCAGGTAGAAATGTCACCCCTATATATTTACCGAGGTGAGAGTTCTTTTACTTCCCACATCACATAGACATGGTATGAGAAGGACTGGTCTTTGATTTGGCAGTAAATCTACCTCTGCTGGGAATGAATACTCACAGCTTTGTAGGACTGTGTTCTGTGATAAATACAGGTACTCACAGCTTTGTAGGACTGCGTTCTGTGATAAATACAGGTACTCACAGCTTTGTAGGACTGCGTTCTGTGATAAATACAGGTACTCACAGCTTTGTAGGACTGCGTTCTGTGATAAATACAGGTACTCACAGCTTTGTAGGACTGCGTTCTGTGATAAATACAGGTACTCACAGCTTTGTAGGACTGCGTTCTGTGATAAATACAGGTACTCACAGCTTTGTAGGACTGCGTTCTGTGATAAATACAGGTACTCACAGCTTTGTAGGACTGCGTTCTGTGATAAATACAGGTACTCACAGCTTTGTAGGACTGCGTTCTGTGATAAATACAGGTACTCACAGCTTTGTAGGACTGCGTTCTGTGATAAATACAGGTACTCACAGCTTTGTAGGACTGCGTTCTGTGATAAATACAGGTACTCACAGCTTTGTAGGACTGTGTTCTGTGATAAATACAGGTACTCACAGCTTTGTAGGACTGCGTTCTGTGATAAATACAGGTACTCACAGCTTTGTAGGACTGTGTTCTGTGATAAATACAGGTACTCACAGCTTTGTAGGACTGTGTTCTGTGATAAATACAGGTACTCACAGCTTTGTAGGACTGCGTTCTGTGATAAATACAGGTACTCACAGCTTTGTAGGACTGCGTTCTGTGATAAATACAGGTACTCACAGCTTTGTAGGACTGCGTTCTGTGATAAATACATATACTCACAGCTTTGTAGGACTGCGCCAACTGGTGCTGTTTTTTCACCCTGTCCATGTGGGCGACACGGTGGCGGACATCAGCCTGGAACTGGCGTAGACGCGCCAGTTTCTCTGCATGCAACGCTTCGATTCGAGCCTCTTCTTCTTCTGCCGACACCTTGACGAAAAATAATTTAGACAGCCAGGTGAATATCACCTAGCATTCAAACGAGTTGGAGAACAACGCCTTTGACCAAAACGAGTTGCTTTCTGTATTTATCTCAGCCCTGTACTCACTAGAATAATGGATGACGCACAGAATATAGACCATGGAGAACGGACTGTGATATTCATAAGGGCATGGAGAACGAGTTACCAATGTTATTGTTAAGCATATGGGACAAAAATACCAGGGGTAAGAACTAAGATAAACAGTTATACAGTAAGAGCATATTGTCTAGGAGCCACGTTAGAACAAAGTGGTATATTTTTATTGATAAGAAAAATTGTTTTATACATGTAAAGTATAGCACAGAGCCAGTATCGGCGATCTTCAGTGCTCAGCATCGAGAGCAAACCAGACCTGTTTGGTTATGGGTAAAAGTAACTGCTACACTACTCACTAGTCAGAGTAGTCTACAGTGCAGGGCTGGTTACAGTACTTACACTGACTATGTTTTCTAGTGTTCAGCATTGAAACAAAACTATTCCTGTCAGAAAAAAGTCTGGTTACACTGGCTAGGTACATGCCTATCCAAACCTATTAAAGTGAAATATTCATTCATCATCTCAAGATAGGACATGGCTGGTTACACTGTCTGGTCTTTAGTTCTTTGGATACCAATTTCTTGAAGCAGGCAAGCCCAAACCTGCCCCTAGATTGAGAGCGATAATAGGGTACATAGCCATCAATTTCAATTATTGTACTTACCACCGCTTCGAATGTTTGGTGTATCACACCAGATTCTGGTTGTACCCAGGCACCGACTGGCATGACTTCTGCATTCCGTCCAGCTAATCTTCCAGGAGGGTCCCAATGTTTCTTCAAGCGTCGGCTCGTAGCAGTTGTTTTGGTCGCCATGTTTGAACTTTACCACACTGCACCGCTCCAGTGTATCGCTCCGCAAAACCTCTATTCCGTATGTTGCTCGAGCACTGCAGTGTGGAACTTCACTACTTCACGAAGATACGATAGATGGCGCCACCTCCTGTGGTGCTGCCAACTTCCACCAGGCGGCGTCGCAGTAGATGCCTAGCCTGTAGTGCGGCCACCATTCACCAGACGGCGTGTACACAGTCAGCGTGCCCCGTGCACCTCGAGTGGTCGCGAAAGAGACTAAGTAGATGCCTTTATTGTAGTCTCTTTCACAGACACTTGGAGGCGCCCAAGGCAGCCAGGGTGCCCCGTGCGCCTCAAGCGGTCCTGAAAGAGATGTTGAGTTAAATTTAGAGCAATCAATCGTTTTTAGAGGGGACACGGGTACAATGTGCCCCCCCCCCCCCACCAAGGAACTAAAACCCCCGCTTATGGACCATGTATTCTAATAGTTTCTACTGTCCATGCTCCCCTAAATTGGTGCCATTCTTAAAAGAGTTTTTTCCATGTCAAAAATGTACCATTGGTGTATATACGGACCTAAATTCACAGTTCCCGGACTCAAGAGACCATCCTTAGGAGAATTCCACCGTCCCCCCTAGCGGATGACCGGGGAACCCTCTCCTTTGACCTTGACCTTGGTCTGAGCTACACTGCGCCGCTCCGCCAAAGCTTCTGTAGTTTGCTCGAGCGTTGCAGTGTGCAAAAGGACAATCCCTCCTTCTGACGTCATAATCGGCCATTTCAACCGGGATTCCCCACCGAAAGGTTAACTTTGAGACACGGTCAGTAAGGTTGGGGTTTTCTTTATAATACTCTTTTGCCACGCTTTTCCATGATTTTCAGGAGAAACATTATTTACTCTCCTTTCACTCTGAGGCCGAATCTTAAAGTCTGTTATTTCTGCACGTATTTCGTCATGATACAGATTGAGACTTTGACTTATGCAACTTGCAAGGGGACGGGCTTCCATGCTTGTTTACTTTAGTTTAAGGGGTGTTGAAATGAAAGGCAGAATTTAGTTTAACAGATAACAAAATGTACATCAAGCGTTTCCTCTAATACTAGGACTCACTCTGTAGCGTCATTGTGGCGTTTATTATTTTAGATTCAAAGAGGGCAGGGTTTCTCTTCTTTTTTTTTGTAACGGAGGTCAAATGAGCCGATCATTGGATCAGTCACGTAGGCCATGTCTAGATCGAGATCCAGATCACTGTAGCATTAGCACTGTATAGCAGTAGTTTTACCGCCACGAGATTTACCATTTAACCTCGTCCGTTGTATCAGAGAACAGTTTCTGACCAAGACAACACATGTTTTATTCTCAGAAACATAGTTAGACTAGAATGCAGGCCACTGTGGCCGTTTTACCACAAGTTGAGTGCCCAACCCCTAATCCGAGGAGCTCTGACTGACTCATTTGAAGGTAAAGACAGGGAGAGTTTCTCTAGTCAGACGAGAACGATCCTATGGTCTAGTATTATAAAAACGTCACGAGTTTGAGTCTGGGTTTATTTATGTCACACATTTTGTCGGCTCCATAATTTCACGAGTCGAAGACGAGTGACATTATGGAGCCAACAAAATGAGTGACATAATTAAAATCTATAAGGAAAATATTCCCACTAACTCGGTGATGGGCTTGGCCTATTAGGTAAATAACAAGGCTATCATAAGACTTATTTGTACCGACATGTTTCGGGCATATTATGCCCTTCATCAGGGATTGGTTTTATTGCTTAAATTGTGCAGGTGATATCAATTTGAGAGCGGTCTACAGAGCCATTCTTGGTTGCTTGGTTACACACAATCGGTTGGTTACTATTATAGTCATGGGTACAATCAGATTCTTGTTGATTTCAGATAGTTCGTTCCTAGCTTTCAGCGTTTTCAGCATAATTAAACTCAAACTCAAACGAGTGGCGTCTAGATTTTATCCTACCCCGTTTCCACATTTTTTCAGTATTAGAAAGTAGTGGCATAAACAACACTTTATGTCACACCCAGTGACATAAACAAATCCCATGTTAAGCCTATGGCGGTTTTTTTGATTATAGGGTCATACACCACTGCATCAGATTTTTCTGTGGTTTTGGCTTTGACGACTTGGCTGACTGAGACAGTCACTAGCAGCCTTTAATGATTTTACAATACAGATATCTTAGTATCTTGATGTTATTTTCTGACCAAAGTACCGTATACCAGAAGCAAGTGAAATATGTTAACTTCATAACTATCGATTCCGGTGAGTTTTATTATTGGATGTAAATAAATGAAAACGCCAGAGTGGTTCGCAAAAAAATCCCCAGGATTTGCCTATAGAGTGAACCAGGACCCAAATACGTGAAACGATGCAGTGTCGGTCGTGCCAAGACTAAGTTTCTCGGAGTACCCCCCCCCCCCCCCCCCCAACGGCCCCACCAACATGCTGGTATAAATTGAGCTATATTTACTATATATTGAGCTAATGTAAATTCCTATCGGTGTTTTCGATAGTC
Organism: Alentia gelatinosa; assembly: GCA_950022655.1. Classification (NCBI taxonomy): domain Eukaryota; kingdom Metazoa; phylum Annelida; class Polychaeta; order Phyllodocida; family Polynoidae; genus Alentia; species Alentia gelatinosa. The sequence goes on along the minus strand of OX465592.1, from coordinate 3,620,306 downwards.
ATTGGACTTTTAAATTGCATCAGGGATTTTATCCAACTTCAGAGCTGTAGGGCGTAGCACGATAGTAAGTCAGTCTTCATTCCTTTTCGTCATGGCACACCAGGATATATTTCTATTAAATTCGGATGTGGTTAGATAGCTTTTTCTGTATTATTGCTCAGCAGATAGTTTCGGAAGACACTCCTGATTATTGTAGATGACTCTTACATAGGATACTTAAGAAAACACAATAATAGATTTACCAGCAAATGACAACACTGAAGCCATTTTTAAGAAGTTGGTCTTTTTTCACCAATGTCTGCATTCTATCTTATAGATCGACACACTTTTTAATTCCGCTAATTTTTTGGAGCAGAAAAAAATATGAAGAGAATCTTCGGGAGAAAGGGGGAAAATGTCAATTTGTCCATCTCAAATCCTAGTTAAATTAATCCTCTGTTTCTAATAGTAATTAGTCCACTGTCCATTGTAATATTGATTAATATCAATTACAGCAAATGTTGGAAATTTTGTGTATGCTCCTTCTTTGTTCTATTGCATACAAGATTGGTGGTGGGGGTAAAATATTTCAGAAATTCTGCATACATACTTTATGGATGGCCCCCTTTAAACATTCATTGACCAATCTATGTATAGAACAGAAGACAATCATTTAAAAGGTAATTTTGTTTCTGGGATCCAGCATGCTTCGGCCATAGAGCGTCTCCTTCAGGGATTGTTTTTTTTTCGTGGCTCGTGTCTTATCCACTTTATGTTCAGGTGGATTTTAAAACTTCAAATCCTGTAGCTTCTTTCTAATTCATACTATAAATACCTCTACTATAGGGCACAGAGTGATTGCTAGTTCCACCATCATCCAACAGGATATTATAAGATAGCGCCACTGTAGTCGGGGGACAACCACTATTTTCTGCTGTCATAATCTATAGGTTATAATTCTGAGGCAAGGCTAAAACCCGTTCATGGCCATCCCCAATATTTTTTGTTTATGAGGTCCATTGATAGCTGGACCCAACACCAGGTATTTTGTTAAGCATAGAGGGCAAAATGGCTGCCTTTATAACACAATAGCTATGTGCCCTGTACACTGAAGTATTCTGGACAAAACTGCCTCGTGTGATATTCTACATTGACATTTCGCCGTGTGTTATCTCAATAAAACACACTTTGATTCCTTGTTCAGGAAATACTTGTGTAGATAACTCACAGATAGAGAGACTTTCTTTGAACGTCTTTTGAACCTTCCACTGATAACGACTTTTGTTAAGTCATCCTGAGAAGTTTATAAATAAGTCGAGAGGAGTCAGTTTTGATAACTCTGACATTGAGGTCAGTTTTCGCAATAGACTAATTTTATTGTTCTTATTTATTTTACGTTACCATCTCGCTGTATTGAGTGGAATTAGGTTCGTTGTATTCCTGAAGTAATTAGTTTATATTCCCAGCAGTGATGTGTGTCGATAGTTTTACAGAGATGGCAGTTGTTCTATTTCCAAGGAAATCTTTTATCCCACTTCGTTATTTAAATCCAAGGAAAATGTTTTTTTATCATCAGTTTATATTTTTTTTTCTTGTGTAAAACACAGAATGAATTGGGCCTCACTCACACCAATAAACAGCGATCGAAACCTCCCCACTCACCCCAGCTCCATTCCATGGCCAATAACGATTTGTTTTCCATGTTTTCTCAGTCTCTCTGAGGCAGTAAAATCCACGTTAGAAATATTTCCTAGTTTCCATCTTGGTTAGGGGCGTCTTTTAGAATTCGCAGATGGTCATGGAGCCATAAATTTGTGTTTACACTGAGCCCCCAGCAGGTGACGTGAAGGGGCCCGTTTTGGCCACAGTTCCCTGTATGGCCGGCTAAGGTCAGTCACGTCCCTCACATTTTGTCCATGGTTCCCTTTACATCCTCTATGTTTGGTCACATTATCTGACGTTCATCACATCTCACGAGGACCCAGTACATTTCACATTAGCACTGTTTCTGCTGGGGCACATCTTTGGTCATTTCACAATTCTTTTCCCGGTGTCACCACAGCCAGGGGTGTATCACATTTGCCCGTCATGTCATGTCCCTCACGCTTGTGTCCATGGAGCTCCACGGAGCACTGAAACATGGCTGGCGTGGCCCAGTGTAAACTTAGCATTACGAGTCTGGGAGTGACTTTTTTATTTTCAGATACAAATGCCATGTCTGTTTTTCACTTTAATCACAACTGCCCACTTTTATCACGGTTTCAGCTCGCGTCATCACAAACATGTCGTCTCAATCACCTGTGACGTCAGAGGAGACGCCGTCGAGGACTGTCCCTGATTACCACGAAGAGTCGCACGCAGAGCGGCTCCGGAAAAAAGCAGCAGAGGCGCCCTTCGTACCTATAGGTGAGTGTAGATCTGGTTTGTCATCACCCTCAATTCTGTCTCTGATATAATCCTCTATTGAGTACTTTTCTAAATACTTTATGGGCATTGAGTATGAGTATCCAATGTTAAGTCCATGGGGAAAAATACCAGGGGTTAGATAAATCAATATACTAGATCTGTGCTTTAATTGAGACATTGTTTTGAGACAGATGTACATGCTGACTATTATCGGTGCTTTACGTGAGACATTGTTTTGAGACAGACGTACATGCTGACTATTATCGGTGCTTTATGTGAGGCATTGTTTTGAGACAGACGTACATGCTGACTATTATCGGTGCTTTACGTGAGACATTGTTTTGAGACAGATTTACATGCTGACTATTATCGGTGCTTTAATTGAGACATTGTTTTGAGACAGACGTACATGCTGACTATTATCGGTGCTTTACGTGAGACATTATTTTGAGACAGACATACATGCTGACTATTATCGGTGATTTACGTGGGACATTATTTTGTGACAGAGATATGTGCTGACTATTATCGGTGATTTACGTGGGACATTGTTTTCTGACAGATGTACATGTTGACTATTATCGGTGCTTTACGTGAGACATTGTTTTCTGACAGAGATACGTGCTGACTATTATTGGTGCTTTACGTGGGACATTGTTTTCTGACAGAGATATGTGCTGACTATTATCAGTGCTTTACGTGGGACATTGTTTTCTGACAAAGATACATGCTGACTACTATCGGTGATTTACGTGGGACATTGTTTTCTGACAGAGATACATGCTGACTACTATCGGTGCTTTACGGGGGACATTGTTTTCTGACAGAGATACATGCTGACTATTATCGGTGCTTTACGTGGGACATTGTTTTCTGACAGAGATGCATGCTGACTATTATCAGTGCTTTACGTGGGACATTGTTTTCTGACAGAGATACATGCTGACTATTATCGGTGATTTACGTGGGACATTGTTTTCTGACAGATGTATGTGCTGACTACTATCGGTGATTTACATGAGACATTGTTTTCTGACAGAGATACGTGCTGACTATTATCGGTGCTTTATGTGTGACATTGTTTTCTGACAGATGTACATGTTGACTATTATCGGTGCTTTACGTGAGACATTGTTTTCTGACAGAGATATGTGCTGACTATTATCAGTGCTTTACGTGGGACATTGTTTTCTGACAAAGATACATGCTGACTACTATCGGTGATTTACGTGGGACATTGTTTTCTGACAGAGATACATGCTGACTACTATCGGTGCTTTACGGGGGACATTGTTTTCTGACAGAGATACATGCTGACTATTATCGGTGCTTTACATGGGACATTGTTTTCTGACAGAGATGCATGCTGACTATTATCAGTGCTTTACGTGGGACATTGTTTTCTGACAGAGATACATGCTGACTATTATCGGTGATTTACGTGGGACATTGTTTTCTGACAGATGTATGTGCTGACTACTATCGGTGATTTACATGAGACATTGTTTTCTGACAGAGATACGTGCTGACTATTATCGGTGCTTTATGTGTGACATTGTTTTCTGACAGAGATACATGCTGACTACTATCGGTGATTTACGGGGGACATTGTTTTCTGACAGAGATACATGCTGACTTCTATCAGTGCTTTACATGAGACATTGTTTTCAGACAGACGTACGTGCTGACTATTGGCAAGTTTCCCATATTGCATATCGGTGACTATTGCAGGTATCGCTGGCATGCTGGGAGCTGTCGGCTGGGGGGTCTACACCTTCAACAAACGTGGCAAGATGTCGCCATCTGTCTTCCTCATGCACCTCCGTGTCAAGGCTCAGAGTATGATCGTCGGCGCCATGGCTCTCGGTGTCGGCTACTCCCTCTGCAAGGACTACATCTTCGACAAGGACAAGAGGGACAAATATATCCTCGGCAAAGAATCCAAACAGAAATAGCACAAAGAGGACCTTAAGTCTATGTCTCTCTACCGCTTGTTTTAGTTTGTATCCCTAGGTAATTCTTATTTATGATGATTGCATGAGTCGAGGAATGACTGTGGAGGAAGGATATGTGTATGAAAAAACTGATTATTGTAACGACAATTTAAGAAATAAAATGCTATATGATTTTCGCAATAAAAATTGTCAGAAACTTTTATCCTCTTTTGAAAATGAAATAAAATTAAAAATTAATTCTAAGAAGAGAAAAATACTATTTTTTTCAGTTGGAATATGATAATTCATAAATGTTTGTTATGTGTAGCAGGCTACACAGACTGAACCGCTTTGGCCAGTATTGTTATCGCGGCTCATCCTCAGGATGTAGTTGTTTGCACCGACACGTTACATGACCAACAAGGATGCCAGTTTCCAGTTAAGTTCATGTAATAATTTTCAGAAGGAAAAAAAAAATCCTCGTGTAATATTGACATGCAAACTGCTAAATAACCCAATTCAGCCACAGCCCATGATGAACCCCCACTGAACCTCCCCACTGACCCATGTAAAAACTTGAGCTTTCCCTTGATTCCCCACTGTAATGTGTATGTAATGCATAAACCCTGTATTGCAATGAACAATATGTCAATGTGTTTTTTTCTGACCCCAACTGGCATCCCTGATTAATACATGAGATTATGATTGGAAAAGAAGTCAATAATTCATCACACTGTTTTTAACTATATCTGATGGTCATATGAGACGTATACGGGTGTGGTATTGGCTGACAATTGGATTAAAGTTTATTTGTAATATCCAAAGAAGTAGAAGCTTCCAATCAAGACGAACTATTGCTAAGGGGCCATCCATAAAGTATGTATTCAGAATTTCCGAATTTTTGACCCCCGCACCTCACTTCCCCAGCTTGTACACAATAGAACAAAGAAGGAGCATACGCAAAATTTAAGAAATGTTTTACCCCCTCACCCCCCTTCTAGTGTGTACATACTTTATGGATGGACCCCAACTTGACATAGCTGAACCCACTGCGATATTGTTCGCGTATAATGTGATTTGATGCGCTCCTGACATTGTTAATGTGATCAGATATCCCGGTTCTTCTAGTGGACATTAACTGTGGCAGCTTCTGTCTTAATAATGCCTGTCTGAAACTCTATGAAAACATCTATGAATTTTTATAAAGAACTGCAAAATACAAACAGCCTTGTCATGTGTTATTTTAATAAAACATATTGAGCTTGTTGGGACGTCCTCTCGTACTGAGTTTCTTTCGGCAAAAACAATAAACAAGCTTGTAGAACGAGTTTATATATTGATATAGGGAAGTCGTATGACCAGGGGGCCGTTGAATAAACTATGGACGACAAAAAAGTATTTTAGAATTATGTTTGGGGTCATAGTGTTGTATAAATAATATGTCGCTAGCATAATTAGTAGAAACTGAACAAAAGTTAGTAGTTTATCGCACTCTGGTTAGGTCGCGTAGTAATTCACGACCTGCCCGCCGTGCAATAAACACTTACACTACTGACTCGAGTTCAGTTTATTATTTATCCTACCCCGCCTTCAATCATTCATTTGTTACATGCGTGCAATAAATAACACTTTACTGCACGCTCGCCGAAATACAGTCTGCCAATGTTAAGCCTATGGCGTTTTTCAACAGCCCCTGAACTTATAAGAGGGTAATAATGAAAGAACTGTGATTTTGGACTTCCGACTTCAGGAAATATATATGATATTTGAGATATTTTTTCCTGATGGATTTCTCAGTGTGAACTTAGATGACACGTTTGAGTGCACATTTGGCAATCAGAAGTTTTTAGATCTTAGTTTCATTTTTCTTTCATTGAAATGCTTTCTCCCAAATTGGATTTTGATAAATTACTTTTGAGATTGGGAAATATTACCTTGAGATTTTTTCCCCGATGATCGGGTGGATGGCCGGGCGGCCGGGTGGGTGGCCGGGTGACGCCAGGGCAGGTAGACTGATTCCTAGACTGGCCTCAGTCCCTGTATCCTACCCCTCCACCCCTTCTGAGTGACATAGGGACTGGTCTCATCCGTAAACGGCCGTGTAGACTGGCGCATTTTTGCGCCACACTCCCCAAGCAGAGGTCTAGCTACTGGTCAGGATATCTGATGGGAGATTGATACCCTCCCACTTTGATCTTAATCGGCTAAACAGTCAGGAGTAGGCTAAATTTATTGCTATGCCAACACAGGCGACCAGGGAACTGGAGGAGGGGGAGGGGGAGGAGTAGGAGGAGGTGTAGGGTTACAGGGCTTGGGGTCATAAACAGGAGATTCTAGTCAGAGTGGACAAGTCTTTGATTCATGGGCCAGTCAGAGAAGGACACATGCTATAATGAATTGTATTCCGATTTTCTTTAATCATTTAATGAATGTTCATAATCAAAGACTTGAGCAAGTCTAACTGGTTCCCTGCCCAAATAAAATAAAGAACTGGTAACTACTTCTTACATAATGCTAGAGATAGACTTCGAACTGACAGTCAGGTCACCTCTCTTGGCTCTACAGAGACTTGCTCAAGTCTTTTTTCCTTCTCTCTTTTTTTTTTACCTCATAGATCCAAAACTTACATTTGGTTTTCAATCCAGGCTAGATCACAACCAAATTATGTCAATTTAAAAGTGTTACAATCCAATTCATGCGATCAAAAGATGCGAAAATATGTCAGTCGGGAAAATGCCATCTATCTCTATAAGACAGCGATTTTACCATATTTGGACTATGGAGACTACTTATAAATACTCTAACTGCGCTCAATATATGACTGAAAAACTGCAGAAAGCCCAGAACAAGTGCCTAAGAATATGCCTGAATGCGAATTACCTAACAAGCATAGCAAAACTACACGCAAATAGCAATTCTCCTTACCTGTATGCTAGGCGGAAAAATCATTTGCTGAACTACCTGTACAATAAAGCTCAACAACCATATAATTTGGACCATCGAAATATTAGTACACGAAGGCACGATGCACCAACTCTTATTGTAAAGAACCCGAACTGCACTCTATACATGCATAGTATTGAATATTATGGTCACATTCTTTGGAACTCGTTAGCTCCACTTCCCTTTGGTGGCGTGGGAATATTTGTGGAACAAAAGTATTTGGTTTGAGGCGAGTTGAGGATTTAACCCGGCCAACCCCTACATCGTAGACAGGGGTTGGTTGCCAAACTATAGTCCGTCTAGAACCGCATCGAGGTTTGCGATACATTTTGGAGCATGGTCGCCTGCTAGACTTGCTCAAGTCTTGATTATGAACATTCATGATTAAACCAAATCATGGACAGTGTATAGAGTTGTATGTCCATGACCAAATTAAGATAAAGTATGTGGTTGTAGTGTGACTGGTCCAGGAATCAAAAGTATCGGAGAGAGGAGAGGAGGGTAGCTAAAGGGATACAGGGACTGGGGCCAGTCTAGCTGCTGGCTACCTACATCTGCTACATCTTGGTATATCTCCGCCGAGCCCTCTAGCGGATACCCTGGGAACCAGCGTAATGAGCGCCCTGGCCCTAGCGATAACGGGACGAACTACAGTCTAGGCTAGCACACTAGTGCGGCTAACGTCCACCAGACGGCGTGGTGGTAGCGACCGCTCGCTGGGAGCGGTGGCAGGGTGCCCGCCGGGCAGTGTACGGGCCCCGTGTGGGCGTCGGCCGGCTAGAACGAGGTGAGTTGGTGTAAGGAGTGGGACGATTCATACAGTGTTTGTCCATTTCCAGCCGCCTGGCCCGCATTTTAAAGGCATATCGGAAAATTTAACTTGAAAATTTAAACCCATGTCATTTTCCAGAAAATTCAATATGATGATTTCTGGGTGTAGCAGAACACGCATCTAATTGAAAAAAGGGGTCCACCGTGTTAGTTTAAGATTTAGAGATCACTTTTATAATAATATCAAAATAACATATATAGACATTCTAAAAGTTTTTTTTACATAATAAACCCATGTCATGTTCTCCAAACTTTCATAAAATATATGAAATGTATAGTTTTACATATTTCGATTTCAAAATTAATAAATCGCCACCACTAGATCTAGGGATCCCTCCAAAGGACATGCTGCAAGGCATGGATGTAGAATGTGGTTGCTGGCTTCTACACCAGGTGTCGGTGCTGTTTCATGACCACTTCCAACGTTAGTTTTCGAGTTACAATATTTTCTAATAATAGGCAGATGTACTACCACTGTGGTTCCTGGGAACCACACCAGGTGTCCGCTTTGTGCCATAAACTGACCATACCACTGTCATCAGTTCTACGGTTCCCAGAAAAATGAACAAAACAACTCATAGAGTATACAACATGTGATCCTTTCTAGTCTGATTGCAAGGTCAATGAAAAGTTATCGAAATATGCGGCCACATTCTAAACAATGCAAAGATATAAAAATATGTAGGTATATGTCCGGGGTTCCCCAATAGCCAGTGTCTGACGTCATTCTGCAGTATATCCCAGGGGGTTTTCTGGTGACAAGACTCCGTTCCCGGGGTTCCCCAATTGGACAAAAAGAAAGGGAACTACATGACATTGACAATTCAAGAAATATGAATCACCACAGACAGGACACAGACAGGACACAGACAGCACACAGACAGCACACAGACAGAACGCAGACAGGACACAGACAGCACACAGACAGGACACAGACAGGACACAGACAGGACACATACAGGACACAGACAGGACACAGACAGCACACAGACAGGACACAGACAGGACACATACAGGACACAGACAGCACACAGACAGCACACAGACAGCACACATACAGGACACAGAAAGGACACAGACAGAACATAGACAGGATGGAGAAATGACACAGACAGGACACATACAGGACACAGACAGCACACAGACAGGACACAGACAGGACACAGACAGGACACAGACAGGACTCAGACAGGACACAGACAGGACGCAGACAGACAGGTTCTTTAGGCGACTGCACGTCTGCACCCTGTGTAGTCCAAGAATGGTGCATGAAATAGGCTGAAATGACTTTTGGTATACAATCATGAAACTTGACACAATGGTAGAACTTGACATACTTCTCAAAATCAGAGTGGTGGCCAAGCTCAATTTGTTTTCAATATAGCTGTCAGAATCAATATGGCCACCAAAGTGAATAGTAACTGTACTTTTCCTTCAGTGGACAGTAAAGTATTAATTTTATGTCTAGAAGGCAGGAGATGTCAACCTATCACTTAGAGGCAATTCTCATCTGTCAGCCATCTTGAAATCCAAAATGGCTGTCAAAGATCAGCTGGGAGAGTGGACGTACGTCAGGTTTAGTAATTCTCTGATTATCATCATTTTATAGAGTGTGCTATATATACATTGCCTAGAGGTTAGATTGGTCATACATAGACTTCAAGTGTACTGCATAAAAATACCCCTTCACTATCTTTTCATGCTTTTCACTGTGATAGTGGGAAAGGAGCACCGAAACACCTCAAGACCCACTGGTGCTTGATATATTTGGATCCAAGATTCAGGCTGTTGTAGCAATGTCAAGTTGACTGGGTGCAGATGGGTTACAGAAAGCTATCCATAGACTGAATGTAACCCAAACCTTTTACAGTAGAACCCAGCGTAAGCGGACACCTGTTTAAGTGTGTGTCTGCTCACACGGGGTTAAATTAAACATCTAATGGAGGGAACCGTTCCGAGTAAAGGTGTCCATTAACGCAGAGTATCTGCTTATGTGGGGTGTCTGTTAGGCGGGGTTCTACTGTAATTCTTATTCATTCATAATTGCATGCTCATTCATCAATGATAAACAGACTATTTGCTTCTAGTTAATTAATCAAAGCACCCTCCAATTTGAGTCGGTGAGAAGTTGACCTGGGGTTGGGATGTTATTCCTCTCTGACCACACTCCCATCTACACTAAGTCCTAGTGCTGCCCTCTCGCGGCACGAACCCGCCCTCCGCTGGTTCCGGGCATGTTTGATGTGCGTCCTGAATGGAGCTGATGACCGGCGAGCTGACCGGGGACCCGTGCATACACGCCGGGGATCAGCGGTCATCAGCGAGCCGATTTACCTGCCCCCTGGAGGGCGCCGCGGACACTACACCTTTAGTCCCGCCCTCAGTGCGCAGGCGTGATTACGGCGCGTCCGTGCCCCGTCCACTTCCGGTGGCGACTTAAGCGGACATATTAGGCGTTATTAATGCCGCTATGAACGCCGGGTAATCGCCAGAGGTCAGTCCTAGCCATGAGCGCCACTACCCGTTACCACGATCTACTCACTCCTCACAATGGCCGCCATTTTGTGGTTTGTATTTGTCGTCTGCGGCCCCGCTGACGTGCTCTGAGAACCGCGGTCATTATGGATGATCTAAGGGGCCTCCCGCCGAGCGCCGCCATTGTTGTGGAGAGACGCAGGCATCGTTTGTAACCATTGACGACGGGCGGGCGTTCTCGTAGCCTCTCGCAGCCTCTCGTTCTGCGCGTGATTGCCACCAGGGGGTGCTCGGTAACTGATAGCGCACCGGAAGTTGTGTTTCCACTGGTGCCTGCGTGCCTCCTCACAGTCTAAGTTGATCCTGCACAAACAAGCAGCGGCAATGGTTTAGTTTTTGAGTTTAAAAAGTTCAGCATCTCGTTATTTTTTGCAGAGTCTGGAGGGAAGTAGTCGTGTTATTACTTTCAGCTCGGACACTTTATTTTTCAAGCAATTCTCTCAAATGGCCTCCGTTCCTCCCCGTCCCCGAATTCATATCAGTTTCTCATCTCCCATTTGTAATCAAGACTGTAATGTATTTAACGTCAATTAAATATGATATATAGCCTTCAGAAACACCCACTTTTTATAAATACTAATGTCTTATTATCGTCCCGAATATTTCTGACTAAATACCACACATTATCTCACCCCTGGTACAAGTTTAGCCATCTGAATAACATTAGAAAAAAGATACTCAACGATCACCCCGGTAAAGTGACAATACTATGCCATGGCCGTGGCGTAGTGATTACGAGTTGACGTCATAGGCCATTGACATATCAGCGGCCAGGATTACCGAGAGAAGACAAGACAAGACAAGAGATTTAAAGTCCCTAACAGTGAAAGGGGTGAGATAAATCACTTGTTTGAATGGGCGATAATCGTCACTCGGCTTCTCGCCAATGACGATTGCGGCCCATCCAAACTGGTGGAGTATTATGCATTTATATGATTCTTGATGCAGTTCTATATAATGCCTTGTTAGTACAGCTAAAAATCATTTATTCCTTCTTGATTAGGTCTACTTTGAATATTTGATTAGAGGAGGGAGACGGGAGCAAGTATTGCAGTCTGTTCACCATGGTCTATATCCTGTGCGTCGTCTATTCTTTTAGTGTGCACAGGGGTGAGATAAATACAGAAAGCAACTCGTTTTGATCAAAGCCATTGTTCTCCAACTCATTTGAATGCTACATGATATTCACTCAGCTGTCCCCTCATTCATATCACTCCGCATGAAACACAGGCAGAATGACGACTTTGACCAAAACTTGTTGGTTCCTTGTTTAATCTAGTGATTAATTGATAGTGTATGTTATTAAGTGTGAGTCGCTGAATGGCTGAGTGAGTCAGTACATGATTCACGTTAAGTGTAAGTGATTGGCAGATTAGGAGGGAGTCATGGTTACGTAACAAATGCAAAGTCAGGTCACAGAGATCATGCATTAGGCCTAATGAAAAGAAATACAGTAGCACCCCGCATAAGCGGACCCCTCCATTCCGGGCTAAAGTGTCCGCTTGCGTACAGTGTCCGCTTATGCGGGGTTAAAATAAACATCCGAGGTGTCTGTTAACACGGGGTGTTCCCTTATGCAGGGTGTCTGTTAGGGGGATTCTTTTGTACCTCAAATAGACGAAATGAAACATTTCAGTACGAATGATAAAATTCTATCCAGGTGTAAGAAGCAAAACAGATTCTAAATAAATCAAAATGCTTGCTGGCCGCTTGAAGTTGGTTTTGGCCCACTAGATTCAGGTCAACTATAGACTATAGAACCGTCCCAAGGTGCTATTAACACTAAGTAAGGAGGTCAGGGTGAAGGTCGTGTTTTGCTGTGAATAAAGTCATTGGCTGCTGGGTCAATCCATGCCTTTTATATTCCTTAGTTCAAACCACGCCTACTACAGTAAAACCCCGCTTAAGGGTAAACCCTCAGTTCCGAACAAAGTGTCTCCTTAAACGGGGTGGCCCCTTAAGCGGGGTTAAAATAAACTAAATCAAGATTTCTGTTCCAAGCAAATTGTCTTCTTCAGCAGGGTGTCCCAGAAGCGGGGTTTTACTGTATATTCCTTATATGGCAGTGAAGGCAGAGGGACAACTCCTGAGAAGGAGGATCAAACCCTGAAGTGATGGCAACAATGGCGGGAGTGAATCGACCACTTAGACCACTTAATCATGGCCGCCATGTTGTCCTCTCTAACTTCTCTCCCTCCTCACCGCGTCTCTAGGAAATAAAATCAATTGAGATGGAGACGAGAGTAGAGAGGAGGGGGGGGGGGAGGGGGGAGAAGGGGGGGGGGTGCAAACATGGCCGATTAATGGAACGCTGGATGGGGTCACGTGGGGACGCGCGCTTTGATCTCAGACAAATGTCGTCTGTCTCCAGCGTCTCGCCGTCCAAGATGGCCGCCGCCAGTGGACGCGCGATGCGTCACAGAAGCAGACGACAAAAGCTTCCATTTCCGCCGCCGCCGCCGTCGGCAAACCTTACCCCGGGACGCCCGGGCGGAGGAGGGGGAGAAACGGTTTAGCCGGGAATTCCAAATCATCGGAAAATGTCCCGCTAATAGGCCCCGGCTATTTGCCCCCACACAGTCGGCCGGAATTAATGGAGGCTTTAGTGATTGTGCGCATGCGCGGTAGGATTGTGCGCCGAATCAGTCAAAATGAACAAATGCGCGCCAAAAGCCGGGAGCCCGTATTAGACGCGCTCATTTGCATAATAATGCTAGCGCCGCTGTTTACACACATAGAAATTACTGCGGATGATTTGATGGAGTATTTTCATGAGAAAATGCGAACTCGCCGCGTGAGTTTGCTCTGGCAATATTCGGCGGCGGGCCGAGCGTGACCGCCCATTGAGATGGCTGGGATCGGCCAGTTCCGGCCGCCTAATACTTCCGTGATGGGACGCTTTGGCACTGCGCATGCGTACCGGCCAGTCCGTCCCATCATGCCCCGGGGCCACTTTGTTTTTTGGCGTTTATTCTAGTTTAATTTCCTCTCAGGGTCTGTGGGCTGTCACCGCTAGGGGGTGTGTGAGGAGGGGGAGGGGGTATTGTAGTGACACGTGATATGTCGTTGGGGGCCGGTGGGCGCCGGGCGTTGAATGGTGCGTGTGGAGGCGGGAGGACGAGGGAGCGGGGAAAATGTCGTCTGCCGAGTATGAATTATAAGAACGCGCCAAACGCTGATGTCACTCAAATCGGCCATCACGCCGGCAGCAGGGAGAAATTGAAAACAGCTACTGTTGCCCATTAAAAAAAATCCTACCCTCATATAAATCTCCATAGACTTAACATGGTGTGACTGTATGCCATGGTCATGCCATAATATATCTATATGCCACGCCGGCAGCAGCGATAAATTCTAACCAGCTACTGTTCGTATCGTACATTTTTAAAAATCCTACCCCTCATATAAATCTCCATAGACTTAACATGGTGTGATTGTTTGCCACGGTCATTATCCTACCCTTCATATAACTCTCCAAAGACTCAACATGGTGTGACTGTATGCCACGGTTATTATCCTACCCTTCATATAAATCTCCGTAGACTTAACATGGTGTGATTGTATGCCACAGTTATTATCCTACCCCTCATATGTATCTCCATAAACTTAACATGGTGTGACTGTATGCCATGGCTATTACCCTACCCCTCATATAAATCTCCGTAGACTTAACATGGTGTGACTGTATGCCACGGTCATACCATGAAATATTTAAATTCCACGCGGCCAGCAAAGATAAGATGAGAACAGCTATAGTTCGGCTTGCGCATTTCTCACCTTTCAACTAATTATTAGGGAAAAATCTTGTAAATAATTAGATATTTGGCGCAAGCACCATGCATTGTTTAGATAAAATAGTTCCCCAAATTCCCGTATGTATCATGTATGGAAGCTGAGGGTATGAGTGTGTATGGGTGGTGGGGGGGGGGGGATGGCGTTGTAGGCATGGGTGGGGTTTGAGAGTCGCCGGTGTGCCCAGTGTAAGTAGCTCATGAGCCGCCCCCGTAGCGGATGGCCGGGGAAACAGGGCAGGCTGTGTGCGGTATACAGTTGAGAGACGCCACATGTGCCCAGTGTCAGTACCTCATCAGCCAGCCCTGAAGCAGATGGACGGGGAAACAGGACAGGCTCTGCTGATATAAGTCGTGCGGTGAAGGCCCGCCGTGTGCCCAATATCAGTACCTCATCAGCCGGCCCCGTAGTGGATGGCCGGGGAAACAGGGCAGGCTGTGTGCGGTATACAGTTGAGAGTCGCTACGTGTGCCCTGTACCGGATGACAGGGGAAACAGGATAGGCTCTGTGCTGTATAAGTCGGCGGTTTAGGGTCGCTACGTGTGCCCAGTGTCAATACCTTATGAGCCGGCCCCTTAGCGGATGGCCGGGGAAACAGGACAGGCTTTGCGGGGTTTAAGTTGTTCGGTGAAGGCTAGTCGTGTGCCCAGTGTCAGTACCTCATCAACCGGACCAGTAGCGGATGGCTGGTGAAACAGGGCAGGCTGTGTGCGGTATAAGTCAGTGGTTGAGGGTCGCTACGTGTGCCCAGTGTCAGTACCTCATGAGCCGGCCCTGTAGCGGATGGCCAGGGAAACAGTGCATGCTCTGCACTGTATAAATCGGCGGTTGAGGGTCGCTATGTGTGCCCAGTGTCAGTACCTCATCAGCCAGCCCTGTAGTGGATGGCCGGTGAAACAGGGCAGGCTCTGCGTGGTATAAGTCCTGCAGTGAAAGCTAGCCGTGTGCTCAGTGTCAGTACCTCATCAGCCGGCCCTGTAGCGGATGGCTGGTGAAACAGGTCAGGCTGTGTGCGGTATACATTTGAGGGTCGCTACGTGTGCCCTGTAGCGGATTGCCGGTGAAACAGGGCAGGCTTTGCGTGGTATAAGTCGTTCGGTGAAGGCCAGTCGTGTGCCCAGTGTCAGTACCTCATCAACCAGCCCCGTCTCAGCTTGACGTCCTCCGCTGACGACTCAATCAAACTCACATCGCCGCCGCTTATCTGAGTCTCGTCTAAACGCGGCACGCGCCCGGTCACGCGCCAGCCCCGCTTTATTTACTCACGGCATCTGTTGATAGACCCCCGGCTTTGTGCCCTGTCCCTCCCCACTGTCCGCACCCCCTGTCCCCCTCCTCCCCTCCCCTGCCCCCCTCCTCCCCCTCCCCGCCTCTTGACTCGTATTCACAACAATGGCCGCGCGCGTCCGCCCACGTGACCGCGAGACCAGACGGCATTTTCCGAAATCTGACGAGATCTGACGAGATTTGACGAGATCTCCGTCGCGGCGCGTTTTTCAATGGGCGATAAACGGGAGGATTGCGGGATTGGGAAGCTGTGGGGGTGGCCATGGTTACGTGGGGCTCGGCACGCCATCTGGCGGGACGCGGGGAGCCCACACAGGACGCTGGGGTATCAATGGCAGCCATTGTTGTGACGATTCCTTTAATCATTCCGCTGTGAGCGGCACTTGACGCTCGTTGCTCTCTTGATGAACGTTTCATAATTCGTCATCCGCTAATCAGCAATTAAGACCTTCTCGACGCTTTCTTAATTAAATATTTGCTTCGTGGTTCCTCACAGAAGTTGAACACAGAAGTGCTATTGTAGCTCTCTTACAACTGTGACTGGGAGTGAGTGTGGTGCCATTTGGTGATATGAATACAATATGACTGATAGCTGCTGAACTGCGTTTGGTGATTATAGAAAGTAATTTCTGTGTGAAGGTGAAAGGTTTTCTGCTGCTTTATCTCACCCCTGGTATTTTCCCCATAGCTTTAACGTTGGAAACTCATATCCAACGCCCATGAAATATTTAGAAAAAATACTCAATGGGGTATTATGTCACAAATCTTAGCCCATTATTCAATGTGAAGGGTGAGATAAATTCAAAAACCTATTCTACGGTCAGAGCTCCATTCATTCTGATTTGAATCACTATGTAATTCACTCGGCTTCGCCTTGTGAATTACTATGCGACTTAAACTCGATGGGATACAAGCTCTGACCCTAAACTTCCATTATATTATCCACAGGGTCCTAACCACGGCAACGTCAAATCTGTTGAATGATATCTCAATCTATCCTACCCCTCATATAAATCTCCATAGACTTAACATGGTGTGACTGTATGCCACGGTTATGCCATGAAATAGTTCTATGCCATACGTGATGGATGAAGTTAAAAACACATGACGGGGTAGGATAAAATCTAAAATCACTCAATTTCATATAATTGTTTACATGGTGTTCATTGTCTTCCGCTACAGATATCACTCAGCTTCGCTTCATATCAATCCAGGAAGACAACCCACGCCATATAAACAATCATACGAAATTTCATGATGTTTCTTGATAATCTTCCTTTTATTTCAACTGTTTGTAATCTTTGTGGAAACGAGCGCATCAGTTTAACGCTTAATGAAAATAGGTTTGTGTGTGTGTTTTTTCCAAAGAATTCTTTATTGATGCATTGGTACATATTAATTTGATAACATTTGGAGTGCACAGCATCGAAATAAAGAAGCCTTAAATATCAGCCTTCAGATAGGCTGACTTTGATTACTATGGTCTAGTCCGTTTATTTTTGCCTTCATACCCTAGTTTAATACATATGAAATGTTCACTAATGGAAAATTTGATTCATTGAAAACTTATGACTGTAACCCTCCACACTGTACAGCAGTGCCTTATAGTGTCTTATAATCGTCCAGTAATATTCACATGAGTTTCAATTCAGAACAATAACCTATAAGAAGAGAAATAGCTTGGAGACTAGAACAGCCACCCCCTCTCCTCCATTTATCCAGGTCTGGTGGATATTCTATTACTTAGACTGCCGGCGCTATAAGTGCCATGCCACAAGCTGCCCCCTGGTGTTGGAATAGGAGCGCTGGGCGGGCGTGGTAGCGGGTAGGAGTGGCGGTAGACTGGCTCAAGTCTTTGATTATGAACATTCCTTAAATGATTAATCAGAATAAAGTTCATTTAAGTATGTATCCTTCTCTGACTGGCCCATGAATCAAAGACTTGTCCACTATGAACCAAATCTCCTGTTTAGGGCCCTAAGTCACTCCCTGTAACCCTATACTTCCTCCTACCCCTCCCCCTCCTCCTGTTCCTTGGCCGCCTGTGTTGTCATAGCAATAAATTTCACCTGCTCCTGACTGTGACCGGATTGAGATCAAAGTGAGAGGGTATCAATCTCCCAGCAGATATCCTGACCATAAGCCAGGATATCTGTATGGAGAGTGTTGGGTATGCTGGAGCTAAACAGCACCAGAAATCCAACACTATTACCGATCGTACCAGTCACTGTATCCCTACGAGGAGGGTAGCCATAGGATGCAGGGACTGGAGCCAGTCTCCTGTATCCCTGTGAGGAGGGTAGCCATAGGATGCAGGGACTGTATCCCAGTGAGGAGGGTAGCCATAGGATGCAGGGACTGTAGCCTGTATTCCAGTGAGGAGGGTAGCCATAGGATGCAGGGACTGTATTCCTGTGAGGAGGGTAGCCATAGGATGCAGGGACTGGAGCCAGTCTAGAGCGGCTGCGACAAAAGACCCGGTTATGGAGGAGAAGGGGGGCAGGCAGGCGGGCGGGGGCCGAGTCCCGACCGCAGCGGTTGTCAATAAGCTGACAAACACACAAGACCCGGCCATTAGACTTGGTAATGTGCCAGCCAAATAAGGCCCGCCCTGCCGCCCACCTAATGGATGGTGTGAAGATGGCCTAATCTACCACTTCTGCCGCGCCGAGTGTTGGTAGAGCCTGATCAGGCCACTTTGGTGCCTGATTTCCCCAGGGCCGGGCCGAGGAGGGGCGGTGGGGGTGTGGTGGGGGTGTGTGGGGGTGGGGGAGGGAGATGGGGGTGCGCCCGGTTTAGGGGTGGTGAATGCTCGGGGGTGGTAGACGGGTGTGTCGGGGTGATGGTCAGGCAAGACCTAGGTGCTATTTGGCGGCCGATACTCTGTGGG
The DNA here is from genome assembly GCA_950022655.1 of Alentia gelatinosa. Lineage (NCBI taxonomy): Eukaryota > Metazoa > Annelida > Polychaeta > Phyllodocida > Polynoidae > Alentia > Alentia gelatinosa. The sequence goes on along the minus strand of OX465592.1, from coordinate 3,601,708 downwards.
TGTGTGTATGTGTGTTGGGGGAGAATGGGGAACTTCTGAGCGGTACTTTTATCGTTATCTGCGTCCAATGAATACGTGGTCCCAGAATTCCTCGCGTGGTCACCCCTCGGGGAATACAGTATAACCCTTATATTGCACATGCGCATTACCCCGTAAACCGGAAGTGTGACGTCATGGGGTGAAGTTCCTGATTATGATTATAATTATCCAGAGATTAGTATTATAGTAAAATGTGTTTACCCTACTGGTACGTACTAACAAACCGCGTTTCTTTCGGTGAAATATTCCATGAGCTTGTAGAGCGAGTGGAATATATGAATAATTGTAAAATACGGCCCGGTATCCACCTACTAGGATAGAGATTTAGACCTACCGATATGGCTCTGGAACACAAAGTAAAAATGGTAGACTAATCGGGAATGTCCATATCGTAGACAAAAGTCTAGATTCACCACTTCACCACGCATCGTTAAAAAAGGTGATCGCAGTCCCAATATGCCCCACGATACAACAAGGGCACAAGGAAATATCTTGATGTGTTATTTTCATTTTTAAATATACCATACACTATAATACAGGAAATATTGCATCGATAATGTTTACCAGAACACATAGAACAACAATGTATTTCATACACTCACTAAAAGCGCTGTTCCATGTCAGACTGACTGCTAGTTCTACCCTGAGTCTTACCCCCATCTGACCGTACTACTGACTTCAAGGGTTCCCTATATTTCTACCCTGGGGCAGAGTCCCTTTTACGGGTACTACTTCATGGTAGTCCAGTAACCGGCAAAATCAGCCAAGGTCATGCTTACTCATTCTCTAATGAACGCAACAATCGTGATTACTTTGTAGGTGTCCCAGATCTATAAAATAGAACCTCTCTTAACCCTTTCACTACGCTGCGTAGTTTCAAATACACGCCCTGAAATACGCCGCTGCAGAACCATTCTCACCCCTGTAGTCCGCTGGCACTTTCATTAATATCCACAGTGACGTCATTATATCACACCTCCATGGTAAACTTAGATGATTATGATGTTATATGATAGTAATGAAAGTAACTATGATATAATTTTACAAAGGTTGGGAAAATATAATCAAAATATTCGCATTACATGTATTTCATTAGAAAATAGCAACTAGTGAAATTTCGGAAATGATGCCTCGAGGTAAAGTGACAATACTATGCCATGGTAGTGGCGGAGTGATGCAAAATGACATCATTCTTGACTGGCCAATCAGCGGCCAGGATTTGAGAGAGTAGGTATGACTTCAAAATGGAGATTTAAATGTTCCTATAAACAATACTCCACTCGTTTGGATGCGGTGTAATCACCACTAGGCTTTGCCTCGATGACGATGATTGCGCCTCCAAACTTGTGGAGTATTGTTTATTCATACTATACTCAATCCAGTTCTATATAGATATTGTATCAGTGTAGGACATAGAAATCTGTTTGGTAAAAAAAAAATCCGGGAAAATCGGTGAAATCGGCGAAAATCGGGGGCCCGATTTCTAATGGGAGAAGTTTTTTTCCATATCTATATACATATTGATGTATAAAATTCTTTTCTCACCCTTTGTGAGATCTTGTGGGATATTTTTGGGAATATCTTATTTTGAGAATTTTTTTTTTATATATACATATTGCCAAATATTGAAAAACAAGTACATGTAAACAAAAATGTACATTCACCATCACATCCCACAATAGCACAAGAAACCACTGCCTGTCTATCCGTGGTTAATCAGGTAGAAAGTCACTCAGTCATACTTTTAATGCTTTTGTAAAACCAAATGTCGCGGTAAAAGCTTTTGAATATACATCGCATGGTTCAGCAGGCGGCATTTTAAACGATGAGACCATCCGTGAACACTGACGCTCTCCACTGTCCTTTGTGTTTAGATTCAAGAACCGAATCATCATCGGTCGGTTATTATATACAACTGCATCGAGAATCATATAAAGACACAATACTCCACGAGTTTTGCAGTCATCATAGAGGGGAAGCCGAGTGATGATTATCATTATGGGCCTTTCAAAACGAGTATAAACGCTGGTTTAAAGCAACACCTGATGACTATTGGCCAGGCGATCTACAGTCGTCATGTTTTTCGTCGTCTAGTGTAAACACCAGGTTAGAGCATCACCTGACGACTATTGGCTAGATGATCTACAGTCGTCATGTTTTAGTTGTCTAGTGTAAACGCTAGGTTATAGCATCACCTAGCGACTATTGGCTAGATGATCTACAGTCGTCATGTTTTAGTTGTCTAGTGTAAACGCCGGGTTAGACCACCACCTGACGACTATTGGCTAGAAGATCTACAGTCATCACATTTTAGTCATCTAGTGTAAACGCCAGGCTAGAGCACCACCTGATGACTATTGGCTAGACGATCCACAGTCGCCACGTTTTAGTCGTCTAGTGTAAACGCTGTGTTAGAGCACCACCTGACGACTATTGGCTTGACGATCTACAGTCATCTCGTTTTTAGTCATCTAGTGTAAACGGTGGTTTAGAGCACCACCTGATGACTATTGGCTAGACGATCCACAGTCGCCACGTTTTAGTCGTCTAGTGTAAACGCCGGGTTAGAGCACCACCTGACGACTATTGGCTTGACGATCTACAGTCATCACATTTTTAGTCGTCTAGTGTAAACGCCGGGTTAGAGCACCACCTGACGACTATTGGCTAGATGATCTACAGTCGTCACATTTTTTATCGTCTAGTATAAACGCAGGGTTAGAGCACCACCTGATGACTATATGCTAGACGATCTACAGTCATCACGTTTAACATCGTCTAGTGTAAACGCTGGGATATCCGCTGGTAGAGTGGGGTTGTGGGTGGTACCAGTCTACAGTGTTCACTGTATACCCCTCATCCATCACTCTACTGGTCCCCGTCCTCCCCACACATATAATCGCTATGCTAATGAGCGCCCCCCCACGGCTAATATGTGAATTAAGGCCTTAGGCTCGCCGCCTAATTATTGTTTTTTCTTCCGCTGATAGGCCGGGCACAGTCTCGTTAGGCCTGAATCATTCTCCCCTTCCTGTGCCATATTGATTAAATATTGATTGGAAAAGCGTCTTAATTGCAGCGATTTAACAAGAAACCATAAACCTGCCATCCATGTTTAATTTCCGCGTGTGGCCTAATTAGGGCTAATTACGCCGAGACAAATGAGTTAATGTGTTTCCAGGCCGGCGCTAAGAGCCCGGATGACGGCGACGCCAGCGCCTCCTTGTGGATAAACTGTTTACCAATCCCAGTCTCGGGACGATTATCGTCTGCGAGAGTTGGAGGGGGGTGAGAAAGATGGGGGGGGGGGGGGGTGGGGTAAGAAAGAGGGGGGGGGGGGGTGAAGAAAGAGGGTAGGGGAAGGCAGACAGCCAAGGGCCCGTTTAATAATCTAGGATCGTACATGGAGACCTTTTTTCTGTATGCCATAGAGACCCAGGGGCCCGTTTAATAATTTAGGATCGTACATGTAGACCCTTTTCTGTATGCCATAGAGACCCAGGGGCCTGTTTAATAATCTAGGATCGTACATGTAGACCCTTTTCTGTATGCCATAGGGACCCAGGGGCCCGTTAAATAATCTAGGATCGTACATGTAGACCCATGGACGATGTGGGTCAACTTTATTCAACACTTATGGACGACCTTATCTAGGCTAAAACTGTCTTGGCGAACAGACTTAAATATTATGAAACGATAACCCTTATAATGGAATGTAGTTTCCTGGTATATATAAAGAGTAAATACAAATAAAGCTCGGAGGTGAGCGATATGTAGAGAAAGGGGGAGTGCGAGAGATAGAGAGGGAGAGTGAAAAGGGAGACGGAGAGAGATAGAGGGAAGGAAAGAGAAAGAGAGAAGGAAAGAGAAAAGAGGTGAGAGAAGGAATGTGGAAAAGAGAGAGAATGAAAGAGACAAAAGGGAGAGAGAAATGGGGAGAGATATGGAGAACGATACGATTATACAGTGATTCCATAGAGAGATAGGGAGTGAGAGAGGGAGAGAGAGATCGAGGGACAGAGAGGGAGGGAGAGAGAGAGGGGGAGAGAGAGACGAAGAGAGAGAGAGAGAGAGAGAGAGAGAGAGAGAGGGAGACAGGAGGAGGGGGAGAGTGAGAGAGAGAGAGTGAGAGAAAGAGAGACAGAGAGAGACAGAGAGGGGGAGAGAGAGGGAAAGAGGGAGAGACAGAGGGGGAGAGAGAGGGGGAGAGAGGGAGAGAGACAGAGAGAGAGAGAGAGAGAGGGAGAGAGAGAACGAGAGAGGGAGAGAGACGGAGAGAGGAGGGAGAGATAGAGGGAGAGAGAGAGGGGGAGGGGTCTAAGAGAGAGGGAGAGAGAGAACGAGAGAGGGAGAGAGACGGAGAGAGGAGGGAGAGATAGAGGGAGAGAGAGAGAGGGGGGAGGGGTCTAAGAGAGAGGGAGAGAGAGAACGAGAGAGGGAGAGAGAAGGAGAGAGGAGGGAGAGATAGAGGGAGAGAGAGAGAGGGGGGAGGGGTCTAAGAGAGAGGGAGTGAGAGAACGAGAGAGGGAGAGAGACAGAGGGAGAGACAGAGACAGAGACAGAGAGGGGGAGGGGTCTAAGAGAGAGGGAGTGAGATTGAGAGCTGGTAACATCGTACAGAGAACCCCAGATTGCCCCGCCTGTGAATATTCATCTCGGCGCGTACATCTCACCACACCTCCCTCCTCAGTGCCGCCAGTGATTAGTGGCGAGCTAAGAAACCTTTCTAATTAGTCGCTGGTCAGGAGTATTGTTTTCGTCATCTAATTAGGTAATTAGGCCATTACTGGAGACTGGGGCCATTGGAGGTTTTGTCGTTATATACATCGACGCCCAGAGCTGTAACTTTACCAGTACCTCCGCCGAGCTGTCAGCAAGGGATCTGCATGGAGAGCTCAACTGTTGGACAATGATTGTATCGGATATAGTGGAAAATAGATAAAAGCAAAACTGTGACAAAAGTGGACTTTCATCGACATCAACATAAAAAATACATATTATTTTACCAGAGAAAGAGAGAATAATATTTACAACAATAACATATATATATATATATATATATATATATATATATATATATATATATATATATATATAATCTATTTATCTCACCCCTGGTATTTTCGTCTCATAGACTTAACATTGGGAACTCATTCTCCCGACCCTTATGAGTATTGCAGTGCGTTCTCCATGGTCTATATCATGTGTGTCGTACATTCTGTTAGTGTATACAGGGGTGAGATAAATACAGAAAGCAACTCGTTTTGGTTAAAGTCATAGTTCTCCAGGTCATTTGAACCCTAGTTGACATTCACACGGCTGTCGCCTCGTTCATATCACTCTGCATCAAACTCATGGAGAACGACGACTCTGACCAAAACTTGCTGGTTTCTTCTTCAGTACCTCTTCAGTATCTTGTTGCTATACCATGTTGTACCAAAAAATTATTATCAAGCTTTGTAGCTTGTACAAGCATGGTAGGTCGATCTATATTTATTATATGCCTGAAAATGATTTTCAAAAATACCTTAATTTGGCTGAACAACTAATATTTTAGTCAATACGTACGGAACACTGTTCCGTTTTTGCCATACGGAACACGATTTCACTTTATATGGTGAAAGAGTGCGTATTTACAGTATATATGGCATGGGTATAGCAACCACAAATACTACTGATTGATTAAAAAAGATATTCTCATCAAACTCAATTACAGAGAGATATTCTTATATACAATGTATATTGAAGACATGTATCAAATTGAAACAATAGTATCACCGTGAAAAGAAAACAGATCGTATGAACAATTACTGCATACCCAAATGAAATTATATCAGGACGCCACTTGTTAGGAGAAGGTGGGTAATAAAAACAATATAGACTGTATTTAGATAAAAGTGCTTTTATACACTTCGGAATTGTCTCTGCGCAATATCCTCACATGGGCTCGGTTATTACTACTCCTCGGAGCATACGACCGCTTGTATCTGAAACCAGTCAATATATAATATTAACCATATTATGCCTGGTTATCTAACCTCACATATATTATACTATCATACATTCCTATATAGAGTGACCATTTGTTGACCTCTGAGATAAAGAATATAAATCATGTAGATACAGTCACGTGACATAATCTCCACCAATCAGCTCTTCGCACGCCCATAACGAGGCTATCCACACTCCTTTGATCCCCAAGATCCAATCCAATAAGGGATCAAAGCTTTAAGTCGGCGCCAATAATGATTAATAGAGTGTTCCGTGTTGTCCCAGCCTAAATACTCACAGAGATACCCCTCCTAGTCTGACCTAGACTTGCTCAAGTCTTTGATTATGAACATTCATTAGATGATTATACACAGTCAGAAAAAGTTCATTATAGTATGTATCCTTCTCTGACTGGCCCATGAATCAAAGACTTGTCCAGTAGGAACAGAAGCTCCTGTTTATGGCCCCAAACCGCTCCCTGTAACCCTACACCTCCTCCTATCCCTTCCGCTCCAGTTCCCTGGCCGCCTGTGTTGTCATATCAATAAATTTCGCCTGCTCCAAACTGAGACCCATTGAGAACAAAGTGAGAGGGTATCAATCTCTATCCCAGCGAGGAGGGTAGCCATAGGATGCAGGGACTGGAGCCAGTATCCCAGCGAGGAGGGTAGCCATAGGATTCAGAGACTGGAGCCAGTATCCCTGTAAGGATGGTAGACATAGGATGCAGGGACTGGAGCCAGTATCCCAGCGAAGAGGGTAGCCATAGGATGCAGGGACTGGAACCAGTATCCCCATGAGGAGGGTAGCCATAGGATGCAGGGACTGGAGCCTGTATCCCAGTGAGGAGGGTAATTATAGAATGCAGGGACTGGAGCCAGTATCCCAGTGAGGAGGGTAGCCATAAGATGCAGGGACTGTAGCCTGTATCCCTGTGAGGAGGGGTAGCCATAGGATGCAGGGACTGGAGCCAGTATCCTTGTGAGGAGGGTAGCCATAGGATGCAGGGACTGGAGCCAGTATCCCAGCAAAGAGAGTAGCCATATGGCACAGGGACTGGAGCCAGTATCCCAGTGAGGAGGGGTAGCCATAGAATACAGGGACAGAATCCAGTATCCTTGTGAGGAGGGTAGCCATAGGATGCAGGGACTGGAGCCAGTATCCTTATAAGGAGGGGTAGCCATAGGACACAGGGACTGGAGCCAGTATCCCAATAAGGAGGGTAGCCATAGGACACAGGGACTGGAGCCAGTATCCCTGTAATGAAGGGTAGCCATAGGATGCAAAGACTGTATCCCAGAGAGGAGGGTAGCCATAGGATGCAGGGACTGTATCCCAGTGAGGAGGGTAGCCATAGGATGCAGGGACTGTATCCCAGTGAGGGGGGTAGCCATAGGTTGCAGGGACTGGCGCCAGTATCCCAGTGAGGAGGGTAGCCATAGGACACAGGGACTAAGAACTGTATCCCAGTGAGGAGGGTAGCCATAGGACACAGGGACTGGAGCCAGTATCCCTGTGAGGTGGGTAGCCATAGGATGCAGGGACTGGAGCCAGTATCCTAATAAGGAGGGGTAGCCATAGGATGCAGGGACTGGAGCCTGTATCCAAGCGAGGAGGGTAGCCATAGGATGCAGGGACTGGAGCCTGTATCCCAGCGAGGAGGGTAGCCATAGGACGCAGGGACTGGAACCAGTATCCCAGCGAGGAGGTTAACCATAGGATGCAGGGACTGGAGCCTGTATCCCTGTGAGAGGGGTAGCCATAGGACGCAGGGACTGGAACCAGTATCCCAGCGAGGAGGTTAACCATAGGATGCAGGGACTGGAGCCTGTATCCCTGTGAGAGGGGTAGCCATAGGATGCAGGGACTGGAGCCAGTATCCCAATAAGGAGGGTAGCCATAGGACACAGGGACTGGAGCCAGTATCCATGTAAGGAGGGGTAGCCATAGGACACAGGGACTGGAGCCAGTATCCATGTAAGGAGGGGTAGCCATAGGACACAGGGACTGGAGCCTGTATTCTAATAAGGAGGGGTAGCCATATGACACAGGGACTGGAGCCTGTATCCCAGTGAGGAGGGTAGCCATAGGATGCAGGGACTGGAACCTATATCCCCGTAATGAAGGGTAGCCATAGGATGCAGGGACTGTATCCCAGAGAGGAGGGGTAGTCATATGATACAGGGACTGGATCCCGTATCCCTGTGAGGAGGGTAGCCATAGGACACAGGGATTGAGTACTGTATCCTAGTAAGGAGGGTAGCCATAGGATACAGGGACTGGAGCCAGTATCCCAGTGAGGAGGGGTAGCCATAGGATACAGGGACTGGAGCCAGTATCCCAGCGAGGAAGGGTAGCCATAGGATGCAGGGACTGGAGCCAGTATCCTAGTGAGGAGGGTATCCATAGGATGCAGGGACTGAGGCCTGTATCCCAGCGAGGAGGGGTAGCCATATGACACAGGCACTGGAGCCAGTATCCCTGTGAGGTGGGTAGCCATAGGACACAGGGACTGGAGCCAGTATCCCAATAAGGAGGGTAGCCATAGGACACAGGGACTGGAGCCAGTATCCCTGTAATGAAGGGTAGCCATAGGATGCAAAGACTGTATCCCAGAGAGGAGGGTAGCCATAGGATGCAGGGACTGTATCCCAGTGAGGAGGGTAGCCATAGGATGCAGGGACTGTATCCCAGTGAGGGGGGTAGCCATAGGTTGCAGGGACTGGCACCAGTATCCCAGTGAGGAGGGTAGCCATAGGACACAGGGACTAAGAACTGTATCCCAGTGAGGAGGGTAGCCATAGGACACAGGGACTGGAGCCAGTATCCCTGTGAGGTGGGTAGCCATAGGATGCAGGGACTGGAGCCAGTATCCTAATAAGGAGGGGTAGCCATAGGATGCAGGGACTGGAGCCTGTATCCAAGCGAGGAGGGTAGCCATAGGATGCAGGGACTGGAGCCTGTATCCCAGCGAGGAGGGTAGCCATAGGACGCAGGGACTGGAACCAGTATCCCAGCGAGGAGGTTAACCATAGGATGCAGGGACTGGAGCCTGTATCCCTGTGAGAGGGGTAGCCATAGGACGCAGGGACTGGAACCAGTATCCCAGCGAGGAGGTTAACCATAGGATGCAGGGACTGGAGCCTGTATCCCTGTGAGAGGGGTAGCCATAGGATGCAGGGACTGGAGCCAGTATCCCAATAAGGAGGGTAGCCATAGGACACAGGGACTGGAGCCAGTATCCATGTAAGGAGGGGTAGCCATAGGACACAGGGACTGGAGCCAGTATCCATGTAAGGAGGGGTAGCCATAGGACACAGGGACTGGAGCCTGTATTCTAATAAGGAGGGGTAGCCATATGACACAGGGACTGGAGCCTGTATCCCAGTGAGGAGGGTAGCCATAGGATGCAGGGACTGGAACCTATATCCCCGTAATGAAGGGTAGCCATAGGATGCAGGGACTGTATCCCAGAGAGGAGGGGTAGTCATATGATACAGGGACTGGATCCCGTATCCCTGTGAGGAGGGTAGCCATAGGACACAGGGACTAAGAACTGTATCCCAGTGAGGAGGGTAGCCATAGGACACAGGGATTGAGTACTGTATCCTAGTAAGGAGGGTAGCCATAGGATACAGGGACTGGAGCCAGTATCCCAGTGAGGAGGGGTAGCTATAGGATACAGGGACTGGAGCCAGTATCCCAGCGAGGAAGGGTAGCCATAGGATGCAGGGACTGGAGCCAGTATCCTAGTGAGGAGGGTATCCATAGGATGCAGGGACTGAGGCCTGTATCCCAGCGAGGAGGGGTAGCCATATGACACAGGCACTGGAGCCAGTATCCCTGTGAGGTGGGTAGCCATAGGATGCAGGGACTGAAGCCTGTATCCCTGTGAGGTGGGTAGCCATAGGATGCAGGGACTGAAGCCTGTATCCCTGTGAGGTGGGTAGCCATAGGATGCAGGGACTGAGGCCAGTATCCTAGTAAGGAGGGGTAGCCATAGGACACAGGGCCTGGAGCCAGTATCCCAGCAAGGAGAGTAGCCATATGACACAGGGACTGGAGCCAGTATCCCAGTGAGGAGGGGTAGCCATAGAATACAGGGACTGAATCCAGTATCCTTGTGAGGAGGGTAGCCATAGGATGCAGGGACTGGAGCCAGTATCCTTGTAAGGAGGGGTAGCCATAGGACACAGGGACTGGAGCCAGTATCCCAATAAGGAGGGTAGCCATAGGACACAGGGACTGGAGCCAGTATCCCTGTAATGAAGGGTAGCCATAGGATGCAGGGACTGTATCCCAGAGAGGAGGGTAGCCATAGGATGCAGGGACTGTATCCCAGAGAGGAGGGGTAGCCCTAGGACACAGGGCCTGGAGCCCGTCTAACCCCGACCCTGCTCCCTGCTATCTACAGGCTCCTTGTGTAACGGGCCCACATCAATGGTAGCCTTATCGGCGTGCAGTAATCGGTGGTGAGCGCGCGGCGCAGTGTGGGGATACCACGCGGGTACTTAGCGCGTCATTAGCTTAGCCCAGGTGTGATAAGGAGGGCCGCGGCTTTGATGTGCCACCTGTAATCAGGCTGCGGCAGGTGCGGCAGTGTTTACAGGTGTGTGATCATCCTGATCCGTACAGGTGTGATTAATGATATCCGCAACGGAAGTTCTTCACCACACACGGACGGTGCGCCCACACACCGCGCCCACCGCCGCTGAAGTGACTCCGTGCGACAAGGGAGGGAGTACTGGATTATAAATAGGTCGTCACTTTTAGAGTGTGTATAGCGGTGTGATTTATGTGTGTATGATGTAAACATGATGTGCTTAGTATATGTATATGACATAAACTTAATATGTGTTTAATATGTATATGACGTTAACATAATGTGTGTTTAATATGTGTATGATGTAAACATAATGTGTTTAATATGTGTATGATGTAAACACAATGTGTTTAATATGTGTATGATGTAAACATAAAGTATGCATAATTCATGTTTAATATGCATATGACGTCAACATAACATGTGTATAATGCTACTTACAATATAATTTATGTTGCATATTCTTAATGCGTGTGTAATATGTGTGCGCCACATTATGTCTGTATCTTGCTGTTTTGAGTTCGAAATATGCCACAAATTACCAAATTCACAGTATAAATATGAATATTCATAAATCACCAGGTGGTACCACTCCTAATTGGAGGTTATACCTTTAAAATGCCCTACCGCTCGGTTTATCTCCTTGAGAATCCACACGAGGGTTAACGATGTTCGGCGGTTTGACGTCTACGTTATAAATTTGTAACCAGTTCTGTTATCTGAGTGGTGCCTGTAACAGCCTAGACACCTCCCTGATAAGATACCATTGTGGAGAGTCAATAAGTTACGTGAGACTGATATACATTCTGTCTGAGGTGTCGATTGGAGTTCCCTCGGTGAATTTATGGGATTTACTTGTCGGCATGCTATTGATTGGGGGTTAATTTTCTTGTTAGAATTTTTTTTTTTTTTTGCTATTGACATTTTGTTTGACCATTTATAAGCTGTGAACAGAGATTTAATGTGTTAATTTAGACTTTTTTTCACACCCCAGGTATATTTCCCCATAGACTTAGCATTGGGAACTTGTATCCAACGCCCATTGAGTATTTAGAAACAATACTCAATGGGGGATTATGTTACGAAGGTCAGCTCATTAGTCAATGTGAGGGGTGAGATAAATTCAGAGTTTTATTCAAGTTTACAGTCAGAGCTCGATCCTATCTCGTTTGAATTGCTATGTAATTCATGTGGCTTCGCCTTGTGAATTACTAGTGATTCAATCTCAACGGGATATGTGCTGTGACCCTCGCTATGCTCACAGGGTGTTTGTCTGAGACGAATCCTGCTGAGATTCATGTACCTCACAGGGTGTTTGTCTGAGACAAATCCTGTTGAGATTCATGTACCTCACAGGGTGTTTGTCTGAGACAAATCCTGTTGAGATTCATGCACCTCACAGGGTGTGTGTTTGAGACAAATCCTGCTGAGACTTTGTACTGGAACCCAATCTCATCTCTGAATTTAGAGTTCCATTTCCCTGAGAAAAGTTCTCCCCTGCATCTGTCGGCAACAATGACCCCTAACAAGTTAAAGAATCACATAAGTGGAATTCACACGGTGGGATTCATCTTCCATACAGGATGTTTATCTGAGATAAATCCTGCTGGGATTCTGTATTTGAACACAATCTCTAGGTGGGACTCATGTAGCTCACAGGGTTCAAAATCTCCTGACATTCTTTTCTTTTTAGGAGTAAATGCCACCAACAATCGCAGGGGAAAAGGAGTCTCAGGGAAGTGGAACCCTACAATTTAGAAGAAATTGTGTTTGAGTACAGAATCTCAGCAGGAGTTGTCTCAGACAAACACCCTGTGAGGTAAATGAATCCCATCGTGTGAATCCCACTTTGTCTGAGACTAGGGAAAATTGTCAAGGACACCCGTCTTAGGTGCATTAGTCTCTACATGTGAATCCCGCTAAATGAGAATTGTCTGAGACTAGGAGACTTGGAGAGAGGTGTGAAGTGCACCAGTCTCAGGTACATTAGTCTCTTTGTCTGAATCCTGTTTAAACGATCGGAGCGCCCCCTGGCTTGCTACTTTCATCGTGATCACGTGACTACAATATGTCTCCGCTGCGCTTCTCCCGATTTATCGCCCTATAAATCCGCGGCACGATGTAGTCCCCCCGCCCGGCGGATTAATCTCTATATAAGCCGTGTGTTTTTTAATCCGCGAGATGGCGCTGTGACGGCCTGCTCACCGCCCGAATCCCTCCGCGGACACGGCCTAGCGAAGCGCCGTGCGGCCCCATTACCAAATTAAAGCTGTAGCAATGCGCGCGTAAAGCGGCCGAGACGGAGGGGGGCAGGGCGGGAGTGGCGCCTCTAGCGGCGGGCTCTCAGCGCCGCTCCTCACTGCGCATGCCCATGGGTGGGCGGGCGGCGCGGTTTTGAGTTAATTGGCCATAATCAATTAGTGCGCGCGGCGGCGGAGGGATCGTTTATCACGGCGGTGATAGGGCGGGCGAGTCAACCCGCCACCTGCCGGCCGATACTGGAAACCGGCTACTGTGTACGGCCCACTGTGAATACGCACTGCCCACTGTCACTGTGTACTGCCCACTGTCATTGTGTACTGCCCACTGTGTACTGCCCACTGTACTGCCCACTGTGTACTGCCCACTGTGTACTGCCCACTGTGTACTGCCCACTGTACTGCCCACTGTGTACTGCCCACTGTGTACTGCCCACTGTCACTGTGTACTGCCCACTGTCACTGTGTACTGCCCACTGTGTACTGCCCACTGTGTACTGCCCACTGTGTACTGCCCACTGTGTACTGCCCACTGTGTACTGCCCACTGTGTACTGCCCACTGTGTACTGCCCACTGTGTACTGCCCACTGTCACTGTGTACTGCCCACTGCCACTGTGTACTGCCCACTGTGTACTGCCCACTGTGTACTGCCCACTGTGTACTGCCCACTGTGTACTGCCCACTGTCACTGTGTACTGCCCACTGTCACTGTGTACTGCCCACTGTCACTGTGTACTGCCCACTGTGTACTGCCCACTGTGTACTGCCCACTGTGTACTGCCCAATGCCACTGTGTACTGCCCACTGTCACTGTGTACTGCCCACTGTCACTGTGCACTGCCCACTGTCACTCCTTATTCTTAGACTACACTTCTGCAATCAGTCCTCTCTTCTCACTCTCCATCACTCCCCAGTTTCATCCTTATCCTTACTCTATCTTTCCCTCCTTATTCTTACAGTACTCCCTCTCCCCCTTATCCTTACACTCACTCTCTCTTGTTTCCTACATCTAGTGCTCCCTCTTCCCCATATCTTTACTCTCACTCTCCCCCGTATCCTTATTCTCACTCTCCCCTGTATACTTACACTCACTCTCCTCCCACATCCTTACTCTTACTCTCCCTGATATCCTTATATTCACTTCCCCCCTGTATCCTTATTTTTACTCTCCTCACGTTTCCTTACACTCACTCCCCCCTATCCTTACACTCACTCTCCCCCCATATCCTTACTCTCACTCTCCCATGTATCCTTACTCTCATGCTCCTCCCTATCCTTACACTCACTCTCCCCCCACACCCTTACCCTCACTCTCCTCATCTTACTCTCACTCTCCCCTCATATCTTTATTATCACTCCTCCCTATTCCTTACCCTCACTCTCTCCCCGTTTCCTTACTGTCTCCTCCCATATCCTTACCCTCACTCTCCCCCCACATCCTCCCTCTCGCTCGTCCGGCGTTCTGTTCTAATCAGTCCGCCCTCTGGCGGCAAACAGACGCGCCGTCGTTTGCTGGTTGCCGGTCGACTCATCCACTTAGAGCCGTTCAGTCCATTGTCACGCTTCGCTTGCTATTTCCTCGCTTTTGTTAATTCGGCAAATTTGCGCGCGCGTCACAGTCAGATAATAACAGTGGCTCCCCCTCCTCGCTCCCTCCTTCCCCCCTCCCCCCTCCCTCGTTTCCCGCCACACACACACAAACACATACACACACTCCCCGAGCAGACGACACCGGAAGCGCGCCACTGCGCAGACTCGGCAAACTGCGCCTCGTTCTGGCGCGGCTGAAAGGTACATGGGTTGTCAATTTGAGGCGCATGCGTGGACGGGCCGGAGCTGCCGGCGCGCACCCGGTTCGCGCAGCTTTCGATTCATTTCGACCCGGCGCAAGTTTTGCCTGCGTCCCTCTCCCGGAAACTGCTAAAACAGAATTAGGGGCCTGGAAGGCACGGAACGCGCGGCGCCCGCAGGAAGGGATTTGTGAGCCCAGCGTCTCGGGCTAATTGGGCCCCGATCGAGCAAAGAAAGCGGCAGCCCAGTCTTTGACATTCAGTCGCCAATAACCCGCGACTAAAAAGAAAGAGCGAGCGACAAAGTTTACTGATTTCTTCAGCAAGACAGCGGCTCTAATTGCATCCTTCTGTTTTTTTATTCTCCCCCCTTCCAACTTTGAATTGGCAATTAGACATGGAGAGGCTACGCGATGTTACTGTATCGGTTTAGAAGTGAAAATAATCCACGATTAGGAAATTAGGCTTTTCTATTGTTTCATCAGTCGTGAATATTAAAAGGTTTAATCTCTGAAGTAGTTCGGTACTGGGAATGCCATCTATAACCCGGGCCCGTTCTAGGCATCAGAAAGCAATGACAACACGGAACATTATATTTAATGTCCTCTTAACCAAGACAAATGCGTGCGCAGCCCGCCTATAGAAGTACGCATGCGTGGTCATTAGAAACGCTGGTGGGCGTTTAAATCAGGAGTTCGGGTCGTAGAGGTAGCAGTAAAAGTGTGGTGTACAGCCTCCAGCCAGCCCGGGGGCTGTTCCTAATCCAAGCTCCCAGGATTTTCTCCATTTCCTCTCAGACTACACCTCCCTCTATTGGTATAAATCACAATGAATTAATCAAACATGCAGATAGTTATTCCCTGGGAGCTATATCCTTCTAGGAGCAGGACTTGGGAATATTGAAGTAACCCAAAACAACGTACTTCTTGAGAACACATTGGTGGTGTTTTTACTTTTTAGGAACTTGACCCCGCTGTGATGGCTGTCAAGGACAAATGAAGGTCATACCTCGCCCTGGCTTCCCGCTGCGTCATACTTACCGCGCGACGTTAATGACGTCAGGATGACGTAGTGCGCGTGCTCTGACGTAGCTTAGGGCGTCATTGACGCATGGAATGCTGGGTAGGGTGCGCTGGTTACGAGCGTGTGGATGTTTAACCCCGCCGCCATTTTGGCCTGACCTCAGACGCCCATTCCCGTCAATCAACACACGTCACTCGTGACGTCAGAGATTAGGCCACGCCCACAGCTCGTAGCGTCTCACACCTTGTTAATAGTTCTCCAACTATCACCGTGTAAGGCGTCACCATATACGGTCATATGAGATTATTAACATGTAAGGCGTCACCATATACGGTCATATGAGATTATTAACATGTAAGGCGTCCCCATATATGGTCATAGAGATTATTAACATGTAAGGCGCCACCATATATGGTCATATGAGATTATTAACATGTAAGGCGTCACCATATATGGTCATAGAGATTATTAACATGTAAGGCGTCACCATATACGGTCATATGAGATTATTGATAAGGGACTTCGGAATGCTCCAGTTTATCCAATCTGATAGGTAAATTAAGTCAATTGTCAATTGACCGATTGAAAGTACATGTACCTTGTTCATATTTCCTGATGAATAAATGATGAAAAAAGGCGAAGCTTGCAGGACATAGCTGATAAATGAAAACACTAAGAAGTTGCCCAGCTCCCCAGCAGCATGGTAACCACCTAGAGGCCTAATTCTTTGAAAATTGGGAGATTATAATTTTTCACATGCTAATATGGCGACTGGAGGTACCTCAGTACGCCCAGTCTCAGACTGGAGGTGCCTAGGTACGCCTAGTCTCAGACTGGAGGTACCTCGGTACGCCCAGTCTCAGACTGGAGGTGCCTCAGTACGCCCAGTCTGAGACTGGAGGTGCCTCGGTACGCCCAGTCTGAGACTGGAGGTGCCTCGGTACGCCCAGTCTGAGACTGGAGGTGCCTCGGTACGCCCAGTCTCAGACTGGAGGTGCCTCAGTACGCCCAGTCTGAGACTGGAGGTGCCTCGGTATGCCCAGTCTCAGACTGGAGGTGCCTCGGTACGCCCAGTCTCAGACTGGAGGTGCCTCGGTACGCCCAGTCTGAGACTGGAGGTGCCTCGGTACGCCCAGTCTGAGACTGGAGGTGCCTCGGTACGCCCAGTCTCAGACTGGAGGTGCCTCAGTACGCCCAGTCTCAGACTGGAGGTGCCTAGGTACGCCCAGTCTCAGACTGGAGGTGCCTCAGTACGCCCAGTCTCAGACTGGAGGTGCCTAGGTACGCCCAGTCTCAGACTGGAGGTGCCTCGGTACGCCCAGTCTCAGACTGGAGGTGCCTCGGTACGCCCAGTCTCAGACTGGAGGTGCCTAGGTACGCCCAGTCTCAGACTGGAGGTACCTAGGTACGACCAGTCTCAGACTGGAGGTACCTCAGTACGCCCAGTCTCAGACTGGAGGTGCCTCGGTACGCCCAGTCTCAGACTGGAGGTGCCTCGGTACGCCCAGTCTCAGACTGGAGGTGCCTCGGTACGCCCAGTCTCAGACTGGAGGTGCCTAGGTACGCCCAGTCTCAGACTGGAGGTACCTAGGTACGACCAGTCTCAGACTGGAGGTACCTCGGTATGCCCAGTCTCAGACTGGAGGTACCTAGGCACCTCCAGTCTCAGACTGGAGGTACCTAGGTACGCCCAGTCTCAGACTGGGTGTACCGGGTACGCCTAGTTAGAGCGTGCTCGCACGTAGCCTATAAAAGGTTAGAGTTCGGGTTTGCCTATAAAAGTCGCATACACTTTCAGCGTGCTGAGAAAAATCTTTCCCTTCACTATCTGCGAGCTATTCGCTGTGCTATAGGGAGCAGGGTGCCAGTGTCTGAGGGTCTGAGAGGCGTGCCCAACTAACCATGACCAATCACTCAAGACCAAAATACCTCAAGACCCACTGGTGTTTGATACGTTTGGATCCTATAGATAGACTCAGGTAGTTACAGAAATGGCAAGTTGACTGGGTGCAAGTGGTTACAGAAAACGATCCATAGACTGAATATAACCCGAACCTTTTAGTTGTTGTACATTCAAAATTGCACGCTCATTCATCAATGATGAACATCCTATTTGCGCCTAGTCTCAGACTGGAGGTACTTGTGAGCAAAACGCACAGTGTGAACTGCACCCTTCCCGCTAGTCTGTACAGGGGCGAGATAATTACAGAAAGCAACTCGTTTTGGTCAAAGTATTACTTTATTAGAGCGTGCTTGCACACGCTAAATACATCATCTAGAGGTTAGAGTCAGGGTTAGAGTCAGAGTTAGAGTGGTCACATTGAACTTTCAGTGTGTTTCCAGAAAACTATCCCTTTACTATCTGCATACTGTGATAGTGAGAACAGAGCAGGGAGCCAGTGTCACAGAGTCTTAGAGGTGTCCCCAGCTGACCATGACCAATCACTGAGGACCAAAATACCTCAACACCCACTTGTGCTTCATCTGTTTGGATCCTAGTTAGTCAGTTGCAGAAATAGCAAGTTGACTGGGTGCAAGTGGGTTAGAGAAAACTGTCCATAGACTTAATCCAAACCTTTTAATTGTTATTCATTTATAATTGCACGCTCATTCATCTATGATGAACATACTATTTGCTCCTAGTTTTTTTAAGCGCTTCGGACGCTAGTGTGCACACACATAGGAGAAAGGAATCACACTAAGCCGGAGCTGGATCATTATCGAACGGATTACTCTTTTTTATCACAAGGATATATCGGAAATATCACTACATTGGATCTGTGTCTATATTTTTGTCTCAAAGCTCCAAATTTTTTTAAGCGTCTCGAACGCTAGTCTGCACATACAAAGGAGAACGGAAACAGACTAGGCCGGAGCTGGATCATTATAGCCTGGATTTATTTGATTTTTACCCAGATTTATAGTCAAATTTCTGATTTTTTTCAAATGGATATTTACCGCTGCTGCTGTCGTCGCGAGCGCAGGTAGGTCGAACCTTTTGTTCCCTTCAGCAAGTATTCCATACATGAGACATTGTTTGTTTGAGGCAGTGGCGTATGACTGTAGACTAGAAACATTCTTGTGTCCGGAGATCTGTGTGACCAGATTAAGGGGTACTCCGGCGTGAATTAGTGTAGTACAAGTGGTTTTACGCACAGAATGATTTGTGATCTTTTTTCCCGGTTATTCCGGCCATTTGAGCGCTCTCTTTTAGAATCTTAGCTAACTCATTCCTTCCCATTGCCTGCCTGGTATACCAGGTTGGGTTGGTTGCACTGCGTTTGAAGTTAACCATTAGGTAGAAGGGACTGGTGGGCGAGTTCATATCAGCTGGGCATCTTCTTTTATATTTGTTAAATAGTTTTATTGGGCATCTCTTCGGGTTTTTTTGTTTCGCCACATTTTTGGCAAAAAAGCACGACTAGATTTATTTTCTCCCTGCTGTGTCTTGCTTGTGCGTTCATAAAATACAATTGTTTCTTCCCCTCCTGTCTCGCGATGTTCTTCTAAGACGCCCCACATAAGTTGTCTAGACTCGTGTTGTCTTCTCATCCCGAAACATTTGGTTATCAGGTACCAGAGGCTATTACGGAGTCCCTTTGGGGTGGAGGGGTCGAAAGCTGAACTCTCCCATAACAAGTCTTCTTCCTCGGAAGTTAATGGTCTCGCACTGTTAGAAAATACAATAAATAAGATAGGTTTTAGAATTTTGATATGGGTCAACTTTATTTGGCACATATGGATGATCTTATTGTTAAACGATGACTCTTGTACGATGTACAGAAAAGGGGTCTCTATGTACGATCCTGGGGCCCGTTTAATGATCTAGGCCTGTAAGGCCACTCAAAAAAAACTAGTTTTTCATTACCAAGCCATGAAAAATATGACGAGGGCGCTTTTTTAAATTTTGCTATATCATAGATGGCTTTTGAAGTGTCATAAAATGGGCTTCAGACATACAGTAAAACCCCGCATAAGCGGACACCCTCCGATCCGGGCCAAAGTGTCCTCTTACGCAGGTTCCAGATTTTTATTGGCTATACATTTAATGCATCCTTGACATCAGGAGCTTTAATTTGATACTAAATACACATACCATTCATAATTTCTATTAAGGTTCATCTATTTAAAAAAAAACAACAACTTCTAAAATTGTTTTTTTTTTCTGATGCGCGCGGTGATGAGAAACAAGTTTTTTTTTGAGTGCCCTAAATGAAGACCCTTTTCTGTACCTTTTACAAGGCTTATCATTGAATAATATTCAAGTTTATTCACTAAAACAGTCTTAGCTGTCCATAAGGTCGTCCATAAGTGTTGAATAAAGTTGACCCACATCATCCCTGGGTCTCTATGGCAGACAGAATTGAGTCTCCATGTACGATGTACGATCCTAGATTATTAAACTGGCCCCAGATTATCAAACGGGCCTCTGCATTATTAAACTGGCCCCTGGTTTCTGGCCCGGTAGCGATTAGTGATAATACAGCTACCTACACGACGTCCTATCACTGCTCGTTTAAAAGATACACTCGCTGCAGACGCCGCTCAAACAAATCTCACAGCGTCCCTCGGTTATAAATCACGTGATCTGTGTGCCGCTTGTTCCCGGCGCGCATCATAAATAAACACCATATCAGTCGCTCGTGACCGGCCAGTTTAATTTACAAGTCACAAATCTCGCCAGTCAGCAGCGCGCTCTTTGTTTCCTGATCCCCCATCAGCTCCTCACGTGACCTGCGATCAGCCAATGGCGTGCGGCGTTACAGGGACACTTCAGGGGAGGCGATTATAATATGGCGGCGGGCGCGGGCGGAGCGATCAGATCCCGACGAGCGACAGACGACATCGCCCGGGCGTTCCGAGACGCGCGCGCTCACTCTCGCGAGACTGGACGAGATTTTGAGTGGAAGCAGACGATTTTTGTCCACAGCGTGTTTCGCGCGCATACAGCGAGGATCAGAACACAACACAGCACAGCGCGAGGTCTTATAATACACAAGCAGAGGATCACCGGGGTCATTGAGTGCACGTTGGAAAAAAAGGGCGGGAATTTGTGTCAATTGTCGTCTGGCTTTCACCCAGGAGCGGACGCGCGGTATCCACTGCGTCCCCCCTGCGTTCCAGGGTCTGACAACACAACCCGCGTCAGGCGTGACGTCATACGTGACGTCACGAACCCAGGATAGAGGGCAGCAGATCCAAAACGCACAGCTACATCATTACCAGGTGTGAGGTCCGCGTATCAACATCCATACCACACCAGAGGTTGATATACACCCCACCCCACGTACAGGAGATCCGTATTCCCCGGGAGGACTGATATAGTCACCGTATAACCCCGGACGTTGTGAGAATATCGCATTTATTTATTTATTTATTTATTCACCGATACAGATTGGTTGTATCTGTGTTGTTGGTGTAGATCAGTGACTGTGGATAAGAGACATGCCCGGTCGATAGGTGAGTGCGTCTCCCAGCGGAGGCCAGTCACCACGTGGGGATACGTCTACTTGAGATCTGTTTGGAGTTTTTTTTTATTGGAGGACTATCCTTGTTGTCTTTCTCACAGCTTACTCTGTGTGTACAACGCTTCATGAATGAAGCCGGACTTGGAGGCGGGAAATCCAGTTTGTATCGTGGACATACGCCCCAGGAGATTATAGACTTTACTGTGTATTGCTGTGGCTTTCAGACATTATTTCCAGGACACAGAGGTATAGATTTATTTATCATTAGGAGTGTGTCGTAAGAGACTGTTGCGGATATCATGGAAGGATCCAAATCGTTCAGTATAGACGCTCTGTTAGGACGGGACCGGGCCCCGGTGAAGCCCCGCCCGGCCGCCGGCTCCAGCCCGCCGTCCCCGGCATCGCCACCACACGGGCTGCACCTCCTACACCACCACCATCACCACCTACAGCAACACCCCCACCACCCGCCGCCGCCCGCCGCCGCCCGCCGCTCCCCGCCCGGGTCCCCGCCGCCCGGCCTCCCGTCCTCCCCGGTCCGCAAGTCGCCGCCTCCCGGCTCCCTCAGCCCGGCCTCCCTGGACGAATCCCTGTCCCCCGGACGGAGCGTGGACCTGGACAGCCCCGTGTCGGGCGGGGGGCGCCTGCCGGACTCCCTCCCCGGCAGCCCGCCGAGTATGACCGGGCCGCACGGGCGTGGGTCGCCGGGGGCGGGTGCGGCACGGGCCGGGATGCTCTCCGGCGGCGGTCCCCCGCACCCGCCGCCGCCGCCGCCGCACCCGCACTCGCTGCTGCACACGGGGCTGTTCCCGGGCGGCCACCCGGTGTACGCGGCGGCGGCGGCGTACAACGGGCACGCGCTCGGCCAGGTCGGCTACCCCGTGCCCATGCTGAACGGGTCGGCTTTCCACCTGCCGCCCGACCACGCGCTGAAAGCGGCGCAGCTCGCGGGAGTGCACGTCGACTGGTTCGCACGGGCGGGAATGCTCGTGCCCCGCCCGCTCGACTACACGGGTAAGTGGAGGTCTTCATCTCTTCTCTCCAATTTTAAAAAAAAAATAATTTTATTTTAGCAATTTTTATTAAGGGAATATTGTGTGTAGAATCACTGAATTTCGCAATACAGCCGTTCTTCCACTCAGGCCCTAGCCACCTCCTCCTCATTCTGATACCGGGGACACACCAAGCGAGAAACCCAGTGATTTTCCAGAATCGCCAACACAAAATGACATCTATGTGAGCTATTATTTCATATTTCACCTGATTATTGCGTCGGAGATGCTAAATTATCGGTGGGAGATATTTATGTGAAATATCACTATGAAATGATATCTCACATAAATCCTATTTTGTATTGGCGATTCCAGATATCGCCGCCTTGACTCGCTTGGTGTGTCCCTGACATAATGGCGGGTGTTAAGCCGAATGGGCAGTTGGTATCATTTTTGTGTGTCTTTGGTATAACCCGACCGGGGTTTGAACCCACGACCTCCCATGCTCGAGGTGAACACCCCTAACATTTAGCCACCAAGCTTTGTAGTTTCTGTGTGTTGCGTGTTCCATGTCTTTCATGTCGTAAACAGAAGGATCGGAGACTATCCACAGGATGCTCAATCACAGAAATAATATTTAGTGATGGTTGTTTGAGGAAAATAGTATCTGAAATTTATTATACAAAATAGCGTGTATGTGAGATATTATTTCATAGTAGGTTAATATCTCCCACAGATGACTTAGTATTTCGGAAGCAATAATCATGTGAAATATAAAAATAATAGCTCGCACACAGTGTCTCTCTGTGGACCCTCTAAAGTGGGATTCACACAAGGAGATTCATGTTTCTCATAGGGTGTTTTTCTGACACAAATCCTGCTGAGATTCTGTACTGGGACAAACACAATCTCCTTGTCTAAATTGTAGGGCTCCATTTCCCTGAGACATGTTTTTTCTGCTGTAATTGTTAGCGACATTTACCCCTAGAAAGGAACAGAATCCGATGAGATTTTGAACTATATGGGGTACATGAATCTCACCATAAGAAACGGCAGAGATTTCCGGAATCATCAACAGAAAACGGCGTGTATGTGAGCTATTATGTGAGCTATTATTTCATGGGAATACCTCCCCCAGATTATTTAACATCTAAAGTGGAATTCACACGGTGGGATTCATGTTCCTCATAAGGCTAAAAAACTCAGGAGATTCTGTTTGTTTCTAGGGGTTTCACCAACAGTTGTAGGGTGGAAATATGTCTCACTGAAATGGAACCCTACAATTCAGACGAAGAAATTGCGTTTGGCTACAGAATCCCAGCAGGATTTGTCTGTGATGTACATGAATCCGGTCGTATGAACCCCGCTTTAGAAGCAATAATCAGGCGAAATATGAAATAATAGCACACATACACACCACATAATGGCTTGTATGTGCGATATCATTTCATGGAAATATTTCCTACTGATAATTTAGGATCTCAGAAGAAACAATCAGGTGAAATATGAAAAATAATAGCTCGCATACACACCATTTTGTGTTGGCGATTCCGAAAATTGCTGCGTTTTTTGCTTGGTGTGTCCCCGGATTAACATTAACTGTCCTAGCGCCATTTTAAATACTATTTTTCTTAAATAACTATCAATAGATACTATTTCTGTGAACGAGTTATATGTTCCCAGTCCTTCTGTGTATGTACGTTCCCAGTGTGACGCCCTTTCTGTTTACATATAGTTCAATTTTGTGATTTAAAAAAATATATATTCCTCTGATGATGAATAATTCTTCAATTAATACAATTTCCTTGAACCAATCGTCTATACCAACCCTCACTTTCTCCATATGCCTCCCTCTAGTTGCATAAACACCATCAACTTGGTGTTATTTTCTGTTCTTCATATGGACACCGGAACCTATTCCTATCCTTAACTTTGATATCTGAATCTAATCTGCACATGTCAACATAACCAGGGTTTTATCGTTCTCTCTCCGTGTACATTGTATATGTTTATAATTCTATTAACACTGAGCTTTTTCCAACAAAAACATATCCGTTTCATAAATGTGAACGCAGTGCTTTGATACTATATGGCTTTGACATAGTCTCATTTATTATTTACCTATGCTGGTAAGTCACACAGACACCAATCTCTGTTACGGGATAGGTATTATTGTCATACTGCACAGTATGCTGGTATGGGGATAAAATCACAGATACGCAATTAATGCAAGCGTGTATAGCAATATATGGAATGATTAATAACACAAAGAAAAGAAATATCACCATAAAAATACACATGCAATTTTAGTAAAATATGATCAAAACATATTAAGCAAATAAAATTATCAAATATATTCTATGTTTCTTTTTGTAAGAAATTAAACATACATACTTGACACAGTAACCAGTCATAATCATACTTTTGTTTAAAATATCAATATTTATTTAAATTTAGAGGTATGTAATAAAAATAAATTTTAATCACATTTTTTTTACTTTTGGTAAAAATATTAAACTCGCTCTACGATCTCATTTGATATTTTTATCGAAAGAAACACGGTATGAGGGGACGTTCAAACAAGGTCAACATGTTTTACTATTTTACTCACCATCCCGTTACTGTAAAATAACATATGTTTTTTGTCACAGTTTTCACATGTTTGTACCCCCATGCAATTATTGGGCCTTGAATTTAGACCCATCTGGTGTCCCTAAATCATTTCACATATATATTTTGTCCCATAACTGGGAAATGGACCCTATTTGCAATGGAATCTATTTTCGGATATTTTCAGAATATATAAAACAATTTCACATGTTGTTATAGTTATTGTTAGGGTTGTCTTATGAATTGGGTCTACGTTGTTTTGGGATAGTGGCGATGAACATGTGGATTCTCCAGGTTGCACGATTTCAAATAGCTACAGGAAAGGAGCAGAGCAAAATCCTGACATAACTGATCGCATATTATCATAATAGGGTGATGTTTTGAGCGATTTATGATTTTGAGGGGTTATTTAAGGTTCTACGGAAGATTTTCTTGTATTATCTCACTCCTGGTATTTTCCCCCCATTTAACATTCGGAACTTGTACTAAATGCCCAAGGACTATTTTGAAAAAAAAAATATCAATGGTGGATTATGTCACAATGTTAGCCCATTAGTCAATGTGAAGGGTGAGATAGATTCAGAAACCTATTCAAGTTTACGGTGAGAGCTCGATCCCATCTCGTTTGAATCGCTTCGTAATTCACGTGGCTTAGCTTTGTGAATTACTAAGCGATTCAAGCTCGATAGGATACGAGTTTAGCCTTTCGAAGATGGTTTGTTTGTTACCAATAATATCTGAATTTCTTGACTGTTTCTTTGAAATATTTCCTTCTGTTTGGGTTGCGAGGGCAAGATAACATTCCATTTCCTGTATGCTATAGAGACCCAGGGACGATGTGGGTCAACTTAACTAAACACTTATGGATGTCAAAGACCGTATTAGCGAACAAACTTAGATATTACCAAATGATAACCCTTGTACAAGGTACAGAAAAGAGTTTTCATGTACGATCCTAGATTATTAAACGGGCCCCGGTCGTGACACCAATATCAGCATTTAAGGCTCGTTTTAGGCGGGTCATACTAAAAAGTAGGCCTAATATCTACCCCGCATATTCCCTATTAGTTCCATTCTAAACACTGCATCACCTGCCTTTTCATGTTCATAAAAGTAATATTATGTTTGGCATCTGAACAATAACATCTCGTTGTACTGTATAATAATTGCACGAACCATCCCAATATCGGACATCGTATGTTTTATTGACTCTGAATCGACGTTGGTGCCAGTAGAAATACCACTATTAATAGTGCAAGATTCATCCAAAATATAATAGCTGAAAAAACACATAAATTTTTCATCCTCTATGAAGACAGGAGCACAAAAATATTCCCCAAATATGAAAGGTATTTTTTTCTTGTTCTGGAGGAAATATGTGAATACATCTTTATGATGGTGCCGTATCGTGATACATGATAGGGTGATATCAGTTTGAATTGATACACTGTATATATGCATGATGACTCGAAGACTCTATACATTTCCTACTGTTCAAAACCTCAAGAGGTTTTGAAGTATACATACATTTATATGTTTCCATTTCTTTGTTTCATAGGTCTATATGATGAATATGGTAAATAAGATTTCAGTTCTATTTCTTGTCTCTTAGGACATCCATTTCATAGCATTTCATAAATGGTGGTTGAAGAAAATGATGAATTTTGTTAGCCTGTAACATTCCTTACCCATAGATGACTTTTTTTCTCAATATATCATTTTTCATAGTGTGTGTCCTAAAATATTGTCAATGGCTAATCTGAACACTGTACTACTCTCCTCAAGGTGAGAGATTTATATAGAACTGAATCGAGAATCGTATAAATGAACAATACTCCATGAGTCTTGATACACTGCAATCGCCATCGAGGCAAAGCCGAGTGATGATTACGGTGCATCCAAATGAGTGGAATATTGTTTATTATATGATTCAAGTGTGGTTCTGGATTGATCTCACCCCTTTCATGGACATTAGAATAGCATCGCAATATCAGGATAATTTAAATTACTTCGCAAATCCAGTCAGGAACGTAAAAATCTCCATTTTGATGTCTTGTCTGCTCTCTGAAATCCTGGCCGCTGATTGACCAGTCGATTATGACATCATCTCGCATCACTCTGCCACAACCATGGCGTAGTATTGTCACTTTATATGGGTGAGCGTTGTGAATAATTCTATTCCTATCGCTAAAACTTGTACCAGGGGTGAGATAAAGATACTGACCATTTCATTATATTATCATATAACACTAGCACGATAAGTATTAAAGTATAACTATAGGATCAAAATTACATGCAGTTATACTAGCCACTCATTTTTTTCATGTAATTCTCCTTTGAAAATAATCCATGAATATTCTGAATTACATTTTTCCTTCATAAACATTCATAATTCGAAATTTTTATAATTTCTGATGATTTCAGTGGTAGATACTGGATATGTAGAATACATTGGACATTGTTTTGTATCAGAAGACTACACTATCACATACTCACCCGAGTGCACTTACCAACGTTACAACATCAAGTGGCAATTTGATAACAGAAATCATTAAAGAGTGTGGGTGAGGTCTTTGGACTGGATATCGACTCGGTCGGGGGGATGGGTGTATTACTGCCCTCACTGCCCCCGACTGTCCCCACCTGCCCCTCACTACCCCCCACTGCCCCCTACTGCCCCGACTGTCCTCCACTGCCCCCTGCTGCCCCCTGCTGCCCCCCACTACCCCCGGCTGCCCCTGACGGCCCCCGACTGCCCCTACTGCCCCCTCTGCCCCCAATTGACCCACTTCCCCGACTTCCCCGACTTCCCCGACTTCCCCGACTTCCCCGACTGCCCCCCCCCCCCCCCGGCTGCCCCCTCACTGCCCCCTGCTGCCCCGACTGCCCCCCATTGCCCCTTACTGCCCCCCACTGCCCCCACTGCGCCCACTGCCCGCACTGGCCCCTCACTGCCCCCACTGCCCCCTACTGCCCTCACTGCCCCCTCACTGCCCCCTGCTGCCCTCAGGGTGTGCCCGTCGGAGAAAAACCTCCACCTTGACTTCAAACACTCGCAGGACGACCGACAGAGATAAGGTGGGAGTTGGATGTTTGCTGTGGTTTGTTTGATGTCATTTGATGTCCGTAAACCGGAGCATCTAGGTGCGGATTAGATCCAATGAGAGCTTACTGAGGTAAGCATGTCTCAGATCTGTGGTACATACCACCGCTACTGTGTGCTGGTAACACGCTCAGTGCAGTTAGGTCACGGAGATATCAGGATTCATGTACTCTATCAGAGACATTAATCACATTCTTGTGTGAAGTTTGTGTGAAACGCATGCCTCTATATTTCATGATGCAAGTAAAAACATCAAAATATTTCGAACTGATAGAGGGTAGTTTAAGCCCACTAGATTCAGGTCAAATATAGACTGTAGAACCGTCCCAAGGTGGTATTAACACTACGTAAGGAGGTCAGGGTGAAGGTCGTGGTTTGCTCTGAATGCAGTCACTGGCTGCTGGGTCTAATATATTCCTTATATGGCAGTGAAGGCAGAGGGACAACTCCGTCATAAACCACCCATCACTCAGTCTACCACCGGTTTGTGTTTCGATGTGGTTTTAACTCAGTGTTGGGTATAACTAAACCGTCTTAAACCACTCATCACTCAGTCTCACACTGGTCTTTGTTTTGATGTGGTTTTAACTCAGTGTGGGGTATAACTAAATCGTCGTAAACCACCCATCAGTCAGTCTAACACTGGTCTTTGTTTTGATGTGGTAATGTCACAGTGTCGAGTATAAATAAATCGTCGTAAACCACTTATGTCTCACACTGGTCTCTGTTTTTATGGTGTAATCATCACTCAGTCTAACACTGGTTTCTGTTACCGGTCTGTGTTTTGATGTGGTCATGGCGCTAAACGGCATGGTTAACGGGTGAACCCCCCTCACCCCCCCTCACCCCCCTCACACCCCTCCGCCTTGTTGACAGTGCGGTAAACTACTTACCCCATCCTCCACTCTTTTCAGACCTAATGTAGCTGGCTAAGTGGCAGGCACCCACTGATATTTATCCACTTATCCTTTAATCATCCGCTCACTCTGACAGACCTGCCGAGGCCTGTGGGGGGACGGAGGAGGGTGGAGGAGGGGGTGGGGGAGGCAGGTGGGGTGTTGTTTTACCCCTCACAGCACGGCTGGGGGTGGTTAGATTGGATGAGAAGGGTTGTGTGGTAGAGATGCGCATTTGTTTGTTAGAGGAATGTAGAAGGAGGGTTTGTAAAGTGGGAGTGAAAGGTTTGTAGGCTGAGGTGTGGGTGAATTAGGGGTGCAGATGGGCCAGGGTTGTGGAGTGGGTGAGGGGCGGACTGGTGGGGTGGGGGGTGGGGGTAAGATGAGCTCTGGTGGGGTGGGAAGGGGCGAACAATGTGGGGTTGTCGTCTGCAGGTTGGCAGAGATGGGGTTCGTTGCTCCTAGAAATTAGGGAAAAGCGGTACTCCGGTAATATCGATCATGTTGTATTGTTATTTTCACGTTGTATCGCTACTTTTTACAACACCCTATTTTCAGTGACATAGGTGAAAGGTTCATTAGATTTTTAATTCAATATAGATGGTGACATAGGTGATCGGGAAAGAATCTAGAGCACCAATTTCAACCTCGGGTCGCTATTCTGCGATCCGCAAAACATGGAACAACACCTCCCTTGTAGAATATGCATGGCTCTCACCACTGGCAATTTTGTTCCATGAGCTTACCATTGGGAACTCATTCTCCATTCTCCTACGAGTATTGCGGTCCGTTCTCCATGGTCTATATCCTGTGCAACATCCATTCTTCTAGTGTGCACATGGTTGAGATAAATACAGAAAGCAACTCGTTTTGGTCAAAGATGTCATTCTCCAACTGGTTTGAATGCTACATGATATTCACTTGGCTGTCGCCTCGTTCATATCACTCGCATCAAACTTGTCAAGAATGATGACTTTGACCAAAACTTGTTGGTTTCTTCATATCATTTTACTGTTTCGATTGCGAAACATCATGCGATCAGTGCATGTGAAGATTCTGACTGTGTGTGTATTGTGTGTGTATTGTGTGTGTGTTGTGTGTGTGAGTATGCGTGTGTGTATGAGTGTGTGTGAGTGATGGGTGGTGTCTCAGTGTGGGGTAGCAGGGGCTCTAAACTAGCCCACAGAAAGCACGGCTTGTTTTCACATTGTCCTCCCCCAGAACGAGGCTAATGAGACGCGGCGCGGTGCATGACGGGTAGGGCGTGAGCACGGGTAGCGGCCCCGTTGTGCCCGTCGCCCGCCATGTGGCGCTGCGAGCCGTCAAAGCTGGCCGATTGGCCTCATCACCCCTTTCCGGCGGTGTCACAATGCGCCCAGTCAATGAGGCCGTGCCGCGCGTAGGAATACTAATCACCGCTGAGCGTCTCTCTGTAGTCCGTCGGGACCGGGCCCTTTCACTAATTGTGTGCCGCCGCCTCATGATTAAATTCCACCTTCTGCGCAGTCAATAGAGCGGAACTAATCCGCTAAATCGCCGATAAAATCATGAAAATTCGGCGCAAATTGCAATTACCACCCGCTGTTTAATTATCAAATGGAGGGGTCTACAAACACCGCGCATGTCGCGCCTAAACGGCCAGTAATCGTCGCCCGCCGACTTAATTAGGCTTAATTAGATGTGCTCGTTTGCTGCTCACTTAATTAATCTCCTCCGAGACGCTGCCCATCGACTGCGCATGCGTTGTTTGCGCGCGCGCACGTCAAACAGAACGCAGCGTTCATTTCAGCGGACTACTTAGTCACGCGGCATAATGTCCGCCCGACAAATCCTCCGCGCGCCGCCGCCATATTGCTCCTTCCGGACGCCACGTGACCACTTCCGGCGACGCGCGCTGGTCACGTGACCGGGAGAGGTGTCGTGCGTCCGAACGCCGCTAGGAGGCGCAACAGTTTGCGATAAGATTCAACGAGCGGCGCGTGGCGGAAAAATGGAGAAATGTCGTCTGGTAAATGAGGAAACCGGATATCCGGTGACAGGTGCATGGAGAGTGGAGAGTGGAGAGTGAGATAACCTCCCTCTACCTGTCCGCCTGCCTCCCGCCCCTATTCTTCCTCAATCACACCCACTTTCTGATTGGTTCCTCAAGCTCCTTAACACTCTGTTTTATCGGAAGGAATATCACACTGCGAAGCTTGATTACTTGATCTCTGCTGATATTGAGTGTTGCAGTGTGATCAGATAAGGGAAAACTAGTCTGACAGTCACCCTTGAACGACCAGGAAAACACCACTTAGTCATCTCCTATTGATAGTGTGTCAAAGGCAAAGTGAATTTCTAAATGTTGAACAGTAGAAAGCCCGGAGCAGGGGTTACTTTGATTGTACTACTCACCCCAGGGTGTCTAACCCAATCAGTAAAATAGGCCTATGCATATTTGCTCAATTTATATAGGAAATGTACTAGAAACTAATTCATTTTTAATTTTTGTTTTCAAAAACAAGGACGGTGACCTATGATTCTTAGAAGTTAAATGTATAATACTATACATGGACAATATTCTCTGAAAATCTGAAGGAAATGACATGGGTTTTAATATGTGAAAAAAAACACCTTTTTGAATTTTTATATCTTCTCTGATATTATCAAAATTTGTATCTCTACATAAAACAATCAGCATGGCGACCCCTATTTCTTTAAACTTGCCATGCGATCTATCCCACTTGGAGATCATGTTCAAATTTCAGGAAATTGACGTAGGTTTTACTTTTTCAAGCTAAATTGTCCGATATGCCTTTAAATCATTTTACAACCTGTTCTTAACTCAACATATATTCTACCTATTCACGGCTATCGCTCAGGATAAAACGAAAGCTAGATCTCACTTCTAACCAGTAACCTCATACTATCTAAGTGTTCTACGTTTTTTAGATCTTAGTAAGAATTCTGCCCGTGATTTGACATTCAAACACTCCGTTTCTAACCTACCTTTCTCCATAACTACCTCAGTTAACCCTAACCCACCTCCAGTCAAACCACACAGGCTCATTATTCTAATGGATGCCTTGGTGTGCGAGACTTTTTAAAAAATTTTATGTTACTCACGTTTCCCGGAGCTTATTAACAAACAATTTGAGACAGTTATTGGGCGATTAAACAATGATTTCTGTTTGATATCGCCGACATCGGCCACGGCGGAGGCAGCATGATGAGTGGCAGGAAACCTGAGACCAGGCCCCGTTCTCAAATCTCAGTCTGTAATTAGTATGTAGGATGTGCGCGGCTACAGCCACTTCATTCTGTTAATTAATTTGGTTCAATAATTTAAAAAAAGTTTATATTTGGATATTTAGATAGTCTAGTGATAGTTGGTAGGGTTATATAGAACTGCATCGAGGTTCGTATAAATAAACAATACCCCACGAGTTTGGATGCGCCGCAATCGTCATCGAGGTGAAGCCGAGTGTTGATTATGATGCATCCAAACGAGTGGAGTAATGTTACTTTACAATTCGAGTGCTGGATTTATCTCACCCCTTTCATTGTTAGGGACGTTTAAATCTCTCGTCTTGTCTCCTCTCCTGGCCGCTGATTGGTCAATTGCCTATGACGTCATTTCTTATTCACTATACGCCACGACCATGGCATAGTTTTGTCACTTTACCTGTGTAATCGTTGAGTATTTTTTATTTAACGTCTTTCCCCTGGATAAACTCGTACCAAGGGTTCGGTATATGTGCGGTGTCTGAGATATGAATATAACGAGACGATACCCCTAGTGGCAGTCCCCCTGGCGGGCAGTGGGGTAACTAGACCAGACAGTCACGTGACCGGCCAGCTGCGTCTGTTGACATGCGCACTGATTACGAGACGCTGAGTGTTGACGGTCACCAGAACGAGGCACGCGTTTCGTCACGCCCTCTAGCGGGGAGGAGGGGGAGGTGAGGGGGGGGGGGGAGGGTAAAAGCGTTACACTCGAGTGGCGGGCGTGCTGTGGCTGCGCGGTGTGTGTGTGTGTGTTGTGGTGGGGGGGGGGGGGTGGGGGGGGGGGGGGAGGGGGGTGAGTAGGGGTACTGTGTAGTTTGGCAACCAAACCCCATCTACGATATAGAGGTTGTTCGGGTTAAATCCCACACAAAATCACTTCACAGCCTGACATTGTATGGTACAAGCTAACAAAATAAAGGTCCGCCAAATTTTGTGAAGTTTGTGATGAATAATAATAAAAAAACACAAAAAAAACAAAACAAACCCAAATACTTTTGTTCTATGTATACTATAAAAGCAGACATACTTAATATGAAATATTCATAGCTAACAAATTGATACAGAAACCAAGATTTATGTTCATTATATCTTGAAAACAAAATTACACAGGATAGGAAATAACAAAATGGTAGATTGGCTTCGAGGTTATGACATAACACACTCTCTAACCAGTACGAAAGATGTGGTAGGAGAGTAACAAACAGGTCCCGCTACTGGGTCAAGGCGGCCGCTTATGTAACCCGACCAGAGCTAACTTTGTGTAGCTCTGGTTGCCAGTGTATGATGTGTGTGTGTGTGTTGGGGGGGGGGGGGGGGACGCCGCACGGTCTCTGTACCCCTCGGTGTGCCGGGTGTGGGGGCTCTGGGTGGGGGATTACGGGTAGGGGGTGGTAAGTGTGTGGGGTGTGGGGGCTCTGGGTGGGGGATTACGGGTAGGGTGGTAATTAATCCCGTTTTCCCTTGTCAACACCCCCCTCAGCCCCTCCGCGTGTGATGAATGGAGGGGTGGCAGCCTCTTGTATTATTCTTCACGTTGATAATCATCTGAGTGAATATGAATATAATGAGACGATACGCCAGGGCCATGTCTCCCGCCCCCCCCCCCCCCCCGCAGCACTTAAAGGCATATCCTACAGCTCACAGTGGCGCCACCTGGGGATTTTTATACATTGTTTGATTATCGGGTTTCCTTGGGATTCATCCTATTTCTAAATGAGTAAATATAACGTTGTGTCCATTTCATCTAATCGTAATAGGTAAATTAAGTCAATTCACATGTGATTGATTTATATGTGAAACGTACTGAAAATATTATTTTCTTCAAATCTCTCAAAACTAAGGATGGTCACCTATGAACTTTGAAACTTAAATGTATAGTACTATACAATTACTATATTCTCTGAAATCTTTAGGAAAATGACATGGGTTTTACTATTTGAAAAGAAATGTCTATAATTTCTATTAGGTCCGGCGTCCACCTACTACGATGTGGCTCCGATTAAAATCATGTTATCGGGGCAGTTGACCACGTTTTTGTGATTATGCACCGATAAAAACCCCAAACAATGCGTGGTGGATTGGCATGTCTAGACAGATGTCTGCGACTTTGGACCTTCCCGATATGTCTTCGATATTTGCTTCCTGTATCGGTGCCATATCGGTATGGCGTGATTTTAATATTTGATCTGGAGGTGTATCGTAGACCATATCGGAGGCATTTCGTAGTGGGTGGACGCCGGGCCTTACTCCTCACCTCTCCTTTATGCTCCCTCTCTTCTAGACCTTCCCCTGGCCCTTCCCCCTCACTGTACCCCGGTAGCCCCTCATCCCCATCTCCTCCCGTAGGCCTGGAACATTCCTTCAGTCCCTGCATGCTATGGCTGCCCTCCTCACTTGGATACTGGCTCCAGTCCCTGCATGCTATGGCTGCCCTCCTCACTGGGATACTGGCTCCAGTCCATGCATCCTATGGCTACCCTCCTCGCTGGGATACTGGCTCCAGTCCCTGCATCCTATGGCTACCCCTCCTCACAGGGATACAGGCTCCAGTCCCTGCATGCTATGGCTGCCCTCCTCACTGGGATACTGGCTCAAGTCCCTGCATCCTATGTCTACCCTCCTCACTGGGATACAGGCTCCAGTCCCTGCATCCTATGTCTACCCTCCTCGCTGGGATACAGGGACTGGCACAATCGATAATGGTGTTGGATTTCTGGCGCTGTTTAGCTCCAGCATTCCCAAAACAATCCATACAGTTATCCTGGCTACTGGTCAGGATATCTGCTGGGAGATTGATACCCTTTCACTTTGATCTCAATCAGGTCACAGTCAGGAATAGGCTAAATCTATTGCTATGACAACACAGACGGCCAGGGAACTGGAGAAGGGGAGGGGGGGGGGGGGTAGGAGGAGGTAAAGGGCTACAGGGAGCGGCTTGGGGTTATAAACAGGAGATTCTGTTCATAGTGGACAAGTCTTTGATTCATGGGCCAGTCAGAGAAGGCTATATACTATAATGAAATCTATTCCAATTGTGTTTAATCATTTAATGAATGTTCATATTCATAGACTTGAGCATTTCAAAGGATACATACTATAATGAACTTTATTCTGATTGTGTTTAATCATTCAAAGAATGTTCATAATCAAAGACTTGGTCAAGTCTACCCCCGCTCCTGTCTTACACCCTTCCCTCTACTCTGCCCCCCTCACCGCTGCTGTCTGCTCCTCCCGCCAGAGGTCGCGGCGCGGCAGGCTCGGCGGGGTCACTGAGACGCTGGCCTGGCCCGGAAGTGCTTGATGGCGGCATTATTCACGTCCGGGTCGGTCCCGCGGGCGGTGAGGGCGCATGCGCGTTTTGTAAAATGTCGCTGAAGTCCCGCGGATCGATACAAATCGCGGTGAGTCGGCCACAAAGCGCCGCTTCACGCACGCTTATTGGATTCGCCCTCCACTCGACAAATTAGTGCGCCTCACGTTTGGCCGAGTTGACCGGGGGGACGAAGTGACCAGGGGGCTGGAGTGACCGGGAGGATGGAGTGACTGGGGGACGGAGTGACCGGGGGGCCGGAGTGACCGGGGGATGGAGTGACCGGGGGATGGAGTGACCGGGGGGATGGAGTGACTGGGGGGACGGAGTGACCGGGGGGCCGGAGTGACCGGGGGGCCGGAGTGAACCGGGGGCCGGAGTGACCGGGGGGCCGGAGTGACCGGGGGGCCGGAGTGACCGGGGGACCGGAGTGACCGGGGGGCCGGAGTGACCGGGGGGATGGAGTGACTGGGGGGACGGAGTGACCGGGGGGCCGGAGTGACCGGGGGGCCGGAGTGACCGGGGGGCCGGAGTGACCGGGGGGCCGGAGTGACCGGGGGGCCGGAGTGACCGGGGGACCGGAGTGACCGGGGGGCCGGAGTGACCAGGGAGCCGGAGTGACCGGGGGACCGGAGTGACCGGGGGGCCGGAGTGACCAGGGAGCCGGAGTGACCGGGGGACCGGAGTGACCGGGGGGCCGGAGTGACCAGGGAGCCGGAGTGACCGGGGGACCGGAGTGACCGGGGGGCCGGAGTGACAGGGGGGCCGGGGTGACCATAGACTTAACATCGTGTAACTGTATGCCACGTTTATGCTATAAAATATTTATCTATGCTACGTTTGACATATGAACTTCATACCATCTCACAGGGTAGGAAAACATCTAAACATCAATCAATTTCATTTAATTGTTTACATGGCGTTCATTGTCTTCCACTCCAGATATCACTCAGCTCTGGATCATGATATCATTCCGTGAATACAACTCATGCCATATAAACAATCATATGACATTTCGTGAACTTTCTTGATATCACCTCACTGAGGGGAGTACTCTGTCATGGCGCAGGGATGATACTCATGTTATGAGCTGATTTTGGAAAGCCGAGTTTAGCTACATATACCCAGGACTCATTAGGTGGGAGTGAATGCTATGAATTTTGTGAACGCTCAACTGAGCGGCGGGCGGCAGTGGGAGCGCTCCTGTACGCAGAAACTGTGCAGGCGGGACACTTATACTGGACAGATCTGCCACGTAAATACTACACCGCAGCCCCAACCCTGTCTCCACTGAGGGAGAATGATCTAATTTAGACATTCTCCCGGGAGAATATACACGAGAAAGGAGAGGTCATTTGTACGCACCTCTTACTCTGTCCACCCAATGTTTCGCGTTGGTTCTCCACCATTCGGGGTGTTGAGATTTCCCATCTGAGAATACCAAAAAAACCCTAGAATATCCCCCCAAAATAAACTGCGACACCGGAGGAAACGCCCAGATTTCCCCTGGCGGCGTCTGCAGCCCTTGACTTCCGGTCACGTGGCCATTGCGAGGTATTATTTTCCAATTACAGGCTAGTCCCCTATTATCGCCCGGATCCCCCTTTTATCGCTCAGCGAGTGTTGTCGGAGGCGCCGCGCCAGCACTGCCACCCCGCGGCCAAATAGGGAACCACGTCCAGCACCAACAGCCTGCCGGCAACGAGCGAAACTCAGCGGAAACCATCACGTGACCCTCCTCTGACCGGAAGTCGTCTGCCCCTCCAGGCGTGGTCGGCCGCTAGGGGGTGTCAGTGGTCATGAGTCTGCGTGTGGGATCTTTTGGGACGACGGGGTAGAATTGTGGCATTGCTGGGGTATTGTTGGTGGGATTTGACGGGTTTGGCTTTGAACCACTCATCTTTTTATTTCGACTTGAAATTTACAACGAGAAAAAAGAAATTCAAATATATGTGAATTGAGTCGCCGCTGCGCAATATCCTCGCATACGCTCGGATATTACCACGCGTGAACTCCTCGGAACATGCGATCGCTTGTATCTGAAACCAGTCAATATTGTGTATGTATCCTGTGAGTAGTATAAGAAAAGTGCACATTTCAACAGGCGTTGTTTTTCCTGCATGACAAATCTGAATAGATAAGAATAATTTACCGACAAAAGTGGGGCCGTCCATAAAGTACATACGTACTGAAGGGGGGGGGGGGGGTGTAAGAAATTTAGGAAATGTTTCGTTTCCTCCTTTCTTTTTTTTATACGAGATTGAGATGCGGTGGATTGTTGGGTCAAAGCTTTCAAATATTTTGCGTACATACTTTTATGGATTGTCCCAAGGCCTTAACCCCTAAGAATGGAAATACCAGTTCCAATGTATATAGGAACTCTCTCGAGAAAAAAATCGGCAACCCGATTTTCTTGAATCGGGTCCCGATTTCTTAAAAAAAGAAGGGACTCTCGTGGTCGCAATCTGCTACTATAAGCAACGTCTAAAAAAAATTCTCTCCAGAAGTGACTCTATACCAATAAATCCGAATGGGATTGTTACGTTTACGAATCACAGTGAGCCATTTGAATTTATACCCACAAATGATATTTGAGTGACCTGTGACCTCAACTCACTGGCGCCACCTACCACCCACCATACTGCCCCCTCCACCTCATACACGCCCCCTAGCGGTGACCGGTACAGCCGCCTGGGGGCCGTGACGTCACGCGCCCTCATTTAGGTAAATGTAAAAGTGGTGTGCGTCTCACTAGAGGTCGCCCCGCACCGCGTCCAGCGTCCATCTCACCGATATCCCCTAATATCGCTCAAATCGTCACTAATCGCCCGGTCGGTGCCCGCGGGTCTGGAGAAGTGCTTGGAGAGTGATGGTGAGGCTGAGGGATGGATTGGGCTGATGGAAGATATGCTTGGAGGTGTGTGGGAGCAGGTGGAGGTATTAACTCTAGTATATATATTGGGACATAATAAAGAGGAAACCAATAAGTTCTCGTCAAATTTGTTGTTCTCCACGAATTTAATGTGGAGTGATGTGAACGAGGCAAAGCTGAGTGAATATCACATGAAACTCGAGGAGTTTGACCAAAACGGTAGTTTTCTCCATAGGCTTAACGTTAGGAACTCATACTCCATGGCCGTGAAGTTCGTGGATCCAATACTCAATGGCTATATAGACGAGGCGTAACAACACTTCTATCACTCACCGCTTTGCGACCACGAACAAAGAGAACAGGAAAGTGGGCCAAAATTTTTTTTTTCCAGCCAAGGCCCTGTTCTTAACAGTATGGACCGCCACCGGAACGACAAAACTCAAGATACCAATACTCAATGGCTAATTGAGTGATTTGTTTTATCAATCAATAATGTTATATGGGGTGAGATAAAATCAGAAACCCACTCATGAAAATAATTTCCTCTGCACTTGGTCTGCGGAATAATTCACTCAGCTTCGCTTTGTGAATTACTCCGCGGTCAAACTCGGTGGAGTACGGACAAAGTTATTTTCATCTTATGAGTTTCCTTCTAAGTATATAATAGAAGTTAAAGTTGTGATTATGACTGTAGCATTTTAGATCACAACACCTTTGGGGATTCATGATAATCCAGTGTTTATGTTGAAATAACCACACTCTGGCTATGTTGACTACACCATGTTCCACGGATACATTTATCAATGCATTAGAAATGTTACTATGGAGAAACCAAACAAGAGTTAGTCGTGTTGTTGTTTATCATACTCTGGCAAGATCGCGACTAACTCGCGTTTGGTTTAGAATTTATCCTACCCCGCCCGTCTAAATTACTTCTACATTAACAAATGACGTCATTTGTCAAGTGTATCCCACTGGAGCGATATTTTTCATTTTTCTGAACTCCAGACCGAATACAGTGACCCAATGTTAAGCCTGTGGAGTTTTTTATTAGGGGTAGGATAAATCAAATGTCCGCTTGTGATCATTGATGTATTCGTTCCTGTTTAGACGGACTGGCTAATAATATAAAATCAGGCTTATCAGACGAATAAACAAACCGAATTCGGTAAATAGCAGGAACTTATCTACCATATTGCTATAAAGGTAGGATAGGGGTGGGTTCTATGCCAAACCTCAGCTATGGAGAGTGGGGAGAGTGACATAGAGCCTCGGTTTGGTGCTCAGCTACACGCGTCATCAGCGTCTCTCAACAGACGACATTTGAACGACGTCCATGATTTAATCATCACTCCCGGAAGTAACCAGCGAACGCCGCGTCTTCCGCTCCTTCACGAGCTGCGCGCGCAACCGCCGCCATCTTGTCTGCCTTCTTTCTGCAGCTGCCAATATGGCGATACTGTATAATGTCTGCTGCGTCTCTCCCCGCGGGGCTCCCCCATTGCCATCCACGGGGGCCTTGTCAAATTGAGATTCCTCGCGGCGAAGGTGGTTCCTAATGCCCGCTAAAGGTGGCGCCACAGTCCGCCCTCCCTCCCTCCCTCCCACCCTCCCACCTCCGTCACATATTCACAGCCGGGGCAGTGTGGAGCACTGTACAATAATATCTTCACCATCTCTCTCTCCCTAACTCTCTCTCTGTCGCTCTGTCTGTCTCTCTCTGTCTCTGTCTTTCTCTTTCTCTCTCTCCCTCTCTCTCCCTCTCTATCCCTCTCTCTTTCTCCCTCTCTCTCCCTCTCTCTCAGACCCCATCTCTCTCTGTCTCTCTCTTTCTCTCTCTCCCTTTCTTTCTCTCTTTCTCTCTTTTTCTCTCCCCCTCTCTCTCCCTCTTTTTCTGTCTCGCTCTCTGTCTCTCCCTCATTCCCTCTGTCTCACTCTCTCGGTCTCTGTCTCTTTCTCCCCCTGTCCCTCTCTCTTTCTCCCTCTCTCTGTCTCTGTCTCTCTGCCTCTCTGTCTGTCTGTCTGTCTGTCTCTCCCCCACTCCCTCTCTCTCTTTCTTTCTCTCTCTCTGTCTCTCCCTCTCACACTCTCTCCCTCTCTTTTTTTCTGTCTCCCTCACTTTCCCCCTCTCCTTCCCCGTCTCTCCCTCTCTCTTTCCATTTCTCTCTTTCTCCCTCTCTTCCTTTCTAACTCTCTCTCTCCCTCCACCTCCCTCCCTACCTCCCTCTTCCCTCCCTCCCTCACACCCTCCCTCCCACCCGCCTGATTCGGAAGCGCAGGCGATTGGAAGAGCACACAAAAACTACCCGCTGCAACGCGACAAATTGATTAGGAGTTTGCCCGCTAGGAGTCGCAGCTGCGGCGGGCGCGTCT
Source organism: Alentia gelatinosa (assembly GCA_950022655.1). Classification (NCBI taxonomy): domain Eukaryota; kingdom Metazoa; phylum Annelida; class Polychaeta; order Phyllodocida; family Polynoidae; genus Alentia; species Alentia gelatinosa. Next base: position 3,561,111 of record OX465592.1, on the reverse strand, counting down.
CATCGGCGTCTGTCAACAGAGGGCGGGCTTAGCGGTAGATTATAGCCGAATTTCCCGTCGACACAGCGCGCCATTTGGTAATTTAATTTTCAATCTGGTAACCATTAGGTTGGGCCGGGCCAAGCTACCGCCACCGGCAGGCTGGTCGTTGCCATGGTAACGGGACCCTGGAGTTGACCCAGCCCGGTCCTGGGGTCGGGGCGGGGAAGGGGTGAAGTGGGAGAGGGTCCGGCAGAGATGTAGCGCTACTTGTGAAACGGTTTAGGATCTGGGGAACGTTTAATAATCTAGGATCGTACATGAAGACCATTTTTCTGTACCTCGTACAAGGGTTATAGTTAAATAATAATCGAGGATCATACATGAAGACCATTTTTCTGTACCTCGTACAATGGTTATCGTTAAATAATAATCTAGGATCGTATATGAAGACCCTTTTCTGTACCTCGTACAAGGGTTATCGTTAATTAGTAATCTAGGATCGTACATGAAGACCCCTTTTCTGTACCTTGTACAAGGGTTATCGTTAAATAATAATCTAGGATCGTACTTGAAGACCCTTTTCTGTACCTCGTACAAGGGTTATCGTTTGATAATACCTCGTACAACGGCTATCGTTTAGTAATAATCTAGGATCGTACATGAAGAACCATTTCTGTACCTCGTACAAGGGTTATCGTTAAATAATAATCAGGATCGTACATGAAGACCCTTTTCTGTACCTCGTACAAGGGTTATCATTTAAAAATATTTAAGTCTATTCACTAAGACAGTATTAGCCGTCCATAAGTGTTAAATAAATTTGACCCACATCGTCCCTGGGTCTCTATGGCATAAAGGGTCTCCGTATACGATACTAGATTATTAAACTGCCCCCTGCACTCTTACCACATTTCTATTCTCAGCTCTTTAGACTCAAAAGGCTGCACATTATTTTACCAAAATAGGATGCTAAGATAAACAATTTTCATCCTTTTTCCGAATGAAAGGGGGGCAGTAATAATAATTTTCTTGCCCACTGTGACTACGACGTTGAAGTAATTGAAATGGCGTTTTTTTTTAAATTTCAAGATATATGATAATAAGCAAATGTCCTTACTATGAACGAAACGGTTTTCGTTCTCAGTCAGTCGTCGATTTCATACTGCCTTCCGTCTACGGCGTCAGGCTGTATGAAACTGACGACTGACCTCGAACAAGAAACGTTTCGTTCATAGTAAGGACGTTTCCTAATATTACTGCTGAGATAGGATGCAGGGAGTGGATATCTAAGTGTTACTGGCTTCTCAGTAACACTTCACTTTATACACGACAACCCCCAGGACGCTAGACATGAAATCGAAGTGGTGGTCAGGGGGACTCTTTTATCGGGTGGCGTATACACGAGTAAAGAGTAGTGATGCGTCGCCTTATAGATGGTATCAATACTCGGCCTGTATCTTCCCCCCTCCCCCCTCCCCTTCCCCCCTCCCCCCTCACTCCCACACTCACGACACCAATCTCTCTCCACCTCCCAATCTCCACTCTTTTACCTCGGTCCTGGATGATAAAGATAAAATGATCCCTCCCGCCCCACGCTCACTGCGCCCCTAGCGGCACAGCGGTCGGTCAACTACCGGGGCATGATCTGCGACCCCCGCGGGTTCCGCCCGCCGCGCGTCCCTGCCACTTCCGGTTCCGCTTTGTCTCCTATCCCGGCATACATCAGCGGCGGGCCTCGCTTTCATTTTTGACTCTATCTCCATCCGGGCACTTGGCCGTGAGCGTCTCTCGCACGCCGGAAACGCCGCCGAGCGTTCCTGGCGTGTCACGTGACGGGTCACGTGATGAACCACGTGATCTCGCGATATCTCGGGCCTGATGGCCGTCCGACTAAGTGATTACACGCCGGTGGACGGCGGGGGAAGCAGCGAGCACAATCTTCACGCAGGGAGGGAAAAGAAATGAAGGGAAATAAAAGTGGCGGGAATAGTGTCAGTTGGGCTCCGTTTGCCCGGCTCGCCACTCTCGTAGGATAAACATCTTTTATTTTGTTGACAGTACGTGTCGGGAGAGTGCGGAATCTATGTCACTCTCCTCCCAGATCTCTCCAGGCGTATTCTGCACGGTATCTGCGCATTCGCTGCGGGATCGTTTTGGGACGCTGAGTTTGTAGCAGACGACATTTGATGTGGATAATCAGGATGGCGATTGTCCTGTTCATCCCCGTAACACATTCATGTAGAACGACCTGACCCTGCTGAACAAACTACAAAACGAGATGGCGAATACATGTAGTTGTTTTTTACGGAACGAAGCCCCAACCCGAGTTCCGTAAATTACATCGATTCCCATCAAGTCTCTGATCATGCACATTCATTAAATGGTTTAGAAAATTAGAACAGAGTAGGCATATGTTGCAGTGTGACTGGTCCAGAATCAGAGCGAGGTTAACTTTTAAAATTATGTATAATATGAATCCACAGTTTATTCGGATACTCCTTCAAGTGAGCACATGTGACATGTTGACAAAAAAAACCTTACAACACATGAGGTACTTTCCCTAAGACTATGTCTGGTTTTAAATAACAAATAACAGAAACGAGTGTATAATATTTATCATATGCATCTATATATCTCTATTTACAAGGAGAAAACAAAATACTCCTCAAAGCGCAGAGTATTTAGGATATTTGAAAATCTGGTGTATGAGGCAGATTTTGTCCCAAACAGGCAGGTCGGTGCAGAGATACAAGCGGCCACAGGAAGCAAAGACGAGGACCTATGTTAGGAAAGTGAGAATTACTCCAGGCAAATCGGCCGCCATTTTGTAAATGACTGCAGCTCGAATCAGGTGTGTCTGCCTCTTGAGGGCGCCACTGTCACTTCCCCTGGGCGTACGAGAACGAGTCTATGGGAGAAAAGGGGAGGCGTGGGAAATCGCGACTTGGGAGCGTGCGAATTCCCACCTCTCTCTCCCCCCTCCCACCTCCCTCTACCCGCTCCCACCTCCCAATATGGCAGCGCGTCCACTTCCCGCCAGAGGGGGCGTTAAGGAGACGCTGAAGGTGTTGCCGCTCATTGGCTGCGTCTCCATCGGCCACAATCGGCTACTTCCGGTTCCGCCGGAAGCAGCCGTCCGCAGGGGAACGCGCGTTTGTGAGGACGTGGGGAATTCGGCTGGGTATTCAGCGTCGTGGAGTAGTTGGGGAGGGGGGGGGGGCGGGGAGATAGGAATAAGTAGTGGATAGATGCTGGGCAACGGGCAGAAGGCAATGGGTAGAGGGGGTTCCCAGAGTTATGCAGTCAGCTAAGGCTTTATTATCCACCTGGAGCATACAGATATATCCACCTAATAGAAAGTGTCCATAGAAAACACATGTGGAGTGTGTATCACCATACCCAGAGCATACAGATATATCCACCTAATACAAAGTGTCCATAGAAAACACATAGGGAGTGTGTATCACCATACCCGGAGCATACAGATATATCCACCTAATACAAAGTGCACATAGAAAACACATAGGGAGCGTGTATCACCATACCCGGAGCATACAGATATATCCACCTAATACAAAGTGCACATAGAAAACACATAGGGAGCGTGTACATCACAATACCCGGCGCATACAGATATTATGTATGCTCCGGGCTTCATAGGCTGGCACATACGGAAAAATAGTGCGTATGAAAAAATAGTTGTATTTAAAATGAATCGAAATCGGTACGCCACTTGTAGGGAAATGGTGGATAACAAAAACAGTATAGAGTGGTTTCAGATAAAAGCGGCCGTATTCTCCTAGGAGTTGCCTTTGCGCAATATTCCCTCGGAGTATAGGGTTACTCTGAAACCAGTCAATATTGTGTATATATGGCATGAGTAAGGCAGGTGAACCGAACGCTCGGTACCAGACAAGTGACCGTCCGGCATCCGGGCGTCCGGGCGTCCGGGATCCCGGGACGCGGGAGGGACGCGGGAGGGACGCGCGGTTCTCCCGGCGTCTCCTACCAGCGTCTCCCGTCAGCGCGCGTCGATACCGCCCACAGAAGAAATCCCCCTACCCCCTACCCCCGCCCCCCACCCCCCACACACATACACATACAGCAGCGCCGACTGGCGGGAGACGCCCGTCACTGACCCCCGCCGCCTCTCCCCGCTAGAGGGCGGGCCACTCAATTAAATTAGCTGTGTTGCCGGCGCTAATATAATTTGCGGGGAGAGAGAGAGAGAAAGAGAGAGAGAGGGAGTGGCGGAAATTCTAATTGGATGGGCCGATTTCATAACGGTAATGAGAACAAAGCGACGAGCAACGCCGAACATATTCGCCGCGCCCGCCAGGGGTCGCCACCAGCGCGCGGGCGGGGGGGTCGCCGGCGCCCTGCCGCCAGGGGTCAGCACTACATCACGCAGGCTAATTCTCTTATTAGCCGGCTGACAAAAGACGAGTGTGGGATGAACTCGCTTTCATTAGCAATTTCCGACTGGGCGGAAGTGATAGATTAAAGTTCCGGAAGTGGGTGGCCCGCAAGTCGGTTGACCGAACGCCGGGTGAGCGCAGGGGATGCTGGGAAGGAGAGCTGGGAGGGGGGTGGGGGAAGGTGAGGGGGTGCTGGTACCCATACGGCTGGAGCTGAATGGATGGGACCAGCCGGGAACAAGCCAGGAACCAGCAACTCAGTCAGGGATGAGTCTCGTCCTGAGTTAGACTGGCTCAGTCCCTTGTCCTACCCCTCCACCACTTCTGAGTGACACAGGGACTGGTCTCATCCATAATCGGCCGTGTAGACTGGTGCGATTTTGCATCACACTCCCCAAACAGAGGTCTGGCTACTGGTCAGGATATCTGCTGGGAGATTGATACCCTCTCTCTTTGATCTCAATCGAGACATAGTCAGGAGGAGTAGGCGAAATATATTGCTATGACAACACAGGCAGCCAGGGAACTGGAGGAGGGGAGGGGGGAGGGGTAGAGGGAGGTACATTGTATAGGGTTACAAGGAGTGGCTTGGGGTCATAAACAGCAGATTCTGGTCAGAGTGGACAAGTCTTTGATTCATGGGCCAGTCAGAGAAGGATACATACTTTAATTAACTTTATTCTTATTGTGTTTAATCATTTAATGAATGTTCATAATCAAAGACTTGAGCAAGTCTAGTTCTGAGTTTGCTCAGAAGGGGGCGCGGCGACTTGTCAACCAATACCATCAACTATAGATCGGCGAGTAAAGGCGCTAATACCCTGAGAGGACGACCCAGCGTCCCGCCAGCGTCCCACGCCCATCTTCATCACGTGACTGGTCACGTGTGATGACGTCACGCTGACGTCCAATCAATGACGTCCTGTGCGCATGCGTCGATGTAGAGCGGGTGTTTATTGAGATGAAGTGCGCAGGTTTTCTTCTGATTGTAACAGCTCATGAACACCCAATACGGTCTGCTTCTACTGGAGGCGATCTGAAACAGTCACTTATAAACACCGAAGAGTGATACCCAGCAACATGATGAGATATCACCGAATACCACAATCACCATCACTACCAACACACTATCCGAAACACCCACTTATATACACCGAACAGCGATACCCAGCAACATGATAAATTATCACTGAATACCACAATCACCATCACTACCAACACACTATCCGAAACACCCACTTACATACACCGAACAGCGATACCCAGCAACATGATAAATTATCACTGAATACTACAGTCATCATCACTACCAACAACAACATCCAATACGCTATCTGAAACACCCACTCGTAACATCCGACCCACTTATAAACACAGAACAGTGATACCCAGCAACATTATGAGTTATCACCAAATACTACAATCTCTAAAACTATAAACAACACAACCAACATGCTATCCGAATCACCCATTCGGAACATCCCGTGAACACCCAATACAATCTACTGGAGGCCATCCAAAACACCCACTTATAAACACCGAACAGTGATACCCAGTAATATGATGAGTTATCATCAAATACTAATACTACAATCACCATCACTACCAACAACAATGACTGACACACAGCGAAACAGTGATACCCAGCAACATGATGAATTATCATAAAATACTAAAAATACCATCAATATCAACATCGAACATAGAACATCGAACATCGAACATGCTATACAAAATACCTACTTACAAAAACCGAACAGTGATACCCAGCAACATTATGAATTATCACCGAATACTACAATCACAACAACCAACACGCTATCCGAAACACCCATTTATAAAAACCGAACAGTGATACCCAGCAACATGATGAATTATCATCGAATACCACAATCACCATCACTACCAACAACAACGACCAATTGTCCCTCCGATGTATCCACCTGCCTGACGCCATAGGCGGAACGCAGTATAAAAGCGACGACTGACCGAGAACGAGAACCATTTCGTCCCCAGTAAGGATGTTTTCTTATTATCATATACCTCAAAATCGATGAAAAAACGCCATTTCACTGACTTACTAAGTCACACTCACAGCGGGCACGAACATTATTATTACTACACCCCTAGCAGCGGGCAGTATTTGATAGACATTCGCACACGGGTATATAATAACACCACCATACTCAGGCTTCCCTCGCCCCTCACTCGGTGTTCATTGGCTGTCACGTTCAATTTGCTGAGCATCTTTGGGTGACCTTTTTAACGGAATCACATAATATCGACCAGTGTGGGTGCACCCTCTCTCACTCACTACACGGAGTGGGAGGGGTCCCGGGACCCGTCCACTTCTCTGGGTCAGCGGGTTCTGCATCCATCCCCTACCACCAGGGGGCAGTGTGCGTAACACGCCTTATACCACCGTCATTTTGTAGATGGATGCCCGGGATGGTTATCAGCACAAGCTGAAGGATTCATAGAGTTTCCATTGTGAGTAGAGTGATAGGATGACCCTCCACAACTGTGAAGGGGGGCGTCCACCAACCACGACAAGGCTGCGACAATGGCTTTCCGACAAGGTCCACGACAGGCCTACAATTGGAGGCCTTGTCGTAGCCTTGTCGTAGCTCTCCTAGTTCCCGACAAGAAGCTACGACAAGGCCACGACAGGCTGCGACATGAACGACAAGGTTACAACATAATTGAACATGTTCGATTTTGGAGCCTTGTCGTTGCGTGTCATAGTGTGTCGGGCGGTTGTCGCATAGGTCTACGCTAGAATATTTAGGTGGAGCATGCAACCTACGACACCCCAGACAACGCTGTCCCAGAGCTTCCCTTCTCACGACAAGTCTACGACAAGGTGCCGACGGGAACTTTCTTGTCGGGGCTTGTCGTAACCTTGTCGTGGTTGGTGGATGCCCCCCTTTAAGCTGCCTATAAATCTGTCATTTATCTCACCCCTTTTATAAGAGACGATATGATTGGTCTAAACGTCAACCTTGGGTAGTAAACGTCAGCTTCGGGTAGTAAACGTAGGTTGTTCCACCCCCCACCCCATAACGTGGTGTAACCATAGTGTTCCGCCATTGGTAAAGGTATACAGGAATAGCAATTATGTCGTGAACTACCAGAATTCGATATTCTACCAAGTGTACCTTTTGTTTATGATAATCTCAAACCTTTCGGGTTAGAGACTGAGAGAACTTCTTTTCAGTAAGGTCTCCTTCCCAATATCTTTATATTTTCCCCATAGAGTTAACATTGGGAACTCGTATCCAACGCACATTGAGTATTTAGAAATCAATACTCCATGGGGATTATGTCACAAGAGTTAGCCCATTAGTCAATGTGAAGGGTGAGATACATCCAGGAACCTATTCAAGTTCATGGTCAGAGCTTGATCCTGTCTGGTTTGAATCGCTACGTAATTCATGTAGCTTCACCTTGTGAATTACTACACGATTCAAACTTGATGGGATACGAGCTCTGATAGTAAAGCAGTAAGCACCTTTAGAGTAATACATCTAACACTCTATACAGTAACCACCCCAACCAATAAAAATACAACACTAACCTGGGCATAGTAATACAGTAACCATCCTACCAAATGTAAGTACCACACTAATCTAAGCATAGTAATATAGTAACTACCCTAACCAATGTAAATACCACACTAATCTCAGCATAGTCATACAGTAACCACCCTAACCACCCCTAATGTAAATATGATTTTAATCTCAGCATAGTAATACAGTAACCACCCTAACCAATATAAATACAACCCTCATCTAAGCCCAGAAAACCAATTAGTGACAGATCCTGGCAGCCATACCGGCACACAGCGTTCGCTGAGGTGTGTGTGAGAGTGTGGGGGGAGAGTGGAGGGCTGGCAGTCTCACCCCAGAGGCGGTTATGGATTTCAAGCCGGGCGAGTCGGGCGAGCGACACGTCGATTTGTACATTGATAGTCTTTTCACAGCGCGGGCCAGCGGCGGGCGCCCGGCGGGCCCTCGGGCTAACAGAATTTAAATCACGCCAATGAGCGGCCTTTTTGTCGGCGCGTTTGAATTACAAATCAAGGCAATCGAAATGAACACGGGGATAAATTACAAGAATCAATCGAGGCAGACCAAACAGGGCCCGATTTAATTTGGACTTAACCCACGACTGCTGATTCCAGGACTCCTTCGCCCGACTCTCCCTCCCTCCCTCCCACCGGCCCCCCGACAAAAGGGATTTAATTTTCCTAATTAGAATTATGCTAATTTAATAAGATCGCTTGTAATCGGGTGACAAGTAACTTTCCGCCGCTCGCCCCTCGCCCGGCACCAGCCGACTACCACGTGATTTTTGAGCATGCGCAGTGAGAGGGACGCTCAGTGAGGTTCTCCTTTCAGAAATAAGATATCGAGCCTCTAATTGGCGATATTAAATCACTCCTAGAGCCTCCCGTTTTAGTGTGATTAAATTATAATACGCCCCCGTCGGCCCCCCACTCCCCCCTCCTCCCTCTCGCACACACACGCCCCTAGCGGGGGAGGCGTGCGCAGTCAGGAGGGGGGCTAATTTTCTGCTCGGACGGGTAATCTGAAAGCCCCCGCGCGATTCACACCAATCTGGGTCCTGATTAAATGGACGCGGGATGCTCATCGCCCCGCCTGCCGCCAGGGGGAGTTAGGGCTGGAGTAGACTGGCTCCAGTCCCTGCATCTTATGGCTACCCTGCTCACTGGGATACAGTCCCCTCATTGTATGGCTACCCCTCCTCGCTGGGATAAAAGTCCCTGCATCCTATGGCTACCCCTCCTCACAGGGATACTGGCTCCAGTCCTTGCATCCTATGGCTACCCTCCTCACTGGGATACAGTCCCTGCATCCTATGGCTACCCTCCTCACTGGGATACAGTCCCTGCATCCTATGGCTACCCTCCTCACTGGGATACTGGCTCCAGTCCCTGTGTCCTATGGCTACCCTCCTCACAGGGATACAATCCCTGCATCCTATGGCTACCCCTCCTCACTGGGATACAGGCTCCAGTCCCTGCATCTTATGGCTACTCTCCTCACTGGGATACTGGCTTCAGTCCCTGCATCCTATGGCTACCCGTCCTCACTGTGATACTGGCTCCAGTCCCTGCATTTTATGGCTATCCTCCTCGCTGGGATACAGGGACTGGTACAATCGATTATGGTGTTGGATTTCTGGCGCTGTTTAGCTCCAGTATTCCCAACACTCTCCATACAGATATCCTGGCCACTGGTAAGGATATCTGTTGGGAGATTGATACCCTCTCATTTGGATCTCAATCAGGTCACAGTTAGGAGTAGACAAAATTCATTGCTATGACAACACAGGCGGCCAGAGAACTTGGGAAAGGGGAGGGGGGAGTAGGAAGAGGTGTAGTGTTACAGGGAGCGACTGGGAGGACATATACAGGAGGTTCTGTTCCCACTGGACAAGTCCTGGATTCATAGGCCAGTAAGAGAAGGATAATACTATAATGAACTTTATTGTGATTGTGTTTAATCATTTATTGAATCTTCATACTAAAAAAGATTATGCCATGGGCCAGTCAGAGAAGGATACATACTATCATGAACTTTATTGTGATTGTGTTGAATCATTCAATGAATGTTCATATTCAAAGACTTGAGCAAGTCTAGGGCTGGCAGTGAGATGGTGGAGGGTGAGGGTGAGGCGGGGGAGGAGGGGGAGGTGTAGAAAAGGGGTGGCGTATTAATGCCACAATACCATTAAGCGGGATAAGTCCGTGTTAAGCGACGCACGATAATTGACTAATGGCCGCTTCTACCGCCAGCCGGCGCTGCTAATGGCGGGGGGCAGTGATCGTCGATCAGCTCCCGCCAGGCGGCGTGTCGCGCATGCGCTCTAATCATATTCATAACTATATTACACCGGATAAGCACCGCCCCACTGCCCGCCAGGGGCAGCGCCGGCGCCACCAGCGCTCTATATTTCCCGCCATCCTTTTCGTCGAGGCAGACGACTTTTTTTTTTATCTTCCATCTTTTATTTTTTGGCGGGTCTTTTTTTATGATGACGTCACGGGCACTCATACTGAACACTGTGAGGATCTAAGATGGCGGCCAAGCTAAGGGAAGAATGGGGGAAGGAGAAGGAGACATAAGCTACGGGAAGAATGGGGAAAGGAGCTAAGGGAAGAATGGGGAAAGGAAAGAGGGACATAATCTCTCAGATAAGGAATTGTTTATGTACAATTCGTTAACACTTCATTTTGCAGAAATGCAAGACCTTTTCAATCGCAATATCAATGTGAGATCAACCTTTTATTTTATTGTTGTCGTTAAATTTCTTTATTGACAGATTGTTACAGATTGTTATTGACAAATTCTTACAGATTGTTAACGAATATTACATGTTCCGTTTTTTAGTTTGCCAATAAAGAAGCTATGACATCAGCTTCTGTATTTTAACTGGTTTTCTTGGTCAGTTCTTTGTTGTGATATCTTCTATAATTATTCTTACAGATTCTTAACGAATATTACATGTTCCATTTTTGAGTTTGCCAATAAAGAAGCTATGCCGTCAGCAACTTTATTTCAATAGGTTTTCTTCGTCAGGCCTTTGTTGTGATATCATCTATAATTACAACAATATTTAGATATCTTAACAGAGACAGCAACTCAGTTGATGATGATTACTAAATTACTTTGATTAACGATTAATAAAAATCCGGGGTATTTGATAAGATCGTGGCCGTAGCCCACCGTGTGAATTCCACTTCACATAAATCCAGGACATTTTACAAGATCCTGATGAAGCTCTCCGCTTAACGTGATACATACACAATATTGACAGGTTTCAGATACAAGCGGCCGTATGCTCCGAGGATATTGCGCAGAGTCAACTCCGAGGAGCATACAACCGCTTTTATCTGAAACCAGTCTATATTGTATTTATTGTCCACCTTTTCTGGGCAAGTGGCATGTCGAAATCAGTTCATTTTAGTTATATACTATGTTTCCGTACGCACTATTTTTCCGTATGCGCCACCTGGAGCATATAACATATCTGTATGCGCCGGGTATGTTCATGCACACTCCCTATGTGTTTTCTATGGACACTTTCCATTAGGTTGATAATACAACATATCTGAATGCACCGGGTATGTCCATACACACTCCCCATGTGTTTTCTATGGACACTTTGTATTAGGTGGATAATAAATTCAATAATTCACCACTTACTGCATCCTGCTATGATCACTATGAGCGTGCTATTAGTGATGTAGGTGTCTCATATTACACACGGTCACTCGCTCTCCAATCGTTGGCGCCATCCACGCGTATACATCATGTGTTTACAGAGAATTGGGGAGGAGCTGAACGCTAAACACTGTCCGATTATCATAACGAATAATTGGGAGCTCAGTAAGTGGCCATGGCAAGATGTACATAGACTGGTTCCCTGTCCCAATGAACAATAGGACAGGTAACGCCCAGCTGGTGCAACGAGTGGGCGACCTTGAACTTTCACTGGTTACCTGGTTCTGGTGACGAATCATTGCGACTTTCAGTTAGCTCAGTAAAGGGTTGCTTCCACTTGGACATACGATATATCACGATCATGCCCGATTTATTGACTCGCTTGATCGGATTGAATCGTGTGGGAATATCTGGTTGAATCGCGGCAGTGGAATAGCCCCCTTTGAGCGATAATAGGGGCTACACACATAGCAATAAGTGCATGACTAGGGACCTGTTTCACTAGTTTCGTGACATGTCTAGATGGCGTCTAGATGGTGTGTGCGGTTTCATAAGAACTAGACTTTAGACTTCATTTTGTCCGTTCTTGCTTGCAGTGTTGGTGCCGCTTTCCATACCTGTCTAACACTTTTGTCACGAAACTAGGGAAACAGGTCCCTGATGTGTAGATTTGTCTAATTCTTATGTTGGGGGTCTGTCTTTTCTTAAGGGCAGCTACTTGTGTTGTCACGAAACTAGGCAACCCCAATGTCTATATGGTGTCACAGACATGTCACGAAACTAGTGAAACAGGTCCCAGATCTGAAAAGATTTATCCCGATTCACCAAGATACGGCAAGATGATACAAGACCTTGCGAGACAAAAAAACATCATGCTGGTGGAATCAGCCCTTAAGTGGCCGTGGCAAGCAGCGCCACTTCTCCCGTCCAAATAGAACGGAGGCAGGTTACCCGCCCTGCCTCCCCCCCCCCACCAACACCCACTTCACCTTCCCCCGCGCCCCCCCTCGCCCCCCCAACCCGCTCCCGTTATTAATTAGCCTCTCGACGCGCCCCCTTGTGACGATTAGTTATAAATCCGGTCTCAAACAATGGCCGCGCCTCCCCCAAACATCAACACCCGACCCCTGGCGCCGCCACGCGGGGAAAATTGAAATGAACATATCACGTGACCTGTCCGGCGCCATATTGGAGGCCACGTGACCGGCCCAACGCCGCCATATTAAACATGGCACTGCAAACACCTCCCACAATGCACCGCGGCGCGCTCCGTATTCACCGGCAGACGCACCGGAAGTGGCGGCACGCGTCGCTGGTAGAGGGCGCTGCGGCGGCTGGTACATGGGCGGCGGGCGGCTTATTTCCTACGGCACACCGGGAATCAGCGCGGGGCCGTGATTAGAGGTCATTAAGTACGCGTTATTTGCCGACGCGTCGCCATATCCCCCGCCATGACAGCCGCGCCGATAGGCACTTCCGGCGGCGCATGCGCGACCGTGTGGCTGCATGATAAAACGCGGGGAAAATGTCTTCTGCTGTTAGACTGACGGAGATTCTGAATGTCTGAGACTGACGGAGATCCTGAATGTCATCTGAGACTGACGGAGATTCTGAATGTCTGAGACTCACGGAGATCCTGAATGTCGTCTGAGACTGACGGAGATTCTGAATGTCGTCTGAGACTGACGGAGATTCTGAATGTCATCTGAGACTGACGGAGATTCTGAATGTCTGAGACTCACGGAGATCCTGAATGTCGTCTGAGACTGACGGAGATTCTGAATGTCGTCTGAGACTGACGGAGATTCTGAATGTCGTCTGAGACTGATGGAGATTCTGAATGTCGTCTGAGACTGACGGAGATTCTGAATGTCGTCTGAGACTGACGGAGATTCTGAATGTCTGAGACTCACGGAGATCCTGAATGTCGTCTGAGACTGACGGAGATTCTGAATGTCGTCTGGTACTGACGGAGATTCTGAATGTCGTCTGAGACTGACGGAGATTCTGAATGTCGTCTGAGACTGACGGAGATTCTGAATGTCGTCTGAGACTGATGGAGATTCTGAATGTCGTCTGAGACTGTCGGAGATTCTGAATGTCGTCTGAGACTGACGGAGATTCTGAATGTCGTCTGAGACTGATGGAGATTCTGAATGTCGGTTAATGGTGTCTCCACTTTAACGAATATAAATGTTTCTCTGAGAAATGTTTTTATGTTTTGCACCCATGCTCATCATTGCCTTAAAAACGACTCACATGTTTCACGTAAATATTTGTTCAATATTTATATCGCATTAGTGAGTTGTATACATTTCAGCGGATATTGTTATGTATGACAATTAATAGAAATTATCGTTTTAGACTTTCTTTTGGAAAGAAACTAGGCTGAAAACTAAGTATAACAAAGCTGAAAATTAAGAAGCCAAATTACAAAACACATACGAATACTTTTTTATTATTTTTTTTTGGGGGTTACACCTTATTAATATCATTCATATCCCTCTATTTATAATGCATCTCTATTTCGATGCAACATATTTTCCACATCATGTCTTGAATGTGGCTTGTAATTTTATTACAATAGGAACATTTCAGATCAATCCATCGCTATCAACAAAGAAGAACATATACATAAAGAGATCAATTATTCATAGACAATGACAAAGTCAAAAATCCTCGCCAGATTTAGTTTCGTATCATACCTTTAATGTTAAGCTTCGAAATGGCCACGACATCCCATAATTTAGGCCCGCCATATTTTTCCCGACTTCCGAGACGCTGGGCACGCATGCGTCGAGCGCATGTCGCCTGTCGACGACTTCCGGTTCCGGCTGGATGGCGGGGTCAGCGGGGTGGCGGGAAATGAGGCGTTTTGAATATTTCAGAGGCTGATTTACGGTGAGTCATGAACAATCAGCGTTGACTGAGGAAATATCGGTGTCGCGATCCGCGTTGAACTTCTAAAAATGTCGTCTGCCAAATGGAAGATGAACGCAGGGTGACATTATTAACCCCGACATCTATCCGCGTCCCGCGCTGAGCGATAAATGGGGGGCTGGAGGCACGGGGCACATATTTCACAGTTTAAAAGTTTCTCAGTGGATTTTTTTCTAATGCCATAAAGAAATTGAATGTTTGGTAAGATTTTTAATCAGCTCAAGTCTTTTAGTACACCATCAAGAACTGTGTAATCTGTGTTTGTTCATGCTCAAAGTCTGGTTCTGAATCTCAAATCACCATGGTGAGATGCACACGGAATTTTCAGTTTGAGAGAAACGATTAAATGGATTCACTTAAAAGCATCATTCAGCGCTGACTAAAGAAGAAACCAACAAGTTTTGGTCAAAGTTGTCATTCTTCACGGGTTTGATCCAGAGTGATATGAATGAGGCGAAGCCAAGTGAATATCACATAGGACCTAAAGAAGGAACCAACAACTTTTGGTCAAAGTCGTCATTAACAACGAGTTTGATGCGGAGTGATATGAACGAGGCAAAGCGGAGTGAATATTGCGTAGCATACTAAACGAGTTGGTGAACAGCGACTTTGACCAAAACGAGTCACTTTCTGTATTTATCTCAACCCTGTACACACTAAAAGAATGAACGATGGACAGAATATATGACGTCATAGACCATGCACAACAGACTGTAATACTCCTAGGGGCATGGAGAACGAATTCCAAATGTTAGGTTTATGGGACAAAGATACTAGGGGTGAAATAAATCCAGGTATTATACAGTGAAAATATTGTGAGTGCCTTGTAGAAATCTCAATGATAACACCACTATAAACCGTGTTTTCTGAAAAGCCAAAGGAAACATAACAGAATCCTAGAATCCTTCTCAAGGAGCTTCCACGTGCAATTCTCATCAATA
The DNA here is from genome assembly GCA_950022655.1 of Alentia gelatinosa. Classification (NCBI taxonomy): domain Eukaryota; kingdom Metazoa; phylum Annelida; class Polychaeta; order Phyllodocida; family Polynoidae; genus Alentia; species Alentia gelatinosa. Next base: position 3,545,580 of record OX465592.1, on the reverse strand, counting down.
TCCCCAAAACAGCGAATCTTTTTCTTGTTTATTGTACCCGATTAAGTGGGCCACCCTGCAATTCAGAATTGGTTCAGAATGTAATGTCCCACTATAAGGCCGTTTCCATTGGCCGACGAAAACGGCGGAGATTTTTTAAAATCCCCTTAAAGTCTGTTTCCATTGACTGGTTTTGCGTCAGAAGTGCTAAAGGTCCGTCGGTGGTTCCAGACTGTAGATCGGTGACTGCCAATGGAAACGGGCTTTTAGGGGAACTAAAAAACCTCCGCCGTTTTCGTTGGCCAATGGAAATGTGCTTTTAATGGACAATTACAACATATTGAGACTTCTCGTTTGAACGATTTGAAGGGATTTATATATTTCGGATATATATTCAAAATTATCTCACATACACGCCAGCACAATTCTGGCGATAGCGCCACCGTGAATTTTATCTCATCCCTGGAATAAATGTCCATAGGCTTATCATTGGGAACTCATTCTCCATGCCTCTACGAGTATTGCGGTCCGTTCTCCATGGTCTTTATTTTGTGCGTCATCCATTCTTTTAGTGTGTACAGGGGTGAGATAAATACAGAAAGCAACTCATTTTGGTCAAAGAAGTCATTCTCCAACTCGTTTGAATGCTAGTGATATTCACTCGGCTGTTGCCTTGTTCATATCACTCTGCATCAAACTTGTTGGTTTCTTCTTTAGTCCGATATGCCTTTGATCGTTTAGACTAAGGCGTGTTAATTAAACCATCCCCGACACACTTAATTGTGTTTTGGTCGCATTATGAAGCTGATGGTGTTAGGTCGGGGGAGCTGACATATTAACAGGCACAGACTGTGTTTAGACCCTCCATCCCTCTTCTCTATACAAGACACTCATTTGTTTCCAATGACAATGTCCTGACCCCTCCCCCAGCTTTAATGGTCGCTCCTACTCCGGCCTGTCACGTGGTTCCGGTAGGGCCCTGAAAGTTTCAGTCTCACTAGTTCGCTCGCTCCATGCATCATGTCAATGTAACGAGCACTCGCCGGGTAAGCAGCTGGCACTCTCCAAGCAGAGATCCTGCGCTCTTCTTCCTGCGGTCACTTGTATCTCTGCCCCAACCTACCTGTTTGGGCCCAAATCTGGCCCCTACGCCAGTTTTTGAAATATCCCAAATTCTGAGGGCTTTTGGGGGTATTTTGTGTTCTAATTGCAAACAGAGATGAACATATTTGTATGGTAAATAGAATACTCTCATTTCTGTTAATATTTATTTCAAACCAGACAGTCTCTTGGATTACTTTCTACAGTGGAAAGCACCTCATGTGTTGCAGGGTTTTGTTTGAAAACATAACACATGTGCTCACTTGAGGGGGCAGTCTAATCAACTGTGGACTCAAATTATAAAAGTCTGAAAAAGAAAAAGTTGGATTGTCTGTGAAGCTCCTTTAACAATTCCCATATTTCCATACTCATGATATGTGAGTTGTTTGACTTGTATAACTGTTGACAGTTGCCTTGTTTTGAATCTGAAATGTTCGCTGGTCTCCCCTGTCCTTAGTGGATACCGAGGAAACAGGCTTTGGGTTGGGGCAGAGACAAAGCCAGCGCTAGCGCCGCGAAAGATCTGGGGGGAGAGTGAGCAGCTCGTAGACTGGCGAGGGCACAGAGCGATTGCTAGTTCCACCATCATCTGCCAGGACATTGTAAAGTCCAATGCACATGTAACGATTTTGGAACATTGATGTACCTTCATTGGCGACAAAGAAACGTTTCTTTGTCGTAGGCAAGTAATCCTAATGCAGTCAGCCCTAGTACGCGGATGTGGGGGTATATGATTTCAAATCAGTGTGAACGAATGCTCTTATACAGGAAGATTTTATCAATACATACAATTTAAACCACTCATGAATGGTGCAGGTTCAAAATTGTTTGATCCATTGCTTAGTCATTTAAAACTATTCCGATCATTTGGATTCGCAAAGAATGATCAATATGTAGAATGTAATGATCATGGAACCATGTTACTTAATCATATTGACCACATCTTTTAAATCTTGTCGATTAATGTCAGAAATTGGAATTTCTTTAGAGGATGTCATCGGGAAGTCTTTTTGCTGATAACTTTATCTTAAGTTGATGATCTTGCCTCGCAGACATGACGTTCATGAGATATTTCCTAGTCCGAGAGTCCCACTTAGAATAGAGGTCACGTGGTACAGGGGCCTCGTTTAAGACTACTGACGTCATTGACGATCAATTTTTAGGAGAACTCGGAAAATCTACATCGTTTTCATCAACCAATGGAAACGAACATTCCCACAAAGCAGCTAGAGCATTAAGCCACCTTATCGAATTATAAATGAGAGTATGATCAAGAAAAAATATAGATATTTTAATTGAAAGTCATATTTGCTGTATATGGAAGATGCCTTGGATTTCCAATTCAAAATTGTGTTATTCTTCTCTAGTTGATAGATGATGTCACCATTATGCATTATTTGATCCCTAATGGTCACGGAACTCAATGATATTGTGTCTATCATATACGGGATGAACATTCCACCTTGTAGGAGTACTTGGTGCATGATCGTTGAGGAAATAGCAAGATGACCTGTTGCTAAAATATTCAAAGGGAATTATTTAAAGCTTCCCGCGAAATCCCTCCAAAACAAGAACAAAAATCACCAATACCAATGTATTTCCCCCAATACCATAATATCGTCTAGGAAGAACCTAAACAATTTTTATTCATTCAGATGTTGTGCTATTACTCGTGATTTCCTTTTCCTTCCTTCATTTTTGACGTATGATCATTAGGTTGAGATATTGTGTTGTATTAAAATTTGACATTTATAGGTATATGATACCAATTAAACTTGTTAACCTTATTGGGACTTCTTCTCACACCTTGTTTGTTTGGATAAAAATATTTCACTTGCTCTACAACCTCGTGGAATATTCTTATCCAAACAAACTCGGTACCCCTCCCAACAATGTAAACACGTTTTACTATATTATATTTCTAAATTTTTAGAGTTGAGGGGTTTGTTTCAAATATAGTATTTGTTACAACTGACTTCCCTAATCTTCTAAAAAAAATTATTATTATTATTTTGTTTACTATATTATCCTTGTGTTTTTCTCACCCGTCTCGTGTATTTTTTTCAGGTAACGGCCAGCCGAACCTGCTGGGTAAAACCCGCCGCCCCCGCACAGCCTTCACCTCACAACAACTTCTAGAACTGGAGCGACAGTTCAAGATGAACAAATATCTCTCACGACCCAAACGCTTCGAGGTGGCCACCATGCTCATGCTCACCGAGACGCAGGTAGGTCACGTGCTTCTTGACGGGATCTCGCGGGACATTCTCTGGTAGGGAGCGCTCATTCAATATGGTCGGGGAGGGGGCACAATTTTTGTTGCAAAATTGATAGGTATAAAAATGCTAGTCCCCCCTCTATGTGGATACCCAAACAAAAGGTTGCACGCCACCTTGGAATACCAAAATAAAAATTGGCTCCCCACTGGAATATCCCCACTGGAAATTTGCCCCCCACCCGAAGGGAGTGAAGCGGTTACTCTGTGTATTATCTCACGCCTGGTATGTTTGTCCCATAGTCTTACCATTGGGAACTCTTTCTTCATGCCCCTACGAGTATTGCAGTCCATTCTCCATGGTCTATATCTATATGTCTCGTCCGTTATTTTAGTGTGTACAGGGTGAGATAAATAGCTCAACTTGTAAAGGAACTCGTTTGGGTTAAAGTCGTCGTTTTCCATATTCAGTCGGCTGTCGCCTCGTTCATATCACTCCACATCAAACTCATAGAGAATGATGACTTTGGTTTCTTCTTCATTATGCAAGGCAAGGTAGGCTGGACACCATCTTGAGACATCATGCTAGATTTCCAAAAGAATTGTTAACAAAAGTGCACCATTTTACATCGACATCCATCTTGCTAACTAATATGAATTTAATTAGCTTTTATTAAACAGTATTTTCTTATCAGTTGCCTCATAATGCCTGGTCGTGAGGTTGGTCGGCATACTGAGATAATGAATGGTAATATTGGTGGAGCATGTGTTAATAGAGAACAGCATTTATTTGACTTAATCATGTGTGTTATCTGACATTAACACAATGTGGTCAGGCTTGGCTGATAAGGAGTGTTGTATCAATACCTCGACGTGACTCCAGCGATTATAAGGACTCACTTCTCCTACCCTCGTCTCTCCTTGGAAACTCGTTCTCCATGCCCTTATGAGTATTGCAGTCCATTCTCAATGGTCTATATCCTGTGTGTCGTTTTAGTGTGTATAGGGATGAGATAAATACAGAAAGCAACTATTTTTGGTCAAAGCCGTTGTTTTCCAACTCGTTTGAATGTTCACTCCGCTTTGCCTCGTTCATATCTTCTCTACTTGCTCTCTATGCCCCAAAGAGCTCGGTGGCTAAGTGGTAGCGGTGTTCGCCTCGAGCATGGGAGATCAGGGGTTTAAACCCTGGTCGGGTCATACCAAAGATTTACACAAAAATGGTACCCACTGCCCATTCGGCTTAACACCCGCCATTAGAATGAGGAGTAGGGGGCTTATGAGATCTTATGATATAATAGAATGATGATATGGTAAAGATGCAGTACTGCATACCAATTCAGACCAATAATTATTTACACAAACCTCTAACTGTAGTACAACGATTTACTTCTTCGTCTGAGATTCGTACCATTACGATTTTTGATACTAGCTCATTTTTACCATTGGGGCGCCCATAATAGAAATAACAAATAGCGACCTCTACCGCCACTCAATGAAAGCACGCTGACTGCAGCTCGACTTAACTCACGTTAATTGCTCCGTTCTGAGCTTCTCACCGCTTGCAGAGGGCAATAACAACCTCGGCACCACAAACACATGATAAGCTGCTCAATTAGGTCAACCATTAATTAGCCATTAAAGCATCTGCGCCGGGCCCCCCGAGCTCCCTAATTGGGCGTGGATAATGTTTAATTAATGCCCCCCAAAACAGCAGCCACCGCCTGGATCACCAGGTGGCGCGCCGGCAGCCCGATCGTCGACCGGAAGTGTCGCCGGAAGTGGGCCTGTGGCGGGAAGCGTCGGCCATTATAAATTGCCGCTGGGAATTTGGTCGGGTGAATGTCGACGCCGCCTAATGGATAAAAATCGCCCTCGGAAAACGGCGGCAAACGTCCGCTGCCGGTCCGCCCCTACTTCCGGTTCCGCCGCCGCCGCTCCCCCCCCGCTCGCTCCCCCGCTCCCCCGCTCCCCCGCTCCCCCGCCCGCCCCCTGCCGGCACTCGTTAGAACTGGCGGGCGGCGCCGGCGCCAAAGTGGGGAAGGGCAGCGTTCATAAAGCGTCCGCCGACGCGCCATCTAACGGATGGACCGGGAAGTACGCATGCGCAGCCACTGTGACCTATGACCCCGGAGCCGGCCGGTAGGGGCGCTGTGCGGGGGCATCGATCGAGCGTCACCGTCGTTAACATGGGCGGGACGTGGGCGGGCGGGGGTGGGCGGACGGGGCACTGGTGGGCGAGGGTGGGCGGACGGGACACTGGTGGGCGGGGGTGGGCGGACGGGACGTAGGCAGGTGCGGGTGGGTGGACGGGACGTAGGTGGCCGGGGGTGGGTGGACGGACCGTAGGCGGGCCGGGGTGGGCGGACGGGACGTAGGTGGGCGGGGGTGGGTGGACGGGACATAGGTGGGCGGGGGTGGGCGGACGGAACTTGGGCGGGCGGGGGTGGGTGGACGGGACGTAGGCGGGCGGGGGTGGGCGGACGGGACGTAGGCAGGTGCGGGTGGGTGGACGGGACGTAGGTGGGCGGGGGTGGGTGGACGGGACGTAGGCGGGCGGGGGTGGGCGGACGGGACGTAGGTGGGCGGGGGTGGGCGGACGGGACGTAGGTGGGCGGGGGTGGGTGGACGGGACGTAGGCGGGCGGGGGTGGGCGGACGGAACTTGGGTGGGCGGGGGTGAGTAGACGGGACGTAGGCGGGCGGGGGTGGGCGGACGGGACGTAGGTGGGTGGGGGTGGGCGGACGGGACGTAGGTGGGCGGGGGTGGGTGGACGGGACGTAGGCGGGCGGGGGTGGGCGGACGGGACATAGGTGGGCGGGGGTGGGTGGACGGGACGTAGGCGGGCGGGGGTGGGCGGACGGGACTTGGGTGGGCGGGGGTGAGTAGACGGGATGTAGGTGGGCGGGGGTGGGCGGACGGAACTTGGGCGGGCGGGGGTGGGTGGACGGGACGTAGGTGGGCGGGGGTGGGCGGACGGAACTTGGGCGGGCGGGGGTGGGTGGATGGGATGTAGGTGGGCGGGGGTGGGTGGACAGGACGTAGGTGGGCGGGGGTGGGCGGACGGAACTTGGGTGGGCAGGGGTGGGTGGACGGGACGTAGGTGGGCGGGGGTGGGTGGACGGGACGTAGGCGGGCGGGGGTGGGCGGACGGAACTTGGGCGGGCGGGGGTGGGCGGACGGAACTTGGGCGGGCGGGGGTGGGCGGACGGAACTTGGGTGGGCGGGGGTGGGCGGACGGAACTTGGGCGGGCGGGGGTGGGTGGACGGGACGTAGGCGGGCGGGGGTGGGTGGATGAGATGTGGGCAGGTGGGGATGGGTGGACAGGGCTTTAGTTGACGGAGGCGGGGTGGTATGTCGGAGGGTTTCTCTGGGGTCCTATTTCTCGATCAGCAAAATAATCCCAAACAAAGCATAGTGATTCACTCAGCTTGTGAATTACTACACGGTCAAACTCGATGGAACAGGAATAGGTTATTTTCATCTCATGAGTTTCCTTCCAAATACCTCACCCCTTCTGAGATGTATATCCTTTCCCCTCTAGATATATATTTTATATTTTATGATACACACTATACACTCCATTCTGAACAAATATCAAAACCTAGCCATGGCTCACAACTGAACCTTGATGCATATTTCTATGACAAGATGCTATTATTTATTTGTGAATGTGGAAAAAGCATCTTCAGATTCTCCAAGATTGTCTCCAGAGCCTTCTGAGGACCAGTCCCCTAGTGGGAGTTTCGGGAAGCTTGCAGCGCACCCTGCCCACCAAAAATGGAGACAGATCGGCGGGCAAACCGGAAGTGGGTCGTCTTGAACCCGCCCGCCACCAGGGGGCGCGGTGGCGCCATCTAGCGGGCGGTGTGTGGAGGCGGGGGGGGGGGCCAGGTGACGTACTCCGCGGAGTAAACAAAGCGACTTTAACGCCGCTGTATAGAGGGCGCTTCGGTAGGTAATGTGGAATTACCCAAAACTTAGCAAAGGTCAAACGTCAAGGTCATTTACCAAACACCGGCACGTGAGGTCAGGGTTAACTATGACCTTGACCGAGACAATGGCTCTTGGCTGTGTCGTAGCAAGTGATACATGATAGCTATACGGCATTTGAGTATCTCCCAAAAGGAAACTACGCGTAAACTTAAGAAGGACATGCCTTTATAACCTACCTAGCATGCCTCTAAGTCTCCACCAATGCGGCGTTTCCACCTGCCGATTATGACCACCGATTATGCTTTGTTTTTGCTACATTTCACAGGTTGATATTGAATGAAGTCTTTCAGTGGTGGCCTTATTGTATAATCTATTGTGGTATTTTTTACATTCGCCCTCTCCGTCTTGGGTAACGGCGTTTGAAAAAAATCTTATTGTATAATCTATGCACAATTAATTGTTGAGCACTTCTCTGCATGTCTGTTTCCATTCACCGATATGGCATAGGTGGTTCCCGACTGCAGATCGGTGTGATCGGGAAGAATCGACGTGTCGCTGTCTAAAGGGGGTGTTCCGCTGGACCGACGGTAGCCGATTCCCTAGCCAGACAATCGCCGATTATTATCGGATGCCCTAGAATTTCTCAAATCTTTGAAAATGGTCATTTATTAAACTATTATTATCAGAATTAAATGAATTACAATACGTGAGCTTCCTCTTAAGGGCCCAGGAACAATTGATCGGGTGAGAAATCGGCCTGGTGGATTTTGCCCTTAAGCTTAACCGCCACTGCTATCGCAAACCGTCCTCGTATATTTTAGTCGGCTGAGGAGAGGAGTCAATCTCTTGGCCTGAATTCCCTGATGCAGTATTTGATTTGGAGTCGAAACTCAAACATGACCTGAACACTCTCGATACACTCTACTGTACAGTGATTAAACCGGGACCGGAAAAAAGGGTAGCAGATCAAATTGAGTCGAGACCTTTCCTCTGTCTGCTAAACATTAAATTGGTTCCTGGTATGATTAACGTGTTGTTTGGTTGTGTAATCCAAGTCAAGGGGAGGCGGGCGTTGGGTGTTGGGCGGCGGGCGGCGGGCGGCGGGCGGCGGGCGGCGGGCGGCGGACGGCGGGCGGCGGGCAGAGGGCGTTGGGCGTTGGGTGTTGGGCGGCGGGTGGCGGCGAGCGGGCGGCGGGCGGCGGGCGGCGGGCGGCGGACGGCGGGCGGCGGGCAGAGGGCGGCGGGCAGAGGGCGTTGGGCGGCGGGTGGCGGCGGGCGGGCAGGAAGTCTAGGAGTGCGGGGCAGCGGGCGGCGGCGGGCGGGCAGGAAGGCTAGGAGTGCCGGCGGCGGGCGGCGACGGGCGGGCAGGAAGGCTAGGAGTAGCGGCGGCGGGCGGCGGCGGGCGGGCAGGAAGGCTAGGAGTGCCCGAGGAGTGCTGGCGGCGGGCGGCGGCGGGCGGGCAGGAAGCGGCGGAGGAGCGGGTGGAGTGCGGGGTGAGAGAGGCCGAGGCCGGGCTGTCAGTCCCCGGGAGAGGCGGCCTGGAGAGCCGGGCCTGCCTCCCGCGGTCCCCCGTCTCCGTCCCCCGCTCCCCCGCTCTCAGACGCCGTCATATTTACGAGGAAATAATCACTCCACGCGGCGCGCGAGATAAGGCGAGACCCCGCGAGTGTTTGCGCCCCGTGCCCTTCACTCCGGCGACCCCCGATCTGAAGTGCGGAGAATCCGGGCGCATTGACACCTCCACTAGAAGCCAGGAAGGTAAAAATGAACCACCACCTCCACCCTTATCTCCCCCCCCCAACCTCCTCCTCTCCCCACTCCCCACACTCTCGCCGAATCTCGCAACGCCCGAGAGGCCCTCGAGAAACGGACGCAGGCAGATAAGCGGCCGGAAAATATAATTAAGGCCTTAATGAAGACTTAAATGAGTTCATTACGCTTTGTCATTGTCTTTGACGTGTGTGTGTTTGCTGAGCTGTTATCGGGGCTCATATCGGAGCGGCTCCGAGCAGCTCTGAGCAGCTCCGCTCTCCCCGGCCACGCCTTATCTCCCCCGACTCCAGTCCGCCAAGTCGCCAGTCAAACAGCGGGCCGAGATTACTCAGAATTATTGCCAATCAGCACTGATTAGCGACTGGCTAATTGGTAAATTCGTCCCCTGGCTGATTCGCCCCCCCGGGCGTATCGTCGTGACCGAGTTCATACGAGGCTCGTTTGGATCACAAACGAGATTAATTAATTCACGCCAAGAGCTGGGTCTGAGATGACATTCACCCTCATCTGGAGTATTGATGGATGACCTTCACTCATCACGTGTGACCTTCACTCATCACGTGTGACCTTCACTAATCACGTGTGGCCTTTATTCATCACATGTGACCTTCACTCATCACGTGTGGCCTTCACTCATCACGTGTGGCCTTTATTCATCACATGTGACCTTCACTCATCACGTGTGACCTTCACTGTGAGCCACTCATCATGAGTGACCTTTATTGTGACCTTCACTAATCATGTGTAACCTTCACTCATCATGTGTGGCCTTCACCATGAGCCGCTCATCATATATGACCTTTACTGTGACCTTCACTCATCATGTGTGACCTTCACTCATTACATGTGGCCTTCACTGTGAGCCACTCATCATGAGGGACCTTTACTGTGACCTTCACTCATCATGTGTGACCTTCACTCATCACGTGTAGCCTTCATTGTGAGCCACTCATCATGAGTGACCTTTACTGTGACCTTCACTCATCATGAGTGACCTTTACTGCGAGCCACTCTCAGAGTTGTCTCTGTGAACATTATGATGGAGATTCGGACCACCTAAAACTGCGATACGAGTTTCTTAAACTGAAATGACAAAAACACGAAACTTTGCAGGAAATTACGACGTCCATCAAACCAGCCATGAGGAATCTTCATTTCAGCTGGCCCAGTTTTATCTCTGCACTTCTCATGAAGGCAGTTTTTACAATTTTTGTTGTAGCAGTTTGTGTAGTGTCACATCTCGGTAGGATAGTTACGTCCTTTGGAGACTGAGCTCAACACAACTGAGAATGGCAAACGAATACCAGATCAACCACCGGTTTCCTAACTCGAACTAGCTACTCCAAAAATGCCGAAAATCATATTTCTACCTGCTAGAATGTAGTGCAGAGGTATCCAATCGACAGCTACTAGAGCCCGGAAATATCAGAAGAGGTATTTCCACCTGCCGATTATGACCACCGATTATGGCATTTCGCACCGCCGGCCGATTATGGGACACATTCCGCGGAATAATCGTCAGGTGGAAATAAAAAATGGTCAACAGATTTTCTCTCCCTTCTTACGCAATATGGCATCGCCGACTGACGTTTAAGTCAAATCGGGTTGAGTTAATCAGTGGTGGTCTGCAGTTTACAACCAAAGGATCATATACAGGTGTACCTTGAAATGGTAAATGGAAACAGAAAAGCAGGCATGGATTGAGTGCAACTGACTTGTCACAAGGAAAGGTTGGTCAGCAGTGCTAATGGTCCGTCGGTGGTTCCTGACTGTAGATCGGTGACGGCCAATGGAAACGGGCTTATCATAGACGTTTTGGAGCCTAGTGGACACCGGGCCTTTAAAATAGTGAAAAGTGGGAGAAATTATAGGGCAATATATAAGGGTACGGAAGGTTAACGGTAAAGAAAGGGTAGTTAGAAAGATGATGGTTGAATTTTCTTTTATTATAAGGAGGGTCACATGATTTGAAAACTGCACTTCTACTTTGCCGATTCTACTGTCGCCATCTTACACAACAGAGAGCCACTTCCGCTCGCGTTCCGGAAGTAGATTTATACAGATACGCTGCGTACAATACACATGCGCAGGCCTCCTGGTGTTGAAGTTGGTAACCACTATTGGTGAATATAATGTATAAGGGCTGTCGGCAGGGGGTAGAACGTATGCGGGGTGGAGAGGAGGGGATGGGGTGTGAGTGTGAGTGGTAGGGTTGTGATGAGGGGGGTATGAAGTGAGGGGTGGTGGGGGGTATGAGGATGGGGGGTTGGGATGGGGGAGGGTAGGAGGTATATTGTGCCTGGTCTGTTACCGGAACCAAGGACAAAAGGAGCGACTTTTTCTGATTAGCTTCGCGGAGAGCACACCCCTCCGCTCGCTTCGGCGTCCGTTCAGCGTCCCTCCGGAGAGTGTGGCGCCAATTGCCCCTCTCCCCCATCCCCCCCTCCCCCCTCCCCTCCCCCCTGGGGACCCGGGCCGCTGGCGGTACCCCACTTTTGCCGAATTTACCCGAGCACTTTGAGCCGGCCAATAACGCTTACAGCCCCCGCCCATTGGTCGCCAATCGTCCGGCGCGCCGCGAATTTCCCGCCAAATGGGCCATTTGTAACCGGTTGGCGTTTTCACCGTTTCCACCAATGCGCCGCTGCGCCCCCTGGCGAGGTACGGACGACCGACCGGTGAGCGATATTCGGGGGTATTAGGCGGCGCGGCAGGCAGCGCTCGCCCGCGTAAATCGCGCGTTTAGCGAATCAATCTTAGTGAGCAGACGACATTTTACTCCGCTGGTTCCTCGCGTTTTCCCGCCGTCTGACCGGCCTCCGGTGTCCGGGGAATGTCGGCTGACCATCTGTTTGTGGCCCCTTGTCAAGCGCAAACCTATGCACACCTATTTATATATATATATATTGTAGGGCATCGCAAGAGGGGGCAGTGTCTGAGAATTTGCGACATTACGTCTGATTTAATTATACTTCTTCAGGTAGTTTATTATTATTATCATCATTATTATTAGTATTATTGTTGTTATTATTATTATTAGTATTATTATTATTATCGTTATTATTCTCAGTATTATTATACTCTATTGTAGGTTCTCCTTATTATCATATAAAGTAGAATCCCGCATAAACGGACATTATCCGTTCCGGGCCAAAATTGTCGCTTACACGGGGTTAAAACAAAGGTGTCCGTTAACGCGGGGTGTCCGTTAGGCGGGGTTCTACAGCATGTATATGTGTGTATATGGAATTATATTGAGAATCATATAGATGAATGATACTCCACGAGTTTGTACGTACCACAATCGTCATCAAGGCGAGCGCTTGTGACGATTGTGACGATTAAGCCGGATGACCATCTAACGATTCAGGATTGAACGATTAGTTCCCAAATTGTATAGAAGTCAGTGAACTTGTGTAGGCAAATTACGTAACCCTTCGCTCGACGGGCAGACATTGAGGAGAGGGGTTGGTGGGTATTAGTCCTAAGCAAATCTGTCTACTAATTGGTGGCTCACCCTTGCCTAGCTGTCCTACATCTATCGACTACGGCCGACTCCGTTAGGATGCCTTGGCTGAGACAAATTACTGTCCTTTTGTCGACGACAAAGGTACATGAATGTTCCGAAATCGGGCTTAACGGCGCATTCAAACTAGTGGTTCTGGTTTTATCTCACCCCTTTTACGGATGTTAGAATAGCATCACAATATCAGAATAATTCAAATTACTTCGCAAATCCAGTTAGAAGCGAGCAGAGGTCCAGTGTTACTAAACAAAGCCCAGTGTGTGGCTCTGCGTGCGGCCTCGGCCTTATCACCAACAGAACATTGATGTACCTTTGTTAGCAACAAAGGAACGGAACTTTGTCTCAGGCGAGGCATCCTAACAGAGTCGGCCCAGTTAGTAGATGTGGGGCAGCTAGGCAAGGGTCAGCCAATGAATAGTGAAACCCCCCTTGAGATGTTCTTTTGTCACGGACGAGTTGTCGGTCGATGTTCTAAATTGCTTGCCAAAGGTTTATCAACATGTTGATAAACCCAAAGTTGGAAATACTCCCTGCCGGTCGAGCGACGGGTTACGTAATTTGCCTGTGACAAGTTCACCGACAACTATACAATTTGGGAACTAATCGTTCAACCCCGAATCAGTAGATGTGCATTGGACTTGAACACGCATGCGAGCAGTGTTACTAAACAAAGCCCAGTGTATGGCTCTGCCTGCGGCCTGGGCCTTATCTCCAACAGGACCGTATTAATACTCACACTATCTCCCACTGTCACATTTGACACATAGTCCCGAGATAAATCTCCACTGTGGTCGGCGATAAAGAAGCCGCCAAGTTATGTTGACAATCAAACCCGTTTTCATTAGCATTACTCGGACCAATAAGTCAGCCATACTCCAATCTCGCGATATCTCACGATACACGAGGTCTCGTAACAGTGCTGTGCTTACACGGGATTAACTGCGCATGCGTGCGTGCCTGTTGCATTGTGGGTAGGCAGGTGGTTGATATGTGTGTGTTATTGGTTGGAAATGGAGATTAAACAATGGTGGGTTGCTTGGAAACAAACTCACATTAATGTGGTGTGGTTTTGTAAATAAGTTTATCAGTTTATGCATTTGTTCACAAATGTTCAACTGCGCAGTAATTTATTGAGCGTTATGAAATGTTTGAAATGAATATAATTTAGATTAAAATGATATAGACGGATACATTGTAGATGGATATGAGTTATGAGAAAAATAAAGTTCAAACAGAATCCTGTATCTCATTCCTGATATTTTCTCCCCAAAGACTTAACATTGGGAACTCGTACTCAACGCCCATGGAGTATTTAGAGAAAATACTCAATGGGGGATTATGTCACAAATGTTAGCCCATTAGTCAATGCGAAAGGTGAGGTAAATTCAGAAACCTGTTTAAGTTTATGGTCTGTGTACCCGAATTGTACTTCAAACGATGATTACATATAATTTCTTATTGATCTAAAATATCTATAATAAAGGAAAAACCAAATATTCGTGAGGATTTTCCGATCCCGTTGTTCGGAACAGTTCTCAACAAGGAAACGTTGAAAATACACATGTAAGACTTTAAAAATTGTATTGATAAGAAAAAAGAAATTTTCTTTAAGTTCAATATTGACATGTGTAACCTCAACAGAACATGGATGAAATATTTAATCCCGTAAGGGGAAGGTCCCACAAATTCACACCGCCTGTCTAAATGGCACCTGGACATGTCCGTGACCCCCCCCCCCCCACACACACACACCCATCAAGGTGTCAGAGAGGGAGAGGAGGGAGTGAGTGGGGAAGTGGGGAGTTTGTGTGTGTGTGTGTGTAACTGAGACATGATTTACAATATACCCTCCCCCCCCCACACACGCACAGATGAGTTGATACACGCTGCGCCCCCTACCAGGCACGACAAGAATTACGTCGTAAATTTAATTCACACCTGGCGGCGATAAGGGGTACTAGTGGTCGAGGCGGGGTTCGTGTCTTATCGGCGTCTGTCGCGCGTTCAACAGGGCATTACACAGCGATCTGCGGGCTATCTGACCCCCCCCCCCCGCTCCCCCGCTCCCCCCCCCCCGCGGTCCTCGTCAACCAGAGCCTAGATAAGGCACATTCTCACACAGCCTAATCCCTGCTGACAAAAGCCAGCAGTAACAATGTCCAAATCTCGTCTGCTCGGCCGATTGTTGTATGAGCCCGCAGTAACAATGTCCAAATGTCGTCTGCTTGGCCGATTGTTATATGAGCCCACAGTAACAATGTCCAAATCTCGTCTGCTCGGCCGATTGTTGTATGAGCCCACAGTAACAATGTCAAAATGTTGGCTGCCCGGCCAATTGTCGTATGAGCCCGCAGTAACAATGTCCAAATGTCGCTGCTCAGCCAATTGTCGTATGAGCCCGCAGTAACAATGTCCAAATGTCGCTGCTCAGCCAATTGTTGTATGAGCCCGCAGTAACAATGTCCAAATGTTGGCTGCCCGGCCAATTGTCCGGCAAAAAGGAACTCAGACACAAGTTTTATGAATATATCGAGCATTACAAAATATCGTCTGACTGGAACTTTCACGTTCTCCTATGCATGACAGTTCAGGAAGATTGTTTAAGTCTGTTTTTAATGTCAAAGTCGATATATATATATTTCAACTTGTATTTGTTTTGGACCAAACCTATTATAATTCACTATAATCATAACAAATTCACAATCCAAATCGTCCGGTCCCTAACCAAAATGGCGCGATCTACACCCATTATCCAAATTGGCCCCGGCGACGCCCAACTCTTAGATTCCATGTAAAATCAATAAACCTCATGCTTATTAAGATATGGTGACACAACGCGGTATCGTCAACGACACGCCTGTTAAGGTGTCACATATCTCACTCCCTCTGAGTGGGCAGACATGACAATCTGAGGGTAACTCGGCCTAGCCTCGGCCTAGTCTCGGCCTACATTAAGCCTGCTCTCATCCCGTCCACTTCCTGTGCTTATGGGCCGAGTCATAAATCACAATATCGAGGATGATATGGTTAATGTCGCGTTAACATGGTATACTCAAGTCCATAACCCCTGCACACAGGATATACGATAATGTAGGGACATATATGTATAGGTGTTTATCCTGCCCTTCATATAAATCTCCATAGACTTAACATAGTGTGAATGTATGTCACGGTTATGTCATATACTATTTATATGCCACTGGTGACATATGAAGTTAAAACATGTGACGGGGTAGGATAACATTCAAACATCACTAAAATTCATATAATTGTTTCAATGCGGTCATTGTCTTCTCCTACAGTTATCACTCAGCTCTGCTTCATGATATCATACTCACACCATATAAACAATCATATGAAATTTTGTGATGTTTCATGATAGGACATATAGGATGTACAATGCTGTAGGTGTACAGAACATACACTACTTTAGATATTATAGGGGAACCTATGAAGGTTTACAGTCAGAGCTCATATCCCATCGAGTTTAAATTGCGTAGTAACTCACAAGGCGAAGCCGCGTGAATTACGTAGCGATTCAAACACGATTGAATCGAGCTCTGACTCTAAACTTGAACAGGTTTCTGAATTCATCTCAGCCCTCACATTGACTAATGGGCTAACATTTGTGACATAATCCCCCATTGGATATTTTACTTGATATCTCATGAGCGTTGGGTACCAGTTTCGAATGTTCAGTCTATGGAGAAAATATACCAGGGGTGAGGTAAAGGTGTGTATACATACACAAAATTACCATGATTTCGATCTGAGTGGCCGTATTCTCCGCGTAGTTGACGCATTGTAATACTCCTTGCTATCGCTCAGAGTATAGTGTAGCGTCAACTACAAGGAGAATACGGCCACACAGATCGAAATCCTGGTAATGTTGTATTTATTACTCACCTTTCGACTAACTACATGTAGTAGGGGAAGAAAATCTTGTAAATAATTAGCAAGCGCCATGCATTGTTTATATAAAAAGTTACTATAATGCCCGTCAGGTCGCCGAAAAAGCTGTATTCTCCTAGGTACTCTATACTCAGTAGCGACTCCAAAGGCTATTTAGTATGGAGAGTCCGTATTGGATAGGTAATAAATACAATGTACAATACTGTAGATATAGCTGTGTACACATAATACGGCCGGGATAGTTCACACACAGGATGTGCAATCCTACATATATTTGTACTCTTAGATAAAAGTGGTTAAGGACTGAACCCTATCGGCAAATCGCATCTAAATGACTTTCAGTGTGACTGATACCATCCCGTATCTGGTTTTGAACAAACAGTCGACCACCAAGTAGCTGTTGTGAGGTGGCGACCTTAGTGTGTTGTTATAGATTTTCTCAGATATTTCTATCTTCTTATCACCTTGATAAACACTCATCCCTATGTATCTAACCTGCCTCGATGGAGTCCCGATAAGAGGCTGTTTGTGCCTTGGGAAAAAAGTCAGCATTAGATGTTGACTAGGAGATAAATGTGTTTGCCAGCATTCACTTTATTTAGTGACCTATGCATGAATTCTAATTGGATTATTTCTTCTTTGTGAACTCTATGTAGATTCGTTGCTTTTGGATACCTCTTTCGCAGCAGTGGTACCTACAATTAAAATTTTACACATTGTAGACTAAACACATAGACATTTTGCATATTGTTTTTAATTCAAAGGTTATTCGATGTAATGATTATTTTACTTGCAATTTCCAATGAATATTCGCTCCATGTGTTATATAGCTATTTCTAAATGCCATTGATCTTTAAGAAATTCGGATTTATTTTACTGTTTCAAGCAAAGATAATCCATTCAGTGAGGTCTTATAGTTGACATAGATAAATGATTCTATAGAGGAAACATACGGAAGTTTAGTGTGAGAGCTCATTTCCCATAGAGTTTGAATCACGTAGTAATTCACATAGCAAAACCGCGTGAATTACGTAGCGATTCAGTCTCAATTGGATCGAGCTATGTCCGTAAACTTGAATAGGTTTCTAAATTCATTTTACCCTTCACATTGACTAGTAGGATAACTTTTGTCACAAAATCCCCCATTGAGTATTTTTGTCTAAATACTCAACGGATAGGGTTCTGAATTTACAACTATTGTCACAAAAACCCCAATTGAGTATATTTTCTAAATACTCAACGGGCGTTGGATACGAGTTCCCAACGTTAAGTCTATGGAGGAAAAATACCAGGGGTGAGATAAATGACAGATTCATAAGCAGCTTCATTATATAAAACACACTCGTAATAATGCCGTACATGTATGCTAATCTAGCAGTTCCAGGGGCCCGTTTAATAATCTAGGATCTCACATGATGACCCTAGATTATTAAACGGGCCCCTGGCCAATTACATCACTACCTGCTCCTATCGGCAACAACCAATAACACTCACTAATATATCACGGGCTTATAATTGCACGCCATTCTTTGGGCGATAATAGGACAAATTGGCCCAATATAAAGCCCGTGAAGTGTAATAGGAATTCCCGTACGATCCTCTCAGCGTCCGTGACGTCACGTCGTGTACAGTTAATCTAGATAATCCTGGATTGTGTTGGGAGAGTGAACATAACTATCCATGTTAATATGACGGTAGGAGAGGGAGGGTGGGGGGTAAGTTATGGCTCAACCAATGTAGTGGTGTCAGGAAAAACAGAGATTTACTTTGAGATTTCCATAGAAGTACACATATTATCCACACTTTTAGTCGCTACTTGGACCAGTTAATTCAATGGGGTTTGCACATTGTTTCCCACTAGAATTCGATTTATTGTCTTGAACTCTCATAGAATGGAGTACGCTTTTCTCATTTGTTTGTAGGAAGTCACCCTACAAGCCTCCTAAACGTTGAGAATTATATCCATTTCAACTTCTTCATTCTGAATCCTGTCCTTTGCCGTTGACTTCCCAGCCAGATAAACGAACGAAGTAGTAGGCTTATAAATAGGCGTATCAGTTAAGATGGACACACTGTCTCTTGTCTCTGGTTGCTAGTTTATGTTATAACATGTCTGGATTTCAGATACATGTGCAATATTAAGAAAGAAATGGATGAGTGTTTGGACTGTGTCCCCGTTCGCCATCGAGTTTGGAGTGTTATGTGAACGTTAGTTGTACAACAAGTAGTTTTCCAATGTACTTAGTTTTGCCACAGTTATTGTTTCAAGATTATGTCATATCTACAAATGTAGCTATTCTCCTCAATGGATTATTGATTTCTGGCACACATTAATTCCGATTATATTGGTGTCTGGAAAATAAATTATGCTTTGACAAACCTTTCAATGGAAATACATTAGTATATTCGTAAAAAAAAACCAATGAAAAAAAAGAGAAAAAAAGGCGATTCTTCTTCAGTCTTTCTCATAAAGGTTGGCGTCAGGACAGAAAATCCCTTATATCTGCGTTTAATAGAAGTCTTCCTCTCCGACCGACAATGTATGCAAAAATAATTATCAAAATGAAAAAAAAAGAGAAAAAAATACTCTCCCTTTAGGCATGCGTCGTGGGCCACTTCCGGCGTGCTCCCACCTCAGCGTCTCCACCTCAGCGTCTCCGCCATCGACGCCTCCACAAATCTGCGTCCCAAATCTAACTGTAATACGCGTGCGCAGCCTGGCTTCACTTCCGGTCGGCCATTGACACCCGCCCCCCGCCCCCCCCCCGCCCCCTCCCCCCCCCCGCGCGAGCCGCATTGACACCCGCCTGGCCCCTAGCGGCCAACTTGTTCCCTAATTCGTCAGCCATGGAGAAAGAATCCTTTCAGCTCCGCTAGGGGGCGCCAGCGCCGGCCGGAAGTGCCAATCGGGCAGGAGAGCGCAGGCGCGAGCTAAGTGTAACAAAATCTCCGCGTCTTGCGCGTGCGCAGTGAGGAGCCTGCTGAATGATTCATGTCGGTTAGATTGGCTACGAGGCTGGCATTCCCAGAAATTCCCCGGAATACCAGGAAATACGCACTTGATTAGAAGGCGGATGATTACGCTTATTGCGATTGGTAGCGGCCGACGCCCGCCCGGTCCCGAATCGCGCGGGGGACCGCGGGGTGAATTGAACCGCGTGGAGTGTGGGTCTGAAATTGGTTGTTTATCAGTGACGGGGAAGTGCCATTAAGGCCAAGTAAGACCTGTTACTTCAGCATCCTGCGAGATATTGCAATTCTGTACTATACGGAAACAGGGTTACTGTGGATGGATGTGAGAGATACGCAGTAACATTGAGGATAAAATGGGCCGACGCCGCAGGTTGAGGTTCATTCAATTTTCAATTTTACCAAGTATTTATCACGTACAGACACAGTATTCCCGTTTTCGTATTATTTATCCCAGAATAACATTTTTTTCATCTTTGATTTTGTACGATTTGTTGAGTTTTGCTGCCGTACATACCCCGTACGCCACGTATGTCTTGTACGGCCATAAATATGACATAGGAGGGGGTGGTATCTGTAGGACATACGGCCACAGGTATATGATGATAACGTAGATGTAATAGTCTAATCAATATTTCATTAAATAAGTCAGGAATGGAACGGAATATAAATACATTTAATCGAATCGAAATATCGAATTATAAACTGTGTTTTCCTGGACTTAAATGGGATTGACCAAAATGCAGGTTTTAACGAAACCGGGTGCGAATATATAGACAAGAATCGATGGGTTTGGGGTCGGTCAGGTAGCGCCCACCATTTTTCTAGTTGATTGCTTAAATACTTTAGAGGAGATCTATGAAGAATTAGGTTCAGAGCTCGTTCCTCGTTAGAATTCACAAGGCTAAGACGCGTGAATTACGTAGCAATTCAAACGACATTGGATCGAGCTCTGACCCTAAACTTGAATAGGTTTCTGAATTTATCTCACCCTTCACATTGACTAAAAGGCTAACCTTTGTGACATAATCCCCCATTGAGTATTTTTTTCTAAATACTCAATGGGCGTTGGATACGAGTTCCCAATGTTAAGTCTATGGGTAAAATACCAGGGGTTTGATACTGCTCACATCCTGACCGTTAGTCCCGTTTCCTGTACTACTCACACCATAAGGCCTAGCGTCGACCTACAACATAGACATTTCGACCTACGATATGGCACCTATACAAAAAGCAAATAAATGGGAAACATATCGGACGGTGCATATGTCTAGACATGCCAATCCACCACGCATTGTATGGTGTTTTGTATCGGTGTCTAATCGCAGAGACTTGGTCAACTGCCCCGATATTAGGTGACCTTCCGACGCGATTTTGATTTTTTTATCGGGAGGTGCATCATAGACCATATCGGAGCCGTATCGTAGTAGGTGGACGCCGGGCCTCACTCACTCCTCTCCCTCACTGTGCTCCCGCCACCCCTCACAGAGTGGCAGGCGTTGCCCGGAGAATATTTCTTTTCTATTAAAAAAAGAAGTAAGCTCCACCCCAAAGAATCACCCCGCCGTCCCCGACCAGGAAATGAACCCGACTTGTTCATTCCCGCGCACCACTGAGCTCGGTTGGAAATGAGATTGAAATTTGCCTCAAAGACGGGGCCAATCGGCGGGAAATCGACACAGGGGCGTGCATTAATTAGGGCCCGCTGCCGCCCGCCGCCCGCCCGCCCGCCGCCCGTCCGCCCGCCGTACGCAGCCCGCCCCCGCCCGCCCGCCCGCCCCGCCACACGCCAATTTTCTGCCGCCGCGCGTCGCATTATTCATACGGGAGGGGAGCGGCATACCGAGACACGGGCCGCCGGGGGGGAGGGCGAGGGGAGGCCGGGAAGGGGAGGCCGGGTGAAGGGGGTGAGTGAAGGGTGAGTGAAGGCCCAGGGAGGGTCCCACGCGCTGCAGGGATTCGGGGTCTAAGGAACAGGAAAGTGGGGGAATAGCTGTATTCTGTGTGAGCCTGAGGAGGCAGGGTGTGTGTGGAGGGTGAGGTAGGAGGTGGTAGGCATATCGGGTAGGGCAGGGTGTGTGAGGTAGGAGGGGGTAGGCATATCGGGTAGGGCATATAGGCAGGGTGTGTGTGGAGGGTGAGGTAGGAGGTGGTGGGCATATCGGGTAGGGCAGGGTGTGTGAGGTAGGAGGTGGTAGGCCTATCGGGTAGGGCATATAGGCAGGGTGTGTGAGGTAAGAGGTGGTAGGCATATCGGGTAGGGCATATAGGCAGGGTGTGTGAGGTAGGAGGTGGTAGGCATATCGGTTGCGGCATATAGGCAGGGTGTGTGAGGTAGGAGGTGGTAGGCATATCGGGTAGGGCATATAGGCAGGGCGTGTGAGGTAGGAGGTGGTAGGCATATCGGGTAGGGCATATAGGTAGGGTGTGTGAGGTAGGAGGTGGTAGGCATATCGGGAAGGGCATATAGGCAGGGTGTGTGAGGTAGGAGGTGGTAGGCATATCGGGTAGGGCATATAGGCAGGGCGTGTGAGGTAGGAGGTGGTAGGCATATCGGGTAGGGCATATAGGCAGGGCGTGTGAGGTAGGAGGTGGTAGGCATATCGGGTAGGGCATATAGGTAGGGTGTGTGAGGTAGAAGGGGTAGGTATATCGGGTAGGGCATATAGGCAGGGTGTGTGAGGTAGGAGGTGGTAGGCAGACCATGTGAGGTAGGTTGCAGGCAGGGTGCATGGTCTTGGCCCACCAGATTCAGGTCAACTATAGACTGTAGAACCATCCCCGAGGCGCCATTAACACTATGTAAGGAGGTCAGGGTGAAGGTCATGGTTTGCTGAGAATACAGTCATTGGCTGCCGGTTCAAAGCACGCCTACTATATTCCTTATATGGCAGTGAAGGGAGAGGGACAACTCCATGCTGTTCATGTGCATGTGAGTAAATTGGAAGAGGTGTTCAGGAGGCAGGTGGACTGTGTAGTGTCTCCAGTGGGAAGGGAACCCATGTATTTGCATATTTTACATATTCATGTACAACTCCAGAGCAAATTTACATCTTGTTCCACTTTACCCTGCTAAAAGATATACACAAGTAAATGTAAAGCCAGGTGTGTCTAAAAATGAAGATGTCACCTCCTTCGTTTACTCTAAACTAATGGAATCATTTTTGTCTTTCCAGGTCAAGATCTGGTTCCAAAATCGACGGATGAAATGGAAACGTGGCAAGAAGTCCGCCATGGAAGCAAAGGAGGTCTCCAAGGTCAAGGCCGACTCTGACAAGGTCAAACTTTCCAGTGAACACGACAGGCCAAAAGCTGAAAAGGACAAACCGGAAGTGAGCGGGCAGCCATTAGAGGAAGTCGGTGACCGGAAGGACTCGTCTCTCGACTCAAGTCTCGAGGCGGACGAGAACATGGATTCAAACGAGATCATAGACGTTGGGGGTCGCCCCCTGGTGAGTGAAGCGGGTAAAAACCCGCTGGGGGACCAGTCGAATCTGCACCGAGACCTAGCAGACGACATTTCACGATTGGCGCCAAACGTGACGCAACATCCACAGCATCCAATCAACGCCCGTATCTAGACCACGTGACCACAGTCCGCCAATCAGCGCCAGACCTGAACTGTATGTAGGTCAGACAAACGCCGTACGTGAATCGTCAAGTTGAAACGGGTTCGCATCGACCGTTCTTGACCTACTTTCGTAGCCATTATAAGATTCACAAAAAAAGACAACTCTGGCGGGCATTTATGAACATTGCAATGGACTAATTTAAATCTGTACATAAACTTGTGGCAGTATTGTTCTCAGTCATTGTTGACAGTGCACTTTTAAACGATTAGGAAATGATTAATTATTATTTATGTACTAATTAATTAAGAAGTATGATTATCGTCCATGGGACGATTTGTGTATTTAAGATGTTTGGTGCTACCCTAAGGTTACTAGTGTGACGATTCTTTTCTGTGTACACAAACTACCTTTACATGTTCAATGTCGATTGTACTTCACAAACAGAAGCGGCAATAGTGTCGACAGATTTCTCTAGGGTGGTTTGTTTCTAGTCCATTTACTGCACACTAATTGATGCGTCTCCGCTAGTCAAACAGAGAAATGAAGAGAACCGGAACTCGAAGATGAAATATCCAGTAAATTAATCTAAGAAAGGGGGAAATTAATGACATCTCTTCTACTTCCGTCGTTCTGTTCCAGGGACGGTTAACGGGTTGAAGTAGGAGAAAGGGTCTACTTAAGAGACGTATCTATTATCTGTATCAAGAAAACTGCTGATTCCTCTATAATAGCACCCCCTCCCCACTAACACAACCAAGCTGTCCTGGTTAGGGCACCACTGAACATTCCCATAATGAGGTACGATCGAGCGAAACAATATAGAAACGTCAGAATCTCAAACCCTTAACCCTTTAACAGCAGCATGATGCCTCCAAACATTCCCCTGGCTATGGCAGGAAGATGCCTCCAGGCATCTTAGAGGCATCATTGATACTTATGTACAAAATCAAATAGATGTTTGAATTAAAAGAAATGTTGACTAATTATAAGAGCCATATTGACCTTTGATTTCGTACAACAAAATATCATCAGTTACCAAGGTAAATTACTCAAATCATGACACCTCATGTAACATTGCTATTTCCCAGAAAGGTGCCTGCCGCAGCAGGGCTGTTTATTCAGGCAATGCCTGCTGTGTAATGCTGAGCAAGGGAACTGGGTGCTGCAGGGAAAGGGTTAATTATATAATGACTCAATATCTTTGTTTAAGCCGGAGACACACCAAGCGAGAAACGCAGCGATTTCCAGAATAGCTTACACAAAATGGCGTGTATGTGTGTTATTATTTCATATTTCATCTGATTATTGCTTCTGAGATGCTAACTTATTGTTGGGTGATATTACAATGAAATAATATCTCACATACATGTTATTTTGTATTGGTGATTCCGGAAATCGCCGCCGTGACTCACTGGGTGTGTCTCTGCCATTACCCTCCATGGCCGGTGTGCTGCGATAGTTTGTTACCCTGCAATAAACTGTTATTATCGCCCACTCTATGGACACTTTCTTCTGTTCAGCTAGCACGGACTATTGGACGTACTATTATATAAAGGTGATTTTAATGTAAATAAATGAGGAGAATAGTATTTCACCATGAGAATTACATGTCGTGATATGTCGTAATATGCATAATTTCGGCAATTTTTTCACTCTCCAATCGTGGACTTCAACACTGCGCATGCTCATGCATGCGCACCAAATACTAGTGGTTTATCGCAAGGTAACAAACTATCGCACTAAACCGGAGTCTGTATCAGTAGGTGTATGTGCGTTGGTTATAGGGTACAGAGTGATTGCTATTTCCACTACCATCCACCAGGGAATTGTAAGATAGCGCCACTGTAGTCGGGGGACATCAACTGTTTTCTGCTCTCATAATCTATAGATAATCGTGAGACGAGGCTAAAACCCTTTTATGTCAAACCCCAAACAATATTTATGATAAAATCCATTGATAACTGGACCTGCCACCTGGTGTTTTGTTTAGCGCGGGGGAAGGGAGGGGGCAGAATGGGCACCTACATAACATAATAGCTATGTGCCCTATGTGAGAGATATGGATTTGTCTTGTTCCGATATGATAGAGACCTGCCATGACTGTGTAAATAAATGATAGTGAAAAATGAGATCGACGTCAATAAATATGTTACAAACAATTTGCATCTCAGAGTTTACTTTTTGTATCACTTTTGTTATGGGGCCATCCATAAAGTATGCATGCACGAACAGGGGTTGGGGGCAAATCTTTCAGGTTAACAGGATAATTGACTTAGGGGATAATGTTTGTAGCACACAGAATGGCCCTGACCTTGGCAGAGTATCCCACTGTGTCCTACCCTCAACTCGTAATGACACAGGGATACAAAGGGCAAAGGGCCTCTTCAACCAGCAGCAAGATATAGCGAGATTTGTCACAATTTGGTTGACTAAGTCTTGCCAGATTTAGAGTAACTGCATGCATTTTTGCCGTGAAGCATTGGTGTGATTAAGCATCTTCACAACTCTTGTGGTGATAGATCGCGGTATGCTGCGGTATGTAGGGAAACAGATCATGAGGTGTCACGGTGGTGGAGCACCAAAATATACACACATTATCGTGAAAAAATGCACACATCACCGCATATTCCGGCAAAGGAGGTAAGACATATCGCAACACTGTAAGATATAATAAGACATGCTAAGATATATTACAGCAAATCTATTGTGCTGGTGGAACAAGCCCCTAAAGGCATATCGGACATTTTTGGTTCTTGGTTCTTCATTTCAATAGCAAATGTGTAAATTTAACGTTTTGTCCAGTTTATCCAAATTAAAGGTAAAATAGAGCAATTTACATTTGTTTAATATACAATGGAAATGCACTGAAAAATATGGTTTCTTCAATCCTTTCAAAATAAGGACGGTGACCTATGTATATTAAATTTCATATGTGTAGTGCTATGCCCGTCCTATATTCTGTGAAAGTCTGGGGAAATAACATGGGTTTTACTATGTGAATATCAACTTTTAGAATTTCTATATATTCTATTGTAATATAATCATAATATTAATCTCAAAATAAAAAACTGGCATGGTTACCCCGATTTTTATGTTAGATATGGGTTCTACAATGCTTTGAGCTCATCATATTCAATTTTCAAGCCAAATTCTCCGATATGCCTTTAAGAGTAAACACAATCTCCTCTTGTGATTCACGCTACTCAGATAATAACAAAGTAGGTGGAGAACTAAAGAAGAAACCAACAAGTTTTAGTCAAAGTCATCTTCTCTACGAGTTTGATGCGGAGTGATATGAACAAGGCGACAGCCGACTGAATATCACCTAGCATTCAAATGAGTTGGAGAATGACTTCTTTGACCAAAATGAGTCACTTTCTGTATTTATCTCACCCCTGTACACACTGAAAAAATGAACGACACACAGGATATAGACCCATGGAGAACGGACACAGGAAATGGAGACCAGACTGCAATACTCTTAGGGGCATGTAGAACGAGTTCTTAATGTTAAGCCTACGGGACAATAATACCAGAGGTGAGATAAAAGGTCGTGAGGCGGAGACCCTGACAGGATTATAAAACACCTGAGTCGTCGGTGCACGCTGACAACGCGACCACGTCAAGTCCGCCCATTAAACCCCGATTATCGCTCACTCTAACCTGACCCGCGTTAATCTCCACACTACGTCGATACTGGTGATTACAGAGGATATCAACGTTAATCTCTCCACAACGGGAAAACGAAAATGACGGAGGATATTAAGAGTAAACGTGGTTACTGAGCCTGTAGGGATGGCCGTTCGAGGTCTATTGTTTTACATAAAATATGCCCCGTCGCCGTAGGTTGAGGGACGTATTTATGTTACAAAAGGCAAAAAAAAAACCGAATACCTCAATCACCACGTTTTATTATTGTCATTATCAGTATTGCTATTATTATGATCATATGCCTAAATAGCACAGAAATGCCATTCTATGCAATTATTAGGTCATCAATTTATAGCTCATTCAATACGTCAACGTTAATCCGTCCAAAACGGCAACAGGATATTAACCCTTAACTGCAGCATGATGCCTCCAGGCATTCCCCTGGCTACTGCAGCATGATGCCTCCAGGCATTCCCCTGGCTACAGCAGCATGATGCCTCCAGGTATTCCCCTGGCTACGGCAGCATGATGCCTTCAGGCATTCCCCTTGCTATGGCAGCTTGATGCCTCCAGGTATTCCCCTGGCTACAGCAGCATGATGCCTCCAAGCATTCCCCTGACTACGGCAGCATGATACCTCCAGGCATTCCCCTGGCTACGGCAGCATGATGCCTCCAGGCATTCCCCTGACTACAGCAGCATGATACCTCCAGGCATTCCCCTGGCTACGGCAGCATGATGCCTCCAGACATTCCCCTGACTACAGCAGCATGATGTCTCCAGGCATTCCCCTTGCTATGGCAGCATGATACCTCCAGGCATTTCCCTGGCTACAGCAGCATGATGCCTCCAGGCATTCCCCTGGCTATGGCAGCATGATGCCTCCAGGTATTACCCTGGCTACAGCAGCATGATGCCTCCAGGTATTCCCCTGGCTATGGCAGCATGATGCCTCCAGGTATTACCCTGGCTATGGCAGCATGATGCCTCCAGGTATTACCCTGGCTATGGCAGCATGATGCCTCCAGGTATTACCCTGGCTATGGCAGCATGATGCCTCCAGGTATTACCCTGGCTATGGCAGCATGATGCCTCCAGGTATTCCCCTGGCTATGGCAGCATGATGCCTCCAGGTATTCCCCTGGCTATGGCAGCATGATGCCTCCAGGTATTCCCCTGGCTATGGCAGCATGATGCCTCCAGGTATTCCCCTGGCTATGGCAGCATGATGCCTCCAGGTATTACCCTGGCTATGGCAGCATGATGCCTCCAGGTATTCCCCTGGCTATGGCAGCATGATGCCTCCAGGTATTCCCCTGGCTATGGCAGCATGATGCCTCCAGGTATTCCCCTGGCTATGGCAGCATGATGCCTCCAGGTATTACCCTGGCTATGGCAGCATGATGCCTCCAGGTATTACCCTGGCTATGGCAGCATGATGCCTCCAGGTATTCCCCTGGCTATGGCAGCATGATGCCTCCAGGTATTCCCCTGGCTATGGCAGCATGATGCCTCCAGGTATTACCCTGGCTATGGCAGCATGATGCCTCCAGGTATTCCCCTGGCTATGGCAGCATGATGCCTCCAGGTATTACCCTGGCTATGGCAGCATGATGCCTCCAGGTATTCCCCTGGCTATGGCAGCATGATGCCTCCAGGTTTTCCCCTGGCTATGGCAGCATGATGCCTCCAGGTATTCCCCTGGCTATGGCAGCATGATGCCTCCAGGCCTTTCCCTGGCTATGGCAGCATGATGCCTCCAGGTATTCCCCTGGCTATGGCAGCATGATGCCTCCAGGTATTCCCCTGGCTATGGCAGCATGATGCCTCCAGGTATTCCCCTGGCTATGGCAGCATGACCTAATCTGTCAACAAAGGGAACACGAAAATGACGGAGGATATTAAGAAAAAATGTGGTTACTGAGTCTGTAGGGATCGCCGTTCAAGGTCTTGTATTACATAAAATATGCCCGGTCGCCATAGGTGGAGGGACGTATTTATATCACAAAAGGCAAAAAAACCGAATACCTATGGCTCAGTCATCACATTTTATCATTGTTATTATTATCATTATTATCAGGATTATATATGCCTAAACTACACAGGAAAGCCATTCTATTCACTTATATGATCATCAATTCATAGCTCATTCAATGCGTCTCAGTGAGCCCGAACATCATTTATACTGCACCCCTATCAGCGAGTAGTATTTCACAGACGTTTGCCCATAGGTATATGATAACTTCTGCCCACACCAAACCGGAATTTCATACGCTGGCCAGTGGAGGGTTTTTAAAAACAAAGAGCGATAGTGAATCAGAAACTATGATGATAACCTATAGGCCCGTTTCCATTGGGCGACAAAATGGGCGGAGATTTTTTTAGTTACCCAGAGAGTCTGTCGGTGGTGCCACCGACTGTGCGCCGGTGTAAAAAGAATCGGTGAGGGTAGCAGTTTTCACTCAGTGACAAGCTTTCATACTGTGGTAGGTGGTGCCACATTGCATAATCTAAGTAGAAAAAGTCGTGGTTCATTTCACGAGCTGGGTCGTTTCCATTGACTGATGATTTTTGGTCAACAGTGCCAAAAGTCAGTCGGTGGTTCCTGTCTGTAGATCAGTGACAGAAGATCGGCCAATGGAAACGGGCCTTCACCGGAACAAAGTTTCCCTCTGACCCTTCTTTTCATTTCTGGACAGTAGAGAGGAGCGTTTCTTTCATTATTTTCTAAACACCAAACATGAGCCCGGGACCGTCTTTGAGGTCCGACATTAAAGTGTCTCTCCTTTAATCAGGATAATTTACGACCATTTGACGTGAATTATCGTCCTGACCCGTCGGCGAGCGTCCACATACCTACAAGGGATGGTTACCGAACTATTCCCGATGATTAATACGCACCAATATCGTCGGCAGGTGGCCCTCGGGGTCATTAATTAGCGATAATCGGCGATAGATTGCCAGGTGGGCAGTGAGGGAGGGGGGTATGATCGTGAAGACCAAGATAAGGTGATAAGTGATAAGTCACTGGATATCACAGCAAGGCACACAGGAGCAGATTTTATTATCCACCTAATAAGGAGTCTCCATAGGAAATGTAGAGGGCGCCTGGAATTCGCTACATGAGATTCTGACATGTAAGGATCTTCGACAGGAGATTCCGGAAATGTATTCAAATTTAGGTCAAATCATCATATACTTCAAAATAAATTCATCTAATATTTGTTCAATTATTTAGAATCAGTCTCATTTACCATTAGAACTCACTGTCATAAACGGTTTTGTATGCTAAAATCACGAGAAAAAACAAACTTTATACTGGTGTAAGTATACACCGAATTACCACCATGCTTGACAGTGCTGTAGCATGATGGCGTGATCTGGAAGTAGGTCTTCATATCTTGCAATAAACCTTTTATTGCAATATACTAGCTATTAATAGTGTAGGTGGATAATAGATACAATAGTGACTGGTTTTGCTGCAATCTCCTCGGAGTTGAGGACGTGATATCCTTGCGTTTGCTCGGATATTACTATGCATCAATTACTCGGAGATTACTGCCACTCATACACAAAACCTGTGATTATTGTGTATTCATCTCAGTCCGTTCTCCATGGTTTATATAGACAATAATCGATGGTTTTGTGGACAGGCGGCCGTCAACCACGAGTGGTTGACGCGTAGTAATACACGAGCGCTAGCGAGTGTATTACGACGTCAATCTCGAGTGGTTTACAGAGCCGCCTGTCCACAGAATCATCGTTTGTTGTATTTATTATCCATATTTTCGAATAAATTGAACTCAGTTATTGCCATAATAAATGGTATAACAATAGGGACTATTTCTCTGCTCCATAGCAAAGGGACTATTTCTCCCGTATACCATGGTTTTGAGGCCGTATAACACAGGTTTGAATCCGTATACCACAGTTATGGTATCTGACAGGTTGTATACAATTGGTCATGGTTTACTGAGTCTCTATGCATTTTCAATGGGGGCTTTGTATACGATGGATAATAAATCCTGTGTGACGTCCATTGTCATAGCCTGGTATAAACGTCCTCAACATTAGGAACTCGTACTCAACAGTAATTCTTCTTAGATTTTGAATCAATTCCAAAGAAGCAGTTTTGACTGATAATTGACAATAATTAAAAAGCACCAGGTGGCGCCACAGTGAAATTTGAAGTGAAATTCGATGCAAGCGCCGTTCATTGTTTATATAAAATGGTTCCTATGATGCCTGTCAAGTGGCCGAAAAAGCTGTATTTTCCTAGGAGAATACGGCTTTCCGGAATCTACTCAGTTGCAAGCTGTAAACTCCATAGGCTTAGTATGGAGATCCGTATTAGGTGGGTAATAATAGCAATCTGTAGGCTCCATAGGTTTAGTATGGAGATCCGTATTAGGTGGGTAATAATAGCGATCTGTAGGCTCCATAGGCTTAGTATAGAGACTCTGTATTAGGTGGGTAATGATAGCGATCTGTAGGCTCCATAGGCTCAGTATAGAGACTCTGTATTAGGTGGGTAATGATAGCGATCTGTAGGCTCCATAGGTTTAGTATGGAGATCCGTATTAGGTGGGTAATAATAGCGATCTGTAGGCTCCATAGGCTTAGTATAGAGACTCTGTATTAGGTCGGTAATGATAGCAATATTGAGGCTCCATAGGTTTAGTATGGAGACTCTCTATTAGGTGGATAATACACACTCCCTATAGTATAGGCTTAGTATAGAGACTCTGTATTAGGTGGGTAATAAACTCCATATAGGTTTAGTATGGAGACTCTGTATTAGGTTGGTAATAATAGCGATCTGTAGGCTCCATAGGTGTAGTATAGAGACTCTGTATTAGGTGGGTAATACACATTCTCTATATCTGTAGTATGGAGACTCTGTATTAGGTAGGTAATGATAGCGATCTGTAGGCTCTATAGGTTTAGTATGGAGACTCCGTATTAGGTGGGTAATACACACTCTCTATATCTGTAGTATAGAGACTCTGTATTAGGTGGGTAATAATAAAGTTCACACAGCGTGGGGAGTGTAATAAATCGTCGGGTCATATCGACTGACTTCTCACGTGCGTTTTAAACATCTCCATATTAGCGGAGTCAAGAGGTACCTCACGACCTCCGACTATCAGCACAACAAAGTCATCCGGGTCTCCAAAGTAAGCAATCAGGCGCGAAGTACTGCCGCCAGGTGTCACACTCAGTCCAGGTGGGGGCAGATAACATCCGCACCTGGTGGTGAATGTATGAACTAAGCAGCGTAATGAAACTAATGCGGATTTAAAGTCCAATTCCCGCACAACGATTTCCCAACATGGAGCTTCTCTTTTTATATGTGTTTTTAATCTATTTTGAGTCCAATCAGTCAGAATATATAGTTTGCGTAGGGACACAGTCATATCATACGCCTTGGGCAGTAATTTTCCCAAGCCTTACCTCGTAACTTTGACTTATTCCCACCGGAACATAGTTTCCCTTTATTCCTAAGATAAAATGTATATACCTTACTGGTACATACTCACATACCGCGTTTCTTTTGATAAAAATATTGCGAGCTCGTGGAATATTTTTATCAAAAGAAACAAGGTATGTGAGCATGTACCAGTAAGGTAATACATTTTTATTTTATTATATACCTTCAAGTATAAGTATTTGATGAATTACAGAAGGAAATCTGCTGTCCAAGCTGGATTCAAAGTGTGCTGGTATATCTGTTGACATCTTAGTGAAAGTCAAGCACAGAATATGCTCTAAGCACATTTTTTACTCTTTTTTTCCCTTCAACTCCTGTGATCCTTTGCACACATAAATTAGCGGAGTGCTGCAAGTCACTGTCAGCATTTCATAAGTAGGTCAATGCAATTTTTTTCAGCCAATCAGAATTTGTATTCAAAGTAGGGTGGTACGTCATTTTATACCACATACTGTGCCGGTATATATTTAATACCAATACCCTAGCAGAGGTTGGTATTTGTGTAACATACTGGCACAGGTATATAATAATATATATTACCTTAAAACGTAGTTTGATAATGATAAATAGCGTTATTTGCTTACCCGCCATCAAACGCGAAGCCAGATCCAATCTTATCTAGTAACTTATCTGAACTTTTCTCCCCACTGCGCTTTTCATATGATTTCAGGACATGGATGTTCCTTTTTTATGTTTTTTATTTACATTTTGTCGGATCAGTCAGAATAGACTGGTTCGCGTACGGACACAGTCATATCATGTTACAGATACATCCTTTAGGTGTGGAAAATTGAATCTTTTGATATATAATCAATCGAGGTAACGTCCAAAAATATATGAGTTGCTAGAATCATTTAGCCTTATTTGTGCCTTTGTCGGCGACAAAGGAACAGTACTTTGTCTCAGGTGGTGCGTCGTAGAGTGGGATTCACATGTAGAGATTAATGTACCTGAGACTGTTGTACTTCACACCTTTCTCCTAGTCTAAAATGCGATTCACATGTAGAGACCAATGTACTTGAGACGGGTGTACTTCACACCTTCCCCCTAATCTAAACAGGGATTCACACAAAGAGCCTAATGTACCTGAGACGGGTGTACTTCACACCTTTCCCCTAGAAATGGTCAACGATTTTGCAACTGCTGATTTGCCAAGTAAGACCATAGGTCGTCAACATTTCATAGACCGCACTGGTGTGACGTCGCTCACATCCTGGCTGCTGATTGGTCAATTCTTTTATTACCTTCGTGCAAGAAATATCACTTTACTGCACGCTCGCCCGAATACAGGGACCTAATGTTAAGCCTATGGTGTTTTTTTATTAGGGGAAGGATAAAGCTCAGAGACACATTATCAGACAATGAGTCATCCAGTGAAAAGCCGATATGTTTTGTCAAAATCAAAGACGCTGATAAAAGAGTCTCATGTTGTGATCTCAGGAAACACTTCCTCCTATTCCAGCATGTCTCTTGTCACGTATCTATCTTCTTACTTCTCTTATCAAAGTGTATTTTATTAACCTGATAATGGATGAGATATATTTTGTATGAATGAAGTTACAATGTAAATTGTCTGTAATATGTTCAGTGAAATTCACACGGTGGGATTCATGTACCTCACTGTGTTAAAAATCTCCTTAGATTCTGTTTATTTTTAGGGGTAAATGTCGCTAACAATTTCAGGGCAAAAAACATGTCTCAGGGAAATGGATGATATAAACGAAGAGATTGTGTTTGAGTACAGAATTCAGCTGGATTTGTCGGAGACAAACATCCTGTGAGGTACATGAACCACATCATGTGAATCCCACTTCAAATTCTTATTCGGATGAAATCGGTGCAATCGGCGGAAATCGGGGGCCCGATTTTATCCACCGGAAGAGTTTTTTTACAATATGAATCCTAAATATGTTCCATACCCATCATCAAATTTTACAGCACATACAAAATAACAATAAGAATACTTATCAGTTTTATTCCATCTAAAAAGAATTATATAATGTGGTTTATCTTGAATAATTCTGATTTGAATGTAGAGAAACTGTATTTCTATTTCCCTGCGTTCACATTTTGTGTTTGTGTTTATCCGTCCATGCCATTGTTTTTCTGATTTATCTCACCAGTGCAGAGAGAGCAGAGGGGAAATTGATTGGGACTATGGTCATGTGCATCAGTCAATAAGAAGCAAGTTAAATATAGATATCATGCATACTGACAGGCATATAAATACCCTATGAGTTAGTGTTCAATTTAGATATCAACATGTTCATTCATTGACTGTCACCATATGTATGACGTACATTCATTGATAAAGGTATTGACATTTAAACATGCAAACATGCATCACACATCTTCCTGTGCAGTCACAGAATGTTTATTAGGCCGCTTCCCGAAGTGATCCCGGTTAGATCACAACCAAGGTACAGTACGGGTGTGCCAAGTAAAGCGGGGGAGGCTAATCTAGAGACCGGACTCCTAGACTCACCTTACCACCGAGAGGGTTCAGAGAAATCCGCAAATGAGGATCCAAGGATTCACTCTTCTCAGAGAGAATGCCTGCCGACCTACTGCGAACCCGGCTTATATACAAACCGAGTTACGTAATCCAGGCTATCCCGTAACACTTGTGTGCATGGGTTCACCCGAATCACTACACAGCAGGGACTGACATCCCGCACCCTCTTTCAAAGAGTGAAAGAACCACCACTAGACTGACCCTACCCCTAAACATTGTTAGGCATTTGACGTTATAATAAACAGTTCATATTGTCTGTCCCTAGGTAAGGGTCGATGACAGTCAATCCAAGCAAGAAATGCTAAAAAAATGTCTTTCAAACATAAACAAAGTACGTTGGAAGAAACTACCATTATCTATGCAAAAACCTGATAGCAAACTGCATTATAAAAAACAACTGAAAAGTGACCAAGAAAACCCGACAGAGTAGCCTAGAAATGTTTTACAACATGACCATTTCACCTTTATTAATTCTCTATGTACAAACTTATCATTGACAATGATTGCAACCTAACTATGATACATCTGAACTTAATTGTTATCATCATCAAGATACTGCAGATTTCATACCTTCATTTTTTAAACTGTAACTAAGTTCTATATTTGAAGCAAGTTTAACATCAAATATACCAGGATCAATCTCTGCTCCATCATTTGATCAGTGTCTCATCATCACCTCCTTATTCTATGCTCTTCTACCTATCTTGGATAATCTAGTCAAATGTTTTTGGGTTTTTTTTGGCAATTTTTATTAGGGAATATTGTGTGTTCACAATCACCGAATTCGGCTATAGAGCCGTTCTTCCACTCTGGCCCTTGCCCCTACTCCTCATTCTAATGGCGGGTGTTAAACCGAATGGGCAGTGGGTACCATTTTTGTGTAAGTCTTTGGTATGACCCGACCGGGGTTTGAACCCACGACCTCCCATGTTCGAGGCGAACACCCCTACCACTTGGCCACCGAGCTTGTGATATTCTCTGGTTTAATATTTTTATCTATTTCTTCTAATTTCAGAAAAATCATGTTCGATGAATAACTTTGCTCTTCCACATAATCCGTTAACATTGGTTAGAGATGTTTATTAGAAGCCTTTCCTAATACTAGATTTACACTATGCCACGGAGGCCCTGGTGAACATGTTTTGCCGAAACGTAGGGCTCTATTGCAGATGGTCATAGAGCCATGAATCTATGTTTACACAGAGCCTCAGAGGCTCCGGTCTAGGGATGTTAAAGGGGTCTGTTTCGTCCATGGTTCCCTGTACGGCCGGCTGCGGTGGGTCACATCCCTCACATTTTGTCCAAGGTTCCATATACGGCCACCTACATTCCCACACATTCAGTCATGTTGTTTTGTAATCATCAGATCTCAGTACGACTGTCATGAACTCTGTGGCCCACCATGGTCGCTGGGGCAAATCTTTTGCTAATTCAAAATCCTTCCCCGGCGGCCACAGCAACCAGGGTGTATCACGGTCTGTCACATTTTTCCATCCTGTTCCCCAGAGTCGCGTCACGTCCCTCATGTCTGTGTCCACGGGTTCCACGGAGCACCGAAACATGGCTGCCTTGGCTGCCATGGCCCAGTGTAAACCTAGCATAAGAGACGACATTCGGATGATGGGGGAAGCGGGGGAAGGTTCCTACTCTATCATTGTGACCGCGACAAAGATAAGACAAGTGCGATCTACTTCTTGGTGTACATTAAAACTATTGACATATTGACTGCCTCCTGAGATGTTCGTCAATAGATTGTATCTATGTAAAAGTCTGATGAAACAACACAACCATGTTGCCACAGAAATCATGCGAGTCTTGGGTCGATGGTGAATTCCTACTTGTCCATTATCGTCCATGTGGTCGCGTGATGGGAAAAAATGCTGTGACGACGAATTCCTTGGCTGTTACTCAGAATACCGAGACACTTACCAAGTATTGAGTGGAGATAAGGGACAGTGCAGAACATTGCACCAACAATAACATATTTAATCTTAATATACCTGTTTATCCTCCCCCTCATATAGATCTCTATAGACTTAACATGGTGTGACTGTATGCCAAGGTTATGACAACAAATATTTATATGCCACGTGTGACATATGAAGTTAAAGACATGTGACGGGGTTGGATAAAATCTAAATGTCACTCAATTTCCTATAATTGTTTAAATGGCGTTTGTTGTCTTCTGCTACAGATATCACTCAGCTCTGCTTCATGATATCATTCTGCGAAGACAACTCATGCCATATAAACAATCATATGGAATTTCGTGATGTTTCTTGATGTCATGTATGTATATGCATAACACTGCATGGATTTTTAAAATTTCATTTATTGTCTCAAAAGTCATTTCCATAGCACTAGTTCTAGTTCCCAGTTCATTATTCAAATCAACCAAACTTAAAGAATATATGTTGTATATATCGAGTGATATTGACTGAAGATAAGGAAGAGTGCAGCTAAGTGCACAATCAATAACATATTTATTCTTTAAAAAAAAATATATAATAGGATTTATTAGTTCATCGTAACCTGAAAAGGTGCACCCCTCTCATACGATCTCACCCTCTCTAAGTGGTATTCTGTACAAGGTTCTCACTGTGCTCTATGGGAGAAGAATTCTTAATGAACTAGGCTAAGAGCCTTGAGAATCCACTGGCACACATTATTCCCGCTAGGTGGCATCATTGAGATTAGCACGGTATGCAGGCCAGAGGATTCTCAAGGCTCTAAGCCTGATTCGTTAAGAGTTCTTCTACATAGAGCGTAGTGAGAGTACAGAATACGATCCAGTGGTGATCCAGAGTTTCACACTTTAGATTTGTACAATGCAAGTTTTAACTTTTACATTATTTTACCCAACGTTTTCTCTCTCACTCTTTTATTTTGGTAGTCGCAAGACAGCTAACATTACTTTATTTTCTCAGCATATACATAGGACTTATACATCAGTAAAAATAAAGAACATGACAAGACACAAGTTATATAATGTACGACACGATAGAGATACTAGACGAACAAAATACAGTTACGGAGCCAACAGAATAAGTGGCATGAATAAGCTCAAACTCAAACGAGTGGCGTCTAGATTTTATCCTACCCCGTTTCCATATTTTTTCCGGATCAGAAAGTAGTGGCATAAACAACACTTTATGTCACTACCCGTGACATAAAGAAATCCCATGTTAAGCCTATGGTGTTTTTTTTATTAGGGGCAGGATAAAGTACAATACAAATTCATTTTTTATATACATGTTTATGTATACATACATAGTCCACACTGTTATATTCTATAAATTTTAGAATACACATTGTATATATTGAGTGAAAGATGCATAATTTAAGAATAGAAATACTGCACGGTTGATTCTGCAGCCAGACTATTATCTGGAAAACATATATATGTTAGGCCCGGCGTCCACCTACTTCGATAGCAATTTAAGACATCCCGATGCATTACACTGCATAATGCCAAAAAACGAGGGGAGGAGGAAGGGGAGGAGGGGAAAGAGGGAGAGGAGGAGGGGAGGAGGGGGGGAGGAGGAAGAGAAGGGGAGGAGGAGGGGAGGAGGGGTGGAGGGGAAAAGGGGACTGCAAGGAGAAAGACCAGGGGGTGGGGGGGGAGGAGGGATGAGGAGAGTTTGGGCTTTATGAAGAGATATCTGCTGGCCAAGGCTTAAATGACGTACCAGTAAACATAACACCATTATCCGTTTATATGGTCAGGTTTGAATCTCTCCGCGGCAGAAATAGCACAGTGGTAGCCTTGTTGTTATTAGAGTTCATCAAAATATTATTTCCCTAAATCAATTGATAAAGAAGTCTTGGAATGAATACTTCCTACAGCACAATGTTTGATAACTGATCTAGATATAAATAATCTTTGATGTGGTATGTTGCTCCTTTTTCAAAGTCATTGATTGGATATCTTTAGGATGTTGAAACACCTGTGTTTATCAGGTTTGATATTGATCAGCAATTTCAGCAGCTTAACTGTAATATTCAGGGAGTTATTTCAGTAAACATACCATATTGATCACATTACCATAGATATTTTCTCTCTCCCATGAATACATACACAATAATGACTGGTTTTGTGTACGAGTGGCCATACTCTCTGAGTAGATGACGCGTAGTAATATCCGAGCGATTAGCGAGGATATTACGTCGTCAACTACAAGGAGGTTACGGTCACTCGTATACAAAATCAGTCGTTATTGTATTTATTACCCACCTACAAGATTAATAACAAGTCTATTGCAATTAGAAAGTTTCTGCAAGACATTCAGTTCCAGACACCACAGCACTGTCAAGTGTGGCAGTAATTCTGTGTAGACTTACACCAAGAATACAGTTTGTCATTAACCTGTGATTTTAGCATGCAAAGTGTGTTATGACGGTGATTTCTGATGGAAATGAGATTATTATGATTGATTCTAAATGATTAACATTGAATGAACAGTCAAGAAACTTGTTTCAAAGTAAATGATGATTCAACCTCATTATGGACAGGACTATTTTCCCAGAATATCCTGCAGGAGATTCTGACATGCATGTATTCCCTGATCTGTCAATCACTGGACCATATCTGTTCAATGTCAGTCATTGATTCAGTATAATAAAAAGATTAAAAAATAATAAAACAAACCAGTGGACCATGTACCAATTCCCTGGTCTGTCAATCACTGAACCAAATCTGCTCAATTTCAGTCATAACTAGACCCTAGATCTGTAAAATCCGTCCAGAAACTGGGCCAAGGTCAGATCTAAGAATAGCACTGTTGCATCTATAGCTCCTGTCAAAGGTCAGAGGTCAAGTAACATCCATTTTAGTGGCTCTCTGACAATGCCACCGCGTCAATTATTTATTACCCTACGTCCATGGTACACTTCACTCTAGTCCTCTCTATAATAGACTTATCCAACCAGGCCTCTTCAGATAATGACCGCCAAAATGCCAATTTACGTTTATATACATGTATATCCCTTGATAATGGATCAATAGTCGATACAGCATTAAGTAAACCTAATTGTGATTTTCTAAATCCTAGAAATTACTGAATCTCGTGATATTTTCGAAAAGTAGTACATAGTTGTATA
Organism: Alentia gelatinosa; assembly: GCA_950022655.1. Taxonomy (NCBI): domain Eukaryota; kingdom Metazoa; phylum Annelida; class Polychaeta; order Phyllodocida; family Polynoidae; genus Alentia; species Alentia gelatinosa. Next base: position 3,505,838 of record OX465592.1, on the reverse strand, counting down.
AATCCAGTTGTTTATAGGATATTACTCCAAATTGATAGTCATGTTCTTTTCAAAGCCCCATTCCCGGATGTATAGGGGAGATAGATGCATGAGCCTTGTTTTTTATCTATTAATTAATTAAACTAGCTAATTAAACGTCAGCGAAACGTCGTGAACAATATTGATACATATTATGAACCAAAAATTGTAATACTTGGTTTTAATAACATCACCCTAAACAAAAACTAACTGTGTCCGTTTTTTTGTGATTTTTACCGTCTGAATTTTTTATTCAACTAGTTGATCTATTGCACCCAATTATATTTGTGTGCAGTATAGAACAATTTGCACATAGATTGTAAAACTTATTATCATATAATTTGTGTAACTTGTTTATCGATTCCTAAATGAAACAAAATGTTGTGATTTTAATATTGTCAAACCTAATGCCTTTTATACTGAGCACTGCATCTCCCTAACTCGGTCCCAGTCAGGTTTTTAAGATCTTTCTTAGATATATATTTTGTAAAATCAGTATTTATTCATTTCAATACGACTTATACATTGAGGATCAGTTCCTAAAATGTATCTTTCTGCCCTGCATTAGAAGGCTTCTTTCAACATTGATGGTCAATAACTAGCTCTGTGGTTAAAAAAAATAATTCTAAAGGATTCTAAAATTTCTACCAACTTCTTTAGCTACGATCTGACCACCTACGCTTAATTACTTTTTTTGGGAAAGTTGCCCCCTTGTTGCTAAATTCATTCCAACCCAGTCATTTACAGTTGTCATTGATAGATATTCGGCTCGAGATCACCTCACAGTGCAAAGGACTTGTCTGCTGCCTACAGCTCTGCACTGCCACGCCCTCCAGTGGTTTCAAGTGGAACTAACTCCATATTCATCTGGGGCCCATTTAATAATCTAGGATCGTACATGAAGACTCATTTCTGTACCTCGTACAAGAGTTATCGTTTGATATTTTTAAAGTTCGTTCGTTCGGACAGTATTAGCCACCGTTCTGTATACTAAATTCTACATTTCAAACATAGGCCTTTCGAGTTGTGTTGCGATTATCCCTCCTACCAGGTCATTTAAATCCCTTATGCGATATAAATAACCAAAGCAGGTAAATCAATATAAACTTTCGGCTCATTGTAATTCAACAATTCTAGAAAGTTGCAATACATCTACTACTCTGTGAGGGTGGTTGTGGCCCCTAAGATTCGAGGTCAACTCTCCACTGCAGAGCCGTCCCAAGGCGCTAGAAAATATTATGTAAGGAGGTCAGGGTGAAGGTCGGGGTTTGCTGTGAATGCAGTCATTGGCTACTTGGTCTACTGTATTCTTCATATGGAATTAAGGTAATGGGACAACTCGATGGTGGTGCAGTGGTGACTTTAGCGGTATGTTTCAATAGTCTGTAGGACGTCCGTTATTGGGTGTAGTGACACGATAGCGACAGGTTGCGTTGCAATAGTTTAGTGACAACCGATTCTGTGACTCCAGTTTACAGACGGGCGCTAATAGTCGCCTGACCATTTCATAAGACTGATGTCCGGTCACTGTATTGGTCACTTTTGTGTCCTAAATAGCGAGAGGGTATACTTCTATTGTCACAAACGCGTAACTTTACTTCCTGTAGGAATTAAGCTATGAAACTTTAACCCCAGTTAGGGACACATATAACTTATAAACATGTCAAATATGAAGGAGATCGGCCCATCCAACCCAATGATATTCACATATACTAAGTTCTACATCTCAAACATAGGCCTTTCGATTTGTGTGGCAGACTATCCCTGGTATCATGTCATTTAAATCCCTCATGCGATATAAGAAATCACAGCAGGTAAATCAATTTAAATTTCGGCTCATTGAGTCAAATATATTTTGGTTAAATTTCTTTATTGAATCGGTCTTGATACAAGCTTTCATTTTCACTTTCCACCATTCAATTATAAAGGGTCCCAGCCTTATCATGAGAATTTTCGACATTATGACAGTTATCCTGATCTTGTTCGCAATCATTTTGTAATTCAACAATTCTGGCAAGTTGCAATTCATGTACTATTCTCAGGAACTCTGGTGACTTTTAACCATGTCAAAATGAAAACTAATAGAGCATGAAATTCATAAAAGAACTTTCTGCAGGTTTATTTAATGGTGCTCAGATGAAAACCGTCCCATGTTTTATCCAAAAGGAAAGTAAATGAATCACAAATATTTAAAAGGGACCCCAGTTTATATTCCTTCTACAAGAACTAATTAGTGACCTCTTCACATTGTTGGTTTTTTTTAATTTTCTAATTCGGACAGAGTCCGTTTTTCCATTTGATATTGTTAGTAATACATTCTGCCAAGAACACAAAGGTCATTCATATCAAAGCTAAAATACTAAGTTTACAGGCAGGTAATAAAATGTAATAACAAATAAGACAGTATGTAGTTATGAGGATGACATAATATCAAGAAAGGTCACGAGTTTGAGTTTGAGTTTATTTATGTCACTCATTTTGTTGGCTCAGTAATCTCAGTCGTCGAAGACGGAGCCAACAAAATGTGTGACATAAATAAACTCAAAATCAAACGAGTGGCGTCTAGATTTTATCCTACCCCGTTTCCACATTTTTCAGTATTGGAAAGTAGTGACATAAAAAACACTTTATATCACACCCGTGACATAAACAAATCCCATGTTAAGCCTATGGCTTTTTTTTTATTAGTACATATAGTAGGCAATCACACGCAAATAGCACTCACCACTCACCGCCTATAACCACCCATCACCCACTCACCCCCCTTAGTCATCCTCCACTTCCCAGGTGAGAAGATACCACAGATACCACACTGCCAACTCACCTGGCCCTATTATCGCCCACTGAGAGCTTTACAGGCAGTGCTTAGACCCGGGACCCCTTCTCCATAATTACACCTGTGGATTACCGTTATCTTCTCGTGATTAACGAGATTTCGCCGCTGGTTCCCTGGACGGTCCTCGAGCTTCCGTGACCAGTGATAAGGCGTCACTACACAGAATTTATTGGTGCTGTTGAGTTGGAGCGGTGGAGGGGAGGTCTGGGGAATTGAGGAGAGATTAAGCAGGGTTGTGGCATCACGAAGCTGTTATTGCGATAACAGCGAAGTCTCTTTATTGCGCTGGTACCGTAATAACGGTATGTAGTGTAGCAAAGCTCAGAGTACAAGCGCATAGCTATGCCATGTGTCACTGCACTCTCCCAGCAGATCTTTCGCGGCGCTAGCGCTTATTAATATCTGCCTCAACCCAATGCTGGTACCCTGGGTTTCCACTAAAACCGGGGAACCAGCTAACTTTTTCAATTAAAAAAAAAAGGGAACTGTCAAAAGTTATGAAACTCAAACAAACTCGTATATTATGGTTGACGTTAGAATTTTTTTAACTCTTATATCATGAGATGGGCAATATTGTAATTTTTAAATGAGCTACACAGACAATCAAGCTGTTTGTTTTTCAGCTTTAAACCACATTATAATGTGAATCCACAGTTGATTAGACTGCCCCATTGAATGAGCACATGTGTTATGTTGACAAACAAAGCAATGCAACACATGCGATTCTTTCCATGGAAGAAAATAATCCCGAAGACTATTTCTGGTTTGACATCACAAATAGCAGAAATGAGTGTATTTTATTAACCATATAAGTATGTACATCTCTAGTTATAATTATAAGTTAAACCCAAAATGCTCCTCAAAGTTAGGATATGTGAAAAACTGGCGTATGGGGCAGATTTTGTCCCCAAACAGGCAGGTCGGTGCAGAGATACAAGCGGCCGCAGGAAGTAGAGCGCAGGATCTCTGCTAGGAGAGTGATATCAGAGCTTACCGGTGACCAGCTCTGTACAGTCATGATTATTTATAACAACGATACAGCTGATATTTATGGTGGCGATTATTAAGCCAATATAAATGTCAGCGTATTAATAGACATGGGTGTCAACATATTAACTGAGGTGTGAGATCTCTATCCGGGACTAAGTCAGATTAAACCAATCAGCCCGGACCGTTGAACAACCGCGCACTTAATTGGAAATATCCGATAGGAAATGAGAACATGTATATATGGGGAAATCAAATCATCGGATTTTCTTATTTCATTAACTTTGGAGGTTTTTTTTTTATGGAGAATTTAGTGTAAAGCGCTGGGAAAGCCCACTTTTCCCAATTTAGATACATATATATATATCTTTATATACATGCATATATATATATATATATATATATATATATATATATATATATATATATATATATATATATATATACTATAGACACTAATGCGAATTGTTTGAAAATGAACATATATATATATTTATCCTACCCCTAATAAAAAACGCCATATGCTTAACATGGGATTTGTTTATGTCACGGGTAGTGACATAAAGTGTTGTTTATGCCACTACATTCTGACACTGAAAAAATATGGAAACGGGGTAGGATAAAATCTAGACGCCACTCGTTCGAGTTTGAGTTTCTTCATGCCACTTATTTTGTTGGCTCCATAATTTCACGAGTCGAAGACAACAAAATGCGTGGCATAAATAAACTCAGACTCAAACTCGTGACGTCTCTTTATAATATATACATATATATATATATATTCATTTTAAAACAATACGCATTAGTGTCTTCCATCGCGCATGGTTACGTAGTTGACCTACTGATTTCGTATACTCATGCTTGAAAAGGTTATGCACTTTACAATTGTTGGATGAATAGATTATGATTATTGAGAATTATGGTTGTTTATCTTATATGACAGTAGGTTTCATTGTACATGTGTGGTAATATTTAAGTTATAAATACAATTTCACACCAATCTTAGTCTTGTTACAATTGCAACGTGCCTATTTAAATCAAAGTTGGCGACAAACGAAGATCAGAGAAACATGTTCAATCGCCTAGACGCCACAGTTGACAACTAGTAGCCTTCAAGTTGACAACCCAAATGAAGGATAAAGTGAAATTATGGCCTTGTAAATTCGTTACTTAGAAAAATGGCTCGGCTTCTATGGATGGGGGTAAATATATCTATTAGGATCAAGTCAACCACAAGAAAATTATGAAATTTGGGATATAGGTACACCATCTATATGGGACCACTTTCAATTTCAATAAGTTTAAACATCTGGAAAACACCCCCAGGGGAGTGTTTTTCAGTTACAACAATCGTTAATACCGATACTCTAAAATCGGCCAGTCAATGTACGACAGTTTGGAAGACGCAAAATGACCGTTGTTTTATAGACAGTGTCATAGCGCGGCAATCGGCACCAAAAGGGTTGTTGGGAACGATTGACTTAGAAATCCATAGTGGTAGGCATGGTATTTTATAGTCACGACAATCGTTATAAGCGATGAGTAAAAATTGCGGAGCATCGCAGTAGGTTAAGTCGACTGAGTGGTGCAGTGCCCACAGTTGTCAACTAAAACATGGGGGTTTGAAAAAAAACATCTAAAGAAAAAGAGTTACAATCACCCATTATACCTGTGCATCATGTCCACAACTGTCTTTGGTTGCAACACTTTAGCTGACAAATTCACCTACGATACCCTACGATTGTCACTGCTATAGGCCCTATTGAGGTATCCCATAATTCAGTCTGTTTACAAGTTCCTGTGTTCGCTGGTTGCCGACGTTGTATGGTGATACCTTTGAACTGTAACCCACAATTATTGCAGTTTAACGGTTTTTATAAATATTCGAATTGGAAATCCGATGTCAGAAATAGAAATTTCAGCTATTTCTACATGTAAATCCGAAATTATATTCAGGTTCTCCAAATATAAATGGGAAAACTGTGGTTCATGTGGTTGTGGTGTGCCCAGCCAGTTGCGAGCGGAACTTGTATTTACCCTGGGCGATAATAGGGAGTTTAGTAACCTCTGGAGGGTGTATAGCGCACCTCAACCTGCCCTACGTATCGTAGAACGATGAACGTTGGCTGATCCTCAACAATCGTACGTCTATAGGACACTGATGCCTAGAACGTATCGTTATGAACGATTATCGTGACTGAAAAAGACATTCAGTAGGGACAACATGGGACCTAAAAGCCGTTGATCTGGTTGCTCACTCTGGGGAAAAAATTAGTCCTCCTGGCACCTAGCGGATACCTGGAGAACTGCACGCCCTACACTGGCCTCCAGAGCAAACGCTTGCTACACCACATTAGCTTTCATACTCACATAGCTCTGTGAGCATCGAGATGCCATGTCCCTAGTCTGATAGCTGTATAACCTTACCGAAATGTGCTACCACCTCGCGAGTACTGATGGAACTAACTCTTCTTTAAACAGGTAACTTATTTTACCTTTTTAGAGCGTGCTCGTTTTTGGTTGTTTTTTTTGTTGATAATTTTTATTCAGGGAATGTATTTTTCATTATTTTCACCGGGTTCGGCAATGTTTCCGGTTTTCCACTCGGGCCCTCTTACGTCTCGAGTACAGTCAAGTTTTCATTTCTTATGGTCAAGCAGTTAAGTTTAGCAGGATGCTCGAAGTTACTGGGCAGAGCGTAGTCTCTAGGTATACTAGTGCTGACTCCTGGTGGGTTACATGGGAACCAAATCCACTAACTGCAGACTTGGAATGTCGTTGAAGCCGGAGACACACCAAGCGAGAAATACAGCGACTTACAGAATCGCCAGCAGAAAATGGCGTGTATGTGAGCTATTATTTTATAGGAATATTTCACACAGATAAACGATGTTTTTTTTGTAGACGGGCGGCTGTAAACCATGAGAGGTTGACGCGTAGTAATACACAAGCGCGAGTGAGTGTATTACGACGTCAACCTCGAGTGGTTTACAGAGCCGCCTGTGAACAAAACCAACATTTGTTGTATTTATTATCCATCTTTTTGAATATGCCAAAATCAGTAATCGCCACATTAAAGGGTGTAACAATAGGGACTATTTCTTTGCTCTCTATAGCACAAAGGGACTATTTTCCCGTATACCATATTTTTGAGGCCGTATACCACAGATTTGAATCTATATACCACAGTTATAGTATCTGAGAGGTTTTATATAATGGGTCGTGGTTTACTGAGTCCCTATACATTTCAATGGGGTCTTTGAATACGATGGATAATAAAGAGTATATCACAGTGTGACAGGTCTTGTATCCCGAAGAGGAGGGCTGAAGTAGGTGCAGGGGTAGGCATAGGAGACAGGGACTGGAGCCAGTCTGCTCTGGAACAAGAATCGAAGCCGTTAGTTCGTGTGTTTCTCTCCAGGTGGCGACACTGTTTGCACGTATTGATCTCTTTGTTGCGCGGCCGGCGACCGCAGCAGTCAGATGCCGTATTCTCACCCTGTGTAGACATGGGCACCGCTGGTGTAGTGGTATCATGTAAGATTCCCATTCTTGCGACCCGGGTTCGATTCCCGGGCGGTGCAGGCATTTTAAAAAAAGATTTTGTTAATTGAAAAACATTTATAACATGCATTATGCTACAGTGCTTTACTTTGCTTTGTTTTAATATATCTTGTATTTGGACTCTATTTAGTGATATCTGAAAGAGTTACAGTTAAGCATACAAATGAAAAATATACTGACAAATTCCTGGCCTCCTTGATTGCTATTCTTAGATTATCTTTGAATTAAAAAGAACGAATGTGGAACTGAATTAAAGATTTATATGCAATTGGTAATAACTGTAAATTGTTTCTATTCTGTGTTTTCCTCCTTATTCAGTTCTTTAATCTAAAGGAAAATGTATGGAATCAAATGAATCAATTGTCTTTTCCACATAGGCTAATGTGATTGGTTCAGAACTCGGTACAGTATTCACCCCTCAAGTGTCCTTTAGGCCCGTTTCCATTGGCCGATGAAAACGGTGTAGATTTTTTGTGTTCTCCTAATAGCCTATTTCCATTGGCCATCACTGATCTACATTTAAGAACCACCGATGAACCTTTAGTACTGTTGAAGCAAAATGTAAATAGGCTATTAGGTGGATACAAAAATTCTACACCGTTTTTGTCAGCCAATGGAAAGAAATTCCCACAAACCTACTTCACATGTCGCCAGTGAGGTAGGTTAGTTTGATGATTTTGAAATGATGATTTAGAATGATTCCCCTTGCAACTAAGAGCGACAATTTCCAATCGTCACTCTAAAAATGCGCGATTTCGACAGGATCTGCTTGGAGTTTCTCTCCCACATAGAGACAGACACAACTAGAATTGTGTAAGGAGAGTGACATTTTCGAGTACAGAAAAACCTGAAACTGCTATTCCTTATTGTTGGTCTATACTCAGATTTACTTTATCCATTATGATCTATTTCTAGAAATTTCGAAAACAAAATCTAATGCTGTAGATTTCTGATCCCCTTACCCAAAGACCATCTTCCGAGGGCGTCTGTCTTTGTAAAATGGCGCAAGGTGCGCTGGTCCCTAAATCACGCTGAACACATAAAGTCAATCATAGTTGGTTTTTAGTTTTTTTTTTAAATTCTTTTATTTTCATTGGGACAATCGTCAGCGGTTAGCTGGTATGAGTGAGTCTCCCAATATTGGGGATTTACATCGGAGTTTTACCTTCTATATATATATATAACAAATTTAGGGACCTGGATAAATAAAGGCCCACAATGATTACACAATTCACAGTCCATATAAGTAAGTGGTTAAATAAAGTCATTTTGACGTCTCTCATCCACAGTAGAGGTGTGGTTTACTGGTTCTATGTTGATCAAATTATAGAATGTACTTTGCTGAGTCCATAGCATCCAATCTTTGTCAAATTAAATCATGGTTAGAAGGTCCGCACCAGGTGATTTACATCAAGATATGTCACAGGCTAGATATTAGGATATTTAATGTAGTACATATGATAATTGAAGGGTTGGGTCATCACACCCTATTGGAATATTCATGATCTGCCATGCTGCCCCAACGCTAGATTGGCCACCACCTCTGTCTTCACTCTGTTCCAACTTAGAGGTTGGTGTGGTTAAACCCAGATCATGTCCACAGAAATACTTATCAAGGAATATTCTCAGCTGCGTAGTGTAGCCAGAGCCGCACTGCGTTAGGTTCAATCAACGAGTACATCTACCGAGTTCTGAACAATTATGTACCTTTGTAATGGTATTTTGTCTTAGGCGAGGCATCCTAACGGAGTCGGCCCTGGTTGGTTGATGTAGGGTAGTTAGGCAAGGGTCAGCCAATGATTAGTGAAGCCACCCCCCTCTCCCTTTAGATTTTCCTTTGTGTCAGATGATTTGTTGGTCAATGTTCCTGAATCGCTTGCCAAAAGTTTATCAACACATGTTGAAAATTCCTGTTGGCGACAACGGAACATTGGAAATATTGGTTATGTAATTTGCCTGCGACAAGTTCACTGACAACCGTACGATTTACGAACTAATCGTTCAACCCCGAATCGGTAGATATGCATTAGACTTTAGCTCTGGTGGGGTTAAATCCATATCCACCTTGACCCAGTAGCGGGAACTGTTTGTTACTCTCTTACCCGATCTTTTGTACTCCTTGGAGAGTGTGTTTAGTCATAACCTCGAAGCCAATTTACCATTTTGTTATTTCCTTTTGTGTGTATATTTTTTTAAAGAATAAAACCAATATAATATAATAAGACTAGACTTCATAATCACTTTGTGAAGCTATGACTATATCTTATCGAGTATTTCTGCTTTTAGATCCTACATAGGACAATATAACCTGGTTTGAGTGATACCGTGTGGGATTTAACCCGAGCAACCCATATGTCGGAACAGAGTGGAGACAGGGGTGGCGGCCAATCTAAGTGTAACCTAAGGTTTTCTGCTGAGACTGAAGCCTGTAAACGTCCAATACCCACCAGGTAGCGCGTCCGTAGGCTTTATAAGCGACAATATCGCTAATTAAAAACCGTAATGAACGATGAAAACAAGCCGTGTACATAACATCTGTTTTCCCCGCAGCCGCGAGCGTCGCTACCTCCCCACCGCAGGCAGTGGCAGATTACTTTTTATGCACAACTCATTTTCTCCACCTCCAACTCAATTAACACCATAGAAATTCTCATGAACAGTGCAGTAACGCTCTTATAGACCACATAAACACTTTCCCGCCTTTTCTTTCTTTTGTTCCAAATGTCGTCTGCTGATTGAAGTAATTCCATTCTCGCGCCTCTTCATAGAAAACTGTAATCAATGCCCGTTTTTACGGACCAGTTTTTAGTGAATTCCAACCAAGGACACATTAACTAAGCGGCCCTGTGTTTTTACCCAGCAATTCACAGCGAGATGAAATCATTGTGGCACCCGCGGGGATTAATCAACGTTTGAATGACACTTTTGATTAAATTATTTCATTCTCCAGTCCCTGTATTGATTGGTGTAGGAGTGGGGTGTCTGTTTGTGTCACGTCGTTAATATATAAATACAGGTAAACCGCGGTATTTTCAGCAGTCAATCCGTTAACCTCGCTTAGTTCACGAGTTAAACACAAAATATTTGGTTGAAAAAAGGTGTCGATTGTAATCTTAGGCAGAAGTTGCACATTTAGTGCTGATGTGGCTAGGAATTCATACTGTTCTATCAGTCAGGGGGATAAAATGGCGCTCAAAATTCACAAATAATCGTTTTTAATTAACTCGTAAAAATACTAGGAGTGAGAGTATAAATAATGATAACCATTGAAAGGCCTGGAACAGAAAAAGTATAGACATGCACCACTTTATGTTGAAATTCCCCCCTCAAATTTTTCCAAGGATAATTTGTTCCACATAAGAATTCTCTAAATACACTCTATGTATTTTAGTCACAAAGTTATGGCAATATACACTAATGGGCCATTTTCACGTAGGAAAAAGATATTGACACCTTGGGGCGGGGGGGGGGGGGAGTAGTGGGTACAAAATTGGGGGATACATACACAATAATGACTGGTTTTGTGTACGAGTGGCCGTAATCTCCAAGTAGTTGACGCGTAATAATATCCGAGCGATTAGCGAGGATATTACGTCGTCAACTATAAGTCGTTATTATTAGAGCGTGCTTGAACGCGGTAAATACATCATCTAGAGGTTAGAGTGGTCACATTGAACTTTCAGTGTGCTTCCAGAAAACTATCCCTTTACTATCAGCATGCCGTTCACTGTGATAGTGAGAACAGAGCAGGGAGCCAGTGTCTCAGGGTCTTAGAGGCATGCCCAGCTGACCATGACCAATCAATCAAGACCGAAATACCTCATTGACCTACTGGTATTTGATATATTTGGATCCTAAAGATAGACTCAGGCAGTTACAGAAATGGCAAGTTTACTGGGTACAAGTGGTTACAGAAAATGATCCATATACTGAATGTAACCCAAAACTTTTAGTTGTTATTTATCTAAAATTGCACGCTCATTCATCAATGATGAACATAACATTTGCTCCTAGTATCTATTACCCACCTTCAATATTAATAACAAATCTATTGCAATAAATTTGTTTCTGAAAGACATTTGGTTCCAAACACCACATCTGAGATCTTCGCTGGTCTCCCCTGTCTTTAGTGGATACCCAGGGAACAGGCTTTGGGTTGGGGCAGGGACTAAGCCAGCGCTATCGCCGCGAAAGATCTGGGGGGAGTGGGTGATCCATTCAAGCCTGACACGTAGGAGAGTGTACGGTCTACCTGTCCACACAAAGGGCTCCGTGATTACCGGCTATGACAAGGAATACCAGCAGTACACTGACCACAACATGAAAATATGATAACTAATACAATATACACAATATCTATGTATCTCTATATGTCTATCTGGTATCTGTGTCTCTTGTATCTGTAGTTTCATAGGATAGTCTTACTGCATTGTGCATGTTTTCTAACGAATTGACAAAGCCAGGTGAGAGAAAGGTGGCAGGGGCAGTGAGGCATGACAGGTCAAGGTTGTACTGGTGTGTGTTGGGGGGAGGTATGTATGAACATCTGTGTATCATATGTATCTATATATCATGTGCATCTCTGTATCTTTGCTTGTCTGTCTATCTTGTTATCTGGTTTATATCCCACCATTCCTCACAATGAAACAGTTGAACTTACAGGGAATCCATGTTCTCTTGGGCCTACCTTCCATAGCCCACATGACTTGTTGCGATCCCTGCATATAAACTAGGAGCATATAGAATGTTCATCATTGATGAATGAGCGTGAAATCTTTAATGAATAACAACTAAAAGGTTCAGTCAGGATCATTTTATGTAAGCACTTGCACCCAGTAAACCTGCCATTTCGGTAACTGCCCGAGTCTATCTATAGGATCCAAACATATCAAACAACAGTAGGTCAATGAGGTATTTCGGTCTTGAGTGATTGGTCATGGTCAGCTGGGCATGCCTCTAAGACCCTCAGACACTGGCTCCCTGCTCTGTTCTCACTATCACAGTGAACGGCATGCTGATAGTAAAGGGATAGTTTTCTGGAAGCACACTGAAAGTTCAATGTGACCACTCTAACCTCTAGATGATGTATTTACCGCGTTCAAGCACGCCACTCGTACACAAAACCAGTCATTATTGTGTATGTATCCCCCAATTTTGTACATGGTCCCTATCAATTGAATTGATAGGGACCACGTATTAGCTACGGATTTGGAACATATCTGTTTGCTTTGTTTTAACGTTTTAGTACGCATCTCAACGTTCATCAACGTTTTACGATTCTGTACGTATTGTGGCGTTTTCCGGCGCATTCCGACTTTCCTTTACGTATCTCCGCGTTTTCCGGCGTTTTCCGGCGTATTTGTACATTTCAAAATGCGTAGAAGAACGTACACGTGCGTACACGGAAAAACACCGTTTTTTACGCCAGTGTGACTGGGGCATTATTAGACTGGTTCCCTGCCCTTATGAAACTAGGAGCATATGTTATTTCCATTCATAATGGAAGGGCGCGGTATACCAAAATCTCATAAAATAAAAGTAAGAGAATATCAATATTTTGGTATATTTCTTTTCATTTTCTGGCTAACGTTTTTGATTTTGACTTGTGCCTGGTCTAGCATACCACAGAACACATTCAACTTGTCGTGGTTGTGACTGAATTTTTCATTGAGGGTCTTGGTCAACTGCCCTACTTCTAACAGGTCAGCTATGCCACTCAGTTTGCTCTTTGATAGCCCCTTAGTGCTTAATGCACTCAAGTTTGTTTTGCTTGAAGGTACTTCATTTGGAGTACTACTAGTGCCCTTGGTAGTCCTCTTACTAACATATTTGTCATCTGTTTTCCATCTACTTCTAAGAGTTATTTTGACATCTTTAGATGGGGTATCATCTGGAACATCCATATATTTGGCACTATCATCATAGTCCATTGATATGTGATTTCTGTCCATATGATATATGCATTGAATGCACACACTTTGACATGGTCACTCAGCCATGAAAGTTCTATTTAAAGGAACCAAGTCAGTAGTGGGGCAGGGATACCGTCAGACTGGGATACTGGACACCTTACCATTTTACCAGGCCTTTATAATTGGTGCAGGGATAGTGAAGGGTTAGATTCTCTGCAGTAAGCTGAAAGCCTGTGTGAGCAGTCTAACCTCTAGATGACGTATATGAGCGCGTTTTCCCGCGCTCAATAAGGGACAGGTAACGGGTTCCTACGTCCTTCAACTAGACTGTAGTACATCCCGTTGTCGCTAGGGCCAGGGCGCTCATGCCCTCAAAGCAGTGGACTAGTGGTTTGGCTGGGATGGCTGGGTTCCGTATATATATATATATATATATATATATATATATATATATATATACAGATCTGTACTCTCACTGTGTGAGGGGCGGATCTATATTTTTAATGACATTATCATCAGCATTCATTTCTTGATATCAGCTTTAAACCAGTGGGTACTGCGATACCTACCCGCATTTGTCTTTAAAGGACTATACAATCTTTAAAAGCTAAGCACTTTGCCCCAATAAGACAATTTCACCCTGGACCTCTTGCATTCTTCAGAGGGAGTCTAATGCCCCAGTCACACTGGCGTAAAAAACGGCGTTTTCCCGGGTACGCACATCACGTTCTTCTACCCATTTTGAAATAAACAAATGCGCGGCGATGAAAACCATAAATTTTTAGGAAATTGACATGGGTTTTAATTTCCGAGCCAAATTGTCCGATATGCCTTTAAGAAACAAGCGGTCACATAATTGTGAAATGGTCATTGGGGGGACATTGGAGAATGATTTCCGATTGTGACACCAGAGTGCAGCACCGGAAGTAAAACTCCCGGCAGGGGTCGCTCGTCAGTCTCCGGGGCGTCTTGAAACCGTTCACGGGGAGACTAGAAACCGGTTACGTGCGCGAACAGTGACTTAGAACTTGTAGAAAATATCAATTTTACGGAAACCTTGTTTTCTAATACCACAAAAAAGCATCATTGGAAGGAGGGTCCTTTTTAATTTCAAGAAATATCATATACAGTAAAACCCCGCGTAAGCGAACACCCTCCGTTCCGGGCCAAAGTGACCGCTTTCGCGGGGTGACCGCTTACACGGGGTTTTCAAGTTTCCTCTGGGCCAATATTTAAGTGTTATATACCCGTACGTAGGCGAGACAGAGGGGATGGTAAATCTGAAATCGATTTTCCAATATCTTAATTGGATCAGAAGTTATCAAACTTGGAATTATAAATGTATTTTCTATCAATTTACTCGCACACACTCATAAAAAACACCGATTAATCTATTTTTGGTAGGGTGTCCATCAGAAGTGACCGCTTACACGGGGTTTTAGGCCTTTTCGTACCGAAATAACTGTCCGCTTACGCGGGTTGCCCGCGGGGTGGCCGCTTACGTCAACGCCAGTTCTGAGGTAGTCCCTTTAATGGGGGAACCCACTATTGGGATTTTACTTGCATTCAACCAAACCTTTTTCTCATTTGTACATGTTCCCAACTCTCATAATTCTCTCTCAAAAGTCCAGTGTCCTAGATCAGTTAAAAGGTTTCAGTTCCAACCTCTCATAGAAACGATCCCTTCTCGTTTTTATTGTTGTATTATTTTTCTTAACTCGGCATATGAACAACATCATGTTGATAGCGTCGGCACAATACAAAGGTCATCACCAAGGTCATTACCAAGGTCATTACCAAGGTCATTACCGAGCAATTCACACCTCCTCCCGTGCCGACAGACAGCTGGTTGTTTTGTCTTCTCCCGCCGCCACCCGCCACCAGCGCCACTGCCCCCTGGTGTCAGTGGGCGGTACTAGAGGTGACCTAATTAATGGGCTCGTTCTGGGGTCACGTGACTGAGGGGGATTTCATCTCGTTTCTGTTGTTGTTTAAAGCTGGAGTCCTTTCATGGGTGAGTGTCATCCCGCGGAGTAGATTGGGGGAGACTGGAGGGTGGGTTTGTGTGAAAGGGGACAATGTAAACACAGTTTAGGTGACTGGGTTGTAGGGGACGGGACGATGGGGTCGGGATGTACGCCGAGTTACCGTCATGTTCCCCAGAACTGCCACCTTACGGGCAATCAAGAGAGGGTGTTTTTTTTTTTTAAATTTGGATTTGTTCATTTATTTATTTTGTATTCGTCTATTTTTTCCCTCTATTTCTATTTTTTTTTTTTAAATTATTTAATTGTCATTTATTTATTAATTTTACTTATTTTTTCCTTCATGATTTTTTGTTGTTGATTATGTTCTTGTGTTGGATTTATTCATTTATTCATATCTTATTCATCTATTTTTCCCTCTATTTCTTTTTATTTTTTTATTTAATTGTCATTTATTTATTAATTTTACTTATTTTTTCCTTCATGTTTTTGTTGTTGTTGATTATGTTCTTGTGTTGTTGTTGTTGTTGTTTTTACTTGTAAGACTTGTCGTTTTGGACTGATAATCAAGTCAAAAACAAACCTACCCGCAAAAGCCACGTCTCACTCTGGCCAGAGTAGGGTTTCAAATATTAAAAAAAAAAAAAAAGCGTTTCAAATCTTTGGAAATTTTAGAGCATGGTAATCATTAGCGAGAAACAGTGGTTAAAAAAGACAATACCAACTGATTTCAGATAAAAGTGGTCATAATCTCCTTGGACCAGACTCTAGGTAATATCCTCTCGTGTGCTCAGATATTACTACTTGGATACTTGAATATTGATATTTGGTGATTACGGCCGCTTGTATCTGAACCCAGTTAATATTGTCTAAGTAACCAATCCGTTACAGTGATTGGGCAGAATCTGATCGAGGATAATTGGTCATGTTAAAGTCTTATTGGTTAAACACCCTCTTGTATAACATCAGCAGACCAACATGTCGGAAACAGCTTCCGGGCACCAGTTTGCAGGGACCAGTTCTGGTTAACAGTTTCCTGTTGGCAGTTTCCTGGTAGCAGTTTCCGTTTAACAGTTTCCGTATAACAGTTCCCGGTACAAGTTCCCGGTACAAGTTCCGGTACAAGTTTCTGGGTACCAGTTTCCGGGTACCAGTTTCCGGGTACCAGTTTCCGGGTACCAGTTTCCGGGTACCAGTTTCCGGTACCAGTTTCTGGGTACCAGTTTCCGGGTACCAGTTTCCGGGTACCAGTTTCCGAGTACCAGTTTCGGGGTACCAGTTTCGGTGTACCAGTTTCCATTTAACAGTTTCCGGTTAACAGTTTCCGGTAATTTCTATGCAATTCATATCTCATAGTCTAATCATAAATTGATATCTTATAGTCTAATCATCTGGTCCATATTGATTATCATGGCTGAGTTGTCATTATTCATCATTAAAAGGGGGTGATTTAAGGCACTAATTGCCTTAATTGTTAGATTACGTGTTAAATAGGTGTAAACACTCCCCTGTTTGGACGCGTATATCAATGAATTTCCCATTCTAATGCTAAAAGTGATTACAGATTATTTGATCGTCACTCCTCCACCTACCACTGATGGAGTAATTAAGCCCTGGCGCCCTTATTGATATTTTAGCACAAATGTCGTCTGCCGATATTAATTTCACAGATTAAATCATCGCGCATTGTTCTACGCAGCAATTAGACTTGCTCGAGTCTTTGATTATGAACATTCACTAAATGATTAAACACAATAAGAATAAAGTTCATTAAAGTATGTATCCTTCTCTGACTGGCTCATGAATCAAAGACTTGTCCACTATGAACCAAATCTCCTGTTTGTGGCCCCAAACCACTCCCTGTAACCCTTTACTTCCTCCTACCCCTCTCCCCTCCCCTCCTTCAGTTCCCTGGCCGCCTGTGTTGTCATAGCAATAAATTTTGCCTGCTCCTGACTGTGACTTGATTGAGATCAAAGTCAGAGGGCATCAATCTCCCACCAGTAGCCAGGATATCTGTATGGATCGTGTTGGGAATGCTGGAGCTAAACAGCGCCAGAAATCCCAACACCATTACTGATTGTACCAGTCCCTGTATCCCAACGAGGAGGGGTAGTCATTGGATGCAGGGACTAGAGCCAGTATCACTGTGAGGAGGGTAGCCATAGGATGCAGGGACTTGAGCCAGTATCCAAGTGAGGAGGGTAGCCATAGGATGCTGGGACTGGAGCCTGTATCCCAGTGAGGAGGGTAGCCATAGGATGCAGGGACTGGAGCCTGTATCCCAGCGAGGAAGGTAGCCATAGGATGCAGGGACTGGAGCCAGTATCCCAGTGAGGAGGGTAGCCATAGGATGCAGGGACTGGAGCCTGTATCCCAGAGAGGAGGGTAGCCATAGGATGCAGGGACTGGAGCCTGTATCCCAGTGAGGAGGGGTAGCCATAGGATGCAGGACTGTATCCCAGCGAGGAGGGTAGCCATAGGATGCAGGGACTGGAGCCTGTATCCCTGTGAGAAGGGGTAGTCATAGGATGTAGGGACTGGAGCCAGTATCCCAGTGAGGAGGGTAGCCATAGGATGCCGGGACTGGAGCCAGTATCCCAGTGAGGAGGGTAGCCATAGGATGCCGGGACTGGAGCCTGTATCCCAGCGAGGAGGGTAGCCATAGGATGCAGGGACTGGAGCCAGTCTAGCGACATTCTGCTTCCTGATGTTGATGACTGTTACATGAACCTCGCGACTCTCACATCACTCGACCTGCTGTGATTATAACTCATCAAATAAATCACTGAGAGCTCAAGAAGCCACCAGAACCATTGTCACATCCAGAGAATGCCTGCATGCTCGCAGCAGTCTTTACAGTAATGGCGGATTTCTAGTTGTCACCTGTTATTAGAGGATGCTCACACGTTCTTCATTATCCATCGTATACAAAGACCCCATTGGGAATGTATGGGGACTCAGTAAACCACGACCCATTGTTTATTATCCATCGTATACCAAGTACCCATTGAGAATGTATGGGGACTCAGTAAACCACGACCCATTGTTTATTTCCAGGTATACCAAGTACCTTTTGAACCTTTTGTATGGTTTACTGATTCCCCATACATTCTCAATGGGCACTTTGTAACCCAAGGATAAAACAATGGGGACTTTGTATACCATGGATAATACAGTTTACTGAGTCCCCATACAGTGTCAATGAGGACTTTGTATACCATGGATAATACACAGTTTACTGAGTCCCCATACAGTATCGATGGGGACTTTGTATATCATGGATAATACACAGTTTACTGAGTCCCCATACAGTGTCAATGGGGTCTTTGTATTCCATGGATGATTATAAAGAGGGAGAGAATAATGGTGAGGAGTGTGGGTGTGTGTTTGTGTGTGTATGTGTGTGTGTGTGTGGGGGGGGGGGAGTATTTAGTGATAAAAATGACCAGACAGGTGACCAGGTAACAGGAAAGAATGGAGGGAGGGTGACTGTCAGAGATTTAGGGTGCGATGGGCAGGTCTAGATGGAGAAGGAGCAGGGGAGATGGGCCGGGGGGGGGGGGGGGGGGGGCAGGTTTTAGTCGATCCCCATCACCCGAGCACTAAGCTACACGTACCCCGACCCATTCAAAACGCAGTTAACACTAATTATCGCTCAGGGTCACGTGTTGATTACATCAGTCACGTGGGTTTAAACATGCGGAAACGAGGCTCGGGGCGTTTCTCGGGGGGGGGGGGGGGGGGGCTGGTGCATTCTGGGTAAAACTCCGCTGGGCTCAGTGAAAACCCAGCTGGGGAGAGCCCCCCTCGCCCCCTCCCCCCGCCCCCTCCTCCTCCCCCCCCCCCTACACACACACCCAAATAACCCTCCCCCGAACTTACCCCGCAATCCCGATCACCCAACAAAAGTTACATCTGCGCATGCGTCGATTTGCTGGGTGTCGTCTGCTCGTCCTTCGCTTGTTCCCGGCGGTAATGAGTTCCCGCCATTGTGCCCGCCGCCGGACGCGCCTCTCTTTCACCTGCGCGCGCACCTTGTAATCATTTGTCCCCCATTATCGCCCGCCCGAGGAGGACGTCGTCACGTGGGCTGTCACGTGTGCGTCACGTGGTACTGGCAAATGGGGTCAAGGTCATACCAACGCCGCCGTCCAAGTGTAAACAAAATGGCGGCTCGCATTAGCGATGGTGCTGAGTGGAGGGTGCTTCTGACTCGTAATTGTCTCGAGAGATTCATGTTTGTCCTAGAGCATGTATAAATACAAAATATTGACTTGTTTCTAATGCGAGCGGCCGTATTCTCCGGGGAATTGACGCGTAGTAATATCCGAGCGTATGAGAGGATATTGCGCAGAGTCAACTCCGAGGAGCATACAACCGCTTTTATCTGAAACCAGTCTATATTGTATTTATTATCCACCTTTTCTGGGCAAGTGGCATGTCGATATCAGTTCATTTTAGTTAGGCACTATGTTTCTGTACGCACTATTTTCCCCTATGCGCCACCCGGAGCACACAACATATCCGTATGCTCCGGGTATGTCCATACAAATTCCCTATCTCTTTTCTGGTGATACACGCTCCCTATGTGTTTTCTATGGACACTTTGTATGAGGTGGATATATCTGTATGCTCCAGGCATGGTGATACACACTCCCTATGTGTTTTCTATGGACACTTTGTATTAGGTGGATATATCTTTATGCTCTGTGTATGGTGATACACACTCCCTATGTGTTTTCTAGGGACCCTTTGTACTAGGTGGGTGGATATATCTGTATGCTCCGTGTATGGCGATACACACTCCCTATGTGTTTTATGGACACATTGTATTAAGTGGATATATCTGTATGCTCCGGGTATGGTGATACACACTCCATATGTGTTTTCTAGGGACCCTTTGTATTAGGTGGATGATAAGGTGTATGCCTAATATTCATATATGTTGTCTATAACATCTATACATTAATTATATTTCTGAAAAAAATATTTCAACTAATAAATTAATTTTATGCAATGAGAGAAAGAAAAAAAAGAGAAGAATATGATGACAGATCCTCCCAAAATAATGATCCACAAAGCTGTTTTACTGACCTTGCCATGGCCGTCAAGGTCAAAGTATCAAAGTCGAACCATCCCAGTCTATAACGAACGATAATTACAAATTACACGGCATATTTATGAAAATTGATGAACTCCAAGTATAGATATACACAGGTGGTATGTACGGAGTGGCTGTGGTAGCTGATAGGCATATGTCACCTTGGGGCTTTGTTTATATTCTCTCGTAGATCAAAGAAAATGGTACCAATTAGCATTAACGAAGATCAGGCATCAGTAGGGTCAGGCACAGGCAGGTGTTTCTATTAAGCCTCACTAATTAATGTCCATGAATGTACAACAATGGCCCGACGAAGTAGCATAACAATAGTTGGCGTAGGCATCAAGGGGCCCCCCGCCCCCACCTCAAAATGGCGCCTCGCTTACTGATGAGTTTTATATACAAATGGTGTTCGTCTTTGGTGAGGCTGGTAGTATGATTATTCATGTGTGATGGTAAGGAGAATGCATTGCTGATTTTGTGTTATCTTGATGTGTTTTACTTTCCCTTCTTCGGTAGTAGAGGCTTTATTATATACAGTAGAACCCCGCGTAAGTGCACACCCTTCGTTCCGGGCCAAAGTGCCCGCTTACGCGGGTTGTCCGCCTACGCGAGGTTGAAACAAACATGTAATAGAGGGAACCGTTCCGAGCGAAGGTGCCCGTTAACGCGGGGTGCTCGCTTACGCGGGGTGTCCGTTAGGTGGAGTTATACTGTACCCATAGCGTATATACTGTAAATATGCACAGTGTTCCGTACGGCAAAATACGGAACACTGTTCCGTACGCATTGACTAAAATATTAGTTGATAAAAGGTAATAAACCCCCAAACTCAGAATCAAAAAAAGAAGACTGAAAAACAGTTTAGACGCCCAATTTTCTTTTATCAATTTCGGATATGTAGTAAATATAGAACGACCCACCATGATGATGATTTACGGTTTGTACGGAACTCGGCGTTAACACCTCGTTCCGTACAAACCGTAAATTTTCATCTCGTTTTGTGGCTTGTACAGCATGGTCAGGACGTTCTATGTAAATACTGGTAAAGCCTGTTTCCATTGGCCGACGAAAACGGCGGAGATTTCTTGAGTTACCCAGAAAGTCGGTGGTGTATATCAGATTATATTGGTGTCAATCTGTCGGATGTATTGTATGCACTGTTTCTACTTATTTTCTAGATACAAACAGATTTAATTGGCAAATTGAATAATATATGCAAAATTAATCTGTGAGTATTCTCTGCAGGTCTCATTTCCATTCACCGATCTGACGTCAGTGTACCCAAAATATGTGTTGGTAACAATACACCACTGTGGGGCATTTGACGAGCGGTGCAGTGCTAAAAGTCCGTTCTTGGTTCCTGACTGTAGATCGGTGACGGCGTTATTCGGCCAATGGAAACGGGCCTATACACAGCACCCTCACCGATTTTTAGGTACCGACATGCAGTCGTTGGGCACCACCTACCGACTATTAGAACTTAATTAATCGGTGCCGTGTCGGCCAGTGGAAAATGGCTCTAAAGGCAAGCTTATCTGCACAGCATGACCTGTTCATTTCACTACAAACGCGGGTCAAGTGTCAGAGAAGAAGTTTCATCTGACACTTTCATATGTCATTTTAATCATTTTAGCGCCATCTAAAAACGTATATGTATGTGACGCTTACCTCAAAGTTCATATTATAAATACAAATTTGAAAAAGACAAACCCTATCAAACACAGTGGTAATTATAGAGGCAAACGTGAAAATCGGTGCAGCCTTTATGGTACATTTAAGTTGACCCTCCAGTGTGTAGTAATAATAGGATCACTATCTTTTGGATAAATTCTGAAATTCGTCAACAAAAGAGTAACACAGAACAATGTGCTGTGATCATTTGGCTTTTTGCACCTGTGTGTAACCATATTAAACACCCGTGAGCCCATCAGGCAATCAGGAAGCAAACCGCAGAACAAACACGCCACACGCGAGACGCCGGAACACTACAGGCGTCCCTGCAGCGTCCGGGCAGCGTCCGTGTAGCGTCCGGGCAGCGTCCGGGCAGCGTCTGCCAAACGCGACGACGGCGTCCCTAAACGTGCGGGCGACCAATGAAAAGGCGACTTGGACTAAGTACAATCTGAGCACTACGACATGTCACGCGTCATCGACCAAGCGTGACGCCCCGCTACACTCTCCTAGCAGAGATCCTGCGCTTTACTTCCTGCGTCGTTCTCCTAGGATTTATCTCACCCCTGGTACAAGCTTTAATAGCCATAGAAATAACATTAGGAACAAATACTCAATTATCACTCCCGTAAAGTGACAATACTATGCCACGACTGTGGCGTAGTGAATGTGAGATGACGTCATATGGATTTGCTAGGTGTATTCAAACTATTCTGATATTCTGATGCTATCTAATGTCGTAGAAAGGGGAGAAATAAATCCAGAACCGCACTCGAATTGTAAAATAGACAATATTCCACTCGTTTGGATGTGCCATAATCATCACTTGGCTACGCCTCAATGACGATTCGGACACATCTCAACTCGTGTAGTATTGTCTATTTATATGATTCTCCTGGCATATATCCTGTGCTATGCTTCCTGCGACACTCTCCTAGCATAGATCCTGTGCTATGCTTCATGCATCGCTCTCCTAGCATAGATCCTACGCTTTGCTTCCTCCACCCGCTTCAATCTCTACACTTTTGGGGCCAAATCTGCCCAATACACCAGTTTTACATAAATCCTAAATACTGAGCATTTTGGGGAGTATTTTGTGTTTTGCTTGTAAATAATATACACTCTTTGAAGAGTATTTACTTGTAAATACAGATGCGCATATTTATATGGTAAATAATATACATTTTGTACACTCATTTCTCTTATTTATTGTGTCAAATCAGACATAGTCTTAGGGACTACTGCAAATCAGCAGGGTACCAGAGAAAGTTCAAGGTCAATCGCATGTTGCTCTCGCTGGGCGTTACCTGTCCCATTGTTTAGTGGGGCAGGGAACCAGTCTAACTGTACCACAAAGTACGCCAGGAACAAGCGGCGGCTTCTCCACGCACCCTGCGGTAACCAGCGCACGTGCCCGCACATGCGCACAGCGTTCTCCAAAAGTCGTCTGCTCCTGGCGCTGGTTCCGCCACACGCCGACACCAGCGGGCGAGGTCGCGTTTTAACGATCCCAAATCTCGCCCCGCTCTCGCGTGGCGGTCACGTGTCCGTGAGAACAGGGCAGCTGCTACGTCATAGAGAGAGACGCGCGCCGCTTGTTGCTGGCAGGCAGACGCCCCGCGTGGTTTGTTGGGAACAAGTTGGGCTGGTACCCAGCGTGATGGCGAGGAATTCTACATCCGCTGTCGCGGTGTGTAATCGCCCATTGAAGATTCACTCGACTTCATAATCAGAATAATTGCCGCTTGAATAAAGAGAAATAGTCGGCAATTAGTGACTGTCGCGTTTATCTTATTATAATGGTAACTTTTAGATAATATGGCAAACTGTGAAGACATCAACAAATAATTAATATACTTTACGAATAAATAGATCTATAACTTTGCGATCAAAGATGCATTTATTGTGTTGTGGTTGACAGCATTTCGGGAATTATTGATGTTTGAAGTTGTTATCACAGAATTTTTTTTTTTTATAATTTACAATGACAAACAATGCTTTGATCTGGACGCAGTACCTCCATTATAGGCAGTTGATTGATCTCATTTATTTGTTTTAGTTTCATTGAAAAGTAACAGGAAAGTATGCATAGTGTTTATTTATCTCGGCATCCAGATACAGGTGTGGTGAATACCAGTCATGAAGTGCAGTCAAAAATGAAAATAGAAATATCAAAGATGATTTAAATTGAACCCACAACACTGATTGCAGCTATAGGGCCTCTTACTCACTTATTTATATTATATCTGTCAATTTTCTTGCTTCAATTCCTACTCTAAAACTATTGTTAACCAAAGTTGTTTTGTGTTTATTGTGTTTTATTTCACAGATAAGTTTCCAGTAAGTCACACAAATGTTACCCAAAATGTAATTCTTTTAATTTCCTTAAAAACAACAAATGGCTAAGACTATCAAATGCCTTACGTAGGTCGGTAAAGCCTAGGACTGTGATATTTCTATTATATAAATTAACTACAATTTCGTTAGTTATAAGAAATATAGCTTGTGCTGTACTCTTCTTTGTAAAAAAGTCAATTGAATTATTTCATTGTAGATGATCCAGTATATTTGTATGTAAAAAATTCTCAATCATTTTTTGAAAAGCAGGAAGAACAGTAATCACAAGTGTGTGTACAATACGCGTTTTTTGCGAGATTTAGAGGTTGGAACCAGGGAAGCCATGATCATATAACAATCAGTAGACCAAGATGACCCCCTATACATACATATAACTAGAAGTGACATAGAATAAAAGCCAAGTTGAACACTGTAACTATTGTGTGTGCAGGAAGTAAATGAATGACTCCAAGATTTTGTCCCATTACAAGCTTTATTGCTGGTGTTAATGAAATGGACTGGCCTCAACTAACTAGCATACATTGAGATCAAGGTTATATGCTGGCTGCGTGTTGTCCACGTGGGGGCGACCGTGTTGATCGTAACCAAGGGTCGCCTCCAGTTGCCTATTGTAAAGCCAACATGATCTGTTAGGCCAAGGGAAAGTGCCTGTATGTTTCACATACAGATAAATTGGAACATAACAACTTCTATGTCTGTGAGGGGATGGGGTCAGCAGGCTGTTGCAACACAACAGTTCAACATGTGAAATGTCATATCATATACATATAAAATAGAGATAAGTCACGGTCAGGACAATAAATCCCTTGGAAAATTTAGGAACTTGATCATGTATACCACAGACACAGCAGTGACAGTGTTAAGAATCAGGAAAAATCACTTACCGATAAAACATAGCCAACATATACCCCACTTTTTCCTATAGGGCACAGAGTGGTTGCTAGTTTCCCCATCATCCGCCAGGAAATTGTAAGATAGCACCACTGTAGTCGGGGGACAACCACTGTTATCAGTTGTTATAATCTAGATAATATTGAGCTAAAGCTAAAATTCCTCCATGGCAAGCCCCAAAAGATATTTCTTATAAAACCCCATTGATAATTGGCCCTGCCACCTGGTGTTGCGGATAGCATCGGGGGGCAAGATGGCCGCTTCCATATCACAATAGCTATGTGCCCTATAGAGTAAAACCCCACTTCTGGGACACCCGGCTCAAGGGCACCATCCACTTAAGGTGCCAAGATGTGTGTCTGACAAGGTCTGTGTATGGAGAGTGGTGTGTGTCTGACAAGGATTGTGTATGGAGAATGGTGTGTGTCGGACAAGGACTGTGTATGGAGAATGCTGTGTGTCGGACAAGGACTGTGTATGGAGAATTGTGTGTGTCGGACAAGGGCTGTGTATGGAGAATGGTGTTTGTCTGTCTGCCAAGGGACTGTGTATGGAGAATGACGTGTGTATACATATGTGAGTGGAGTCTGTGTATGGAGAATGATGTGTGAGTAAGGTCTATGTATTTAGACTGGTCTGAATGTTTTTTTGCACACCTGTCTTTTTTTTTTTTTATTCTTCTTGGATGGAAGTGACATTTACTACATTTGCATTCCAGGGAAACGACACCTACTACATATAACTCTACTACACATAACTCGAATAAAGGGAAACTATGTTCCAGTTAAAAGAATGTCAAAGTTACAAGGTAATGCTTCGAAAATTTACTGCCCGAGGCCTTGGCAGAGGGCAGTAATTTTCTCTTGCCTTACTGAGTAACTTTGCTTTTCTTTCACTGGTACTTGGTTTCCCTATCCCCATATACCTCCAAATATTGATAAAAAAGGATATTTGTTTACCTACAATAATCCAAGAAACCATAACCCCCTCATCTAGTAACTGCAACTCATATGTTTTGTCCTGCCGTTTTATAGCAACTATGAGCATTGCTATGCATGTTGCTATGCAACAACGTCACAGCGACATCATAGCCGCATTGATGTAGTATATTTTGCAGGCTTCGGAATTACGCCAATTTCGCCTTTATATACTATTCCTACTACTTAAAGTCTTTCAGAATAATGTCCACATTGTTGCCTGAATCGATACTCTGCCATTTTTGAATTTACTGATCGCAGCTTTTGGTCACGTGACAACCTCGGGTAGTAAAACTCGGATCTAACACCCATTAGATATTTAGGAAATATATCCAATGGGGGAAAATAATGTCACAAATGTTAGCTCATTAGTCAATATTAAGGGTAAGATAAATTCAGAAACCCATTCAAGTTTAGGGTCAGAGCTCGACCCCATCTCATTTGAATCACATAGCAATTCACGCAGCTTCGCCTTGTGAATTACTACGTGATTCAAACTCGATGGGATACGAGCTCAGACCCTAAACTTTCATGGGTTTCCTCTATAGTAACTATAGAGTGTTCGGCACTAGGTATATAGGAATACACCAATATCCCTCATACTCCTCCAGTAATTCATCACCCACCTATCACGGAAATGTCTAGAGTGCCTGGAAATCGCTACTCGGAGATTGTGGCGTGTCAGAATCAATGATCAATAATTAATACAATAACGACTGTTTTTTTACGAGTGGCCGCAATCTCTGCATAGAAGACGATGTAATATCCTCGCTAATCGCTCGTTTATTACTACGCGTCAACTACTCAGAGATTACGGCCACTCGTACACAAAACCAGTCGTTATCATGTATATATGGCCGCAAACACTCCTCTGCACTCCTAACAGTAACATTAAACTGCACCCCTACATACCCATCCTCATAGGCAAACACCCCAAATTCACCCTAGTCCCCACACACCCCCACCCCCCAGTCTTATACCCCCACAGTAGCACTACACCACACCTACATTTCCCTACTTTCTTATACTCCCTCCACCCAGCGTCCCTACATACCCATTCTCATTCCCAAACACCCCAAATTCACCCCAGTCCAAACACACCACCTACCCCCACCCCCACCCCCCATTCCAGTCTCATACCCCCACAGTAACACTACACCACACCAAAATTCCCTCCTACTTTCTTATACACCCATCGCCCAGACATACCTTTTTTACCCCCTAGAAATACCCAGTCTCATATGCAAAACACCCCTTATTCACCCCAGTCCACACACACCCCCTACCCCACCCCAACCCTGTCTCCTCCCCCACCCCCCACCCCCCCTCCACCCATCCCCACTAGCATCCATCCCCATAATGTCGGTCGGGCAAGGCCTAATGTGTCCCACTCTATTGCATCCGTTTGTTAAGATAAATAATTGATCACTCAATTAAGGTTAAGGGAAAAGACCAAATTTCCGGCGTCGGGCACAGAGCAGGTGTTTTTCTCGTCTCGCGAGTCTTTGATTCAGTCCGCCGCGCCCCCTCTCGGCAGAGGCGGCATTTTCCCGCCATGCATATTTTATCGTCTGCTCGGTGGACCCGGGCCCGCGCGGCGCTCGCCCGACCAGAATTATGATTTGCATTGCTATTTAAGGTCTACTGGCCGAACATTTTGATGTAATTGCCACTCCGGTGATTTTGTCGGGAAGGTGGAGGGGTCGGAGTGTTGTTGGAGGTCTATCCTACCTGCAAGTCATGCTCCTAGCAGGAAATGGGAAGAGAAATTGCATTTCATTCATGGGTGGTTTTTTTTCGGCCAATCGCTCTACAGTGGTATCATGCAACTAAAAAGGCTGTTCCTTGAGGATACAATTCGGGGGATTTCTGCCAGTTGTATCATTGATATTGTATTCTCCTATCGTAGTCTTTATGATTATTAAAGCGTAAATTATTCATGAATGGGGTTCCATAGAAACAACAACTCCATGAATAAAGCCAGCCTCATTTACTTCATAATAGGAAATCCTATTGGTGCATTAAAAACATGAGTTATATTTAAATTCGACATTTATTTATGATTCATAGGATAAATCAACGAGTACCCGTTGGAATTTTATAAAGGATTGCATTTATAAAAGCATCATGTATTATCAGATAAATGTAAAATATATGCTTACATCATATCACACGATATTACTCAGCTTCTCGCGAGATCCCGCGAGATTTAGGTAGGGGAGATAATAAACGAGACTGTTTTTTTTGGTCGAGTAGATGATACATAGCGAGGTCAATACACTGATCCCCACCAGAAAGATAACCAACTGCCTGTAAATTGTTCACAAAAATCCCCGGCGTCGTTGTAGCGGCATTATTGTGTACAATTTATAGTGATCGCGCCGCGGTGGTGAAAGCGTTCCTGCGGCGTCCCCGACAAAGCCGGGATTCGCGCGCTTATCCTGACCTCCTCTCTAATCACGTTACAAATTGTTTTCTCTTGATAATATGCAATTTGCAATATACGGAAAACAATATCCCGACAGCCTTGCTGATGGCGGGACATAAAATAAGTCCACTTATTCCGATCTCGCGGTGGTTACAGAGCACCGGAAGCAGCTGCTCGTTCGCCTATTATCGCTCAAAGCGGGCGCCGGGCCTCGGCTGGCGGAGTACCGCGCGGGGGATGCCGGGAGCCGGGCCGCGACCTCAATTTGCAATAAGAAAGAGTAAATTACCCCTAAATGATGCAATATAAGCCAATACATTAGCCGGCGAAGGCTGCATCAATTAAAGTCGAAATGAAATAAATCAGCCACTGTCCAGAAGTGATCCATCATACGAGGGAGGACTAGATGAGTCCCCCTGGCGGCCGGGTGGGGAACTACAGCGGGGGAGGTAGGCGGAAGGCACTGATATAGGGAGAGAGTAGGGGCCCCGGCCGGAGTAAAAATACCAAGGAAGGACTGCACATTATAGGCCCGTTTCCATTGGCCGACGAAAATGGCGGAGATTTTTTGCGTTACCCGGAAAGTCTGTCGGTGGTGCCACCGACTGTGCATCGGTATAGAAAAATCGGTGACCGATTTTCACTCAGTGACCGAGCTTTCACTCAGTGGCGGATGGTGCCACATTGCCGAATATAAGCAGAAAAAGTCTTGGGTTATTTCACGAGTTGGGTCATTTCTATTGACCGATTTCGGGTCTGCAGTGCCCAAAGTCTGTTAGTGGTTCCCGACTGTAGATCGCTGATGGGAAATCAGCCAATATAAACGGGCCTATTAGTTCATTTTGGGTCAGTATTGCCGAAAGTCTGTAGGTGATTCCTGACTGTAGATCGGTGATGGGAAATCGGCCCATGGAAACCGGCATAATGATTGATTTTGGGACAAAATCCCAAAACCCAAAACCAAAATTGGTCAATGGAAACCACCCAGCTTGTGAAATGACCCTGACTTTTTCTGCTTAGATCATGCAATGTGGCACCACCGACCACTGAGTGAAATCTCGGTCACTGGGTGAAATCTACTACCCTTACCGATTTTCCAATACCGACACACAGTCGGTGGCACCACCGACAGACTTTCTGGGTAACTCAAAAAATCTGCACCCTTTTCGTCAGCCAATGGAAACGGGCCTTATAATAGAGAGCTTCTGTATGCCAAGTATGAGTGATTTGTGGGTCTTGGTTTCTGCCCCCTCATCTCTCCAGCTTCCTACCCACTGCTCTACATCATCGGGAGCAGTTTAATAACGACAGATCAAGCCTCAGTTCCTCTTTAACTTCTCCCGATAAAACAGGCCCCCAAATAAAGGGCGCCGTTTCCAGGTCATCCAATTTGCCCTTTCCTCAGTCATTTCATGGGCACTTAAATATTATGGTGGAAGTTCAAAACCGAAGAGGTTATCCGACGACCGATGTTTCTATCCGATGATTGTGGCGTGAGTGATTTTGGCTTCATTTGGTTGTCCCAGGAAGTGTTTTATAATACACATAGACGATAATCGATCGGTTTTGGAGAGAGGTGGCCGTAAACCACGAGTGGTTGACGCGTAGTAATACACGAGCGTGTAGCACAGAGGGACTACAGTAAAATCCCGCGTAAGCGGACACCCTCCGTTCCGGTCAAAGTATAACCACTTACGCGGAGTGACCGCTTACACGGGGTTTTCAAGTTTCATACGCGCCAATATTGAAGTGTAATATACCGATATGTAGGGGAGATAGAGGGGAAGGTGAATCTGAAATCGATTTTCCAATATCTTTATTGGATCCGAAGTAATTAAACTTTGAATAATAAATGTATTTTCTATGAATATAAACACACTCATAAAAAACACAGATTAATCTATTTTTGGTAGGGTGTCCATCAGAAGTGACCGCTTACACGGGGTTTTAGGCCTTTTCGTACCGAAATAACTGACCGCTTACGCGGGGGTGTACGCTTTCGCGGGGTTAAATCAAACATCTAATAGAAAGAAAAATTTCCGTTCCGAGCAAAAGTGGCCGCTTACGCGGGGTGTCCGTTAGGCGGGGTTCTGCTGTATTAGATAGAGGCATTGTTACTGAATGGAATCTGTTCAGAGATATTTTGGTCGGAAATTCTCACCGAGTTGGTAGAGTATTTGAATCGGTATACCACAGTTATGGTATCTGACAGATTTTATATCATTTCAGGCCGGATACTATGAATTAGAATATGCATGCAATGGTTAAGGCATTTCGAGTGTTATTCTAAATTTGAAACCACCATGCATTCTTTATTGGAAAGTACCTCGTATGGCCTTTGCTCATTTCAGTACAAATGTTTTGGAATCTGCTAACTTTAAAAAAGCATACCATATTGTTTGAGATTTTGATAAGCATTATTATTATCATCATCATTATTATTATTGTTATTATTATTATTGTTATTATTATTATTATTATTATCATTATCATTATTATCATTGTTATTGTTATTGTTATTATTATTATTATTAATATTATTATTATACCATTATTATTTTTTATTATTACTGATTTTATTATTATCATCATTATTATAAATCGGATATAGTGATAACCAAATGGTGTTTTATTTGTTCATGGCTTGTGTGTAGCTGTAAAATATGGTAGAATATTACCTACAATGCACCCTCACTATTAAACTGATACTCACATACAGTCGGTGGCACCAACTCCAGACTTTATAAATATCCACCGTTATTGTCGGCCAATAAAAACAGGCTTTTTCACCGATTATCGGTACCGACGATTCTCTTTCCGATATTTCACGGGTGCAATTTTCATTTGCAGGTGAAAACTCGGTCATAAATCTGTGCACCGATTTAATGATCTGAACAGTCTGTTGTCCACGTTCGTCCGGCCGACTGTCATCCGACTCTCCCACTCCCGACAGGCCTGCCGTGGGGTACTTGTAGACTGATGCGGCGTTTCCGCCTGCCGACTGAAACCCAACCGATAATTCTCACGCTCTACAAAAATCGGACGGAAGTTCTTCTTGTGAAAGGTCGGTGGTACATTATTGTCATTCTTCATCGGTTGATTACTACGCGATATTGACTCGGCTTCGCCTCGTTCATATCACTCCGCATTAAACTCGTGGAGAACTATGATTTTACCAAAACTTGTGGGTTTCTTCTTTAGTCTTAAATAGTTATTTCATATTAGGTTAGGTCAAATTAGAAAAAAACTTTGAATTTTGCGCAGTAGGTACTACATTATCACAAGGAACCAATTTTAATTGATAATTGTGAATATTCAAAAATACCAGGTGGCGCCACTGCGAATTGTAGGATATGCCTTTAACTATAGAACTAACAAACTTCTACAGTAACTATTCTTTTATAAGTTACAAAATCCATTTCTTTGTTAGCTATTCTTTGTTTTGTTTTTACATCACTACGGTGTCTAGGTGTATCAAGCCAAGTTCCTTTTTTTATTTATTTTTTTTTATAAAATTTCATCTTGAAATAACGGCACAAATTATTGTTGGTTCATTGTTTCGATTTGGGGGCCATCCATAAAGTATGTATACACTGAAGGGTAGGGGGGTCCCAAATTTTGGAAATTTTGCGTATGCTCCTTCTTTTTTTTCTTTTGCGTGCAATATTGAGCGGGGTGGGGGTAAAAAATTTCTGAAATTCTGAGTACATACTTTATAAATGACCCCTTTGATGAAAATCAAAAATACTGATTTTCATGTGGAAAAAACTTCTCCCATCCGGAAAATCGGGACCCCCGATTTCGCCGATTTTCCCAGAAAAAATATTGATTTTCGTTTCATAAGCAGTCGTTCATTATTTCGTTTTTTTGGGCCATCCATAAAGTGCATACGCATTGAGGGGGTGGAGGAGGGGGAGTTCCCAATTTTTTTTTTCTATTGGTACAATACTGGGCAGGGACTGGGGTCCAAAGTTTCTGAAAATCTGAGTACTTTATGAACGACCCCTTTGATGAAAATTAAATACCGATTTTCACGTAGAAAAAACTTCTCCCATCCGGAAAATCGGGATTTCGCCGATTTACCGGGAAAAATTTTTTGTTTCATTGAAGTGGACACAATTATTTCACTTTCACGTAGAAGAATTTATTGCTCATGATTCAGGAAGGACTTGGGTGTGGGTGTAGAAAGTTACATTTTATACATGAATAATATTTACCTTTACATTCACACATATATGTACAATAATCCTCAAAGTCGACCCTGACAAGGTCACTCAATAAATCTACACTCAATGATCCCCTATAAACAAGTATTTCTCTGAGCGAGGTGCGAAAATGCACTTTCGTCATGATTGAAGTTGACGCGTGGTAATACACGAGCGTATAGTTATATTAAGTTACATTAATTCAATCATATGTTGTGGACCATGTACCATTTTAAACGACATTTTATCTACATGTTACAGTTTCTTTGCTAGTAGCACCATTTATACATTTATACAATGTTTATTTATGACTGTGTCAGGTCACAGGCCTCAATAGAATGACCTGTACAATGGACATCGTTCAATTAACTCATTCTTCTACATATTCATTGGAGGAGTAACTATTGCAACAAAAATATGCCTTGTCTGTTAAGGGGCCATCCATAAAGTACGTACGCATTGGTGGGGGTGAGGGGGGTGGGGTAAAAATTCGGAAATTTCGTGTATGCTCCTTCTTTGTTCTATTACATACAAGATCTGGAGGGGTGGGGTGGGGTGGTGGTACAAAATTTGGAAATTTCGCGTATGCTCCTTCTCTGTTCTATTGCATACAAGATTGGGAGTGGGGATGGGAGGGGGTGTTCAAAACTTTGGAATTTCTGCGTATGTACTTTTTGGATGGCCCCCAAGCCAATTTAAAATGTACAGTTAAATATGAGAGATACGACATATTTATCTTAGATTTCTTAAGTAGAAGTAGCAAGCTTGCTAGTTGTGAGACCACTATCCTTTGAGGTATTGCCTTTAAGATTATACTGAATACACCATAAACAAAGTATAAAACCTACTCTCAGTATTACAAACCTATAAATAATGATTTTAGTTTTTCTTCATCGATTATTCATTGGATAATCAAAAGATGAAACGGCTGGATAGTCGATAAATAATGAAACATGAATTTTCAGATAAGCCCGTTTCCATTGGCCGACTATTCGGCACCGATATGCAGTTGGGAAACACCGATAAGGCCCGTTTCCATTGACCGACAAAAACGGTGTGGATATATACACAATATTGACTGGTTTCAGATACAAGCGGCCGTATGCTCCGAGGAGTTGACGCGTAGTCATATCCGAGCGTATGCGAGGATATTGCGCAGAGTCAACTCCGAGGAGTATACAACTGCTTTTATCTGAAACCAGTCGTTTTAGTTATGCACTATTTCTTCGTACGCACTATTTTTTCGTATGCGCCACCCGGAGCATACAACATATCCGTATGCGCCGGGTATGTCCATACAAACTCCCTATGTGTTTTCTATGGACTCTTTGTATTCGGTGGATAATAGATTGTGTTCTCCTAATAACCTATTCCCATTAGCCGTCACCGATCTACAGTCAGGAAACACTGACGGACCTTTAGCACTGCTGACGTCAAATGTAAATAGGCTATTAGGAGAACACAGAAAATCTACACCGTTTTTGTCGGCCAATGGAAAGAGGCCTTTAGATGTATTTGTTATTTCGACACCAGGCCAGTGAATAGAAAAGATACTTTCAGCGATTGCTCAGCTATTAGTTTAGCATAGATTAAATAATAATGCCAATTAAATCTGTGTGAACCCGGAAAATACAATAGAAACAGTGCATACAATGCACCCTCAATGATAAATTGACACTGAGAGATTTTCTGGGTAACTCAAAAAATCTTCGCCGTTTTCGTCAGCCAATGGAAACAGGCTTCATCTAGATGCACTTGGACTTCCAAGCTGCACAACATCTTAAGCCAAACCCTTTTGACAATTCACTATCTTACATTAATTTACACCATTTTTACATTTTCATTTTTCATGATGAGAACATATGATAAACATAGATCAAAATCCATCACCTTGATAGAACAATAGACTGGGGATAAATTAGTCTGTGGTTGATCCGTCAGATGGTGCTGCTTCACCTGTCACGTGATCGATTCGTCACGTGACTGTAATATTGATATTTGACCTACTTAGAGACATTTCTCAACCAGCTGCCTCTCCCCTTTACACCCCCTCTTTCTCTATACCCATCACCTTCAACCAACACCCCTTTCACAAAGTTCAGCCAGGATTCTGCTCTGACTTGTTCATTTGCGATATGGAAGCTATAAAAGAATGCCTCTGTATACTAACATTTACACAAAGTCGGATATCAAAATTAAAATCACAGTAATATCAGGAAACGTCACGAAATTTCGTATGATTGTTTATGTGGCGTGAGTTGTCTTCGCGAAATAATATCACGAAGCGGAGCTGAGTGATATCTGTAGCAGAAGACAATGAATGCCATGTAAACAATTATATAAAATTGAGTGATGTTTAGATTTTATCCTACTCCGTCATATGTTTTTAACTTCATATGTCAACTGTGGCATATAAATATCTTATGACATAACCGTGGCATACAGTCACACCATATTAAGTCTATGGAGATTAATATGATGGGTAGGATAAATTCGTATATCAACACTATACGGAATATTTATAGCTGACGATTTTTTTGGATGCTTTGGTTGCCGGAACTGAGAATGGATACATTATTTAGTTTCGTGTTGAATCATCTCTTTCGGTATCTTTACTGGCAGGTGTAGTTGTGACAGTATTGGTGATCAAACATTTCATAATAATCATCTAGATTTCTGCCATTATTGTATAAAAAACACCGACGATTGCTTAATTTAAGCTACAGAATGCCAGAATCAGTCCTTTATGATATCACCTAGCACAATATCAGTGTAATCAGGATTCTCTTGTGAATGATAAATGAATCTGTATGTGCTTGTTTATTTTTTTCTTTACAGCTGTGATTAATGAAACAAGAGAACTATTGATAATATGAAGTCATCAGAATAAGAACAATATATGGAGCCATATGACTTATGGAAATTATATAACTTAACCCTTTAACAGCAGGAAGATGCCTCCAGGTATTCCACTGGAAAGGGTTAAATGAGGAATGACTTGAACAAGCTGTTTTCTATGTGTAATTGTCCTTGTGGCTGACATTTCTTCAGTAACTAACCTCTATGCATGTACTTCCTCTGTGCACTTGCTGGACTGGTACAAGGAAGAGCATCTGAATAGGGATGATTGTGATATATCCTTTCTTTTTTTTGATTGAAAAAAAAAGAAAAATATAAGAAAAAGAAAAATATAACAAAATATTGACATTGGTTTAGGTCGACGATGTACATGAGACTATTTACAAATTAGAGGGTTTGACCTTGGTTTGACCTTGGTTTGACCTTGGTTTGACCTCGACCTTGACCTCAGACGAGCTGGTAGGGGTGCGGGGTGAAGGTGGATGGGTTGGCGGAGGAGGTAGGGGGTCGGTAGTAACAACTGCCGTAGAAGCCCGCGGTGTAGGTGGTACTCATGGGGTAGGCAGAGGTTGTGTTGGCCAGTCCGAGCGCCCTGGAAAACACCAAGTACACAGGTAAGTAAGGATGACATACCGCGAAGAACTAGGAGCAAAAAGTATGTTCATCACAGATGAATAAGCGTGCAATTATAAATGAATAACAATTAATAGCTTTGAGTTAGATTTAGCCTATGGATAGTTTTCTGTAACCAACCTGCACCCAATCAACTTGCCATTTCTCTAACTGCCTGAGTCTAGTTTCGTGATAAAAGTGTTAGACAGACATAAAAAGCGGCACCAACAGTGCAAGCAAGAACAGACAAAACGAAGTCTAATGTCTAGTTCTTATGAAACCGGACACACCATCTAGACACCATCTAGACATGTCACGAAACTAGTGAAACAGGTCCCTGGTAAACGCTTCAGGTTGAAGACTTTTGCAGTGGACATTGCCACCAACTGACGACTACTGACTTTACAATCTACAGTCGCCACTTATAATGTCATCTTACCCGGCGTTTACTCTAGACGATTATAGGTAGCGATTCTTGAACCTGACGACTTTCAGTTGTAAAAGTCTATAAACGCAGATAAAGCACCACCTCGCAAGACTTGAACACGCTCAAGCCGGTTTGAAATAGTTGTCTAAGTGGTGGCGATCCTTTGTCGTCAATGTAAACGCTCAAGGATATTCTGAGCTCGACGACTTTTGTGGTGGACATTGCCACCACCTGACGCCTATTGACTTGACGATCTACAGTCGCCACATATCTAGTCATCTAATATCAATGCCGTGTATGGAATCCTTCGATTACAAAAAAAAATCATGGCTGAGTCAATCAAGCACACTTAACAAAACTTTAAACTAATCAACACAAAACAAATATATGAATCATATACCGATATCCTACATGTTGCCGATATTAAATGTTCAATAAACAATCATTTTAGGTTCCCCGATGTCAACTTTTTTTTTCTTGGCACATTTTCTCCCCATCTAAGAGCGGAGCACACACCTCACCCTCACAAACTCCAAAAAGAGAGGCTCGGAAGGAAGTACGCAGGCGCAGGCGATTACTTCCGGTCGTACATATATACCTCGACCGCGCACGCGCACCAGAGCCACGATGACGCAGCACTTCCGGTGTCGGGCACCTGGGGAAATCGTTAGTTTGATTGCGGAAACTGCGTGCATGATAGCGTCAGGGGGGAGGGGAGGGGGCAGGGAGGGACCGGGTGGGGGAGGGGGCAGAAAATGGGAATAGAATAATCGTATAAACGCCGATTAATCCACGGAGAATCATTCCGTTAACTCGTGGTCGTAAAGCGGTGGGAGATTGAAGTGTTTCGCTAAACCCCGTTCATCACATAGACACTTCGCAAACTCTGCTTTGTTTTTTGTTGAATTTTTCTTAAGTCCAATGCACATCTACTGATTCAGGGTTGAACGAATCGTATAGTTGTCGGTGAACTTGTCGAAGGCAAATTATGTAACCCATTGCTCGACCGGCAGGGGGTATTTCCAATGTTCCATTGTCGCCGACTGGATTTGTCAACATGTTGATTAAGTTTTGGAGAGCGATTCAGGAACATCGACCGACAACTCATTGGCAACAAAAGAACATCTCAAGGGGGGTCTTTCACTAACTGTTGGCTCACCCTTGCTTAGCTGTCTCACATCTACCAACTAGGGCGGACTCTGTTAGGATGCCTCACCTGAGACAAAGTACTGTTCCTTTTGGCGCTGACAAAGGTACATCAATGTTCCAAAATCGGTAGATGGGCATTAGACTTTACACATTTAACGCTACAAAGCATCAAATACACACCCTGAAATACCACCCCTCTCATAAGATCTCACACTCTTTAAGTGGTATTCTATACTCTCACTATGCTCTATAGGAGAAGAATTCTTAACGAATTAGGCTTAGAGCCTTGAGAATCCACTGACCTGCCTCCCCTGCTAAAGACGTACATCAATGCAACCCAAAAATTCCTATAATCTCAATGATGCCACCTAGCGGGAATACTGTGTGCCAGTGGATTCTCAAGGGTCTAAGCCTAGTTCGTTAAGAATTCTTCTCCTATAGAGCATAGTGAGAACCGTGTGCAGAATACCACTTACCATGCCCGGGAATGCCTAGAGGCAACATAGTCTACTATACCCAGGAATCCCTCCAGGCAACATAGCATACTAAGTCCGGGAAAGCCTCCAGGCATCACAGCGTACTATACCCGGGAATGCCTCCAGGCATCATACTCTACTATACCAGGGAATGCCTACAGGTATCACAGCGTACTATACCCGGGAATGCCTCCAGGCATCATACTCTACTTTACCAGGGAATGCCTCCAGGCATCACAGCTAAATGGTTAAAGGGAAAGGGATCTGTAACGAGGTTGATTTTTCCTTAATTGTACAGAAGATATGACGTCTATCCGTGGTTAGCATTGTACCCGTATATATGTAAATTTGGATGAGTTGGTTATATATGTATATATAACCAACCATGAGTTGGTTATATATGTATATATATATATATATATAGGGGGAGTACATTTTTGTGTATATATATATATATATATATATATATATATATATATATATACAAAAATGTACTCCCCCTTTTTTCTTGTACCCTTCTGGCTGTGTTAAATATAAAGGTGAGTTTTTCCTTAATTGTAGAGAAGATATGACGTCTATCCGTGGTTAGCATGATACCCGTGTATATGTAAATATATTTTAATGAGTTGGTTTTATATATACACAAAAATGTACTCCCCTTTTTTCTTGTATCCCTCTGGCTGTATTAAGTATATGGGAATCTGTTAGTACGCAGATAGTAATAGGTACAGCCATGCACACCTAGACTGAACGTTCGGCACTAAGTGTGTATATTATTGTGTAGATTCATGTACCTCGCATGTTTTTAGACGATCAAGTCGTTCATCCAGACTAAGACCAGATCGCTAATTGGCGAGATGCGAACTTCTCAAAGGAACAGCCCCCACCTCCCCCCCCCCCCCCGGCCCGTGCGATGTCCTGAGCGATAATAGGGGCTCATGTAATACACGAATATGTATCTTTATGGTACCAGCGAGAGTAAGCCTGCCGCGTGGTTCACCAGGTACAAGCGCAGATAGCAGGGCCGCAGAAAAAAGTTTGGAAGATGATTCACATTATAATGGCGGACCGTTAGAGGAACGAGGAACAAACGATGTTGCTCAGTGGGAACGGTGTGCGGGCGGCGGACGGAGGGAAAATCAGCCACAGATCTCAGGTTACCAGGTCTAAAACCATTTTTTGCGTCTTGATGATGGCCCAATGCGGCACGGAAAACGAGAATTAAGATCGGGAAAAAAGTTAATTCTCTCTTTTTGAAATAACTAGCAAATTCATTACGCAAAAAGTTCAGCAGGGCAATATCATTGAATTAGCGCTCTTTTTATGACGTTTTTTTTTATTTAGAGATAATTGGGTGGAATGAGAACATGTGAACTATTTGATGGCATTGGAGTGGTTTTTTTTCATTTAACAAGGCAATCACACCTCTACAAACAAAGAGTTCCACTTGCTTGTGAAGATTCCCTTGTAGATGAAGTCTCGTGTTTTTTAGTCCAGCAATAGTCTTGGGGGGTTTTCAGGGGCGCCCCTTTACTGAATGGAAGTACAATTCCGAATATAAAAAACTATAATGTACAGTATGTACACCTCAAATGATTAAGTTCTTGTGTAATGAAACAGATAGATACACATTATTGACTGGTTTCAGATACGAGCGGCCGTATGCTCCGCATAGTAATATCCGAGCACATGCATGTGAGGATATTGCGGAGAGGCAACTCCGTAGAGCATCCAACTATTTATCTGAAACAAGTCTATATCGTATTTATTAACCACCTTTTCCTGGCAAGCTTGGTACTGTAAAACCCTGCTTAAGGGGTCCTTGTAGTTGACACTTCGCAATACTCCGAGCGATAGTATGGAGACTCTGTATAAGGTGGGTAATAATAGCGATCTGTAGGCTTCATAGGCTTAGTATGGAGACTCTGTATTGGGTGGGTAATAATAGCGATCTGTAGGCTCCATAGGATTAGCATGAAGACTCTGTATAA
Organism: Alentia gelatinosa; assembly: GCA_950022655.1. Taxonomy (NCBI): domain Eukaryota; kingdom Metazoa; phylum Annelida; class Polychaeta; order Phyllodocida; family Polynoidae; genus Alentia; species Alentia gelatinosa. The sequence goes on along the minus strand of OX465592.1, from coordinate 3,465,385 downwards.
GGTGGGTAATAATAGCGATCTGTAGGCTCCATAGGCTTAGCATGGAGACTCCGTATTAGGTGGGTAATAATAGCGATCTGTAGGCTCCATAGGATTAGTATGGAGACTCCGTATTCGGTGGGTAATAATAGCGATCTGCAGGCTCCATAGGTTTAGTATGGAGACTCTGTATTAGGTATGTAATAATAGCGATCTGTAGGCTCCATAGGCTTAGTATGGAGACTCCATATTAGGTGGGTAATAATAGCGATCTGTAGGCTCCATAGGCTTAGTATAGAGACTCCGTATTAGGTGGGTAATAATAGCGATCTGTAGGCTCCATAGGCTTAGTATAGAGACTCCGTATTAGGTGAGTAATAATGAACTAATTACAGTGTAAACAAGCCTCACCTCATGTGTTGATCCATCTGTGCCTTCTCGATCCGTTTGTCCTTCGCTCGTCGGTTTTGAAACCAGATTTTTATTTGCGTCTCTGTCAGGTTAAGCATCTCCGCCAGTTCAAACCTGCAAATAAAAAATAAGACAGAGGTTTAATTACTAATCCGCAGTGATTAACCTCGTTTAAATCATGCAGGGGGAGTTATTATTCAACGTCCTGGGCTGAGGGTGCTCCAGAAGGTTACTGGAGAACTTGACCCGAAACGAACTTGACCCGTAGTTGTCAGGAGAACTCGACCCTTTTTGGAGAAATCGATTGGAGAATTTGACCCGTTCCAGATACTTATGGATAAAACAGTTTTATATTTCAAAGAGAGGTTTGACTAGTTAGGGATAGGGTTAAGGTTAGGGTTAAGGATAGGGTTAGGAAAAGGGTTAGGGTTAGGCTTAGGGTTAGGCAAAGGGCTAGAGTTAGGGATAGGGCTAAAGGAATGGTTTTCTGTTTGTTTTCTTCCCCAGTATAGTATTTATCCACAGTTGAGACATTTGAGTTGGGAAAATTTAAAGCTGGTCAAGTTCGTTACTAATCAAGTTCTTAAAACAGGTCAAGTTTGTTATGGGTCGAGTTTTTCAGGGGTTGAGTTTGTTATGGGTTGAGTTCTTATAACAGGTCGAGTTTGTAGTCTTTTACGGGTCAAGTTCATTACGGGTCAAGTTCTTAAAACGGATCTAGTTTGTTGCAGGTCGAGTTTTTAACAAATTGAGTTTGTTACGGGTCGATTTCTTAAGGCGGATGGAGTTCGTTATGGGTCGAGTTTTTCACCGGTCGAGTTCGTTTCGGGTCGAGTTCGTTACGGGTCGAGTTTTTCACGAGTCGAGTTTTTCACGGGTCGAGTTCTCCAGTGTTCCTTCAGAAACATGTAGAGATGGTAGCGAGGCAACCATCGGTTAGAGTGACAGGGAAGTCTCGCCGAGTGAGGCATCACGCCATACATCCCGGGAATCAGTGAGATGTTTTACACACTCTGCCATTTACTGGCGGTTTTAGTCGTGGCTGATTAATCAACTCGTCATATTAATCACCTTAACCCCACTGCCGACTCCTTTAACGTGGTTGGAGGCACTAGTTCGCATCTGTTTAATGCACATCAACCGATTCGGGGTTGAACGATTAGTTTTCAAATCGTATAGGAATCGGTGAACTTTTCTCAGGTGAATTACGTAACTCGTCACTTGACCAATGGCCAATGTTCCATTGTCGGCGACTGGATTTATCAATGTGTTGATAAACTTTTGGTGAGCGATTTATGAATATTGACTCGTGGGCAACAAAAGAACATTTCAAGGTGGGGTTTCACTAATCGTTGGCTGACCCTTGCCTAGCTGTCCTAAATATACTGACTAGAGCCTAATCTGTTGGGATGCCTCGCTCGAGACAAAGTACCATTCCTTTGTCGCCGATAAAGGTGAGATAAATACAGAAAGCAACTCGTTTTGGTCAAAGTTGCCCTTCTCTTGGTAACTACTTCTGACGTAATAGACCTTGAACTGAGAGTCATACCACCTCTCTTGGCTCTACATAGACTTACTCAAGTCTTTTTTTTCTCTCTTTTTTTATTAGGTCATAGAGTCAAACATTACGTTTGTTTTTCAATCCAGGCAAGATATATATATCAAGTTAAAAGTCTGACAATCAGCAATCCTGCCATACTGACTGTAAGGAAGATAATACAGGCCTAATACAAGTCCAGATAAAATAAATAAAATAAAAAGAAAAGGATACAGGAACTGAGGCCAGTCTAGGCTCTACAGTCTCTGTCTACCAATGTGACACTCTCCCAGCAGATCTCTTGCGGAAATAGAGTACAGGATCTCTGCTAGGAGAGTGCAAGTAATGGAGGCGTTACCCATAATGCACACAAAAATGGAACCCGTTACCTGGCCTATAATGTGACGAGGCCAGGCTTCCAGGCTACCCGTTACCTGGCCTATAATGTGACTAGGCCAGGCTTCCAGGCTACCCGTTACCTTGCCTATAATGTGACTAGGCCAGGCTTCCAGGCTACCCGTTACCTGGCCTATAATGTGACAAGGCCAGGCTTCCAGGCTACCCGTTACCTGGCCTATAATGTGACTAGGCCAGGCTTCCAGGCTACCCGTTACCTGGCCTATAATGTGACTAGGCCAGGCTTCCAGGCTACACTGGGAGTAGCGAGGGACACTGTTAGGCCCTGTGTGCAGGTACACTGGACAACTTTGAGGCAATAGTCGCCTATGACAGCTCTGCTCCAATGCTAAAGAATAGGAGCAGTGTCAGGCCATCGCTAGCCTGGAAGCCAGGCCTAGTAGTATAAGCAACAAGTAGCATTCATTACAACCTCCAATTCATAATCAGGAGTTGTTGGTTTTGTGATATAATCTATACAATTGATTTTTTTTTAAAAAGGTTTCGGAAGAAGTCCCACCTCCTTGGCCTGGTGATGTACTCCGTCCGCTGGTACTCCAACTCCAACTTGAGCGTCTGTTCTGATGTGAATGTCGTCCGCTGGCGGCGCTGCTGGTTCTCCTTCCGGCGTCTGCGGGGAACTATGGGTAAAGCGGAAGTAAACAAATGAACGCTGAATCATCGCAGTGAGTATTCTTACGCGGTCATGAAAAACTAGTTTTTTTTTAGTGGCCTAAACTCTCTATTTAGCAAGGCTAGGATTATATCATTAGAGAATAAGCACATCTGAGTAGAAAAGTACAAAAATGAAGAGTAGGTTCAAGTTTCACCCTCCACGAGATTCTCACTCTCGTAGGTCTTCAGTCTCCAAGTTTGGTTCACTCTGTCACTATGTCCGGGAACAACTCCAAGCAGATCCGACCAAAATCATAGTTTTTTAGATAAAGTAGGTAACAAGAGGATCTTAACCATTGTGAATATGACATCAACAAAGAGACACTGCAAATTCTAGGCAGGCCCTAATGTTAGTGATGATTTAACAATAATCTGACAACTCCTATGATGCCTGCATACTGTGATTGTATTTAAGTTTGATTCTCTTTCTCGTGCATTTCAAGATGTTTTGTGTTCCTTTGGTGTCGCAGTGACAACAAAGCCTCTCCATTTACGCATCCCATCACAGCCATTTCAGGATACACACATATGACCCCCGCCACTCTATGGCACCTCTACACACCCCCAACCACCCGTCGGCATTCATCATAGTCATAGTCTGCCCTAAAGGCCTCTTCTGAGGGTCTACTACAGATGCCCATACACACCATCCACTTGTCGTTCCCTTCATCCCAGACGCACCTTCAGATGATCAAAAGAAACGCTGATTGTGATTCCTAGTTCTGTTCAGAGTCGAGGACAGTCATTTCAATGTGAGGACTCATCTCAATGAACTCCCCCTCGCCCCCCTCGCCCCCCCTCGCCCTCCCTCGCCCCCCGTTTTCACAGACACAGAGCAAATCCCGTAGAATGACATCAGAAGCCCCCCTCCCCCCCTCCACGCCGCTCTTATTGATAACAATTGTCGCCGCTAGGGGTCGCTCTGTGTGCGCATGCGTTGTGCTGCTTTTCAGCTGACACGATATCGCAGATACCCTCTTCACGTGAGATTCCTTCCGGCCCTCCAGCGTTAAAGACGTATCCTACAGGTCACGGTGGCGCCACCTGGTGATTTTAAAATAAAATATTTTAACCCGCCCGCCAGCGTTAAAGTTGTATCCTACAAATGACGGTGGCGCCACCTGATGATTTTAGAATAAAATCTTTTAACCCTCCCGCCAGCGTTAAAGGTGTATCCTACAATTTACGGTGGCGCCACCTGGTGATTTTAAAATACTGGAAAACATCAATTCATACGGGTTCTTTTGACTTATTCTAATAACAAATTAGTGATCTTTAACATATTATTATGTGAAAAACAACTCATAGCCATGAAATTCATGGTGTAGCTATGTAAATATATATATATATATATATATATATATATATATATATATATATATATATATACATAATATATATATATACAGAGATAGAGAGAGAGAGCGGGGGAGAGAGAGAGAGAGAGGGAGGGAGGGAGGGAGAAAGCAAGAGTGAGAGAGAAAGAGAGAGAGGGACAGAGAGACAGTGGCAATAGTTATGCGCTCGTTCTAGTAATTTTGTTAGCATGAAAATAGAAGGATACCGTATTGGACGATAAGTCCTTTCAGAGATGTACTTTCAACAATATCTATGAATATTTCGTGTTAGATACAAGAAGTTCACGTTTAGCACTTTCATTCTGTAATCAGGGGTAGGGTTGTTGAGTCTGAGTATTGTGTGTAGGTGGGGGGGGGGGGGGGGGGGTGAAGGTGTGTGTGGGGAGGAGGTGTGTGTGTGTGTATGTGGGGGGGGGGGGGGGGTCCTTACACCGCGGTGAGAACCAACATCTGGTTGGAGACTCACTCCCTCTCACTCTCCAGCCATAGGCGGATATGATAACTATTGTAGAATGTGTGTAAACGAAACAATAACACGCCTTCTCTTACAAAATCTCCGCTTGGAGATGGATCCCGATTACACCCTCCATTAACATTACTGTAAGTCTTTCACAACAGTGTGCCAGATACGTCCTCTAATGGCCAAGGTCATCGGGGCAAAGATGCTGTGTAGGCAGGTCCAAATGGAAAAGGTTACTATATGGCACTTACACCGTGGTCAATGATTAACACTTATAGCAATCCTTAAAAGGTAGTCAAGGTAAATGTCAATACAAACATTAGTGAGTTGGGAAAAGACATACACTATTGTCAAAGGAAAGAACTTATCTTTAAAAAGATCAATTGAACTGGGGAAAAAATATAAATTTACTAAAACTTTACAAAGATCACACTTTCTGAGAATGTTTACTCTAAACGTGTGGACTTTCCACTAGTTATCAAATACACCTTAGTTTTAAGAGAATCACCTTTCAGATAACGTTCTTTACTTGTGAAGAAATTTGAATTGTTCTGATAATATGATGCTATTCTAATTTCATTGAAAGGGGTGAGATAAATCCAGAACCGCACTCGAATCGTAAAATACACAATACTCCACGGGTTTGAATGTACCGTAATCGTCACTCGGCTTTGCCCCATCGATGATCCAAACTCGTGGAGTATTGTCTATTTATATGATTCTTGATCCAGTTATATATAAAACATTTTCTATCAAACTGTTTCTAGTTACAAAGGAAGAAATAAGTAATAAACATGAATTGCAAACAAAAATTGATATAAAGGATTTTCAATAAAATCACGCCTTCAGAGGGTTGCTTTATTCTTTGACCTCGGTGAAACAACTCGGCACAGATTTCATTTAGGCACACTAACCCTGTTTCCCTATACTACTCGGAGTTAGATAGCGGCCGTCAAATACACAATATTTGAATCGAGTGGCCGTATTCTCCGCGTAGTTGACGCGTAGTAAAACTCCCAGTGATAGCGAGGAGTATTGCGTAGCATCAACTACAAGGAGAATACGGCCACACAGATAAAAATCATGGTAATGTTGTATTTATTACTCACCTTTCCACTAATTATCAGGAAAACAAAGTCTTGTAAATGATTAGAAACTTGACGAAAGCCTTGTTTATATAAAACAGTTCCTAAATTACCCGTCAGGTGGCAGAAAAAAGCCGTATTCTACTGAGTAGATTCCAGCTTTCCGTATTCTACTCTGTAGCGATCTGTAGGCTCCATAAACATAGAATGATATTCCGTATTAGGTGGGTAATAATATTAATTGATATCAAGTGTGACATTCAAATCATGTCATGATGCAATCAAATCATGCCTTCAGCTCTAGTACCATGTTTCTTTATCCTATGAACTCGGTGAATATTCTCGATGAAAACAACACGGAACAGATTTCATTCATGCCACTAACCCTGTCTCCCTATACTACTCCGATAGCGGCAGTCAAATACTAATAACCGGTATATTCCAACAACCTCCCCCTCTGTAAACATAAAACCAGCTTTAATGACACCAAAAGTCTGTAAGTGGACGAATATCGATATGAGAATTAACTATAATGTGTTCCCCAGTTTGTGATGAGCCTGTGTGCCACCAGAGGGCGAACTTGTATTTCTGTTTCTGCTGGTAGCGCCATCTGTTGGCAGAATGACGCCTGGTAGAATAACAAAATGGCGGCGGGATCTATAATTGACATGACATGTGTTTTCCTCTTTGGACCAACATGAGCGACAACACGTGGTAACTGAGCGTGGGTAGTTGTGGAAACAGAAAATTATAAAATGCCAGTTGTGGATCTACTTTAAGACAAATGCTGGTAGTTGGGTGATTTCTAAATTCTATTGACTTTTGCAAATAAATCTGGATGGTATAAGTTTCACATATCAGCAAATAGAAAATGCAAAAAAAAAGGCATGTCCCCATGCTAACTTCTATGGGAAGGCCATCTGAAAAGTGAAGTCCTTAACTATTGGTGTCTGTGGGAAACTACAATGTTTTGACTGCATGGCTAGATGACACTGATATTCTATTACTATCTCCAAATAATTCTGGATTATGATAGTTGGGAACATGTACAAATGAGAATTGCTAAAATAATGCTATGTTAACTTCTATGGGAAGGCCATCTGAAGAAGCTAAGTACTTAAGTATTGGTGTCTCTGGGAAACTGCATTATTTTCATGAAACAGATGGCAGCACTAGTGATAAATTTATTTCTGAGTGTAGACACACAAGGCACTGCGATACCTACCCGCATTCGTCTTTAAAAGATGCCAATTATGGATCTACTTAAAGGCATATCCTACAATTCACGGTGGCGATTTTCAAATATTCCTATTCATCTATTGAAATTATTGATTTGTGGCATATTCCAAACTCAAAAGAGCAAAATTTGAGTTTCGTCTAGTTTTACCTATTCCAATAGGTAAAATAGATCCTTCTATATTCGCTTGATTTACCTAGGAAATGTACTGAAAAATATGATTTTCTTCAATCCTTTCAAAAACAAGGACGGTGACTTATGATTTTTAAAACCTAAGTAGGTAGTACTATACATATACTATATTCTGTGAAAGTTTGAATAATATAACATGGGTTTTACTATGTGCAAAACAACATTTCATAATCTCTCCATATATAATCTTGTAATCTTGTAATCGGTGGGGTGAACAGTTATTGGTGAGGAGGTACAATCTATCCAAGGATATTGAAATTTTACGAGGCACACAGCCAAGGTCAAACTCGATCTCAATGTCAGAGGAACAAGGGGAGGTGTTAGTTTTAGAGAGCCACGTTTTAGGAATGAGTCCTTAAATATAATTAAAGTGTAGTAGTATAATGCTTACTATTCTAATAATCTGCTTGGTAGTTGTTATTTTATTAAATCATTTATAGGTACCGTAATAGAGATAGTGTTTTACGGTAGAATGCTGTGTGTCGGCATTGAAATCGTGCCAGCTGTCAATCACTGCCTCAAACCACGCCCCCTCCGCACTGATTGACAGGTGGCAAGCAGCCCACGAGCTCAGGCCCAGACGGTAGGGAGTGACGGCATTCTCCCGTTTCCATGGATGTGATTACAATATGGGGGAGCACCTCTGAATGTAGGCGAATATCATATACCTATGCTGGTTAGTCATACACGATATCCTACCCCTAATATAAAACCCCATAGGCTTAACATTGAGCTTCCGTATGCCACGTTGACTGGCATACAGAGTTTTATATGCCACTAGTGGCATACAGAATTGTTATCACGTAATATTCCGATATTGAGGAGTTGGGTAGGATAAAATCAAAACCTGATTCGCTTTAATCTTGGCCCCGCATGCCACTCCTATCGTTGCATACGGTGGCCAAGATTAAAATGAATCAGGTTTTACGATAATATGCTCCAAGTAGTTGACGCGTAGTAATATCCGAGTCCAAGCAAGGATATTGCGCAGAGGCAACTCCGAGGAGCATACAACCGCTTTTATCCGAAACAAGTCTATATTGTATTTACTATCCATCTTTACCTGACAAGTGGGGTACTGATATTAGTTCATTTATGTTTGCACTATTTATTTCATACGCACTATTTTTCAGTATGCGCTGGCTTTTGCATCTCGGCGCATACAACATAGCCATGTGGTCTGGGTATGTAGATACATGCTCCCTATGTGTGTTTTTTTATGGACACTCTTTATTAGGTGGATAATAAAGACAGACGCCAACCTCTGCTGCGGTATTGGTACTATCATCATACCGCACAGTATGCTGGTATGGAAATAAATACACATTTATTCTGAATGCGCAATCCACGCGAGTGAATATAGCAGTATATGGACAGATTGATAACACAGAAAAAAACATGTTAACTTGTTTCTTTCTCTACAAATATCAAACTCGTTCTACGAGCTCGTTTGCTAATTTTGTGGAAAGAAATGCGGTACGAGAGGACGTCCCAACAAAGTGGACACGTTTTACTATAATACCACAATAATATTGCCGTAAAACTTTCCAGAATGAAAAAAGGAAAGGACACGTGAGCGGCCTCACGTGAAGAGCCTCACGTAGACAGACTCACGTGAACGGACTCACGTGAACGGCTTCACGTGGACAGACTCACGTAAATGGCCTCACGTGGATGGCCTCACGTGAACGGCCTCACGTGGACAGTCTCACGTGAAGAGAACAGATATTAAATGGGTGCGAAAGCAACTGAATCTTCTCTACAGAAATCACTTGTTTTCTGATAACCCACAGTCTAGACAACCAAGTAGACATGTATAGCTTAATGAAATATGCCATAGGGAGCCAGATTGTGTTCACAGAAAAAGGCAGAAACCCGTGTACTTAACAGCATTTACCGGTGCTAATTTGACTGGCTCCAGTACCTGCATACTATGGCTCCCCTCCTTGCTGGGATACAGGTTGATTCATGGGCCAGTCAGAGAAGGATACGTACTATAATGAACTTTATTCTGATTGTGTTTAAAATCATTTAATGAATGTTCATAATCAAAGACTTGAGCAAGTCTAGGTGCTAATGAGAGCGAGTCTTTGTTTTGGTCTGATTTAATGCTATTGAAGTACACTTTACTATATTCGTATCAGAATAAGTTTATCAATAAGCTACGATGACAGTTATTGATATAAATATATAAGCATTTAAACGATTGGAGAATAAGACATATAATGTCGAACCACATATAGTCAAAGGTCTGAGCCCCAGCATCCGGTGCTGCTGGTTGGAGCAGGGTATGTGGCGTTTCAGTGGCTCCCTTTGGCTGCCTTAAGTCACTACAAATAGCTGCCCTCCACTAGTGACCTCCAACATCCATCATATGACTCTATGGCACAGTCTCTGCCGCCAATCTCACACTGTGTGCCTACTCTCCCCGGTATTTTCCAGTCCTTTAGCTTTCTCTTTTCTCTCCATTCCTCCTGGGTTCTCGTCTCTTTTCTCCCCAGTTGTCCTGGGTTCCCGTCTGTCTATCACCAGTTGTCCTGGGTTCCCGTCTCTGTATCACCAGTCCTCCTGGGTTCCCGTCTGTCTATCACCAGTCCTCCTGGGTTCCCGTCTCTCTATCACCAGTCCTCCTGGGTTCCCGTCTCTCTATCACCAGTCGTCCTGGGTTCTCGTCTCTCTATGATCAGTCCTCCTGGGTTCCCGTCTCTTTATCACCAGTCCTCCTGGGTCCCCTTCTGTCTATCACCAGTCGTCCTGGGTTCCCGTCTGTCTATTACCAATCGTCCTGGGTTCCTGTCTCTCTATCCCCAGTCCTCCTGGGTTCTCGTCTCTCTATCACCAGTCCTCCTGGGTCCCTGTCTCTCTATCACCAGTCCTCCTGGGTTCCCGTCTGTCACCAGTCCTCCTGGGTTCTCGTCTCTCTCTTACTCCCTTCATACCTCGCTTCCCGCTTCCCGCTTCCCCGTCCCCATCCCCGTCTCCCCGCAGCTTCGGCGGCCTGTTCCCTTCCTCCTTTCATCTCCCGGCCTTCAGCGGTGAGCGCCGGCCGCGCCCGTCACAACCCAGCCGGCCACCGGGAGCCGGCCGCCGGGAGCCGCCTGCCCACCGCCCGCCGCCCGCCGCCCGCCGCCCCCCGCCCGCTGTACACAGCCCACCGCCCGCCGTACACCGCCCACCGCCTACCGCCGTACACCGCCCTCCGCCCGCCGCCCTCCGCCCGCCGTACACCGCCCGCCGCCCGCCCTCCGCCCTCCGCCCCCCGCCCGCGGCCTGCCACAGGCCCCCCGCCCGTATACTGCCCGCCGCCTCCCGCCTGCCCGCCGCCCGCCGCCCGCCACCCTCTACCCGCCGCCCGCCGCCAGTCGGCCGCCCTCCGGTCCATCATTTAGGCCAATTTTCGCCCTTCACACCCGCCCGACAAATTGTGATGGTTATTCTGATGGCGCAATATCCGGTCCGGTTATGGCGACAGGAAGTCGCCGTCGGGTCGCCGTTTCCGGTGCGGGGCCGGGCGACATTTGCGCGGCGTGCGGGGCGTCGTCGGGGCGTCGTCGGGAGACCGGCGGGCGGGAGGGGGCGGCGCCGGGGGCGGCCACGACACAGGCCGGGCGCCGAGAACAGGAAGGGAGGCGTTAGGCGGGTGATGGAGAAAACATGGTGGGAAGGGGAGGAAGGAGAATACTACTCGATACCACAAAGTAGCACAGGACTGCAAATTAGCAAGGGACAGCATGAGACAGCATGATATTGCATGAGATCACGAGATGGCGTGAGATAACCCGAGGAAACCTGAGAAAACACGAGACAGCATGAGACAGCATGAGACAGCATGATATGGCATGAGATTACATGAGACGATACGAGATAACACGAGACAGTATGAGATATTTACGAGACAGCATGAAACAGTACGAGATAACACGAGAAAACATGAGATAACTCGAGACAGCATGACAAGATTGCAATCGATGACACACAGAGTTTCACTCACTTCTGTAGGAATTAAGCAATGACACTTTAACATGAGTAGGGGATACATATAATCTATAATCGTTCCAAATATGAAGAAGATTGGGCACTTCGATCTTCTGATATTTGCTAGTCTTTTTCCGCTGTTGCTTGCACTGTTGGTGCCACTCTTGATGTCTGTCTAGGCCTAATGTCAGACTACTGAAACAGGTCCCTGCATTTAGATCTATTGTCACTGAAAATATGCCATGGGTTTGGGTTGCTGAGTAATGTCACAAGACGAAGTTGAGTGAGCAGTGGTAGACTTCCTGCTATATCAAAGTCCAATCCTTCTTATGCCATGTCTATGTGGTGTGGGAAGTAAAAGAACTCTCACATCAATAAATGTGTAGGGGTGAGATTTCTGCCCCCATTCATCTCATAGATTGATCAACTTCAAAACTAAAGGTATAGATTTTTCTATTTCTTCTTTACGTGCTAAAGGCACGTCGGTGGTACCTGACTGTAGATCGGTGATGGCCAATGGAAACAGGCTTTTAGGAGAACTCAATAAATCTACGCTGTTTTCGCTGGCCAATGGAAACGGGCCTACAATGAATTGTGGGAGCCTTGCAGAGAGCAGACAGCAGGGTTTAGAGACGATGGCAGCTAAAAGTCATTTTCCACTGGCCGAAGAAAACAGGTCCATACCAATGAATTAGTCCTCCAAACTCAATAGCCATCACTGACGATTGCAGTCCCCTTTGATTCTGTCGGTCGTTGACCAAATCAGTCAGTGGTGGCCTTATTACATGATCTATTGGCGACCACTTCTCTGCATGTCTGTTTCCAATCAGTCGGTGGTTCCCGACTGCATATCGGTGGCAAATAGTCGGCCAGTGGAAACGGGCCTATATGACCCCATTCCATTGGCCGACGAAAACGGTGTAGATTTTTTGCGTTCTTCTAATAACCCATTTACATTAGCCGTCACCGATCTAATCAGGCACCACCGACCGACCTTTAGCACTGCTGACGCCAAATGTAAATAGGCTATTAGGAGAACTCGTAAAATCTACACCCTTTTCGTCAGCCAATGGAAACGGGCCTTAAGCCGCAGGGGGTGAGACTGCTAGCAGGTGGTAACTACCCAGCAGGTGGAGGCATGTTAGACTGGAGGGCTGCCTGCGGAGCAGTGGGTGGCCTTTTAAAGCCTATAATCCACAACCCAGTAAACAATTTCTGTACCTATTTTCATTTTTTTCCCTCTGCACTAATTAAGGATGCCTATCTGCCTATTGATGAATACCAACCTTTTCAGCCATCCTCAGCCGAACTGCTCAACCATTTCTCTCTCACCCGACAATGTTACTGGCGGGCTTTAGATTGCTCACTGAGTTCAGGCCTCTAGAGTCACAGCTGTGTGGTGGAGTAGACGGAATATAGAGAAATTGTAGGGGGTTCCGAAGGGTTTTCGTCCTATTAGTTTGAATTCAATGTTAGAATGATTTTAGACGTACAACCTTCCTAACCTTGATTTCAGACTCTGATATGATCTTCCGGACAGTGACCTAATTAAATGGGGAAATAATTGGTAAAAAATACATTTTTTCAATATGAAATGAGATCCCTATTCCGCAGAACAGGACTTATTTCACCCCACAGAGACAGAGAAAGAGAAAAAGATTTTATCCAAAGAAATTATTGTTAATTGCTCGGAGTCTTAATTAATGCAAATGTAACAGACATGAATATTTTATACAGGTTTATTTCTATGCTATGTTTAAGAGTTTAATCCACAATTATTGCACTGCTGTGATGGCTTGTTTATTCCTGTGTCCTTGTTTGACAAACGGGTTGAAAACCGTCGATAAATAATGATCTTTTCACAAATTTGATTCCCTTTAAGGTGGGAGGGATATACACAATATTACCATGATTTGGATATTCGTGACCGTAATCTCTGCGTAGTTGAAACCTAGTAATACTCCCAGCAATGAAGAGGAATATTGCGATCATAGCCAGAGCATACAGATTATCCACCTAATACAAAGTGTCCATAGAAAACACATAGGGAGTGTGTATCACCATACCCAAAGCATACAGGTATATCCTCCTAATACAAAGTGTCCATAGAAAACACATAGGGAGTGTGTATCACCATACCCGGAGCATACAGATATATCAACCTAATATTAAGTGTCCATAGAAAACACATAGGGAGTGTGTATCACCATACCCGGAGCATACAGATATATCCACCTAATACAAAGTGTCCATAGAAAACACATAGGGCGTGTGTATCACCATACCCGGAGCATACAGATATATCCTCCTAATACAAAGTGTCCATAGAAAACACATAGGGAGTGTGTATCACCATACCCAGAGCATACAGGTATATCCTCCTAATACAAAGTGTCCATAGAAAACACATAGGGAGTGTGTATCACCATACCCGGAGCATACAGATATATCAACCTAATATTAAGTGTCCATAGAAAACACATAGGGAGTGTGTATCACCATACCCGGAGCATACAGATATATCCACCTAATACAAAGTGTCCATAGAAAACACATAGGGAGTGTGTATCACCATACCCGGAGCATACAGATATATCCTCCTAATACAAAGTGTCCATAGAAAACACATAGGGCGTGTGTATCACCATACCCGGAGCATACAGATATATCCTCCTAATACAAAGTGTCCATAGAAAACACATAGGGAGTGTGTATCACCATACCTGTAGCATACCGATATGTTGTATGATCCGGGCTGCAAAAGTCGGCACATACAGAAGACTAGTGCATACTAAAAAATAGTGCGTCCCTAAATGAACTAATATCGGTCCGCCAATTGCCAGGAAAAGGTGGATGTAGAATACACTATAGACTTGTTTCAGATACAAGCGGTTTGTATGCTCCTTGGATTTTACTTGACGCAATATCCCCGCCCACCGCCGCGGATATTACTACGCGTCGGAGCATACAGTCGCTTATATCTGAAACCAGTCAATATTGTGTATTCATAACCTTTGCCTGGCTTTTATTACCCTGTATTGCTTGCGACCATTGCGTCGCATCAATGGAGCTGAAGATGTTGTAGACAAACCTATAACAAGTCCCCTCTAGTGGATTTAGTGTATCGAACCCCATAATATACATATAGTAAAGTATGTGTTAACCAATGTCAAACCAACATCTCTCGTGGAATATTATTATGTTTATCCTACCCTGCAACCTGTATTCAACTTCATATGTCACCATTGGCATATGAATATTTTATGGCATAACCGTGGCATACAGTCACGCAATGTTAAGCCTATGGAGATTTATATGAGGGTTAGGATAAAGGTGTAGACTGGCACACCACCCCACACCACCCCAAACCACCCCACACCACTACAACCATCTAGCGCACTCTTCAAGCAGTACAAAAGATCTGGTAGGAGAGTAACAAACAGTTCCCACTGGAAATATCCATAGCTAATACATTGATAAAGAAACCAAGATCTATTATATGTTCATTATAAAATACTAAGGAAAGGAAATAAGAAAATGGAAAATTGGCTTCGAGGTTATGAAATAACACACTCTCCAAGCAGTATGAAAGGTCAGGCAGGAGAGTAACAGACATGTCCCTTTAATTGGTCAAGGCGGCCACAGATTTAACACAACCAGAGCTAATGTAGTGTAGCTCTGGTGGCCAGTGTAATCTCTGGTGGAATTATAGAGGAAACCTAGAAAAGTCTAGGGTCAGAGCCTGTGTCTTATCAAGTTTGAATCGCGTAGTAATAAACGAGACGAGGCAGCGTGAAATACGTAGCGATTCAAACTCGATGGGATCAATCTCTGACCCTAAACTTGAATAGGTTTCTGAAATTATCTCACCCTTAACACTGACTAATTGGCTAACCTTTGGGACATTTTTTCTAAATACTCAACGGGCGTTGGATACGAGTTCCCAATGCTAAGTCATGGGAAAAAATACCAGAGGGTGAGGTAAATGTGTAGACTGACACATCTAGCGGGTAAACCAGTGTAAAAATGGCTACTGTTACCCATGATGCACCATAAAATGGCGGGCGTTACCCATAATGCACCAGAAAATGGCGGGCGTTACCCATAATGCACCAGAAAATGGCGGGCGTTACCCATAATGCACCAAAAAATGGTGGGCGTTACCTGGCCTTATATGTGAGTGAACACATAGGCCAGGCTCCCAGGCCACAATTATATCCCACTACAACACCCCACCTAGCGGAGAAATGGACACTGACCCCGCCACAAGACGCCATTACCCATGATGCATCAGAAAAATGGCGGGCATTATCCATAATGCACCAACAAAAATGGTGGGCGTTACCTGGCCTTATATGTGAGTCAACACAGGCTTCCAGGCTACATTTATACCCAACTACAACATCCCACCTAGCGGAGAAAGTCGACACTGACCCCGCCGCAAGACGCCC
Organism: Alentia gelatinosa; assembly: GCA_950022655.1. Classification (NCBI taxonomy): domain Eukaryota; kingdom Metazoa; phylum Annelida; class Polychaeta; order Phyllodocida; family Polynoidae; genus Alentia; species Alentia gelatinosa. Next base: position 3,449,629 of record OX465592.1, on the reverse strand, counting down.
CCCTGGCGGGCTGCTGGTTGCCGGCGTCTGAATGTCACGTGACTTATTGGGCGGGAAGGAGGCTGGCAGGAAACGCTCATTACCAACTGACAGAAAGAAAGGCAGGGGCCGGCTGTCACCCCAATACAAATAACCGTATAAATTACCCGGCCCTATTAAGTCAATCCCTTTTTGATATTTCTGCTTCCTTCCTGCGCAAAACCATCCAGAATTTTTTTTTCATGTTCTTTCCAAAAGATGTTGTGAAAGCTGGTACAGATGGCGAGGGTTTGAGGCTAGGGTTTGAGGCTAGGTGTGTGTAAATTCGCCATGTTTTCGCTGAGGTGTATAAGAAATTAGTCTGACCTTTCGTAAAGGTGGGGTATTGTCCTTGGCCTGTCTTATTAGTGGGCGGTATGGATAGTATAAGTGGGCGGTATGGATGGCTGAGGCGCCGGTAGTATTTGTTTTCAGGTTGTGGAGGAAATTGCCTCCTCTGTCGTAGAATACACCTCCCCAATCACATTTCAGTCTCCCTCGAACCTCGTAAACCACCAAGGGGCCATCCATAAAGTATGTACGCACAAATCCCGAAAATCTTTACCCCCCGCACTCGGAATCCGCAATAGAACAAAGAAGGAGCATACGCAGAATCTCCGAAAATGTTGCTTATCCCCTGTACGGGGCTACAGTAAACAATTACCCATTGTTCCTACGCTGTCAGAACACATTATTATCAGTGATTTCGGATTTGAAATTCATTGGTTTAGGCCTCAATATTGTCTAATCACTCTTAATCCATGTTTCCATTGGCCGACGAAAATGGTGTAGATTTTTATAGTTTGCCTAATATCCTATTTCCATTGAGCGTCACCGATCTACAGTAAGGCACCACTGACGGACCTTTAACACTGCTGAGGTAAAATGGAAATGGGCTATTAGAAGAATTAAAAAAATCTACACCGTTTTCGTCGGCCAATGGAAATGGGCCTTTAAAATGGACTTGTGATCACACACATTAACCCGGTTATTTGCCACAAGGAGCCTCTTTTGCCTCCTACTCCAAGTTTTGACAATTGTTCCCCATGAATATTTTACAACGTTTACAATGTTTAAAAAGATTATAATATTCCCCTGACCCAGTACGCGTCGGTCACCACGTTTGCAATAATCAACTAGTATAAACAAGATTAACATGAAGTTGTCTTTGTAATGATCATGGATGAAACAGACCGTAAACACCGTGGGTATGATAGATATTCCCGGCGTTTACACTAGACGATTATAGGCGGCGATTCTTGAATTTTGCAGCTCTTGACGACTATCATCCGTAAAAGGCTCGAAATCTTTTAGTGTGCTAAGTGTGCTAAGTGCGTAGCGACTGCAGATCTCTAAGTATGTCATGGTATGTAATTTTGCACCACCTGACGATCATACGATCCACTTTGTCGCTGGCGACTATTTCAATCCGGCTTGAATTATTTGTCTGGAAAGGTGGCAATTAATGACCAAGGAGCAATTCTAAAATAAGTCATCTAGTGTAAATGCTGAGGAAACTCTTGCCGACTTTTATTGCTGAGATTGCCTAATTAAGCACCATCATCTAGCACCACCTGACGACTATTGGCTAGACGATCTACAATCGGCACGTTTTTGGTTGTCTAGTGAAAACGCCGGGTTAGGGCACCACCTGACGACTATTGGCTAGACGATCTACAGTCGCCACGTTCTCAGTCGTCTAGTGTAAACGCCGAGTTAGAGCACCACCTAACGACTATTGGGCTGACGATCTACAGTCGGCACGTTTTTAGTCATCTAATGTAAACGCCGGGCTAGAGCACCACCTGACGACTATTTGCCATAGATCTACAGTCGTCACATTTTTAGTTGTCTAGCGTAAACGTCGGGGGGCACCACCTGACGACTATTGGCTAGACAATCTACAGTCGCCACGTTTTTCGTTGCCTAGTGTAAACGCCGGGTTAGGGCACCACCTGATGACTATTGGCTTGACGATCTACAGTCACCACGTCTTAAGTCGTCTAGTGTAAACGCCGGGTTAGGGCACCACCTGATGACTATTTGCTAGACGATCTACATTCGCAACGTTTTTAGTCATCTAGTGTAAACGCCAGGTTAGATGGCTGTCGCCAAATATACAAACTGCAAGTTGGACCAGTCCCTAAATAAATCATCAATAATCCTCTTCCCAGAGCAGTCTACTCTCAAAAATAATATTCTTGACAGATACTAATGTGTGTTGATTAACAATTGTCGTCATCTACTGGCATTTGCAAAAGTTTCAAATTTTGTACGTACAGTTTTCGTTGTATCGAATTTTGGAGATTTGGGGAATACAAATGGATGTTGATACTAATAATCTCACAATTGAAAATCAAAATGGGAGTTTAGAAAAAGCTGATTTTATCTCTTGGTCTCGTTTGTGATCAGACCAAAAACGCTTTGGGGTTCAGGATCTTATCAGAACTGGATTTTAATACAAGATCTAATTTATAGTTTTAATTGTAGTTAGTATAATTTGACTGAAGTGCAAGAAACTCAAAATATTTACAATTCTTTAGAGCATATTTCTGACAATCAGACTTGAAAATATTCAAATATTTCAAATACTTAAAGCCTGAAGATGAATACTACACAATTCCTCATTGACCATTTTGGTAATAGATTCTGACATCGCGTGCTACCATTTTTCAAATGTCGACCAATGTAAAGAATCCTCAGGGGATAAAAGAGATTAAGAAAATTGGCATCTGAATGATATTTGTATAGACCTGGATCGAGAATCATATAAATACCTCAATACTCCACAAGTTTGGATGCGCCGCAATCATAATTGAGGCGAAGCTGAGTGATGACTACGAGGCATCCAAATGAGTGGAGTATTGTGTATTTACAATTCAAGTGCATTTCTGAACTTATCTCACCCCTTTCACTGAAATTAAATAGCATCACAATATTGGACTAATTCAAATTACTCGGCAAATCAAGTTGGTTAATAGCGTATGACTTCATCTCATATTCACTCCGCCACGGCCATGGCGTAGTATTATCACTTTACGGGGGTGATCGTTGAGTATTTTTTTCCAATGTTATTCCTATTGCTAAACTTGTACCAGGGGTGAGATAATGGCCATGACATATTCAAAACGACAAAAAGATGAGCTCTATTGATATCGGATCATGTATAGTATTATTTCTACAGCACCACATTTTCAGTGACATAGTTTATTAGACTTTTAGTTGGATATAGATGGCAACATAGTTATGATGTGATCCGCAAAGAATCAGGACCAACGATTTAGACCTTGGGTCACTATTTTACAATCCGCAAAACGTGGGGCAATGCCCCCTGTAGCCCCCGCTGCCCCCTCTCGACGTGAAGATTGCAGTTCATCAATCTTTACACCATGATGTGAGGGATATTGTGGGGAGCGGACGCGACAACACACGCTCACCATACACCACCCCATACAGATATCTCTGACGTGAGAGGGTTTTAAGACAATGGGCACTGATTCCCCATACATTCTCAATGGGGACTTTGTATACCATAGATGATATCCCATACGTATAGAGGCGGTGGTTTACCCACACATGCCTTGTAGACACAATGCAGATATCTCACACGTATACTGTATATACAAGTACCAAGTACATGGATAAAAAAAACATCAAGGATATCTCACACATGTACAGATAAGAAGAGGCAGTGATATACTCACAGTGGAGATATCTCACACACACATACAGGTAACAAGGTGGTCTACTCACAGTGGAGATATCTCACACACATACAGGTAACAAGGTGGTCTACTCACAGTGGAGATATCTCACACACATACAGGTAACAAGCTGGTCTACTCACAGTGGAGATATCTCACACACATACAGGTAACAAGGTGGTCTACTCACAGTGGAGATATCTCACACACATACAGGTAACAAGCTGGTCTACTCACAGTGGAGATATCTCACACACATACAGGTAACAAGGTGGTCTACTCACAGTGGAGATATCTCACACACATACAGGTAACAAGGTGGTCTACTCACAGTGGAGATATCTCACACACATACAGGTAACAAGGTGGTCTACTCACAGTGGAGATACAGTGGAGATATCTCACACACACATACAGGTAACAAGGTGGTCTACTCACAGATTCCCGGGAGTCCGGCGAGCGGCAGGTCCGGGTACGACCCCAGCATGGTCCCGCCGTACATGTGCAGCCCGTTGTGATGCGCCGCCGCCTGCGACTGGCGCAGCGACTCGGCCGTGAGCGGGCCCAGCTGGCGGGCGGGCAGCGGCAGGCCGGCCGCCGCCATGTCGAACGACCCCTTGAGGCCGGCCCCGACGTCGCCCAGCCCGGCGGGGAGCGCGCGGCCCGGCCCGGCCCCGTGCGGCGACAGCGGGTGGTGCATGGCCGGGTGGATGGAGGTGAAGGCCGAGAAGCGGCTACTACTCCCGCCGCCCGACACCGGCAGCGGCTCCGTAGACGAGGATGTGGATGTGGACGACGACGATGGGGGAATGGCGGCGCCCAGACTTCCGGTTCCGCTTGTGGCGACGGAAGCGGAAGTGCCGTGGAGGAGCGCGTTGGTGACCGACGCGGCGAGGGAGGCCGGGCTGTGGTGGAGCGAGTTGAAACTCCCCAGACCGGAAGTGGAGAGGAGCGACGGTGGCGGAGCGGAACCGGAAGTCGCGCCGGCGGGGACGGAAGTGTTGTGGGCGGCGGCGGCGGCGGCGGCGGCGGCGACGGAAGCGGAGAGCCCGCCCCCGCCGCCAGGGGGAGTCAGGAGTCCCGAGGGCGGCACGCCGATCGGAGGAAGCGACGGCGTCGACGACGCGCTGACGGAACCGGAACCGATGACCGCGCCGCCGCTGCTGCCACCTGGCGGGGAGGCGGCGGGGTCGAGGCGCGCGCCCTTGATGACGTCCATGATGCTGACGACGCGCGGCGACGTCACGACTGACGTCGGCAGGCGGCGCTGCTGTACCGGAAACGACGTCTTCTCCGCGGTCAGCGCAGTTTCCGGAAGACGCGCGCTGACGTCACTGACGTCTGGTGTGTACACGTCACGAGTATGGTTTGTCCGTGTTGTATTTCTTGTGTACACGTCACAGGTATGGTGTGTCAGTTGTGTACACGTCACGGGTAAGGTGTGTCCGTGTTGTACACGTCACGGGTATAGTGTGTCCGTGTTATATTTCTTGTGTACACGCCACATGTATCGTGCGTCAGTGTTGTATGTGTTGTGTACACGTCACAGGTCTTGTAGTTGTAGGTCCAACTCCTCAGTGAGATTGTTTTCTGCGCATGTCACTCTCCTAACGATTGTCGTCTGCTCGGGTCGGCGTCACGGCGTTCAGTAGTTCCCCGGCGTCCCGTACGGGCGCGTGTATACTCTCTGCGCATGCGTCCTCACAGCGTCCGGCCTGCGTCTACGACTGTTACCAGCACCGTCCGGGAACCAGCAGGTGAGACGCAGATGAGACGCGGCACGGACGCCGCCTGGCGGGGATGTGAGGAGGATGTACCCGGCGTGTGGAGTAACCAGCGAAACCCCTCCCCCTCCCCTCCTCCCCCCTCCCACTCACCCCCTCACCCCCCCCCCCCCTCCCCCTGCCTCTTCACCGAGCGTGACACACCCAGCGAACGGCCAATCACCGCCTCTCGCCGCGTACCAGCACGTAATGGCCGCGCCCACCAGGCGCCACCATGACACACGCCAACTCGGCGCTTCATTAAATGCTGCTCGCTGATTGGTCGTCTCTAATAGCGAATAACCATAATGAGTCTGGGTGAAGGATGGGGGGCTGCTACTCACTGGAGAGAGGGAGGGGGAGGGAGGGGGGGGGGGGTGAGGGGGTTGGCTGTGTCTGTCTTGGAGTAGGGATGAGATGATAGGGAAATTTCTATATCGGTTCACCACATGCAGTAAGTATGGGGCCCGTTAAATAGCTAAGGATCCTACATGAAGACTCTTTTCTGTACCTCGTACAAGGGTTATCGTTTCATAATAATCTAGGATCGTACATGAAGACCTTATTCTGTACCTCGTACAAGAGTTATCGTTATTTTAAAGATTCTTCACTAAAACAGTCTTAGCTGTCCATAAGGTCGTCCATAGTTGTTGGATAAAGTTGACCCACATCGTCCCTGGGTTTCTATTGCATACAGAAAAGGGTCTTCATGTACGAGCCTAGATTATTAAACGGGCCCCTGGTGAACTTAAATATTTTTGTTCGTAGCATATGACTGGGGGATAACACAACAAAAACAAGGGATTTGTTTTATCCCACAAACAAAATCTACCTTTTCTCACTCGAAGTTACAATATTTAACGGCTTACCCGACAACTCGCAGTGGCGCCACCTGGTGATTTTTGAATATTGAGACTCATTAGTTCAAACTAGTTCCTTGAAATTTGTTCTAATTCACAATGACTAAAATGGCATTTTCAAGGTGAACTATCCGACATTTTTGTTTGAAAAGATTTTATTGACGAAAAAAAAAGAAAGAAATCAAAGTCCTTTCCGGGGAGAACTATTTTAGGCATTTCTGTGTGATGCTGATGTCCATATTGTCCTTTCACAAGGTAGATAAGAGCCTAGATGACGTTTCTAGTCAATCAATGGTTCAATATCCAGGTTCATGGTGCATATCCACCAAGTAGTCTATTCAAATGGTGCAGTAAAGTAGTATAGTGAAATGGTACAAAGTCATAAGTAGTATATGGAAATTGTTCAAAGTAATGATTAATACAAGTTCTTTGAAATGGTTCAAAGGTATAAAGTAGTATATCGAAATGATGCAAGTAATGAAATAATATATAAAATGGTACAAATGAAGCATGTTCATAAAGTTATTTAACACCCACCTAATACGTTATCTCTATACAGAGCCTACAGTTCGCTGCTGAGTAGAATAGGAAAAGCCGTATTCTACTGGGTAGAATACGGTTTTTCTGCCATCTTTATTATTGGTCGATTATTTAAGTTATAATTTGTTTCTTTGTCAACTAACAACAGTTAAAACATCAACATAAAGAGTTTTTCTGATATTGCAGCCATAAGAGCTAGTTCAAATTTTTCTCGATGGGGGCGCCTAGATCTGGGCCTCGTTTGATAATTAAGTATCGTTCGCGACGAGAACGCTGACGAGATCTCGAGAGGGAGAGAGAGAGAGAGAGAGAGAGAGAGAGAGAGAGAGAGAGAGAGAGAGAGAGGAGAGAGAGAGAGAGAGAGAGAGAGAGAACAATACGGACGATCTTTTAAAAGTCTCGTTGTATAACGGTTATCGTTAATAGGGAGAAAAACCGTTAATTATTAGTCTCGTTTGATTGGAATTGATCGTTGGTGAGGACAAATCGAGCTGTAAGAGAGGTCAGAGGACAGTTTGTACGAGGGTTCATATTCACTGCAGGTAGTGACACATAGTGGCGTTTTGGGTAACTAATTTCATCATTTATAATTAGGCCCAGCGTCCACCTACTACGATATGGATCCAATATGGTCTACGATGGACCTCCCGATACAAAATCAAAATCGCGTCGGAATGTCCCCTAATATCGGGGCAGTTGGCCACGTTTCTGAGGTTAGACACTAATAAAAAACCCTTACAATGCGTGGTGGATTGGCATGTCTATGATTTTGCACCTTCCTGATATGTCTCTGATATTTGGAACTAAAGCAAAGTGGGTAGTACATGTCACACGGGGCCATACATCATGCTGATACGCCTCCACTCTGTTAACTTTCCTGCACTGTCAAACATTACCTATAACTAAAACGAAGTGAGCAGTACATATCACACTGGGCCCTGATTTGCCTCCACTTGGTTTACTTTCCAGCACCGTCAATAATTACACTGAATTACAACAAAGCGGACTGTACATGTCACACTGACCTTCCGACGCGATTTTGATTTTTTATCGGAAGGTCCATCGTAGACCATATGGTAGCCATATCGTAGTAGGTGGACGCCGGGCCTAAAGTCTCGTTCATCCACATTATTCAACGCGTCCCGGTATCCTCCACGGGCGACATGGTCAATCTGTTTCAACTGTTTAAATGCTATTCCTATGGCTAAACTTGTACTAGGGGTGATATAGATGTCACATCTAATTGACGAGATAAAGCTCAGTATGAGATACGCCGTGTCTGATATAAGATCAGCTGTTATCAGTAGGAGTCCCTGTGAGTGTTCAGTAATGAGAGAACGTGTGTTATCAGTATTACACTATGACGGCGGCCACTCGTCTGGCGAGTAGGGGGTGGGGGGACAGTGAGGGGTGTGAGGGGACAGTGAAGGGTGTGAGGGGACAGTGAGGGGTGTGAGGGGTGAGAGGGGACAGTAAGGGGTGTGTGAGGGGTGAGAGGGGACAGTGTGGGGTGTGAGGGGTGTGTGAGGGGTGAGAGGGGACAGTGAGGGGTGTGAGGGGACAGTGAGGGGTGGGAGGGGACAGTGAGGGGCGAGAGGGGACAGTGAGGGGTGTGAGGGCTGTGTGAGGGGTGAGAGGGGACAGTGTGGGGTGTGAGGGGTGTGTGAGGGGACAGTGAGGGGTGTGAGGGGTGAGAGGGGACAGTGAGGGGTGTGTGAGGGGTGTGTGAGGGGTGAGAGGGGACAGTGTGGGGTGTGAGGGGACAGTGAGGGGTGAGAGGGGACAGTGAGGGGTGTGAGGGGACAGTGAGGGGTGTGAGGGGATAGTGAGGGGTGTGAGGGGACAGTGAGGGGCGTGTGGGGTGTGAGGGGATAGTGAGGGGTGTGAGGGGACAGTGAGGGGTGTGAGGGGACAGTGAGGGGTGTGAGGGGTGAGAGAAGGGACAGTGAGGGGTGTGAGGGGTGAGAGGGGTGTAATCAGTAATCAGAGAACGTGAGTTATCAGTATAACACTATGTCGGCGGCCACTCGTCTCACTATCTGTGTGGAGAGTCTCCCACAAATAACTGCAATCTGCCCTGCCCCTAACACACCCCTCCCCCTCCCCTCTCACCCCTCACACACCCCTCACACACCCCTCACACATCTCACACCCCTCAAAGCCCTCACACACCCGCTCCTCACACCGGCCCCTCACACACCTCACACACCCCACACACACTCCACACACACCCCTCATACCCGCCCCTCACATACCTCACACAGGTCTCACAAACACCCCTCACACACCCACCCGCCCCGCCCCTCACACCCTTATACACACACCCCTCACACACCCCTCACACATACCCTTCACACACCCCTCACACACCTAACACACACCTCACACACCCCTCACACCCCTCACACACCCCTCACACATACTCCTCACACATACCCCTCACATCCCCTCACACTCACACACCCCTCACATACCTCACACACCACTCACACCACTCACACCACTCACACACACCTCACACACCTCACACACACCTCACACACACCTCACACACCCTCACACACCTCACACACCCTCACACACCTCACACACACCCCTCACACACACCTCACACACCCCTCACACACCTCACACACACCCCTCACAAACCTCACACACACCCCTCACACCCCTCACACACACCTCACACACCACTCACACACCTCACACACACATCGCACACCGCTCACACACCCACCCCTAACACCCTCACACACCTCACACACATCTCACACACATCTCACACCCATCACACACATCTCACACCCCTCACACACACCTCACACGCCTCACACGCCTCTCACACCCCTCACACACTCATCACATACCTTACATACACCTCACACCCCCGCACCCCTCACACACCCCTCACATACCTCACACACCCCTCACACCACTCACACCACTCACACACACCTCACACACCCACCCTCACATAGCACATCGCTATAACCACCCCCCTCACACTCCTCACTCACCCCTCACACCCCTCACCCCTTACACACACACACACTCCCTCGCATAGCACATCGCTATAACCATCCCCCTCACACCTCTCACACCCCTCACACCCCTCACACCCCTCACACCCCTCTCACTCCTCACACCCACCCCGTATAGCACATGGCTATAACCATCCCCCTCACACCTCTCACACCCCTCACATCCCTCACACCTCTCACACCCCTCACATACCCCTCTCACACCCCTCACTTCCCCACCTCTCACACACACACACACACCCGTATAGCACATCGCTATAACCATCCCCTTCCTTGTAGCAGAACGACCCTCAAACGCGCGGCGTTCCTCAAACTGTACAAGCAGCGCCCTCTGTAGTCACGTGCTCATCACGTGACCACAGCCAGCGTTCCGCCAGGCGGCGTTAATGGCGCTGCGGGCGGGCGGCGGGCGGGCGAACTAAAAGGCTCGTGGGAACGCGACACAGCTCTGCCAACTGACCTCCCCCCTCCCCGAGGTCCTCCGCTTGGAGAGTATCGTCGTCGTCCACAATATGAATAATCATACACTCTCCCCCCACTACTACTACTACAGACCGCCGTCTACAATCTGCATTGTCACCCGCCACGCCCCCTCACGGCGCGGGAGGGAACTGCTGTGGCAGTGATTGTTCTATTGTGACCGCGGCACTCTCCTAGCAGAGATCCTGCGCTCTACTACCTGAGGACGCTTGTATCTCTGCACCGACCTGCCTGTTTGGGGCAAAATCTGCCCCATATGGCCTGGTTTTAAATTCTGAACACTTTGAGGAGCATATTGTGTTTTGCTTGTAAATAGAGATGTACATATTTATATGGTAAAGCCCAATACACATCTAACTATTTCGGAACATTGATGTTCCTTTCTCAGTGGCAAAGGAATGGTAATTTGTCTCAGGTGAGGCATCCTAACGGAGTCGGCTGTAGTCGGTAGATGTAGGACAGCTAGGCAAGGGTCAGCCAACGATTAGTAAAAACCCCCTCCTGGAGATATTCTTTTGTGCTGACGAGTTGTTGTTCAATGTTCCTGGATCGTTCACCAAAAGTTTATCAACATGTTGATAAATCCAGTCGCCGACAACAGAACATTGGTAAATGGCCTTCAATTGAGTAGCCAACACAGGCTAAGGGGTTACGTAATTTGCCTGCGACAAGTTCACAGACTCATATACGATTTGGGAACTGATCGTTCAACCCTGAATCAGTAGATGTGTATTGGGCTTAAATCATTTACACTCATTTCTATTATTTGTTATGTCAAACCAGACATAGTCCTAGGGATTACCTTTTTCAGTGGAAAAAAACTCATGTGTTGCAGAGTTTTGTTTGTCAATATGTCACATATGCTCATTTGAAGGGGCAGTCTAATCATGTGTGGATTCAAATTATGAAGTGGTTTAAAGCTGAAAATAAAACAGCTGCCTTGTCGGTAAAGCTCATTTAACCGGTCCTATATTTCACAACTCATAATGTATGAGTTGTTTGAGTTTCATAACTTTTGACTGTTACCCTCTCTTAAATCCGAAATGTTGGCTGGTTCCCCATGTCTTTAGTGGATACCTGGGGAACCAGCGTTGGGTTGAAGCAGAGATTAGTAAGCGTAAGCGCCGCATAAGATCTGCTCGGAGAGTGTGACCGCCGAGGGACGGTCGGCCGGGGGAACGGGAGGACACTGGGAGGGGGTAGCGGGTTAGGCTCGCGTTAGGCTCGCGTCAGGCTCACGTTAGGCGGGCGTTGATTGGGTCAGCTGTGCCGGTTCTCGGACCGCAATGCACGCCGGGAGACGCGCGTGTCGACGCCCACCATTGTCGAGTTCCGCTTTTGCGCTGTAGATGGCGCTGGGAACGGGCCTACTGGACGCCCTGATGACGTCACAAAGGTAGGCGGACAGTAGGCGGTGGTTAGGCGGGAGGGGGTATTGTTATCAGTGTGTTGGGTGATAAGGAGACTGTGGGTAGTGTGTAGTGCTCCCAGTGGGTCAATACTCTGAGGGGTATCAGTGAATGGTGGCGAGCAGCGCCTATTATTGAATAGCTGCGTACAGACTGTTATACCCCCATTTATCTCAGCTTGATATAAACGTCCATTGGCTTAACATTAGGAACTCGTACTCAACAGGCTTGTAAGTACGGTAAATCATACTCTATGGTTGATAAACAGATAGCTATTTCCAGGTTAAGATAAAATCAGAAATATATGCGTGCTTAGTATGAGTCCCCAGAGAACTCGTTCTCAATAGGTTTGCAAGTACGGTAACTCATACTCTATGGTTGATAAACAGATCTAGATATTTCCAGGCTAAGATAAAATCTAAAAGATATTCGTGCTTAGTCTGAGTTCCCCAGAGAACCCGTTTTCAACAGGTTTGCGAGTATGGTAAATCATATGCTTTGGTTGATAAACAGATAAATATATCCAGGTTAAGATAAAATCAAAAACATATTCGTGCTTAGTCTGAGTCTCCGTTCACCATCTCGTTTGGAGAGCTTCAGAATATTCACTCGGCTATCGCCTCGTTCATATTACTGCGAACTCCCAAGGTAGCGAACGAGGACACAGACCAAACACTCATCAATTTCTTTCTCAATATACTACTTACTGAAGGCTGGATGTGGCCGGCCGCTTTCTAGATTATCATCTCACTGCTGGTATTTTTTCCCATAGACTTAACATTGGGAATTCGTACTCAACACCCATGGAGTATCCATAGAAAAATACTCAATGGGGGATTATGTCAGAAAGCTTACTCCATTAGTCAATGTGAGGGCGAGATAAATTCAGAAACCTATTCAAATTTCGATCCCATTTTGTATGAATCGCCACGTAATTTACGCGGCTTCACCCTGTGAATTACTACGGTATTCAAACTTGATGGCTGACGCTAGTATGGCGACGTACCACCATACTTTGAATACGATTGTTTGTGCACTTAACACATAAATACGTAAATAAAAAAAGATATCATACGGACTGAAAATTCAGACAAAAAATTTCGAAATAATATCATGATCATGAATAACGCAAAGAAAATAATTTCTAAAGCGTTTGAATTATTTTTTTTTATGAAAATGCGGTTGTAAACATAGCGCTGAGTAACGTACACGCATGCGCATAGCTCATAGCAGAAAGTCACTTCCGCCCGGCCAGCACACTTTGAAGGGCAGTTCTATGTCATCAAGTTTTGGTAATTGTTGAAATAATTATCGATATTTATTGCCAGGTAATGTAATATTCTTGTAAAAAGAAACGTGATATGAGAGGTCGTCCCAATAAGATTAACACATTTCTTTTTGTTAATAAATAGAACTTTCCTACATTGCTATAAACGATCCGTGAATAGAACGTAGCAGTTCATCAAGGTAATGTTTATGTTACTGTAAAGCACTCTTCCTAGTGCAACTCAATGTCTGAGAAAAGAATATTCTCTAAATCAGCACAGTGATGTTACGTACGCAATAATGACCGGTTTTGTGTACGAGTGGCCGTAATCTCCGAGGAGTTGACGCGTAGTAATATCCGAGTGATTAGCGAAATATTACGTCGTCAACTACGAGGATGGGATTCATCTCATAGATTTAGGCCCGGCGTCCACCTACTACGATATGGCTCCGATATGGTTTATGATGCACCTCCCGATAAAAAAATCAAAATCGCGTCGGAATGTCCCCTAATATCGGGGCAATTGACCACGTTTCTACGATTAGACGCCGATAAAAACCCATACAATGCATGGTGGATTGGCGTAGCTAGACATATGTCTACGATTTTGCACCTTCCCGATATGTCTCCGATATTTGGTTTTTGTATCGGTGCCATATCTGTAGGTCTAAATTTCTATGTTGTAGGTGGACGCCAGGCCTTAGTCAAATTCAAAGTTAGTCTAATACAACAGATTGGACATTAAACTACCCAAACAAATTAATAAACAAACAATGATGAACATACCATTTGCTGCTGGTTTAGTTAAGCCAGTTATCTCACCCCTGGCATTTTTTCTCCATAGACTTAACATTGGGAACTTGTATCCAACGCCCATTAGATGTTTAGGGAAAATATCCAATGGGGGATTATGTCACAAATGATAGCCCATTAGTCAATGTGAAGGGTGAGATAAATTCAGAAACCTATTTAAGTTAGTGTCAGAGTTCGATCTCATCTCTTTTGAATCATTACATAATTCATGCAGCTTCGTCTGGTGAACTACTATGTGATTCAAACTCAATTGGATACGATGGAGAAACTAAACAAGAGTTAGTCGTGTTGTTGTTTATCGCACGATGGCAAGATCGCGTATCACTGCGCGAGGCGAAGCCGAGAGCAGTAATGCGCGATCTTGCCGGAGTGCGATGAACAATAACAGGACTAACTCGAGTTTGGTTTAGAATTCATCCTACCCCGCCCATCTAAATTACTTCTACATTAACAAATGACGTCATTTGTCAAGTGTATCCCACTAGAGCGATATTTTTTATTTTTCTGAACTCCAGACCGAATACAGTGACCCAATGTTAAGCCTATGGAGTATTTTTATTAGGGGTAGGATAAAAGCTCTGATCCTAAACTCTCATAGGTTTCCTCTTTACTAACCATTTCTTACGTCTCATACATATATTCACAAGCGGCATTGCTATATGCATTGACAAGCATTTGGTGCTTTTTATAAGTCTCCCCATCGCTGTAGTTTCTGGGATGTCAGATGAGCATACAGCACATCTTACTTACATCTGTTTTTATTCTACCCACACCCACCAGATTCCCACCTCCGGGGTTTTAAATCCTCACTCTGTGTTCTCCACAGAGTACGAAACTAACCGATAACGCCACGGGGATTGGATACGAAACTATCGCTGGTCGGGCGCTTAGCGTCTCCTTCACAGGACTGCCCCCTGCTGGGGAAAGTGGAAAACATCGATCGGACTAAGTGGTAGCGTCCCACTAATGAATCCGCTAATGAGCCTAATTAAGACCGCTTTGTTCGTCTCTCACCATATCAGTTGACTCTCTCATGGTGCTCTTTCCCACCCCTTACCCTCCTCTTGAAGGGCCCCACACCTCTCGCCACTGCCACACAAGCTTCCTTGATCCAAATAACATTACTCCATGTTGTGGTGATTTGCGTTTTCATTTCAAGCCCGCTTTCATTTAATTTCAGCGATTTTAGCGCATTTTTCTTTATTTAATACTGGAATTTCACCGGGATAAATAAAACAATACCTGGGTGATGATGATATTAAAAAAATTGATTGGGGTCTTTCCGATTGGCGACATTTGGAGTGTTGTTTTAAATCGCTGAAAAGAGCGGGAATTAACTCGGGTGGCCATTTTACCGCAAACAAGGAGCCGTCCGCGCATGCGCAAACCGTCACCTGTTAGCAGACGACAATTTTCTTTCCCGCTCCCGGGCCTCCCGCCAAAACCGCGGCCCTTTTCTCAGCAGACGTCCCTGCACTCCTTTACCGCGCTTTTAAAATTTGCTTTGGGAGGAAAACTAACCATAAATGGGCGAGCGAAGGTCGGGTAAATGGATATTCGATTTTTGCTCTTTGATGGAGGGACGGACGGAGGTTTTTACGTTAAAAAGCGTGGTTCGCCGAGAGGTGGCGCTAATGCGTTCCCTGAGAACGCCGACTGCTGGTGCTCGGCGTCCGCTTTGTGCTGTCGTCTGCCTGGCGTTTATTTCAGCGTTCCTCTCCAACGTTACTGTAGTGTGTATTTCTACTAGCCCCCATTTGTTCCCCCGACGACTAATCAAATGGAAATGAACTCGGAAAGGGAGAGTAGTGCTCGATGGCCGCCCTGCTTACAAATACAATAACACGACCGCAAATTCCGCCGGAGAAAATTATGAATCATATTGTGCGCGGATAAGTGAAATTGACAATGATGAGAAGGGCTGCTCATCCGATAATGCGAGCAAAACACGGGCTGGGGCTTGAGATGATTAAAGTGACAGCGACTAGCGACAGCACGGAGATGCGGCAGGCAGACATTGTTAGACTACTTGAAAGCCGTAATTGCCGTTTGTCATGGTTGATGGATAAATTCATTAAAAGCTGGAGAGGGATTGTACTAATGGCTGAGAGGGCTGAGGAGGGATCATCATCAAGTGGTCGACGGGAGGGAGGGAGGGAGTGAGTGAGACAAGATGGTTGTCTCGTAAAATGTCCGGCATTACCGATACCTGTGATATTTACATGGACGAGACAAGGGTGGTTATCTCCCACACTATCCAGCATTACCTAACTGTAATATTTACAAGGATAGACGTCTCCCACACTATCCAGCATTACTCAACTGTAATATTTACAAGGATGGTCATCTCCCACACTATCAGGCATTACCTAACTGTAATATTTACAAGGATGGTCATCTCCCACACTATCCAGCATTACCTAACTATAATATTTACACTACAAGGATGGTCATCTCCCACACTATCCAGCATTACCTAACTGTAATATTCACAAGGATGGTCATCTCCCACACTATCCAGCATTACCTAACTGTAATATTTACTACATGGATGGTCGTCTCCCACAATATCCAGCATTACCTACCTATAATATTTACAAGGATGGTTGTCTCCCACACTATCCAGCATTACCAACCTATAATATTTACAAGGATGGTCATCTCCCACACTATCCAGCATTACCTAACTATAATATTTACAAGGATGGTCATCTCCCACACTATCCAGCATTACCTACCTGTGATATTTACTACATGGATGGTCATCTCCCACACTATCCAGCATTACCTACCTGTAATATTTACTACAAGGATGGTTATCTCCCACACTATCCAGCATTACCTACCTATGATATATATAAGGATGGTCGTCTCCCACAACATCTGGCATTACCTACCTATAATATTTACAAGGATGGTCATCTCCCACAATATCTTTGACCCGGAATGGAGAGTGTCCGCTTACGCGGGGTTCTACTGTATTTAGAAAGAATAGTCAATGGGGGATTATGTCACAAATGTTAGCCCATTAGTCAAAGTGAAGGGTGAGATAAATTCAGAAACCTATTCAAGTCTACGGTCAGAGCTGGATCCCATGTCGTTTAAATCGCTACATAATTTACGCGGCTTCGCCCTTTGAATTACTCTGTGATTCAAACTTGTTTGGATACGAGCTCTGACCCTAAACTTTCATAGGTTTTCTCTGTAATGGACAAGACGAGGATGGCACCATATTCAGCATTACCTACCTGTGATATTTACATTACATGAATATCCTTATCTTTTATCCTACCCTCATATAACTCTCCATAAACTTAACATGGTGGGACTGTATGCCACGGTTATTATCCTACCCCTCATATAAATCTCCATAGAATTAACATGGTGTGCCTGTATGCCACGGTTATTATCCTACCCCTCATATAAATCTCCATAGAACTAACATGCTGTGACTGTATGCTACGGTTATTATCCTACCCCTCATATAAATCTCCATAGACTTACCATGTCGTTACTGTATGCCACAGTTATTATCCTACCCCTCATATAAATCTCTATACACTTAATATGGTGTTACTGTATGCCATGGCTATGCCATAAAATATCTATATGCCATGAGTGACATATAAAGTTAAAAACATGTGATGGGGTATGATAGAAATCCCTCAATTTCATGTAATTGAATACATGGCGTTTGTTGTCATCTGCTACAGATATCGCTCAGCTCCGCTTCATGATATCATTTTGCGAAGACAACTCACGCCATATAAGCAATGGAATCTCATGACCTTAGTATTATTATAAGTGATAGGCAGGTCCCATATTCTAATTCTGTAATGTAGATGTGATTGATGCAGACACAATTTCCCACACAGAGTGCACAGAAACAGACACATAGCTCCCCTCCAGTGACGAATGCATTATATCAGTAAGCAAACAAAATGTTGGAGTATCACAAACAAGTGAGTCCAACAAAGTCCTTATTTACATCAATATAAACATATATAGAGAGTTATATTCATGGTGAAGATTAAATCCATATCCAAACTCCAGAATAGTCAGTAAGACTCTCTTCTCTTGGATAAGCTTGGATGATATTGATACTCAATGTCTCAACAGACTTACGGCAGCAGCATCCAGGGTGTTGTTTTATTTTGGGGGACGACAGTGCGGACGACGTAGACCTCCACCCGCGACAATTTTGGCGAGGGGTCGTCAATCGCGTTTAATCATGCCTGTTGTCCTAACCCGGAGTTTACACTAGATGACTAAAACGTGGCGACTGTAGATCGTCTAGCCAATAGTCGTCAAGTGGTGTCCTAACCCGGCGTTTACACTAGACGACTAAAAACGTGATGACTGTAGATCGTTTAGCTAATAGTCGTCAGGTGGTGGTCTAACCCGGCGTTTACACTAGATGACTAAAAACGTGATGACTGTAGATCGTTTAGCTAATAGTCGTCAAGTGGTGTCCTAACCCGGCGTTTACACTAGATGACTAAAACGTGATGACTGTAGATCGTCTAGCCAATAGTCATCAGGTGGTGCCCTAACCCGGCGTTTACACTAGATGACTAAAACGTGGCGACTGTAGATCGTCTAGCCAATAGTCGTCAAGTGGTGTCCTAACCCGGCGTTTACACTAGACGACTAAAACGTGGCGACTGTAGATCATCTAGCCAATAGTCGTCAGGTAGTGCCCTAACCCGGCGTTTACACTAGATGACTAAAACGTGGCGACTGTAGATCGTCTAGCCAATAGTCGTCAAGTGGTGTCCTAACCCGGCGTTTACACTAGACGACTAAAAACGTGATGACTGTAGATCGTTTAGCTAATAGTCGTCAGGTGGTGCCCTAACCCGGCGTTTACACTAGATGACTAAAACGTGGCGACTGTAGATCGTCTAGCCAATAGTCGTCAAGTGGTGTCCTAACCCGGCGTTTACACTAGACGACTAAAAACGTGATGACTGTAGATCGTTTAGCTAATAGTCGTCAGGTGGTGCCCTAACCCGGCGTTTACACTAGATGACTAAAACGTGGCGACTGTAGATCGTCTAGCCAATAGTCGTCAAGTGGTGTCCTAACCCGGCGTTTACACTAGATGACTAAAACGTGGCGACTGTAGATCGTCTAGCCAATAGTCGTCAAGTGGTGTCCTAACCTGGCGTTTACACTAGATGACTAAAACGTGATGACTGTAGATCGTCTAGCCAATAGTCGTCAAGTGGTGTCCTAACCTGGCGTTTACACTAGATGACTAAAACATGGCGACTGTAGATCGTCTAGTCAATAGTCATCAAGTGGTGTCCTAACCCGGCGTTTACACTAGATGACTAAAACGTGATGATGACTCGCTGATCGCTCGGATATTACTACGCGTCAACTACTCGAAGATCACTGCCACTCGTACACAAAACCAGTCATTATTGAAGAAAAATGAAACTGCTAATGCAATGAACATAGTGATCTCATATACAATATTACCATGATTTGGATCTGAGTTGTCGTATTCTCCGCGTAGTTGACGCATAGTAAAACTCTCAGCAATAGCGACGAGTATTGTGTAGTGTCATCTACAAGTTCACACTACATAAAATAGTTCCTATAATGCCCGCCAGGTGGCCGAAAAAGCCGAAGGAGAATACGGCTTTCCGGAATCTACTCAGTGGCCGTATTCTCCGCGCACTTGACGCGTAGTAATACTAAGAGCCATAACGAAGAGTATTGCGTAGTGTCAACTATGAGCACAATACGGCCACACAGATCGAAATCATAGTTATGTATTTGTTACTCACCTTTCGACTAATTATTAGGAAAACATCTCTTGAATGATTAGAAATTCGACGCTAGCGCCGTGCATTGTTTATATAAAATAGTTGCTATTATGCCCGCCAGGTGGCCGAAAAAGCTGTATTCATCTAGGAGATTATGGCTTTCCATGTTCTACTCAGTAGCGATCTGTAGGCTCCATAGGCTTAGTATGGAGACTTCGTATTGGGTGGGTAATAGAATGTGGAATCCCAACTTTTGCTATTGTTTTTTTATAGCTTTCAAAATTAAAATCCAACTTGTATTTGTGAAAAATCAGAGCTCGTTAGAGATCTTAGGAAGTTTCCAGCTACAGATGCAGTTTCAGAAATACGTATTCAGCAAAGCCAAAGTGAACTTAAAGACATGGCGAGGTTTACTTAGATTTACTGGTTGTTTGTCGGCTCACCGCAGACTGGAGTATTTCATCTAAATGTTCAGTCTGAGACCTCCCAAAGCTGACTTCGAAACTTCTCTGTAAGTGGAAAAACATCTTCTACAGAGATAAGCAGAAGAGTGACTGCGAGCTACGTTAAATGTGCACTTTGTGGCTTAAGGCCCGTTTCCATTGGCTGATGAAAATGGTGTAGATTTTCTGAGTTCTCCTAATAGCCCATTTACATCGGCCGCCACCGATCTACAGTCAGGCACCACCGACGGACCTTTAGCACTGCTGACGCCAAATGGAAATGGGCTATTAGAAGAACTCATAAAATCTAGACCGTTTTCATCGGCCAATGGAAACAGGCCTTTAGTAGCAGTTGTCTGCATCTCTCTTATAGTGTGGTTCTTGAATATACAAAGTAACATTAATAGCATCCTGCTCCCTAATTAAGGACATATATTAGTTTCGATATGACAAAGAGGAACAAAATACATCGTACTAGGAGAAAACGTCCTTACTGTGGCCGAACTATGTCTTAGTTCGAGGTCATCTGTGGTGGACGTTCGCCCCGACGCCGTAGGCGGAGGGGCGAACGTCCACCACAGGTGACTGAGAACTAAGACATAGTTCTGGCCACAGTCAGGACGTTTTCTTATTATTACATACCTTAATTCGATCATAAAATGCCATTTTGTTAACTTTCCAAGTCGACACATAGCACACACTGCTACACACTCGACGGGCGACACGGCCGTGTCGAACGCGTTGGTCGTAAAAACAATAACACAGATCACATGACGCTCACGTGACGAGCGAACCAATCAGCGACGCCGAATCTGGCACTCTCCATGCAGAGATTCTGCGCTCTACTTCCTGCGACCGCTTGCGATAGCGCCATGAAAGATCTGCTGGGAGAGTGTGAATCTGGGTATGCAGACGAGGCCGCGGGAACCTCCGCGGTCCGCTTCCCCCTTTCTCTCTATCCGTGGTCACCAGTCTGTCTGTGTGTCCCCCCTCCCGTTCGTGTCGAGTCGTTTGTTATTATCGATGTTATACACATATTTACAGCATTCCAACTGTATTACTTTGTAGTGATCGACTATTTGGCTTGATACTTTACATATACACACTTCTAGTCGTTAGGGGGGCCCTCTATAGCGAGTTCCAAGTCGCGATTCGACGTACTCCGACATGTTGACATTGGTCGCGATGATGTCGTATACGCACGCCTAGCGCGTTGCAGCGAGTTAGTTACATGTACGTTAGAATCTTGCAGTACGACGAAGCGCACTGTAGTGGGCCGTAGTCGCGATATACTACACCCCTGTGAGCGGGTAGTATTTCACTGACGTTCGGCTATAGGTATGTAATAATATTCTATATATATGACCTATATGATCATAGTGGAACTTATGTCACAAATCACAGATTTTTAGTTCGCTATTCCATGGTATAGAGCAGCTCAATACCTTTCCATAGAGCCAGTGTATGAATCGCTATCCCTCTGTAAGTAATTTCTTTTTTTTAAATGGTAAAAAGGCCCAGAGTATAAACATCCTCCATAGTCTTTGTTCTGCACAAAATAGCCATGTTGGACTTCTTAAAATGCTTTAAAATATTTAAATACAGTAAAACCCCGCCTCTGGGACACCTTGCTTAAGGGGACACCCCGCTTAAGGGGTCAGTTTTCTCAGTACAGAAATCTTTATTTAGTTCATTTTAACCCTGCTTAAGGGGGCACCTTGCTTAAGGGGACACTTTGATCGCAATGGAGGGTGCCCCCCCCCCCCCTATGCGGGGTTCTACTGTACTACATTAACACATTTACTACATTATAAATGAAAGGAATCTGTCGGAAACTCAAATTCACAAAATAAGGGTTTTACCCTTCAGACCACATTTCTGTAGCTCGCACCAATGCGACTTCGGGTTTACTATGATAAATTGGGTCTCATATGTAAACGTATTAGAATACAAAGCCTTTATGGTCCAGTTACACTGGCGTAAAAAGATACGGTGATTTCCCGTCAAGCATGTCTACGTTTCTTTACGTTTTATGAAATCTACAAATACGTCACAAAGCGCTGGCTAACGCCAACGTCAGAATGCGTTAACAAACGTAAACAAAACGTAGAAAAAATGCGATGTTAAAAAATGTG
Source organism: Alentia gelatinosa (assembly GCA_950022655.1). Lineage (NCBI taxonomy): Eukaryota > Metazoa > Annelida > Polychaeta > Phyllodocida > Polynoidae > Alentia > Alentia gelatinosa. The sequence goes on along the minus strand of OX465592.1, from coordinate 3,427,379 downwards.
GTTTTACTTTAAATGATTTTAAACTTGTCTCTATGCATTTTTGATACGTAAATGAATGCAGTGAAACGCCACAATACGTACAGAAGCATAAATAAGCTTTGATGAACGTAATAGAACGTAAAGAAAAAGTCAACAGATACATTCCCAATCCGTGGCCTATACGTAGTCCCCTGAAATACGTAGTGTAATTCAGAGTAATTCTACAGAACCAGAACTGCTACTCATACGCCCTCTATCGGTTACGCCAGATGCATCTCCTACGCCTAGCGCCTCTTTCGTGAACTAACCGCCTGTCCACAGCCGCTCTGGGCGATTTTGGGACTCACCCACCCACACAGATTAACAAAGATGTATCACAACTTAGGGATGTGTCTTAATCAAACTCATAGACCCTCCAGACGTTACTTAACCCTTTCCCTGCAGCACCCAGTTCCCCTGCTCAGCATTGCAAATGCCTGCATAAACGACCCTGCTACAGCAGGCACCTTTTTTGGAAAATAGTCACGTGATGTGTCAAGTGATTTGAGTAATTTACCTTGGTAGCTGATGCTATTTTGTTATACCAAATCAAAGGTCAATATGCTGTTTTTACAATGTCAAAATTTCTTTCAAGTCAAACAATTATTGTTTTATTTATTGAATTTTGTATATAAGTATCAATGATGCCTCTATGATGCCTCTATGATGCCCTGCGGTAGCCAGGGGAATGCCTTGAGGCATCATGCTGCAGTAGCCAGGGGAATGCCTGGAGGCATCATGCTGCGGTAGCCAGGGGAATGCCTGGAGGCATCATGCTGCGGTAGCCAGGGGAATGCCTGGAGGCATCATGGTGCGGTAGCCAGGGGAATGCCTTGAGGCATCATGCTGGGTAGCCAGGGGAATGCCTGGAGGCATCATACTGCTGTAGCCAGGGGAATGCCTGGAGGCATCATGCTGCGGTAGCCAGGGGAATGCCTGGAGGCATCATACTGCTGTAGTCAGGGGAATGCCTGGAGGCATCATGCTGCTGTTAAAGGGTTAACTCCCTAATATCGCCCCAGGTACATAAAGGATCCACTCCTGACTGGCTGGCCGCACCTCGGCCACCTGCCCCCCGATGAACAACCGTTTTCTGATTTCTATCTGGAGAATCTGAACATAATTTGAAACGCATACGTAGAGATAACCGAAATTTCCATTTCTGCCATCGTATTTCCAATTTGAAGATTAATAAAAACCGATAAACTGCAATAATTGCGGGAAATGGGTCAAGGGTCTATCACCATACAATGACAGAAACCAGCTAACACTGGATCCTGTTAACAGCCTGAATTATGGGATACCCCGATAAGGTTTATGCCCGGTACTATCCCTCTTACGGTTTTCAAATCATTGGAATATAAATATATTGTATATAAATATTCATAATTCTAGTTCGACCACAAGTTATAATTATAGATAAGTGTGTCTATTGTTCATGTCATTCATTTTCTTATATTTCAGAATGTGGTACGAGAAATTCAGTAGGGGGCATGCTACTCAGAAAAGATTACACCATTCTAAAGGTAAGACTTCTGTTATTTCAAAAGTAATATAAGATAGACCACTTGAAGTTTATCTCACTAAACTGAAGGTAGTATTACGGATTATGTAGTTTGTAAGAATACTAGTTCATCGTCATGCTACTAGGGGGAGCCACTGTCATTGCAGCATGCAGCTGACACTTACACTGGCAACCAGAGCTTCACTACGTCGAGTTAAACCCGCGGCTTGCAGCTTTTTACTGTGAATTCCTTCCTTGAGACTCAAGTACCTATTTCCAGGGTACATTTTCTTTGGTGCAGGGCCTCCTTCCCGTGTGAACCTGTGAAAACCACTGAGACTAGGGGACCCTAATTATCAATGAGAGGTACGCCAGTCTCACCAAAATACCCCGAAATTTTCAAATAGGTTTAAAATCCAAATTGCTTCAGATTATGTACCATGAAAGGGGATATATTGACTGTAACGATTTTCCCTTCCCCCTCTCAGTCTCAGGGAATTGAGGAGACTATGTACCAGCGAATAATCTTAGGAAAATAATCTCAGACAAACCCTGCTGGAAGTACTTGAATCTCTCTGTATAAATCTCACTTAAGGGCATTCCCTCCGTGGATATGCCTTTAACTGGAAAACATGTGACACTAAGCAGTTTATGTCCAGAAAGTAGGTCATGGGTCGCTGGGAGGTAATATTATTTATCATATCCCAAGTGCCGCTCAACACAGCGCCATTGTGCTTCCTATATATGTCAACACATCCATCATATGTCAACACATACTCATAAGAGTAGCTCAAACACTAGACTTGCTCGAGTCTTTTATTATGAACATACATTGAATGATAGAAATGAATTACAATAGGGAGCCAAAGTGGACCCACTGAAACCACAGTTCCCATCTGGTTTTGTAGTTTGTACAAGCATGGTAGGTTGTTCTATATTAATCATATTCCCGGAATTGATATAATAATTTAGTCGGCATGTACAGAATAGGGTTCCGCCTTTTGCCGTAAGTAACAGTGTTCCGTATGGTATTTTTCTTTTACGTTATATGGCAAAACAGTGTGTATTTACAGTTCTGATTGTCAATACATAAGGCAGGGAGTAGTAACCACTGAAGGTAGACATCATGATGCGGTGTAGTTACAGTCTCAGCTGATTTGGTGAATAGCTTGGAAGTTTATCAAATAGTAGGCCTGCAAACCCCAGTACAGTAGAACCCCGCTTAAGGGCGCCCCTCTGTTTCCGGCAAAGTGCCCCCTTAAGTGGGATGCCCCTTAAGCGGGATGTCCCCTCAAGCGTGATGTCCCCTTAAGCGGGGTGTTCCCTTAAGCGGGAAGTCCCCTTAAGCAGGATGTCCCCTTAAGCAGGATGTCCCCTTAAGCAGGATGTACCGTTAAGCGGGATGTCCCCTTAAGCGGGATCTACCCTTAAGAGGGATGTACCCTTAAGCGGGATGTACCCTTAAGCGGGATGTACCCTTAAGCGGGATGTACCCTTAAGCGGGATGTCCCCTTAAGCGGGATGTTCCCTTAAGCGGGATGTCCCGTTAAGCGGGATGTCCCCTTAAGCGGGATGTACCCTTAAGCAGGATGTACCCTTAAGCGGGATGTACCCTTAAGCGGGATGTCCCCTTAAGCGGAGTGACCCCTTAATTGGGGTGAGTACAAATTCTTAATAGAGGGAAAAATTCCCTTCCAAGAAAATTACCCCTTAAGCGGAGTGGCTCCTTAAATGGGGTGAAAATAAACTCATAATAGAGGGAAGAAATCCCCTTCCAAGCAAATTGTTCCCCTTTAGCGGGGTGCCCCCTTAAGCGGGGTGCCCTGGAAGCGGGGTCTTACTGTGTAGCGGTCATATACCTAACCATCATCCTCGACATAAACGACCAATTTACAAATACGGACCCGTCCTCAATGGGAAACAGATTCATTGCTACACACAACATCAGATGTATACAACGTAGGGTCGTGGACCCTGGATATACTCACAGTCCCACCCTCCTCCCGCCGACCATGCTTTAAACCATGACAATAGTGCTGCCTCTGCTGGGAGAGTGAGGACAGTATTTTGCCCATGAATTTGTTGACCCTGTCAACACAATCCCCAGAATAATCGGTCATGGACTGAGCTGACACACATAGCCTGGGAACCTGCGATGCCTCTGTACCAACACAGAGTAGTTGGGAGTTATGTATAAAGCCTGATACACATCTACCGATTCAGGAGTGAACGATTAGTTCCCAAATCGTATAGGAGTCAGTGAACTTGTCCCAGGCAAATTACGTAACCCCACGGCCCATGTCCGCCACCCAATCAGGGGCCATTTATCAACGCTCTGTTGCTGGCGACTGGATTCATCAACACATTGATAAACTGTTGGTGAGCGATTTAGGAACATCGACCGACAATTCGTCGGCGACAAAAGAATATCTCCAGGAGGGGGTTTCACTAATAGTTGGCTGACCCTTGCCTTGCTGTCCTACATCTACCAACTAGGGCCGACTATGTTAGGATGGCCGCCTGAGACAAATTACCGTTTCTTTGTCGGCGACAAAGAAACATCAATGATCCGAAATTGGTAGATGTGTATTGGGCTTAATCTCATTTTCATTGGCTGACCAAAACAACGGAGAGTAACCTTGAAAGTCTGTCGGTGGTACCACTGACCTGGGGGCCGTTGAATAAACTACGACCGACAAAAAAGTATCTAAGAATTGTCTTTTGGGTGTTCCTTTAAGCGGGGTGTCCCTTTAAGCGGGGTGTGAAAACTTCTGTTCCAAGTAAATTGACCCCTTAAGCGAGGCGTCCCAAAAGCGGGGTTTTACTGTACATCCCTTAAAAAAACCGACTTAAACCAGGATACATATTCTATGTGTTCATTGTTCTCCAACAGTCACATGGAAGAACGCCCTGCTCCGGTTAAATGTAGGTCATTTTTCTAAATAAAAAAAAAAGATCTTAAATGATATTTATAACTATTCCCTGATGTTATGACCGAAGTAGACTTGCTCAAGTCTTTGATTATGGACATTCATGATTAAACAAAATTACGATAAACTATGTTGCGGTGTGACTGGTCCAGGAATCAAAGACTTGCCCATTAAGAACGAAACCTCCTGTAGATTGCAACCCTAACCTCTCCCTGTAACCCTCCACCTCCTTCTACACCCCCCCCCCCTCCCTCCACCAGTTCCCTGGGTCCTATTGTAAAGTTCCAGTCCTCTACCCCTATGTTATATCATAGTTATCAGGCTCCTAACGGTTTCTATACGAAGTAAGGTTGAAGTCAACGCAAAGGTGTTGTAGGTACGAGATCCGGGCAGGGTCTGATCATGTTTATTGAGACATCTTCAATATAAAGGAAATAAATTAACATATTCATTAGCGTCACTGCCAGTCACGCCTCTAGAGGTGGGAGCGTGGCGCCTGTAACAAGCCGCCACGTCAGCGATATAATCCTTAGCGTCAGGCTTGTCTCCAGTGGCCACGCCCCCTCCAGCGGCCACGCCCCCTCCAGCGGCCACGCCCCCTCCAGCGGCCACGCCCCCTCCAGCGGCCACGCCCCCTCCAGCGGCCACGCCCCCTCCAGCAGGAAGTTGGGTATTAACATAAACCAGCCTAAAGCCGGAAGGAACTGCGGATTTACGTTCTAAATACGGCGGGGGGGGGGGGGGGGGGAATTAACATGGCTTATGTCGGCCATCTTGGATTAGGGGCGTCTTTTGGAATTTCTCTTACATATATATTATTTAATAATAATGCTGCTTTTCACAAGTGAAAATGACTAAAAACAGAATTAACGACTGCAGATCTTTACACTATGTTATCAGAGCAATAAATCCAAATGGACCTCCTTTGGACTGCGTTAACAATTAAAACCCCCGTGAGGAGTAGGAGGAGGGGTAGAGGGACTGAAGACAGAGGTAAACCTAGACGATCCCGGAAATCAATCTCCAAGCAGATATCCTGACCAGTAACAAGGAACTCTGCATGGAGAGTGCTGGACAAGCCTGGCGTTAAAGGCATATCCTACAATTCACAGTGTCGCCACCTGGTGATTTTTAGATATTGTCAATTATTAGTCCAAACTGGTTTCTTAGGATTCATTCTAGTTCTACATGAATGAATTCAACATTTTGTCCAGTTTATCCAATCTCGATAGGTAAAATAGGCCAATTTGCAATTGCTTGATTTACATAGGAAATCTACTGAAAATATGGTTTTCTTCAAATCTTTCAAAAACAAGCACGGTGACCTATGATTTTGAAAGCATGAATAAGTAGTATCATATGTGTACTATATTCTGTAAACATTTTAGGAAAATGACATGGGTTTTACTATGTAAAAAAATTTTTTTTGAATTTCTATATATTCTTATATAAAATTATCCTTATATTGATCTATACATCAAAAATTAGCACGGTGACCCCAGATTTTTAAGTTAGATATGTGTTCCACAACACTTGGAGATCATCATATAAAATTTTCAGGAAATTGACATGGGTTTTAATTTTCAAGCCAAATTGTCCGATATGCCTTTAAACAGCGCCAGAAATCGGCACCATTACCGATTTGACCAGTCGCTGTATCGAGGAGAGGAGGGGTGGGGCAGGCGTAGGGAAACAGGAACTGGTGCCAGTCTATGCCCGATGCTGTACTCTGCTACACACATACCCCACAGAGGGTCACGTGACCTGACACACTAACACACACAGACACAGACTTCTATAGGTACATCACCCGCGGGCCTTACTCCACACAAGGACTGCTTAGCCCGACTTCTCCAGGCGTTAACCTTGCCAGAAACCATGGCGAAAGGCAGGAGAAATGTCACACCAGGTAGGAAATAAGACATTATTATCCATCGTATACAAAGCCCCCATTGAGAATGTATGGGGACTCAGTAAACCACGACCCATTGTTTATTATCCATGGTATACAAAGTCCCCATTGAGAATGTATGGGGACTCAGTAAACCACGACCCATTGTTTATTATCCATGGTATACAAAGTCCCCATTGAGAATGTATGGGGACTCATTAAACCAGGACCAATTGTTTATTATCCATTGTATACAAAGACCCCATTGAGAATGTATGGGGACTCAGTAAACCACGACCCATTGTTTATTATCCATCGTATACAAAGACCCCATTGAGAATGTATGGGGACTCAGTAAACCACGACCCATTGTTTATCATCCATCGTATACAAAGCCCCCATTGAGAATGTATGGGGACTCAGTAAACCACGACCCATTGTTTATTATCCATCGTATACAAAGCCCCCATTGAGAATGTATGGGGACTCAGTAAACCACGACCCATTATTTATTATCCATCATATACAAAGTACCTATTGAGAATGTATGGAGACTCAGTAAACCATTACCCTTTGTTTATCATCCATCGTATACAAAGCCCCCATTGAGAATGTAAGGGGACTCAGTAAACCACGACCCATTGTATAAAACCTGTCGTATACCATAACTGTGGTATACGGATTCAAACCTGTGGTATATGGCCTCAAAACCATGGTATACGGAAAAAATAGTCCCTTTTGACCTCGTAATACACTCGCTAGTGCTCGTGTATTACTACGCGTCAACCTCTCGTGGTTTATGGCCGCCTGTCCACAAAACCATCGATTATTGACTATGTAATTCATTATCCATCGTACTCAAAGTATTATATGGAGACATGGTTAGTGCGCCTAAATGGGATCTGTTCAGATATATTTTGGTCGGAAATATTCACCGAGTTAGAAGAACGAGTTGAATATCAAAGATATCAAAGTATTTCGAGATGAAATTCAGACACTATGTCTGCTTAATATTATATACCTAAAAATCATTAAAATCGCGATTTTACATTTTTGCAACTCAATAGTTCAAGAATAAAAGTGGTCACGTGATTCAGAGGGACGTATGAATATTCCGTTCGTCACTCAGTGACAAACGGAATCTGTACTCCTGGTCAGTAAAAGTGAGACATTCGCGCACGGGTATATAATAATATGCTACAGGGGTGCAGTTATGAAATGACATAGATACTCGGGTCCGTTTAATTATCTAGGCTCGTATATGAAGACCCTTCTTTGTATGTCAGGGGGACCCTTGATGTAACATACCTTGATATATCTCACCCCTGGAATAAATGTCCATAGGCTTGACATTGGGAACTCGTTCTCTATACCCCTATGAGTATTGCAGTCCATTCTCCATGGTCTATATTCTGTGTGTTGTCCATTACCTTAGTGTGTACAGGGGTGAGATAAATACAGAAAGCAACTCGTTTTGGTCAAAGAAGTCATTCTCTAACTCGTTTGAACGCTATTTGATATTCACTCGGCTGTTGTCTCGTTCATATCACTCTGCATCAAACTCGTTGAAAACAACGACTTTGACCAAAACTTGTCGGTTTCTTCTTTAATCCCAGAGGGTATTTAGGTTACTCAAAAAAACAACTTGTTTCTCACTACCGCGCACGTCAGCAAAAACGTTTTTTGGAAAATTTCGGTTTTTTTTATATAAGGTCTTTAGACGGTTTTGTTACCTACCACATATAAAACGTTAGAATTTTGCCGGATCCCCTTGGAGTTTCTCCCGCATATTGAGACAGAGTGAACCAGGCTTAGGCCTGGAGACTGAAGAGCCACGAGGGTGAGATTCTCGTGCAGTTCTAGCTGTAACCTGTAACTCTTTTTTTTATTTCTATACACGGATATACTTCTATCCTTAGGATTAGTTTTTCGCCACACTAAAAAAATATAGACCTGTAGTTTTTATATAAGATGAACCTTGATAGATATCACGAAAGATATGTGTACACGTATTTGATATCAAATTAAAGCTCCTGATGCCAGGGATGCATTCAAGTGGTATTATATGTATCTAGGTATTCCCCAAACCGTGGTATTCATATCGGCTACACAACCGATAGTTCTGTGCCGCCACCTGTTATCAAACCATGGCGCTTGTCATTTCAGGCCATCTTAGTTTGGCAACCAACCCCTTCTACGATATAGGGGTTGGTCGGGTTAAATCTCACACGGTATCACTCGAGGTGCGCCGCGATCCAGGTACTTTTGTTCCATGTAGGCTTGATAGGAAGTATCCATAGCTTCACAGATTGATAATGAAATCTAGCTTTATGGTGGTTCTATTTTAAAAACACAAACAAACTGAAATAACAAAATGGTAAATTGGCTTCGAGGTTATGACTAAAGCTACCTTTGTGTAGCTCTGGTTGCCAGTGTAAGGCCATCTTTCATCCATCTTGAAAAACATAAAAAGCACCCTCCTCATATTTTCCATGGCTTGGTGATTAGAAACAAGGTTTTTTGAGTGGCCCTAGGCTAAACATAGTTCACGGGTCCAGTCAGACATAACACAGATGGCCTACTCCAAAAACAGGTTAAATTAACCTTAATCCACTTAATGGCAGCCATCACTATTTAAAGACTGACTGAGTGGTAGATGCTTTTACGCTCCCTTTTTCCCATTCACATGTTACGCAACGTTAACGGGAGCCTATTGGGGTTACCAGTCACTCGGTTATTTGTCACAACACCGTATTTCCACGTGTTTTATGAGGTATCCCCCATTGCCGGTCCCGATAATGTGTATTTGATCGTATTGTCAGGATTCGTTTTCTGAAATTCTTTATCTTCCGTAAAATCCGCCTTTTGTGCTGCCATCTGGCGGATTTCTCCCGAATCTGTCCAGAACCAAAACTTTAGATTGGCAACCAACCCCTGCTTCACTGACCTACAAACGGTATCTGCAGTGTATGCCTAAAATCAGGCACTTTTGTTCTATGCATACTCTAAAAGCAGCCATACTTAATAGAAAATATTGATAACTAACAAGTTGATAGCGAAATCAAGGTGTATGTTCATTACATTTTGAAAAGATACACAGGAATTGAAATAAGAAAATGTAAAATTGGTTTGGAGATTTTGATGTAGCACACTCTCCAAGCAGTACAAAGGGTATGGTAGGAGAGTAGCAGATTAACTAGCCTGGAAGCCTGGCCTAGTCACATTATAGGCCAGGTAACGGGTTCCATTTTTACGGTCCACTATGGGTAACGCCTGCATTTCTCGCACTCTCCTAGCAGAGATCCTGTACTCTATTTCCGCAAAAGATCATCAAATTGATAATAATATGGTTATTTCATTCAAAATATACATAAACTGTAATGTAAAATTGGCTTCAATTCTCTCTAATTGATATTACTAAAGGTTCTGTAAAAATTACAACTAGGTGTTGGGGGACACAGTGACCTCACCACTAACCCTAGGACAGATAAATGTCTTATCAAAAAGATAGATCTCCAGGATAGATAAATAAATATCTTAACAAAAAGATAGATCTCCAGGACAGATAAATGTCTTATCAAAAAGATAGATCTCCAGGACAGATAAATGTCTTAACAAAAAGATAGAACCCAGGATAGATAAATATCTTAATAAACAAATATATCTCCAGGATAGATAAATATCTTAATAAAGAAATATATCTCCAGGATAGATAAATGCCTTAACAAAAAATAGATCTCCAGGAAAGATAAATGTCTTAACCAAAATAAAAACAATGAAGGTAAGCAGGTGTAGGGACTGGGTCAGTCGAGCAGTTGTGTGTTCGCTCTTCGCCAGAGGATGTGGGAAGCCAGTCCCTGCTGTGTGGTGATTCGAGTGAGCCCATGCACGCAAGTGCTACGGGTGCCCCCGGATTATGTAACTCTGAGGTATCTAAGGCCAAGTCTGCAGCAGGCAGTCAGGTTTTCCTCTGTGCATTCTCTCTGTGAAGAGTGAATCCTCTGGAGCCTCTCAGGTAGTAGGTTTCTCCGAAACCTTTCAGTCGTTGTAAGAGTCTATTTGTTTCGGCTCGTAGATATGTTCCCTTGGCTTTACTTGGCACTCCGGTGTCAAGTTACTGTAAGGGATGGCGATCCATTCAAATCACTAAGAACTTAGGTAATAGACGACACTGTTTATTCAAGTTGACATGTCTGGTTTTGTGTTGCTAGGTTATATAGTCATCCGGCTTATATACCGAAAACATACCGAACCAACCTATGTGGATCTCATAGCATTGCACATCACCGGTTTAGATAGGATCTATCTGAAGGTGGGTAACTAAGCCTTAGGAGGCCAGAGCTGGCAGCCGCTACACAGAATTATTAAAACCAGTCAAACTTGACTGAGATCCATTTGACCCTTCATGGTCTGCATGATGTCATGAAATATGGCCCATTATACTGTAAAATGATTCATCAAATTTCAGCATCTGTTCTTTGAAAGGAGTATTGATGATAGACAAGACTGGATGAGACATGATTGATGTTATATATGCAGGTTAATACAGACATTTGAAAATATCCCCCCAAAAACAAACCACCATTTATTTGATGATTCTAGTAGTGGATTCTAGCAGAGTTCTGTATGTGAACACTGGTTGGGCAACATACATAATTCATTAACAACCTTGTTCTGTTTTGACAACGCCCCAAGTCTGCTCAATTTTTTTTATTAGATAAGAGTGTCATCCCACATATGTGAGTTTTTCTTAAACCTGATGAAGGATCTTTTATGAATCCGAAACGTTGTTATCTAATATAAGCAAATAAATACCATCCTGAACTTTTACTTCATTTCTCTGTCTTGAGTTGTGTCTTCTCTACAAACCATTTTCTTAACATATATACATATGTTTTACAGATATACATGGAAACAGAGCGTGCCATATATGGTCATATACAAAGTGGTTTGGTAGTAGAAACAGGAGTGTAAACTAACTTTGAACATATATCTGTTTAAAAATTGTCAGTCATTGCATAACGCAGAGCAGTACAGACTTGCACATCCAAGTCCATGATTTCAGCATTTGCATCCCATTCAATGAGGTACAGATGCTGCAGGCTATAGTGTGGAGTTAGGTGCAGCACAGCCTTGGTATAATCTTTTGCCCAGATATACTTCCATAATCCATATCTTCCATAATCCATAAGCATCAACCTCTCCTCATACATTTTGTTCATTTTTTACACTGATATAATTTCATAATCAGTTTACACTCCCTAGAATGAAACCCTGTTTTCATATATTGTTGTGTTTTCGGTAGCGCCCCTGCTGTGTTCGTTCCGGCTGCTGCTGGCCCTCGTTGGATGTCTCGCCTTTATCAACCTGTACACCCTGAGAGTGAACATGAGCGTGGCCATTGTTTGCATGGTGAATCACAAAATTTGCACCAAAAAGGCGGCATCCATAAGCGTCAATGTGACCACAGACATTATACATATTTTCTTACAATGATATGCTTCCAGAAACAGTTTGTTTACGCTCCCTAAAATGAAATGCTGTTTGTACTGCATCATAAGTGTCAACCTCAACTCAGACATTTTATATATTTTCTTACACCAATATGCTTCCATAATCAGTTTGTTTATGCTCCCAAAAATGAAACCCTGTTTTCGTGTCTTATTGGGTTTTTGGTAGCGCCCTGTTTTTGAAAAATTCATAAGCATCAACCTCACCTCAAACATTTGATATATTTTTTTACACTGATATGCTTCCATAATCTGTGTATGTATGCTTCATGAAATGAAACCCTGTTTTCATATATTGTTGGGTTTTTTTATAGCACCCCTGCTGTGTTCGTTCCGGCTGCTGCTGGCCCTCGTTGGATGTCTCGCCTTTATCAACCTGTACACCATGAGAGTGAACATGAGCGTGGCCATTGTTTGCATGGTGAATCACACCCACCTCATCAAAGAAGCCGCATCCATAAGCATCAATGTCACCACAGACGTCATATATATTTCCTTACCCTGATATATTTCTATAATCAGTTTGTTTATGCTCCCAAAAATGAAACACTGTTTTTGCAGCATCATAGGTGCCAACCTCACCTCAACATTTTATATACTTTCTTACACTGATATACTTTTATAATCAGTTTGTTTAAGCTCCCTAAAATGAAACCTCGTTTTCACGGCATGCATAAGCATCAACCTCACATCAAACATTTTATATATCTTTTTACACAAATATGCTTCCATAATCAGTTTGTTTACACTCCCTAAAATAAAACCCTGTTTTCATATATTGTTGGTTTTTTTTATAGCACCCCTGCTATGTTCGTTCCGGCTGCTGCTGGCCCTCGTTGGATGTCTCGCCTTTATCAACCTGTACACCCTGAGAGTGAACATGAGCGTGGCCATTGTTTGCATGGTGAATCACACCCACCTCATCAAAGAAGCCGCATCCATAAGCGTCAACCTCACCTCAGACAGACACGAGACAACGGGTGATGTCTGCGTGAATAACCTCAGTAACACGACTAAGGTATAAGTACAACTAACGTGGTGTTTCCACCTGACGACAAAAACCCTACCGATTATATGCACTCTGTCCAAAAGTCCGTCGGTGGCCCTATTTGAGAAACTACCGGTGTGCATAAACCAGTGACCATCGGTTATTTTCTGAAGAAAACTGAAGTAGTTGACGACCATTTTTTGACAGTCAAGTTCATTCCACCACCATTAAATTCAATTTAGAGAAATGTTGTTGGTTTGACAACCAGTTGGTCGGTGGTGCTAGATTATGTAAAATTTTAAACCAGAATCGCTGACCCTTTTTTATTCCAACCGGTGAATATCACACCAAAATGTAACATAATCGGTCGGCGGTGCTAAATGCCATAATCGGTGGTCATAATCGGTAGGTGGAAACGCCATATTAGTAATAACAACACAAAGGTAAAGCCAGGTATCCACTTCTTTTCATTCTTTTTTTTTCTTTTTTTTCAGAAAAACTTAATGACTTACATTACTCACCTCTATCGAGGCGATCTTCCGTATAGAAGTCAACATGGAATAACAGGACAATCACATCACATTCACACAACTACACAAACATTAACAATGTGTGGGAATACGTTGTATCACATTTGAGAGTCAAGTTTTACTAAGATTTAAATGTAGTCCTTACGATTCAAAATGTCCAAAGTCAAAGACATATAAGGAAGGTATGCTTCATAGATAAATGACACTAGACTAGCCACCGATTACACGCCAATGTACGATGATTTCATTGTGCGAAAACCACCAGTTTATTCCTATATAGGCCATCGCGGAAGTGCGTCTATCTGCTGTATATAGACTTGTTTTCATATGTATACACCCATATTTCACGCCAGCGTATGCGGCGTATACAAGACTGTTTCCTTTTGTATATGGACGCGTCTTGGTTGTATTTCACACCAAGCGTATATGAGAAGAAAAAGCCTGTGTGTGATATATATACGCAGGGCGTATATATGTGTACCAATATAAAATGAAAAAGGAATTAGGTCGACGTGCAATCAACTTGAGCGACTGCTGGTGTGTGACTAGATCGTCTCCGCTTCCCGCGGTGGTGCAGAGAGTGTGATCCAGTCCTCTGCTAAGCTTCTCACCCATTGGGTTTCTGTAGTAAACAGAATTTTGGCTCCCCGTGATTGGTTCTGACGCCATGCCGACCTGGTGGGGCATGTTGTCGGCCTATTGTGTGTGTGCTTTTAGGCTCTTCAGGCCAGGCTGTGTTGGTGGTAGGGTAGACTGGTTCCCTGCCCATATGAATAAGGGGCAGGTAACGGGTTCCACAGGCATGACCTTCAACCTTGGCTGGTGCCCGCCTGTGACTAGGGGATACCCCAGGAACCAGCCTTGTGGTATGGCTGGTATTCGCTTGTCATACACCTAGTCATACACCTAGTTCCGCCGAGCCCTCTAGTGGACTACCGAGCCCTCTAGCGGACTACCGGGGAACCAGGAGGCGTAACCAATAATGCACTGTAAAAATGGAACCCGTTACCTGGCCTTTAGTCTAACTAGGCCAGGCTTCCAGGCTAGTGGTAGGGTACCAGTGTGTTTGCAATTGTGCTGCCACCTGGTGATTTTATTGCGCATTGTGGCTAAATTTCATAAAATGAAAAAGGCTCGCCACCCGACCGCCCTGCCCCCCGCAACCATGTCCCCCCCTCCCCCTACAATTATTGACCACTCAACAGTTGATGATGCTTTTCATGCAGTGTTTGTCTGTGATAATCAAACATGTTTGAATGTCATAGACGAACCAAATCGTATATTGCCAGTCTGCATTGTTGTGTAATCATAGGGAGGTGTTTTGTTAGACCAATCGTAGACATTCTTTTAGCTCAGTGGATACCTGACTTATTAGTATTAACTTAGTACCAACATCAAGAAACCTATACTATTATTTAGTAATAACAGTTGAGTATAAATTAAACTAGATAACAACTTGAGGTATGTATAGACAGGAATAAATGTAAGTACAAGCACAACTTAATAATAGCAACACCAAGGTATACTTAAAATGTAGTTACGAAAGGAACACAGAACAAATAAATGCTAATACAGTTATGAGTAACAAAGTATGATTACTATAGAGGAAACCTATGAAAGTTTACAGACAGAGATTATATCCCATCAAGTTTGAATAGCGTTGTAATTCACAAGGCGAAGCCGCATGAATTATGTAGTGATTCAAACAAGATGGGATCGAGCTCTGACCGTAAACTTGAATAGGTTTCTGAATTTATCTCACCCTTCATATTGACTGATTGGCTAACTTTTGTGACATAATCCCCCATGGATAATTTTTTCTAAATACTCCATGGGCATTGGGTACGAGTTCCTAATGTTAAGTCTTTGGGGTTAAATACTAGAGGTGAGATTAGTAATTAATTATATAACTATAGCATGAAACCACTAGTATGGTCAAATTGTCTTTGTGTTGAAATAAAAAAAATGTAATTGAAAAGAATCCATACTATTTGTTTAAAATTTGTGACACCATTTAGTATTTCCTCTACAATACTCCTTGGGCCTTGAGTACGAGTTCCCATGGTTAGGTCTATGGGGGGAAGACCAGGGACCTGTTTCACTAGTTTCGTGACATGTCTAGATGGCGTCTAGATGGTGTGTCCGGTTTCATAAGAACTTGACTTTAGACTTCGTTTTGTCCGTTCTTGCATGCACTATTGGTACCACTTTTCATGTCTGTCTAACACTTTTGTCACAAAACTAGTGAAACAGGTCCATGATGTGTAGATTTGTCTAATTTTTATGTGTGGGGTCTGTCTTTTCCCAAGGGCAGCTATTTGTATTGTCACGAAACTAGACAACCCCAATGTCTGTATAGTGTCAAAGACATGTCACAAAACTAGTGAAACAGGTCCATGATGTGTCTAGATTTGTCTAATTCTTATGTTTGGGGTCGGTCTTTTCCCAAGGGCAGCTACTTGTATTATCATGAAACTAGACAACCCCAATGTCTGTATGGTGTCACAGACATGTCAGCAAACTAGTGAAACAGGTCCTAGGGTTGAGATAACGATGTTGTTACCTGCTGGTTTCAGCTGGATGGAGAGTACCCCTGGCCGAAGAAGACTCAGGGCATCATTCTCGGTGCCTTTTACTGGGGCTACCTCCTCACACAGGTGATCGGGGGAGTGCTGTCCGAGCGCTGGGGAGGTGAGCAAACCTTCTTTTTTTTTTTTAAGACATTTCTTCATTGTGTCATATGTTTACTGCAAAGTTACTTAGGAGAAACCAAGTTCGTACCGAATGCGCAACTTCAATTCCCGTAGGAATTAAGCGATGAAATTTTATAGGAGTATGGTATACATATAAACTATAAATATACCAAATATGAAGAAGATTGGCAACTTCGATCCGAAGATATTGGCGTTTGAATTTCGTCATAGCAAATGTATGTTCTGGTGGCCAGTGTACCCAACTTCTAGTGTCAAAAGCGGCGATACCAAAAGTTACCCGCATGTAGATCGAGTGGAGCAGTGTGAACCGCAGTCAGTTAGACTGGAGCACAGAGTAGATAGATAGTTGGCAAAGGGTTCTGTAGGAATTAAGCCACGAAATTTTAACACCAGTTTGGGGAATATATAACCTATAATCGTATCAAATATGAAGAAGATCCGCCTTACCGATACACCGAAATTACCAAAAAGGGCCCCTTGTTCTGTGATAGAACCTAAGACAATTCTAGACTTGAGACACTTTTCGCGGCGATCTCACGTGGTGCACTACAATACTGTCTATAGCACACCGGCCATCTTTTGTCTTGCAAAATGTCTTACAATCGCTGAGATATCTCAGCTTACAAGACTAAGATTATGTCGTGACTGAAAAACAGGGCCCTGGTTGGCAGTGTACGTACTTACGCAGCACTGTAGCAGACACTCCTCTCTAGAGGGTTAAATCCATGTTGAACAGGATCCTGCTATACTCATCTCAATTTGTTGGTTCTTTTTCTTTGGTTTTTAGGTAAACGTGTACTCGGATGGTCAATGTTTATTACAATGCTAGCTACCTTCCTGACACCAGTTGGCGCCACTGTCAGCCCCTATATGGTGGTGGCCCTGCGTGTTATCATGGGTCTAGGAGAGGTGAGTATTATGGAGAAACCAAACAAGAGTTAGTCGTGTTGTCGTTTATCACACGACGGCAAGATCATGTATTACTGCACGAGGCGAAGCCGAAAGCAGTAATACGCGATCTTGCTGGAGTGCGATGAACAATAACACGACTAACTCGAGTTTGGTTTAGAATTTATCCTACCCTGCCCGTCTAAATTACTTCTACATTAGCAAATGACATCATTTGTCAAGTGTATCCCACTAGAGCAATATTTTCCATTTTATTGAACCCCAGACCGAAGAGAAGAAAGTTATCATCTACATTATCCCTAATTACTAATGAACAAATTGGCCGAATTGGAGTATAGAACATTATCATGTCTGCTTCTATTTTAAAGGTTATTTCTCGACAAGATTTTCGATATCATTAATAATATATAGGGCACAGAGTGATTATTAGTTCCGCCATCATCCGCCAGGAAATTGTAAAATAGCGCCACTGTAGTCAGGGGACAACCATTATTATCTACTATCATAATCTATAGATAATCGTGAGAAGAGGCTAAAACCCTTTTATGGCAAACGAAAGATTTTTAAGGTAAAATCGATTGATAACTGGACCCGCCACCTGGTGCTTTGTTTAGCTTCGAGGTGGGGGGATGCCCACCTCCATAACACAATAGCTATGTGCCCTATCTAGATCAGTGTTTACTGATTTATTTGTTGAGGTTTTCTTACAGAATTGGCCATATTTAGTTTACACCTTTCCTTGTTTGACAATAAACATGAAAATAGATATATGAGAAACTTTCGACTGATTGGGATAATACCGTGTTCCAGTATATTATAGTTCTGTTCCCTGCTACTAGGGTGTGGTGTTTCCGGCCATGAACTGCATCTGGTCGAAGTGGGCGCCGCCATTGGAGAGAAGTAAACTCATAGGCTTCACATTCGCCGGTGAGTATTTACATCAGAACATGTATCTTAAGTTCAATAAGGGGCCATCCATAAAGTACGTACGCAGAATTTCTGAAATTTTTGACGAGCTACTTACGTATAGGGCCCGAGTTGAAGAACTCTGTGGTACTACATAAGATAATCCCTCAATAGAAATTGACAAAAAATAAAGAAGAAAAAAAATTGATTCATAAAGTACAGAGAATATTCAGAAGTGCCAAGTAAGGTTCAGGGTGTCCATACCTGAAAAGTAATAAAATATCACTTACAGAAGTGTTTTACTCAGATTTCTTGATTCATAGCAAATTATAACTCACAATATTCTTATAACAAGCTTAGCAAAAAGGTACTAAAAGAGGGCTTCTTTTCCACTGTTAACAAGGTTGATGCTAACTTTACTTGGTATCATAGATGAATTTATCTTGAGTTGTTTATGTATGAATGCAAGGTAGCTGTCCGTATGTCTCATACTTAGTGCTAGATTTTTCCAACAGAGATTTAATCTATCATGTAATTCCCTTCCAAATATCCAATGTGATACTGAGTAACAGTAAACGATGACAATGAATAAATTGATAACAAGGGATGCAGACATTTCGCTTTTGAATAGAAACTTGGAGAGCGACTTCGATTCCTTGTACCTGGGAGTGTCGCATGAGATTTGAGATTTATCATGCAATATATGCCTCGGAGTTGTTGTTAGTACTTGCTGTTCCCACCAGGTGCTCAGATCGGGAATGTCATCACACTTCCGGTTTCCGGTCTGCTCTGTGACGCGGGGTTCGCTGGCGGGTGGCCGTCTATTTTCTACGTATGTGGTGAGTATTGTTAAAATCACTCCTTTTTACAGCGCAGATATTAATATTTGCGCTGTTAGTTGTAGGGGAAACATATACACATTTATATATGTACATATATGTACAGTAGAACCCTGCGTAAGCGGACACCCTTCGTTCTGGGCAAAGTGTGCCCTTAGACGGGGTGTCAGCTTACACGGGGTTAAAATATACATCTAAGCAAAGGTGTCCGTTAACACGGTGTTCCAGTTGCAGGGGGCGCCTGTTAGGCGGGGTTCTGCTGTATATGGTAAAGTTATTAGCTTGAGAACGGACCAAGATCCCAGCAGTTCCACAGATTTCTTTTGACAGCAGAGGCAGTGACATTTGAGGTATCTCATGACGTTCCTCAGTTACCGATATTACTTGATAAAAGAAGTTTATATGACCTCATAGAGATTTTGTTATCATCATTTTTTTTTATATAGTTTGAATTTATCACATAACCAACAAACACCGGGTAATTTTTTTTATAAATATTTATTGTTTAATTCTTAGTAGGCTTACAATAGATAGGTTGGTTTCGGCTTGTATACCTTCATCAGGTGTACATCTATCACTTATGTAAGTCATAAGGGGTGTTTTCTGAGCAATAATACTATGGTTATACATTTTAAAAATTAATTAAAGGTAAACTTTACGACATACATTAACTGCAAGAGTAAAAATAGGTGTTCTTCCATAGAGTAGTCGGAACTATATACATGGAACACAATGGACATAAAACATTCATTCATACTCACATATAATGCAAAAGAAAAAAAGATAGGAATAAAGATACGCAAATAATGAATACATGAGCCATTGATTTATGAGATCTATCAACCTTACTTTTACTAAATACAATTTATCAAACTAAATTCTCTCATATGATAATCTTCTAAAATTATGGTTTTAATTCGCTCTTATTTAACCCGTCAGGTCTGTTCTGCCTCATTTGGTTCATCGTGTGGATGATTCTGGTGGCCTCATAGAGATGTGTTTATTATGGTTTTAATTCGCTCCTATTTAACCCGTCAGGTCTGTTCTGCCTCATTTGGTTCATCATGTGGGTGATTCTGGTGGCCTCATAGAGATGTGTTTATTATAGTTTTAATTCGCTCCTATTTAACCCGTCAGGTCTGTTCTGCCTCATTTGGTTCATCATGTGGATGATTCTGGTGGCCTCATAGAGATGTGTTTATTATAGTTTTAATTCGCTCCTATTTAACCCGTCAGGTCTGTTCTGCCTCATTTGGTTCATCGTGTGGATGATTCTGGTGGCCTCATAGAGATGTGTTTATTATGGTTTTAATTCGCTCCTATTTAACCCGTCAGGTCTGTTCTGCCTCATTTGGTTCATCATGTGGATGATTCTGGTGGCCTCATAGAGATGTGTTTATTATAGTTTTAATTCGCTCCTATTTAACCCGTCAGGTCTGTTCTGCCTCATTTGGTTCATCGTGTGGATGATTCTGGTGGCCTCATAGAGATGTGTTTATTATGGTTTTAATTCGCTCCTATTTAACCCGTCAGGTCTGTTCTGCCTCATTTGGTTCATCATGTGGATGATTCTGGTGGCCTCATAGAGATGTGTTTATTATAGTTTTAATTCGCTCCTATTTAACCCGTCAGGTCTGTTCTGCCTCATTTGGTTCATCGTGTGGATGATTCTGGTGGCCTCATAGAGATGTGTTTATTATGGTTTTAATTCGCTCCTATTTAACCCGTCAGGTCTGTTCTGCCTCATTTGGTTCATCATGTGGATGATTCTGGTGGCCTCATAGAGATGTGTTTATTATAGTTTTAATTCGCTCCTATTTAACCCGTCAGGTCTGTTCTGCCTCATTTGGTTCATCATGTGGATGATTCTGGTGGCCGACAGCCCAGGCCAGCACCTCTACATCAGCGACACCGAGCGGGACTACATCGAAACATCGATTGGGGATATCAGCAGGCCTACCAAGGTACGTCAGCAATACCTGTGTCTAGTCCTAGCATTATACAATATTACAGGCACCAATAGAGAGAGTTTCCTGTTTATATCGCCTATCCCAGCATGGAGTTGTCCCATTACACTAAGTCCATATAAGGAATAGAGTAGACCCAGTAGCCAATGACTGTATTCGCAGCAAACCCCGACCTTCACCCTGACCTCCTTACATGATATGTATTGCGCCTTGGGCCTAGTTCTACGGTCCAGAGTTGACCTCGAATCTTAGGGGCCACAACCACCCTCCTGGATACCCCAATTACTGCTATGGAGGGTTTTGGAGTTCCACGGAACTCCAAAAGGTCTGCGGTAAAGGCTGTTTCCTTCAGCTGACGAAAATGGCGTAGATTTTCTGAGTTCTTCTAAAAGCCCATTTCTATTGTGTGCCAGCAGTGTTAAGGGTCCGTCTTGGTTCTTGACTGTAGATCGGTGACAGCCAATTGAGAACCCAAAAAATCTATACCGTTTTTGTTGAACAGTGGAAAATAGCTTATAGCACTGTGCGAAAAACCCAGTTTATTCATATATATGCCATCCTTAAGTGCATGTATCGGCTATATATTGACACGTTTAATATTCTAGACGTTAGCGTAGTGGCTGTATTTACTGCAAAGTTTATATGAAGAGACATACCGTGTACGGGACATGTATACACGGGTCGTATACATTTTACACGTCTATAGACAAGGCGTATACACAACGGAAAGTAGGACTACCTTGTATACGCAAAATCATACCTATATACGCCGGGCGGATACATATATAAACTGGTGGTTTTCGCGCAGTGTAGGCCTTATGATGCACCTCTCGATAAGAAATCCAAATAGTGTCGGAAGGTAAGCTATTATTATATACCTGTGTCTGTATGAACTACGTATACTGCCCGCTCCTACTCATGGCGTATTTATACCCGTACGCCACACTGTGACGTAAGGGGTATGCGATCACGTGACCAGGTAAAATTTCGCCATTTTTAGGTAAATAATAATACGGAAACGGGCTGACTGTCTTTGTAAGTCAAAATACTTGGTAAAATTATTGATCACATGCATCCCTCTGCCTACGGCATCGGGGTGTATGTGATCAACAATTTCACCGCGTATTTTTGACGTACGTAGACAGTAAGCCAGTTTCTGTATATATATTATTATATATAATATTGCTTCAGTTGATCGCAGATATAAGAATAATTCAAATTACTCGGTAAATCCAGTTGGTTGATAGCGTACATGACGTCATCTCATATTAACTCTTAGTATTAACTTAGTTTTTTCACTTTACCAGGTAAGGCTTGAAATAATTACTGCCCAAGGCCTTGGCCAAGGGCAGTAATCTTTCCAAGCCTTACTGGCACTTGGTTTCCCTATCTTTAAATGTCGATAAAAAAATGTCTTTATCCAGAATAATCCCAGAAGCCATGCCTGCCCTTATTGAGTAACTCCAACCACTATGTTTTCGTCCTGCCCGTTTCAGGAACTATGCAGGTTGCTATGCAGGCTGCTATGCGACAATGTTACGGTGATGTCATAGCTGCATCAATTTATTGATTACATTCTGCAGGCCTTCAAAGCATGTTTGCCTGTCCTTTTACACCATTTATCATCTAGATCATGTGGTCAGCCTGGGAAGAAAACGTCAGCCTGGGAAAAAAACGTCAACCTTGGTCCATAACTCATAATTATTGTACCCCTAGCAGCGGTATGTAACTATATATTGCTCACCAATGGGTTTATATGAATAACTCGTTTCACTCTTTTACGTATAATTTTAAGGCCCGGCCGCCCATTCCATGGCGGAAGATCTTCACCTCGCGGGCAGTGTGGGCCATTATAGCCGCTCACACCTGTTCAAACTGTGATGAACATACGTTTGGCTCCTAGTATGTCGTTTACGTATAATTTTAAGGCCCGGCCGCCCATTCCATGGCGGAAGATCTTCACCTCGCGGGCAGTGTGGGCCATTATAGCCGCCCACACCTGTTCAAACTGTGATGAACATATGTTTGGCTCCTAGTATGTCGTTTATGTATAATTTTAAGGCCCGGCCGCCCATTCCATGGCGGAAGATCTTCACCTCGCGGGCAGTGTGGGCCATCATAGCCGCTCACACCTGCTCAAACTGGGGCACCTACACAATGCTCACCAACATCCCAACCTACATGCGGGAGGTGCTCAAGTTCGACATCAAACAGGTTCGTCAAATTATCATAGTTTTAAATTTAAATTTAAGATCAATTTTCATGTATTACATGCTTCATATTTCTTAATTGAAATCATGTATCGAGAATGTTAATAAACACTCCTCTTTATATGTATATTAAAAAAAGAGATTAATTTTCATAGTTTTGTGGGTAAAACGAGGCTTGCTCCTACGACCACAATGAGGAGAGTGTCATAATTTCCATAGTTTTATTCCCTTTTCAGTAACGGATTTCTTTTTTTTTATTATCACACAAATTCTTAAAGCCTTGAGAATCCCCTCTCATAAGATCTCACACTCTCTAAGTCATATTCTGTACTCTCTCTTTGCTCTATGGGAGAAGAACTCTTAACGAAATAGGCTTAGAGCCTTGAGAATCCACTGGCCTGCCTCCCGTGCTAAAGACGTACATCAATGCAACCCAAAGATTCCTCTAATCTCAACGATGCCACCTAGTGGGAATACTGTGTTTTTTTGTTGTTTTTTTATTTTTTTTATTAGGCACATTCAAATTTTTACATTCGGTTTTCAATGAGCCTACCTTTCATATGGCATCAGCTCAGCGCTATTCCAGCAAAATCAATCTATGTGTATAGTTATACAGTATTATTGGTAATATTAATAATAATAATGCTAACAACAAATTACCAATAGTGATCGAATTAGATGGGTATGGGTATGGAATATGGGACGGTGTCATACTTCTTATGGCAATAGCCAAGGACTCTGCCAACTATTTTAACAAGTGTGGCAACACTTATACAACTGCAATTATAATTTAATACATATATATAATTAACAAATTTGCTATACTGTCACCCTGATTGAGTCTGATACGTGGAGCCACTCTCCATGTTCGAGTATTTTCACACATATAATATATAATAATAATAATAATAATAATAATAGTAATAACAATAATAATAATAGAGCCACTGCGTCAATATAATCATCTAAGCATTGAGTACTCAAGACGGACTTACTACTAATATGGATATTGATTACTTTCTCATGGCCATTTATCGGGAATTTGCCCGAGTGCCTTAACATGCTTTTTAAACGCATATTTAGTGGTTTCTTCTTTAAGTTCTGAAGTTTGTGCATTCCATAATTTAGAGCCTCTGTATTCTGGTGCCTTTTTATAAAATTCTGTTCGAGGTCTTTTTAGAGTAAAATTGTGATGCTTTGATGAGCGCAAGTTTCTTGTTCTTTGTGTTACAGTTTCCAGGTCGTCGTGAGTACTCAGTTCATTTTGATGGTGTATAGTTTCAACAGGACCATGGGTCTTTATATATACCTTTCTCATATAGGACAAGGTCAACTCTTGTCTCCGCCTAGTCAGTAATGTGACTCCCGTTATTGCATGTAACTGTTCGACAGTGTGCACCATGGCCCCATCATCCAAAACCACCCGCAAGGCTCGGTTCTGTAGTCTTTGCAATTTGGCCAACCATATTTTATTGGTTCCTTCTGTGAGAATGGATGCGTAATCAAACAGGGGTAGGACTGCCTGTTTATAAATCTTTAAAGCTACATCTCTAGTTATTAGCGATCGTATACGTCTTAGTATAAATAACTTATGGTTAACCTTTTTTATTGTATTTCTACTATTCCGTTCCAATGTCAAACTCATATCTAAATACACACCTAAGTACTGATATGAGCTTACAGCCTCAAGTTTTTCCAGATACATAAACAGATCAAATTCCTTAGTCTTATTCAGTTTATTCTTTGGTACAAACCAGCAATACTTCGTTTTTTTAATATTTATAGTTAGAATATTATTATCTGCCCATTCCGAGAAATTGTCAAGTGTTCTTTGCATTACAGTCACTATCGTTGTAGGGTTTTTTGCAGCATGATAGATCACTAGATCGTCCGCATATAATATATATTTTACTTCATTAAAACAAGCAACTACATCATTTATAAAGTATGTAAACAAAACTGGTCCGAGGACCGAGCCCTGCGGAACGCCATAACTAACTTCTGCCCATGAGGATGAGACTTTTCCAAAAGTTATTCTCTGTTTTCTATCATTTAAGTATGATGTGAACCAGTCCAACATCCCGGGGTTGAGGTCCAGCATCTTTAGTTTCTGTAGAAGCCTACCATGGTGCACACTGTCGAATGCTTTCTTTAAATCAATAAACACTGCACAAGTAAACTCAGCTCGGTCCCGAGCAACATACAAATCATTGACCAGTGAGTAGATTGCATCAATTGTACCACATTCACTTCGATATCCACACTGGGCATCTGACATTATATGATTATTCTCCAAGTGTGCAACGAAATTTGCATGTACAAGCCTTTCTAATATCTTCCCAGGTACAGGTAGCAAAGATATGGGACGCCAGTTACTTGGGTCCGAGTTGTCACCGGGCTTTGGAATCGCTGTAATATTAGCATATTTCCATTCTATTGGGAATTTTCCAACATTCAGACTCTGTTTATATAGGTACTCAAACTGGTCTAAGACTAAGAACATATATTCCTTAAGCACAGATGCACGTACGTCCACTAGGCCAGAGGTCTTCACAGTGCTGATATCTTGAATAAGGTCATATAGTGTATGTCTATCTATTGCAGCCGGTGTATGTGGGTGATTTATAATATAATAATTTTCCATGTCATCCAGGTTTGTGGCATTTAATAAGTTTCTATTTTGTGCAAGCTTATGCCCTATTGTACCGAAGTATTCATTCAAATAGGCTGGCGACATATCAGGGGATATTTCTTCATTAGTAGTTATATTCCTTAAGGTTGGGGCTATTACGTTTGTACGTGGCTTGATAAGTTTATTTATTTCACACCAAAACTTCTTTGGATTCTTTTTGTTTTCATTTAATTTTGTCAGGACTTCATCTGATTTAGCTCCTCTAATTGTCTTTTTAACCTGTCTCTTTATATCCCTAACTCTACCTAAGTTTTCAATAGTTCTAT
This sequence comes from Alentia gelatinosa, assembly GCA_950022655.1. NCBI lineage: Eukaryota > Metazoa > Annelida > Polychaeta > Phyllodocida > Polynoidae > Alentia > Alentia gelatinosa. The sequence continues at coordinate 3,401,505 of OX465592.1, read as the reverse complement.
CTTTAAGGTAGGCTGTCATTGCCAACTTCCTTTCTCTAATTAAGGCTCTAATCTCATCATTCATCCATGTACTTCCGGTCTCCCTAGTTTTCCACTTTTTCTTAGGGCATTTATAATCAAGATAATCATTTAATATCAATAGGAGCTCCTCCCATAATCTGTCTGGGTCAGTTAATGACCAATAGTTCGTCCAGTCTGTGTGTGTTACCCAGTCTCTCAAACTTTCAATCGTGTGATTACTATAAATCCTACCTACAACTGGTATACTATACCTCTCTCGCTTATATTTGGTTTTTACTACGTATACCAGCAAATGGTCGCTACAATAAAAATTGATGACACCACTGTCTAATATATCCAACGACGAGGTCAATATATTGTCTAAACATGATCCATTTCTAGTAAATGGTCGGGTACATTGATTGATGAGGCGCTTTAAGGTAAAGTCCTTACAGAAGTCTCCGATTCTATCTTGTTTTATCCCCGAAGAAAAAAGGAAGTTTATATTATAATCTCCTAGTAGATAGAAATCATGCTTCGAGAATTTTGCGTCGGTGAGTATTGTACTCAAGTACTCAATGGCTCTATCTAATTTTCCTCCATGCGTAAAATACAACGTGCAAATTAACATGGGTTTGGTATGTGGTCTAGAAATTTCTATGGTAAGTATTTCCAAGTCCTCTGTCATATCACAATATTTCTTGATTTGTGAAGCGTGCCTGGCTAAGTTGTTTTTTATATAACAAGCTACTCCCCCGCCTATTTTATTTTCACGATCTACTCTATAAACCTTCCTATTTTCCCATGCTATCATATCATCTGTGTAATTAGAATTAAGCCAAGTTTCGCTGAAGGTAGCGATGTCGGATCGGGATAAGGAATAAAAGACTTCATCAAATTTGTTACAGAGACTCTGACAATTCAGATGAGTAATACACAGACCTTTCAAATCATTAAGATGATCAATGCTTGTAGACATAACAAAGATGAACAAGATGAGTATTATGGAAACAAGATTACCAAATATTTATAATAGGTGTTCCAAAAAAGCAAAGTCAGCTAAGATGGAAAGAGAGTTTTTGGCTTAAGTATACACTGCAAACACAGTATATATCTATCCTAAACTCAAAGATAATATACAGCGATAACGTAAGATAAGGGCTGGTTCTGACCGGCCGACATTGTAACATCAGATTGGTTTGATTATTAAAGATTATAGATGAGTGAGTATAATCAAGTAGTCTTATCATCTACTAATAAGTGATGGTTCATTACTCACAGTTTGTTGCTAGTTATATTGTTAACTTAGCTTCTGATAGATTTGACAGTCGCTGTCACTGGATGCTGGGTACTGGATACTGGATACTGGGTGCCGGGCACTGGAGCTCACACAGTTCACGTTATGGCGGTTGATCACACAACTTTATCCTCCATATTGCATTGTTTCAGTCAGCTAACGTGTATATGTAGTTCAGTCTAAACCAAGACTGGGCATAAACACCATGACAGTCCAAGTGTTAATATATACTTGTTTCATTTTTCCTGCATTAAACAGTAGATCTACGTCATCTGTTCAGGTCTGGTCTACATACACAGAAAGTTACTCATGCAGATGAGCCTCAACCAAGTCTCGGCATGAGTGTCTTACTGGAGGTACAGATCCTCACATTCTCACGATTGTTTACTCAAGATCACACACGTGGTATGGTATACTCCCACGCGGTTAAGTCTAAACCAAGACTAGGCATGAGAATATCCATTCATGTGCCTACTGTTGTGTTTGTTATATAATAATTGTGATCGTAATACTGAGTCCCATATTCATGCGGACGAGGTCTAGTCTACATACACAGAAGTTTCTCACGCAGATGAGCCTCAACCAAGTCTCGGCGTGGGTGTCTATCTGGGGGTACAAATCCTCACATACTCAAAATTGTTTACTCTAGATCACACATGTGGTATGGTATACTTCCACGCACAGTTAAGTCTAAACCAAGACTAGGCATGAGAGTATCCATCCATTAATGTGCATCCCTCAGTATATGATAGATCTAATCCTTGAGTCCTACACTCACGTGGATGAGCCTCAACCAAGTCTCGGCGTGAGTATTGTCGAATATGCAAGTCTCTTCCAACAACACAACATTCGTTATCGGTGAACCACAGATACAATTTGGTCTAGACCAAGACCAGGTATCTATGGGGAGAGGGGGAGAGAAAGAGAGAAAAAAAAAAGAAAGAAAAAAAAAGGGGGGGGGGGAAAGGTTTCTCATACTCGCAGGACTTTACGTATTGTTATCTCATAGAGATCGGTTATTTTGGGTATTATGACGTTAGATGGATGGCATCCATCATACAACAGGTGGTATCTTGTAGTGTGTTTGAGTTGACCCTTGCGGTTCTTAAACTTTGACAATCTTCTAGTCGTATTATGAAACACATGGTCTATGCGCGGGGTTGGTAGTCCACCATTGTTGTTGAACTTAGCCATGTCTCCATTGATTTTCCTTACAGCTTCGTCTAGCTCGGCTTGTTTTGGGTCGACAGGCAGTACTGTTTTGGCATTTTTTCGTGTACTCGTTCCTGGAACGGTGTCTTTGGGTTTATCAACGGCAGGTTTTGCTTTGAGTACAACACTTCGTGCTATTTCCTGTGTCGGATTCAATATGAGAATCTTATTGCTATATCTATGTAAGTCGAGCCCGTACATTGTTGAGGCTATAACTCTTAGTTTAGGGAACTCGGTTCGGACAGTGTCTAGTTCAGAGACAATAGTGTTACTGACAGCAGTTTGACACTCAGCCGCATTTTCAAATGCGAGATCAAACTTGCGTTTCCGACCTACATTTTTAATTCGATGTGTTATGTCACAGATTCCACCACAGAAAATCAGGACATGATAGCCTGTATTCGATTTAGAAGTTACATCCGAAACTCGTCTCAATTCAGATTTTACCGCATCGACAATTGTACTGGTTTGTGCTCCCCACAGAGTGAGGAAATGTGCCAGTGGATTCTCAAGGCTCTAAGCCTAGTTCGTTAAGAATTTTTCTCCCATAGAGCATAGTGAGAACCTTGTACAGAATACCACTTAGAGAGTGTGAGATCTTACGAGAGGGGTGCGTAGTGAGAACCTTGTACAGAATATCACTTAGAGAGTGTGAGATCTTACGAGAGGGGTGCGTAGTGAGAACCTTGTACAGAATATCACTTAGAGAGTGTGAGATCTTACGAGAGGGGTGCGTAGTGAGAACCTTGTACAGAATATCACTTAGAGAGTGTGCGATCTTATGAGAGGGGTGCGTAGTGAGAACCTTGTACAGAATACGACTTAAAGAGTGTGAGATCTTATGAGAGGGGTGCCACAAGATGGTTTTCACCAGGCGTCACTGTTGGTTACAGAATGGAGCGCTCTCCGCCATTCCCTACGTGGCTTTCTGGGCTTTCATCAATATCGGTGGAAATGCGGCCGACGCTTTGAGGACTCGTGGATGGAGGACTGTGGTCGTTAGGAAGATCTCTGTCTGCGCAGGTTTGTTGGTTTGATTTAATGTCCAGTTAACCATGGCAGGTTCTCACCAGACTTTCTCAGGGTTCTTTTATACCACAAGGGTTTGGTGATTGAACCTATGAGATGAATTTAGATAGAAATCTTACCTCTACACATTTACCGAGGTGAGAGTTCTTTTACTTCAAACACTACATATACTATCAAGAGACGTCACGAGTTTGAGTCTGAGTTTATCTATGTCACGCATTTTGTTGGCACCATAATCTCACAAGTCAAAGACGAGTGAGATTACGGAGCCAACACAATGAGTGACATAAATACACCAAATTTTATATTATTCTTGATATTTTCTCTTATGGACTTGTGCATGTCATGACAATTCTGTAAAGAAATGATTATTATGTTAAGAAAAAAACAGGTAAACAGCCATGTGAATCATGTAAGGCTGGAACCGAAATCAAACCGGTTAACAACCGATCATTTTCCAGGATAAATAAAGAATAGAAAAAAAAGGAAAAGAAAGACACCAACATTAACCCTGTTTTCAGTTAATACTCATTATTAGACATTGATTAATGTGGCTATCATTATCTGTTGAACCATAGATCCTATTGAGGTATCCCATAATCCAGTCTGTTCACAAGTTCCGGTTTTCGCTGGTTACCAACATTGTATGGTGATAGACCCTTTACCCGTAACCCAGAATTAATGCAGTTTAACGGTTTTCAGAAATCTTCAAATTGAAATTCTGATGCCAGAAATGGAAATTTCAGCTATTTCTACATGGAGATGGGAAATTATATTCAGTTTCTCCAATTATAAATCAGAAAACTGTGGTTCATGTTTTCGTAGTTTGGCTAGTCAATCGGGAGCGGAACTTGGCCTTACCCGGGGCGATAATCGGGAGTTTAGTAACCTCTGGAGGCTCTATGATTGGGTGACTTTATACAGGTACGGTCCTGCCGGGACTATTTCTTGTCGCGACTGGATACATCTCATGCAGCATGCCCTACGCGGCTGTCGTCCTCCTCACTGTCGGCATCGGCCTCTCGGGCTTCCAGGTTAGTATGAAGATAAACATTAATGAGTGTTTGATGTGTGTCCTCGTTCGCCATTGTGTCTGGAGTGCGCAGTGATATGAACGAGGCGATAGCCGAATGAGTATTCTGAAGCATTGTCCATGCACTATACTGTATTCGTTTATGGCAACGGACGTTTGTCTACCTTGTACATGGAAGGACGCCTGTTAGGTGGTTGTACTTTTCTTAATCTGAATTAAAGAAATCCTCCAAACGAGATGGCGAATGGGGACTTAGACCAAACACGAATATGCTTCTGGTTTTATCTTGGCCTGGAAATATTTATCTGTTTATCACCCATTGAGTATGAGTTACTGTATTCGTAAGCCTGTTGAGTTCGAGTTCCTAATGTTAAGTCTATGGACGTTTATATCAGGCTAAGATAATATAGAGGAAACCTACGAACGTTTATGGTTAGAGCTCGTATCTCATTGAGTATCCCATTGAGTTTGAATCGTGGAGTAATTTACAAGGGGAAATTGCGTGAATTACGTAGCGATTCAAAGGAGACGGGATCGAGCTCTGACCGTAAACTTGAATAGGTTTTTGAATTTATCCCCTCACATTGAATAATTAGCTAACATTTGGGATATAATCCCCCATTGGGTATTTTTTCTAAATACTTTATGGGCATTGAATACACCCGCATGTCACACTGTGAGGTATGGGGTATGTGATCACGTGACTAGGTAAAATTTCGCCATTTTTAGATATACAACATGTACAATAATACGAAAACAGAAACTGTCTTCGTACGTCATACATCCCTCAGCCTATGACATCTCACCAATAATTTCAGCGCATATTTTTGATGCACGCAGACAGTAAGCCAGTTTCTGTATATTATTTCGTTTTGCAGTATTCGGGGCAGATGGTGAACCACGTGGATATTGCTCCACCGTTCGCAGGCACACTCTTTGGCATCTCCAACACATTTGCTACCTTCTCAGGCATCCTGGCACCCTACCTGATTGCAGTCCTCACCCCTAACGTAAGTTACCCAAGGGAAGAGTTGTAAAGGTAATTATATAGAACTGCATCGAAAATTATATAAATAGACAATACACCACAAGTTTGAATGGTCCGCAATCGTCATCGAGGCAAAGTCGAGTGACGATTATGGCCCATTTAAACGAGTGCAGGTTTGTGTATTTTACGATTTGAGTGCAGTTCTGGATTTATCTCATTTATGACATTAAATATCACCAAATTTCACAATAATTAGAATGAACTTCGCAAATCCATATGACGTCATCTGAAATTCACTACGCCACAGCCAAAGCGTAGTATTGTCACTTTAAGGGGGTGATTGTTGAGTATTTTTTTCTAATGTTATTCCTACGGCTAAACTTGTACCAGGGGTGAGATAAAGGCCCATTCCCACTTGGCCATTAATCTAAATAGAAGTATGGACAATTAGCCATATGATAATATAAACGCATGCTATTCACATAGCATTCTGTAGGGCAGTCCATTCTATATGGTCTATATCCTGTGTGTTGTCCATTCTCTTATTACAGGGGTGATATAAATACAGAAAGCAACTCGTTTTGGTCAAAGTCATCGTTCTCCAACTCGTTTGAACGCTACATGATATTCACTCGGCTGTCGCCTGATTCATATCACTCTGCATCAAACTCATGGAGAACGATGACTTTCACCAAAACTTGTTAGTTTCTTCTTTCAATAATACTCTATTTTTCTCTTTTCTAGCGCTCACAGGAGGAATGGCAGGTTGTTTTTTATGTCGCTGCTGCGATATACACATTCGGAGCTATTGTCTACGTTGTGTTTGCGGCAGGAGACATCCAGGACTGGGCCGAGCCCTACATGAAGGGCAATATCGAGGAGATGGGAGCCACTGATGTCCTTTCCACAAGCGAAGAGTTTGATGAGATATGATTGTTTACTAGTTAATCTGTTTGGTACTTGTATTTTAGTGAAATTAGATATTGAATATGAAGCTTGTAAATAAAATTGTAAATTTGTATTAGATTCAGTTTCCCTTTGTAGATATGCTTTCTACCTTGTTTCTCCCTTCTGCTGAAAGGGGTGAGGAAGAATGATCACCCAAGAGGGAAGACAATATTGACACACCAGCAGTAGTGTAAAGACACATGTGAGTACGTATCGCAGTGCCATTCGTGTCAGAGGAGGTGTGAAGCGCAGCGCCCCCTATACCGACCCAACTCATATATGCGATCACAGCAGGGTTCAAGGCGCCACTTTCAAACCTGCCAGCATTTGGGAAGGAGCTCTTGATAATGGACTGTGTGTGGTCAGCAAGCCCTAGCCTATGAGAAATAAGGCTGTATTCCACAACACCAAACAGCCATAAAATGTGGAGCTCTATTGAGCTCTATTGTGGTTTGGAGTACATTAGATGTCACTCTATCAATATCTGAACAGATTTTTGATAGAGCTTTAACAGTTTGTATGTAGTAGTTGTTACTAGTTAGCCTATTTTTACTATATTTTCGCATAGGAATCTGCATCAACTGTCATTTGAGTCCATGCCAAAAAGATAGGGGGCGCTGCGCTTCACACCTCCTCTGCATTTGTGTCTACATTCGGAACTCAATTTGACACTGGAGCTGCCATCTGATTTCATGAAGATATTGCAGTTTCCCATAGACACCAATAATTAAGTACTTACCTTCTTCAGATGGCCTTCCCATAGCACCGTGACCAAATTATTTTTTAGCATTTCTCATTTGTATATGTTCCCAACTATCATAAACCGGAATTATTTGACGATAGCAATAGAACATGAGTGTCATCTAGACACAAAGTCAAAATATTGCAGTTTCCCAAAGACACCAAAATTTCAGCACTAGCTTTCTTCAGATGGCCTTCCCATAGAATTTAGCCCCGTGACATGCCTTTTTTCTTGCATTCTATATTTACTGATATATGAAACTTATATTATCCAGAGTTATTTGCAAAAATCAATAGAATTTAGAAATCACCCAACTAGCATTTGTCTTTAAGTAGTATGCACCCTCACCCCACCAAGTCTCACATAAATGTTCAGTATTTAAGGAGGAGACAGGCATATATTATGATATACTTGTGTGTACAGAGCTACCAAGGAGATATTTACCATCTATGAAGGTAAGATGGAAGTGCTTCAAGGCAAGAAAGAAGGTGAGGAGAGACATGAATAATAAATCCTCCAAAATACCCATGAATTGTAATTCAGGGGGCCCTTGAATAATAATTCTACGATAACAAAAAGAATCGTACAAGTCTTCTTGGTGCCAAGGCGTAGCATAAAGAAATGTATCATCGCCGAAGGAGCTTTTAATTAATAATACAAAAAACACGGGGCTAATGAATAATATTGTGTCGTCCGTGAGGCTGGACGATACAACAAATCCAACGATGAACGATATCCTGGGCGACCTTTTCCATTCTGGGTAGCATAAAATTTATCAATGGCAACAACACTATCGTCCGTACAAAATGTCGTAAATTGTCATACAATTGACCTATTTCATGTTCTTAAACATTTCCTATATGAACGCCAATACGCACCAATGTTTATCGAGCAGTGCAGTGGTATCTCTGAGATCAGCAGCTAGTGTGTCGCAGTACCTGTATATCAGTGAGAATGGTCATACAGTTTTTTAAAAACGATTCACAATTGGTGAGATTTGGTATACATGTATCACATATGAATAGAAACCTCTGTTGAAAATATCTTTTAATTTTTAATAGATCCAGTGCATGAAAAACGAGTGTGACATCGGCTACGACAGAGGTGTGTTCTGGGATGACAAATGGACAACAAAATGGACGACATTTTCAAAATGAACGATTTCTTATGCTACACCACCTACGACATTTCAGGTTCTCGTATTGTCAAAAGCTCGTATGCCTACGACATACTTTTTTGTGCTCGGTTTTGGCAACAATGAGACTTGTACGATAATTTTTGTCATAGAATTATTATTCAACAGTACCCTGAGATGCCGTATCCTGTTTGGCATAAAAAAATCGTTCATTTTGAAAATGTGGTCCATTTCTACATGCTGCTTCCACCATAGGAGAACCTTGTAGTCAGATTATTACAAAACTGAATTCCTGTGGAGTAATCTTCTAACATCTTTAAACAGGTGTTCCCCAGATGTTTAAAATGAGATCTTTAGACCAGGGTTTAAAAATGAATTTAGTTAGTTAGGCTACCAGCATCAGAAAGGTAACCAATTGAGATGTCCTTGCAAAAGGAAAATTTTCAAGATCGAGGTCGGGGAGCAGTTTCAAAAGTCAAGTGAAGTCTCACCAGCGGCACATCGCATTTTAAAGCGAGAGGCCACAACAGCGAGCAGCAATTTGAATCAAAGCGGCAGCAAAACCGGTACCAATACCCAATAGCGAGCGGCACCTCCACCTCGACACTGATGCTTCAAGTGCCATTGTTAGCTCTCGCTTTGGCGGTGAGTACTCTCGTTTTGCACCCTCCCGACTTTTGAAACAGCTCCCAGGTCCATATAGACCTGAAGCTCGTCCACCCAGAGTTGCAGGTTTGGATTGTAACTTGGAATGTAAAATGAAAAATGCTTTACTGTAGCAAAGACACTACACACAATGTGTAAGAGTGAAGTCTCGCCAGCGGCACGTCACATTTCAAAGTAAGAGACCGCAACAGCGAACGGCACTTTGAATCAAAGTGGCAGCAAAACCGGTACCAATACCCAATAGCGAGCGGCACCTCCACCTCGACACTGACGCCTCAAAGTGCCATTGTTAGCTCTTGCTTTGGTGGTGAGTACTCTCGTTTAGCACCCTCCCGACTTTTGAAACAGCTCCCTGACCGGCTCACTCAATGTTGTGATTGACAGGTGCCTAATGAGAGGTCACTGTATCTCCTCCAATCAGAGAGTAGCACGCGAAGACACTGTACTTTTTTTTTTTTTAATCAAGTTTATTTACAGACGTTACATGCGTTCATCTGCTACAGACGATCTTCCACGCTGGCGTCTACATATATAATACAATTACAGGACAAAACATATACATATAATACACATCATTCATTCACCATTCATACCAGCCTTTTTGTACATTGGTCATTATCATCATGAAAATTATAATAATACTCTTTTACAATTTTGTCTTCTGACATTGCAATAATAGTAAGTCTACTGACTCCATTATCTTATTGTATAGTCCTCTAATCATTTAATCTAATAATTCACATATTTCTTCCTTAACCTTCATCTTAAAATTATCACCTTCTAGTAATTGTGTTTCCATAGTCAATCTATCCCAATATAAGACTCCGATGTATAATGGTGAGTGTCTGTATTTTTCTAAATTCGGTTTACGTAACTTTATCCTAATCTTTTGATCTAAAACCACATCAACTTTTTGAAACAGCACTTCCTGAGAGTTGTTGCTTCTTGAACTGTCACATTGCAATAACAGAAATGTGGGAAAAAAAATGACGGAGAATGATGGAATGACATTAACCTCTGGCATTCCTCTTAAGATTTCGTATTGATGTTCATCTGGTGACTCACAAGTAGGATCTGAAAGAACGAGTTACACTGAGTTATACTTAGTCTTCAATGATCTTTGTCAAAACCCAAATCTGATTATTATCATTCATGAAGATGTGTATATAAAATTGTCCGACTCAGAGGGAATAAACCAATGGTGTTGGGACAAGGCCAGAGAGCCGAAATCTGTGGTAGAAATAGGGCGGGAGGTCACTTGTGATTGCATAAGGCCCGTTTCCATTGGCCGATTTCCCGTCACTGATCTACGGTCAGGAACCACCGACAGACTTTTGGTACTGCTGACCCAAATTGGTCTATGGAAATGACCCAGCCAGTAAAATGACCCACAACATTTCCTGCTTAGATTATGCAATGTGGCACCATCCACCACTGAGTGAAAGCTTGGTCACTGAGTGAAAACTACTACCCTCACCAATTTTCCGATACCAATGCACAGTCGGTGGCACCACAGACAGACTTTTTAGGTAACTCAAAAAATCTCTGCCATTTTTATTGGCCAATGGAAGTGGGCCTTTATCCAAGCTACACTCTTCATCTCACGAAATAGATTTGAATTATGCTAGACTGAATACCTGTCCAAATAAATATCAGGACAGATGAAGTGCTCTGCAGAGTGAACTTGCAAATGAAGCCTCTCCCCCTCACAAGATCCCCCCCGCCCCCGAAAAAAAAACCCAAAGGCAAAAAGTTTATGTAAATAATTTGTGACCTTTAGGTCACAAATTATTTACATCCTAGAACTATGATACAACTTAGATTTGCATACCTGTAAACGAATCATTGTAAAAATGTTGAACCAAGAAATCATGTATGATGCTGTGAGGGCAGTCAAACAGGCTGATAAGCCTAAGCCTTCGCAGGGTAAAATGCAAACACAAAAAAATTAAAAAAAAATGTTGATAAATCTAGTCGCCGAGAACAGAATGTTGGTAAAAATGGCCCCTGATTGGGTGGCCTACACAGACCAAGGTATTACGTAATTCGCCTGGGACAAGTTCACAGACTCCTATACGATTTGGGAATTAATCGTTCAACCCTTAATCGGTAGATAGGTATTGGGCTTTATAATGCTGCGCGCACCCTACTAGTTAATATTAAACCTTGTTTATATCCAACTACTTTTCTAAACAGGACATGTCTAGGTCCTATGCTGCAATGAAAACCTGCCCCAGCAGATTTCATGTACTTATTTATGATAATAAAAAATAAATCAGGGACCCGTTTCACTAGTATGGGGAGTAAACGGGAATGGCAACCACAACAGCGAGAGCAATCAGCGGCACTTACAGCGAAGTCTATAAAGTCTCGTTTCAGAAGTGGTGCCGCAGTTTAGATATGCTAGCATAACCCCTGAGACATTTAATAAATCTAAACCTAATGAATAATTAAATAATTTAAAATTATTCCTCGTGTTTTTCCCCACATTTCAGTTTTTATTTGACGTTTCTAGGGGCATTTCTGACTGAGTATGGCAAACACTATAGCTCTCGCTTGTAAGACATGGAAGTGAGAGCCTTAAGTCAAGCGATTCAGTAGGTTCCTTGTTGGAATGGACTGAGTGATGCAGTGCCTCCAATTCTTGTTATGAATAGAATAATGCTTCTCACAAACCACGAAAGAATCATGAAACCCGATTTATGGTTAAACATACATGTAGATTTGTTAGGAGGATGTTTTTCTTTACTTAAATATGTTGAAATAGCTTCTAAAATATGTCTTAAAATTGTTCTTATGATGAGTACGAGAGGGTCGACCCTCTCGCCAACAGTGATAGCCAAGTGGCACCAACAGCGAGAGCTCACTAACTTTTGAAATGGGTACTACCAATGTTGGTGCCACTTTGATTCAAAGTGCCGCTTGCTGCTGCTCTGAGACCTATCTTAAGGGGTGTTCTATTGAGACAGTGGAGGCACCAAAAAGACAACTTTTATGTGCTAAGCTACATTGCATGGCTATCACCTGACATTAACCATTGAACTGAGTATAGATACTAATACAGTGGGGCTGCACCGCATAGAGTCATGGAGCAATCTCTTAACAGCGGTATTGCCTTTGATAGTCTTAGCATATTCCTGCACAGCCTACAAACAATCATTGCAGTTTTCTTGTGCAGAAAATAGTCCTGGCTTGTTTTCATACGTTTGACGTTTTTAAAAGATTGCGAATACTAGACATGGCAGATTACAAGAAGTCTTAGTATGATGAGCTCCCACTCTACAGACATGGCACTGGTCAAGCAGCCATGGTAACTACAGTGAGTTGTAAGATAAGCAAGGTTTAAACAAATGTAAACATCATACTGGATTTTGATAACTGATTTACTCACAGTTAACTCTGTGAATATGTAGAAGAGAATAAGACATCTTACTGATTATTTTTATCATATGTCAATGTTGTACTGAAGTCGAGCAATTATTTCTTTGAAAAACACCAACAAAGTGAAAGCAATTGTCAATAAATAAATTTATTTTAAAAAAAATCTATATGAGAAAAAATGACTGTTAGTCATGTACAGTTTTCCTAAGTCAAGCAAAATTGCAGTTTTGTCTTTTAACTTTCTAACAACCGGAGTATCACATGTTGGGGCTGAGTTAGACCTTTAACATTGGTCAATTGCATACTATGGCCAGTTCAAGGGCCCAGTTTTTCAGGATTAACTGAAATGCGTCCCTATTTTCAAGGTTCCTTTGGTTTCATGGTAAGGAGTATCAGTCCACAGCCCCTCAGTATTATCGTAAAACTGGATGAGTTTTAATCTTGGCCACCGTATGCCATGACTGGAGTTTGGCAAAGTGACTTCATGAGGCGAAGTCCGGAGCCAAAACTCCAGGAGTGGAATGCGGTGGCCACAATTAAAACGAATCAGGTTTTGATTTTATCCTACCCTGTCTCCTCAATTTTTGTATATCATGTGATAACAATTCCGTATGCCACTAGTGGCATATAAATCTCTGTATGCCAGTCAGCGTGGCATACGGAAACTCAATGTTAAGCCTATGGGATTTTATATTAGGGGTAGGATAAAGGGTACTATGTCTATAAAGTACAATGGTTGGTGTTTGGGTCTTGAAAACCGGCCCTTCACGTTGCCTTCACTCTCTGATCGGAGTTGGGTTCGTGCACCCTTCTCATAAGATCTCACAGTCTCTAAGTTGTATTCTGTACAAGGTTCTCACTAGGCTCTATGCGAGAAGAATTCTTAACGAACTAGGCTTAGAGCCTTGAGAATCTACTGGTACACAGTACTCCCACTAGAAGGCATCATTGAGATTATAGGAATTGATGTACGTCTTTAGCACGGGAGGCAGGCCAGTGGATTTCAAGGTTCTAAGCCTAGTTTGGTAAGAATTATTCTCATATAGAGCATAGTTAGAGTACAGAATACGCCTTAGAGAGTGTGAGATCTTATGAGAGGGGTGGTTCAGGAGACTCGGGGAACCTTTTTTGGTGAACATATAATTCCGCAGATGAGAAGTCCTGCGTGCCTGTAGATTTGATACCCGTGCAATTTGATGAAGTACAATTGGTGGTCTACATACATTATCTCTAATACAGATACACAGATATTTGTTCTGAAGTTGTTGTAGTTTTACATGTTGATATTTAGCTGCACAATCATAAATGATATCTGCATAACCGAGGTATGGCAGGACCATGGATTTATAGAAACTCAGTGCGGTATGTTTAGCAGGAACACTTCGTGTGAGACAGCTTTAATTGCAGTGTCGATGTATTTGGACATTGTTAATGACTGATCACGGTGAACTCCCAAGTATTTGAAATGATGGACACAATCCAGTTCAGTATTCTTTATGGTCAGATTAAGTTTTGGCCGAGTAGCAGATTTTACATTAGAGCATGTCCCAAAGATCATATACTTGTTTTTTAATATCTATTGTTAACTGGTTAGTATCACACCAGTCTACAATCCTATCCCCTTATCTATTATGTATTGGTTCGTTAGGCTAACAGCCTATAAAAGGACACCTATTTAGATTTACTTCCAAAAGGATAGTTTTCAGGACAAAGGTCAGGATAATGACAGATTTATTAAACAGCCTGAAGTTTCCATCCTTCTTCCTGTCCTTTGAAAGATAATCCATATTTATCGAAAGGTGGTGCTCCATCGCGCCGATTGTTGGTCATAGAACAATCTTCACCCAATCTCGACCCGTTCTCCGGTTGTTCTTGCCTCATGTGCGACCATGAGGAGAACATGGGAGCCGATTAGAGACCGCTAGGAGTTTGTGTGCTGACCGTAGCTACATTGCAGCTCCACTATCGGCGACTAGGTGCCGAGTGGCCAGCGACCAAATGATCGCCACCCAATCTCCACAAGTCTGTAGTGGAGCAGGGCCTTAACATGGACCTCTCCATGATAGTCCCAGGACTATGATATGACGGTCCAAGGAGAATCTTTTATTTATTAAACAGCCCCCTGGGTCCTTACACTTACACCCAAACTGCCATCCGATGGCCAACCCTTGTACTCTATTTTTTGAGCATGTGAAAACATGCTCATATAAATCACCTAGAGGTTAGAATGGTCATATATAGACATCCAGTTTGCTGCAAAGAATTTAACCTTTTACTATCAATGTGCCAACTATAAAGGCCTGGTAGAAATATTTTTCATATCGATTTTTCGCCCTCAGGGAGACTGGAAGAACTTTGACAATATGTCCTTGAGGTCATAGAATTGGGCTGAGGGTCTATGGGGAGGTTCAAACCTCTGTTTTATTGGCATAAATGAGGCTAAATCAATATTATCCTTGTTTGATGGAAGAAAAAGCAAATACAGAGACTGAATATGAAAAAGTGGATTTTCAGGGAAAAATGGAAAACTGCCATCTCTGTGCACCAGTCATGTCATAATAGCTTCACCCCTTCCCCTCCTACAACCACTCCCTATCTACTTCTACTGACCAGTTTGGCATACTCAAGAGCCTGTTTGTTCTGTTGTTGGATACTTCACAATGCATGTACATTTCAAACTGTCAGATCTGATGGGACAGACCTAAGTATGAAGCATTGGAACTTCCATATCTGACGGGATCCACCACTCTCTATGCTATCTAAAGTATCTGATGGGACAGACTTAACTACACTGCATTCAAACATAGCTGTTCCAGAGACAGGGAAAGAGACCCTTACATAATCAGCTCCTCCAAATTGGAT
Organism: Alentia gelatinosa; assembly: GCA_950022655.1. NCBI lineage: Eukaryota > Metazoa > Annelida > Polychaeta > Phyllodocida > Polynoidae > Alentia > Alentia gelatinosa. The sequence continues at coordinate 3,386,212 of OX465592.1, read as the reverse complement.
TTATCTGACATTCAACCTGTCGCACTCAGGATTAGGATACACTGATTTTAATACCAGCAATTAGTTTAATTAAGTAATTAGTTTCCATTTGTTTTCACATATATATTTCTGTATCCTGATTAATATTCCTGTTAATGATACTTAAGAGAAACTATTAAATCCATTCTCTAGGCTCATTGAAACATTATTGATACCTGATTCTTGATCAAATACAAATGGCTCAAATACATAAATTTTTATGATATTCTCTTACTTTTATTTAATAACGTATTTTAGGTGCACTGCGCTCATTCATTATGAATGGAAATAACATTAGCTCCTACTTTTAAGTGAGCATCAGCAAAAGTCAACTTCAAGTAAACAGTTTTTACATTTGGTTGGTTGGTTTGATTTAACGTCCATTTAACCATTACAGGTTCTTATCAGAATTTCTCAAGGTTCTTTTACACCACAAGGGTGATGATTGAATCTATGTAATGAATTAAGATAGAAATCTCACCCTTACACATTTACTGAGGTGAGAGTTCTTTTACTTCCCACACCACATAGACATAGTAGGAGAAGGACTGGCCTTTGATATTGCAATAAATCTACCACTGCTGGGGGTGATGGAGAAGAGTGGCTGAAATGGGACTTGAACCCATTTCACTACAAGTCCAGTGCCTTAATCACTGAGCTAACTCCCAACTCACTGTTGTTACAAAATCTTAGGTTATACACATAATGTTCTATAAACATCACAAAGTTTAACTTGGTAGGTAGACATTTTCAGTTGCAGTTAGTTCTGTTATAATCCATTTGGCAGTTACAATGACATTTCTAACGTATTTGTGTTTATAGCTGACAAAATAAGTTTGATTTAACTATCCTTTTGTGGATTGATATGAAAACAGCCTGTTTCTCTAACAACAGCATGAGAACTTCTTCTCAATTCAATACTCGAGTCAGAAAGAGGGAGATGGCTGTTTTGTTTTGTTTGTTGATAAAGGTAAAACTCCATATGGACAATACGAAGATTTTGAATTTGAGCTTTGGCTGTTTTCAATGGGTTCCCGAAGAGATGATAGTAGGGGTGCTCCAGATACATTTAAAATTGTCTTTGTTAAATAGTTTTATATAAAAATTCAGTTTGATGTAATACTTCTTCGTAGTACTGTGATAGGGACTGGGTGGGGCTAAGAAAATCAACTCATATAATAGTTGAAGCCCCAACCTATTTGTTGATCATCTATATGATATACACTATGAATGCAGATGAGAGAATGTACATGGATGTAAGATGAATTATGATGATATCAATAAAGAAGATGAAAAAAAAGATATGACCTAAAGACCCTTGATCAAATTTATATTTAGTCTTCTTCATATTTCTTTCACTGTATTCATGTAAACAGATTACAGATAATGGACTATTTCTCACTGATAAAAACTCTCCTATTTTTCCAGATTGTTATTAAGGAAAAGACATTTCTCAGAATGACTTTGATAGGGATTCTATCTTCAATATTGAGACCAATGTCTGTCTTCCCTTGTCAGGTTCATCTTGTTCAGTTGACACACTGTGGCCTAGAAGTCTTTACAATATCCAGGGAAGTATGATATTTCCTCAGCTATGTAGAGGTTTCCTAGAAATTATATGCCAGAGATTCATATGACAATTTGACATATAAAGCAGAATAAGAGTTGAGAATTCTAACAACAACTGGCCCTTCACAGTTGGTGCTGAAGAATGGATCAATTATGTGAATTGAATATATTTTTCAAGATCGAAAAATACACAGGTACACTTAAGAAAGATTTTATGTTAAAAGATGAGATTTGAAGTGAAATATAGAAAGAGTTTGCTCATTTATAACAAACAAAAACTGGCCCTAGAAATTGTTTAACTGAAATTATGATAAAATAAAGTAGAATTTTGGCATCAATTTACAATTATAGGAATGTGTTTTATCAAAGAAACATTATTTAGTTTTCTTTCAGATGGATAATATGATTGTATAAAATTTACCTTTGTGTTTCTCTTCCGCTTTTTCTTTTTATGGGATGCAGAGGGCTCACAAATTGGAACTGAATTAAGAAGTGATATTGATCAAGTTTCCAGTGATCCTCAGTGGGGCGAAATTTGACCATCATCACTAAGTAGCAAAATCTTCTCAGCTCATATTTTCAATCATGTATAATTCAATTTTTAGGCAAAGTTGCCTTGATCTTATTTTCATAACTTATCATCCTTTACAATGGTATTTCAAATTGGATTATATCTAATTAAAACAAAGTATACTTTCATTCTGGCCATTAGAGAAACTACTTACCATTTTTCATGGCCACTTTGATACGGTTTCTCTCTCCAACATTCAGTCCAATATCTGCCATGTCATCTTTGGTCAGATTCCTCACATCCTCTACAGTTGAAATGCCGTTGTTATGAAGTTTCTCCTCAGTGTCTAGGGATATTCGGTTCTTCCTCAACCATTCTCTGAATACAGAGTTTTCCTGGAATAAAATACAAAAGATCTCTATGACAATGAGAATCTATATAGAGAAATGTGTATATGACATATTTGATCATTGCTGTCCTTAAAGATTCTGTAATTCAATCATTATTTGAGTAGTTTGCTGTTGATATCATCCTATATCATTAGGAGTGCTTGAGTTATTTTCCAGCATTTATTTGCATTATAAATTGTTAATGCTTCTAAATAAACTTACCTCAATATGGACCCCCCCCCCCCCCTTTCATAAAGGAGACAAGACTAACAAGTTGCACAAAGACATGTAAAGACTTCCAGGATGAAACCAATGCTGGAATGTGGTAGGAGCTATAATCCTTTTCTTTCTGGAAATTCTGACTCCCTCCCTAGCCATAGAAGTGAATTGATTCAAAGCCACCCCCCGATATTTGAGGGAATATTTAACAAGAAATTCAATCAAATCTATAGCATTATAGAATGGTGCCTACCTGTTGGCTTCTTCTCAGCTTTTCATACCTATGGTATTCAGAAAGCTCAATAGATGGATCTGAATTAAAAGATTATACTGATAATTAAGCACACGAGCCTGCCATAAAACTTGTGTATTTATTCAGACTGGGGTATATAAAACAGCTGTATAAGCAATTAAATACATATAAGATTAAAAATCATCATACAATGGCTTGACTAAGAAGTGTGCTATATAAGTGATTAGTCGCAGGTAGTCTTAATTTAACGACAGTTCTACTGAGCCAGTTACCTAGCGACCTTCCTGGTCAGTGGTCTTATAAATCCTAGTTGTTACTCCAGGAATCTCTCGGGGGTGGGGAGTTAGCTCAGTGGTTAGAGCACCGGACTTGTAACCTCAAGGTTGTAGGACTTGGTGGGTTCGGGTCCCACCCCCAGCAGTGGTAGATTTACTGCTTTATCAAAGGCCATCCTTCTCATACCATGTCTATGTGGTGTGGGAAGTAAAAGATCTCTCACCTCGGTAAATGTGTAGGGGTGTGATTTCTACCTAACTTCATCACATAGATTTGATCATCACCCTTGTGGTGTAAAAGAACCTTGAGAAAGTCTGGTAAGGACCTATAATGGTTGGCTGGACGTAAAATCAAAACCAAAAACAAAACAAACAAACCAGGGCCCTGTTTTTCAGTCACGACAATCGATATGTAAGACATCTTAGAAGCATCAGTGTCCTATAGACGTGATATCTTAGAGAATCTGGAAATTATCTTAGACCTACGACACTTAGGTTGCTGTCAGGTGTGCTATAGTCATGATAATTTTAGGGTCACATGGTTCAAAATGTCTTGGAAAGTGTCGTAGACCCAAGACAATTATGGACATGTCGTACCCAATGCACAACTTCACTTCCCGTAGGAATTAAGTGTTGGAATTTTAACACGACTAAGGGATATAAATGACCTATAATAGTTCCAAATATGAAGAAAGACGGCTGCACCATTTCGAAGATATCGGCGTTTGAATTTCGTCATAGCAATCGTCTGCTCTGGTGGCCAGTATACTTTCCCCACTCCTCTGCTAATTTATACAGCGACCTCGACATTCACTACGCAACGGGAGGTGGGAGGGTGCACTGGCCACCAGAGCAGACGATTGCTATGACGAAATTAAAACGCCGATATCTTCGGAACGGTGCAGCCGGTTCTCTTCATATTTGATACAATTATAGGTTATATGTATCCCTTACTTGTGATAAAATTTCATTGTTTAATTCCTACGGGAAGCACGGAAAATCCTCTATGTACGCACAGTGAGGTTTTATAGAGCCTAAGACAATTCTATACTTGAGATACTTTTAGCGGCGCACTACGATACTGTCTATAGTCGCCGGCCATCTTTTGTCTTGTAAAATGTCTTACAATCGCTGAGATATCTCAGCTTCTAAGACTAAGATTATGTTGTGACTGAAAAACAGGGCCCAGGGCCCTGTTTTTCAGTCGAGACGATCTCAAGCTGAGATACGCTGAGATCTGTGAGTGATCCTGAGACCATTTGGGAGATCAATGGCTGCAGGTGTTTTTCAGAGGTGGTCTCAGTGCGCCAGAGCCGATCTCATGCTGATCGCCGCTAAAACGATCTCAACTTGACATTTCTAGCGATCTGTACAGAATGATCTCAGGTTCTATACTGATTTTCCTGCCAGATACCAGCTTCAGTGTAGAACAGCATGTGAATCGCCTATCATCGCCCAATTCTTTTGTAAGCTGACACACCCCCCCCCTTTACTTTTTTACTTGAGATCTCTACTGATCATTTCCTGCCAGGTACAAGATTCTGCAATTTGAAATTATTAATTTGAGACATATATACTTATTTAAATTAGACCATATTTACCACGAATAATTGTTCATGTCCATTTGATCCAATCCTAAAATTTCATAAATTTCTGTTGAGTATTCAGAGACATGTTTTACTTTTTCAATCGGTGTTCTTGTGTATAAATATGGAGTGACCTTGACAAATAAAACCGTGTATTGCAGTAGGTTATATACAAGCTGCCTGAGTGGTGCAGTGCCTGCATTTTTCAGATTTCCAGACAAATGTTCTTACGGTCTTAATAACCACAGGAAAACTATGAAATTTGGGATATAGGTATGTCAGATTATTAGTACCCTTCGCTCTAAGTATTTTCTAATTGGAATAAGTTTTAGATCCTGAAAGAAATAGTTATGACAAGTAGCAACTGATCTCAGGTTGAGACCGTTTGGGAGATCATTTCACTTGAGATCTCTTGAGATCATCACAACTGAAAAACACTGAAATCACCCAAAACGGTCGCATCTCAGTCTCAGCCTGAGATCCCCAGAGATCGTCTCAACTGAAAAACAGTTTGCCTTTCAAACGGTCTCAACTTGAGATCGTCTCGACTGAAAAACAGGGCCCAGGAATCTTGCAGTAGTCATGGCGTACTATACAGAGACATGGTTAGTGTGCCTGAATGAAACCTATTCGGAGTTGTTCTGGCTGGAAATATTAACCAAGTTCAAAGAACGAACTGCATATTTCCTACCAAAAACAACAAGGAACAGATTAATTCAGACACACTCACTATGTCTCCTTGTTTTGATTTACTAACATATATTAGAGCATTATAAGATTAAAGAATTAACAAGATACCATTCTTTGCCCCTTCTGGTTGTTTTTTTCGATTTTTTAAATGAGAATTGGTTAAAGAAGATTACCACACAAAACCAGAGTCATTCAATCAATATCAAAATGTGTTATTGGTGATAAAAGGATGATATACAATAAGATCAAAGTGATGAATGATTGATGATTCATGTAAAAGACTCAATGTTTTGATTAATGTAATTAATCTTCGTCAGGATGAATTAGTTTTATAAGAATTATTTTTTCCCTCACAACACTCCTTTGCATGATGTCAGATACATTATGGATATGTATCATAATGGAATACATACTTGTCACATTGGGGACCTTGATTCTGGGAGGAAGATTATCCATAACATCCTGTGCTGCTATAGGAGGCTCATTAATTTCTGAGTAATAGCCTTCCTCACCTAAAATATGCATGAAAATGTATGATAATTCAGGTCAATGAATTTAATTCAATTCATCTTGATGGACTACAAGATGTCACAGGTAGTCCATCAATGATAAAATGTAGGAAAAAAGTATTGGAAGAGAAAGAAATGTTACATGATCTGTCACTCCTTGGAAAGATAGGTTATACCTTGCTATAATGTTCAACAATGTTCTGTCCTGTAAAATTTGAGGGAAGTTGCCTCCACCTTGTAAAGATATCTTGCACAACCTCTCATGAGTTTGGTTTAGGTTCTGTATTACGAAAGGGCTTTCTCTTTTTACCAATGTTGAAACTGTCCTGTATTCTATGTATGTCTTTTCTTTTCATACACTAAAACATGCAGCTATGAAATTTCTTATTATGTTGTACACAGATAATTTTCTGTTGTATTGAATATTTATTCCATGTATGTTTGAGAAGTTCCAACAAACTGCTATTTTATCTTGGTAAAGTTCTTGTTGGGACAAGAATTTGCATTTAAACCAATAGCAAAGGGGTAAACAGAAAACAGCGAATCGCAATAGAGCAAATATAGTTGATTTAAAAAAATTGAATCATATAATTCACCAATGCTTCTGCTAGAGTAGGAAACCTTTGAAGGGTATTTCAGGATTATAGTATGTAAATTATCTATTCCTATATACCCATTATTGAACTAACTAGAGTTACATACCGCTGCGGGGGGGTGCATTAAAAATAAGTTATGTGGCGAGGTTGACGTTTTCGTCCCGCCCTCATGTTTTCGTCCCGCTCTGACGTTTTCATCCCGCTCTGATCATGTGATACAATACAGCAGCGGGACGAAACAATAGCTGTTGTGGTTACTCGATAAGGGTGGCCATTTGCTTTGGAAGCATTTCAGGTAAAGAATTAAGTATTTTCATCGATATTTGAAGGTATATAGGAATAGGGAAACCAAGTACCGGTAAGCAAAAGTCAAAGTTACTCAGTAAGGCTTGGAAAAATTACTGCCCGCAGCTGACGCCTTGGGCAGTAATTTTTCCAAGCCTTACCTCGTAACTTTGAACTTTTGCTTACCGGAACATAATAAATTTGTTATCATTTGTATCAGATTAACTGAAATCATTTGTCTCTATTTTGAACTTACCAATACCAATGATATCTGGTCTGGGATGTTCTGCTCCTTGAGGGATAACCTGAATTGGTGGATTTACTTGGCCACTTTGGGATCCCTGACCTGAAATACAATGATGTTGATTATAATTCAGTAAATATTTTCAGGAATTCGGGAAATATGATCCCTTTTGCAATGTCATTTTGTTCTTTTATTTCCTTCAATATCAATATGATTTCCTTTCACATTGTTTATAGTTCATATCATGCAATGCATGGATTGTTGGAGAAAGTATTCATGTTCTACATGTCTTCATTTCTAGAAATGCCAGAGACTCTGTCAATTGAATCTTAGTTCTTATATTCCTATATACCCTTTATTGAACTAACTAGAGTTACATTCCGCTGCTGGGGGGTGCATTAAAAATAAGTTATTTGTTGAGGTTGACGTTTTCGTCCCGCTCTCATGTTTTCGTCCCGCTCTGACGTTTTCGTCCCACTCTGATCACGTGATACAATACAGCAGCGGGACGAAACAATAGCTGTTGTGGTTACTAGATAAGGGTGGCCATTTGCTTCGGAAGTGTTTCAGGTAAAGAATCAAGCATTTCTATCGATATTTGAAGGTATATAGGAATAGGGAAACCAAGTACCAGTAAGCAAAAGTCAAAGTTACTCGGTAAGGCTTGGAAAAATTACTGATTTTTCCAAGCCTTACCTCGTAACTTTGAACTTTTGCTTACCGGAACATAGTTTCCCTCTATTCTTTATTATAGGCCATGGAATATACATGTCACCTTTGCAACTGATATTTGCATTACTGCATGTCTTAATGTATATCCTTTTGGTAATTTTCAGTTAAGCTTTAGGTTATTGAATTAGCACTGCTCAAATGAAGGAACTATCCCAAAAAAGACTTTTAATCATTTTTTTAAATGGTATAATCATTTACTATATACCCATGCCTCTTCTATAGTAAGTACATAAAGTTGGCTGGTCCGACGTCCAGTGTATCACTCTCCAGGCATATTAGTCCTAAATATATGCTTTGAGATTGATGATGCCACAAGTCCAACAACATAAACCTGGGAACTGTTTCAAAAGTCGAGTGAAGTCTCGCCAGCGGCACGTCACATTTCAAAGCGAGAGGCCGCAACAGCGAGTGGCACTTTGAATCAAAGCGGCAGCAAAACCGGTACCAATACCCAATAGCGAGTGGCACCTCCACCTCGACAGCGACGCTTCAAGTGCCATTGTTAGCTCTCGCTTTGGCGGTGAGTACTCTCGTTTAGCACCCTCCCGACTTTTGAAACAGCTCCCTGTACCACTGTGGATGGACAAACTTTGAGTGTTTGCCAAGCGATCTACTTGAGCAAATTTGGGATATTACCTAAATTTACAGTAAGAATCCAACACATTTGGGTTTATAATAAATGTATAATGCCCTACCATGCTTATACAAGGTACAGAATTTGATGAAAATTCACAGTAAATACGGAACTTGACACAAACGTCTTGTTCCGTATTTACCATCAATTTTCATCTCATTTTGTACCTTATACAGCATAGTCAGGATGTTCTATATGAATACTTTCCAGTTTCAGGGGCTGTATTGCGGCGTTTCCTCACACAGACAATTATGATAACAATGATGACAATGACAAGCACACTTGCAGCAGCTAGACCAGCTCCTATAGCAATGGTTTGGCTGCTAGGTACTGTCAGCCCTGAGGATATTGCTGAAAGAATAGAACCAGTTATGTCTTACTTATCAATACGTTAGAAAGGCAAAATGAATATTAACTATTTAAATAGGGCAAATTGGAATGAAATCATTAGAAAAATTGTCATAAAGTACATACATACACAATATTGACTGGTTTCAGATACAAGCAGCTTAAGGCTTCGAGGAGTTGACGCGCAGTAATATCCAAGCATATGAGAGGATATTGCGTAGAGTCAACTCAAAGGAGCATAAAACCGCTTTCATCTGAAACCAGTCTATATTGTATTCATTATGCACCTTTTCTGGACAAGCGGCATGTTGATATCAGTTCATTTTAGTTATGCACTATTTCTCAGAATGCATTATTTTTCCGTATGCGCCACCCAGAGCATACACCATATCTATATGTACTGGGTATGTCCATTCAAACTCCCTATGTGTTTCCTCTGAACACTTTAAAATTGGGTGGATAATAAATGAAGGCATCCTATTTCGACTGGACTATTATAGGTTTAATACAACTAAGGAAAGTGAGCTATGGCGCTGCATAACACCCTAATATGGAGTGAGAATACAGTGTGACTCAGCAGAGTGGAATTTATAATACCGGGACAGCTTTCAGAGGGTAGAACATGCCTTACAGAGATTCTGGTACCTGTTTCACTAGTTTCGTGACGGCGTGTCCGGTTTGTCCGGTTTCATAAGAACTAGACATTAGACTTCATTTTTTCCGTTCTTGCTTGCACTGTTGGTGCCACTTTTGTCACGAAACTAATGAAACAGGTCCATGATGTCTAGATTTGTCTAATTCTTATGTTTTGGGTCTGTCAAGGGCAGCTACTTGTGTTGTCACGAAACTAGACAACCCCAATGTCTGTATGGTGTCACAGACATGTCATGAAACTAATGAAACAGGTCCCTGGAGTGGTTAATACAAGTGTCACTAGATATACTACACAGAGAGGAGCAAGCCCCGGCTGTCTTAATCCGGATGGAGCTGTCCCCCTGCATTAACTGCCATATAAAGAAAAGAGTTACCCAGTAGCCAATGACTGCATTCGAAGCAAACCACAACCTTCACCCTGACCTCCTTACATGATATTTATAGCGCTTTGGCATGGTTCTACAGTCTATAGTTGACCTAAAATCTAGTGGGCCACAACCACCCTCTAACCGCCTCTCCCGGTCCGGGAGTAAGGAGGGTGGTTGTGGCCCCTAAGATTCGAGATCAACTCTCGACTGCAGAGCCATCCCAAGGCGCGAGAAAATATTATGTAAGGTGGTAAGGGTGAAGGTCACGGTTTGCTGCGAATGCAGTCATTGGCTACTCGGTCTACTGTATTCCTTATATGGAATTAAGGTAATGGGACAACTCCATGGTGGTAAGGTAAGGATTCTGAGGGCCCATTCGCTATATTCACTCAGCTATCGCCTTGTTCATATTATTGCATTCTCCAAACTCAATGGTGAATGGGGACACAGACAAACACAAATCAATTTCTACTACTGTCCTACTGCCTTTTTTGTCCTAGCCAACAATAAAAAGTCACATGTACTAGACCAATTATACGTGATGGTAATGGTTCTACAATGATAATAGCATAGGTTACTCTAGACTGTCCTGTATCTCTGAGTACCTCCCTGACCAGTTTTTCTCAAGTCTCATGTAGCAAGACCAGTTTTTAATAGTGCTGAACAAGAGATTCTCTGACACAACATCCAATTTACATGCTCCAGCCTTAAGGGGGGCATCCACCGACCACGACAAGGCTATGACAATCGCATTCCAACAAGGTCCACGACAGGCCCATGATTGAAAGGGTTGTCATAGCCTTGTCGTGGTTGGTGGACCCTAGTTCCCAACAAGAGGCTATGACAAGGCCACGACAGGCTGTGACATGAAGCTTGTCAGGGGCCTGTCGGGGGCCTTCCGACAAGGTTACGACAAAATCGAACATGTTCGATTTTGAAGCCTTGTCGTGGGATGTCGTGGCATGTGGGGAGGTTATCCCATAGGTCTAGGATAGAATATTTAGGTGGAGCATGCAACCTACGACATGTCCCGACAATGCTGTTGCAGAGCTCCCCTTCTCAAGGCTACGACAAGGCCCCGATTAGGACTTTCTTGTCGGGCTTGTTGTAACCTTGTTGTGGTTGGTGGACGCCCCTCTTTAGTGTAACCCGGCATTAACACTGGACAACTAAAAGTGTGGTGACTCTAGATCTTCTAGCCAATAGTCATCAGGTGGTATTCCATTATACAATGTTGGCAGCAAAAGTCATCAACCCAGGAATTTCCTCAAGCGTTTACACTAGATGACTTTTTATAGAATTTCAGAATACAACTGAGTTTTCACATGATCCCCAGTGGTCTGGACGCCTAATTCAAGCTGGATTGAAATTGTAGTCCACCATAAAGTGGTCTATATGATAGCCGGATGATGCAAAATTACATAGTTTGTCATGATGATCTATAGCCATCACCCACCTGGTGTTTATATTAGATGATTTCTAGCTTTTTCCGTTGAAAATCATCTGGTGGTGCTAAATTCTAGAATCATCACCTAAAATCATCTCGTGTAGTTGCTGGTACAAAGTGAACAAGCACTGTGCAATTGTTCAGGTACCTAGACGTCAAGGTAGATGGTGCACTGATGAACCTAACTCTTCCTTTATACAATATGACAAATCAAGATGAACACTAAAGATATTGCAAAACTATGGAAAACCCTTTGTAGAAGGAGGTTTGTACATGGAGGTAGGTCTTTAGTAGACAGGTTTAACATATGGTGGATTGGTCAATTTTATTTGCAGAGGCCTGTGCTGTAAATGTCTTGTCCAATAGGCTTTGTGGGTTCGAGTCCCACCCCCCAGCAGTGGTAGATTTACTGCTATATCAAAGGCCATCCTTCTCATACCATGTCTATGTGGTGTGGGAAGTAAAAGAACTCTCACCTCGGTAAATGTGTAGGGGTGAGATTTCTACCTGAATTCATCACATAAATTTGATCCTTAAGAAAGTCTGGAAAGGACCTATAATAGTTGACTGGACGTAAAATCAAACCAAACAAACAAACAATTGTTCAATAGGCCAAAATAGATGACCCGGATTGAATCCATATATGTATTTTATACTCACTGGACTTAAAGGATGGCTCAGTTGGTGAAGCAATGGTGACATCCGTAGCTGGAATATATAGAGAACAAAAGACTGATGATGACATCTGTAAGAATCTGTGTACACTCCTCTCCAATCTGTACTCATATTTTCCTCATACCAGTACCAATAGATAGGATTGAAAATCATTAATGAGTATATTGTTAAAATAAATGAATATTTGTATTCAAAGTCTTATGAACAAGACCAATTATACATGATTTTTCGTAATACAGATGATAGCGGTTTTACAATGAGAATAGCATAAGTTCCTCTAAACTGTCATGTATCCCTGAGTTTTTTGCTGACCAGTGCTTTAGAGATTTCATTCAAGTCTCATGTAGCAATACCATTATTTGTGGAGCTGAACAAGAGATCCTCTGACACAACATTCAATTTTCATGCTCCATCCTTAGTGTAACCTGGTGTTTACACTGGATAACTAGAAATTTGGCGACTCTAGATCGTCTAACCAATAGTCTTTTGCTAATGCATTATTGGCAGGAAAAGACCTAAACCCAGGAATTTCCTCAAGTGTTTACACTAGATGACCTTTTATAGAATTTCACATGAGTTTTTACATGATCCTCAGTGGTCTACATCCCTAATTCAAGCTGGTTTAAAACAGTGGTCTATATGATAGCCGGATGGTGCAAAATTACATAGTTTGTCATGATGATCTATAGCCATCACCTACCTGGTGTTTATATTAGATGATTTCTAGCTTTTTCCATTGAAAATCATCTGGTGGTGCTAAATTCTAGAATCATCACCTAAAATCATCTCGTGTAGTTGCTGGTACAAAGTGAACAAGCACTGTGCAATTGTTCAGGTACCTAGACGTCAAGGTAGATGGTGCACTGATGAACCTAACTCTTCCTTTATACAATATGACAAATCAAGATGAACACTAAAGATATTGCAAAACTATGGAAAATCCTTTGTAGAAGGAGGTTCGTTTTCTGCCTGCTATTACTACCCCTGCCATGAAGTTTGTACATGGAGGTAGGTCTTAAACAGACAGATTTATGGCATGGTGGAATGGTCATTTTCATTTGCAGAGGCCTTTGCTTGAAATGTCTTGTCCAATAGGCCAAAATGAATGACCCGGATTGAAGCCATATATGTATATTATACTCACTTGACTTGATAGATGGCTCAGATGTTGAAGCAATGGTGGTATCCGTAGCTGGAACATACAGAGATCAAAAGTCTGATGATGACATCTGGAAAAATCTGTGTACACTCCTCTCCGTGAATATTTATATTCAAAGTCACATTAACAAGACCAACTACACATGGTTATTTTACCTACAGATGATGACGGTCCTACAATGGGAATAGCATAAGTTCCTCTAGACTGTTGTATATTCCTGAGTACCTTGCTGACCAGTTCTTTAGAGACTTTATTCCAGATTCATGTAACAAGACCATTATTTGTGGAGCTGAACAAGAGATACTCTGAAACAACCTCCAATTTACTAGCCCCAGCCTTAGTGTAACCCGGCTTTTACACTGGACAACTAGAATGTGGCAACTGCAATGCTGCTTCGATGCCGCTTTGATGCCGCTGGGGGCCTTACATCTACATACCACTGAGACCACTCATGGGTGATACATCAGAGGAGGGGGTGTGGGGGGTATAGGTGTTCTCTGTGGGAAACCCTCAGCCCCGCCGCCCTCGCTGCCCCCGCTGCCACTGGTAGAAGTGGCAGGGGTTAGGCGGGGGTTGGGCGGGGGTGGGTCGGCCTGGCAGCAGCCGGGGTAAGATGATTTTAGGAGACAACTATAACCTTGAACAGGGCCATTATATACTGGACCTAGACTGACCACACATAGAAATGGTGTTTCAAAGTAAAATCTATTAGAAAAACGATTAAAAAAACACAATGCAGGGTTTATTATGTTTAATTAATCAATTTATACTCAGTCTGGTTTTATAAAGGTTTTATAAAATAAATTGGTAGCATAAGATTGGATTTTCCATATATTAATGACTAATGGCAAATATGCTAACAGTGGTGTCCCCATGTGGCAGAGATCAGGACCATTGGATAGAGGTGTAAATACAACAGAATCAGGCGTATATGTATGATGTATATATGACCGCAACATGGACGCTTATATACGCCTACAGGTGAGGCGTATACACACAGGGAATAGGACGATCTTTTATATGCAAAACCATACCTATATACGCCAGGCGCATATAAATGTAAAGTGGTGGTTTTCATGCAGTGGTAGGAATAGTCGTTATTCCTCTATGTATTCTCCTAATACCTATATATTGGCTGAAAATATGTTCACTCTGCATACAAAAAATGAAACATATGAAAAACATATAATCAGCAGTAGATGTTTCATGGTATTGGTCCTACTGGTGACGGGTGCGTGACTGAGGGTGAGAGGATTAAATCTTGCCCTAGCCGACAATGGCACCCTCTGTGGAGAGGTAATGAAAACAAGCAGTCACCAGTGGCGCCACCTGACAATTAATAATATAAATACCTTAACTATTTCTACACATATTAATAATGGTAATATGTTGGCCCTGTTTTATATATTTACTATATCAGAGATAGAGGTAATTACAGCATAAGAATTACTTACAAATACAAGTAGGGGTCGGTTCATCCCAACGTAGTGGCTGCCCAAGTCCAGCAGATCGGCAGACAATGCGTGCATTTCCATTGAGCGTGTATCCCTCATTGCATCTGTATATGGTCACTGCTCCATTTGTATTACCACGTTGTTCACTGCAAAGAGATTATATCAGCAAACTTTTAGATTTTTTTCATTGAGCAAAGGTCCTTTTGAAATTTGGCCACTGAATGGTAAGTAGTACTTGGCTTCATATTATCGAACTAGTGAAAAACGGGTTTCCTATTGAAGCTGGATCAAACCTATAGATTATAAGTACATGGTATATATGTGTGTGACTTAATGATTTAATTATGGAATGAAATGAGAGAACAAATCTTGTTAATGATTATTGGTTTTCCAAACAGGATAAAGATTAATGAGAGTGCATTTTCAAGATTTCCACCATGGTAGTTTTTTTCCTAAAGAACCCTATGCCTGCTTTAACTTATCTTATAAATTGATCTCTAGTTTGTCATCTGCATTTCCTTCATACAAATTTAGATCAATTGGAATTATCTAGGGTTGACTAGAATAATGTGGAAGAATATCAAGAATATAACATTGAACTATATGTAGTTTTTACTTACATATTTCCATTTTGGATACCACGAGGAGCAGGGCATCTCTCAGCTTGGGAGAAAGACGGTTAAGTCAGTGGTTACTCAATACTATGGAGAAACCAAACAAGAGTTGGTCATGTTGTTGTTTATCCCATGACGGCAAGATCTTATATTACTGCCAGAGGCGAAGCCGAGAGCAGTAATACGCGATCTTGCCAGAGTGCGATGAACAACAACATGATTAACTTGAGTTTGGTTTAGAATTTATCCTACCCTGCCCGTCAAAATTACTTCTACATTAACAAATGATGTCATTTGTCAAGTGTATCCCACTAGAGCGATATTTTTCATTTTTCTTAACTCCAGACCGAATACAGTGACCCAATGTTAAGCCTATGGAGTTTTTTATTAGGGTAGGATAAATGTCTGTATCTTATCTGTACTTAAGCACTGATGAAAAGGTGTTCCACTCTCATTTTATACAATCACTCCTCTATCTAGCATAAATGCAATATATTGTCATAGAAGCTCACTCCAGGATTCTTCTGAGTGTTACAAATTATGAAAACTAAGTTACGCTCACCAACACATGTTGGGGCCGGTCCATCCCAACGCAAGGCCTGGCCAGCGCCAGGAGAACGGCAGGTAATTTGTGGGTTTCCAGTCAGTATGTATCCGCTGTTGCATATATAGATCGTCACTGCGCCATTTGAGTTCCCACGTTGGTCACTATGAGTAAAAATACCATTAAATTTTCAAAATATTGATAATTCATTTTAGCATACTCATTTGATATGTGTGAATCATTCTCTGTCATACTGTCTTACCTAACCATATGCTTATTGATATTGTGTCTAGTTAGAAGCTTTTTCTCCTTGAATTATATCTAACCCTCTACTGTACTTGGTTTTTTTTTGCTTCCTAATGGGGCTACGGTGGCTTATCATATTGACTGTAAGCCAATAGGGTCACCTGGGTCTTATTCAATATATATCTCAAATAAATACCAATTTGATATTATGCAATAATTCTTCATCAGGTAAGGAATGATAGATTAAAGATAACAGTAATAGTAGCCTTCTTATTTAGTTGTGAGTGCATTTTTGATAATTGATAAGTCCTCTATGATGCCTTTTTGATACTTTGGAGATATGAATCCCGTAGGTTAAACCGGTATCAAGGTGGGTCCCTAAATATTTGTTGTATAATGACACTGAAGTTGTAGATTGTTCAAGGTCGGTGACATATATGTACATATTTGCTTACATTCTCATGGAGTGTAAAACGTAATATATTTGGGAAGCTCACATTAATCAATAGCACTGCACGAAAACCACCAGTTTATTCATGTATACGCCATCGCGGAGGTGTATGTATCGGCTGAATATAGCCTTGTTGTCACATGTATAAGCTTATATTTCACGCCTATGTATGAGGCGTATACAAGACTGTTTC
Source organism: Alentia gelatinosa (assembly GCA_950022655.1). NCBI lineage: Eukaryota > Metazoa > Annelida > Polychaeta > Phyllodocida > Polynoidae > Alentia > Alentia gelatinosa. The sequence continues at coordinate 3,369,549 of OX465592.1, read as the reverse complement.
CTTTTGAATACATTCGCGACTTGGCTGTATTTCACACCTGGCGTATATGAGAGGAATTATCCTCTGTGCGACATGTATGCGCCCCGGCGCATACATGTCGCGACAGAAAATAAAAAAGGAAGTCCTCCACCCCCAGCCCCCAATGCTGCCGTGAATTGGGAGTGGAGGTTGTTGATGGAGGTCCTCTGTCTTCACACATTACCTGAGTTTTGTTTCTGGGTGGGCGGGAGCATATAGGTGTCAAAGCGGCGGGTGTCAAAGCGGCGGGTGTCAAAGCGGCAGGTGTCAAAGCGGCGTCAGCAGCAGATGTGTGGCAGCACTTGGGGTGGTAGGTTGATATCTGACCAGACCTTGTGTTATATATACAGTACCCAAAGTATGACTCCAGAAGAGTGGTGTTTTGAAAAACTTTAAAAACGTAAAAAAAGCGTTTTAAAAAAACAAAAAAATGCTTGGTTTATTATATGTGTTTAATGAAAAGATAATATATGGGGTTTTAGAACAATCTTATAATCAAAATTGATTATATAACATTGGATTTTCCATATACCAAGGACTTAATGACTAATGGTAAATGAAATATGCTACCAGTGGTGTCCACATGTGGCAGACATCGGAACTATTCGATAGAGGCGTAACTACAACAGAATCAGGCGTCTATATGACCGCACCATGGACACGTTTATATGCCAATAGATAAGGCGTATACACATGGGAAATAGGACGACCTTGTATACGCAAAAGCATACCCATATACGCCGGGTGCATTCATATATAAAGCGGTTAGTTCCGTGCCGTATAGCTTGTTGTAGTCAATCCATGTTTTGAAATTATTAGCACAGCAGCTTATAAAGATTTCTCAATTCAGTTCACATTATTTTCATATACACAAACAACAATGTTGTTTTTAAAAGGTTCTATATTGATACTAGATAAAGAGGATACAAGACTGTTAATATTAAAAATGAAGTTGGTCCTAAATTTGAACTTAACTATTTAAACTCATTATCACAAATTTAAGTGCAGCATAAGAGACCAGCAGTATTTATGAATATTAGAATATTATTGTGCATGTGATACTCAAGGTTTTTGTTATCCACTTATAAGAGTAACTGATGTTGAAAAGGTCTCTGCATACAAACTGTTATCTTTATTTTTGACTTTGGGGCCATCCATAAAGTATGTACGCAGAGTTTCTGGAATTTTCACCCCCCTCACCCTCTCCCGATCTTGTACGCAATAGAACAAAGAAGGAGCATACACAGAAATTTCAAAATTGTTGACCCCCCACCCCCCTCAGTGCGTACATACTTTATGGATGGCCCCTTTCGACAACTGCTACGTGATAAAACTGATTTAGAAATTTTTGCTTGATAAGCGTCAATCATGAACATTTTAAAGTTTGTAGTATTTTACTTACACGTTCCCGTTTTGGATACCAGGAGGTCCAGGACATACAGCTAAATGAAACAATGATTTAAATTAAATCTTTTGGGTTTTTCTATCATTGGTAATATTTACTGCTGGTCACAATATATGATCATATCTCTTGCTGCAGAAAATTGAAGTCTTAACTATTATTAACTCTGTAGTTAATATTTGAATGTTGAAATCTGTTATTTACAAAACTGATCTTGATCATACATCCACATTATATTTCTATAGTTTATAAATGTTTACATAAATACAACAAGTGACTATGATTGACATAGGTTGTACCTTATTAGTTGAATTGACTGATGATAGCTTTTTATTTCGATGTAATCTTTCTCTGAGGCATTTTAGCTAACTCAACTTAGATTACACTCACAAACACATGTCGGGGCCGGTCCATCCCAACGTAAGGGCTGGCCAGCACCAGGTGAACGGCAGGTAATTTGTGGGTTCCCAGTCAGCGTGTATCTTACATTGCATGTATAGATCGTCACTGCACCATTTGTGTTACCACGTTGATCCCTGAAATGGTAAGGATATGGTTTATTTGCACTCCAATGTGAATAAAATTCTGGTTTATTTTAGATGTAAACAGTATGCTCCTCAAAAGAGTGTTATTGATCCTTAAAGGACTACAGAAATATTCTTTCTACATAAGAGTTATTACACCCATCTTTTTCTGTATTGGTAAGACTTGAGTCCTAATGACCGCTCATGAGTAGATGTTAGGAAAACAACAGGTTATTTCCATAGTAATAGCCAATGCTTGACATTTCTTAATTTGGAGTATCTCACTTACAGATTTCCATTTTGGATACCAGGAGGAGACGGACATCCAGCAGCTAAATGACAAGATGTAAAAGGCAAATGTACTTTCTGTAATTTCCTTAATAGTCACAATATCTTCTGCAGGATATAGCACCTATATAAGCATCAGGTTACATACATGCTATCCCAATAACACAACCGTGATTATAGGTAGAGTGTAAGAGAATAAAAAAATTAACCATATTTCTTTCCTTAACTGCATGATATTGTAAATTATTCAATATGTAAATTAATCTTTATCATTATCATTTCTACATATATATTGCTTGATATAATCATGCTGAAATAGGCTTATGGCTAATGTACTGCAGCTAATGCAAAATAAATTTTACTTACGAACACATGTTGGGGCCGGTCCATCCCAACGCATGGGCTGGCCAACGCCAGGGGAACGGCATGTAATTTGTGGGTTTCCAGTCAGTGTGTGTCCGCCGTTGCATGTATAGGTCGTCACTGCGCCATTTGAGTTGCCACGTTGATATCTGAAATCATATTGACATGAATGCTAAGGATCAAGTATATTTGCACCCTATAAGTTAGATTTGTTGATGATATTCATTTTGCTTACTATGAGAAAACACCATAAATTTCCTACATATACATATTTTGTTTAAATTTCAAGATGATATAATTGCAGTATTTTGTAATGCAATGTCCTTGACACATCTTTACCTAATCTCTACACTCAAGCCCTCTGGGCTCATCCCTGTTAGACCATATTTGACCTTGCTGATAAATGTGTTGAAGGTGTTAAAACTGGCTTACAGCTTATGCAATAAATCTTCATAGTCCAGTAGCCCCCTACACACACACCTAACAGAACATGAACCGTCATGCTTAATACAGGTTGATTATAATCAAAATCTTTAGAGTCAGTTGATTTCTAATCATATGACTGTCTGGTAGACTATTTGATGGTAGCTCCACTGAAGTAATACACAGAAATGGCATAATGCAAATATTTTACTTACAGAGCTCCGTTTTGAATGCCAGGAGGAGCAGAACATGTTTGAACAACTGAAGTAAAAGAAATTATGAATTCTTTTATTATTCAACATCAAGACAATGGATTAGGTTTTTATACAAAGTTTTTTTATGTTATGTGACTTTCAAACAAATTAAAGGTTATCAATGCTCCTGAACAAATAAAACGTAGCTTCCACATTGTTGGATTAAAAAATAGTGCAAGGTTTTGATGGCTTGAAAGTAAGATATATGTAATATTTAATGATGCTTGTATAAATGTTGAAGAAGCAAGGCTGATACACAAGTGTAGCTCCACTATCCGAGGCATTCCGCCACATTCATTAGATATAATCAGGGAGAACATAGCAGATCTTTTTAATCTGGAATAGTATTTTGATGATAAGATGGATATCATTGATAAGAAAAAGTATTGAGACTTCAGCCTAGGAATTGATTGATCTAATTATAACATGACCCGGTCTGCCAATAAAAGTTTTATTTAGTATAAAAAAATTTCATACGTAAGACATATCATTTTTAATAAGAAACAGTCGAACAGCTGACTGTGGTATAAGTGATAAAATACATGAACACAATCGATTAAGAAGCCCAATCAAGAGGCATGAGGTAAAATCCATAAAATAAACAATAATTCATGAGGGTGTAGGTGGATGGGAAAACAAATCCCGGTAGAAATGTACAGACGTCTGTCCTGTTTGAAAGGCAGACGAGAATGGAAAATGGCGGTGGTCACGTGAGTGTGACGTCGTAATGAATTCAGGTATGACAATGCAGGTGGTATCAGAAATAGTACAGGCGTTACTGTGTTAATACAAGTTAGGGCAGCCGGGAGTAGAATTAACATCAATTTTCAATTAATACCAATGTGTGCTTTTCTACAATTGATCTTTTTAGACTTTCAAAACAATCATGAAGCCAGGATACTTCTTATCTTTTCCTGTATAGAATGCAAAGCGAATGCCATGGAATCTCAGAGCTTTGGGCATAGTCTGTTTTCCCCCTAACGTGGTGGCAAGTAGGATATAAACCTGGAGATACCAGAGTTGGCAACATTCTGTAGCTGAAGACACAAAGAGTTGGCAGTAGGAGGAATCTGCATCTGTCATTAAGTTCTGCAGGCTCTGCTAAACTATCCCCGCAAGGTTAACTGGCAGATATGGCAGCTTCATGCATGGCTCTACGGCAGCAATCATCTGAGCATACCTTGAGGGGCACAGGTTCTCAAACAATCCAGCAGTGAGTAAAAACGGTTGTCATTCCCCAAACAACCACCGTATGCGAATGGTTTGCACTGGCGACGAATCCTGTTTAAAAAAGTATTGTGGCAGAAAGTGAGTACAAGGTCCAGGTCATGATCACATCGGCCCACAGCAGCTGTGTTTTCAAGCACAGGTGGAATTTATTTCTTTTATTCAAGATAGTAACAATAGACTCTTATATTCATTTTACTCATACCTCAAACCCCCCTCCCCCTCAATCTTATGGTGGAATACTGATTAGGGATTCCTTCATTGATTATGACTTCATCATGAATTGCTAAAGAAGACCAATTTACCTAATAATGGCTAAGTTGTAGATAAGGATTATAATAAACTTTGAAATTTATGCTAAGCTTCCATTCACTGCAGCAGTTTTCACAAGGTGTTCATTATTTGAACTATTAGGTTTGCCAACTAGCATCTTCACATCTACAATTTCTCTGCAAGCATTTCAGATAACAATGTTTTATCAGTGGCAGTAGGGTGTACCTGCACCAACACTGAAGCCCTCACCCATGATTCTGATATAGCCTTATGTACAAACTCATCTTGAAGCATACAGAACAATGGTGTGAGTAAATTTTCTCCGTTCGTTTAACCTTGTGAAGAGGTTTGCGTTGGGAGACAATTTCAACTGGATTCACAAACTGAAAACACAAGCTCCAGAAGGACTCAACACAATGGATAACAGATATGGATGAAAAAACGGATTAAGGGCAAAGACACACAAAATTGGATTAACCTACAGCCACCACACCAATGCCACGTCATAAATTGTCTCCCAATGCAAACCTCTTCACAAGGTTAAACGAACGGAGAAAATTTACTCACATACATTTCAAGTGGAGGAAGTAGGAAAACGGCTGAATGTAGAGAGAGAAGAACGGGAAACAATCCCCCTCCCCGAAGACAAGGATGGGGAGGAAAGACCACTAGCCATCTACACCAAAGAAAAACCACACTATCGCACAATACCTGATGAGACCCGCCGAGGTTGAAACCACAGAGTTAAAATCATTCCCATATTAACACCGAACCAGAAAAGCCAAACGTTGGCCTCCGCCAGAGAGACCAATGACACAAATCTTAAAAAAAACCAATAAAAATGTGTGTAGAACAACGACCAAGAACGAACATCCGAAGAAAACGAACCCAGTGATGGCCATTGACAAATCAACCACACGATATATATAAAGCAACGTCACTATACACCAGAAAATCAAAAAATCACGAAAGGATGGAGAACGCCGCTTCTCCACCCTGCCATAAAATAAGTCGAGACAAACAAACGACAGAATCTTCCAGCATTTTAAATAATGTCAAATGCCATTTGACACTATTACAACAAAGAAACTAACCACTAACCTAATATCACATAAAACCCACCCACTAACATCTAACAAACTCATAATCAAACATCAGAACCAACCCACAAAGAGGAAGAACAAAAAAGAAACCACCATATCACACTAAACAGAGACCAAAGACAACAAGACAACAAGAGAGAACAGATTTTACACACATTACGACACATCCGACCTGCCATAATCATCGACACTCGCACCCGCCGGCCCGCGGGGGGGTTAAAAAAGAACAGCGTCACAGTCGACGGAAGAGCCTCCGACGTCGACCAATGGGAATTGAGGAAACGGGGTTGACAACAGAACGCACAAATTCCAGTTCGCCTACCCGTACACTCTCTACATTGTGGTCGTAAATGCGATAGGGGTAGGATCGAAAACACCAAGTCATACCCTTACATATACAGAACAATGGTGGTTTGAAAGTATAATCTATAAAAAGAAGGTAAAAGAGACAAAAGATTGCTTGGTTCATTGTAGGTAGTTAATGAAATGATGAACAAAATGTGGAAAAAGACATCCAATCTTGCCAAGCGACTGTTGGTATGTGACCCGATCGTGGTGTGCCGTTTGCGGGCTCTGTGCATAATTTATTCAGTCTCGTACAAAGCTTGGCACCTGTTGGGTCACCTGGGTCAGCAGGTGTTCTACCCTATTTCCTATTGGACTGGGTCACAAACAAAGGGTTGTGTGTGAGTATTCTGTCCATTCAGGAGGCGGTTCCTGTCCAGACTAGGCTGGCAGGTCGCTGACTTGAAAACCCACCCACACCCACCCCAGGGAAAGAGGTGAGTCTGGAAAAGGTTTTATTCCAGTTGATGAAATGATACTTATAAGGGTTTTAGAAAGATTTTATTATCCAAAATTGATAATATAATATTGGATTTTTTATATACCACAGACTTTGATAACTAATGACAAATGAAATAGAAACAACAGTGGTGTCTCCTAGGTGCAGAGATCAGAATTATTGGATAGTGGCGTAAATACAACAGAATCAGGTATATATGACATACATATGACTACAACGTAGACACTTATATATGTCTATAGATGAAGCATACACATGATGGAAAATAGGAGTAACTTATTTACGCAAAAACATAGCTATGTACACCTGACGTATATATATATATGTAGCATTCCCTCTAGTCGCTGGAAGTGTATTACCACTTTCCGCGATCGACAGCCAACCAGAGGTTCCGAGACTTCAGTCGCTACCCTGTACTTAATGTGCTAGTACAGGTGGGTTCGGCTTTACCCGCTGGAAAGGGGAGGGAGATACTAGATCTACCACCTACCGCTTAACTACGAAGACAAAACCAGACTCCGGACTGTTTCAGTTTACCGAGCTTTTATTACGGTATTCCTTGGTGTTACAATCCGTTGGTGCTTCGGGGCACCAACTAGCACGGGAAGAGATACTGGTCTCTTCAACGTTGAAAGGTGCTACAACACAACCTAACCAACACATGAGGCTTCAGACGTTCACTCCGTAAAGAGGCACTGTGAGAAGTCCTGTCAATTCCTATTATGGATTGCAAATCCATTGTAGCAGACCAGACATTCCAAGCAACAACTTTCTTTTATATTTAGATTGATGATAGAGATGTATATGTAAAAAATTGATATGTAAAAACATGCATATGGTTATATGATCATTACTAGTGTTTATAACATTTCAAAGAGCAGCTATGTGAATCATGTTGTTTAAGCAGCTAGAAAACTGTGGAAATAGTTGAAATTTAAAGCCTTTGTAAAGTAAGCTCAAAAGAATGTATGCAATACTGTTAGGTTATTCTTTCTATTCAAAGATCATGGGGATATAACAACTAGTGTGACATCATTCTACTTCAGCATCACCAGCCTGTGCTTCTATATACAGAGTGCAGAGGTCTTTATCTCACTCCTGGTATCTTTTTTCCCATAAACTTCACATCGGAAACTCATACTCAATGCCCAGGGAGTACAGTAGAACCCCGCGTAAGCGGACACCCTCTGTTCCGGGCCAAAGTGTCTACTTACGCGGGGTGTCCGCTTACACAATGTTAAATAAACATCTAATAGAAGGAACCGTTCCGACCAAAGGTGTCCGTTAATGCGGGGTGTCGTTAGGTGGGGTTCTACTCAATGGGGATGATGTCACAAAGAGGGTGGCTTTGACCCATTACACTAAGGTTCCGACCTCTATTTATAGTATGTAAGTAGGTTGGGGATTAAGGCGTTGGGCGTGGCTACGAGGTCAAGGTCAATTTGCGTCATTTCCGCCGTGCTCACTCCGAATTTACCATCAGCATGAACAATGTTTTTGACAATAGGATCTCCATGGATGGCATTATGCAGGTAGGTCTCACAACTCCATTAGTACAGAAGTTAAGTTATGCTATTAATTTATCTGTGATTAAATGTGTAATTGAGGCTACTAAAGCAAACCTGTATCTTTTACCATTAACATTTTCATAGTAAATTTAATGCCAATATTTGTACATAATGAAGTATAAATATCTCCATATAGGTCATTACACTTAAGGCACAATTCACAAAGTCGCCACTTTATCATAGCTTGTTGAACTTAAGACTTAGTATCAATAATAATCATAATAATATAGAAGGGAGGGTTCATTCTTTATGAGAAGGGGGGCACATTTTCCCTTTGGGGGGCATACAACATTTTAAGGGTATTTTCATGAAGGGGCGATCTGTGGATGAAGGGATGTAGGCATATATGGATGTAGGAATCCTGAATAGTTATACCCCTGCTGCCATGGGGGTGTAGTGAGGCACTGGTGAGGGACAGGACTGGTGAGGGACTGGTGAGGCACTGGTGAGGCACTGGTGAGGCACTGGTGAGGGACTGATGAGGGACTGGTGAGGGACTGGTGAGGGACTGATGAGGGACTGGTGAGGGACTGGTGAGGGACTGGTGAGGGACTGGTGAGGGACTGATGAGGGACTGGTGAGGGACTGGTGAGGGACTGGTGAGGGACTGATGAGGGACTGGTGAGGGAAATTGAGGGACAGGTGAGGGACTGGTGAGGGACTGGTGAGGGACTGGTGAGGGACTGGTGAGGCACTGGTGAGGGACTGGTGAGGGACTGATGAGGGACTGATGAAGGACTGGTGAAGGACTGGTGAGGGACACTGAGGAACAGTGAGGGACTGGTGAGGGACAGTGAGGAACAGTGAGGGACTGGTGAGGGACTGGTGAGGGACTGGTGAGGGACTGGTGAGGGACTGGTGAGGGACTGGTTAGGGACTGGTGAGCACACTTTTTTGCCTGATTACCTCATGAGAAACACTCCCTCCTTTGCTAAATATTGAATGAAATGTTATGTTGCTAAGCAGATATTTCAGTTTCTATGGCAAATGTGGCTCAAAAGTGGTATACATCGTCAGGGGAATGTCTCTACTTCATATCCTGACCATCATAGCTAACATATATAACAGTATTATCAAATGACCGCCATTTACTTGAAAAATAGTTAGAAAATGTAGGTGTTGTCAAATGTGTTGTCCTTTTTAGCAATATTTTCCCATTCTACAGGAATGTTAATCTACAGACAAATTATTCATTTCAGCCTTGCATGTATGATGTGAAAATAAACACAGAAGGGTTTGTATCAGAACAGTACTTGTTATAAACAGTGGAATTATAGTTTCATAGGAGAATGTGTATGATGATCTAAACGATTCTTACCAATGCACTGAGAAGGAGTAGGGTTCCAGACACCATTAGTGCAAGAGACTAAAGTGACTGATGGCTGCAGAATGAAGCCTGCATTACAGAACAAGCCAACGACGGTGCCTTCTGCTGTATTCGGAGAACTGCAATTAGGAGAGAGTGTACTTTCATTATTGCATTTCTTTGCCATACTCAAGAAGAACCTAACAAGTTCTGGTCAAATTTGTCATTCTTCACGAGTTTGATGGAGATTGATATGAATGAGGTGACAGCTGAGTGAATATCATGTAGCATTCAAATGAGTTGTAGAACAACTTTATGAGTTGCCTTTTGTATCTATAAGAGTATGAAATGTAAGATTATTCAATTACAACCAAATCAACTGAACCATATGTGAAAACTCAACAACATTCATTAAGGACCTGATTGAAACCAGTGTAATTTGTACCCTACTTTACTCATGTTAAAGACTTGCATAGACTAGCTGGATTTTCTATATTCCAAGATATACTAACACCACTTTCATCTCAACCCTGGCATTCCTCTTGCTGTTCACTGAACATATGAAGGACATATTATTATACTCAAATCATTCATAATAACTGATGTTTGTTTTCTGCATTGAAGATATAATCTAGTTTTCAATTTTCGAATTTTCAAAAAATGATTCTTACCTGGTACCACCATTTACAATTCTCAAGGTTGGGCAAGCTGTTGAAAAATGAAGTACAGATATCAGAAATATCATCATTGCATCCATTCATCTTCCAAGTCATTGGATACTTTTGAAAATAAAGTCTATTTACTTTTGTTGTGCAGCTATTATGCTAAATGTCAAAAATTGTTCATATTATCTTTTGGATATAGCTGTGCTATATATTCAGGTATGATAATTTGGCTATGCAACAGAAATTTTCAATGTCAACGATAGTCACTACTATAAAACATGCTAGCCTACATTTGATCTACTATTATTTACCTATGGCTGAATATCTATCAAAAGCTACCCACTGAGACATTGGGGATGTTCGGGCCCACTGTGCAAGGAGAGTGTACTTTGCAAGTACAAAAAATGGCATTTTCTCTTATATTTTTGGGTATTGGATAATAAGAAAACATAGTGAGTGAACCAGTAGTGGTTCCATTCTCAGCTTTCTGTCCTATGAAATATGTCCCTATGCCTTTGGCATCAGGACATATTTTATGGGGCAAAAGATCTTGAACGGCAATCACCATGACCTCATTAACTATGTTTTCTCTTATTATTGCTTATGTAATGACAACTAGTAAACACAAACTGATCTCAACATTTTCATATATTACATATTTACTGATTTGGTACTTGCAATGGTTTTGAAGTTGCTCTGCTCCCAGACTTCATCACAAGATTCAAAGAATCTATTCTACACCTGTCACCTGTTTCTCACAAATTACTTTCATTTACAATGAAATATGAAATGAAATATATGTGTTACTGTTGCATTTTAAGGATTTTAAGAAATTCTACATGGCTGTTTTGTGTAGAACATAGGCCATGGAGGATTTTTATACCCTTGGCCTTTTTAATTCGAAAAATGATAAATTACTTTCCACTATGATCAATTTGTTCACCTATATTATCCTTGCTCTAGCACAGCCTAAGCACTTCCCAGAATATCCAAGAGCTGATGTTCCCCCCTGACCCCTTTCATGTCCCATAAAAATGTTTATGCTTTTTTTTCTGGTTTTCTTTTACAATGAACTTAGCATTCTTATATTTATCATTTCACTGTAACATTTTACATGTGCACCTATATATATATATATATATATATATATATATATATACACATGCACTCCATTGCTGGGGGTTGAAACTCCCATAACATAATTAATTCATGAGAAACCAGATTGATATTTCATGGATAGCCACTAGTGACAATATCATAGTCTTGCATGAATGGGTGAATGGATTCTATTTTTATCTCTACATAAATCATGAATTGACTTTTTCTATGCTTACCTCGTTGAACTCGGCAGACTGGGGGAGGGGCACTCCACTGTCCAGTCCTGAGACAGGTGATGCTTGCCTCTCCAATTAGCATAAAGCCAGCATCGCATGTGATCGTAACAGATTTATCCACAGCTGTCACTGGGGTGCTTTAAGGATAAAGAATATATCAATCAACATGGGTTGGTTAAGCATTGGCCTGCATGGGCCTAGGTTGGCTCACTAGCGCCACCTAGTGTAAAACACCACACAACCGATCTGCCCACTCTCACCTCACTCTCTGTACAACATATCCACCTCACTTCACATTCGCCACTTCAATCAACCACACCTCATTACTTTTACCCATCCCATTCACAACCTGTCTTAAAGCCTCAATAAGATGTTCTTCTCCAACTTCACTATTTTGGTAGGGGTTTATCAAATATTTTTATTATACAGATTTAACCCTTTAAGGGCGGATGATGCCTTAAAGCAGCACCCGGCTGGGGGCGGATGATGCCTTAAGGCATCACCCAGCTGGGGCGGATGATGCCTTAAGGCATCATTTGCTGGATATTTATGAAATTGCTTTTGAAAAGGAAATATTTTAACAATAAACTTGAAATTTGCACAGAATGTAGGTATAACTTCATATTTTAGAATTCTATATAATGGAAATAGAAATATCAAGGATAACAAATTTTATCACATGAGAAACCTTCAAATTTTGAGTTCAGAGGACAGTGCAGTCACAGGACAGTCCCCTAGAACTGTGCATGGTCTCTATTGGCCGTCCCCAAGTGTGGAGTTCGGCCATGGGTGGCCATCCTTAAAGGGTTAATATTCTTACATTCCAAAATATTGGTATGTGAACATATAGGGGACAGAGCAATTGTTAGTTCACAAAGCAGTCACTAGGTGGTCAGGGGACAAAACCTGTATTCTGGCTCTTTGTTCTTACGAAATTCAACTGCCTTTCAATATTTCACCATGATTCCTTTGACTCTCTACACTTATCCCAAAGCAAGGTGACATAATGATTAAACTCAAGACAGGATATTTTCCACATGGAACACTTTATATGAATATGTGAGCAAGGCTAGAGTTGTGACACTTCCCAATTACCACTCACTTCTTTTCCACCTCCATTGGTAAAGAACACCTACTTTTTCACCTCCATTAGTGAAGAACACTTGTTCTGGGGGCGTCATGGCGGCGCCCATGGATCATAGGCTATATGCCTATAGATTCTATTCCTTGGTCTAACTAACCAAGCTGGCTCTAGGTAACATGCCACTGGAGACGACCCCTTGGTTACGATCAACAGTCGCCCCCACGCGGTAAACATGGAGCCAGCCATACCAGCCATAAACTTGTAACAGAATGAAGCCTTGAGGTCATTCATAGTGATAGTAACAATATTTACATCTCATCAAACATAACATACTGGTAATGAACCTGTAAGTAAATGTCTGTTGATTGTCATGTTTTCAAGTAAATTGCAATGTGTGATCACAAACCGATTTTTCTTAATAGGGAAAGATAAAGCAGGTGAGGGAGAACCCAATCCGCCTTGTCCTACAAGAGGACTAACACACATGTTTGTGTATATATTGGAATATAAATGTAGTGTAATAACTCCTTGTAGTATTTCCTTGTTGCCACTGCTTTTTGTCTGGACATGACCGACACACTCATACAACCACTCATCCTTTCCATTACGCTTACATGTACAAATTTTCTTCTGTCTATCCTTGTATGTTTGATATTTTTTCAAGGTCTCTAGCCCTAGTTACGAAATTCATGCATTCGTGGAGGAACTGTATAACTACAGAATGACTAAAGGTCTAAATAACAAAAAAAATGCATTGATCTCTATTGACATAGATATTTTGACAGTCCACTTCATATACAAGAGAAGAGGAACAATTAAGAATTATTAGCATTACTGGTGCTGAGGCCAGAAAACAGAGAATTACTTCCACTGCTACAAATGAAATTAGGCACCATTTCTAATTCCATATACATAGCTGAGGTCTTTACTCACATGGAACCTTTTAACAAAACACACACTCAAATCTAGTGGAAATGATATTACCTTACACGTCCATTGGTGATTGTCATCGCTGGGCATGTAACAGCTTAAAATATAAAGAAAATAGCATTTTTCTAATTCTTCGAATTTAGGGTAACATGATACCTTATGTAAGACAACACTGATACTTCAAGCTCACTGAGACTTTGTGAAGGTTTGGGTGCACTATACCCATATCTGATGGTTTGTAAACAATGGATAGTGGTCTACTGAGTTCCCAATGGGCACTTTATATACGATGGATAAGGATGCATTGAAGACTCACATTAAAATTTGCAACAAGGGTTGGTAGTTGTTCACTCACCTTGAGTACACTCAGGTCGGTTGTTGCTGTTCAGCACACACACATTGTTGGCCGGGCAGGGGAAATACGTGCATGTCACTGTGGCCAGAAAAACAAATGACATACAGAATCTGATTGAATTGCATCTAAACCGCAATTCCCATCTACCAATTTTGGTACATTGATGTACCTTTGTCGGCGACAAAGGAATGGTAATTTGTCTCAGGTGGGTCATCCTAACGAAGTCAGCCCTAGTCAGTAGATGTAGGACAGCTAGGCATGGGTTCAGCCAATGACCAGTTCAGGGCATGACGTGTGATTTCTTTAGCCTTGTCTTAGAGCAATATTTGGATCTCTCTTACCTGCAGTACATGATTTGTAACATCCATTCCAGCAACAGGTTTGCCCTGTCGCACAGGAACCATCATTGGCACACGTGTCTACGTTACCCCTCGGGCAGCCAGTTATGTCTGGGGCTAGACATCCATTATTTACTGCAGATAGAAACATTTCATGTGTGAGAATATGGCTGTGTGAACTATCGTAAAACTGAATGAGTTTTAATCTTGGCCACCGTATGCCATGACTTGAGTTTGGTATAGTGACTTTATGAGGCGAAGCTGAGTGAAGTCCGGAGCCAAAATTCCAGGAGTGGCATGTGGTGGCCAAGATTAAAACGAATCAACTTTTGATATTATCACACCCTGTCTCCCTGATTTTGGAATATCACATGATAACAATTCTGTATGCCACTAGTGGCATATAAAACTAAGCCAGTCAGCGTGGCATACAGAAATTTAATGTTAAGCCTATGGGATTTTATGTTAGGGGTAGGATAATAAACAGAACTAGATTGCGAATCATATAAGTATACAATACTACATGAGTTGGGATGGGCTACAGTCATCATTGATGCGAAGCTGAGTGATGACTATGGCAGATCTAATTGAGTGTAGTATTGTTTATTTAACAATTTGAGTGCGGTTCTGGATTTATCTCAACCCTTTCAATGACATTGAATAGCATTACAATATCAGAATAATTCAAATTAGTTTGCAAATCCAGTTAGGAACGTTAAAATCTCCATATTGATGTTTTCTTCGTCTACTTTCTGAAAGCCTGGCAATCTAACAAAATCGTCTGTACAGTGAGATACATGTTTGCTATGTTCGGCCAATTGGCAAATTAGATTGCATCATTTGTTCAAAGTACACTGAAGTGTTCCATACCATGAACTACAGAACACTGTTCCGTACAGCTATTTGACAGTATTCATTAAAACTGTGTGTATTTACAGTATGTATGTCATGGGTGTAATAACAAGCATTATCTCACCCCTGGTATTTTATCTCCATAGACTTAACATTGGGAACTCTTATCCAACGCCCATGAGATAATAAGGAAAAATATCCAATGAGGGATTATGTCACAAATATTAGCCCATCAGTTAACGTGAAGTGTGAGATAAATTCAGAAACCCATCCTAGTTTAGGGCTGGAGCTTGAACCCATCTCTTTTGAATTGCTACGTAATACATGTGGCTTTGCCTTAGAATTACTATGTGATTCAAACTTGATGGAATACAAGCTCTGACCCTAAACTTTTATTGGTTTCCTCTATATTATTGTCAATTTATCTTCGATGTATTGTCTGAATGATTGCACTACTCACGACACTCTGGATCTCTTTCTGGCAGAGCAGTGCAGGTTGTCCAGGGTATAGTGCAAGGTGTAAGCTGTAATATGGAAATAGTATTAAACCCCAACTAATGACATAAACCATATCGTGACAAATTCCTGACATCATATCATACATTGAAAGCATTCTTGTCTGAATCCCATTTCAAATGCAGAAAGAAGCATTTCCGTTACCTATATAAAGGTTTTCATATGATTTCTTATTGTAAAGTCTGGAGGCCCACGACATACGGCGGAGTCGAAGGAATGCAAATTTCACATTGCCACTTTATCAAATACCATAAATATTGTAGTGATTTGGTCACCCCAAATATTCCATTTGTTGTTACACATAATGACAGAATATTCCTAAACTGAATGCACTGATTGATAACTTGTCAAGTCATGTCAACCTGTTTCAAAACAAACATTTGTTGGAAGGGTGCTAAACGAGAGTACTCACCGCCAAAGTGAGAGCTAACAATGGCAGTTGAAGCGTCGCTGTCGAGGTGGAGGTGCCGCTCGCTATTGGGTATTGGTAGCAGTTTTGCTGCCGCTTTGATTCAAAGTGCCGCTCGCTGTTGCGGCCTCTCGCTTTGAAATGCGACGTGCCGCTGGCGAGACTTATCAAGATCGATGGACCATATGCAATGTCTTGGTTATTTTTCAAGTGTGTGCGGTCCCTATTATCGCTCAAGCACCTCTCAAAGGCATCAAAGTTCGTCACCAGAGCCTATGGATGTGCTATTTGGTGGGTATTAGCTGCATTACATGCCTTAGTATCAAACGGCAAATGCTAGGGGCAGCATGGCAGTTCAGGAATATTCAAACTGAAACCAGTTCACTCTCTCACTCTGTCTCTATTTGCAGGAGAAACTCCAAGCGGAACCGACAGAATTTATAAGTTTTATATCTGATAGGTAATGCATCTTAAGAGAAAGCTAACTAAATATGGTAATATATGTGTGTACATAGTAAATCTTACTTACCTGACATCCAGCAGGGGCAACTAAAAAGAGTAAGTAAAATTGTATGACAATGATGCAATTCCTAACAGTCGCACAATAGACATGTTAGAGTGATAATAACTGGTGAGAGGTAGAGAAAATGTCAGAAATGCCTTAAGGCAGTCATGACAAATTTTGAAAAATAAATAAATACAGGAATGAGAAAATATTTTTTATCAAATTAGGAAAGACATTTTACTTTTAATTCTTATACTACACAAGCTTCAGCCATCAATGGTTTTGGGGCTCATGCAGTCATGCATAAAGATCAGACGATACATGATAGCTAATGTCAATTTATTGGGGCTTTACTATAGAAAATGACCAGTCAGTTATAATACATAAATTTAGAGGAAGCCAGTATTTTTTTATCGCTTTTATTGGGTCTTATGTTGTACATATTATGCAAACTCGGCTGAGCCGTTTGGTCCCATAATTCAGGAAAGAATATCACGAATCTAAATAAAGTAGGCTGGCATATAATCACTGTCTCACCCAGTAACATTGAAGAGAATAATGAGATGATAATGATACAAGTCATCCCTTTATAGTTGATATAATGGCTGAATAAGCAAAGTATCTATTGATCTTGTTATGTGTAGTAATAGGGGGTAGGATTGTACCCCTGGTTCAATTTTCAAATATAATGTAGGTACACAATACGAATTTGTAGGTAGTCGTTAACACAATCTTAGCAGATATGATCTTATAATAAAGATGAGATTATTTAGGTATTGTGACAAGGATCATTTTAGTGAATACCGTAAGGCATACTCTCCCCCCCCCCTCCCTGTAGCTACTATTACCCAACCACCTGCTTGCCTGGAAATGATTAAGTACCCTTCACCCCTCAATGTACGACTTTATCATCTGAGTAATTGTGGATACTTACCAGATATACAGCTATAAGTTAGGCCTTGGGAGCAGCACTTCTGACTGCCCGTACAGCCTGCATCATTGTCACATTGTGTGGTGCATGAAGCCATCAGAGTAGGAGCAGTGGCAGGGCATTTACCATTCTTCCGTCTCGGAGTTTGTACTGAGGAATAAAACATTCAATTAGAACTGGTTAAAATTATTTCACTTTGAGAAAATTGTATCTAGTTATACGTGTATGTTGATATAACCAGTGAAAATATCTCCATGCATGTAACCACATGACCTTACCTAGACATGGTGCCATTAGTGTTGATGTATCTTTTGTTGACTAGGTAATGCCCAGTTCACACTGTGCAACTAGAGGTACCTCATTATTCTACCCCTAATAAAAAACTCCATAGGCTTAACATTGGGTCACTGTATTCGGTCTGGAGTTCAGAAAAATGAAAAATATCGCTCGAGTGGGATTCACTTAACAAATGACGTCATCTGTTAATGTAGAAGTAATTTAGACAGGCGGGGTAGGATGAACTCTAAACCAAACTCGAGTTAGTTGTGTTATTGTTCATCGCACTCCGGCAAGATAGCGTAGTACTGCTCTTGGCTTCGCCTCGCGCAGGAATAGAGGGAAACTATGTTCCAGTGAAAGGAAGTCAAAGTTACGAGGTAAGGCTTGGAAAAATTACTGCCCAAGGCCTTGGCCGCGGGCAGTAATTTTTCCAAGCCTTACCGAGTAATTTTGACTTTCTTTCACTGCTACTTGGTTTCCCTATTCCTATATACCTTCAAATGTGGTTTAATAATGATAATTAGCGTTGTTTGCTCACCTACCATCAAACCTGAAGCCAGATCCAACCTTATCAAGTAACTTGACACTTTATGTTTTCTACCCACTGCTCTTTTCATATGAATTTTGTAAGAGACAATCTGATTGGTCTAAATGTCAACCTTGGGTAGTATACGGCAACCTTGGGTAGTATACGGCAACCTTGGGTAGTATCCATAAGTTACTCCACCCCCCAGAACGTGGTGTAAGCATAGAGTGTACAGCCATAGGTATATAGGAATAGATGTTCCAAAAGTCCCATTTACTGAAAATGATAAACAAGATGTGAGGTAAGTGTGAGGTAAGTGTGAGGTAAGTGTGAGGTAAGTTTTTTTGGTTTTTTTTAAAGCTTTTATTTATACTGGAGGACTGTTTGGATTCAGTAAGAATCCATCTTCCAACAACTCCAGTTTTAACAAGATAAGTGCCTTATGCCTAACTTATAGGCGTACAGTGGCAGTAAGTGAAGTCAATAAACAAGGTTTATACGAAAGGAAATATTTTGGACAAACAGTTCTGTAAATTATGTACAACACAACAATATATATATAAGATACCTGGGTAAGTGTGAGGTAAGTGTGAGGTAAGTGTGAGGTAAGTGTGAGGTAAGTGTGAGGTAAGTGTGAGGTAAGTGTGAGGTAAGTCTGAGGTAAGTCTGAGGTAAGTGTGAGGTAAGATCCAGAAGTACTTACCTTGAGGGGTAACACAAACAGCTCCACCGCAGCCTGTCCTGCAGCAGGCCTGACTGCTTTGGCATTGCGAACTGTCGCAAAATGAAAAGCAGGGTGATGCTATGGTGGCCAGAATTACAGGGCAGTATTGGTTTGCTGGAATAAGCAGATTCACAATCTTGTCAATATTTATCCATGTGCAATTTTTGGGGTTATCTTATGAATTTAACTTCAAATGGCCTTTGCAATTTCAGAGTGAAGTATATTGCCTCATGTTACAAGATAAAATCCTTCACTCAGAGGAGCCTTACAGGAAGATGAGTAAAATTTTAGAACTATACAAAAATAAAAGGATGTAGTCAAAGTTTGCAAGTCTCAAGGACACGATGGTTGTTTGCCATTTATCATGGTCTCACAGCTTTCTTATTATGTCTCACGAAATGAGAGGATCAGAACACTTTTCTATATTTTTTTCTATCATGTTTGGTTCAAAAGGTAAAAAGAAGAAGATAGCTATCAATTTGTAGGCTACAAAGACATGTGCTCAAAGGTATCGACTTATGGAACTAATATAGTTAGGTAATTTTTGATTTTACGAATGTCTGATATACCTGATAGCTAAAGATCTGTTAGTAAGAATATGATATTTGATGAGACTCAATGGAGAAGTATAAACATTCACATGGTAATGTCTGTATTCCCAGCTAGTACCAATAGAGAATCATTATACATGTTTGATAGCAGGTCAGTATTGGTTAAAAAAACTATATTGTATGGGATATGAATGGGATCCCACACCAGAATTCAAATATGATGACAAGTTATCCATGACATGCCTTCCCTTTATACCATAGATTTCTATTCATCCAGGCTATCATTGATTGCCTGATTTAACTGTAAATGTGTTAGGTATATCCTCAATGGAGGGCATTGTGTTCCATAGACAAATGATCAAAACAACAGCGATCATTCTGATGGGCTGTAAGGTCTTGGTCACTGTTTTGTGTAGTGATAATTTGATGCCCATTTAAACAGTGACATGGTCACACGTTTTATACAAGTCTGATATTCTTAAACACCAACATTATTGCAGCATGGGATTCTATATGGATGTTATACCTTTATCCCAGATTTCATCATTTTCTCTTGACTGATATACATACATTCTCACCGGATGGTTATGTGCATGGTTCTATGCTGGTAACTCACATGTTTACAAACATTTACAGTGAATGTCCCAATTAAATTTTAAATAATTTAAAAAGCCAGAATATGTTTTTTCTTAAATATAAGGATCTAAGTTGACACAATGATTTGTCACACAGTAATTTCAGTATAAATGATGGTATAGTTAAGAGTTGTAACAGAATATCCAGGAAGCTTTTTCGTAATTACCTCTTATGGCAGTGACACAAAAACTGCATGCACCTGCTGAACAGCAAAGCTGTCCAGCAGGACATGTAGTGCCCGCTGAGCAAGTGCTGATGCATGGACTTGGAACAGGTGGTACCGAGGGGCAGACGAGATCTGGAGCTGGGCAATGAACAAAATTACAGGTTATTAATGAAATAATTCATGAAAAGAAAAACTTTCAAACAAAATGCATGGATATAAAACAGCAGTACCTGAAGTATTTAACTATACCTCTCATGCATGAATTCCTCTATCATTTTTAGACAAAGTCCTCCAGCTCACAATCAGGATGCTAATAGTTATATAGTGTATTTTTCTCCCTTGATGTTTGGGTTTTGGGATGTTATTGGTGTATTTCCCCCATGAGAGAAAAATACATACACCATAATGACTGGTTTTGTGTACGAGTGGCCGTAATCTCCGAGTAGTTGACGCGTAGTAATATCCAAGCGATTAGCGAGGATATTACGTTGTCAACTACAAGGAGATTATGGTCACAATTCTATAACCTTGACAATTCTATAACCATCAGAAGGCCAATACAGATAGAGATTCTTATGCGGGATTATTAAGAACATTGACAGTGAGAAAACATCCCATTTCTACCCTACTAATATAGCATCCCGTCAGACTCCATTTCAGAGGTGGGATATATACACAATAATGACTGGTTTTGTGTACGAGTGGCCGTAATCTCTGAGTAGTTGACGCGTGGTAATACAGTCATTCATATACAAAACCAGTTGTTATTGTATTTATTACCCACCTACAAGATTAATAACAAATCTATTGCAATTAAAAAGTTTCTGGAAGCCATTTAGTTCTAAACATCACAGCACTGTCAAGTGTGGCAGTAGTTCGGTGTAGACTTACACCAATAATATAGTTCGCCATTAACCTGTACTTTTAGCATGCAAAGTGTGTTATGACAGTGATTTCTAATGGTAAATGAGATTATTATGATTGATTCTAAATAATAAGCATTGAATGAACATTCAAGAAACTTATTTTGAAGTACATGATGATTCAACATTATTATGGACAGGACTATTTTTCCGGAATCTCCGGGTAGCTGATTCCAGGTGCCCTATACATTTCCTATGGAGACTCCGTAATGGGTGGGTAATAAACTATAAAAAAAACATAAGGCTCTCTCCATAAGTGACAGTCCTGAGCCAGTTAATTACATATCTTAGTATAGTGCCATAGACCCTCTTCACACTGGCGCCATCTTGTAATGACCGACATGTAGGTCACACCATAACGAGACAAAAGGCTCTGGCCTGTAGCAGCCACACTGCAGCAAGCGCCTAATACTATAATAATAAAAATATAAATCACTCTTCTGTCATAGATAAACGGCCGAATTATATAATTAAAACATTGTTAGAAAGCTGAGACTTGGGCGTATCTGCTCATATATATATATGAAATAGCTGTGTTATGGATATGATTTCCTGTCATTGATTGAACATCGGAATTGTTTATATAAAAAAACACTAAATCATTTTACCTTCCTGTTTTCACAGTGATTTAATGAATAATCTATCTCGATGACCTATAGAATTAAACATCTTATCTTTTTAGGTATTTCCATTTTATTAATCTTTTATTTATAAAAATCGGCCTGTTATTCACGACACAACAACAAATTACATTTTAAGTTAACTCTGTGCTTTTGGTTCTGAAGCCATGCTGCTGACCCAGGTAAGGTATCACGCCTCCTTTTCGAATGAGAACGTCTTGCTGGTTTTCTGTGAGTGGTGCGTGGTTATATAAGACCAGCGAAACCCTTTATCACGGCGATTGACGCGCCACGCTTATGTGCAAGAGGTGAATAAGAGCACACAAGGTCGGCAATAGTCAAGCACAGAAAATAGACCTATAGGTCGGCCTATAAACACCTGATGAGAAGAGACCGTGAAGATTATTGAGCAAGAATAAACCCAAAACGTCTATATTCTAAGACCACAGTCAGTGTGGTGATTCAGGTGAGCCTGTACACACAAGTGCTACAGGTGCACCCAGATTACGTAAGCGTCAGCAGGCCTCTTATATACACCTGCTGGGTCTCACTGAGCATGTGCAGAACCCTGCTGGGTCCCCACTAGTGGTTCTTTGTAAGTCTGGTACCCAGCTGACCAGTCAGCTCTTCTGGGACCTTCATTGCTGCTACAGAACCAGCCAACAATCTAGGTACCTGCCAGGGGGCCAGATAACCCATTTAGACTGGTTCCAAGATTATGCCAGAAATAGCAAGTGAGCTTGTGGCCTCACAGGTGGCTTGTAGCAGGTCACCAAAAATCCTCCACGCGGCACCTACTGCTACCGCTACAAGGCTGCTGCTACAAAGGGCGACAAGAATAGACGACCTCAGGTCCCCTACAGAATGTATTGTGTATATAGACATATGCGTAAGTACACACTGAATTACACCCATGCTTGACAGTGCTGTGGTGTTATTGAATGTGTAGTCATCCTATATGTTGATACATTGTCCATTCTTGATATTAATCGTGTAGGTGGGTAATAAATACCATAAAGGCTTTTTATTCGAGTGACCGTAATCTCGTCGTAGTTGATGACGTCATATCCTCGCTGTCTCTCGGATATTACTATGCATCAACTATTTGGAGATTACTGCCACTCATACACAAGACCAGTCATTATTGAGTATTTATTACCCACCAAATACAAAATCTCCATAGGAAATATATAGGGCACCTGGAATTCGCTACCAGGAGATTTCACCAAAAGAGTCCCGTCCATGATAAGGTAAAATTGTCATGTAAGTTTCTTGAATGTTCATTTAATATTAATCATTTATAATCAATCATAATAATTTCATTTTCCGTCAGAAATCACTGTTATAATTCTGTTCATACTTAAAACACAGAAAAATAGCAAACTATATAACTGGTGTAAGTATACACCGAATTTTCCTCTAAGCAATACTTAATTCTGATATGTTAGAATCCCCAGGTAGCGATTTCCAAGGGAGATTTTGTATTAGGTGGGTAATAAATCCTCTCACAATATGTTTAAAGGATACGGTGTTCGTATTTCCCCAGGAAACAATACTCTTTGTGTGGTAGATATAGACAATAATCGATGGTTTTGTGGACAGGCGGTCGTAAACCACGAGAGGTCGACGCGTAGTAATACACGAGCGCTAGCGAGTGTATTACGACATCAACCTCGAGTGGTTTACAGAGCCGCCTGTCCACATACCCATCGTTTGTTGTATTTATTATCCATATTTTCGAATAAATTAAACCCAGTAATTGCCATATCAAAGGGCATAACAATAGGGACTATTTCTTTGCTCTATATCACAAAGGGACTATTTTTCCTGTGTACCACGGTTTTGAGCCCGTATACCACAGATGTGAATCCGTATACCACAGTTATGGTATCTGACAGGTTTTATACAATCGGTCGTGGTTTACTGAGTTCCCATACATTCTCAATGGGGGCTTCGTATACGATGGATAATAAAAGAACAGGTATGATAAGGAATGGGTTGTTTCAAAGAAGAGGGCTACTCGTTCAGCAGATAGAATTACATTCTCAATATACTATACAAAAACCAACTTCGTACTCAATAGCCTGTACTTAAGAGGAGCCAAGTTGTCGAACCATCTACCATCGATTATTCAACTGTCCAAAACAAAAAAGGGATTTAAAGGAAAATTGGATGGAACATTGTAATAACATTGCAGAAAATAATATTGATCTCGATGGAATAATTTATTCCTGAAACAAAGTTAGTTGTTATATCTACAATATATTTTTGTCGAAAAAATCATAATTTCATCTCATAATTTCATATCATCTTTACCATTCCCCTGTATTTTCCTTTTGATATTTAGGAGTATTGTATATGGACGTTAAATACGGATGTATCTGGTAGTGTCTGTAAGAGACACCTTTACTCATTAAAAAAAAAGAGGCACCAAATTCAGAAATGCATATGTGTGTGAATGTGATGCTTGTCCCAACCTTGCAAGGTAGGTATAATTTCAATGGTCATTAAATATCTAAAATCTTTTTTCTTTAGGTCATCGCTATAGATTTTCCATTAAATCGCTGTGAAAACAGTATGGTTAATTCTTGTAAAGCAAGTGATGTAAGCCATGACTCCAATGATTAATTCATGCCAGAATCTGACTGATACGGCCATTCAGAGGGCCATTCCAATCTCAAATAGTGCACATTTTCCCTTATAGCTTGGGTTCAAATAAACATATTGACAACATTTAAAAGACGAAAATGTAGTCCTCTTTGAGTACTATCGCTATAGCATAAGCCCCATGACCTTGTCCAAAGTCATGACCTCTAATTTCAAGGTTAGATATCAGAATTTGCGTTGTTTTTTAAAGGTTTGTCACTTCAGATGCTGCTCCATCTCAGATTTTTTTTTTGGGGCAAGTTTTATTAGGGAATATTGTGTGTTCACAATCACAGAATTCGGCTATAGAGCCGTTCTTCCACGCGGGCCCTTGCCCCTACTCCTCATTCTAATGGCGGGTGTTAAACAGAATGGGCAGTGGGTACCATTTTTGTGTAAGTCTTTGGTATGACCCGAACGGGGTTTGAACCCACGACCTCCCATGCTCGAGGCGAACACCCTACCACTTGGCCACCGAAATTTGCAGACAGAAAAATACCTAGCTGTGGTTTTGATGAGTGTACATGTCTTGGGGACATGAAAAACACAGGGGGCCATTCCAATCTCATAGTGTGCCCATGGAAGGAGCATGTTTCCATGGAAACAACAAAACAATTCACAATATTCACAGAACATGCATATTTATTTCTACAGTTTGAGTTTTAACACACATATTGACAACATTTACAAAACCAAATTGAAGTACCCTTTGAGTTCTATCTGGATAGCATAGGGTCTCTGACCTTGCACTAGTCATAACCTCTATTTTCAAGGTCAAATATTAAAGATTGGGTGCAAGATGTGTGCTCTCTATGAAGTTGGTGACACAAATAACCTCAATTCATTTTCTACCACCCTGCTGTGATTCAGTTGTACCTAAGCTTGCCTCCAGTTCTATTGCCTCCACTTCCCCTATAGGTCAGCTTCTTTATTTTCCATGATCACTGTCTGCGTAGTAATATTTTTCCAGGGTGTATGCCCCCCCCCCCTCAAGCCACTTTAAACTTCGCATCTATGGAGGAGTGACCATTCGATATGAAGGGATCCTCAGGACTATGTGTGGGGGGTGATCTGCCATTGTGCTCGACTCATTTTTGGTCTATCTCGTGTTTCTCAGTCATTTTTGACTTGATTCTTTGCAGTTTGACTGCAGAACCCCTCCTCAAAGCTTGTGTTATTTGTGGTTTCAGATCATAATGATTCTCATCAGGCCTAGAGAGTTGTGTTTGTTCATTATCATTAATGATTGTGCAATCATTGATATCCCCTAGCTGTTGGGAACTTGAATACTTCCAAAACTCCTGGAAGGTGTGAACACTCCTTTCCTTTTCCCTCCCAAAGGCCTGATGAGAATTCAGTGAGATTTGAAAATGTGTTTTGGGTTTTAGGCCTGTTACAGGCTGCACAGTGAGCAGAGCTCACTAAGCTCCCCTCCCCCCCCCCCCCCACCTCAGAAGACTGCCCTCCCCAAAAAGCAGTATTGGTGTCTCCCATAGACTTATCTACAGGTCCCTGACCCTTCAACCTTCTCCCAGTCAGGCTAGGTGCACACAGGATGCCATGGAAATTAAACAAAATCATCCAATCAGGATAAAAGTATATGATGTTCCTGGCCAAGGGGAAGGAGAAACACTATACAGGGGTCACAGAGTCACAGAAGGCTGGATAATTCAACTTGGAGGTAATTTGTGGTCACCAAAACATAGATTTTACTTGATATACCACAACACTATAGACATAGTACCAGGATTCTCACTATGCTAAGTGGCTAAGCTTAATGGGCCATTGTTATCTGGTAGCTGACATATAAGTTGATACCCATTTCCACCAAAATGTATGTGTCTTTTCTTGTGTGTGTGTGTGTGTCTGTGTCTCTGGAATAAAATATACAAAGATTTATTCATTTATGTTATATAATATTCGGACATGTGACATAAGGGGGCAGTACTGCAATGAAGCCTAAATTTATCTCTGCATCCACTTTTTTTTGCTACAAGATTCCTAGTCAATAATACAGCTCTCCCATGGCCTTGATATTTATTCTCAGTCATGTCATAGTCGTTATCTTAAGTATTTTCTCCATTACTATCAGAATTGTCATCAGAGCTTCATCAGAATCACCTTCATGCTATCTATTACGTGTTGGTTACAAGCTACTATTTATTGTAAACATAGTATACATGTGTGAGCATGTTACTTAAGATTCATCTAAGAAATGTGCCAAGACAAGTCACTAGATTCCAGGTCTCAACTTGAACTTATAAAAGGGTGTCTGCATCTCTCTTAAAGGCATATCGGACAATTTGGCCTGAAAATTAAAACCCATGTCAATTTCCTGAAAATTTAATAAGATGATCTCCAAGTGTTGTGGAACTCATATCTAACTTAAAAATCGGGGGTCACCATGCTAGTTTTTGATTTATAGATCAATATGACGATAATTTTATATAAGAATATATAGAAATAGTACATAGTAAAACCCATGTCATTTTCCTCAAATTTTCACAGAATATAGTACATATATAGTATTACTTCTTTATGTTTTAAAAACCATAGGTCACCATCCTTGTTTTTGAAAGAATTGAAGAAAACCATATTTTTCAGTAGATTCCCTATGTGAAATAAGCAAATGCAAATTGGCCTATTTTACCTATTGAGATTGGATAAACTTGACAAAATGTTAAATTTACTCATGTAGACTTAGAATAAATCCCAAGAAACCAGTTTTAATTAATAATTGACATTATTCGAAAATCACCAGGTGGCGCCACTGTGAATTGTAGGATATGCCTTTAAGAGTCTACAGTTAGTAGGTCTGGATTTTGGAGATTAATAGAACAGAATAAATAAACAATTAACAATGGTTTTATAGACAGGCAGCTGTAAACCACTATTTCTTTGCTTTATAGCACAAAAGTGCTTATTTCCCGTATACCAGGGCTTTTAGGCTGTATACCACAGATTTGAATCCGTATACCACAGTTATGGTATCTGACAGGTATCATATAATGGGTTGTGGTTTGCTGGGAAGGTCCCCATTCATTTTCCATGGGGTCTTTGTATTTGATAGAATTTGTATTTGTATTTGATGTGTTTTTTAATGTCTGAGGCTCACCTTGTGTGGACGGAAAAAGAACTGCTAACACTGACAGCGCGCATGCGCACCGCAACAAAACGCCCCGCATCCTGGCGGCCGTGACCGAAACTGAAACGAACAAGATTGAGTTTCTGATCTTGTTGGTAAAAATAATGATAAAAAAAGGATCATTTCATTTTCGAAGAAATCCACAACATGAATGAAATGTTACAATGTTACCTGAGTATTTATATCCTTATAAGTACAGTAGAACCCCGCCTAACGGACACCCCACGTAAGCGGACAGCCCGCGTTAACGGACACCTTTGCTCGGAACGGTTTCCTCTATTATGTTTATTTTAACCTCGCATAAGCGAACACCCCGCGTAAGCGGACACTTTGGCCCGGAACGAATGGTGGCCGCTTACGCGGGGTTCTACTGTATATTTATTAGCCACCGTATACATAGCCCCCATTGAAATGGGGACTCAGTAAACCACTACCCACTGTATAAAACCTGTCAGATACCATAACTGTGGTATACAGATTCAAACCTGTGGTATACGGACTCCAAACCATGGTATACGGGGAAAAATAGTCCCTTTTGCTAAAGAGCAGAGAAATAGTTCCTATTGTTATACCCGTTATAATGGTAATTATTGGGTTTAATTTATCTAAAAAGATGGATAATGAATGCAACAAACGATGATTCTGTGGACAGGCGACTCTGTAAACCGCTCTATAAATCACTCGTGGTTCACCTCGTAATACACTCGCTAGCACTCGTGTATTACTCTGCGTCAACCTCTCATGATTTACGGCCGCCTGTCTACAAAACCATCGTTTATTGTCTATATATTGCTAATCATGTCATGGTATTTCCTTGTAATAAATCATTATATCAATGGTGGCTATGTCTCACATTGATGGTAATTGGTAAACTGACAGTAATCAAGTGAGTAGGAAAGATCATACTGCTACCTGCAGGTTAGAAATAGAGTGCACATCATATGATAACACTCAGCTGGTTGTGATTCCAGAACTAACAAAAACAGATTTTCTTTAACAGATAGTTCTGCCTGGAGTCTTTTTTTTAATAGATGTGGGGCAGTACAACTACAATACTGTGGTATATGTAAAAGTACAGTCATGATGATAGTAACATGCTGTATCATTGATAGAAATGAAGCACAATATATATATGGTGAATTGTTTGTTAAATAAGGAGGACTTACCTTGGGTTCTGTGGACAAACAGACATCAGACACTGAGAAACATCCACCTACAGTGGGTCATGATGCATAACTGTGAGGAAACATCAGTCAACTTCCCTGTGTGTATGGTAAGTGCCCCAGCTTTATACTGAAGTAGGTCATGTGAAACTGTCTCTTTTTAGAGCGTGCTCCCATGCGCTATATACGGTGCCTTGGCTTGCATCCACGAAGTAACCCTGTCATCAAGTTTACATTGATTCAGAATGACTGGCACAGAATCCCAGTGTTGTGGTTTTATACACAATAATGACTGGTTTTGTGTACGAGTGGCCTTAATCTTGGGGTGGTTGACGCGTAATAATATCCGAGCGATCAGTGAGTATATTACGTCTTCGTTATTGTTTTATTACCCACCTACAAGATTAATAGCAAGTCTATTGCAATTAAAAAGTTTCTGCAAGACATTTAATTCCAGACACCACAGAACTGTTAAGTGTGTCAGTAATTTGGTGTAGACTTACACCAATAATATAGTTCGCCATTAACCTGTACTTTTGGCATGCAAAGTGTGTTATAACAATAATTTCTGATGGTAAATGAGATTATTATGATTGATTCTAGATAATTAACATTGAATGAACATTCAAGAAAGTTAATTCAAAGTACATGATGATTCAACCTCATTATGGACAGGACTATTTTTCCGGAATCTCCTGCATGACATGTCCGAATTTTTGGGTAGCTGTTTCCAGGTGCCCTATACATTTCCTATGGAGATTCCGTAATCGGTGGGTCATACCGTTGACTTCATCAATTAAAAAGTGCAAGGGTTGGCCAGTGAGTGTTGTAAGGTAGTTGGGTGTGAGGGTAATTATAGAGAACATCCTGACCATGCTGTACAAGTCACAGAATGAGATGCTAGTTTACCGTTTATACGGACCGAGGCATTTATGCCGAGTTCCGTACAAACGGTAAATTAGCATCGAGTTCTGTGACTTGTACAAGCATGGTTGGACGTTATATATTTACTTTATACCCGAAATTAAAAAAAATAATAATTTCATTTTTCTTAACAACCAAAATTTTAATAAATGTGTATGGCTAGGTGGTCCGTATTTTAGTGTACGTACCAGTGGTCCGTACAGTATTTTTACGTCATATGCCAAAACGGTGCGTATTTACAGTATATACGGCATGGGTATATAGTAAAGACCATGTCCCTGTCAGCCCACTCACTAGTCTCACCCACACGGTCTTTTGTAAATGAACATTGCACTTGCTCCTAGTTTAGTAGCTCACCCTCTTCAGTGACCAGGGGGCTGTTGAATAAACTATGAATGACAAAAAAGTATCTTAGAATTATCTTTGAGTTACAAATACGAGGCAGAGACACTTAACACAGCCGATGCTATCTTGAGAATAACAACTACATGGTTACTACAAACCGTTACTAAACAATCTCCCAGGAGACATTGTTGTTATTCAACAGCACCCTGGATATATCATAGAAATTATAATCCGATATGGCATCGAAATGTTGTTATAATGTCTCGGGGCAGTAAATAACGAGTCAACACTGTCTGAGGCTTTGTTCCTATCCTCCAAATATACTTTTATTAAATAATATGTAAGATGAAAAAAGAAAAAGAAAAATTTGGAATATCCAAAGTCAGTCTGTTCGTGTGCGAGGTCTTCAGTACTGTAGTGGATTGAGTAACCTCACACCAGGTACCTGTTTCAGTAGTTTCGTGACATTAGGCCTAGACAGACATCAACAGCGGCACCAACAGTGCAAGCAACAGTGCAAAAAATATTGTCGGGTTTCAAAACCCATGTCACAGTTGATGTCAAATATCAGCAAATTCCAGCGGCAAATTTTCAATGTATTTGGAACATTTATAGTTTATATCCCTTACTCTTGTGAAAGTTTCATTGGTTAATTCCTACGGAAAGTGAGGGAAACTGTCTAATACTTTTGAAGCCAGACAAACTGTATTTGGGGTCTGTCTTGTCCTAGGTGCCACAACTTGTGTTGATCTGTCCGTATGGTGTCACAGACGCCATCTAGATCCCAGGTAGGGCCTGGTATAGAAGTGGCTCCCCCTGGTGTCTCAGAGCATAGCTACATCACCTGCGGCAATGCCAGCAGAATAAATTTTTCACACAACTCTCCTTTATCGTCCAAATTGTCCTAAGTCTTCTAAAACTCTCCTAAGTCAAGGACACCGTACCGGGCTTTCGTACTTTTAGCTTGTTCTTAAAATACAACATAACAAGCTGTGATTTTGATTGTTACCACTGGTTTTGTTATAAAATGGCTGGTCATGGTGGGGAGAAAGGATTATGCATCATTTAAAGGCAGAAAAGAGGCTCTGGAGGAGCTGGATGATAGGTTTATTCAACACTTCCTAGGACATGTGGTCCGTTATATAATCCAGGATATATCATAGAAATTGGACCACGTCTATGGGGCCTCAGCCTTAGGTTCAAGGTTTAACCTTAAGAGACATCTGTGATGCACTTAGGACAATTTCCAAGAGGAATTTTACTGTCCACCAGGGATCTAATTCATGAAATGATATTTAGCATGGATCGTCCAAGACCTCCTTCATCCTGAGTTCGATCTTGGAGCTGTTTCAAAAGTCGGGAGGGTGTTAAACGAGAGTAATCACCGCCAAAGCGAGAGCAAACAATGGCACTTGAAGCGTCGCTGTCGAGGTGGAGGTGCTGCTCGCTATTGGGTATTGGTAGCGGTTTTGCTGCCGCTTTGATTCAAAGTGCCGCTCGCTGTTGCGGGCTCTCACTTTGAAATGCGATGTGCCGCTGGCGAGACTTCACTCGACTTTTGAAACAGCTCCCTTATCTTCCAGTCCTATGATCCATCCTGGGAGCTGTTTTAAAAGTTTCCTCTTGTATACGGACGCGTCTTGGCTGCATTTCACACCAGGCATATACAAAAGGAAATATCCTCTGTGCAACATGTATACGCCAGTTGTATACATGTTATATACGTTTGGCGTATTTGTATACTGTTAAAAATATAAAAATAGTGACCCCCGCCCCTACTGCCGTACTCGTGGGTGTTGGTAGAGGTTACGCCAACACTGCCTTTCTTTAGAGCCTGTCGCCAGCGCCCACCACCTCAAGCCAGCTCTCTCTGCCCCCCGTTTGTGTTGGTAGAGGTACAGGTGGTTTCAGTGGGAAACCCTTGACCCCTACACTCTCAGTGAAGCCCTGTTCCCCCCCTCCTTCAATTTCTGACCACCCTCATTTGTGGTGGGGGTTAGGCGGGGGTTAGGCGGGGGTTAGGCAGGGTTAGGCGGGGGTTAGGCGGGGATGTCGTTGGCGGCAGAGGTGTTGATGGCGGCTGTGGAGGTGGTGGCTTTGGCAGTGGCTGTGTGGCTGTGGTCGGGTGATACCTTGTCGATACACACAAGTTCCTAATCCATTATATAGAGAGCTCTTCAGAAGAGTGGTGTTTTAATCATAAAAAATGGTGAAAAAGGTAAGAGTATGCTGGGTTTATTATATGTAATTAATGAAATGATACTTATTAGGGTTTTGAAGTATTTTATAATCAAAATTGATAATATAACATTTGATTTTCCAAATACTAAGGACTTAATGACTAATGGCAAATGAGATATACTATAGTGGTGTCCCCGAGTGGCAGAACTATTGGATAGTGGTGTAAATACAACAGAATCAGGCGTATATGACGTACATAAGTCCGCAACATGGACACGTATATATACGTCTATAGATGAGGCTATATACACGACGGAAATAAGAACTACCTTGTATATGCAAAATGATACCTTTATATGCCGGGCACATAAATATGTAGAATAGTGTTTTTTGTGCAGTGTTCGGCCTCCATTTACTCCTATATTGTCTAGAGGCCTTTATCAAACGAGTCTACCCCTAATAAACAACACCATAGGCTTAACATTGGCTGACTGTATTCGGGCGAGCGTGCAGTAAAGTGTTATATATTGCACGATGGCAACAATTGAATTATTAGAGACAGGGTCGGATAAATACTAAACTGTACTCTAGTTAATAGTGTTAGTGTGTGTAGCACTGCAGTGTATCGTGAGGTATTAGTTATCACGATTGATGGCAGGTGTCGCCTCAGTGTCCTTTATAACTAAATACATCTTTGACACACACAAACTCTAACCATGGTTACTTGTTACAAATACTTAGGAGTATCAATCTACTTTCGTTTTCTGGTCCCTCATTGGTCCGTTTTTTTATTCACCTCGGTGCATAAATAACACTTTATTCAACGCTCCGTCAAATACATTGAGTCAATGTTAAACCTATGGCGTTTTTTATTAGGGGTAGGATAAAAACGTGCTTATACAAAGAAGGTCTTTAAGGTAGCTATAAAGAAAAAATTGTCAGTTTATGAATGGATCTCCTAATAATCATATACATATACATATTGTTCCCGTTATGGTCCTTTTCCATCATCTCATCCTACTACATCTTGACCCTGATATAACATGTGTCAATCGTGATCTTGATGTAATCTTTAGACTGAACTTCCAGTGGAAGATCTGTCTGATCTGACAGAATTGGTTGGAATAAAACATTAAAAAAATGAATTTTTAAAAAACAAAACAAAAACACACACATTGTGGATGCCTTGTGGATCGGGTGAGTCAGCACCCCAGGTGCAGGGAAGTTGAAGGGGGAATATTCATCCAACTCTCCCAGCAGAGATTCTGTGCTCTACTTCCTGCGGTCGCTTGTATCTTTGCCCCAACCTACCTGTTTGGACCAAAATCTGACCCCTACGCCAGTTTCTAAAATATCCTAAATTCCGAACGCTTTTGGGGGTAATTTGTATTCCACTTGTAAATAGAGATGAACATATTTATATGGTAAATAATATACAGTTATATCTATTATCTATATACACTCATTTCTGTTATTTGTCATTTCAAACCAGACATAGTCTCAGGGATTACTTTCTTCAGTGGTATGCACCTCATGTGTTGCAAGGTTTTGTTTGTCAACATAACAGGTATGCTCATTCGAAGGGGCAGTTTAATAAACTGTGGATTCACATTTTAAAGTAAATAAAATCTGAAAAAGAACAAACTGAATCGTCTCTGAAGCTCCTTTGAACTCATGATATATAAGGTGTTTGACTTTTATAACATTTGACAGTTGCCTTGTTTTGAATCTGAAATGTCCTGGGGCTGTTGAATAAAGTTCGTTCGTTTCTGGTGGTGGTCTGAACGATACGATAACTCCAACGATAAACAAGATCCTGGACGATTTTTTTCCATTCAATGTTGTATGACAAGACAGAAGATATTATCTAAATGAACTTATTCATATCCAACACCTTGTGAAGACTTTAGATTAGTTTTATCATCAAAATATTTTATGCTTGCAAATATACAACACTATGGCCCCAAAGACAATCCTAGGATACTTTTTTGTCGTTCGTAGTTTATTCAACGGCCCCTGTTCCTAGTGGATACCTACGAACGAGAAAAAAAGTCTCCCAGAATTGTCTTTGGGGCCAGAGTGTTGTATAAAATACTATGCTGTAAACAGGAGATATTTTGACAGAAAAAGTAATCTAAACCTCTTACAAGGTGTTGTATACAAATACGTTCATTTAGAAAATATCTACTCTTCTGTCATTTAAAACAGAACGTAGAAAGAACGTCCAACATGTCGTTTATCGTTGGAGTTATCGTATCGTCCAGCACAGCACCAAAAACGAACGAACTTTATTCAACAGCCTAGAACCACCGTAAATGACGTCAGTAGGTGCTAGCGCCGCGAAAGATCTGCTAGGAGAGTACATTCATCCGGGGATTTGAGGAGGGCAGAGAAGGCGTGACTTCCATTTTGTAAACGGCCGCGTTTCCTGATTTCTTTCTCCGTGAATAAAGAAAGACTCGAGTCGGCAAGTCAAGGAGTTAACAAATAAATCAAACCGGTTATTCTGGGGCTGCGAACTTGTCGTTGTGCTACCAACAATAACACAGCCAGGTCCATTCCCAGGGCAATGAGATTTCCTGTTTTCATTGAACAAAACAGATTCTGGATCATTATCCAGTTCCTCCATTGGAGCAGGGACTTTTTTTTTATCTTATAACAGACTATCATAATCGTCAGGAGGACTAACCATGGAGTCCTTCAATTTCATGCGTTTTTATAGCTATTGTTTTCCTTGTTTCGCATTAAAGAAGAAACCAACAAGTTCTGGTCAAAGTTGTTGTTCTCCATGAGTTTGATGCAGAGTGATATGAACGAAAGCCAAGTGAATATCATGTAGCATTCAAACGAGTTGGAGAATGATGACTTTGACCAAAATTAGTTGCTTTCTGTATTTATCTCACCCCTGTACACACTAAAGGAATGGACGACATACAGGATATAGACCATGGAGAACAGACTGCAATACTCGCAGAGGCATGGGGAACGAGTTCCCAATGTTAAGCCAATGGGATAAAAATACAAGGGGTGAGATAAATAGTTTATCTGAATGATTCACTGTTTATTTAGTCGTGGCTGTAGTGATATTAAAACGCGATTATAAATTGTCATTCAATTAAATATGTAAAACTTGTAATGAAAAAGTAGTATCAATGGATTCGGCGCAGACACCCAGACACATAAAATACACTTTGCCTCACCTAGAGAATGCGATTCCAAGACTCCCCCCTGTCCCTCTCTCTGCTTGGAGAGTGTAATGTTGATGTGACTTTTGTCAGTAGGGGGCGCGGACCGGCAGACGCTGCAGAGAGTCACGTGACAGAGGGACGCCGGGACGCGGCTCTCAGAGACGCTGCACGGACGCTGTATGTGAGGTCGGAGCAGACGACCGGGGCCAGGTGAGTTTTGTATCGTTGATATAGATCGTTGTTGTTATATGTTGACAGAAACACAAGACCAAATGAAGGACTTTTATCAGAGCATGCTAGCACGGTCTATATACGTTGCTTTAAGATTAGAGTGGTCACATGTAGACTTCGAGCGTTCTGCAAAAATACTGTCCCTTAACTATCTGTGTGCTATTTACTGTGATAATGGGAAAGGAGGGGAGGGCAAGTGTATCAGGGTCTTAAGTGGGATTCACGTTTGTCTGAGACAAATCTGTTAAGATTCGGTACTGGAACACAATCTCCTCGTATGAATGACAGGGTTCCATTTTGCTGAGACAAATTCGATTGCAATTGTCAGTGACAATCACCCTTAACAAGGAACAGAATCTCATGAGATTTTGACTTTAAACAGGTTTAAAATTTAGAGGGACATTTTGGTGGGACAAATGACATTTCACACATTCTCCCCCAATCTGTGAGTCTCAGTGGCCTCAAATTACACCTATTTACATGAGGAAGTGCCCTGAGTCGGCGACTGTGTTCCCTGTGTACCCTGTGTAGAGGTGTAGGGGTGAGACTATCTACCTGTTAAGTCTTCCCATGTGAATTAATTCCGCCATGTTACCCTGACACTGTAGAATACCTCAATCTCTGAAACTTTGTACCCAGCTGGAAATAGTAGCCGACTGGTGCAAAGGTGTGAAGTACACAAGTCTCAGGTCCATTTTCCCCATCGTGTGAATCCCACTTTAGAGGCATGCACAGCTGACCATGACTAATCACTCAATACCGAAATACCTCAAGACCCACTGGTGCTTGATATGTTTGGAACCAAGACTCAGGCAAGTTGACTGGGTGCAAATGGGTAACAGAAACCGATCCATAAACTAATTGTTATTCATTCATGATGGCACGCTTATTCATTAATGATGAAGATACCATTTGCTCCTAGTTATATACCTATGCCCGAACGTCTATAAAATACTACCCGCTGCTAGGGGTGTAGTATAAATGACGTTCGGGCTCACTGAGACGTAGTGAATGTTCGGGTGCACTATACCTGTAGTGTACTTCACAAGTACATAAATTGATATTTATATGTTTTAAAGTGTATGATGATAAGGAAACGTTGTGAGTGAACCCGTAGCAATTCCATTCTCGGCCATTTGTCCCATGAAATATGTCCCTCCACCTCTGTCGTCAGGATGTATTTTATAGGACAAAAGACCTCAAACAGCAATCGTTATGGGCTCAGTAATTATGTTTTCTCTTATTATATGATAGACTAAATTACTCATCTGTTGTATGTGTCCAGATCTAATTTACTGCAGGAGAACTCATACACAATGTACAAACATAAATACATGAACATCTATACGTGGGTATACATATACGAAAATATGTGTATGCATATATTATACATGTGTGTATATATCACATATGCTCGTCTGTATATATACTTGCATACATTGACATGTTTACCCATATGCATATATAGATGTATACAAATACATTATCATACAGTATAAGTTTGCATAGATATACATTATATATACATTTACTATCCATGTCGTATACTGTAAATATGCACCGTTTCGCCATATAACGTAAAATACCGTACGGACCACTGGTTGTTAAGCTAAATGAGATTAATGATATTTTGTTTATCTGAAACCAGTCAATATTGTGTATATTATACGTGAATTTTATGTTTATGTGTATGTGAGTAGAATGGAAGCAGAGCACCCTATCTTCCCAGCCTACGTTGACAGGTGCCCCATACAAAGGGGTGAAATGTGTTTGACTTCCTGTTGAAAACAACTGGGGAGGAAATGAGATGCAATCATATAAAAAAAAAGACAAGCTGTATTTCCTGCTACTTTCTAAAGGGCTGAGACTCAACTCTTAAATTGCACTCTCTTTCCAGCTATGTTCACAAAGACACCTTTGGCAAAATTTTCTATTGAGGGATAAGAACTATATTTCCTGTTTTCGTTTGAGCATCCACACATTTCCATTTGCCTCTGTTTTAAAACTTTGACACACATATCATACCAATACACACAATTTACCTAGATATAAAAAACAGAATCTCATGTGTCAGTTAAATACCCCTGTACACCACCCTTCCTAAAATCACCTATTCCTACACACCTTTTTAATCAGTAATTACTATATACCCATGCCGTATATATACAGTAAATATGCACCGTTTCGCCATATGACGTAAAAATACTGTACGGACCTCCGGAATCTCCTAGGAGAATACAGCTTTTTGGGCCACCTGAAGGGTATTATGGGAACTAATTTACACAAACAATGCACGACGCTTGGGTCGAATTTCTAATTATTTACAAGATTTTTTCCCCAATGAATACTCGAAAGAGGAGTAATAAATACAACATTACCATGATTTTGATCTGTGTAGCCGTATTCTCCTTGTAGTTGACACTACGCAATACTCCTTGCTATTGCTCGGAGTTTTATTATGCGTCAAATACGCGGAGAATATGGCCACTCAGATTGAAATCATGGTAATATTGTTTATTACCCACCTGATACGGAGTCTCCATACTAAGCCTATGGAGATTACAGATCGCTATTGAGGAGGATACGGAGCTCCGTACCCTCCTAGGAGGATACAGATGTTTTAGATGAAAGTAGTCCCAAACATAACTTCTTAATTACGTTGAAAAGTTTTCTAACGACCATATTTATTGCTTAAATCTAAAAATAAGTGAGTAATAAATACAACATTACAATAATTTCGATCTGTGTGGCCGTATTCTCCTTGTAGTTGACGCTACGCAATTCTCCTCGCTATCGCTCGGAGTATTACTACACGTCAACTACGCGGAGAATACGGCCACTCAGATCGGAATCATGGTAATATTGTGAATGTATTCGTTTCCACCTGCCATGTATATGACTGTTTTTGCTGCACACGGCAGTCCACGGACGGTCCCGGCTGAGGGGAGTATTTATCCACCTCCCTCTCCTGTCTAGACTTCTGTGGTAGTCACACTCTCCTAGCAGAGATCCTGGCTCTACTGTGGCCGCTTATATCTCTGCCTCTGTAAATAGAGATATGCATATTTATATGATAAATAATATCAAGAGACGTCACGAGTTTATTTATGTCACACATTCTGTTGGCTCTGTTTTTCAGCATTAGAAAGTAGTGACATAGATAACACTGTATGTCACACCTGTGACATAAACAAATCCCATGTTAAGCCTATGCCGTTTTTTTACTAGGGGTAGGATAATATACAGTAGAACCCCGCCTAACGGACACCCTGCGTAAGCAGACACCCTGCGTTAACGTACACCTTTGCTTGGAACGGTTCCCTCCATTAGATTAGCGTAAGCAGACACTTTGGCCCGGAACAGAGGGTGTCCGCTTACGCGGGGTTCTATTGTACACTCATTTCTGTTATTGGTCCTTTCGAACCAGACATAGTCTGAGGGATTACTTTCCTCAGAGGAAAGAAATTCATGTGTTGCAGGGTTTCGTTTGCCAACATGATAAATGTGCTCACTTGAAGGGGCAGTCTAACCTACTGTGTATTCACATTGTAAAGTGGTATAGAGCTGAAAAAGAAACAGATGGATTGTCTGTGAAGTTCAATTACAGTATCATCCAACTCATAATGTATGAGTTGTTTGAGTTTTATGACTTTTGACAGGGACCTTGTTTTGAATCCAAAATGTAGGCTGGTGCCCCTAGTTTAGTGGAGATCTGGACCTGTTTCACTAGTTTCATGACATGTCTGTGGCACCATACTAACATTGGGGTTGTCTAGTTTCGTGACAACACAAGTAGCTGCCCTTAGGAAAAGACAGACCCCAAACATAAAAATTTGACAAATCTACACGTCATGGACCTGTTTCACTAGTTTCATGACAAAAGTGTTAGACAGACATGAAAAGTGGCACCAACAGAGCAAGCAAGAACGGATAAACAAAGTCTAATATCTAATTCTTATGAAACCGGACACACCATCTAGACGCCATCTAGACATGTCACGAAACTAGTGAAACAGGTCCCTGGGGAACCCTGGGTTGAGTCAGAGATTGGTAAGCATTAGCACCGCAAAGGATCTGCTGGGAGAGTGTGGCAGTCAGGTAAAATAGCGCCCCCGCTCTGTATGCCCAGCGAACACAGTGACCCAGATTTATAAAAAAGAAAAACTATAAAAAAAATGTAGACACAGTTCTCGTGGACTGACTTCACACTCAAGTCACATCTCACAGGCAGACGATTCTCTACAAAAGCAGCACTTCACAATTTTTTTAGGATTTTTTATGAAAGCTTTCTTACAAACGAAAATAGTCCATAGTAAGCATACAGTGTTCTTCCACTATTTCCATCTACATTGAATAGTCAAGCATACAGTGTATTGACATAAGACACTATAGTAGCATTAAGGCTAACAGTGGTTTGTGGTTCAATGACAATATCTGATATATTATTATATACCTGTGGCTGTATGAACTACGGATACTATCCACTCCTACCAATGGCGTATTCATAGCTGTATGTCACGTTTTCGTATTATTATACACCTAAAAATTGGCGACATTTTACCTAGTCACTTGATCGCATACCCCGTACGTCACAGTGTGACGTATGTGTATAAATACGCCATGGGTAGGAGAGGGTAGTATACGTAGTTCATACAGCCACAGGTATATAATAATATTTATTATATATATGTATTTATCTCACCCCTATACACACTAAAGGAATGGACAACACACAGGATATTAAACATGGATAACGGACTGCAATTCTTGTAGGGGCATGAAGAACGAATTCCCAATGTCAAGCCTATGGACATTTATTCCGGGGGTGAGATAATATGAGAAAACTGTATTCCTGTGGACGAATTACTATTTTACCGAACCCCTGTGCCCGGATTTTAACCGAGGTCTTGAGACGGCCGGAGGACAGGGGTAAGGTGAAATAATAATTCAAACACAGGTATACGGTTTTCTTATCATTATATACCTCGAAATAATTACAATTATGTCAATAATTAAGCCATAGCAGCCGTTTCTAGGCCCATTTGGGCACACGACGGTTGAAGCGAACTATAGGATACGCTCCACCCTTCTGTATATGTATATACATATTGATATACATATATATGCGCTTGGAGGGTGTATATATATCTGTAAATATATATACATATATAGATATATACACCCTATATCTGTAAATATATATACATATATAGATATATATTTATTTTTTATTTGATGAAATAATTTAGGTATACCGCGCTCTTCCATTATAAATGGAAATAGCATTTGCTCCTAGTAAACTATGTTGATGAATAGAATTCTTTTAACTATGTTGATCAATGGAGTTGTTTTATCTGTGATGATGAATAGAGTTGTTTTAACTGTGATAATGAATAGAGTTGTTTTATCTGTGATGATAAATAGAGTTGTTTTAACTGTGATAATGAATAGAGTTGTTTTAACTGGGTGGTGAATAGAGTTGTTTTAAATGTGATAATGAATAGAGTTGTTTTAACTGTGATGATGAATAGAGTTGGTGTTGTTATTGCAGGTTGACAGAGGCCTTCCTCCACAATGGAGCATCCTAGGTGGACTCCCTGTGTTACAGTCTTCACCCTCCTGTCTGTCACCCTGGTCTTCACTGGTACTATCATCTCATGGTTCCCACAGTGGCACAGTTTCAGTGAGTATACCAAATGATTATTGTAATGATGAGGGTATGTGGTAATTGTAGAGTAATTGGCTCTAGTTGGTGAGATGATCAGGAACTAGACATTGTTTTGCAAGTCATGATCTCTGTTTATTACCACTAGATGGCAGGGTAAACACATAACAATTACAGTCACTAGGTGGCAGCACAGAATATGTAGTCACAGGTCTTAATACTACAATTATGGTATTTTACTTTATTAGAGCATGCTTGCACGTACTATATACATTACCTAAAGGTTAGATGGGTCACATATGGACTTCCAGCGTGCTGCAAAGAAGCTATCCCTTCACTATCTGCGTGCCATTCACTTTGATATTTTGAATGGAGCAGGGAACCAGTGTCTCAGGGTCTTAGAGGCATGCCCAACTGACTATGACCAATTGCTCAAGACCTATTGATGACATTTTGGATCATAAACTCAGGCAGATGCATAAAGGGCAAGTTGACTGGGTGTAAGTGGGTTAGAGAAACGATCCATTGACTGAATACAATCCAAACCTTTTAATTGTTAATCATTTATGATTGCACGGTCATTCATCAATGATGAACATATTATTTGCCCTTAATTATTATATGTTAACCAGTGACAGAAGGCCCATATTTATTTCAATATGTCTGTATTTTAATTTCAAGATTAAGCCATAAAAAACAGAATTGATAAAAAGAATTGATAAAAAGATATTAATTTCGCATTCAAGATGATGATAATTATAATTCAGGATAAGAACGTTGAAAGCATCCAACATTGGAACTAGTTATCACCAATTCTATCTTTTTCAGGATTCTTCAACATTACATCTAGGGAGTCCTGGGACTCCTATGAATTCCAGATTGTAGAGACAGACTGGATCCTGTACATACACATAGCTACATTCAGCCTACAGATACTGTGGGTTTGCTGTACCCTCTTCACAATTCTCTGTCAATCCAAGCATGTCAAGAAGAACCCCCAGTTGGTGGTCCACCCTCCCATCATCCCCACTGCAGCCCTGATTGCCTTCAGTGTGGGACTGTATGGGGAATTTGGGTGGATAATCATCAGAAGTGTTAAGGATATCAGCACCTACTCCATCATATCCATCTCAGCCTCTGCTGTTTTTATCTCCATATCAACCCTACTCATTCTTAGAGAAGGCTGCAAGACCAGCAAGCAGCCACATGTACCTGGGTATGTGTTGGCAGTACGGGGGTTTGTGTATGATGGTGTGTTAGCTATGGGAGCCTGGTCCCATGCTCTAGCCATGTACACACTTGCATACCTCCTACAGGTATATCATATTGTGGAGAGGAATATCGCGGAGTATATCACTGTTGGCCTTATCATGGCATACCTGGCTCTGTGGTGGAGCATTGACATGTATCTCACATGTCAGGTTACAAGGAGGGTTATTTCTCCCTATCTTCTCTCTACAGCCCTCTTTGCTATGTCTTTAATCAAGAATCTTCACACAGAAAACCTGCATTTTATTGTCAGCGCTACCTTCCTCAGCATGAGTGTGGTGCTTTTATTGCTCAAAATAACTGCAGTGTGCTACAGAGGCTGTAGGAATCCTTCTGCTAATGAAAAATACACGTTTAATAGAGATATTGATAATGCTTTCCCTCAAACAAACGGGGGTTTACTGAAAGACTCCACTTCCAACTCTAAATACCCATCGATGGAGGCTAAGAAATCTAAAAGCTACACTCTCACGAA
This sequence comes from Alentia gelatinosa, assembly GCA_950022655.1. NCBI lineage: Eukaryota > Metazoa > Annelida > Polychaeta > Phyllodocida > Polynoidae > Alentia > Alentia gelatinosa. Next base: position 3,326,419 of record OX465592.1, on the reverse strand, counting down.
TACCTATCAACCATGTACCAAGCAGAGTTTGGCTGGGGAGTTGGTAGAGGGGAAGATTGTGCAGAATGGAAAAGATTCTGGGAGTGTGTTTTCAATCAGAAATGACTTTGTTGTGGAAGGTGCAGAGGTAGATTCGGTTCCACAAACCAGGTATGTTCTTCGTGATCTACCCAGGCCCTGTACTCTGCCAACCAAACTTGTTGCACCACAGTCAACAGAACATCACAATGGTAGACCCTCTCGTAGGATTCCAGGGCATGCTGTTAGACCCACCACACTTCCCAGATTGCCCTCTGAAACATTGCGAAGTCATGTGCCTGTTCGTCAAATTCAGAAAGTGAGACTGTAGTATGTTGGACAGTAGACATTATACCTATTACCAGGGTGTTACACAAATACCAGCCTCTGCCACGATACCCTATGGAATATCCTCGCATACGCTCGAATATTACTGCGCATCAACTCTTTGGAGGATCTGAAACCAGTCAATATTGTGTATTTATATTCAGCGCAACCAAACAAATGTCGCTCTATCAACTATTTTTATATTTATTTTATCCAATATTTTACCACATGTGGTCTTCCAATACATGGATTGTAGTACAATATCTGCTTGCGTTCCGTACAATTGTAGAATTTGTCATCATAGGTACTGCTGAATACAGAGTGTTATTACATGTTGCTATGCCTTTTGCCAATCGTAAAGCTAATGTAAACTGTACAAAGTTGTATGATGATGTGATGGGAATTGTTTCACGAGAATAAGAAACATATATAGTTCTGTACTAGCATTCATTAGTGTGAGTATTTATACAATCAGAGTCTGGCAAGGTTCTTCACATTCCCTTTTAATGTCGGTTCACTGGGGAGTGTTTTGATTTTCAGATCTAGCTCATTCCATGTATTTTTACCCATGGTATGATAGGGCTTTTTTTCACAACTTAGATAAAACTCAACGGCTTCTGTTGCAATCCACTTGTAAAGTCTAGGGCCCAACTTAGGGAAGAGTAGACCTTAAGAGGAGTAAGAACTTGAATACAGAGGAACTAGGTAATATTATGAGTCAAGACTTAATTTACTGACAAGATGGGTTCTTCTTTTATACACACTTCAGGGGGTTGACATGACAGGCTTGGCATCTGTGAGCTCTGCCCTCTCATTGGCTGTTGTTACCACAGCCAATAGGAGATGACCAAAATGTTCCAGTTAAGCACCCATTCAGGTCTGTCGCACTAGCCTGTAGTGCGGCCACCTTTCACCAGACGGCGTGTTCACGGCTCAAGGTGGGCCTGTTGGAGTCTCGTGGCCGAGGTAGGGAATTCCATACCCGGAACCAGTATGGCGGCGAAAATGACGTCACATGTTTATATCCAGGCAGAAGACAGAGTGAGAACTACTTCAGCAGTTTTGAAAGAAATCGTAATTTTTTCAAATGTTTCAGGTTTACCAACGAATAATATATGCATGAATGCATCAATAGAGTACAGATTGTCAATTCGAGTTTGGTAATTAGAGAAGTTTATTCATCTGACCGCTCGCACGGTGAGGTTTGTTTGGTATTCCCTGGGTTTGAATCTGTGTTATATTTAGCACGCCCAAAGAGAAAATTCCCACACCCGCCAATGAGTGCTCCCCTGGTAGACCCCTACAGACATTTCCTAAAGCGGTCATGAAAGAGACGATCTGTCGCACATGCCAGAAGGGTGGCACATGACACTAACAACTCAGAGTGTCGTTGGTAGACTGCCCTGCGCCCATGTGGACAGACTAGGAACAAGAACTAAGCAATTACTCAGTTTGATGTACAAACTATCACGTGATGAACAAAATCTGGACACCACTGTACGGGGACCTCGTAGTGACTCTGCTATCAATATTCTTGAACATGGGTTTAAAACGAGTAGCTATATGAAGAGTCCAGCTTATAGGGGTCCTGCCCTGTGGAAAAAACTGGATCAGGAAACGCAAAAGTTGCCCAAAAAAAGGCCTTTAAATATGTTATTAAAGCCATAGTTAACTGTGGTAATTAATTCCGGACTACAACTTATATGCTATTTTTGATCATTATACATGGAACGCTCCTACAGTGGTGTACTTGATCTCTTTCATCCATATCATCTATCTTTTAATTTCATCCTGTATTATTGAAGCTCCGGTGTATACGTGGGTATCACCATTCACGGAAGATCTGTCTTATGACAGAGTTGAATGACGCTTGAAATTTAAAAAAAAAAAAAGATCCGAGCGATAATAGGGGTAAATATGTAGGTATAAGCCTTGAAATTGCCTTTTGATATCAATGTAAGAATGCAGAGTGTACTGCTTACCTGCCTCCAACTTATTGTGGCTGAGAACTTCAATAAAGACATTTAAACAAAAATATATGCCATCAAAAAAGCATGGCAGCTGAATTACAAACATCAAGGAGGAGAAGGTGACTGTTTCATTTCTGTCAATTTGTTTACTAATGAATATTTATATAATTTAGATTATGTTTCTTCTCATAAAAACCAATATTACTTGGCCACGATAGGGATGTATAGACCATTTCAAGTTTTATTGTTAGTGTTGCTGTATTGACTGCTAGCTGCGGACTGACTGGTGATACATCTAGATGCTGCCTAAAGCCTAGCTCCATATTTACTGCATGGCGGCATCCATTGAGCTCCCGATAACCGACGATAGACCTTACAGTACATGCATCACGGTACATCCTCAGGTGTATCGGCTATGGATTATAGCTGACTTTCGAGCGTGATATCAATTTTGTGCCTGGAGATGCATCATAAGGCCTATTCTAGTGTATCGGGAACTCAGTGGATGCCGGGCCTTACCATCGTGTGTACAGATAGTAATCAAAATGAGTGACTCCAAGACTTTGTCCTGTTACAAGCTATATTGCTGGTGTTACTGTAATGACTAGTTGCGGACTGACTGCCGATATGTCTAGATGCTGCCTAAGGCCTTGCTCCATGTTTACCACTGGTAGGAATGACCATGTTTATTGTAACCAAGGGATGCCCCTTGCGGAATGTTATGTGGAGCCAGCATGATTAGTTAGGCCAAGGGAAAGTGCACATATGTTTCACATATAGAGAAATTGGAACGTAACACTTTACGCACTGAAACTGATCTGCCTTTAAACCCAACCTGCCTACAAATGTCAGAATCAAAGCTTAGTAATATATCTTAAGTGTATCAAAGGTGCCTACATTTTTCCATGTGCTACAATTTCTCTCTTTTATATGGCCACTAGCTGTAAAAGTGTTGCTCAGCATATTTATTACCCACCTGATAAGGAGTCTCCATACTAAGCCTATGTAGCTTACAGATCACTACTGGGTAGGATACGGAGCTGCGTACCCTCCTAGGAGGATACAGATTTTTTAGATGAAAGTAGTCCCATTATGATGAAAGTAGTCCCAAACATAACTTCTTAACTATGTTGAAAAGTTTTCTAACAATCATATTTATTGCTTAAATCTAAAAAAATAAGTGAGTAAGAAATACAAAATTACCATGATTTCGATCTGTGTGGCCGTATTTTCCTTGTAGTTGACGCTACGCAATACTCCTCGCTCTCGCTCGGAGAATCACTACGCGTCAAAAAAATCTTTTAAAAAACATATTGCCTTCTCTAATCCATAACTGACTCTTAATCTTACACAAGTTGCCACTATTTTGATTTTTGTTGTCATTGTCTCACCCTCTAAGGCGTTTTTTCTTCTCGAGTTTATTGTTTTTGACAATCAACATTTACCATATCAGAGGCAGGAAACGTTGTTGCTCAAGCTTCACAAAAACAGAACTGTAGAACAGTGGCATGCATGAGAGTGAATTATTCAATAAAGTTTTCTGAAGTAACAGATGTGTTCAACAATTTGTCCTAAGACTAGCTTTCATTACGTTCGACGTAAAGCACATGTAACTATTCATTTCTCTTTCTTGTTACAAGTACCGTGTCTGTGTTCATCTGAAGGATAATCACCAGAAGGACAATCATCATAAGCATTTTCGCTCACATCGTCATGAATTAATATAAAAAAAAAAAAAAGATTAAATGATAAAGTAATGAGATGTAATGGATATGAAATAGGTTGAGGAGTAGGAAGGATAACCAAATTAGCACAGGCTATCATCATAGTCCAAAAACCCTTCCTTTTTCTTACAACTTTGGCCTATATAGGAAAGTGAATTTCACAATTTGGCGTGCCTATTATATGATACGACAGGAACTGAGATCGTTTATTAATCAAGCAGGGATATATAGGAATTCAATCATTCAGTCATCATAATTAATACATTGCTTAATTAACTAATACGTGGCGCCTGGAGAAGGGGCGATGTGGCGGGAGGATCAGAGGCCACGTCAGGATTTCTCTTATGGAGATGGTGGAGGTGCCGCTCGCTATTGGGTATTGGTACCGGTTTTGCTTGCACTTTGATTCAAAGTGCCGCTCGCTGTTGCGGCCTCTTGCTTCGAAATGCGACGTGCCCCTGGCGAGATTTCACTCCACTTTTGAAATATTTCCCGGATGTTTACAAACTGAACATGTATGGGGAAGTAGTGGCCAGCGCCGATTTCCACTTTCTATGTACTACTTACAATCTGAAAAGGTGGCTTGTTAAGCACCGTTTTGGGGCTAATTCTACAAAGTTGAATGGTTTAGCGCCCTTTGGCCACTGGCCAATGAGGAGGGGCTTATTAGAATGTCCACCACCTCCGCTTTCATTCTGTCCCAATTAAGAGGTTGGTATGGTTAAATTAAAATTGTGTCCGCAAAATTCGATAAGCTGTGAATATTTCTTGATGACTGTTTTTGCTCACCTGTACACAGTAAGTCTGGGTCTGAGAAAGTGAGAATTTTGTGGACACAATTTTAATTTAACCTTACCAACCTCTTAATTGGGACAGAATGAAGGCAGAGGTGGCGGACATTCTAATAAGGCCCTCCTCATTGGCCAGTGACCAAAGGGCGCTAGACTATTTAACTCTGTAGAATTAGCCCAAATACGGTGCTTAACAAGCCCCCTGTTCAGATTGTAAGTAGTACATAGAAAGTGGGAATCGGTGCTGGCCACTACTTCCCAATACATGTTCAGTTGACACCCCTCTAAGAAATTATTTTAAAAGTATGTCTAAAAATATCAGGTCTAAATCTGTGAAATACTATTGTTAAACTGGATGAGTTTTAATCCTGGCCATCGTATGCCATGACTGGAGTTTGGCATAGTGACTTCATGAGGCGAAGCCGAGTGAAGCCCAGAGCCAAAACTCCAGGAGTTTTGATTTTATCCTCTCCCGTCTCTTCGCTTTTGGAATATTACGTGATAACAATTCTGTATGTCACTAGTGGCATATGAAACTTTGTATGCCAGTCAGTGTCACAGACATACACGCTTTTTTGGGGTTTTTTTGGGGTAGTTTAATGTCCAATTTGTTCTATGAGACTTACTTTGGGTTTTACTGATTCGATTCGATGAATTTAGGTAGAAATTTCACCCCTATATATTTACCTAGGTGAGAGTTCTTTTACTTCAAACACCACATAGACATGATATGTGAGGGATATGAGAGGGATTGGCCTTTGATATAGCAGTAAATCTACCACTACTGGTGGTGAAGGAGAAACGAGATGCACACTCTCTTCATTGTGGTTGTGATAGCAACATGGGTTTGATCGAAGTATCCCTGCATAAGTGTGACATCGCTCATATTCTGGCTGCTGATCGGTCCATTTTTTTATTACCCTAGTGCAATAAATAACACGTTATTGCACGCTCGCCCGAATACAGTGACCCAATGTTAAGCCTGGGGCGCTTTTTATTAGGGTTAGGATACATTTCAATATTGCACTGCAATTTATTGAGTTATGTTTGGCAGGGATGTCAGTCGGGCATGAAAAAAGGAAATATTTATTAATATCGAATTGACTGCCAAAGAGACTGAGAAAACATGGAAAACATAGCGTTATTGGCCACGAAATGTGACTTGGTGTATAGGGAGGTTTGTTTATTGTTGTGAATGCGGCCCAATTTTTTCTTTGTTTTTAACAAGAAAAAAGAATTTTATGAACTGAAAATGAAAATAAGTATTTCCTTGGAAAACTGCCATCTCTAGGTGTAGTCGCTATATTTTGATATATCAATCTCTAAGAGAATTAATTTCCTTGCAAATTTTAGATGTCTTAATCTGTGTAGAATTAAAGACAAATGCAGGTAGGTATTGCAGCGCCCTCTTTGTCTACACTCAGAACTAAAATCATCACTGGTGCTGCCATCTGGTTTCATGAAAATGTAGCAGTTTCCCATAGACACCAATGGTTAAGCACTTACCTTCTTCAGATGGCCTTCCCATAGGAGTTAGCACTGTGACATGCCTTTTTTATTGCATTTTCTATTTGCTGATATATGAAACTTACATTATCCAGAGTTATTTGCAAAAATAAATAGAATTTAGAAATCACCTAACTACCAGCATTTGTCTTTAAAGACACAAGTTTTATTTTAAGGATTTTCATGCTCCTCATCTTTAGCCGCAGGGGCACCAATTGTACTTTTGACGGCGACATCACTGATAGCATTGTATGAAATACAAACGTCATATCATCCAGATTTGTCAAGTAGGTCCTTGACTTTATTTACTTACAAATCATCAACTGTACATTCTCTTCTGGTATTATTTTATCTACGTGTACAAAGTACTTAGAGATTCGAAGCTGCCTTCCTTGTGATAGAACATCAGTGCATCAGAAATTAATATCTCTCACCGGTTTCATTGATAAATTACTCTTCTAAAAAACACAAAAACATTCAATAATATACTATCACATACATAAAATGACAAAAATTAGTCAAATTACATATTATTTACAAAGTCTACATATGATTGGATAGTCTAATTTAGTATTATAACTTTGCATATGTGGACAATTTAATACAAATGTGCGATGGCAAAACGTCTACTTCTAACGTAGTCAAAGGCTGGGTATGATATTTTAAGCATCTGCGATAGTTAAGACACATTTAGCCATATCAGATTTCAGTGAATACGATATTCATATAAGCCTCAGTGTCCCATTCCTCAATACCAAACATACTAAAACTACTTCACTTGCAGAGCATACCATAACTTAGTTTAGCATCAAGATAACAGATATTATACGGAAACTTGCTGACTGTCTCCGTACGTCAAAAATACGCCGTGAAATTATTGATCACATACATCCCAATGCCATAGGCAGAGGGATGTATGTGATCAAAAATTTTACCAAGTATTTTTACCTAAAAATGGCGAAATTTTATCTAGTCACGTGATCACATACCCTGTACGTCACAGTGTGACGTATGAGTATAAATATGCCATGGGTAGGAGCGGGTAGTATACACAGTTCATACAGCCACAGGTATATAATAATCTGGAAGGTTTTTTTTCATAAACGGAATATTTTGATTATGGAAATACAAAGATTATGAAAATACAAAGAATACAGGATAGGGAAATACAGAAATGTAGAATATATATACACACACACACGTCTGTTTTACAGTACAGTTATACAGAAGTACGTAAACTGAAACGTTTTGTTGCTGCACAGATATGATAGATATTATTACAGAAGTAAACAAAGGGGCCAAGTCTTACAGTGTTAAATCTAAAAGGAACCCCTACAATATACAAGGTTTGCTATATACAGTTGAATACTTAGAGCTATGGTGTGTACAAAATATATACAAATCTGTTCTAAACTCCTCGAATCTCACTCACTGGCACAACCAGGGACCGGTTTCTTTAAATGCGATAATCGTTAATAGCGACCGGTCTCCCCTTAAGCAGGGTTATACTGTATAAGGAGTGACCTCGTGGAAGAGAACACCTCGCATAAGGAGACAATTTGCTTGGAACAGAAATGGTTCCTTCTATTAAGAGTTTATTTCAGCCTAGATTAAGGGGACACCCCGTGTAAGTAGACAATTTCCTCATAACGGAAGGTCTCCCCTTAAGCGGGGTTATACTGTAGGTTCACTGTGTGGCGTCCGTGTACCCCATCCCGCAGCCGAGCGGAGTCGGACCATATTCCAGAGATGACAGCCAAGACGGGGCGTCCGAGTTAGACGCCTGCGACAGCCTCCAGGGAGCTCTGGTGGTCTCATCTGCACCGATGACCGTCTCTGCGGGCATGACGGGGCTGGGCGGACCGGCACTGGGGACCCCCTCCTGAGAGTCACCCATCGATGCCTGCGAAAGGCTGGTGAGCTCGGACTGGGGTGGACGCTCCACGCCGAACATGTCTGGCGAGTCGTACAGACGCGGAGTCTGCGGGAATATGGGGGAGAGTGTGTTCTGCGATGACGAAATGCTTTTCGGGGTGGAGGTGGAGCTGTGGCAGGGATTGCTGTCGGTGTTGACTCGTGCGAGAAGAGCTGTGTAACTCCCCGCAGGTGACGGGTGAGTCTGAAGCAGTGTCCCGAAAGGTGATGAGCAGGAACTGTTACTCGGTGACTTCAGAAGAAATTGATCTTTGTCGGCACTTACTGGGTTGATCCCGTCAGAGCTACCCTCGACATGCTGGGGGCTCGACGGAGTGTAGTTTGTGGTCTCTGGGTCATAGAGTGGGCTGTGCTGCAGCAGACTATCCGTCTGGCTGTTTTGTTCGGCTGTCTCTGGCCCTTTCAAGAGCCGTCGTTCTAGTTCAGTTGAATCTGAACTGCATTGTGACCATGGAATAGGAACTTCGTCTTCACTGGAAAATTGTGGTGTTGAATTAGGACTGGCAACAAGTTCCTCTTGTTTAACACTCACCGACGATGACAATGTATGTTTTTGACTACATGGCGGAGACGTTGGACTGTACTGCGGAGAAGCTGGACTGTATGTGGGTGATGTCGGACTGTATTGTGGATAGGTGGGACTGTATTGTGGAGACGTTACGCCGTATGATGGAGAGATTGGTATGTATGCGGGAGAAACTGCACCGTATGCTGGGGAGAAATATGGTGGGCTGTATGTTGGAGAGGCTTGGTCCGGAAAGAGGTGAGGTATGCTCTGCTGCGAACTAGAGGGACTGTACGTCAGGCCTGTCGTCAGGTACACGGGCGAACTGTGGCCTGAGTGGTTGCTCGACACTGGACTGTATTGTGGATATCCAGTATAGTCTGGAGATGTTATGTTCGGCGAATTGTTAAAATTACCCGCGAAAATGTTGAGATTTTGCCAGGCAACATTTTCTCCGGTGCCGGCTTCACTGTACCAGTCAGGTGAATTTTCGTCGACTAAGTCAAAGAGGAACATCTTGTTGTTGTCGTATGAACTCTCACGGACCTCCAAGACGTGTTATCTGCAGAATGAAATAAAGAAAAAAAACAAGTTAAGATCACTTCTATTAACACTGAAAAGACGCTACACAACAGGGGTAATAATATTTATCCTTTTTTCTAAAAGGATTTTTACCTATACTGGAGTAGTCAGTTTGGAGCTGTTGCTCCTATCCTCCACAGCCTCCAGTTGTGAGAATACTAGAATCACCTTTGCCCAGATTATGGGCTTACATCCTAGCCTCTTATAAATCTCCATAGACTTAACATAGTGGGACTGTATGCCACAGTTATGCCATAAAATATTTATATGCCACGGGTGACATGTAAAGTTAAAAAGATGTGATGGGGTAGGATAAAATCTAAACGTCACTCAATTTCATATAATTGTTTACATGGCATTTGTTGTCTTCCGCTTCAGATATCACTCAGCTCCGCGTCGTGAAATCATTCCATGAAGAAAACTCACACCATAGAAACAACCATATGAAATTTGTGACATTTCTTGATAATATTGATACTATATCAATAGACACCCCCTCTACTTTTTTTGTTGACTAAGTCCCATTTTTCAACTAAATAAAGAGAAAAAGAAAAAAAACATGATGAGGGTTGCCAGTTGGGGTCAGAAAACAAACCCAATGAAATATTTTCAATTGCAATACAAGGTTTACACATTATATACACATTACAGTGAGCAATCATGGGAAAGCCCAAGTTTTTTCATGGGTCAGTGGGAAGGTTTAGTCAGGGATCGTGGGCTGTGGCTGAATTGGGTAATTTAGCAGTTGTGTGTCAATATTACACGAGGAATTTTTTTTTTTTAATCCTGGAAATGAAAATATAAATTCCAATGGAAACATTGAAATCTAGCAGTTTGAGATAACTGGGAGAAATGAAAACACCTACAGGTGCTTTTTGTTACTTTTCTATTTTGATGAAGAAAAAAAGAAGTCCCTTTTTACTTTTGATAAGAGTACAAAAAAGTTAGGGTGTTAATAAATAAACTAGATTTAGATTTTGCTACAACATAAGAATCTTTATATACCAATTCAAAAATAAGCACTTTTCAGTTCCTATATGGTTGCGCAGCCTACAGTATCTTTGTTTTTACCTACTAAATCTATATCTAAGAACCAGACCTAGGCATGGAGACTGAAGGGCCACGAGAGTGAGAATCTCGTGTAGTGCATAGCTCAAACCTGCTATCTATTTTTGTATTTCTCTACACAGAAGTAGGGCTACTTCTATCTTTATCATGATACATGTAATATATTATTGCCGTACTGAAAACATAATTTAAAACTAATTTTCTGATCTCCTTTTCTTGTGAGAAACCAATGAGCCCTCAACCTTTCGTTGGTCGGCTGGTGCTCGCCAGTGTACGCCGCTGGCTACTAATAGGAAAAGATAAATATAATTGATGGTATCATATCAAAACTGATATACTGAAAACAAACTTTGATGATTTTGACAAGTGCGTGGGCGATAATAGGGACCGCAGGCACTTGACAATTCATTATGACAGTGCATATTGCTCAGGGATCGACTGGCAGTATGTCTAACACATTCAAAACAAAAGGCAGGGTAATAAAACTCCATTTCCCAATCAATACTGTAACAATAAATTTAGGTACAGTGTGTATTTTCCATTACTTGTGGTTCCTACTCACACTTGCACTAGTCTACACTCGCCATGTTGGTTGTTTTGAGGCTGATCGCTTCCCCTCCACTCACTTGACATGGTTGTGCATACGGTCAGAGAATAAACTGTCAGTTCCTCTAACACATCGCACAATAAAAGCCTTGTTGTACTTTATCAATTTCACCATACATATTTGATTTCACACTATTCTACACACAAGTAACACAATCTGAACGAACTTCATCCTAGCCCCCTAGCGGATGACCCGGGAACCTGCGCATTTCGCTGGTTGCCAACTATGGTACAGCCACGCCATCTGGTGGAGTCCAAAGGCGGTAATAGTGGAGACTGTACCCGAAAGAGGGCAGCACCAGCAGGAACCTAAACTCCCGTAAGTGTGTTCATGTGAGCAGCACAGGTGGGGTGGGGGTCGCACCCAACTAGACGACAATAAAATATAATATGAAATGAAAGGGCAAAGCTCCACACTGCACCACTCCAGTTTATCGCATCGCAAAACCTGTCTACGAGTTTGCCGTAGTTTGCTCGAGCGTTGCAGTGTGGGCCAAGCTCCTTGTAAAATCTGTAGTACGGAAATCTGTCAACAGATGGCTCCACATCTACTTCTAGTTCCCGTGGTTGTGTGAAGATGGCGCTGCGGGGAGGGGATTCCCCACTAGTTCCCCGTGTTCCCGTTAGCGGCGTCACTGGGTTGTCAACTGTTTCGGTTGTGCAATAATTCAGCATGGCATAAAATACAGTGCCGACCGCAGAACTTTACCTTTCTGTGCATTAGTGGTGACCTATTTAGTCGAAGACGGTGCAAAATGCGGAAATGTCCACAGGTTTCTATGTTAAATAAGCTCTCAAAGTGGTGCTGAATAAGCAGTTTGTTCAAGTTTCAACAAAACATTGTCAACAATCTATCACGGGAATCTAGGCTCTAGGCACCCAAGTCCGTGGAAAGTTTTATAAATATTGACACAAATAGCACAAATAAACAACAACGATTATCATCCCAATATACATGCATTGCTGTAAATATTAGCCATAGCTATATATTCCGATATTATTAACTTTATAAACGGTGTGGTTAACCTTGGTTCGTATAAGAGATAGCCTATATTTAATATTTAGTATACTTATAGGTGTGCCTGTACACGACATGGCCCTCAAACATAAGATGGCGGAAAGGTAAGACATTTACCCGTGCCGTGGATTGCACAACTCTTGGCAGGGACTGGTCGACTGAGCGCAGACAGAGGATTCCCTCTCCAGTGTGATGCGTCCCACACCGCGGCCGGCTTCCGACTGACGAGGGCGGCCACAAACCTGTATATATAGGCTACTTCTATGGAAGGCCGGTGCACCCAAATATATATTATACACCTGTGCACATTAGTCCTATTTCGCCCCTTTCACTATTAGGGATGTTTAATCCGCTTGTCTTGCCTTGTTATCTCTCTGAAATCCTGGCCGCTAATTGATATAGAACTGCATCGAGAATCGTATAAAAAGACAATACTCCATGAGTTTGGATGGGCCGCAATCGTCATCGAGGTGAAGCCGAGTGACGATTATGGCACAGCCAAGTGAGTGGAGTATTGTCTATTTTACGATTCAAGTGCGGTTCTGGATTAATCTTACCCCTTTCTATGTCATTAAATATCATCACAACTTCAGAATAATCAGAATATACTTAGCAAATTCACGGCCGTGGCGTAGTATTGTCACTTTACTAGGGTGATCGTTGAGTATATTTTTCTAATGTGATTCCTATGGCTAAACTTGTACCAGGGGTGAGATAATGGTCAATTGCCTATGACCATGGCGTAGTATTGTCACTTCACTTGGGTGATCGTTGGGTATACTTTTTCTAATTTCTAACATTATTTATATGGCTAAATTTGTACCAGGGCTTAGATAAAGGGGTGAGATAAATACAGAAAGCAACTCGTTTTGGTCAAAGTTGTTGTTCTCCAACTCATTTGATTGCTACGTGATATTCACTAGGCTGTTGCCTCGTTCATATCACTTCGCATCAAACTCATGGAGAACGGCGACTTTGACCAAAATTTGTTGGTTTGTTCTTTAATGCTTACTGACCTCTATGCTCAATATAAAATTCGATGTTTCACAGTGGCCAAGAAATATTATCATCTTAGCCTGGTATAAACATCCATAGGCTTAACATTAGGAGCTCATTACTGAACAGGCTTGCGAGTACGGTAACTCATACTCAATGGGCGATAAACGGATAAATATAAGCAGGCTAAGATAAAATCAGAAAACATATTCGTGTTTAGTCTGAGTCCCCGTTCATCTTCTTTGGAGCGCTTCAAAATATTCACTCAGCTATCACCTCGTTGATATTACTGCGCGCTCCAAACTCGATGGCAACTCAATTTCTTTAGTACGGCCCAGTGTGTCATGTATGGCCCACTTTGCCACTGCATATCTGGAGCAAATAAGCAGAGAAATTGAATTGATTAGCAGGGCAAAATTATACAGGTAAGGAAACATTATTTTCTATGAATATAGTTACGGTATATCAAATTTTAAAAAACAGGGAGAAAAATAATTGTATTGTAGCTCCATAAACCTTGCACCTCAGGAAGTGGTTTTTAGCTACACATTGTTTAATAAATGTTCTTCGTCGGGTCCTCTGAAATATTGCACATCTATCCATTATTAAGGTTGGTTTCTTTCCTAACTTTGAATTATAATACATTTATATCTAATCCTATGTTAGAAATATTGTTTTTTCCTTGTGTAATCACCATTTTGAAACCTATATGCAAAATATCCTTCATTGGATTCATTCAGTGGAGAGGTGAAAGATAATTTCGAAGTCATTTGCATCAATAACTTTAATATCTTGTCAGTTACAGTGTCTTAAAGGCTTTCCATAAGGTCTGTTCTCCTCCTAGCGGATGACCGGGGAACCAGCGTATCACGACGCGTCCCGTAACCAAGATGGCCGCCCACTCTCCTAGCATAGATTCTGCTCCTAATCTCCTGCGGCGCCGCAAAGGATCGGTAAGGAGAGTGATCGCCTTCAAAACAAACCTGTGTGTGAGGGCACTGTCGGCTCTGTTTGACAGTAATTTATATATTCTATGATGGAGGGACATCGAGGGACATCGAGGCATACCTCCAGCCCTCAGTTGAATGGACACAACGAGTGGTCAGAATTATTATTTAGAGGGTGAATATGATATCCCAAGGAGAAGGGGAGGGGTAAAGATAGACTGGCCTCAGTCCCTGTATCCTACCCCTCCACCCCTTTAGACTCTAGTACAGCCAGTTGTCGCCAGGGCCAGGGCGCACAGGCTCTCATACTGGGACTGTTTTGCGCTGCCATTTTAAGGTGGGAATTCCTACCTTTTTCCCAACATGCACCTGGAAAATGGCGGATCGCTGGTTCTAACCTTGTGTGTATTGCGATCCAGTAACCAGCAATATGATACAGTATCCCTCTTGTCAAACTGATCCTATAAATAGAACAGCCAACCCTGCAATTCCTCTGACTAAAGGTGGCTGGCCAGTCAGAGCCATGCTCTGTTAGACCTTCACGTACCGTAACCCGAAGGTGGCGCAGTGCGTGAACGGACTACCACCCCTTCTGAGTGACACAGGTACTGGTCTCATCCGTAATCGGCCGCGTAGACGGGCGCGATTTTGCGCCACACTCCCCAAGCAGAGGTCCTGAGCTACTGATCAGAATATCTGCTTGGAGATTGATACCCCCAGTATGCTAGATTGACCCCCCAGGTCAGCCACAATCAGGAGTAGGCGAAATATATTGCTATGACAACACAGGCGGCCAGGGAACTGGAGGAGGGGAGGGGGAAGGGGAAGGGGGAGGTATAGGGTTACAGGGAGTGGGGGAGGGGTAATAAACAGGAGATTCTGGTCAGAGTGGACAAGTCTTTGATTCATGAGCCAGTCAGAGAAGGATACATATGACATACTATAATGAATTGTATTCCAATTTTCTTTAATCATTTAATGAATGTTCATAATCAAAGACTTGAGCAAGTCTAGGGTAAAGAATTCACCCCTAATCTCCATTCAGTGGTGAACAGCTCCAGGCCGGGTATACTGGGTTTCGAGAATTCGCCACCGCCATGGAGCGAACACGTTTAGGTTTAGCTATGTTTCTAATATTGCGGTTTTGCGCCAAAGCCGTGGACATTTTTGGAGTATATCGCTCACTCTAATGTAGATGGAGATACCCTACTCCGTTACCAGTCAAAGTACCACCCAACTGACCGGGTCAGTGGTTTGTAACTTTCTCTGCTCAGTACATGTATGTGTACCTGGTGTGACCGAAATGCCATTTCAGTTGTCTTAGTGCCAAATCATTTGCCTCAGTGGTATTTTATCTATTCATAAACTTCTAGTAAAGGAGCATAGCTCTATTAAATATAGCCTTAATATACTGAAGATAAAAAAAAAATTCGGATAGAGAAAAAATTTACCCGAGTGAATCTCCATCCCAGAGAAATTGGAAATATGAAAAGCTGATTTCCTTGATCGATTGGAGATCTCTGCAGTGAGAGTAATTCATTTACTTGTGACGGGTTTTTTTCATCTATGAGATGAGGATGACAGACCAGCAGCCAACAAACCTACGACCATCACCGTCTGATATTTTATTGTCACACACCAGTGTCAGGGATGTCAGGGAAAAAGTGGAAACATTTTTGCCTGTGGATTATATGTCCTTGTCGGCCATGGCATTGGGCTGAGGGTCTTTGGGGAAGTTTTATTGGCATGAATGAGGCAAAATCAATATCATCTTTGTTTGACACCAAGGAAAGGCAATTACATATACTGAAGTGGATTTCCACGGAAAAATAGAAAACTGGCATCTCTGAATAAAGGACACAATAATATTATATGTTGAATAATCCGGCTCGAGGAACTAGTACAGACAACAAAGTTAATTTCATTGAAATGTGGTTAAGAGGTATGCTATACAAAAAATCCCCCTTATATCGAGGGATATCGCACTGGAACGAACTCTCAGGATCAACGCAGAAAGCCTCCACGTAAAAGGACTTTAAAAGCTTAGACTGGGCTTACCTTTTTGATGAAATGTATGGCTCCAAAAGCCGCTATTCGTATACGATTATCTCAGGGATGCTCTAGATCATTGATACCGTTGCACCCTTTTCCACTTAATCCATCAATAATATCACACTTTGTATAACTTGGATTGATACTGATGCCACACACCCTGATATTGTGGGATTGATGTTCATTGGAAGAACTGTATTATGTACAGAAATGAATAGACGTTAAATAAAAAATTATATCATGAGCTACCGCATGAATAAACAAAAACAACAAAAACTATGACACAATATGGAATTTATATTGTACTTTATTCCTACTACTTAGCCCAATGGTTTCGAGTACCGGGCACTTGGTGGGTTTTCGTCTCCGGGGAGGGTGAACACTTGTAACAACACCTACTATGTACAACTATTTACATTTCTTACACAACACAGCTAAACACAAGTACAGCTACTATCTATAAACTTGAACAAAGTTGGGTGTTAAGATGAAGATTTTAAAAACATAGATGGTGTAAAAAAAAGAAGATAAAGCATTGATAATAATATGTCAAACATATTCATCCCTTGTCGGGGAGTTTGTATAAATCTCCCCAGAATCCTAGACATTAAACTAGCCTTTTCAATGAAGCACCAGTAATTGATTTTCTATAGATGTTCATGCTCAAATGACCAAATAGCTTTGGGCCAGCTCACAAGCCTAAAATGAATTCATTTTAGCGGCACTACTGAAAGTAATCAAAGGCAAGAGTGTGACCCCAATAACCCCCCTCCCTTCCCCTGATATCACAAGGCAATGGATTTGTTAAAAATAAAACTGATTCCCTCAAAAATATCTATATTTAAGCGAATAGCAATGACAGTTGGCGTAAGATAAAACATTGGAATATTTTTTTTGTGGCAATACAGGGTTTACATATTACATACACATTGCAATGGGGAATCCAGGGATCAAGAAAAAGCTCAAATTTTTACATGGGTCAGTGGGGAGGTTCAGTGGGGAATCATGGGCTGTGGCTGAATTGGATAATTTAGCAGTTGGTTTGTCAATATTACACAAGGAAAAAGAGCATTTATTGTGAAATTTAGTTTGGTTGATTTAATATCCAATATTTATAATTAACTTATCAGAAAATGAAAACATGAATTTCAATGGAAACATTGAAAACTGGCTTCCTTTAGGAAAGAATATACTTATGACGTACACACTTTATCATGAAGCCAAACAGTTAATGGCTTAACACTACTTTAAATGTTATTTTGGTGCTAAAAATGTATTGGGACAATACGAGCTAAAAGAAAAAACCAACATGTAATAGCTTAGCGCCTATAGATAAAACCCAAACAAGTAACAATAAATTACTATATGTACTTACGGTTAAAATGTCATGTATGAATAAACCTTGGATTTGCCCTTTAAATGTTAAATTCACAATATAGCCCCGCGACCTGCACTGCAGATTCAGAAAAACTAGTGGCGAGGAAATGCTGTGCTCAAGAATTGTTATTTTTACGTATAAGCTAGCAAGTCTTCGTTCCTTGCATGTTACACTTAATATATACCTATGGCCAAACGTCTATGAAATACTACCCACTGCTAGGGGTGGAGTATAAATAATGTTCGGGCTCACTGAGACGTAGTGAATGTTCAGGTGCACTGTACCAATAGTGCACTTCGCATGTATGTAAAATGACATTTTTTTCGTGTTATTAGGTGTATAATAATAAGAAAACCTAGTGAGTGATCCTGTATCGATTTTGTTCTTGGTCTTTTGTCCAATTAAATATGTCCCTCCGCCTCTGGCGTTGAGACATATTTTATGCGAAAAGAGACCTCGAACAGCAATCGCTACAGGCTCACTAACCAAGTTTTCCTCTTAATTTAGATACTATGCTTGTTTAATAATTTTGGCAGTGTAGAATTCTTCTATAACACAATTTCTGTACTATAGCTACATGTGTACTTATATAGTGGTTTACGACAATGAAAACTGTGATAACTGTTTCGTTCCCTCTGGATTTCTCCAAACTTAACGTAAGTTAGGTTTCTGGACTGCAACGTCGCTGAAGAAAGGGTGAGTGAGCGCTGCTTTGGCAGAGATGCGGTTGCTTGGTTCGTATGTCAACATTTTCTGGAATAAGACAAAAACATTATCATAATAATAATAATAATAATAATAATAATAATAATAATAATCTAATAATAATAAAAAATTTAAAGATAATAGCAATAAAAATAATATTAATAATTATAATAATAATAATAATAATAATAATAATAATAATAATAATAATAATAATAATAATATTTTTAAAAAAGGGAAAAAAATTCTGCCTCAGATAGACATCAATTGACCAGGAAATAAGGCTGAGGGTGTGTTGGAGAGTTGGAAGCGACTGCTTTATTGGCATGAACGGGGCTCAATTTATATTTTCTTTGTTTAATACAGGAAAAATAATTCAATAATTATTCGAATATCAGTCTATCAGCCGAGGACGAGCAATATTCACCTCGTTCATTTCGCTCCACATCAAACTCGTGGAGAATAATGACTTTAACCCAAACTTGTTGGTTTCCTCTATAATACTGTCCTGTATATTGTGTAGACTCCAAAGTGGAAGATCGCCATGATCAGTTTTTTTTGGGTTTTTTTTCTCATTTCAGAAAAATATTACAGAGGCAGTCTGCAATCAGCAGATTTTGTATGCCTGTCAGCAACCCATTTAGACAGTATAGATAACATAGAAACTATTTTGGTCCAGTAAATGGTGCACTAGTTTACAAGTGGTAACATTAATATGACATAATGAGATGAGATGAGTGTAGCTGTTAAACTTTGGTTGTCGTTAAAATGTTTTTGAACCAATTTTTTTTTTTAGATTAATGAGATATAGCAATAACACCTCTATGGCAACTCGATGCTACTTTGATAATGAAATTTTTTTTTGTTTTAAATAATTTTTTTAAATACCTGAAGCAGGTCGATTCCATTGGCATCTAGGGCTGGAATGATCTCCCCAATGTTCTGCGGGGGCCACTGCGGAAAGCAGGTCTTGTAATCTGGCAGCTGACTCACGCCGGGCCACAGCGTCTCGTTCGGCGTCCCTGTACGGAGAGAATAACCTCATCGTCAAGATCCATATCTTTAAAGACATATGGGGGCCATCCATAAAGTACTTACGCACTGAGGCAGCGTGGGGGAGGGTCAAAAGTTTTGGAAATTTTGCGTATGTTCCTTCTTTGTTCAATTGCATACAAGATTGGGAGTGGGGATGGGGGTCTTCAAAATTCTATAAATTCTGCGTACATACTTTATGGATGGCCCCTTTCCTACAATACGCAGTGGCGCCACCTGGTGATTATGAAACTTTGACAATTATCAATTTTAACTGGTTCCTTACAGTAATACCAAATGAGTGAAGTATTACATATAGGCCAATTTACATTTGCTTGATTTACATAGGAAATGTATTGAAAAATATAGTTTCTCCAATTATTTCAAAAACAAGGACAGTGATCTATGATTTATAAAACTAGAATGTGTAGTACTATACATTACCTATAATCTGTGAAAATCTTAAGAAAACTATATGAGTTTTACTTTGTTAAGAATAACCTTTTCGAATTTCAATAAATCCTCTTTTGAAATTATCATATTTATCACTAAATCAAGAACTAGCATGGTGACCTTCAATTTTTAAATTAGATATTTGTTCTACACTTGGAGATCATCACATTCAAATTTCAGGGTTGACATGGATTTTAGTTTTCAAGGCTGATTGTCTGATATGCCTTTAAAGGAAGTCTCCAGTGCCCAATTTGATGATAAAATTCTAATCAATTTTCGCCATATTTCGTTAAAATATGACACTAATTTCTTTTTGGAGAAATTTTATTCGGATTTTTTGATCATATAAAATATTGTGAGAATTTCACAATCCGTGGTGAGAGTAAAAAAAAGTGGCTTTTCACGGGAAAATGGAAAAAAAAACATCTCTGAGCAATTACATATGAAGGATAGCTCTGTTCTAGCACCGTATATGCATGTGAGAAAAACAAGCCGTACCAAGGGTTCTGAATATCCGCAGCAATTGGTCGATCTCTGAGTCACCTGGAAAGAGAGCCTTCCCGGTCACCTGAAAACAAGCGAAAATGTAGGATTTTTTATCGAACCCGAAATATAAATTTATAGATCATAAAAGGATAAATTCCTTGGATTGGATAAACTCAAGACCCCTGTCTAAAGACAAGTCCCTGATGATATCAATCTAACAGATGCTCCACTTATTGACCAACATGACAAATTAGTCTGTGTCATTTAGACAGCACAAAAAACATTCGGAAAAATCGGCAAAGCGTTTGGGGGAGGTCTGCTGGGGTGGACAGAAATTACCAATCTGTTCACCCTCTTGGTCGCCTCGCCTCCTCGTGGTGCAGCCCGGATATGCCTGCACGCAAGCATAACTAAAGCGACCAGGGTGGGTTGGGAGTTAGCTCGGTGGTAAAGAGCACGGGACTTTGTTAATTCGGGTCCCACTGCAGCCACTTTTCTCCCTCACCCCCAGCAGTGGTAGATTTACTGCTATATCAAAGGCCAATCTTTCTCATACCATGTCTATGTGGTGTGGGAAGTAACCTCGGTAAATGTGTAGGGGTGGGATCTCTTCCTACATTCATCTCATAGATTCGATCAAACCCAAAGTAAGTCTAATTGAACAAATTGGACGTTAAACTACCAAAACAAACAAACAAAAAAAACAAAAAAACAACAACGGGCAACAGAGACAGGGCCTAGTTCTGTATCCCTAATGTGATGAAAAAACAAGGGATGCCAGTTGGGGTCAGAAAAAAATTGAAATATTTTCCATTGCAATAGAGTTTACATATTACATACACATTACAGTGGTGAATCAAGGGAAAGCTCAAGATTTTACATGGGTCATTGGGGAGGTTCAGTGGAGGGATCATGGGCTGTGGTTGTGTTGGGTTATCTGGCAGTTGGTATGTTAATATTACACAAAGAAAATTAATTTTTCTATTCAGAAAATGAAAACATGAACATTGAAAACGTGCATCCCTGCTTACTAGGGGCACCGCCTCAAGTCAAGCATTCTCACTTTAAATCTGATCTCTGAATATAAAAGTTCAGTTTTTACTTGACGCAGAACTTTGTTTCTCAACGATACAAATAAAACTGACCATCTCAGCGAAGATGCCGCCAATGCTCCAGACGTCAACGGCTGTTGAGTAGAAGCGACTGCCAAGTAGGATCTCCGGGGCTCGGTACCACAATGTCACCACCTTGGTAAAAAGTACATATTAAACACAGGGTTAGTACA
This sequence comes from Alentia gelatinosa, assembly GCA_950022655.1. Classification (NCBI taxonomy): domain Eukaryota; kingdom Metazoa; phylum Annelida; class Polychaeta; order Phyllodocida; family Polynoidae; genus Alentia; species Alentia gelatinosa. Next base: position 3,305,035 of record OX465592.1, on the reverse strand, counting down.
TAGACAGCCCAATAAAATTCCAGGCTTTTTCCAGGCTCTAATATATCTTTTCCAGTTATATTTGGTCACTGTTTTCAAAACCATGTCTGATTCATCACCAAATTTAGTTTGAATTTTCTTTATTTTCCTTACTACCTGTAGAATTTCAGTGGTCAAATAAATGATTTTTGAAGCTATTTAATCCAAGTCACTGGAATTTCATAGGCAGTCAGGTACCGTAGTAAAAGGAAAGCTAATAATGACCAGAATTTCAGACTAAAAAAATTCTTCTTTAAGCAAAACTAAATTTTCCACGCTCTTCCGGGTTTTTTCCAGGCCTGGAAGATCCAACAGCATAATTCCAGGCTTTTCTAGGTTTTACAGGCTCTGTACGAACCCTGTCAACTTTAACGATCACTGCTTTACTTACAGTATCAAAGGCATATCAGATAATTCATTCAGGCACCACCTGGCGATTTTTAAACATTGATAATTATCAGTCCAAACTCTTTCATTGTGATTCATTCTAATGCCAATTGAGTCAAACATAACATTTTGTCTAGTTTCACCATACCCAATAGGTAAAATTGGCCCATTTTCATTAGGTTGATTAGGAACTGTACTGAAAAATATGGTTTTCTTCAATTCTCTCAAAAACAAGGATGGTAACCTATAGATTTTAAAACTTAAATCTGTTGTACAATATATTTATAATATTCTGTGAAGGTTTGAAGAAAATGACATGGGTTTATTATTTCAAATCAAATTTTAAAAATTTCTGTATATTCTATTATGATAGTGTCATGATATCAGTCCCTAGATCAAAAATAAGCACAGTAACCTCATATTTTTAAATTAGAAATGGGTTCTACAACACTTGGAGATGATCATATCAAAATTCCAAGAAATTAACATTGGTTTAAATTTCATCTTGGTTGCAATACATCATTTTAAAAGAAAACAACTGTGTCTGGTTTTTTGTGTTTCTCTCCACTTAAATTTCATTTATTGATTTCATTTATTGAGAGACCAAACTGAAATACATTTTGAAGAACTTGTATATAAGGTATTTTTCTTTGATATCAGATCTATATACATAATTCACTCACCTTCACTTCGCGAATTACTCTGCAGTGAAAGTTAGTGGAGTGTCGACTAAGTTATTTTCATATAACGAGTTTCCTTCTATGACAGTACAATAAGAATATTGTCAATGTTCGTGGGCCTCACCTCATGTGTGTATGTCCGCAGAGGCACTCCGAAAGCCCGTGCGAGCCCGAAGTCAGCCAGCTTGATGTTGCCCTCAGCGTCGATGAGCAGGTTCTGCGGTTTGAGGTCACGGTGAAGGACGCGGTGTGCGTGGCAGTAGGCGATACCTTGTAGAAGCTGGTACAGATAGCTCTGCAACACAACATGATAGACTGTAATTTGTTTGTTTAGGTAGTTTAACGTCCAATACGTTCTATTAGACTTACTTTGGGTTTGACTGAATATATGTGATGAATTTAGGAAGAAATCTCACCACTACACATTTACCAAGGTGAGAGTTCTTTTACTTCCCACACCACATACACATGGTATAAGAAGGATTGGCCTTTGATATAGCATAAATCTACCACTGCTTGGGGTGAAGGAGAAAATTGGCTGCAGTGGGACTCGAACCCACAAAGTCCAACAACCTTGGCATTACAAGCCCAGTGCCTTAACTACTGAACTAACTCACCTACTGCTATGTTTTCACTGACATGTACTTATTGGGGATCGTTGACTTGCGCTAAATCCACCATGTATGCTCATCAGAAGTTCCAAAAATTTCCGAGTAACTGGAAATTTGTTTGAATAACCCCTCCTCCTAATCTTGTACACAATAGAACAAAGGAGCCACGCAAATTTTTTAAGTTTTTGACTCTCCACCTCAGTATCTTATGGATCGCCCTTTATGTAATTTAAAAAACACACCAGGAGATGCTGATAACAGATATGCAGGAATCACAGTGGCAAAGCTGAGCCTCGAATCTCAGAGTCTGCGGCCAGCAATGCCACCGACAGATCTAGCACTTACTTTGACGAGGGAGATTGGGAGGCGGGTCTTCGGAGAGGTGTCGGCTTTCTTGTGGTCAGCCACTGTGTCCATGTACTTCTTGAGGTCCTGGTCCAAGTATTCGAACACCAAGTACAGCTTCATCTCACTGTGAATAACGTCCAACAGTCTGGAATGACAACGGCACAAACATCAGGTTAGTATCACGTTAACTGCTGATTTTTCTAGCGGAAACTTACGAAAATTTAGGGTCAGAGTTTGTATCCCACTGAGCTCAGATCCCGTAGAGTTTGAATCGCGTAGTAATTGACAAGGCAAAGCTGCGTGAATTACCTAGCGATTCAATACGAGATGGGATTGAGCTCTGACCGTAAACTTCCATAGGTTTCTGAATTCATCTCACCCTTCACATTGACTAATGGGCTTACCTTTGTGACATATTCCCCCATTTAACATTTTTTTCAAAATACTCTGTTTGCATTGGATATGAGTTCCTAATGTTAAGTCTATGACAAAAGACAAAATACCATAAAAGGCCTGAAGTTACTGCAGACCTCAGAGATACTTACAGTCTGTAAACATGCCCTACCCACATGAGAAAAATTGACAAAGCCTACATTGAAAACTCATCATGTACATACACCACCTAGATATAAGATCTTCAAAGTTTTATACATATATAAACAAAAAGCAAATCTAGCCTGTATAGATGTTATTCTACTTGATTATCAACATGTTTCTCCTACTTTACTGCCATAAAACTCCACTTAAAAAGCTGACACCTGGTTAGCCGACCCCCCCCCCACACTTCAGCAAAATTCTATAATCTGGGGGTATTTCAACTTTAGGAAAACCACTTTGGGGTCCTGACCACCCCCCCCCCCCCCCCCCCCCCATTTTGTAGAATTTTCAATAGTATGTATGAACGTTAGTCGCCATGCCATCTGGTGGACGTTGACCGCACTAACATTACTACCATTAAAAGATTCACATTTGTATATCTATGTTTTTTGGTATTTTAATATAGATTTGTACTGATTATGGGTTTTTCAAAAATCAACTTTTGAAAAACCCTGGTTATAAGCCGACCCCAAACTTTGGCAAAAATTTATAAGCCGATATTTTCGAAAATCCCTAAGAAAGAATCGACTTATAAGTGGGGTTTTATAATATACAAGTATAAAATGCATGAAAGAGCTCCTGGCCCTGGAGCCTACTGAAAATATGACTGCCTTCCAACCTAGTAGAGAATATCCAGAATAAAATCTACTGAAAATAAAAAAAGCCCCAAGCCCTGAGGTATATTCATGATCTGCCATGATTCTCCTACTCATTTTACATGATTCTGTTTTCTTCATTCAGGCCTACCTGACGATGTTATCATGGTCCAGTTCTTTGAGTAGCGAGATTTCTCGTATCGCTGTGCTGGGAACTCCCTCCGACTCTCTGTACGAAGATAAGAAATATTATCAACTTATGACAGCGAACAAAGCATCAAATACTGAATCGTGAAATATCGACAAGAACGAATGACAAAACAAGATACAGTAGAACCTTGACGTTTAAGAACAGGGTTCGTACATAGACAGCCCAATAAAATTCCAGGCTTTTTCCAGGCTTTTCCAGGTTCTGATCTTACTCGTGAATTAAAACAGTCATTGTTTGTATTCTAAAGGGTGCATATCATATCTGGTCACTGTTTTAAAAAAATGTCTGATTCATTAACGAATTTAGTTAAAATTTCCTTCATCTTCCTTACTACCTGTGGAATATCAGTGGTTTGGGATAGATATATCTTTTTTTTTAAATTGCCACTTTAGATATATAGACAAATAATCAAAACCATTCTATATCATTAGCAATTTGATATACATGGTCAAATGAAGGATTTCTGGAACTATTTAATCAAAGTCACTGAAATCTCTTAGGCAGTCAGGTAACGTAGTTAAGAAAAGTTAATAATGACCAGAATTTCATAGACAAAAAAAATTCCACGATCTTCCAGGTTTTTTCAGGCTCTCTGTGAGAATTCCAGGCTTTTTCAGGCCTGGAAAACCCAAAAGCATAATTCCAGGCTTTTCTAGCTTTTCCAGACTCTGTACGAACCCTGTAAGAAATATAATCAATTTTTTGTAGTTGAGACTTTCGAGGTAGCATCGGTTGGATACTGAAGTGTTTTCGCCTCGTTTTCTAAAAGAAATATAACGAAGATATGACACCGAATCAAGCATCAAATACTGAATCGTGAAATATTGACAAGAACCCTGCCTAACGGACACCCCGCACATGCAGACACTTTTGTTCGGAACAGATTTTTTTCATTCTATTAGATGTTTATTTCAACTCCATGTTAGAAGACTGTTATTTCGGTATGAAAAGGCCCAAAACCCTACATAAGCAGAAACATGGGATGGACACCCTATCCAATATGACTGATCGGTGTGGGAACAACACTTCAGATTATCTAGACCAATCTGTTTTCTGGTGTGTGTGTGTGTGTTGGGGGTAGACTGTCGGCCTGCGAAGGCTACTGTAGGCGCCAGGTAGGTGTGTGTATCGGCCTTTGACAGAGAGAGTGCGTAACCACATAGTTTACCTGATTATTGCATCAGAGATGCTAAATTATTGATGGGAGATATTATTATTAAATAATGTCGCACACAAACGCAAATTGTTGGTGGCAATTCTGGAGATCGCTGCCGTTACTCGTTTGGTGTGTCCCTTGCATAACCAGAAGTGCAATCGTCTCACCTCCACGGGTGAGACAATAGGAGTATGTGGCAGTGAGTTTGGGCAGGTTTAGGGTGTGAAGGGCTGGTGCGGGCTGCTAGACACGATGCCCGGTGACTGGGTCTCCTGAGTCAGTTGTTTGGACTGTTGAACTTTCTGTAAAACTGTGACACAGAATGTCACGACGTGACACCTTTTCTTACTACTGACCACTGTACATGCACAATTTTTTTAAATTAATTTATTAATCTATTTTGTGTTAATTTCCATTTCCTAGATAAATTGTTTATTATTTATCATTATTTAATAAAGCTTCCAATATAATAATCATTGTTTGTTTATACTACTTTATATGGGAATAACAGCTATTGAACACTGTATAATAAACATGTGTAAAAGAAACTTGAAAACCATGCGTAAGCGGTCACCCCACGTAAGCTATGTAATTTAACAAAGAAGCTTGTTTTCTCAGTGATACCTTCTGTTTTGTAACAAAGGAGTGCTGGCTTTTTTCTAGAACTATGAATATAAATTACATATTTAGAACTACACTTTAAGGCAAAACATTAAGATAATAAGAATGAAATAAAAGAAAATATATCTGATTATGTGTCCAGTGGTGTATAGTTTATGTGTAAGAGCCCTGTAGAACCAGAGCTACAGCTATTGAAAAATTATAATCGGTCACAATCGAAAATTATAATTATGCATCTCATAATGGCAAGAAAAACACATTTAATGTTAATTCATTAAACCTAAATGCTATTCGATTACTTGTCATCTTGAGGGATGTAAGGTATTGCGTAAATTCCTAATTAGGTCAATTACATAAAAAAAAGCTAGGTCAATTAATTAGGTGAAGTGAGGGTCATCAATGGCCAACAGATACTGGAGTGTTGCAGGGCTATATATATGTTTTCTTATATATATTTTTTGTAATCTTTATGAATTCCAAAGTTATTCTAAATGAAATATTCCAGTCAATACTAAAAATTGTCACAGTATTAAAATCGTCCAAATGTGAAGACAAACCCCAACATTTCTCATGGTAAAATCTTTAATAACGTTTGAACTATCACAGATATGATATTGATTTTTTTTAAAACGTTTGTTCGGGTAGTTAAACGTCAATAAACAAGGGGACCCCCAGGCAACATAATATTGGGAAATGTGAGTGATAATAAAGGAGTCACCATTCGCTTGCCAAGAACCAGCTAGAATCACGCGCTGGTTTGCGGCGAGTGACCTCTGTTGTACCATTTCACGCAACTCCTCGGTATAAAGTTTCATTGAAGCAAAGAACTATACGCATAGTTCATTCATTGAAGTCAATACACTGCCTAATTACTACAAGCAATAGAAAGTAGTCAACGAGACATCACTTCATGGTCAAGTCTACCAGCTTTAAATACATTCTTCTGATCATTGATCAATTCAGACGAAGCCAAAACAAAACTCACGTATCGAGTCGGATTCTTTTTAACGCAACCACTCGGCCTGTGAGAAGATCCTTCGCTTTATACACTACTCCATAAGTGCCCTCGCCGATCTTCTCAATCTTCTGAAAGTTATCCATTGTGTTTCTCTTGGAATGATGACTTTTCACACCATAATAAACATTAATCAGCTGTCAATAACAAAGTTCACGGCCACGCGAGTTTCCCGGGCTTTTCTATGTGTCACGTGTGTGTTTTTGTCGCAGCTGATTGGTCAATATGGCAATAGGCCTGATCACAAAGTTTGACGGGGAGAACCTTGGTGTATATCATGCGTGGACCAACGATTGGGTAATTTATATTTTGGGTGTTTATCTAATGTTAGATATACAAATTAATAAAACTATTATCTGCATTAGATATACTCCAGAGCTTTGATTAAATTTACTTTTTAATCATGTTTCTACTCCCACGGACTTGGTGAGATGGGTTGGAAACCTGGGGCTCATGGCCTATCTATGTCTACGCCTCGCTATTGTTTTCGGGATTCCGATTTCGCCACTATGGAGGCAGCACAGTAGCTGCCGTTTGTTTCCGTTATTACACATCAGGAGGCATTGCATAACAGGTATATTTATAAGGGTTCCCTCAATATAGTTCTTTTAATAATGAAAATCGATTATACTCTTGAATAATTTGTTATTAAAAGTGAAGGCGAATGTGTCCTTGTAGGTGTATCATTGAAGTGTACTGAAAATATGGGTGACAAAGGTTTTCAGTATGCTGTAATTTTTAAAATGGGCTAATTTATCTTGTAAATGAGGTGGGAATAATTTCATATCTGATTATCTGGAGATAAAGGGATTCTGTCTGCCTACCCCAACTAAAGTCACGCAAAATCTACATGTTTAGAAACCCCCAGCAATATCAACTTCTTTCAAGACCTTGATTTTCAAGGTCAACCCTCTGAATCTAAGGGAATTCTGACAGCCACCCCGACCCAAAGTGACACAAAATGTGCCACACCCTAAGAAAAAACAGTACACCTAGAACCATGATAACAATGGTCCTTTTAGGTATATACCTGGAATCGACAGTGAAATAGTTTTTTTATCACTGATATGCTGGATTTTAGTTCATGCAGCGTCACATCACAATATGGGAGCTGCACTTCTTGGGTTATAGTTCTATGTCTTAAGTAAAGTTGTACTGGGACTTAATCTCTAATGAGTCTCAATTTTGTCATGATATATCACATCCTCTTAAGATTTCCCTTTATATTTCATTTCTACATTTCCTTGTTACTAGACCCAATCATTTCTGTCTAGAACCCCACGAAGTGATTTAATTGTCAAACAAGGTACGCTTATCAAATACTATGAGTTTATTATACACATGTTAAAACAAACAAGTTCTAAAATATATATATACGTGCAGTACATAGTTTATTGCAATCTGTTCAACAGTACTTTTTCCACTTGCGTTGGCTTCTACCCAAGCAATGGCTGTGTATGATCACTGCAATATAGTGTCTGCCTGTGGGATCTCACCACCCACTTGGGCCAGCTCCACGGTACCGAAAAGTCATACATTTTTGAGGTAGATTTCTTTCAGCATCAGTACACCTTAGCTCACCGTAAACTGACCCAAGAGAAGTTCCTAACTTCAATTTTATTTTAATAATGATAATAATAATAATATAATAGTTACTCATATATTATCTACTTACTGCGTAACCTTATTCATATCGCAAGTTTTACTTCTTTTCTTTTTGATATACATATATAAAAGTATGACATACAGTCACCAGGGTTGTGTGTACCTCCTGTTAGGGAGAAAAAGGTAAATTGTTACTAAAAGTGTCCGTATGTAAAAACAGGAAACGCATTCCAATTACGACACCTTTACTAACTGACTGAATCAAGTGGTGAGTTATAGTCATATGCCTGATATTCCTGATTCTATGAAATTCGGTTCCTTGTTTAGTTTACTTTTTAACCTTGCTAGGGTAGAAAGCAACTCGCTGGAAAGTACATGACATTGGCATCCCCTTGTCTCGCCAGGGCTTCAAAGAAATCCACAAGAGACAAAAGTTATCTCAAGAAAACCACTTTACACCTGGTACATATACAACATTATATTTGTATGCACAGTAGCGAGATGGATGGTGGCCACGTGATACGATATCATACCACCACATGATACTATATCATAGTAGAGTGTGATACTACATCATAATACATCGACCAACAAGGCTTACAGTGGCTAAACCTTTGACATCTCGTTCCACTTGCCCACTGGCTACGGGTTCACAGCAATTGGATCTTCAATGCATCGTTACCATGGTTTATAAAAAAAAAAAAAAATTCTGCTCCAAATTTCATTTTCTGGTGACAATGAAGCCACATCATTGTTTTCTCCCAGTTAAACCTGTTTTCAGGGTTTGTAATATGTCTGCCTTTAAACTGTTAAACCTTAACTATCTTGAGGTAGTGAGAAGAATATCACTCATAATAAAAATTTCAAATGTGACATCATTTCATAGCAAGTGAACTCAGAAAATTGTGTTTGTTGAATACCATTTTCAATATACCTGAATCAACTTCAAAGTTTCATTGGTGTACCATGTAAAGGATTTCCTCTGTTCAACAACAGTTTCTCTAGAAGAGAGGTAACAATGTCCGATAAATCTCCAATTACAATGTATTTGGCGCCATTCGCGACTACCAATTATCTTGTATAATGTCATATGAAAACAAGTAATTTTTACTCTTCTTCAATTTGTCTTCACTGAAGAACACAATGTTTAGCGCTAAGTTTGTCCTCTAGTGTTTTATCCTGGAGATGAGTCGGTCGTTAATCAAGCAGCAAAGTTCTGTACAGGGATATACATATATACACGTTCTTAGTATCAGACAGGCTGCAGGCTATTGCTTTCTCTCCCTTCCTCTCTCTCCCACTCGCTCTCTCACTCGCCCATGCTCCCTTGTAACTGCAGGCTGGGGCAGAGGCTGCCATAGGGCATGTATTAGTGATAGTACAAGTAGTAGTAATAGTAATAGTAGTAGTTAACAGTAGCCATAGTAGTAGTAGTAGGTAGTAGGTAGTAGTAGGTAGTGGTAGTATTAGGTATTCGGGGCGTTAGTGGTGTGCCTGGAAGAAGCCTGTACTGTACACACTGTAGAATTTAATCCTTGAGATTAAAAAAAGAGAGCTATTAAATGAGCAGGTAGCTTACCCACAGTGCCACTGAATACCAGGACCAGAAACTAGGTCAGCCACGACTCCTTAAAGCACATGGCCCAACAGAGAAATGCATATCAGTTACCCTGAATGAGTCAGAATCAGTACCCTAATATAAATCTCCATAGACTTAACATGGAGTGACTGTATGCCACGGTTATGCCATATAATATTTATATGCCACAGGTGACATATGAAGCTAAAAACATGTGACGGGGTAGGATAAAATCTAAACGTAACTTAATTTCATACAATTGTCTACATGGCGTTTGTTGTCTTCCGCTACAGATATCACTCAGCTCTGCTTCGTGATATCATTCCGCGAAAACAACTCATGCCATATAAACAATTGTATGAAATTTCGTGACGTTTCTTGATAGTACCCTAATCATCATCGTAATCAACGCCATTGTGAATGTCACTCGTGGTGAGGGGGAACAATAAATTACTGTAGAAAAGTTGCACTGGAAATGGTCGTCTGCAGAGACGCCCAGTACAAGATCAATGCCAAAACACCTCATTTCCAGTCACGAAAAAGGTTAACGGGGTAACGGTTCAATAAAACACAGAAACAAATGTCAAAATGCTGCCCATAATTTGGTTCTCCTTTGTACTTGTGTTTTTTTTTTGTTTCTTTGTTTATACATATATATCAAGATTTTTTTTCTATTCTTACCTTTCCAACGATTCTGGGGGCTCTAACAGCACAATTCTAGCTAAAGGCACTCAAAATGGTGAAACCCGCTTTCCTTTTTACAAGACTTCTTTTTTTTGTGTTGTGCAGTTTGTATTCCCCTTAATTCAAAAAGTGATATACAGAGATATAAAGAGAACAGGGCAATGCCAATTTTTCGTGCGACTGTAGGCTAGCCTCTCAACTTGAACATTTAACAACCAATACAGAGCAGTTAAATTCAGGTAAGAAATGCATGCTCTTGTGCTATGGGTGTTGTCATGGATGCTATAGTAGGTGAAACGCAAAGAGGGAACGTGTGGTGAAGGGCACCACTACAACACTCGGGAAGTTCGGGGCACAGCTACTGCTAATGAGTGGTATTTTCTGGATACACAAGCCAGTCCTGGAGATGGATAAGTCTACAGTACAAACAGGCCAGCCCAAGTCTATAGTATAGTTAAAAAAATAATTAAATTTAAATGATACTTAAACATAGCCAAAGATGGTATGGATTTCGTGGTGCTTTGCCATGGCAGAAGCTGGTATCATATCATGGCAAAAAAGGGTCTTCAACAAGAAGATGACTGGAAAGGGTGTGACACAGAGCAGAATGTCCATGCCACCTGCAGTGTTGTGCATTGCTCACTGCGGAACTCGGCCACATGTCATCCACGCAGGCCACCAGCAGTGAAGGCTCTTTTGGAGTACCCCTCAGACAAATGTACATCCTATAGGGGAAACCTCTGAAAGTTTACACTTGTATCCCTTCCAGTTTGAATAGCAAAGCAATTCACAAGGCAAAGTCGCATGAATTACTTGCTGGATACACAGGCCAGGCCTAGAGATAGGATCGAGCTCTGACTGTAATCTTCCATAGGTTTCCGAATTTATCTCACCCCTCGCATTGACTAATTGGTTAACATCCCCCCAATGAATATTTTTTTCTAAATACTCCATGGGCATTGCGTATGATTTCCAAACGTCAAGTCTATGGGGACCAAATACCAGTGTGAGATAAAACACCTTTCCAGTCCAATCACTACAACCCCTGCCCTGATATGAAACCATATGTCACTGTACTCAACTCACCAACCAACAAATACCGACTGGCCTTAAGTTCTAGTGTCTACAGTCGAGTGGCTGGCCAGCCCACTCAACAGCAGTAGCGGCATCGCCCACAGGCAAAGGAAGAGCATCTCTAATAGTCCAGAGTGGAGAGGGTCCGAGGGAGATTACATGATTAGCAAGCACTATTTACACAAGCTGCACTCATACGCCAGCACTGTACAACACTACGTCACGCGATGAGTGCCTCGCAGCGCCCACTAGCGGCAACACAGCACATCAAAGATGTCACATCCAGGCCACCTGGTGGCTTTACCATGAATCAGAATAGCTCCCCAACATCTCGGTAAATCCACCGTTGTTTTCCTTCCTTTATATCTATGACCAAATACAACTGTAACAAGCTCAATCCTACTGCAATGCACTTTGTTTTTGGATTGGCTGCAATGTAGTTTAAAAAGTATTAATAATAAAAAAAAATGCAATATAGTTTAACACTGAAATGCCTCAGTATGATATAATTTTAACAGTGAGTTGTACAAACTTAAAAAAACAATACATTTTAAATAATAAGAACCAACTCATTTTGCCTAGATCTTTTAAACTCAACACCACAAGGGTGGGAGTTCCTACTTTGAAAGTAGGGTACCATAACAAGTAGGCAAAGAGGACGTACTAAGAATACTCAATCAAAAATACTTACAAAGATTGGCTTTAAAACTGACAGTAGTATCTGGACACAAAAATAACGTGCGGTTAGCCTCACAGCAGTGGTCATGTAGGAGTGCTATAGAGGAAACCTATGAATGTTTACAGTCCGAGCTTTTATCCTACCCCTAATAAAAAACTCCATAGGCTTAACATTGGGTCACTGTATTCGGTCTGGAGTTCAGAAAACGGGAAAATATCGCTCTAGTGGGATACACTTGACAAATGATGTCATCTGTTAATGTAGAAGTAATTTAGACGGGCTGGGTAGGATAAATTCTAAACCAAACTCAAGTTAGTCGTGTTATTGTTCATCGCGCTCCAGCAAGATCGTGTATTACTGCTCTTGGCTTCGCCTCGCGCAGCAATACACGATCTTGCCGGAGTGCGGTAAACAACACCACGACTAACTCTTGTTTGGTTTCTCCATAGTATGTCATTGAGTTTAAATGGCGTAGTAATTCACACAGCGAGGCCATGTAAATTACATCGGAATTCAAACAAGATGGGATCAAGCTCTGACTGTAAACTTGAATAGGTTTCTGAATTCATCTCACCCCTCACAATGACTAACCGGCTAACATTTGTGACATAATCCCCTATTGAGTATTTCTTTCTAAATACTCCATGGGCATTGAGTATGAATTCCCATTTTAATTAAGTCTATGGGAAAGAATCCCAGGGGTGAGACAAAAAACAGAGGGGAGCACACTCAGTGACCTTGACCTCTTGATGCCCTGTCTACCATACGGTGACACAGAGAAAAATAAAAATACGGGGGTGGGGGGCAGCTGTCTCCAGGGAAACAGGGTGCACGACCACCTTCGTTTTGAGGTATACAACAACATGGAGAATAAAAATGTAGTACCTGACAACAGCAGCATCCAATAACAGCTTATTACAATCATCATCTCTGTTAGAAACACACAAACAACTCCCTCGCTGACTTTGAACCACTGCCATGTTATATAATACTAAGTCCTTTCAAGGAAACAAAATGGCCTTCACATAAAAAAAAATATATAACGATCCATGCTCAGAATATCCATATAATTTAAAACAGTTCAATTCTGTTCTACAATTACTTTTCATTCAGTTGTGTTTCATGTTTTTACATTATTTGAATTTCTAGCCTTTTTTTTAGTGACCTGCTTCAAAACTCGTAGCTCATTAACATTAAGCACGGGTTTGCTATTTTCAAGCTCTACCAGAAACATGGTACAAATTTCACCCCGCCTCATAAACAAAGCTCAAAGTACACGCAAGTTTGTCTTGACACCTCCAGATTCCCGATAAAACTAAATGCTATTGGGAAATTTTTTATTAAAAATAAAAAATTATTTTAAAAAAAAATAATAAAAAAAAAAAGCTATTGGGAAAAGAGGTCTTGGTGTTGCCAGTCCTTTTACAAATTATCCGGTTTGAGGGGTTGTTAAGGGGAAGGCAACTCAAATAAAATGCGTAAGTTGGCAGCCGGTGAAGTTGACCCCTGCCGCTGCTGCTGCTGCTACTCTAAGACACAAGACACTCTATAAAAACTTTATACATCTCTATGTCGCCCCATGCTCCTTATATCCAGCAAAAATCCATCTCGTTATAAAAGAAATCCTCACAAAAAAATACATTAAATAAAAACTGCAGCAGTATTTTGTCCCTGGGCTGCTCTGTTTTTCTCTAGACTAACAGTCTGTGCTCTCCCTTTGTTTGTTTGTTTGTTTATCAACAAGCACAAATTACCTGAGAATGAAAAGGGGTTGTAGCCGTGGTTTTCTAGCACACAGCGGGAGAAGCCCGTCTTCTCTAGTTGAGGTGGGCACCTTAAGATGCCGATGATTTGAGGTGAGTGCTACCCGTCCCCCTTGACGTCTTCAAAATGATGTGCTGTTTCTGAACAAGTGACAACCTGCCCTAGTCAGAAGTACACAGAGCAAGAACTACTTTGGCAGTCTAGGATTTAAATAAATCATCATAATTCTCTTTGACTCTCACCGCATCCTAAGGCCACTAAAAAAAAAGAACTGGTTTCTCATCACCAAGCCATGAAAAATATGACGAGGGCGCTTTTCTTTTTTCCTTAAAGCTTACTCAAAGATGGCTTTTGAAAATGGGCTTCAGACATACAGTAAAATCCTGCATTGGTGGACAGCCTTCGATCCGGACCAAAGTGTGCGCTTACGCGCGGTCTGCGCTTACGCGGGGTTTCCAGATTTTTAATGGGAATACCTTTAATGCATCCCTGATATCAGGAGCTTTAATTTGATACTAGATACACATATCTTTCATAATTTCTATCAAAGTTCATCTTATTTATAATAAAAACAAATCTAAAAAAATCTTTTTTCTGATGCGCGCGGTGATGAGAAACAAGTGAGGGTTTTTTTTGAGTGGCCTAATTGGGGTATTATTTTCGGGAAAAACTGTACTTGGCACTAGAGAAATCCATATATGGTGTATGGTAATTAGTTGGGATACATCAGCTCAGAGTGGGTTGTGTGGAGAGTGAAGTTTTAAGTCAATGGTATTCAAAGGTCCATAGTAAGCCTAACAATCTGTACTCTATTGGCATTCCAACTTATCCTTAATTTGGCCTGACGTTTGACAGCTATGGTGGGAATCTCAAATCGGAAGAACTTAAGACCACAGATAGATTAACACAGTTAACATCTGCCACTGTTAGCCCTGCATCCTAGTCTCGTTCTACAGAACAAAACCAGGGAGGACTGACAGAGTGATAGTGGAATTATTTACCCTTAAAACAAAGAACATGGGGAGAAGGGAGGGGGGGGGGATTGGAATACAATGGTTGTTCGATACCCTATGAACCAGTATAACACAAGTCATTCTAACCTGCTCTACATCCTAACCCTACTCTTGTCTCGACTGGGAGTCACACGTTTTCCATGTCTCTACTCAATTTGATATCGCTGGAAATCCTCATCAGAATTACTACTCTGTAAGTACTTGTGTCATTTTTAGTATCGCCAAGAGAAAAAAGAAACCCAGCAATCTAGGGTTTGTAATTTAGACTGATATGTCATTTTCTTGCAACTTACTAACGGGACCTTGACAGTAGGTTTACAACAGACAAATAAAGGCAGTCTGTGTGTGCCATTGATAACATGTTTGTATGTGACTCCCAAGTGGACAGGGGAATGCAGACAAATTAAAAGTAAAACAAAAATAGACAACAACCATAATCAGTAGGGAAAAGGCCATCAACAGTGGGAGAATTTGAGTACATTTAACGTACTGTGCCATACCCTGCTCCAATCTCGTTATAAAATCGTCATCTTTTGACTTGATCAATAATTTGTTTGATACTACTCTGAGCTACTCTTCAATACCATCGTTATACAGAGAACAACTGAAGATAACATACCTCTTTCCGAACAATACACTAACATATCAATACCCCGTATAGCTTCAAGAAAGTGTCTTTTGTAACAAAAATGCTTTGTTTTTAAAGATAGAAATGCGGTGACTGAGTGCCATACAGAGTCAAAGCCTTGATCGCTTAACAAGTCAGCAAGTCCGAGAACTCATTAATCACAATAAGATAATAATTGGGTAAACATTAGAAAACTGTTGCCAACATTTTCTTTGTCATAGCTGCCTTGGAAAATGTGTAACATACCTCTTTTTTTCAGGTTTTGTTATTCTAAAGATATGGGCCATTAGTCGCTTGATGTTCCCAAATCGAGGTTTGTAAGGTACCTATTTATAGACGAGGCCCGATTCTCAGCTACCAATAGACTCCATATACACACGCTAGTAATAATAGTATAATGGTATAATTATAATGGTATAACAATAATAATTATTAATTTAAAGAACTCTTTTCTTTCAATAAACAAAAAAAAAACACAAAAAAAGGAGGCATTCTTTTGAGTGAACTGTC
Organism: Alentia gelatinosa; assembly: GCA_950022655.1. NCBI lineage: Eukaryota > Metazoa > Annelida > Polychaeta > Phyllodocida > Polynoidae > Alentia > Alentia gelatinosa. The sequence goes on along the minus strand of OX465592.1, from coordinate 3,289,259 downwards.
TGCACTGCTGTGAGGTCACCAGATCTGACCCCTCAACTCCACTAGCGCACCTAGCGGGAGCCCCAACGCAAACTCACTCTGTTTCTAGTCATTCTGGTTGAAAACGGTAATTGTTTTTGTTTTGTTAAATTAGGAGATAAATCTGTAGATTGAGGACCCGAGTAATGTGGCAGCGGCCACGAATTGCTGCTTTCTGTACACATGCTAAATACATACATATATATATAATAGAATATATATATAGATGGATCCTCAGCCTTCAGCCGTCCGTACCTACTTCCGGTGCCTTGCCATGGCCGCTACTGACCGGAAGTGACCCTGCGTCGGTCCACCGTACGGCTTCCGGTGTGGTGTCAGTGGTTTTTTGTTTGTTTGTTTAAGACAGGGTTCAAGTGTCCTAATGTCGATACACAAGGGTCTAAACAGATGACTATATATATTTATATATATATGCTCAACTCCCTCTAGGTTGGTTGAGTGGAGGTGTAGGTGGAGGCTCGGCCCACGCTTAGCTATCAGTCTGTGGCCGTGCTCGCGTCCACCACCCTCCACCAACTGCCTGCAGTCACGGGTACGGAGCCAACGCTGGACTCCCCGAGGTAGTTATCTTATCTTATTGTTGTCAACGTCACTTCCGTCACCCGTATCCCTGACGTACGGGTGGCCCCGCCTGGTGTCACCTGAACGTACTCCCCGTGGGTGGGCGGACGAAGGGACGCTGATATTGAGGTCTCGTGAGAACACGCCACTCCTACTGGAAGTGGAAACTGATCGCTGCTGTGATGTCATTGCCGGGCGGCCGTGCGCGATGCTTGGTCAGGGGCTGCCAGGGAGCATGGCGGCAGAGAGGGGGGCACATCTGGCACATCCACGATGCATGTCCACTCCTCGCCACTGAGCCGCTGAGTAGAGCCATATAGCAGTGAGACATTCTGTGGCCTGCTCGGCTGGTGACCGTCACCTCCTCCTCCTCGTCTCACGGTACTCACAGAAACACATTCACACACACCTCATACTCCGCCTCGCATGACGGGCTTGGCAGCACGCGCTATGCTTGGGAAGCAGTCAATGGCGGGCTCCAGCAGTCCCCATGGCCGCCGCACCGGCCGCCACCCACCAGCCCGCCTCCACCGCCTGCCAGCGGCTTCAGCCCACCGCCCGTCCCGCCACCAATGACGACCACACTTTCCGGCGCGCTGTCCGGCATTGTCAGTGCTGTGTGGTTATTACAGTTTTGTTGGGCCTGATTCATTAAGCCCTGGTTATTTGGAGCTCGGTCCTGGTTACATTGACCTTGACCCTGGCCGTGGCCGTCGTTGCCGATGAGGCCTCCACCTGTGGGAGGAGGCGGTGGCGGCGGTGGCGGAGGTGGAGGAGGACTCTGGTTGACTTGGTTGTTGGTGTTGAGCGTGGGGAGCGGCGCAGCCTTGGGGTCGTTGCGCGGGAAGTGCTCGATACGCTCGACAACGGTGCTGGCGGAGAGACGTGCCTCGGCATCCTGGTCCCAGCACTCGTCGATGGTGTTACACAGCCCTCCCAGCAGCTGTCACGTGACCGGAAACAGAGAGAAGAGACAGTTAGCACACATCATAAACCACCAAAACAATGTGCAATATTATATACATGTACAACACACGTCATAAACCACCAAAATACCATGTAATATTATATACATGTACAACACAAGTCATAAACCACCAAAACACTGTATAATATATGTGTATAAGACACGTCATGAACCACCAAAACACCATGTAATATATGAAACCATGGTAATGGTGCCAATACAGGCTTCGTTTTACACTGAGTTTGCGCACAGGTATATAATAACATTATATACATGTATACCACACGTCATAAACCACTAAAACACAGCATCTGTTTGTTTGTTTGTTTGAGTAGTTTAACGCCCAATTTGTTCAATTAGACTTACTTTGGGGGGGGGGGGGGGGGAACACGTAATAAACCCCTAATGTAATGCAATTAACACTGTGTAATATTATAAACTTGTAGACCACACGTCATAAACTACCAAAACAAAGCATAATATACATGTATATACCACATGTCATATACCACCAAAATACTATATACAGGGATGCCAGTTGGGGTCAAGAAAAATTCCTACATGGGGACTGAGGCCAGTCTATGTATCACTTAAAACGCACATGGTGTATGGGGAATCCCAATCACTCTCCTAGCAGATCCTTGGGCATGGACCGGCAGTATAGGATAGCTAGATATCTGCTATGAGAGTGGGTATATGTGTCATTCTGCACTACATGGGGTACTCTTCAAAGAAAATAATTTAAGAGAGATTACCACACACTATCCGTTCTATATTCTACAGAATATCTTTTCAAGTTCATTAGGCAATCCTCTGATATTTTCTTTTAGACTTGGTACTGCTTTATTAACTCTATTCTCACATGAGACATTTTAAGCCAATCAGATGTCAGTATTTTAGTTTGCCCTTATCTGTAAGAGCATTTCCTACAGGAATCCTACCATCCTACAGCCGTAGGTTAGAGCACTGGGATCCATAGGCCCTCTAGCTGAATGTGCTGTGGGTAGCTGAATTCAGAATTTTGAAAGATTACAGAACAAGTTTATGTAAGATCTAGATTTTAGGGAACCTGGAGTTTATATTGTTCTCAAAACATACATCTTGAAATTTTCATATTTTTGAGACTAAAATGAAAATCCTACATGTAGGCAAAATCCTACAAACTGGCATCCCTGATTATATACCATTAAGAAATAAACTGATCAGTCTTTGATCTGTTTCCCCGTACACCATCGAGTTTGGGCCACTTAAATCATGCTGAAAAAGAAATGAATTTCCGAATTCCGGGCTCATATATAGGGTATATAGGGTCTATCAATGATTTAGGTTTTCACTGTTGTAGACTTATTTCAGTCAATTCTTTTCAGTGTTTTCAAATATCTTGTATACAATCTCTTTCAAAAACGTGATGATATCTTTCTTTGGAACAGTTTCATGGAGAAGGATGTCGCCTCGTCCTAATTTACTTTTAAAATAGTGTGGTCTTCGATTTGACGACTAAAATCTTGAGACGGTGTTCTTTAGCAAGATAAAAACTAACCGGTAAACACAGATATAGAGTACACATGTTACAGTTCCTGTGACTGAAAAAGAAATATTCTGGTGAAAATAAGACTACTTCAACTCCAAACTGGGTTATCAAACCATTGATAATTCTCAATTGCAGTGAAGTAGCTCAAATGGAACAAATATTTACAGACATATAAACACATGCTACCTATGTCTTTTTTTTTTTTTTTTTTTTTTTTTTTGGTGTGTGTGTGTGTGGGGGGGGGGGGGGGGCAGTTTAAAGTCAATTATATTCTATCAGACTAACTTTGAATTTGAAGGTGATCGAATCTATGTAATGAATTCAGGTAGAAACCTCACCCTACATTTTAATTCCCACACCAAGGTGGCTGTATACCACACCATAAAGACATGGTATGAGAAGGATTGGCCTTTGATATAACAGTAAATCTACTACTGCTAGGGATGAAGGAGAAATGTGGCTGCAGTGAGACTCAAACCCACCTTTGGATAACAAGTCCAATGCCTTAACCATCGAGCTAGCTCCCTACCCCTTTGTTTACCCTGACTCTTAGACTGAGTTGATGGCTCCTACTTACCGGGTGGCTCTTCCAGTGCTCTTTGAGGTGCGGCCGTACTTTCCGCCGGACCACCAGGTCTTGCATGTCCTCCAGGGTCGGGTGTAGCCCTATTTCATCCTCAAACGGCAGCTGGTACTCCCCAATAGGCCCTGTAAAGTACAAAAATACGAACCAGTCAGCCTGTTCAACAGGAGGTCACACCACACAGGGGGAATCATCGGCTTTCCTTATCACCTGTGCTCATTGTAAAAAACACCACTGGGCTGCCAGTCAGAAAAAAGACATTGAATCATTTTTCATTGCAATACAGGGGTTACACATTACATACGCATTACAGTGGGGAATGAAGGGAAAGCCCAAGTTTTTACATGGGTCAGTGGGGAGGTTCAGTGGGGGATCATGGGCTGTGGCTGAATTGGATTATTTAGCAGTTGGTATGTCAATATTACACAAGGAATTATTCTTTATTCTGAAAAGGGAAACATGAAGTTCAATGGAAATATTGAAACCATGACATGTACATGATAAAGGATTGCGACGAAATATTGAAAGGCATTAAAAATAGGACATTTTGAGATGACGTGAGAGGCATTAGACACGGACATTAGGGTTCCTAGATGATGAACAATTTTCTGATGCCACACCTACTCAGCCACTCGAACCCATAAAGTCCTAGAAGTCCAGTGCCCCTAACCACTGAGCAACCACTTGGTAACCTGAGTAATATGCTCTTTATTTTTATGGCTGTTATGATGGGAGTGGCGTAACAAATAGCATTTGTGGCTGGCCAGTTTCCAAACCACCAAGTCAGATGCCAATGGGAATTTAAAATTCAGTGTAATTGACTTATTTTACTAGCATGTTTACTTCTTTTCAATAATAATTTACATAGAAGATTGTCTCCTCACAGCGACCACGGATTTAACCCGACCAGAACTAACGTAGTGTGGCTCTGGCGGCCAGTGTACCTGAGACGCTGGACGTACACCAATAGTTCCGCGCCCTGCCGACAGTAGGCGCTGCGAGCGTCGACGAGTACGAGAAGAGCTCGCTGGGTGGCGCCACCGGGGTCCTCGGCCACGTCGGCGTCTCGTGATTCGGGGAGTCGGGGGAGTCGGATGAGGGGAGGGAGGGGGGGAAGGGGGGGGGGAGGAGTGGGGGGAGGAGGGGGAGGGAGAGAAGTCGTGGCTCGCAATAGTTTGGCAACCAACCCCTTCTACGACATAGGGGCTGGTCGGGTGAATACTGAAGAACTCGACCCGTTACGAAGTCGACCCATAAAAAACTCGACCCGTAACGAACTCGACCCGTTTTATATCTTCCCTATACTCAACTATCTCAACTGTTAATACTTGAGTACTAAGAGAAAACGTGGTGACTGAGCCCGAAGGGGTGGCCGTTCGAGGTCTTTTGATGCCATAAATACGTCCCGATGCCGCAGGCAGAGGGACATATTTATGGCATCAAAAGGCCGAGAATCATAATGGCATCCCTTCGGACTCAGTCACTATGTTTTCTTATTATTACATTACCTAAATATCAAGAAAAACGTCATTTCATATACTTATTTATGTAGATTTCGACATGACACCTTTACTATTGTCACAGTGCGCCCGAATATTCACTACGGGCGCAGTGCGCCCGAACATTACTTATACTACACCCCTAGTAGCGGGTAGTATTTCATAGACGTTCGGCCATAGGTATGTAATAATATATTTGGTAGTAAATATGTTATCTTGACCTCAAATTTGGTCTTCTCTGGGGAAAAAATACAAACAGAACACCCTTACCCTAACCCTATCCCTATCCTTATCCCTAACCCCAACCCTAACCCTTACCCTAAACCTAGCTGGACTTACTTTCTATATGCGCTGGTTTATTTGTCTAAAAGCTAACTAATCAGACTTTTACTTGTATATGAAAATGTCTTATCCATAAGTATCTGGAACGGGTCGAGTTCTCCAATCGATTTTTCCAAAACGGGTCGAGTTCTCCTGACAACTACGGGTCGAGTTGGTTTCGGGTCGAGTTCTCCAGTAACCGGTCAGGTTAAATCACACACGGTATCCCTCTGTGTTCGCCTCAAACCAAATACTTTTGTTATGTATATCCTAAAATAAGACATACTTAATATGAAATATTCATAGCTAACAAATTGATAAAGTAACCAAGATTTGGGTTCATTATATTTAGAGATAATACACAGGAAAGAAATAAGAAAAACGGAAAATTGGCTTCGAGGATATGACATAACACACTCTCCAAACAGTATGAAAGATGCGGTTGGAGAGTAACAAACTGGTCCCGCTACTGGGTCAAGGTAGTCGCTTATTTAACCCGACCAGAGCTAATTTTGTGTAGCTCTGGTTGCCAGTGTAGGCTCGCCGGCTCCCAAAGTACCGAGTGAGTTGCCAGTGGTGGAAGTTGCACCCCGCCCAGCGGCCAACACCCACAAAACACCCACAGCCCACCCCTTCACGGTGGTCCGGTGGTATGTGCCCACTGCTGACCACCTGACACAACACGTAACGTGCACCACCTACGTGTACTGAATGTAACGTATACCACCTACGTGTACTATACGTAACGTGCACCACCTACGTGTATCATATCTACGTGCACTTAACGTAACGTGCACCACCTACGTGTACTGAACGTAACGTGTACCACCTACGTGTACTATACGTAACGTGCACCACCTACATGTATCATATCTACGTGCACTTAACGTAAAGTGTACCACCTACGTGCACCACCCACGTGTACTACCTCAAGGACTTAACGTAACGTGTACCACCTACGTGTACTACCTCAGTGTGTCACACATAACGTGCACCACTTACGTGCCCTAAACGTAACGTTTATCCTTCCCCCAATATAAAATCCCATAGGCTTAACATAGAGTTTCCGTATGCCACGCTGACTGGCATACAGAGTTTTCACGCAATATTCCAAAATCGAGGAGACAGGGTAGGATAAAATCAAAACCTCATTCCTTTTAATCTTGGCTACTGCATTCCACTCCTGGAGTTATGGCTCCGGACTTCACTCGGCTTCGCCTCATGAAATCACTATGCCAAACTCCAGTCATGGCATACGGTGGCCAAGATTAAAACTCATCCAGTTTTATGATAGTACCACCCACGTGCACTAAACGTAACGTGTACTGAACGTAACTTGTACCACCTACGTGTACTACCTACATGTACCACACATAAAGTGCACCACCTAAGTTTTATTTATTTGTCAACCATTATAGATCCTTACAAGACTTTCTCAAGGTTCTTTTACACCATAAGGGTGGTGATCGAATCTATGTGATGAATTCAGGTAGAAATCTCACCCCTACACATTTACCGAGGTGAGAGTTCTTTTACTTCCCACACGACATAGACATGGTATGAGAAGGATTGGCTTTTGATATAGCAGTAAATCTACCACTGCTGGGGGTGAAGGAGATAAGTGGCTGCGGTGGGACCCGAATCATCAAAGTCTGACAACATTGGGATTACAAGTCCAGTGCTCTTTACCACAGAGCTAACTCCCCACTCGAGTCGTTTTTGATTTGTTTGCGTGCAAGCAAATCTGGTCTGCACCACGAGGAGGCGAGGCGACCAAGAAGGTGAACAGATTGGTAATTGCTGTCCACCCCAGGAGACCCACTGCTGGGGGTGGGACTCAAAACCACAAAGTCCACAAACCTTGGGGTTACAAGTCCAGTGCCCTAACGACTGAGCTAACTCCCCACCCCAAAGCTGGGGATGAAGGAGAAAGGTGGCTGCAGTGCGATACACCTTCAAGACTCCCCACCCCCACACTGAGAGTAGCTGCAAGACTATCCATAGACATGTGTCTGTACTCCAACGTGCGAGCTGTGTCGAGGAGTTCTTTTTCACCTGACACCCGAGTCGAGGTGCAGCTTCCATGGCACACTTTCCTCATGAATGGAGCGAACTTCCTCTGTTTTGCTCACGTCTTTTTTTTTCTTTTTTTTTTAAATTGTTTTCATTTTTTATTTTCCGTTCCCTTACGGCAGACCCTGACCGACTTCTCTCGGGTTGGCCTTTGCCAAGCCCACCTTCCCCGACTCCCCGATGCCCCCGACACACTCTGTAAGGACATTCATGTGGAGTGCTTTATGCTACGTTTACACTGGGCCACGTTTTGCCGAAAATTGGGGCACAATTGCAGATGGTTGCAGAGCCATGAATTTGTGTTTACACTGAGCCCCGGGTGACTCTGGTTTGGGGACATTTAAGGGGTCACTTTTGTCCATGAATCCCCTAGTGGCCGGCTATGGTCATTCACGTCTCTCACATTTTGTCCTTGGTTCCGTATAGGGCCAGCTACAGTCATTCACGTCTCTCACATTTTGTCCACGGTTCCGTATAGGGCCAGCTACAGTCGGTCACGTCACTCACGTTTTGTCCATGGTGCCTTGTATGGCTGCCTATGTTTGATCATGTTCGGTCACGTTATGTGATGCTGGTCCGTATATGGCCAGCTACAGTCGGTCACGTCACTCACGTTTTGTCCATGGTGCCTTGTATGGCTGCCTATGTTTGGTCATGTTCGGTAACGTTATGTGACGCTCGTCATATCTCCTGAGGGCCCGGTAAATTTCTCATTAGCATGTTGGCTGCCGGAGCAAATCTTTTGTCATTTCAAAATTCTTCACCAGCTGCCAAGGTATGTTAGAGTCCTTCAGGTTTGTCTATTTTGTTTGTCAATCCCGTCGCCCTGAGTCATGTCACATCCCTCACATTCGTGTCCATGGAGCTCTGAAATATGGCTGGCGTGGCCCAGTGTAAACCTAGTATTAGAAGGTCTACTGCAGGGTGCGAGCCAACGACTCCGTCTATTTATCACCTCCCCGAGATACCCTCGTCTCCTTACCTACATTACCTGTAATCACGGGGTGTGTTCCGCTAATTACCCCATGAGGAGGGAGGGGACCAAGTTAAAGGGGACTCAACCTCAAGGCAAGAAAAGGTCTTGCCACTTAGTCGAAAGTGAGGTATCTATAGGGAGCCAAAGTGGACCCGCTGAAACCGCAGATACCCATTCACAATACATCATTAACGGAAATAGACGCTCGGTACTTTGACTATATAGGTTCGAGATTATATGTGTCATTCTCCATTTTTTATGAGTAAATATAACGTTGTGTCAATTCATATTTGACTAATTTACTTTTGAAATGTACTGAAAAATATGGTTTCTTCAATTTTCTCAAAAACAAGAACGGTGACCTACAGTTTTTTTAAAAACAAAAATGTGTAGTGCTATACATAAAGTATATTCTCTGAAAGTTTGAAGAAAATGACATGGGTTTTACTATGTGATAAGCAACTTTTTAAAATTTCTATATATTCTATCATAATAATATCACAATATCGATATCTAAATCAGAATCTAGTTAAGAATACGAGGCTGGAATACTTCTATACACAACCAAAAATAATAAAATAAATCAATCAATCAACCAAAATCTAGCATGGTGACCCCTGCTTTTTGTGTTCTACAATACTTTGAGCTCATCATATTCAATTTTCAGGAAAATGACATGGATTTTAATTTTCAAACCAAATTGTCCGATATGCTTTTAAAGTTCACAATAATTGTCTTTTCCAAGAATACTCGCGGTGAATCCTCGACGGCGTAGAAATGTAATTTGATACACTGATGGGACCTTTTCACGTCCAATATTAACGAAACACATGTACATGGAGTAAGTAATTCTTAGCGCTATTCGCTGTCCCATTTACCTAGTTTCACTAAACCAAATTTAAAAAAGAAAAAAAAATCTAAACCCAATATCAGTTATAAGTTTAAGCAAAATGACAGTCTCAAGTTTCTTTGTTATAATACGGATACATACAATAATCGATGGTTTTCTGTGCAGGCGGCTGTAAACCACGAGCGGTTGACGCGTAGTAATACACGAGTTAGGGAGTGTATTACGACGTCAACCTCGAGTGGTATACAGAGCCACCTGTCCACAAAATATTCGCTTGCTGTATTTATCATCCATGCAAAAAAAATAAAAAATTGTATTTATCATCCATTGAGGATGGGTCAATGAATCCCATTATACCAACATTTCATAAAATGCTGTATAATCTTTTTTTATCACAAAGTGGCCTAAAGGAGCCATGTAATGTACATTTTTGGTAGTCTACATGTGTTTTTTGATTAGTCAAAGGGTAATTTTAGCAGTTAACTCGAGTTGGGTTTGGTTGGTTCGTTTATTTAACATCCCAGGGGACCCTGAGGGTATATAGGGACTAACTCATGGTTCAGCTACCACACCACACCGACATGGTATGAGAAGGACTGGCCTTTGATATAGCAGTAAATCTACCACTGCTGGGGATGAAGGAGAAAGGTGGCTGTACACCACACCACATAGACATGGTGTGAGAAGGACTGGCCTTTGATATAGCAGTAAATCTACCACTGCTGGGGACGAAGGAGAAAGGTGGCTGTACACCACACCACATAGACATGGCATGAGAAGGACTGGCCTTTGATATAGCAGTAAATCTACCACTGCTGGGGATGAAGGAGAAAGGTGGCTGTACACCACAACACATAGACATGGTACGAGAAGGACTGGCCTTTGATATAGCAGTAAATCTACCACTGCTGGGGATGAAGGAGAAAGGTGGCTGTACACCACAACACATAGACATGGTACGAGAAGGACTGGCCTTTGATATAGCAGTAAATCTACCACTGCTGGGGATGAAGGAGAAAGGTGGCTGTACACCACACCACATAGACATGGCATGAGAAGGACTGGCCTTTGATATAGCAGTAAATCTACCACTGCTGGAGGTGAAGGAGGAAGGTGGCTGTACACCACACCACATAGACATGGTGTGAGAAGGACTGGCCTTTGATATAGCAGTAATTCTACCACTGCTGGAGGTGAAGGAGGAAGGTGGCTGCACACCACACCACATAGACATGGTGTGAGAAGGACTGGCCTTTGATATAGCAGTAAATCTACCACTGCTGGAGGTGAAGGAGGAAGGTGGCTGTACACCACACCACATAGACATGGTGTGAGAAGGACTGGCCTTTGATATAGCAGTAATTCTACCACTGCTGGGGACGAATGAGAAAGGTGGCTGCAGTAGGACTCGAACCCACAACCTTGGGATTACAAGTCCAGTGCCTTAACCACTGAGGTACCTCCCTACCCCGCTAAACTCAATCCAAATCCTGTTGTATTATTCCATACATCCGGGAGTTCCCACTCTGTTTGCACCTTCCTGTAGTAAATCATCTTTATTAGTTGTTCATCTAGACTAGCTCCAGTCTCTGCATCCCATGGCTACCCTCTTCACTGGGATACTGGATCTAGTCCCTGCATCCTATGCCTACCCTCCTCACTGGGATACAGGGACTAGTATAATCGGTAATGGTGTTGGATTTCTGGCGCTGTTTAGCGCCAGTATTCCCAACACTCTCCATACTGATATCCTGGCTACTGGTCAAGATTTCTGCTGGGAGATTGATACCCTTTCACTTTGATCTCAAACAGGTCACAGTCAGGAGCAGGCGAAATTTTTTTGCTATGACAACACAGGCGGCCAGGGAACTGAAGGAGGGGAGAGGGGAGGGGTATAAGGAGGTATAGGGTTACAGGGAGCGGCTTGGGGCCATAAACAGGAGATTCTGTTCATAGTGGACACGTCTTTGATTCATGGGCCAGTCAGAGTAGGATACATACGATAATTAGCTTTATTCTGATTGTGTTGAATGATTTAATTAATGTTCTTAATCAAAGACTTGAGCCAGTCTATCGTTCAGCGTCTATCAGCATGGGCCTCTTCACTATCAGGTTTACTACATCTACGCCCTTCAGAGTTCAGAAATCAGAGGGTACTTGGATACCTACGGACAGATTAGGACGTTGTTTACTAGATTTTGTGTTTGTGGGTTTGATTTAACATCCAGTTAAGCATTGCAGGTTCTCACCAGACTTTCTCAAGGTTCTTATACACCACAAGGGTAGTGATCGAATCAATGAAATGAATTTAGGAAGAAATCCCACCCCAGTTCTTTTACTTCCCACACCACTTAGACATGGTATGAGAAGGATTGGCCTTTGATATAGCAGTAAATCTACCACTGCTGGGGGGTGTAGGACCCCAAACGAACTCGACCCGTAGTTGTAAGGAGAATTTGACCCGTTTTGGAGAAATCGATTGGAGAACTCGACCGTTTCAGATACTTATGAATAAGGCATTATCATATAGACAAATAAACCAGCGGATATAGAAAACAAGTTAGGGATAGGGATAGGGATAAGGATAGGTTTAGGGTTTGGGATAGGGATAGGGATAGGGATAGGGTTAGGGTTAGTGATAGGCTAAGGGAAAGGGTTTTCTGTTTGTTTTCTTCCCCAGAGCAGACCAAATTTGAAGCCAAGATGAGATACGTAAAATCGTAGTAGGTGGACACCGCCTCTAACTTTTAAAACTACAACCACGGTCACTATCATGAAGAAAACCCCAATTTCTATTCCCCGCAGTGATTTTTACCATTGAGAACTATATACAGTTGAAAACAGAACTGCACTCTTCTCTAGGACCAGGGATGCCAGTCGAGGTCAGGAAAAAAAAGAGAAATATTTTCCATTGCAATACACGGTTTACACATTACATATATATGCATTATAGTGGGTAATCAAAGGATTAACCCTTTGAGGACGCATGATGCCTGGAGGCATCACCTCACTAAAGACGCATGATGCCTGGAGGCATCACCGTACTAAAGACGCATGATGCCTTGAGGCATCATTGTCCCAATATTAACAAAAATGTTTTAACAAAGAAATGATAGAGCAATATTCATGAAATCTACAGAAAAGGTAGATATAACATCATATTTATTATTTCTATTAAAAAGAAATAAAATATTTATGATTATGTATCATATTGCATGATTGCAAACTTGGATATCAGTTTTAACTATTATGTGGCCGTCCTCTAGCCAAACAGACTGCCACCAGCACCCGTCCTTATGGGAGTAGCTAGGCCCCAGGCAGCCGTCCTTAAAGGGTTAAGGGAAAGCTCATGTTTTTACATGGGTCAGTGGGGAGGTTCAGTGGCAGATCATGGGCTGTGGCTGAATTGGGTAATTCGGCAGTTTGCACGTTAATATTATTCATAAAAAATATCTTTTTATCCTGAAAATGGAAACATCTAACACCAGCATCCCTGAAACTATAAAACAGCAGTAAATGGCGCTGACTAGGAGTGAGTACGGATGTCCTAATAGGAGGTTGTTTTGATATGTGAATGTTTGTTACCCGATAACGGCTGATAAGAACCTCCTGTAGATAAGAGGTCCACTCGTCGGAGTTGTACCGGCTGACCCTTACAGGAGAGGTCAGGCTCGTGGACCACTCGACACGTCAACCGGCCCGCACTGGTTAATTTAGTTGACGAGAGACATAATTATCCTCTACTCAACCCCTGTATGAAATGCTTCAAATCAACATTCACTCCAACTTGTCTAAGTGTTGAGTGGATGAGGTGAGAAAATTTGACTGGTTTGGTAAAAACAATTATTTTTTTTATTACGGCACATAATTCGTCAAAGTATCTTCTCTATATAAATCATGGATATCATAAATAGTCTACTGATTTAGAAATGCATATTTAAATAATTAAAGGCATATCAGACAATCAGCCTTGAAAATTATAACCCACCAAAATCCTGAAAATCTACTATGATTATCTCCAAGTGCTGTAGAACACAAACCTAACTATCTAACTTAAAAATCGGGGGTTACCATGCTAGTTTTTGATTTAGAGATAAATATTAAATCAATATCATATAATGGAATATATAGGTTTTTCTTAAAGTTGTTTTTCGCATAGTAAAACCCATGTACTTTTCTGAAGATTTCCGCAGAGTATAGGGAATTCATAGTACATTTAACTTTAAAAATCATAGGCCAGTCCTTATGTTTTGAAATGATTGAAGAAAGCTATATTTTTCAATACATTTCCTATATAAATCAGTCAAAAATAAATTGTCCTAATTCACCTATTGGCTTAAGTCCAACTCAACAATGTGCTACACTTCACTCATTTGGTATTAGCACAAGCCAAAGGAACCAGTTTGAATTGATAACTGTCAGTATTTCATAATCACCAGGTGGCGCCACTGTGCCTTGTAGGATATGCCTTTAATCAATGATTTAGAACAGAGTGGGAGGACTTGCCACACTCTACTCGCTTTTCACATGCTGCTTGGGTCTGAGCGGGAGCATGTATATGTGTACCTGTATATAAGGAGTTAAGCCTATAAGACACCGAAATTTGTTCCCGATTCATCCCGACCATCGACTCGGTGAGAGTCGGGAATAAAATTTCGGTGTCTTATACCTATAAGACACCGACATGATGACTGTCCCCGATCACACTTCCCTCTTTTACAACCTCGTCAATTACCCGGGATAAGATCAAAGAGAGCCACTGGGAGCCAAGCCGGGGTGAGCCAGGGGCCGCTGGTGTGGAATCAAAGAAATTAATTCAAAGTTTAATAACTTCGGATCCAATTAAGATATCGGGAAACGGTTTTCAGGTTTATAATCGCCTCTGTCTCCCCTACAAATCGGTATAAAAAGCTTCTAGATCGGACTAGGGGATAGGTAGCATCACTATTCAAATGGCCAACTCAGAATCGGTAACAATCGGTGAAAGTGCGAACACCGGAATCTTAAGGTCGGGCAGAGTCGGTCATATCTGACATGGTAGTAATGCCCGACGCGTCGGGAAAAGCAATAAAATCGGGTTGGTGAAGTGCGTACACCGACCCGATTGACGCAGATTGTCACAGACCCGACGGATCCGTCGGGGAGAGCTAGAATCGGGCACAGCCATCGGGTCGGTGTCTTATAGGCTTAACGGGTGGCGGCGGGTGTGACTGAGGTGGTTACCCGCCAGGTGGGGGTGGGGAGCTTCCTGTCACGTGATGACGGACCTCTTAGAAGGGGAGATAACGTACATGAAAGGTTCAAGTCTCATGACTCTGGTGTGAGACTACACGAGACAGTTCTGTACTGCAGTATGACCCACACACAGGATACATACCTCTAGAGTCACACCTATAGACGATTTGAGCCATGGACGTCTTGAGCCCGGGGCGATTTGAGCCATGGACGTCTTGAGCCTACCCCATGGCAGTGAAAATATAGGTTTTTACAGGTGATATAGGTTCCTTAGAAAAAATAAAGGCTCAAGAATCAAAATAAAGGTTTTTTATAGTTTTATAGGACCGCCCGCCGTATAGATGTTATATTTCACAGAGGAACTCTTCAGCGGGTGCGCGTAGTGCTGGGCAGGTGGTGTTGTGGTCAGGTGGTTCTCAGATCCGGGTGCGCCTTCAGTCCACACGAGCAGGCCGCCTGATAAACAGCGTCAATACGCCTGGCGCCCTTTGTTTTTAACGAGCTCCTATCTGTTCAGAGCTGGCCGCGTACAGCGATACCTCGTGGAGATAACGTACTGATAAGGCCCGTGAGACTGATAGGGGAAACACTAGGTGTGTGGGAGATTCTCACAACACCAAGACTTATCCCATTTAGCAGGCACTGCAACCTTATCTATCTGTGAAATTTTATTAAATATCCTTTCCCCCCATTAAATATCTTGTATTTAGTTAAATTTTGTATCTTAGTTTTTTTTAAATGACATAATTTTCAGAGGTTGGCCTACAGAGTAAGGTAGTAGCAAATTCTTGTTTACTTCTTCGATCCAGTAGTAATCTGGAGGCTCCATAGGCTTAGTATAGACCCTATTGAGGTATCCCGTAATTCAGTCTGTTGACCAAGTTCCGGGTTTCGCTGGTTACCGACGTAGTATGGTGATAGACCCCTTACTCGTAACCCAAAATTAATGCAGTTTAACGGTTTTCAGACATCCTCAAATTGAAATTCTGTTGTCAGAAATGGAAATTTCAGCTATTTCTACATGGGAATCCGAAATTATATTCAGTTTCTCCAATTATAAATCAGCAAACTGTGATTCATTTTTATCGTAGTGTGCCAAGTCTATCGGAAGCAGAACTTTGCTTTACCCGGGGCGATAATCGGGAGTTTAGTAACCTCTGGAGGCTCTATGGAGACTCGGTATTAGGTGGGTAATCTAATAAGAATGGAATTCTCTAATCGTCACAGTAAGATGCTGGTTCAGATAAGGGTTCACACGGTGTTTATCTCTATGTACAGGCAGCACACAGGTGTGTCTGTAGGTGACCAATCACAGGTCTGAGATGTTGATACCCGGTATCAGAGATCAAACTCCACAAGGGCATGAGCTCAGGGGATGTTGTTGGAATACACTGTGACCCAGGGTCACCTGTTATCTACGAGGCATTTATTGACATGGTTGTTGTTTGGGTAGTTTAACGTCCAATGTGTTCTATTATACTTACTTTGGGTTTCAAGATGAGATAAATTTAGGTAGAAATCCCACCCCTACACATTTACCGAGGTGAGAGTTCTTTTACTTCCCACACCACATAGATATGGCATGAGAAGGACTGGTCTTTGATATAGCAGTAAGTCTACCACTGCTGGGGATTAGGGAGAAAGGTGGCTGTACACCACACCACATAGACATGGTATGAGAAGGACTGGCCTTTGATATAGCAGTAAATCTACCACTGCTGGGGGTGAAGGAGAAGAGTGACCACAGTGTATTAGTTCCATATTATGTTTCTCTTGTGGGACGTGCTACTTTTCCCCTTGTATGAAGTCAACTTTTACTAGGCTCATCGTGTTATCGCTATTTGTGTTCGGTCTACCTTTCTGAGACTATGTATGAGTTTGTTTGTGGGGACCCTGAGGGTATATAGCTATGTCGTGAAATGAGATATGGACTTTTTTCTTTGTGTGGATTTTTTTCTTTTCTCTATTTTTGAATTTATAAGGTATGGTATGGTACAAATTCAATGAATATGACGCCATCTCACATTTACTCCGCCATGACCGTGCCGTAGTTCTCTCATTTTATCAGGGTGATCTTTGAATTTGTATTTTTTTTTTATATTTAGTTATTCCAATGGCCAGGGATGTCAGTTGGAGTTGGGTATATAGGAAAAGCAGTTTTCATAAAGTGAATATGAAAAGAGTGGATTTCCACGGAAAAATGGGAAACTAACATCTCTGTATGGTAAAACTTGTACCAGTGGTGGGATAAAAGGTGGGAGGCATGCCTAGCTGTACAACAAAGGTGGCTAACTTTGAAAGTCGTCTGGAAGATAACTTTTTCTTTCTTCATAGCCAACTAACTACACATTATCAGCTGCTATTGAGGTATGTGTTACTTTATCTATAAACTCTGGGTCTCTACCTAGGAGTCTATGTAATCAGTATATCAGGTGGACAAGCTGAGTATATGGATATATTCTGGAGAACAGTTAATGCTAGGTAGAGCCTCGGGTTACCGACCCAACTGGGTGAGATTAAGTATAGACCCCTGGTTGATTATACACAGCATGCTCAACTTCCATACCACATGGAGAGGGATCCCAAGAAAATACCACATTTGAAGATACAACCTGCGATCATATGACCCTATGACCATCACCAGCCTCCCTGGTCTTACAACACCTGCTGATCTGCAACCCCCCCCCCCCCCCCCCCCACCACCCACTCACCCTCTTTCCCCTCCCACAACCACGAGCCTAATTACACTCTTATTACCCACCCAATACCGAGCTATCATCACCCACCTAATACTAAGCCTTTATTACCCACCTAATACGGAGTCTCCATACTAAACCTATGGAGCATACAGATCGCTATTATTACCCACCTAATACAGAGTCTCCATACTAAGCCTATGGAGCATACAGATCGCTATTATTACCCACCTAATACAGAGTCTCCATACTAAGCCTATGGAGCCTACAGATTGCTATAATTACCCACCTATTATGGAGTCTCCATACTAAACCTATGGAGGCTACAGATCGCTATTATTACCCACCTAATACAGAGTCTCCATACTAAGCCTATTGAGCCTACAGATCGCTATCATTACCCACCTAAAATACCCACCTAAAAGTCTCCATACTAAGCCTTGATTAACAACCCAATACGGAGTCTCCATACTAAACCAATGGAGCCTACAGATCACTTTTATTACCCACCTAATACAGAGTCTCCATACTAAACCTATGGAGCCTACAGATCGCTATTATTACCCACCTAATATGGAGTCTCCATACTAAACCTATGGAGCCTCCGGATCGCTACTGAGTAGATTCCGGAAAGCTGTTTTCTCCTAGGAGAAAAGAGCTTTTTCGGCCACCTGACAGGCATTTGCGTCGAATTTCTAATTATTCACAAAATTTCCCCCCAATAATTAGTCGATAGGTCAGTAATAAATACAACATTATCATGATTTCAATCTGTGTGGCCGTATTCTCTTTGTATTTGATGCTATCCAATACTCCTCACTATCGCTTCGAGTTTTACTTCGCGTCAACTACGCAGAGAATACGGCCACTCAGATCGAAATCATGGTAATATTGTGTATTTATTGAGCCCAGCCTTCAACGATACGTTTGGTCAATACATAAACAATAATGACTGGTTTTGTGTACGAGTGGCCGTAATCTCCGAGTAGTTGAGGTGTAGTAATAGCCGAGCGATTAGCGAGACTTTTACGTCGTCAACAATGAGATTACGGTCACTCGTACAGAGAAACCGTCGTTATTGTATTTTTTTTTTTTGAAAGGTTTTATTAGGGTCAAAGAAACTACAAGTTAGTTCGCCGGATTCGACTACGGCCGATCTGCCATCCGGGCCCTCTGATGTACAAGAAGTCAGATACATAAGTGCAGTAAGTTCACTTTACAGTGCATGGATGATGACACATTTGATAAGGCCACAGCTCCATTAAGCTAGGCAGTAATTTGGTGTATACCTACGCAGTGAATATAGTTCCCCGTTACTCTGTGTCTTAAGCATGTAGAACAATATAAACTTCTGATTTATGATGATAAATGAGATCAATATGATTATCAATTTGAATTTATGAACATCAAAGTAACTTTCCAGACGTTGTCTTTTAGAAGTGACCTCAAAATCTGTAGGGATTATTTTTTCCGGAATCTCCTCCCCGAGACTCTGGCATGTCAGAATCTCCGGGTAGCGAATTCCAGGAGCCCTATACACTTCCTATGGAGACTCCATAATAGGTGACAGACATACTCATGGTTAAAATGAAGTTTCATTTCTCAACCACAGTTCCTGCACTAAAAAACAGACGAAGGTAAACACATGGAACAAGTGTTTTTTTCTTCCGTTTTTCTGTTCATGAGAATAAGTAGAACTGATAATTGCCTAACTCCGAATTCACTCTCAAATTATAGAGTCCTTGACCTCTATTTCTGCCAAGTCAGGGAAAAAAGTGAAATCATAAAAATAATCAGAGCATTACGCTGGCGGTATGGTTCCCGTTCAGTAACAGACAGAGTGCACACATTGGGACTAACTGCATTCAAGTCGATTTTGTTTGTGAGACAATACACCCATAGCAACGGGGTACAGAAAATTCTAAATGCTTTTCAGGAATATCAATTTTTTGTCCTCCATTATGGCGGCACTTGTTGTTACACAGGTAACAATCGTAACCTGGAGATATCGCAGCAACTTGGTTCAAAAGTGACAGGAAGTTGTCATTATCAGGTAGCATCGGCTTGCCATAGTTTAGTTTGGTTTGACTTAATGTCTGATAATGATAATTAACTGTTATCAGACTGCTGTGGTTAATACTTTTCTAAGTTCGCCCTAACTGAAGTGTTGGGTCTATTGCCTGTAAGGACCAGGCTATTGACTGGTTTTTATAACTTTTCAAAAATCTTGGGACTCCTTAAGGAATACAAGAAATTCTTTCTCGCTTGCCATAGAGGTGTCATTGTCACATCCCTCATCCGCTTGCCATAGAGGTGTTATTGCCAAGTCTCTCATCGGCTTGCCATAGAGGTGTTATTGTCAAGTTTCTCATCGGCTTGCCATAGAGGTATTATTGTCAAGTTTCTCATCGGCTTGCCATAGAGGTATTATTGTCAAGTTTCTCATCGGCTTGCCACAGAAGTGTTATTGTCACGTCTCTCATCGGCTTGCCATAGTGGTATTATTGTCACGTCTCTCATCGGCTTGCCATAGAGGTGTTATTGTCAGGTTTCTCATCATCAAGATGAATGAACTACATGTACATAAAATGGCGTTTTTCTTGAATGATATCTAGATGTGTAATAATAAGAAACGTAGTGACTGAGCCCGTAGGGATGCCGTTCTCCACATTTTGAAGCCATAAATATGTCCCTCTACCTGTGGCATCGGGACTTATCTTAGCCTGGTATAAACGTCCATAGGCTTAACATTAAGAACTCGTTCTCAACAGGCTTGCGAGAACGGTAACTCGTTCTCAACAGGTGATAAAGACATAAATATTTCCATGCTAAGATAAAATCAGAAACATATTCGTGCTTGGTCTGAGTCCCTATTCGCTATCTCGTCTGGAGTGCTTCAGAATATTCACTCGGCTATCGCCTCGTTCATATTACTGTGCACTCCAAACTCGATGGCGAACGAGGACACACTCATCAATTTCCTTCTTAGTATTTTATGGGATCAAAATACCTCCAACCCCCATCCCTACAGACTCAGTGACCACGTTTTCTCTGAGTACACACGTCGTGAGAAAACGGTCCGGATTCATGGTCTCGTTATTGTACCCGCTTCCCGCCAGTCACTGACACCCCTACACCCCCCCCCCCCCCCCCCCCGCCTCCACCATGCCGCCGGCATACCTCTTATTGAGGACACCCACACTTACTGCACCAATAACTTCATCAAGGTCGCCATAAAAAAGACAGAGAACCCCAGTTGGACGCAGCCATCGTTTGTTTGTTTGTTTGGTTTGATTTTACATCCAGTTAACCATTATAGGTCCTTTCCAGACTTTCTCAAGGTTCTTTTTCACCACAAGGGTGGTGATTGAATCTATGTGATGAATTTAGGTAGAAATCTCACCCCTACACATTTACCGAGGTGAGAGTTCTTTTACTTCCGATACCACATTGACATGGTATGAGAAGGATTGGTCTTTGTTATAGTAGTAAATATACCACTGCTGGGGGTGGGACTCGAACCCACAAAGTCGTACAACCTTGGGGTTACAAGTCCGGTGCTCTAACCACTGAGCTAACTCCCCACCCCGCAGCCCTGGTGATTTGTAGATGAGATGTAATTCTACAGCCTGTAATCTGTAGTGAGGGGGGGGGGGGGGTGGGGGGACCTGTGACCTCTGCACTGCACCCACACTCAAAACACTGGAGAGTTCTCATGCGTTAAATCTCACTTAAAACATTAGTTAAAGGTATATCGGACAGTTTGGCGTCAAAAACCCATGTCATTTCCCTGAAATGTTATACTAAATGAAAACGTGGTTACTAAGCCGTAGGAATGGCCGTTCGAGGTATTTTGACGCATAAAATACGTTTCGACGACCTTTTCTTTATTTAACTAATAAAAAATCGTACTTATAATGAGGTACACTACGGGTACAGTGCGCCCGAACATTCACTACTGGCTCAGTGCGCCCGAACATTATTTATACTGCACCCTTAGAAGCGGGCAGTATTTCTTAGATGTTCGGCAATAGTTACATAATAACAACACTGTTACAGAATACTCAATAGCAATGAAATCGAATCCCAATACGAGTTCCGTTTTGGTGATTTAATAACCTCTACAATGTTTGTTTGTTGTTTAACGTCCCAGGGGACCCTGAGGGTATATAGAGCCCATCACTGATCTAAGCCTTTGAGTGGTGTTGGTCGGATGCTCTCTGAATTAGCAGGTAATTGTGATTAGTCGTGAATGTGTGGAATGTTCATGCCGCTCCCCCCGGGAATTCCCCTTCACGGCGGGCGGTGTATGTGTGTCTTATCAGATAAAGGAACCAGCAATGTCTCTGTGTGAACCAGTCCTACGACACAAGTTTCCTCCACATGTTCTACTGTGAAATAAGTCGTAATTATTCCATGTTATTTCTATGCATGTACCATGTATTGGTCTCTTTTGGGCTATTTTTACACGGGGTGCCCCTTACGCGGGGTTGAAATAAACATCTAATAGGGGGACCTGTGCCGAGCGAAAATGTCCGTTAACGTGGGGTGTCCGCTTACGCAACAGAACAAAGCGTATAGTGACACCAGTTGTTGACAGTGTGACATCATGATTTTGGGGGGCGTTTCCCCAATTTGTGATGTTTAGAGAGGGAATATCTTTGTTTAGGACTCCCATAGCAGTTTCAAAAGGTGCCCTTCAGGCTGTGGAGCAGCAAGAGACATACAGTCAGTTAACATGGTGTGTACCGTTTACGTGGAGTGTTCCCTTACACAGGGTGTACCGTTGATATGATTTTAAGTCCAGTTAACCATTACAGGTTCTCACCAGACTATCCCTATGTTCTTAAACACCACGAGGGTGGTGATCAAATCTATGTAATGAATTCAGGTAGAAATCTCACCCCTTCACATTTACCATGGTGAGAGTTCTTTTAATTCCCACACCACATAGACATGGTATGAGAAGGATTGGCCTTTGATAAAGTAGTATATATACCACTGCTGGGGGTGAAGGAGAAAGGTGGCTGTACACCACACCACATTGACACGGTATGAGAAGGACTGGCCTTTGATATCTTACCGTCGGCCGTGGATCAGCGCGAGACGACCTCCCACAGGACCAGACCCATGGCGTACATGTCTATACAGGAATACTGTCTGTTAACGCGGGGTTACGGTTAACGTGGGGGTGTCCTTACACAAGGTGTACTTACCGTCGGCCGTGGAGCAGCGCGAGACGACCTCCCACAGGACGAGACCCATGGCGTACATGTCTATACAGAAATACTGTCTGTTAACGCGGGGTTATGGTTAACGCAGGGTGCCCTTACACAAGGTTTACTTACCGTCGGCCGTGGAGCAGCGCGAGACGACCTCCCACAGGACGAGACCCATGGCGTACATGTCTATACAGAAATACTGTCTGTTAACGCGGATTTACGGTTAACGCAGGGTGCCCTTACACAAGGTTTACTTACCGTCGGCCGTGGAGCAGCGCGAGACGACCTCCCACAGGACGAGACCCATGGCGTACATGTCTATACAGAAATACTGTCTGTTAACGCGGGGTTATGGTTAACGCAGGGTGCCCTTACACAAGGTGTACTTACCGTCGGCCGTGGAGCAGCGCGAGACGACCTCCCACAGGACGAGACCCATGGCGTACATGTCGATGCAGAGGAAGTCGTGACAGTTAAAGTTGATGGCGCCGTCCAATACCTCGGGGGCCATGTAGCGCCGCGTGCCCACCTGACAAAGACAACAACAACACACCTGTAATCAACACCTCGGCACTCTCTGTGGACTTATAATGCCGTTAAAAGTAACATTCACGCTCTGCGACTGGGGGATTGGCTTGCTCAAGTCTTTGATTATGAGCATTCATTAAATGATTTAACACAATCAATAAGCATCGTAAGCACACACACCCACACTGAAGAGTGGTACCCACCTAGTAAGCATTGTAAACACACACACACCGACAAGTGGTCCCCACTTAGGAAGCATCGTCAACACACGCACTGACGCCTGGTACCCACTTAGTAAGCATGGTAAACACACACACCGAAGAGTGGTACCCACTTAGTAAGCATGGTAAACACACACACCGAAGAGTGGTACCAACCTAGTAATCATAGTAAACACACACACTGACGAGTGGTACCCACTTAGTAATCATCGTAAAACATACACACACACTGACGAGTGGTACCCACTTAGTAATCATAGTAAACACACACACTGACGAGTGGTACCCACTTAGTAATCATAGTAAACACACACACCGAAGAGTGGTACCCACCTAGTAATCATAGTAAACACACACACTGACGAGTGGTACCCACTTAGTAATCATCGTAAAACATACACACACACTGAAGAGTGGTACCCACTTAGTAATCATCGTAAAACATACACACACACTGACGAGTGGTACCCACTTAGTAATCATAGTAAACACACACACTGACGAGTGGTACCCACTTAGTAATCATAGTAAACACACACACCGAAGAGTGGTACCCACCTAGTAATCATAGTAAACACACACACTGACGAGTGGTACCCACTTAGTAATCATCGTAAAACATACACACACACTGAAGAGTGGTACCCACTTAGTAATCATCGTAAAACATACACACACACTGACGAGTGGTACCCACTTAGTAATCATAGTAAACACACACACTGACGAGTGGTACCCACTTAGTAATCATAGTAAACACACACACTGGCGAGTGGTACCCCCTTAGTAATCATAGTAAACACACACACCCATACTGACACACTGACAAGCCTACTCACCTGTCCATGCACTTGGCCTGGGGTCTGCTCGAACCTCAGCGACAGCCCGAAGTCAGCGATGCATGTCGTCATGTCCGACTTGAGCAGCACGTTCTTGCTCTTGAAGTCGCGGTGAGCGATGGAGGGCCCATTCTCCTCAGCGTCATGTAGGAACTGCAGCCCGCGTGCCATACCCACGGCGATACTCACCAGCTCGCCCCATGACACCAGGCTCCCCTTGAGGTGATCATACAACGAGCCCCGCTCGTGGAAATCCGTCACCAACCACAGCTGCAGCGGCTGTCCTGGCGTCTGTCGTTCCTCAGCCCCTTGGAACCGCAGGATGTTCTCATGGTCGCTGACCCGGACCGAGTTATAAAAGGCCTGCTCCAGTTGCCACGACTTGCGCTCCTGCACGTGGAAGATCTTGACGGCCACGCTGGAGACGCCTCCGTCCGCGCGGTGGTAGAAGGCGGAGTAAACCTCCCCGAAGCGACCCCGCGCCCGCCGCCGGTCAAGCACCACCGTACCGCAGAGGGTCTTGGCGGGCGGACCCCCGCTGGCCACGGGCTCGCTGGTGGGGAGCCGCACGTGGTTGGCGCGCTCTGCCTTGCGCGTGCGGTACAGGTAGCAGATGGGGAGGAGCAGGAAGAGGCCCAGCATGGGGAAGATGGTGTACTGCACAGTCTGCAGAGCCAGGTTCGGGCGCTGACTCAGCGGCGTCGACGTCGACACTGTACGGGGAGAGAAGACAAGGCAAGGTTTAGTTTTACAGTTTTCTCACCTAGGTTTTACAATTTTTTCAATTTGAGAACAAATAAAAAAAAACATGAGACCAATTAATTTCTTTTTTTTTTTAATTTAAGACTAATTTAAATTAATTAATTTAAGTCCAATTGATAAATAGATTTTTTTTAATTTAGGACCAATTGAATTTTTTCGGGCGCTGACTCAGCGGCGTCGACGTCGATACTGTACGGGGAGAGAAAACGGGACAAGATTTAGTTTTCTTATTTAAGTATCATCACACGTAATCTCAAACAATTAGAATGCCTTTTATCAAAACACTGTATGGGGGGAGAGAAGACAGGACAAGATTTAGTTTTACAGTTTTTTTTTCAATTTGAGACCAAAAAAAAAAATTTGAGACCAATTTATTTTTATTTTTTAATTTAAGACCAATTTTAGATAAATGAATTAACGTCCTATTGAAAAATAGATTTTTTTTAAAATTGAAGATCAATTCTTTTTTTTTTAAATTTAACACCAATTAAACTTCTTTTAAAATTCAACACCCAGTAAGGTGTGAGGGAAAGCTTCCACCAAATAAGAAATACTTGAAACCAAGTTTTTGTTATGTCGCGTCTTTCTAAAAGTTCACGATTTACAAAATGAGGCAAAACCGATGCTACCTAAAGCCGATGCTACTTTGTCAATGACAACTCCCTGTCAGTTCAAACCAAGTTGCTATAGCATCTCCAAAAATCTTTACCTGTGAATAAATCTTTCCCCAATAAAGTATTGAGAACAATTTATTTATCGAAACCAACCACATCTCAAGAAAAGTACCTCATTGGCGCTATACGTGAGACCCATCTGATATTGGACATTGTAGTTGGGCCTCACTTGGGCTGTGTATATATTGACATTAAGTTATACATAAAGGTCCTCACTTAACACACCATCCTATCACACTATTAAACCAGTATCAATACAATCTTATATGGAGACATGGTTAGTGTGCACGGATGAAATCTATTCGGAGATAGTTTGGTTAGAAATAGTTTGGTTAGAAATATTCACCGAGTTTGAATATATATCCGAGGAACAAAATATCGAGGGACAGATGGAATTCAGGTACATTCACTATGTCTCCTTATTATCATATACCTAGAAATCATTAAAAACGCCATTTTATAATCCTTTTTCGAGAATCACAGTGGTCACGTGGTACAGAGGGACGTATGAATATTCTTTCATCACTCTGTGACGAACGTAATCTGTAATCCTGGTCAGTAAAAGTGAGACATTCGCCCACGGGTATATAATAATAGAATGAATAACTATGCTATTTGAACAGCAGTCAGTAAAATATCGTCATTATTGAACAATTACAATTCTAATATGCAGCTATATTGGAAACATTACACGTCACACCCTACACAGGTGTTTATAAAGTTTGTGTGATATGGCTTATCGTTATTCGATCCTTTTAAGGTAATGCGTTCCGCCTATCATTCCGCCATTACCACGCAGATGTCAGCCACTCCCACCAGTTCCATTGGACGGAGAATTAAAGGCATGTCCTACAATTCACGGTGGCGCCATCTGGTGACTTTTAGATAATGTCAATTATCAGTCAAAACTGGATTCTTGTGATTCAGTCTAATTTTAAATGAGTAAATTCAACATTCTGCCCAGCTTATCCAATCTTAATAGGTAAAATTGGTCTATTCACATTTGCTTGATTTACATGGGAAATGTACTGAAAAGTACTGCCCATTGTGACGGAAAATCAAACGTCCATAGAATCCAAAACTGATAGTATTCTAGTAGAGTAAAACCCCGCTTTCAACAGGCATGCGAGTATGGTAATTCATACTCAATGGGTATTAAACAGATAAGATGTACAGGCTAAGATAAAATCAAAACATATTGGTGTTTCATCTGAGTCCCCGAAAGCCATCTCGTTTGAAGCGCTTCAGAATATTCACTCGGCCATCGCCTCGTTCATATCCCTGAGTGCTCCAAACTTGATGGCGTACGGGGAAACTGACCAAACACTCATCAGTTTCTTTCATAATACCTATGGCTGAACACTCTATGGTTACACAATGCTACGGGAGTGAAATAACTTACTTTACTACCCAAGGCTGACGTTTGCTACCCAAGATTGACGTTTAGACCAATCAGACCGTCTCTTACAAAATTCATATGAAAAGCACAGTGGGGAGAATATATACAAATTCATATTACTCGAGATGGTTGGATCTGGTATTGCGTTTGTTGGCGGTTAAGCAAATAATGCTATTTATCGTTATCAAACTACATTTGAAGGTATATAGGAATAGGGAAACCAAGTTTCCGGAGAGAGAAACTCAAAAGTTACTCGGTAAGGCTCACAAAAATCACTGCCCGCAGTCAAGGCCTTGGACAGTAATTTTTCCAATACTTACCTTGTAAGTTTGACTTTCTCTCACCGGAACATAGTTTCTCTCTATTCCTATTTCCCTGTATGTCCTATGTATACTGCCCGCTCCTACCCATGTCATACTTATGTCCATGCAACACATACATAACCTATCAGCAAATGTCTCACTTTTACTGACCAGGAATACTGATTCTCTGACAGAAAATCAGAAACGGATGTGTGGACTGAGTTAGGCATTAAGCTGGAGTAATGACGAGTTGATGCTAATTAACCTGGTGTTTAGAATTACAATTAAGAACTAAGGGTACTCTTTAAGAGCGCTATAATGGTCCCCTGCTACGTCCTCCTCGTTCATGATCACCGCTACATCTGTAAACATGGCATTAAGACGTTCCTGCCATTTTTGTAATATTTAACTTCCCCTCGTGAGTCCCGCCCTTTGAACTCTCTTCAATTTTTTTTTTTTTAAACTCTCTTCGACAAGAGACTGGAGGGAAATCATGTTTATCTCACCCTGGTATTTAATTGTTTTGCATAGGAACTCATACTCTACACCCGTGAAGGTAGTATACGTTGGCCGTACTACAGGCTGCTTACAATTTACCAATTTCAATCTCTGAATAAATATTAGAAATTTAACTTTAACCACTTTTCCATTTGCTCCTAAGTGTGAATCCGTTTTGGCGACCCCCTATTTTAAATTTAGATTACATAACACTTTGAGGATATCATAATCAACCTTCGGTAAAATGACATGGGTTTTAATTTTCAGGGTTAACATGCTCACTGGCCTTGTTGTTTCTTTTAGAATTAGTAATGAATAGAGAGAACATTTAATTGTTTCTTATTTCCAACTGTCAAACACCAAAGCTGGATTAAATTTGTACAAAGTATTGTTTTTTCGTTTGTGGTTTAACGTCCCAGGGGACCCTGAGGGTATATAGGGACCACTGTAATCTGTTGTTATATCATATAATGTTTTCTGAAAAGGTACAATGAACCATAATCCTTCACCCACCATCCTTTATGCATTCAGCAATTTTAAACCATGTAATATTTTTCAGACATGATTTTTAAAAATTATAATGTATTGAGTCGGTTCGAAAATATACATCGGCGGCCTACCACCTTCCCACTGGTTTATGGACGCCTTGAGCCCAGGACGCCTTGAGCCTTTCTATGGACACCTTGAGCCTACCCCGTTTTGGTGGTCTTGAGCCACTAGAGTAGACGTAAAAACTTTGAAAAGTGCACTAATACTGGTTTATAGTCATATATACTCAACCCTAACCCTTTTCTAACCCTAACCCGCCAATCAGAACTAAAATAAGTGAAGGCTCAAGACGTCGACGTTTTCACGCCGACAGGAGGCTCAAACAGTCACAAGGCTCAAGGCGTCCAATGCCCGTCTCACCGCAGCCGCCACTGAGTCCCGCCGTATGATGACACGACAGCGGCTACGTACGACCACTACGTGACTGTACGCACGAGGGAAGACGCTACACCAAGGACAGGTGTTTGCCAATAAAAAGAAAGTTAATAAATAAGAAAAATAAATGTTGGATATACCTTTCTTGGCCACCCTGAGGTTCATATTTGCTCTCACTTAACCCTTAAGGCCCATTCCCACTTGGCGAGTCTTGCCCCTGAGACTACTGCCAGGCAAAATCACCGGGAAACCGCAGTCGCACAGCGGGTGGAAGGGCTTAGTCCTCGACTATGCCCTGATATATTTCAAACATGTTTGAAATTGAATCGCAAGAGACTGGTGCCCTTTTTAGAGTGAATCCAGTCGCAGACTCAAGCCCCAACAAGGGGGGGTAGGGCAATAGTTTGCCATTTTGTGTTCCATCTTGGCGACTTGACAAATTCCTAGAAATTTGACTGATAGTCGGCGAATGGTGCCCTTTGAATGCCCCAAATCGCTTAGTGTGAACCAGGCTTAATTAAAGGACGGCCGCCTGTGGCAGAACTACAGGCTTGGGGACGGCTTCTTGTGTCTGTGTATGCTTCTGGGGGCCAGATGCATATATAATACGTCATATTCTATATTTTTATTTCTATTATCTATAAATCAGAAATATCATGTAAGACGTACATTCTGTGCAAATTTCAAGTTTATTGACACATTATTTCCTTTTAAAGATTAATTTCATTAGTATAAAGCAAATAATGCCTGAAGGCATCATCCGTCCCCGGCTGGTTGATGCTTTAAGGGTTAAACTTATTGTAAGATTCCCTTCATCTTACCTCACTCAACTCCGCCAACTCAACAATCAAAAAACAAAAACAAAAAAACAACAAACACCACACCACCTGAGGAGACGGCGACCTCGCCTCATCAGGTGGGCCTCCACTGACTTAAAAAGACACGAGGTCAACTCGAGGTCAACGCCAGGTCAACGCGAGGTCAACCGCAAGGTCAGCGGGCGGAGAGCGCCACAGGCGGGCGTTGGCGGAACCACTGTCTTGTGGCCGCGTTCTTGGACTCGCGCGTTTGCGGCGTGGCGTACTGGCACGGGGCCAAATCACCACACACCCCCCACACTCACACCCACACACACACGAACTTACTCTCCGGGTTCACCCTATCACGTGACCTCCCGCACGCCTGCCATCGGAAGTGTCTAAAGTGGTATTCACACGTACGTTCTGTAGGGTTTGTCTGAGACAATTTTCCTGAGATTATTTGCCGGTACATAGTCTCCTCGTGTGACCCTGAGACTGAGGGGGAGCAGGGAAAATCGTCGGTGTCAATTTTCCCTGCCAAGGTATATACAATACAGAACAAAAAAAATAGAGACAATTTATCAGCTTTTCCACTGATTCAATACTACATGGCATGTTGCCATTTCATCTCATCTTAAAGCCTATAAGACAGCGACCCGACCATTGTGGCCGATCACACCTTTGCCCGACCAATCCGTCGGGTCGGGAAGAATCGGTTTGCTGTACGCACTTCACAGACCCGATTTTAATCGGGTCGGGCATTACTAGCATGGGGGTAATGACAGACTCTGCCCGACCTTAATCGTGTCGCTGTACGCACTTCACCGACTGTTCCCAATTCTGAGAAGGCTGTTTGAACAGCAATGCTACCTATCCCCTGGTCCGATTTACAAGTGCCTTATATCGATGTGTAGGAGAGCCAGAGGCGATGATAAATCTGAAAAACCGTTTACCAATATCTTAATCAGATCAAAAGTTATTAAACTTTGAATTATTTTCTATGATTTCACACCAGCGGCCCGTGGCTCACCCCAGCTAGGCTCCCGGCGGCTCTCTTTGATCTCAATCGGGTCGCTGTACAAGTTCATAAAGTGGAAATGTGTGATGGGCAAGCGTCGTTGAGGGTATAAGACAGCGACATTCTTGTTACCGATTATAATCGGTGATCGGATCGGTGAGAATCTGAGGAAAATGTCGCTGTCTTATGGGCTTTACACCTTACTTTGTCTAAAAACCTGGGAGGAGTCACTACCTTTTAAGAAATGGCCGGAACAATTTAAGAGCACATGACTCTTTTCCAGGTTTTATTAACCTTGATCTAGATGTTTAATCATTGTTGTACAGTATTTATATAGAACGTCCTGACCATGCTGTACAATTCACAGAACGAGATGGTAATTTACGGTTTGTACGGACCGAGGCGTTTACAAACGGTAAATTACCGATGTATAATGTAGTGTCTATGTTGTTAGGCTACCTCTCCCAAGTGGCATGTAGAAATAGGGCTGATTGGACCCGATGTTTTTAGGATAAACCTAAGCATGTATCATGTTCTTTTGATATTTGGGAAGGTGGTAGACCGCGAATGTACATATTTGCTAAGCGACTCAATAAAAAAAATTATTGGTAAAAACAAAAAAGAAAACATGTTTTTGGACTCCCAAAGGCCAGCAAGTCTCTCCTACTTCCGTACAACGGTTTGATGTCACCAGGAAACACGACGGAGACTGAGTTGAGTGGGTGAACCGCTGAAGAAGTTCGGTGCTCGGTGTTTCCCCGCGTTCACCACATGTGTGTTACACACCCACCCGGATACGACCCGCCGACGTCACTGCGGCCCGCGACAAGTTCACGATCGATGGTCCGTCAATAACACATGGCAGCGTGTTGATTTTACTAAACATGATAGGGTTTCATCTATTTTAATTATTAAAATTTTTATTATTTTTTTTAAATATTTTTTTTAAATTTAATTTTATTTTGATCTTTTTTTATTTTTGAGTAACACCAGACCGGTCCAAGCGGCAGCCTTTCCGAGTGATCGGAACGAGGATAATCGGAATCAGTAGCTTCGATCTCGTGAACCGACACATCATTCGTCAATCTCTCACACCAGGTGTGACCTGAACCTGAACTTTCCGCACTGACGTATTTCATTTGTTTGTTTGTTTGGGTAGTTTAACGTCCAATATGTTCTATTAGACTTACTTTGGGTTTGACTGAATCTATGAGATGAATTCAGGTAGAAATCTCACCCTTACACATTTACCGAGGTGAAACTTCTTTTACTTCCAACACCATAAAGACATGGTATGAGAAGGATTGATCTTTGATATAGCAGTAAATCTACCAATTTTGCAATTTCCTGGTGGATAATGACAGAACTAACAACTACTCTGTGTCCTTTAGGCTATATACGCAGTGCAAACAACACTTTAACTGACAAGAATAGCCGAGTGAATATTCTGAAGCACTCCAAACAAGATGGTAAATGATGTTTCTGATTTTATCTAAACCTGGATTTTATCTTAGCCTAACTGTTTATCATCGGTTGAGTATGAGTTACGGTACTCACAAGCCTGTTGAGTATGAGTTCCTAATGTTAAGCCTATGGAAGCCTATGGACGTTTATATCAGGTTAAGGTAAATATCAAAGCTAGGGTTGTGGATCCTAAAGCCTGGTTCCCACTAAACGATTTTGGGGCATCCAGAGGGCACCTTAACCGACTATCAGTTGAAATTTCTAGGAATTTGCCAAGTCGCCAAGTGGGAACGCAAATGGCAAAATTGGCGTTGACTATTGCCCCCCCCCCCCCCCCCTCGTTCGGGCTTCAGTCACTGACTAGATTCCCTCTAAAAAGGGCACCAGTTTCTTGTGATTCAATTTCAAACATGTTTGAAACATATCAGGGCCTAGTCGCCGACCCCCTGCTATGATCTAGGCCTAGACCGTCTCCTACCACCGAGCCGTGTTGACATCCGCACGTGTATCCCCCCCCCCCTCCCCACATCCAACACACACATTGGAGTTGTTTTATTTTAAATGTACGCACATTTCTGTGATCTTTCACCGAGAACCTTGTTATTTGAGAAACACCTGTCGTTGTCACTTTGTGAACGTGCCTATAGAAGGCTAGTTTAGATCGTGGTGCTAACACAGGGCTGTGTTTGGGTACGCCGCTGAGGGGGAATGCTACAGTGCATCTCAACCCCCCCCCCCCCCCCCAATCCTTAATCCCCTCCTCTAGATTATCCCTGACTATGTCTATGGAGCACACTCCCACACCCCTAATCAATCGTTTGCCCATTAAACCTACCTTCTCCTCCCCCTATTCTCTTTGCCCTCCACTCCTCCTTCCTCCCTCCTCCTCCTCCTCCTCCTTCTCCTCACCTTAACTCTCCTCCTAACCGCCTCCCCCTCTCTCTTCTCCTCCACCAGCCTCACCCATCTCCTCCTCCCCACTCCCTCCCCCTTTCCTCCCCCCCTCTCCTCACCCCCTCTTCCTCCCCTTCCCTCATCTCCCTCCTCCTCCTTGTCCTCCTCATCTTCCTCCTCCCCCTCTCCTCCCCCTCCTCATCTTCCTCCTCCCCCTCTCCTCACCCTCCTCATCTTCCTCCTCCCCCTCCTCATCTTCCTCCTCCCCCTCACCTCACCCTCCTCATCTTCCTCCTCCCCCTCTCCTCACCCTCCTCATCTTCCTCCTCCCCCTCTCCTCACCCTCCTCATCTTCCTCCTCCCCCTCTCCTCACCCTCCTCATCTTCCTCCTCCCCCTCTCCTCACCCTCCTCATCTTCCTCCTCCCCCTCCCCATCTTCCTCCTCCCCCTCTCCTCACCCTCCTCATCTTCCTCCTCCCCCTCTCCTCCCCCTCCTCATCTTCCTCCTCCCCCTCTCCTCACCCTCCTCATCTTCCTCCTCCCCCTCTCCTCACCCTCCTCATCTTCCTCCTCCCCCTCTCCTCACCCTCCTCATCTTCCTCCTCCCCCTCTCCTCACCCTCCTCATCTTCCTCCTCCCCCTCTCCTCACCCTCCTCCTTCTCACCCCCTCCTCCCCCCCCCCTCTTCCTCCCCTTCCCTCATCTCCCTCCTCCTCCTTGTCCGTAAATTATCGAGTTCTGTGACTTGTACAAGCATAGTTGGACGTTATATATTTACTATATACCCAAAATTTAAAGAAAAAATCATTAATTTAATTTTTAACAACCGATATGTTAATAAACGTGTATGGCAAGGTGGTCCGTACCATATATCTACGTCATATGCCAAAACGGTGCGTATTTACAGTATATACGGCATGGGTATATAGTAACTCCCCCTTGTCCTCCTCCTCATCTTCCTCCTCCCCTCCCCTCCTCGCCCCCTCTCTCCTCACCCCTCTCCTCTCCTCACCCCCCTCTCCGCCCCCCGTCCTCGCCCTGACCTCGTAGTCCTCGCCTAGTTCTGCACTGCTCAGACCTACATCTTTTCTTCCTCTTTTTTCCAAGAACGAAAAAAAAAAAAAACCATCAGAAGAACTAAGACGCGGATGTTTTCGCGACCTAGTTCGGCGCTCCTGCTTCCCCAGCTGTGGTGACTGTCGGCAGTAAAACCCCCGTCACACACACACCACCCTCCACCACCTCGGACGTAAACCGCAGCCACACACACCACTCACGTGGAGAAGGCCACTTTGCGGTTTATCGTCACCATGAAAAACGATGGGGAAAAAATGGATTTGTTCTCCCTTTTTTTTTTATATATATATATATATAAAGAGTTCGGACTAGGAGAGGGCTGTGTGTACTGAGAGTGGCACGCCACAGCTCTGACCTCTGTGACCTCTGTGGTTCTCCTGACCACGAAGCACGACGACACTGCACTGCACTGGGAAGAGGGTTCCGGTTCAGTGAGCACAGCGCTCTATCTCACCCCTGGTACAAGTTTAGCCAAAGGAATTGTTTGTTGGGTTTGATTTAATGTCCAGTTAACCATTGCAGGTTCTCGCCAGACTTTCGCAAGGTTCTTTTACACCACGAGGGTGGTGATCGAATCTATGTGATGAATTTAAGTAGAAATCTCACCCCTACACATTTACTGAGGTAAGAGTTCTTTTACTTCCCACACCACATAGACATGGTATGAGAAGGATTGGCCTTTGATATAGCAGTAAATCTACCACTGCTGGGGGTGAAGGAGAAAAGTGGCTGCAGTGGGACCCGAATCATCAAAGTCTGACAACATTGGGATAACAAGTCCAGTGCTCTTTACCACTGAGCTAACTCCCCACCCCGGTTGCTTTAGTTATGCTTGCGTGCAAGCATATTCGATCTGCACCATGAGGACCAAGAGGGCGAACAGATTGATAATTGCTGTCCACCCCAGCAAACCAGCCATAGGAATAACATTAGAAAACAATACTCAACAATCACGCCTGTAAAGTGACAATACTATGCCATGGTCGTGGCGTAGAGAATTTGAGATGACGTCATATGGATTTGCTAAGTCTAATGTCATATAAAGGGGTGAGATAAATCCAGAAGCGCACTCGAATCGTTAAATAGACAACACTCCACGAGTTTGGATGGGCCATAATCATCACCTGACTTCACCTCGATGACGATTGCGGCCCATCCAAACTCGTGGGGTATTGGGCATTTATATGATTTTTGATACAGTTCTATATGATATGAGTACCATCGCCACACAGGTCCCGGGTTCAGTCCTCAAAGACCGGTGTCGGTGAATAATTTTTTACAGGCCCTGTACAGATTTTTTGTCTAAACCTAAATACACCCTACTTCAATATGTTTTAATCACTAAACAGTGATACACCGAAGAAAGTTTTCATAGCAAGCCAAAGTGAACCCGCGAAAAGGGCAGATATCC
Source organism: Alentia gelatinosa (assembly GCA_950022655.1). Classification (NCBI taxonomy): domain Eukaryota; kingdom Metazoa; phylum Annelida; class Polychaeta; order Phyllodocida; family Polynoidae; genus Alentia; species Alentia gelatinosa. Next base: position 3,253,894 of record OX465592.1, on the reverse strand, counting down.
GTGCTCAAAACATCTCCGGAGGCCAGTAAGAACGAGGCTTAGTGCTAAAGCTATGGGGTTTGAGGCCAGAATTATGTTTTTGGTCTCGTTTATTACTATTGAAGTGCAGTTTACTACTTTGTCTCTGAATAAGTCTGTCTCAAAGCTAGGATGACAGTTGTTAAGTGTATCAGAAATATGGATCTAAAAGATATGAAAATGACACATATAATCTCGAACCTATATAGTCAAAGTACTGAGCGCCTATCTCCGGAAATGGTGTTTCATCAACAGGTATCTACTGGTTCAGTGGGTTCACTTTGGCTCCCTATTATTGCCTAAAAGGCCTGACGCTTGATGAACTTACCCGTGGTGGTCGGCGGGGGCGGTGGTGGGAAGTGCTTGTAGGTGACATTTCGGTTGCAGAAGTCGCCCTCACAGCAGCAGAAGTAGAGTTGGCCTGAGCCGCCGCTGTTTGGGGTGATCCTCGGTTCGCAGCGGGACTGGTTGTTACAAGTCTCCCGCCCGACCCAGCATCCCTTCATCATCACCTACAACCAACAACAATGCAGCATTACACCCGCTCCACAAGTCAACCAGCCTCGCGTGCCCCTCACACAGCGGGACTAGTTGTTACACGTCTCCCGCCCAACCCAGCACCCTTACATCATCACCTACAAACAACAACAATACTGGGTCACACCCTCTCCACAAGTCAACCAGCCTCGCGTGCCCCTCACACAGCGGGACTGGTTGTTACATGTCTCCCGCCCAGCCCAGCACCCCTTCATCATCACCTACAAACAACAACAACGCAGAGTTACACCCGCTCCACAAGTCAACCAGCCTTGCGTGCCCCTCACACAGCGGGACTGGTTGTGACACGTCTCCCGCCCGGCCCAGCACCCCTTCATCATCACCTACAAACAACAACAACAACGCAGAGTTACACCCGCTCCACAAGTCAACCAGCCTCGCGTGCCCCTCACACAGCGGGACTGGTTGTTACACGTCTCCCGCCCAACCCAGCACCCCTTCATCATCACCTACAAACAACAACAACAACGCAGAGTTACACCCGCTCCACAAGTCAACCAGCCTTGCGTGCCCCTCACACAGCGGGACTGGTTGTGACACGTCTCCCGCCCGGCCCAGCACCCCTTCATCATCACCTACAAACAACAACAACAACGCAGAGTTACACCCGCTCCACAAGTCAACCAGCCTCGCGTGCCCCTCACACAGCGGGACTGGTTGTTACACGTCTCCCGCCCAACCCAGCACCCCTTGATCATCACCTACAAAGAACAACACAGAGTCACACCCGCCACCTGCAAAGATTTTTGAGCCAATTTTTAATAATACAAAAAAAAAAAACCCGACTTATAGCGGGGGTTTACGGTAGGATTTTGAATTCATCTCACTCTTCACATTGTCTAATGGGCTAACTTTTGTGACATAATCCCCATCGCGTATCTTTTCTAAATACTCAATGAGCGAGAATTTTTTTACAATATTTCATGGCCATTGAGTATGAGTTCCCAATGTTAAGCATATTGGACGAAATATGGGGTGAGTGAGATAAGAGACTGACCTGTTCCTCGCCGTCGGTGACGTTCCAGAAGATGAAGCAGTGCGTGCGCTCGCTGTCTGAGATCTGGCATGTCTCTGTGCGCTGACACTGCGGGTTGGAGGGCGGGCACGACGTCTTGTTGTAGAAGTCACACTGAGGGTTTGGTCGCTGCACTCCGTCCGCTGTCAAACACAAAAAAATACACATTAATTAGATGAAAATAAATAGATTTAAAAAAATTTAAATATTTCAAAAACAAATACACATGAATATGACGTGGCATTAGCATTTATGTAACAAAAAAAATCAAAAATTTCAAACAAAAAACACAGATTAATACGACTTAGCAATAACATCCCTATTACAAAAAGATAAATATATAAAAAAAATTAAAAGTTCAAACACAAATATAGATTAATGAGACATGGCAATAACACCTCTAAAATAAAAGAAATAAAATGAAATTAATTATAAATTTCAAATACATAAAGATTAATCCGACGCAGCAATGACACCCCTATTGCAAAACATATATATATATAAATATATAAAATTAAAAAGTTCAAACACAAATACAGATCAATGAGACGTGGCAATAACACCTCTAAGGCGAAAAATGAATAATTTTTTCTTTTAAAATTTCAAACACAAACACTGCTTAATAATGCATGGCAATAACACCCCTATGGTGGAAAAATAAATAAATATATATATAAAAAAAATAAATTAAAAATTTCAAACACAAACACAGATTAATAACACATGGCAATATCATTCCTACGGCAAAATTAATGATAAAAAAAAATTAAAAATTTCAAACACAATACTGTCTGGTATGTTGCTGCACCATTGGTGCTAGAGATTTCAATTTTGACTGCTCAAAATGAACAGTTATTCGATGCCTTGGATGGAATTACTGTACGACTTCTAAAGAACGGGCCGAGTTCTCCTTTAAGTGCAGGGCAACGACCTGCCACGACTCCCCCCCCCCCCCCCCCCCCTCCCTACCGACTCACTGCAGCCTACCAACAATTTCCGTTTGATAAGGATTCTCTTTCACACTATGCCTGACAGGAAAAGTAACTGAAGAGCTTTAATCTTTCTGCAGAATCTTTATCTATTTGCAGCAAAGGATTCTTCGTTTTCTTAGAAACGAAGAAACGAGAGGTAATTATTGTGCATTTGGAGTCCAGCCTCACACTATATACCTGGGAGTTCACCAGAGTACAGTACATTAGTAAGGGTAGGAGATGATTAGTCCTTGGTGGAAGAGGGAGTGGCATAGGCAGAATACATGTCACCCTTCCATATAGAATATTTATATAGAACTGCATCGAGAATCGTATAAATAGACAACACTCCACGAGTTTGGAAAGGCCGCAATCGTCATCGAGGCGAAGCCGAGTGACAATTATGGCACAACCAGATGAGTGGAGTATTGTGTATTTTACGATTCAAGTGCGGTTCTGGATTTATCTCACTCATTTTTATGAGATTAAACATCATCAAACTTTCAGAATAATTAGAATAGACTTAGCAAATTCATATGACGTCATCTCAAATTCACTACGCCACAGCCGTGGCGTAGAATTGTCACTTTACGGGGGTGATCGTTGAGTATTTTATTCTAATGTTATTCCTATGGCTAAACTTGGACTAGGGGTGAGATGAAAAGATATACAATGATTAACGAAATGTAATTTTTAAATGGGACATTATAACATTAATATTTGTCAAAATTTATTGTGTTCTGTGACTTTTTAAGTATAATTTAAAACATATATACATGACAGACATTTTCAATATCACTCGGCATAACGGAGCAGCTTTAGTCTGTGAGAAGTGTGAAATGCCACATAAGTTGTTTCTTTGGGTAGTTTAACGTCCAATTTATTCAAATATATATGTAATTTCAGTATTTTTTTTTAGATAATATCGGCAATATGAATTAACTGTTTAACATCGACAAATTCTCTGTTACCTGCCTGAATTAACAATCACTAAAAATATACGATAAACAATACACGGAGTTTGCCATATATGGTCATATGCTAAGTACTTTGGCACTCTAGAGGGGAGCGTAAACAAACTTTGAAAGTATATCTGATTAAAAATTGGCAAACCCAATGTAGAGCCATCGCACATGTTATCCAGAGTAGTATGGACTTGGATACTTTTGCTGAGAATGGAAATTTTCCCTCTATTAAATGTTTAAATTAACCCCTCCTAACGGACACCTCGCGTAAACAGACACCCCGCGTAAGCAGGCATTTATTTCAGTACAAAAAGGCCTAAAACCCCGTGTAAGCAGACACCTTTGACTGACACCTTTGACTGACACCCTACCAAATTAGATTAATCTGTGTTTCTTTATGAATGTATGAGTAAATTTATAGAAAATACATTTTATAATTCAAATTTGAATAACTTCGGATCCAATTAAGGTATTGGAAAATGGATTTCAGATTTATCATCGCCTCCCCTACATATCAGTATATAACACTTGCCTATTAGCCCGGGGGAAACTTGAAAACCCCGCGTAAGTGGACACTTTGTCCCAGAACGGAGGGTGTCCGCTTAAGACGGGTTTTACTGTATAGATAAAGGCGATCTTCCTTAACAACAGAACAGCACTCAAAGCGTGGCGCCTACTGGGAAAAAATGGTGCCACTGTAATTGCAGCTGTTTTTTCCCTGGGGCCTTGGTATATTTTACATGAAGCCTGCTCACCGAACCGTGTCGACAAGCAGCCTGTGACGAGTCAATCAAACCAACATTGTGTTCTGAGGAATATCAAACGGTAACCCTTGTACGAGGTACAGAAAAGGGTCTTTATGTACGATCCTAGATTATTATCAAACGGTAACCCTTGTACGAGGTACAGAAAAGGGTCTTCATGTACGATCCTAGATTATTATTAAACGGTAACCCTTGTACGAGGTACAGAAAAGGGTCTTCATGTAAGATCCTATATTATTACTAAACGATAACCATTGTACAAGGTACAGAAAAGGGTGTTTATGTACGGTCCTAGATTATTAAGCGATAGCACTTGTACGAGGCAGAGAAAAGGGTCTTTATGTACGATTCTAGATTATTATCAAACGATAACCCTCATACAAGGTACAGAAAAGGGTCTTCATGTACGATCCTAGATAATTATCAAACGATAGCCCTTGTACAAGATACAGAAAAGGGTGTTTATGTACGGTCCTAGATTATTAAGCGATAGCACTTGTACGAGGTACAGAAAAGGGTCTTTATGTGCGATCCTAGATAATTATCAAACGATAACCATTGTACAAGGTACAGAAAAGGGTCTTTATGTACGATTCTAGATTATTATCAAACGATAACCCTCATACAAGGTACAGAAAAGGGTCTTCATGTACGATCCTAGATTATTATTAAACGATAGCCCTTGTACGAGGCACAGAAAAGGGTCTTCATGTACGATCCTAGATAATTATCAAACGATAGCCCTTGTACGAGGCACCAAAGGGTCTTCATGTACGATCCTAGATAATTATCAAACGATAGCCCTTGTACGAGGCACCGAAAAGGGTCTTCATGTACGATCCTAGATAATTATCAAACGATAGCCCTTGTACAAGATACAGAAAAGGGTGTTTATGTACGGTCCTAGATTATTAAGCGATAGCACTTGTACGAGGTACAGAAAAGGGTCTTTATGTGCGATCCTAGATTATTATCAAACGAAAACCCTCATACAAGGTACAGAAAAGAGTCTTCATGTACGATCCTAGATTATTAAGCGATAGCCCTTGTACGAGCTACAGAAAAGGGTCTTCATGTACGATCCTAGATAATTATCAAACGATAGCCCTTGTATGAGGCACAGAAAAGGGTCTTCATGTATGATCCTAGATTGTTAAACGGGCCCCAGAGACTGAACCCTTCGCTCGGTCTGCAGTGTGTGTGTGGAGGGGGGGTGGGGGTGGGGAGTCTTTCCCCGGGTTGACCTCGCGTGTGAGGGGTCGGGAGGCGGGTTGCGACCAGGCCTACCTGCCTCACCTTCTCCGGGTTCGCCTAATCTCCAACCCTCCAACCTGCCAGCGACCACTGCCCGTGCCCAGTCCACCGGGCGGGGCGGGCAGGGACCGGGGCACAACAAGCAGCTACCGTACGCAGGTGATTATAGGGAGCTAAAGAAGAAACCAACAAGTTCTGGTCAAAGTCGTCGTTCTCCACGAGTCTGATGCGGTGTGATATGAACGAGGCGACAGCCAGGTTGATATCACGGAGCGTTCAAACGAGTTGGAGAACGACTTCATTGACCAAAATTTGTTGGGTTCTTCTTTAGTACAGTTGTTTAGTATGGTTGTATTTCTTTCACACACCTAACACACAGGATATAAACCATGGAGAATGGACTGCAATACTGGTACGGGCATGGAGAATGAGAACCCTTAACCCTTTCACTACGCTGCGTAGTTTCAAATACACACCCTGTAATACACTGCTGCAGTACCATTTTCACCCCTATAGTACGCTGGCACATTTCACATTATCTACAGTGACGTCATTATGACACCTCCATGGTGATCCAAAATGATTAAGATGTTATATGATAGTAATGATATGAACTATGATACAGATTTACATAGATCACAAAAAAATCATCCAAAAATTCACATTATTTCAAAAGATGAAATAGTAATTACTTGAATTTCAGAAATGATGCCCTAGACCTGGGAATGCTTCCAGGCATCAGTCACAGCGTACTATGCCCAGGAATACCTCCAGGCATCACAGCGTACTATACCCGGGAATGCCTCCAGGCATCACAGCGTAGCCAAAGGGTTAACTGGGCTTCGGGATATCAAGATAATAGAAGACGACTGCTAACCTGAATCAGAGGAGATGCTAAGAGGGAAGTCCCAATCTACTTACTCGTCATTACACTCATTATTTCATCCCGTCTCCTGCACTATCCGCGCCGACTTCACTCACTTCTCAGCTTGTTCCATTGTCAGATGTGTTTACAGATTTCTCTCTTATCATGAACCATGACATGCCCGGCTTCCAATCTAAGGCTAGTGTAGATTAATCTACCGGAGGTACCTCCACTGGTAAACTGACAATTAACGATGGTTTTGTGAACAGGCGGCCGTAAACCACGACAGGTTGACGCGTAGTAATACAAGAGCGCTCGCGAGTGTATTAAGCCATCAACCTCGAGTGGCTAACAGAGTGGATTCCTAGGAGAATACGGCTGTTCCTATCCACCTGACGGGCATTATAGGAACTGTCTTATATAAACAATGGCTTGAGCTTGCGTCAAATTTCTAATTATTAACAACATTTTTTCCCTAATAATTAGTCGAAAGGTGAGTAATGAATACAACATTACCATAATTTCTATCTGCATGACCGTATTCTCCTTGTAGTTGATACTTCACAATACTCCGAGCGATAGCGAGGAGTATTCCTACGCATCAACTAGAGAGAATACGACTACGCATATACAAAATCATGGTAATTATATGTATGTATGCCATAGAGACCCAGGGACAATGGGTCAACATTATTCAACACTAATTGACGACCTTATGGATGGCTGATACTGTCTTAGCAGTTATATTTAAATATCATTAAATGATAACCCGTGTATGAGGTACAGAAAGGGGTCTTCATGTACGATCCTAGATTATCAAACAGGCCCCAGGTCACACGTTAAGTATTGGCAGTGGTTTACAGATCTAGGCCTCCGCTTGGAGTTTGAGCTGGGATAAGGAATGTTCGTGGAAATTGAAATATCTCTTCTAAACCTGAGGATTATGTCCACCCTTTGATCCTGATTTGGATCCAGCGGTCCAAACAGCCAACTGGCATCGTAACAGAAGTCAGGACATGCCTTTTTGTACTTGTACCATTCACTGACACCGATTTGCAAGCAGATTAGCGGGGAGTTTCTTCACTCTCATTGACCTAAGTTTTCCTTCGTGGGGTGCGGAGTTAGCTCAGTGGTTACAGCACTGGATTTGTAACCCCAAGGTCTGAAGTGGTAGATTTACTGCTATATCAAAGGCCAATCCTTCTCATACCATGTCTGTGTGGTGTGGTGTACAGCCACCTTTCTCCTTCATCCCCAGTAGTGGTAGATTTACTGCTATATCAAAGACCAGTCCTTCTCATACCATGTCTGTGTGGTGTGGTGTACAGCCACTTTTCTCCTTCACCCCCAGCAGTGGTAGACTTACTGCTATATCAAAGGCCAGTCCTTCTCATACCATGTCTGTGTGGTGTGGTGTACAGCCACCTTTTCCCTTCATCCCCAGCAGTGGTAGATTTACTGCTATATCAAAGGCCAATCCTTCTCATACCATGTCTGTGTGGTGTGGTGTATAGCCACCTTTCTGCTTCACCCCTAGCAGTGGTAGATTTACTGCTATATCAAAGGCCAGTCCTTCTCATACCATGTCTGTGTGGTGTGGTGTACAGCCACTTTTCTCCTTCACCCCCAGCAGTGGTAGACTTACTGCTATATCAAAGGCCAGTCCTTCTCATACCATGTCTGTGTGGTGTGGTGTACAGCCACCTTTCTGCTTCACCCCTAGCAGTGGTAGACTTACTGCTATATCAAAGGCCAATCCTTCTCATACCATGTCTGTGTAGTGTGGTGTACAGCCACCTTTCTCCTTCACCCCCAGCAGTGGTAGACTTACTGCTATATCAAAGGCCAGTCCTTCTCATACCATGTCTATGTGGTGTGATGTACAGCCACCTTTCTCCTTCATCCCCAGTAGTGGTAGATTTACTGCTATATCAAAGGCCAATCCTTCTCATACCATGTCTGTGTAGTGTGGTGTACAGCCATCTTTCTCCTTCATCCCCAGCAGTGGTAGATTTACTGCTTTATCAAAGGCCAATCCTTCTCATACTATGTCTGTGTAGTGTGGTGTACAGACACCTGTAGCCAAGTTTATAGTGTAACCTCGCGAGACAAGTCAACTAAAAATACGTCAACATACATAAGAGTACTTGATATCTTTTATCTTGAAACATAACACTGGAATCAACTTTTCTGTGAACACACCAGAGTGGTTGAGATTTATGCTATTGATCTCAACTGTCAATTTTTTTTCTCTCGGGCAACCTATCGCCTTTCAATCTATAAACAAACTGTAAATAACTCCTTAAGTATGGACGTTTCGGGGCCCGGTATGCCAGGGCTTAACTGTGGGCTACTCACTGGCGTTTTACATATCCCCAAAAGACTCCCAAAGCGATGCCCATTTAATCAAATAACCCACAACAATTCAGAAACAAACTGGGAGGGCGGTATGGGCCAGCGAGGTGGGTTTTTTTTATTTTTTATAATTTTATTTATTTTTCACCTGACCAAGCGCTTTGAACCTGCGCGAAACGTCGTGATCTTTGATTGATATCATTGACACCATTTTCATCTTTGTCAATACAACAACTTTTAATAAAAAAAACTGTATCTGGGGTTGTTTTTTTTTGTGATTATACCTCCACCACATTTATATTTTTTCCCTGGCACCGGACAGAATAATACCTGGCGTCCGATCTGCGTCCGACAAACGCCCGACAAACGCCCAACAGACGCTGATCGGATTAGGCGACTGGGCAGATTGGTGACCCCCCCCCCTCCTCCCCCCACCAGCCCCCTCCCCCGGCCCCCCGCCTACTGCCTGAGTCACATTCCGAGCATCTCTTACTCAACTTGCTTTTGTTACTGACACAATGGTCGTGCACCTGTTGTAGGGAGCAGGAACTGTGTATCGGTCGCTACTTCTCCAAAATGACGCACGCTTGGGTCAATACCCTACATCGCAATATACAGTAAAACTCCGCTTAAGGGAACACCCTCCGTTATGAGGAAAGTGTCCCCTTAAGCGGGGTGTCCCCCTTAAATGTGATCAAAATAAACTAAATAGAAATTTCTGTATTCTAAGCGGTGTCCCAGAAGCAGGGTTTTACTGTATGGTAAAATCCCACCCTACATCGCAATATTCATTTATACAGTAAAACCCTGCTTCTGGGAAACCTCATTTATGGGATCACCCCGCTTAAGGGGACAATTTGGTCGGAAGACAAATTCTTATTTAGTTCATTCTAACCACACTTAAGGGGCATCCTTTTTAAAGGGACAATTTGTCCCCTTAAGTGAGGTTTTACTGTTTCAATATGTAAAACCCCGCATAATGGACACCCTCCGTTCCCAGCAAAGTGGCCCCCTTAACGGGGATTTACAGTCTGTCATATATGATACCTATATATATAATAGAGTTTTTTTTGCTGCCTTAGAATACACCCGTAGCCATGTTTTGAAACATTTATATATATATGATAGAGGGAAAATTGCTGTTCCGGGCAAATTGTACCCTTAAGTGGGGTATCCTGGAAGCAGGGTTTTATTGTACATTCCTCAATTAAGTCGTCCAAACTCTGCCAAACACTTACTGAAGGTACTCAATTGATTAATGATTGGAAGAATGCCAAAACAATCCTCAAATAATGTCTTGATATCGCTATGGGGCCATCCATAAAGTATGTACACACAGGAGGGTGCGGGTATGGGGCTTTTTTGTTCTATTGCGTACAAGATTGAGGTGGGGGGTATGAAAAGTTTCAGAAATTCTTCATACGTACTTTATAGATGGCCCCTGGATAAAACCAATCTGTTCATTTAATGAAATACATTGTTATCCTGGTTCTTTACCACACCAAAACAGAGATTGGGATTTGGGTTTCAAACGATCCAAGCATGCCTAATCGCATGGTGCATAAGTAGGCAATGTCAAGAATGTGGAAATACATATATAGTAAAACCTCACTTCCGGGACACCTCGCTTAAGGGGACACTTTGCTTGGAAAGGAGAGTGTAACCTTAAGCGGGGTTTTACTATATATGTATTTCCACATTCTTGACATAAAGATAGGAAATACATTTATTTCTTTTTTATAATTTATCCTACCCCATATATAAATCTCCATAGACTTAACATGGTGTGACTGTATTCCACGGTTATGCCATAAAATATTTATATACCACAGGTGACATATCAAGTTGAAAACATGTGACGGAGTAGGATAAATCTAAATGTCATTTAATTTCATATGATTGTTTACATGGCCTTTCTTATCTTCCGCTACAGATATCACTCAGCTCCGCTTTGTGAAATCATTCCGCGAATACAACTCACGCCATATAAACAATCATATAAAATTTTGTGATGTTTCTTGATAGCATAACACACTGCCTACTGCCTCACTAGCTACTTCATTAGTTATTAATTCAACTACATAAGCAACACAAGTGAATGCCAAAAGTGTGGTATTTCTGCCAAATTTAGCCGGAGGTGTCCTGGCGAGCTGGTAAATCTGACCAGGTGTGAACCCATGATTGTAGATTTATCGTTCACTTAGTTCTCAATCCAAAACTCCTATATTTATATGACTAATGCAATCTGCCCCTTTAGGTAAAGCTGGGCTCACTAAGACACCACCTGACCAGGTGTGAACCCATGATTGGAGGATCAAACTCATAAGACAGCAACATCTACCAGCAGATTCTCAACGATCCGATCGACGATTATAATTGGGAACAATAATGTCGATGTCTTAAGCCTATAAGAAAGCGACACGCTGATTCTTTTCGATCGAACCTTTGCCTGACAGATCTGTCAGGTCAGTTAGAATCAGTGAAATTTATATCACTGTATGCACTTGACAGACCCGATTATTATTGTCGATTGGATTGAGTGAGATGTCGCTGTCTAATGGGCTTTATACCCTCATACAGTGACATACCGGCTCAAACCGACCACCTCACACAGTGGCCATCTTTTTTTCATAAACAATAATGCAAAATTTGATAACTATTGCGCTATTTATGATATCAGGAAATAAATTTCAGATCTGTAATCGCCTCAATCTCCCCTACAAATCGGTGTATAATACTTGTATATCCAACAAACAGATACACTTTAACGCTAATGAAGCAACCTTCAGAGAATCGGTAACAGTCGGTGAAGGTGTGTACAGCGACAATCTTATGGTTGGACAGAGTCGGTCAAGCATACTAGGTGTGAACCCATGATTGTAGATTTATCGTTCGCTTAGTTCTCAACACGAAACTCCTATATTTATATGACTAACGCAATCTGTTGCTTTAGGATAAGCTGTGCCCACTAACTCCTGGTTTAATCTTGACAAGCAAGTCACTGATACGAAGCATATGGGCCACAACTGATAAATATTTATGTTATGTCAAACACTAAAATAAAATCACTGCCTCAAGGTTCAACTGGGGCAAAGGTCAGTAGGATAATATCATAAATGCACAAACATGAGGCTGCATTTGTGAATTACACTTGGTGGTTGTTTGGTTTGTAGATTGATCCAATCATGAACTTTACTCAATGTATTAAGTGAGAGTGATAGGCTGGTTTGAGTTCTGCGAATATTCTGTGCGTTGCGTATTCGGGACATGAACTTTGGTATGTCTATTGACTGGTCTTATGAGCGGTGTGCACTGTACACTAAACCCTGTCTTAAAATGGTAAGGAGCAAAAGAGTTGTAAATGGTTCAGCGATTTTCTAAAATCAAGTTTAAGATGCATGTTCATAAATTTAAGTAACCTTAGTGGGCATCTACTGCCTGTTTGTCATATAATATATGGCAGGATTTTACACCACATTTGAAAATAATTTTACTGTACTGTGCTGGAGAGTGAGAAACAGCGATGACCGGTTCCCACGGTGTTGGAGAGTGAGAACACCGCTATGGCCAGTTCCCATGGTGGCGGCACTTGTTGTTACACAGGTAACAATCCTAATCTGGAGATATCACAGCAACTTGGCTCAAAAGTGACAGGAAGTTGTCATTATCTAGTTAGCATCTTTTAAGTTAGGATCACTTAAGGTGTTATTGCCAGGTCTCATTAATCCACATTTGAAGATTTTACAGTGCGATCACTGTTGATTTGATCACTAATAGGACGGTCCCTGTTGAAACGATCACTATTACAGTGATTGAATCAAAACAATCACTATTTCTATGGATATTTACCTGCCAACAACCAAATTGTCTTCGCCAATTCAATTTCGGAAATTGTCTGGTTCTTTGGCAATGTCAAATAAAAATAGTGACATGCATTGGCTCGTCATTAATAGTTACCGTTTTATTGATCATTTATGGAAAAATCGCTATTGATGATCATGACTTTGCAACGCAAAACGGTCACTCTCAATCGGTCACACCTGTGACTGATCGCTGTTAAGTAATTATCACGACTATGAAACGTGATGCGCTGGAAACGATCACTGTTAACGATAGTCACGACTTTAAAACACCCCCCAGGTTCACCTGGTGGGACAGGATCTAATGGGATCGGCTTAGATCTGGTAAACACGAGTCAGGTTACAACAATAACCCGACTTATCACACTGACCCCCATACCTGTACCTTCTCCCCGTGTATGATGCACACTCCTACCAGAGATCTTACGCTTTATCTCATCCCGGTATATTTTTCTCTAGTTTTGGATATGCCTCACTATATTTTTCAGTACATTTCCTGTTTAACAGTCGAAAAGTAAATTGGCCTAATTTACCTTTTGGGTTTGGTCAAACTCGACAATATGTTATATTTCACTCATTTGGTATGAGTTTAAGTCAATGAAACTGTTTTTTTGTTTTTTTTAATAATTGCCAGCATTTGAAAATCACCAGTCGGCGCCACTGTGTATCGTACGATATGCCTTAAAGTGCTAGCGCCGCGAAAAGATCTGCTGGGAGAGTGAGTGTTATGAGAACCAACTACAAACTTTGTTATAAAATGAGTTATTATTCTGGTGAGATTCTTTGCATCTAATTCATGATAAATTTTTTCCCCAAGATTATAAAGCAACCCAAAAGAGTTCAATACCGGTAAACATTTCCAATCCAATTATCAAACTAAGTAATATCTGACATACCCAAAACATACATTGAAGGACACCCATCAAAGATAGTGTACTCAATTATTCCGCCCCGGTTCTGTTCAAGTGTTTGTTTATATACGCAGTGCCTTTGTCCTCCTACTGACACAAAGATAAAATCCCACAATACTGAGAAACATGATACATATCTTCAGATATCGGTGTCAGGCGATTCAGACTTCCCAGAAACACGGGGAGCATAAAACATCCACGCACAAAAAAAAACCCGTAGTCCAAACGTGTTATGGTTGCAGTCAGTTCAAATGGTTCAGTAACTAAGGGTCTAATGCTGTACTAAATTATGGACATGTGTATTATTAAGCCACACATGTTATCTATCCGAAAACTGGCCACGATAAATCAAATGTTATGATCCTAAAAGACTGGTTTCAACTACATTTATTCATCTTCCAATTGTTGGTATATGGGAGGAGGTCGTATATTTTTCTTCTGTGTGTGTGTGTGTGGGGGGGGGGGGGGGGGTGGCTTTATAGGAAGAATAATCCTAATATGCGTCCTACGTGCAAATCCAAAAGACCCCATATGACATGTAATATATGATGATACAAAACAATTTCTGTTGAATGTTTCTTGTGTTGTGCGTTTTCTTTCAACAAATTATACGTTTTTTGGGGTACTTTCGAGATTTTGTTTGTGTGTTATTCAAAAATGATATTTTGGATGGGAAAAGCTATATAGTAGAACCGCAGATTTTATTTCCTGCTGTGAGAAGTTCCTCCGAGATTGCAGAATTCACAATTTATTATTTCTTGCTGAGTAAATCTACATGCGTCTTTTTATATCAGGTCTCGAGTCTTGAAGTTTAACAATGAACTAAATGTTCGCTGGGGTACCCTGCCTATCCTTTGGAATATATAAAATAGTAGATTATGCCTTCGTCGTTGTGAATTTTCTCTTTCGAGTAGGATTTTCCTCCGTCAACCCTTTGTGGGTGTATTCGGGGGACGTCTATCTCTCTAGAAAATCCCTTATCGCTTCATATTCACAAGCAGATATACGAACACACTTACCACTTAAAGGAGACTATATGTGACAACTTGGATAATAAAATAGCTATCACTTTCTCGCTAACACACATTATAATATCAGGCTTTCCAGTACCCCACATCCTACATTTTTAATCAAAATATAGGTTTTTACGGGGTTTTCAAGGCCAAAAACAACGGCTTTTATAGGTTTTTAGGGTTAACATATTCAGCATGATGGAGTCAAAATATGGTGAATCACCTATTTTCAGTTCTTGATTTCTAAATAAATATACCCAGTACTAAATTGTAGGACGTCGGGATGTCTGGCTCATCAAGTTATACAGAGCAACCATATGTGCATGTGGAGTTTCCAACAGGCAAGTCAGACAGGCAAGAAGTCACACAAACTGTTGATTCTTAAACAGTTTCAAGATCTCTTAAATACACTGATAATATTTCTTGTCATCCGACAATCTGACTTTGTGTCAAGTTAACTTCTAAAATTTCCTGTACACATCAATCTGCATGGCAGTGAAAAATATAGGTTTTTATAGGTTATATAAGTTACTTTAAAAAATATAGGCTCAAGAATAGAAATATAGGTTTTTACAGGTTTTAAAGGTTTCACTGGGAGGCCTGTAATGTATACAGAATTATGAAACTGAATCTAATCTATTATAGTCCTGCCCATTAAGGTATTGATCCTTTTGTTCTTGAGTGTTGATCCATGTTCTTACTATGATGGCTAAGTCTAATTGAACATATTGGAAGTTAAACTACCCAAACAAACAAAGGTATGATGGCTATTCAATTTGATTACTGGAGAACCCGAAATGAACTCGACCCGATTTATATAAGATAGTTATGGAAAAGTCACTATTTCACATAAAAAGCAAATCTGACTTGTTTTTGACAAATGAACCTGGGGATTTGGAAAATAAGTCCAGTATTGGATAAAATTATGGATAGGGTGCTTGTCTTCTGTTTATTTTCTTCCCCCCTTGAAGACCAATCGGAAGCCAAGATAACATATCCATAGTATAATAATTACCCACAGGTTACTAATTAAATACTTAAGTTGGGAAGATTTAAAACGGGTTGAGTTCGTTGCGGGTCGAGTTCCCTGGTATTCATTATCATAATTTTTTTTAATTAAAAAAGAATTAAAAATTAACAAGGTGGCATCGGCTTGACACAAAGGTTCTATTGCCACGTCTATAATACCTTCATTAATTATCATGTGTGAACCAATCCTGCTGTTTAGAGAACTCAATAATGTTAAATCGGGTGAGATAAAATCAGAAACCCACTCAATGGAAATAACATGGTCCGCACTCCACCTCGTTTGACCGCTACGTAATTCAGTGAGCTTCACTTTGTGAATAACTCCATGGTCAATGTTTCATTGACACCTTGAGCCTGGGACGATTTGAGCCATGGACGCTTTGAGCCTTTCTATGGACGCCTTGAGCCAACCCTGTGGACGCCTTGAGCCTACTCCGTTTTGGTGGCCTTGAGCTTCTAGGTGTAAAAACTTTGAAAGTGCACTTATATTGGTCATATATATAAAACCCTAACCCTTACCCAACCTTATTCTAACCCTAACCTGCCAATCGGAACTGAAATGGGTGGGCTCAAGGCGTCCACGGGGTGGGCTCAAGGCATCCACGTTTTCGCTCTGACAGCGGGCTCAATCAGTAAAAGGCTCAAGGCGTCCAATTCCCTGGTCAATCTTGGTGGAGTACAGAGCAAGGTATTTTCATCGCGTGAGTTTCCACTTAAATATTCTTCAGTTGATGTGATTGCTCTTGAGTCCAGGATATGTTACACTTGTCCAAGGATTTATTGAGTCATTAAATTATGTATTTCTTACCACATCCTGAATAGAACTTTACTGGTAATAATATGTTTTATTGTTTAGAACTAAATTGATGACACAACCTAGTTTTAGTGGTACTAATAGCACTAATTATAATAGTTAGGGCCTATGACAAATGTATACTGACATAGATATTTAATTTAGAGAGAAAAACATAAATGTGTCATAAGGATGTTTTTCATCTACAGAAACAGAAAAACCGATGAGTGGCATAATATGCACATATGGTAAAGAAGACACCAACAAGTTCGGTCAAATTCGGCGTTCTCCATGAGTTTGATGCAGAGTCGAGGCGACAGCTGAGTGAATATCATGTAACATTCAAACAAGTTATAGAATGACTTCTTTGACCAAAACGAGTTGCTTTCTGTATTTATCACATCCTTGTACACACTGAAAGAATGGATGACACACAGGACATAGACCATGCAGAACAGACTGCAATACTCATACAGGCATGGAGAACAAGTTCTCAATGTTAAGCCTATGGGACAAAAATACCAGAGTTAAGATCATAAACTTAAAGTTATATAATAAAAGAATGAATGACACACTGGACTGCAATACTCGTAGGGACATGGAGAATGAGTTCCCAATGTTAAGCCTATGGGACAAAAATACCTGTGGTGAGAAAGTGGTATTAATTCAAGTCAAGTCAGCTTTGACAGCCCCTCCAGCCTAACGCCTACCCATGTTCACAATATAACATTGACCCATATGCACTCGGTTCAGTGACAGATCTTTCCCCGTGCTCGCAACCACAACATCATCATGATCAGGTCACAAGTGTCCGCCAACCTTCTCCTTCATTCCCGTTCCCAATCCTTTCAGCAGTTCAACTTACTAAGATACAAGTAGTATAATAAAGGCTATCTACGTATATTTATCAAGAAATGGGGCGATTCTGGTTGAGATTTCGGTGGAGATTGTGGGGAAAGTGGACACAAACAAGAGTCCCACTGTGTTCAGAGCGCATGCGTGACATCTAAAAGTAGGTCAGAAGCTCCGAGTGCGATAACAACAAGAACTGGGTAGCTTAAAAAAACACTTTATACTCAGTCACTGCCGAGACCAAATCTCCCACCACAACCAAATCAAAGTTAGGTACTTTGGGTGTTAACGTATGTAGTGTCACACGACAAATCGGATGATATGCCTCACAAATAGAGAGGAATTTCATGGTGTTTTCGCGATGTGCGTAGGACCCAACACCACCTTCCCCGAGAAGAGGTGAAGTGAGATTCAGTCCCCAACTCCACACGTTTACATGTTTCGAAATTAAGCGCCCAACACTGCATGTCATCTAATATCTAGATGGTGACAGAGTCATCAAGACTTGGAGATCAATATGTCAATACTTAAAAAGTCACACCTACCGAAATTGAGGAGAACAGCGGCCAAAACAAGGCGACCTAAGGCGAACAGGTTCGTCCACATGATGCCAGGTTTTGGTGCGGCCCGAAAGCCACAACACAGCTTCAAATGAGGGGTTTAAATCCTAGGTTGTCGGGCACACATACATGATGACAACGTCCCTGGTAATCCTTCAAAGTATAACAGTTTCACAAACGTAAATCCTGATCCAAATTGGTGTAAACAACAGTTATAGTACGAGCATCTTGTCCCCGTAGCACAAACAAATCAACATCATGGCGGTCTGTGCAGAAAAAAATTCCCGTATGTGAAATGGGAATAATAATAGTGCGTAGAACGGACAAGGTGGGATTTTCGAAATGAAACATCTGGAACTCACCCAACGTGTTGCATTATGATATAAAAAATATATGTATTCTCAAACTCACATCTTTATCCTTCGTATCTAGCATAACATTTTTGTTTAATTTGCATATTTGATGAAATAGCAACAAATATTTCTGATATACCATAGTTATTTTCATTTTCTTGTAGGCCAGTCAGTGTTCAAACTAATTAGTTTGCAACTGTTCTTTATCCTACCCCTAATAAAAACGATCCATAGGCATAACATAGGCAGATTTTATGCGGCATGCCATGACATAAAGTGCGATTTATGCCTCTAGGGGCATAAACAAAGAATTGACCAATCAGCGACCTGATTGTGAGCTGCTCTGAAAAAAGTTCTGGTTGGACACAAAAGTTCCGGTTGGACTTCAGTTGGTTGTTTAATCGATATTTATATTTTAGTAATCCAAAAGCGTGGAGATGGGGTAGGATAAATACGAAACTGAACTCGAGTTAGACTTGTCAGTGTCTATGCCACTCTGGTCAGGTCTGTTCCTCACTACGCTCAGCTAACGCTTCGCATAGTAATATTAGACCTTCCCGTCGTGGCATAAACACTGACAAGTCTAACTCTGTTTCAGTTTCTACTAATCATTATAAACCTATGCTAGAAAATATCATAAATACCAACCTCTGCTATGCAAATGGTACTTGACATGTA
This sequence comes from Alentia gelatinosa, assembly GCA_950022655.1. Classification (NCBI taxonomy): domain Eukaryota; kingdom Metazoa; phylum Annelida; class Polychaeta; order Phyllodocida; family Polynoidae; genus Alentia; species Alentia gelatinosa. The sequence continues at coordinate 3,235,080 of OX465592.1, read as the reverse complement.
CCACCATACTGTGCCTGTATAATGACGTACCAACATACTTTGAATAAAAATTGGTTACACTTAACAGGCAAATTCGTAAATAAAGTATAGTTATACATCCTGCTTACTAAAAATTCATACCGAAAATTTTGAAATAATACCTTAATTATAAATAATGCAAAGAAAATAATTATAAGAGCATATGAATTATTGGCACGGTCTCTTAAAACTTCATTTCTTTAACTAAAATATTGCACCATACTTTGAATACAATTGGTTGCATAATTGATAGATATCATATGGATTAAAGATTCATGCAGAAATTGAAAAAAATATATACAGTAAAACCCCACGTAAGCGGTCACCCTCCGTTCCTGGCCAAAGTGTCTGCTTACGCTGGGTTTTCAAGTTTCTGCCAGTCCAACAAGCAAGTGTTATATATCAATATGCGATGATAGATTTTAAATCATTTTTTCAATATCTTAATTGGGTTCGAAGTTAGTAAACTTTGAATTACAAGATTTATTTTCTATGAATATACTCATGAACATTCATAAAAAAACAAAAAGTATTCTATTTTTGTTGGGGTGTCTGTCAGAGGTATCCGCTTACACAGGGTTTTAGGCCTTTTCATACCGAAATAACTGTCCGCTTACGCGGGGTGTCCCCTAACGCGGGGTGTCCGTTGGGCGGGGTTCTACTGTATTATGATTACAAATAATGCAAAGAAAATAATTTTGAAAGCGTATGCCTTTTTTTATATACAAAAATGCAGCAGTGAATATAGAGGCCACCCCAATAAGGAAAACATTTTTCACTGAAATATTGCCCTCTGTACCGTGTGACTTGTTAAGACAATAATTTAAGGGTTTTTAAAAAATGATTTCCAAGTATATAATAATAAACAGACATAGTAAGGGTGGCTAAATTGCATCTGTTCCTTGTTATTTTAGTTGAAAATAGTCCCCTCGTTCTTCAAACTCGGTTGGTATTTTCATCACAAAACAACGCGGAACAAATTCAATTCAGCCACCATAACTACAGACTCCCCATAGTAATAATTTGACCGTTACCACAGCGTACATACACATCTCTCTACTAAATAACATCATGACCTCTATTTCGAATATCCCACATTCGTGCTTTGTGCGGACCGCACTCGTCAAGCATTTACTCCATTCCCAACTTCACTCGCGACATTGCAAGGAACCTGGAGATACGAATGGAGAGTGTAAAACTCCCGCCTGTATATTGAATCGACGACGTGTTAGTCTTGAGGCCAGGGAGCAGAGTCAGAGAGAGTTCTAGGCTGTGGTAAATACGCCCAACAGGATAAGTGGCTCGTAGATTGGTTTAGCATAAATCTCATTATTTCTATTTCTCTCGTGCACCTCCCTCGGGTGCCATGTTTTTTTTATCATTGCTTTAAACCATACTCGTTGCCATCAACAACAAAGACAATATAGATCACATAAAACAACAGTTTATAAATTCTGGTCAATATTGTATGGATATGGTGAATTGAAAATCCTTATCTTTTTCACAAGGAGATTGTACATAGTTTGACATTCATAAAAACAACTTTCTTCAGAGATGAACGACAAAAAAAAGGGGAACCACCAATAAAATATTGAGTGAGTATTGTAAGCGTGTGTGTGGTGGTGGTGGTGGTTGGGGGGGGGGGGGGGGGGTCCAACTGTGTTTTTTTGTTCTCATTTGTTTACCTTTTAAATTTTGTATGCACATCCCCTCATGAATCTGTTGCATTTACCTGATGGAGAGTGGAGGAGGTGGGTCAAATGATTCTAAACTAATCTGAAAAATGATTCTGAGAACTGTGCTATCAGAGTCCTAGTACCGAATGTGCTGATGAATTTCAAGGATGAACTATTTCAATCCGATGCCCCCTCTTCCGGCAAACGTGATAAACTGCGTTACTGCTGCCACCTTGTGTAGTAGACGTGAACCATTCTAACCCGATGCCCCCTCTTCCGGCAAACGTGATAAACTGCGTTACTGCTGTCACCTTGTGTAATAGACCTGAACTATTCTAATACGATGCCCCCTCTTGTGGCGATCTTTAGAACCAAAGAGAAAAGAGCATTACATACACATAAGGGGGAGTAAGTCCCATATTCGTTAGTAAATAGTAAATTCGGTTTCGGATTAGAAGTGCATCAATATGTATACCGATAGACTCTCCTGGCCCAGGACAATGTCTATCCACCCTTAGAATGTCTTTTCTTTTCTTTTTTCCTTGAAATTTACACGTTTTGGCAATTTTGTAGCAATCAGCCTTCTTTATCAGTTCCGGGGCAGAAATTCACATAAACTTATCTAAAATAGACCCAGACTCAAATCATCTATTCAAGAGGAAGCCACCTATGTCTTGAAAATGGATTTGGAAAGATACTTTTGTTGTTTCTTAATTGTTGACTTCCAAAACTGCCATCCCCAACCAGTACTTAATGGATGGCCCTTTCACGACCGCTCGAGGCGCATGGGGCACGCTGACTTGAGCCGTGAACACGCCGTCTGGTGAATGGTGGCCGCACTACAGGCTAAGTTTACTCTGCTGCCACCTATCGCGAGAATCTCCAACTACCGGTAAAGATGGCGGACGTAGAGACGCTGTTAACTGCCATCAAGGCTACTCAAGAGCTTCGTGCCAGCGTAGCTCATGTCTTTGAGCGGCTGAGTGAGGGAATGAGGGATTCCAGCAATCCCATAGGAAAAGAGAAAGCTTTTCTTGCCGAACTACAACAGAATTTGCTGGTTGTCAATGAAGATTTGAGGTGGGTTACCTATTATCGCCCATACGATTTTGAGACTCTTTCGACTTCGAGGACTAGATCTAGATCTAGATCTTTGTCCTTTTCACCATTGTCATCCTTTTTATAACTGAAAAACAGATTATATAAAAAGACCAAGAAAACAACATCTTATTGTGGAGCTAGAATCCATTACACTGCCGCTGGACTGAATATTTTGACAGTATTCATAACCTGCCTTGTCCCCAAAGAATGCGGCTGTTTTGCTTTCAATACCGAGCACTGAAAATCGTTGATACTTGTTTTGGGCAAGACTTTTCATGTATAAAACCAATTTATAATCCATAAACATATACTAAGTTGTTTTAACACAGCTACTAGACAATATTCTCTTACTTCCTAACTGTATTTAGAGGTGGTTTTACGGTGGAGCTTTGTGGAGACATCAGCAGGGGCGGAAAGGATGGGGGGGGGGGGGGGGGGGGGGGTCTGGTCTCCCTGACCAACAGTGATAAGTGTACATGACAGGAAAATGACGGGGGGGGGGGGAGGGGTCAGAAATGGTTCATAATAACATGGTGTCTGTTATGGACAGCACCTTCCCTGCTTCTTGAGTCCAGCCATTTTGTCCATGTATTCTCAGTTTCTCATTGGTACCCAAACTTCACGACATCTCGCTTCTAAATACAAAGTACCAGGTAGCTGTTCACCCCACAATGGAGATGATGGGTGGATACTTTACCTAACACATATTAAGCCTCTCTTTCTCTTACAACACAGTGAAATTGAGAAATGCGGAACGATTCTGTCAGCTCCCAGTGCGCCTCTGACTCTGGGTAACAGCAGCATCCTCACCCTTGATCCCATCCTCGACAAGTCGGCGCTCTTCACACAGCTACTCCAAGCCTACAAATGGTCCTCAAAGGTGAGTCTATTATATGGAAACTGGCTTACTCTCTTCATACGTCAAAAACACGCGGTTTAATCAATGATCAGATATATCCCGATGCCGTAGACAGACAGATGTATCTGATCAATAATTTTACCAAGTAATTTGAAATACTAAGACAGTCAGCGAGTTTTCGTATTATTATATTTCTGAAAATAGCAACCGATAATATAGAAAAGCATGAAAAACATCTAAAAAAAAGGATATCAAATATATTCTAATTTACATTCTTAGAGTGACTTCTGCGAAACCAACACACTCTGTGTTGTGACTTGACAGTCAAATTTTGGAGGTATATAATAAAAGTAAAACATATGATAAAAGGAAAACATATTAACCTTGAATATCTGGTATCAAAACAACCAGACCCCAGGCAACGGCCTGCGTAGGCCCCTGTAGGCGTCTGGACTGTGTCTGTGTGGTTATTAAGAAGGAAATGTATCGAGATCCACAGATACCTAAAGTACCTGATTGATGTCATGTATTTCAGCTTCACGATCATGCCAGTTTGGCGGGAGCGCTGCTTCATCAGAACTCATTGAAGCGGTCGCAGACATCAACATCGCTCTCCAATAAACGCCTCCGCAAGCCGCACATGAACAGTCATGCTGTGCCACCTCAGTAAGTTTACGCTTCAGTAAGTTTAACAGTCATGCTTCAGTAAGTTTAACAGTCCCGCCTCAGGAAGTTTAACAGTCCCGCCTCAGGAAGTTTAACAGTCACGCCTCAGTAAGTTTAACAGTCACGTCTCAGTAAGTTTAACAGTCCTGCCTCAGTAAGTTTAACAGTCACGCCTCAGTAAGTTTAACAGTCACGCCTCAGTGAGTTTAACAGTCACTCAAATTTCACCATATGTATAGGGCAGAATCATCCTTATATATTCTAGGTATTTTGAAAATATATTAATTTTCCCTTGATTAGTTCACATGTTTTCCTGGCCAAATGCATTGCCGATACATACCAATACATTTTGCATCGGGAGGTCAATATTTGTGTGTATCGGGGTGTATCGGGAGCCCGGGGGACACTCCAACTTATGCAATTTGTCATTATCTTATACATGATATATTGATTTCCATGTTTCAGGTCGGTTGACAGTTTCATTATAAAGTTAAACAACCTTTTCCCGGATATGACCATCGCCCTGTCACGACCTTTAGGAACACCAGCAGTTCTTCAGGTAGACAGAAACCTCCATATACGATACGATACGATACAAATCCCTAAAAACAACAATTATTTTGAGGGTTCTGTTTATTCTGGAGGGTCTCACTACTTAGGGTGCAAAGCAGCCCTGTTTTCAGTAGGCTCCAGGACCAATATTTCAGATAAGTTGTAGTTTCAATTTATAGTAAAAGTACAATGATTTTTACATAATAGTTACAGATCCTGAGATCTGCTTACATTACAGTTGGCAGTCCTAGGGGTACATATAACAGTTTGTCAACATCAACACCTATGTCTAGATGATTTGTATAGATGAAATAAATCATGAGTAACAATGTAATTTTGAAAGAAAATATGTAGGTAGGGTGTGTGTTGGAAATTCCATACAATGACATAGATTGGGTTCATATGAATCGTGTAAGGGATGGGTCTATTATATATGGTTTCTTTTGGCTTTAAGGCTTCTTCCACGCATACCTTTTCACATGTAATCCAAATTGTTTGACTTTTAGTAGCATTCAGCAGGTTGTGTGCTTGAGGGCCATCCATAAAGTATGTACACAGAATTTCCACCATTTTGGACCCCCCTACCCCTGCTCCCAATCTTGTACGCAATAGAACAAAGAAGGAGCATACGCAAAATTCCCAAAATTTATGACCCCCACCAACATCAGTGCGTAGGTACTTTCTGGATGGCCCGTTACTGATTCTGCGTACTTTCAGATTACACTGGGGCGTACCTTGAAGGCGGTCGTTGTACTTCGCGGTCTTATCATTGAATGGGTGACGGTGAGGAGTTACGGAGAACCCTTCCACGCCGAAAACGGAAAGGTAGATTATGAAACGATATCATCTCCTTTTAAATGCAGAGATGAAAGCTATTCAAGGAAATCCTTGTTTTCATTTACAGTTTATAAAATTCTTTTATTTTGTGGTAGCAAGCGTTTATTTCAGTTTCCATCATCCAGATTTTACACATCTTTATATGAACAATTCTGTTAATCACCAATAAAAGGATTGCATTACCTTGTAGTCTGTTTCTTTTTTTATGTTTTAATCATTTATTTTACACATATATATATAAAGTAAGTATTAATATTACTCAAAGTTCTTTATCATTCTCTCTGATCATCTACATATTTAGTTGGCAGCTCTTCTTTTTATCAAATTTTCAATTTTCTTTGAACATTTTTGGATTCACAGCTAATACCCATATTTCATGTGTAAAACAAAGAATAATTTGGCCCCATTCACACCAATAAACAGTGGTTCAATCCTCCCCATACACCCCTGCCCTATTCCATGCCCAATGACGATGTGGATTCTATGTGTTCTCAGTCTCTCTGGGCAGTCAGTTCCAAATAAAAAAAGATTTCCTCTTTTTTTGTCATTACCACAACTGATATCCCTAGTTAATTTTTGGTGGAGTTTTCATGAAATTGTTGAATAAATGACCTGTACATTTCCTGTTACAAATGCCCTTGCTCTCTATACTTTTTCCTACCACATCTTGTTGCTGATGTTCTTATATAAACAAAACCTTTGCTTACTGTTTCAGCTTGACATATGGTCAAAATCCAGATATGCCGTATTTCAAAAGGTATGTCCACATTAACCAAATTCATTGCACATTGCTTTTTTTGCTGTTAAATATTATACAATTCATATAACAAAATATCAAACAAATAGAATACTTACCACATATCAAAGGCAGTGATTTATTATATTAGGTATTAAATCTTTAAAATTGTTCAATTATCTCTTTTTATTTATTATCTCTAAATAATTTCTCAATAGATTTATTCTAATATCCTACTCATCAAGACCTACTCTCGGATTCGATTAACTTTTTCAGTTATGGAGAATTTGACATCAGATGTGTTGGCGTGTTTTGTTTTCGCTATTGTTTCTCGATTCTTGCTCGTTGTGTCATGTGGTGACGTTGGTCTTTCGTAGTTGACGGACCACGCCAGTGCAGCCATGGTTCACTTCTACTCACCACTCATCCCCGAACTGGCTGTGAAGTCGTTCCTAGTAAGTACACATCTATAATGCTGGAAGGTGTTTTTCAGTCGCGACAATCGTTAATAGTGACCGGTTAGCAACCATTTAGAGGGCTTCAAGTTCCATCGACAAATGATCATAACAGTAACGATCATTCTGAGGGGCTGTGAGGTCTTTGTCACTGTTTTGTGTTCCAGAGTTGTAATCATTTTGTCCAAATGATCTCCGAAACAGTGACAGGGTCAGACTTGTCATACAGGTCCGATATTCATACCATAAACTATCAAAATTAAAAGATATTTGCAGCGAAGTATTCTATGTGTATGTCATACCTTTATCCCAAATTTCATAATTTACTCTTGAGTAATATAGATGTGAGTCATATTTTTGTTTTTAATGGGTCTTGTTAATGTTGAACTGTTGAAATAGCCTGTAGTTCAGCCAACTCTCACCAGATGGTGTTGTGCATGCCTCAATACTGGTTCAGGCTCTTACAATTTCATTATTAGATTAGAGTAATAATTCCCCTGATAAAACTGTTAAATGCTAATTTTGACCTATTTGTTTCTCGTTGCTGCTCAGACGTGGTTTCACAGTTACGTGACGCTGTTTACAACACCGTGTCACAAGTGTGGGAAGTACCTCCAGGACAACTTGCCGCCCACGTGGCGGGACTTCCGTACGTTAGTGCCGTACCACGAGCACTGCCGGCCCTGAGAAGTGTGTCTCATCACGAGAGGAGTGAATGTGTACAAAGAAGTATGAGAATACACAGTGTCTAAGAAGAATGTATGTACCGAAAGAAGTATTTAAGAAAAAACCAACAAGTTTTGGTCAAAGTCATCATTGACCACAAGTTTGATGCGGAGTGATATGAACAAGGCGAGAGCCAAGTGAATATCATGTAGCATTCAAATGAGTTTGAGAACAAAGACTTTGACCAAAACGAGTTGCTTTCTGTATTTATCTCACCCCTGTACACACTAAAAGAATTGACAACCCACAGGATATAGACCATGGAGAATGGACTGAAATACTCGTAGGGGTATGGAGAACGAGTTCCCAATGTTCAGTCTATGGGACAAATATACCAGGGGTGGGATAAGAAAACTGCATATACGGTGTCTAAGTGGAATGTATGTGCCTAAGCAAGTATGAGAACCGAATAAATGTCTAAGTGGAGCGTATGTGTGAATGTGTGTATGTTTTGTTTAGCGTCGGGGGGAGATGGCTGCCTCCATAACACTATAGCTATGTGCCCTACAGGCTCCTGATGTATGGTTGAGAATCATATACTCCTCTTTTTGTATGCAAAGTTCCAGCCTAAATAGATCATATACAAGAGATTTAAAAGAATAAGGTCTGATTATTTCTTTTCGAAGAGGATTTTTTGTGTGTATCTAATCATAAGTAAATGATATACATTATGTATGTCAAGAAAAATGTACATATAAGCTGTTAGAGGTTGCCATCATTTAGGAAATGACTGGCATTTATCAAAGAAAGTCGGATGTGCCTGAGAAAGGCATCAAAATTGATTTTATAAATGGATATCAAGTAAAAATTTGATTCAACCTTATAATCATGTCACACCAACGTTATGAAGGATATTAGACGATATTGACAGTTTTATATTGCAGCGAAATAAATAAAAATAATTATCAGTAATTGTCTTGGGCCACGGTTAGGTTTTAAAACACGTGTCCTAAAACAGAATGGGGTTAATGAAGTAATGAATTTGTATCCTCAGCACACTGAGTATACAACCAGATGTCAAAAATAAAAGTATTACACGTATGTATCGCCGTATTCTATATTTTTGTTGTAGTAATCTAATTTAGCACTGCTCTCAAGAAGGGAACTACACTAATTTGCACAAGTTGTTGATTAAAATCTGTTTACAATAATACAGTGGTCGCTCGACCTTCTACATCAATGATACATTGGCTATCAAACTTATCGACCTTTTCATATATAAAGACAAAAATATGAAATTTTATACTAATACAATTCAAAACATAAACATCACTTTGACACACCTTCAAATTCTTTCTATTTCCAGGTTTGTGAATGACTAAAAGGCAATTCCAATTTTATCTAATCCAGATTTTCATCACTGTTGCTACTCTAGACTTTTATTGTCCCTTTTATATATCCCTCCTTTATCATGATCTTGAATCGATCTCTACTACTCAATCTTTGAACCTCTATTGGAAGTTTATTCCAGATTTCACAACCACTATACAAGGGCCCTTTTTTATATATAGATTTGTGTTTTTTGCCTATCTAGTTGTGGACTCCCTGGTTTTGTATTATATTTCTTTCTTTTCCACTGTTACCCAGCTCAAATATCCACCATCACATCATGGGGGTCAAGGACGAGGGGTTTCTTATAATATACCTGTGTCCGAATGTCCATGAAATACTGCCTGCTGCTAGGGGTGCAGTAATAATAATGTTCGTGCCCACTGTGATTGCGACTTTGTAAGTCATTAAAATTATTTTAAGGTATATAATAATAAGCAAACATCCTGACTGGACAAAACGTTTCTCATTCTTGGCACATCGTCAATTTTATACAGTCTTTCGCCCATGGCGTCAGGCCATATAAAATTGACAACTGAACTCGAACAAGATGTTTTGCCCACAGTAAGACATTCCTTCACATTACTATACACCTATGACCGAACGTCTATGAAATACTACCCACTGCTATGGGTATAGTATATATAATGTTCAGGCTCATGCAATGGACTTGCTTTGCAAATACATAAAATTACATTTTTTCACATGGTTTTAGGTGCATAATAATAAGAAAACGTAGTAAGTGAACCCGTAGCGATTCCGTTTTCAGCTGTTAAGTCCTATAAAATATGGCCCTCCGCCGTATTTTATGGGACATAAAACCTCCAACAGCAATTTCTAGGGGCTCACAAACTACATTATCTCTTAATAACCCACATCATGTCCGGCTAAAGATAAACAACAAATAGCTTTTCTGAAATATCTTTATTACCATTTTTATGAAAACACGTTTTTGTGTATGATGAATAGCAAGAAAACCATCCCTTTTGTACAACTTGGTTCTCTATTCACGTCTACAGGTTTATGTGAGATATATGGAAACATGCCTGAAAATCTATATGCATACATACATGAACCCCTCCATGGTTGTATGTCAGCATACACGCATCACACATACATACACACATGCATAGAGCATACATACAAACTCACGTTCATACAACCACGCATACTTACATACAGACAAACATACGCACATGCATGTATCAATGCATACACACATGATATAATATGATTATACAATTATAAATATAAAGCAGTTGTTTATCATTGGCAAGTGACATTAATTTTTTCGTTAATATTTATTTCTTCAATTCATGAAGTAATACATTAAAACATCAAACAATAAATTAAAGCAAAAAGCTACTCAATATGATATATAAGAACGCGTATCCTATGTGTTACTAATTTGAATAAGCATGAATTTACAAAGGTGGGGAGATACTTACGATATACAAAAGAAGTATCAATGCCCATCCATGTATCACAGATATATTGAGATCGTTTCTATCATGAAAACGACTGTCATATTCTACCAGAATAATGCAAGAATACATTGACAAGTAACAAGTAAATCAATATAAATAAGACTATCAATCTTGATGTAGTATATACATATTAATATATATTAGTATGACATGAATAGACTTGGGGAGGGTGTGTCATATGAATGATGATTTTGTATGTAGCTATATTACTGTTCTTACCATAATCTTTTCACACCGTTCCATCAAACCTTTTTATTATACGGTACATTTATATATAAATTACAAACTTCATAATGCATGTGCTCATCTACGGAGAGTAACTTTCGCTGTAGATCATTTTTGTCAAAGGCTCTAGAGAAATGCCACACATAAACCCACATCCTCTAAACTGCTTGTGTCATTAATTATTGAATCATTCGAGGGACAACAGATCTTTAAATACTAAAAAAATCAAAGATAAATATTGTTGGTTTTCATTTAAAAATCGCGTATCTTCAGGCTTCACTCTATACAGTCTAACAAGAAGTCATTTTCCAGGCTATTGTGTTAGTAATCTACGATATATGTTACGACATATCGTAGAAACTGTCCTCCGACCGTCCTAGGTCAATTTTTTATCTTAGAGTTAGGAATACGATCACCTCTAGGCTACGAAATGTCGCAAGTTGTCTAAAACTCAAGTCAAGGATACAGAGGTTTCCTTGATGTACCTTGTTCTGTAAATATAGTATAACACCGTATTATTATAGTAGTAATCAACAAATTTGTGATGAAATCGCTGGTTTGGGTGTGTGTGAAATTGCCGAGCCTCACTTAATGACAGGAAGGACATTTTCAATGACCTAGATGATCATAAGTTTATTCAACAGCACAGGGTCAACTCTATTCAACACTTATAGATGACCTTATGGACGACTAATACTGCCGTAGCGAACAGACTTAAATATTATTAAACGATAACCCTTGTACGAGGTACAGAAAAAGGGTCTTCATGTATGAGCAATAGATTATTCAATTGGCCCCTGGATAAGATCAATTCATGCATCGTTCTTAGTTTTAAAAACACATCGTTCGGCTTACTGACATTCTCTGTCTTGGATCAGAAAGGCTCAACCACTATACAGACACACTTGGTACTGGTTGTACAAGTCTCCACCTATCCTATTCGTCAACTTAATGAATTGGGAGGGGCTCAAGAAAAACTCCTGGACACCCCAAATAGTGACAAAGTCACATGCCTTGATAAAAGCCATATTAAAGATGCCTGATGAGTTCTAACCGGATGAAACCTTGATCCCTAGCCCCCCTAATACTTTTTATAAGGTTACATACAAGAAATATACTTGATGTTTACACTCACACTCCCATAAAGGTGCTTGGAGAGTGAGGACTGGATCTGGGGTCTGTTCTATTGGTTGGTTTTGCTCATTGTCAACTAGAACAATTGACTTCCTGGAGACGCTATAGCAACATGGTTCAAAACTGACAGGAAACTGTCACTTTCAAGGTAGCATTGGCTTGCCATAGAGGTATTACTGCGAGGTGTTATTGCCGCGTCATAATAATGGATCGTGGATCAGGATGTCAAGTTAACGAAGACTCTCCTCGTCCGCGGAGGACTGTGAGTGGTCACGGGTACGACTGCCATCGACTCCTCCTCCCTGTTCTCCTCCCTCCCCTCTTTCTGCCTCCTCACTCTGCCTTCTGACTTTTTCTTCACGTAAATACTGGGAACGATCACATCAGACGAAGCCTCTCGTAACTTCTTCTCCGCTTCTCTCTTCGCCTTCCTCTCTCGCTTCCTCTGTCGTTTCCGCTCTCTGTCATCCTCTTCTGTTGTTTCCACCATGCGCACCAAGTCGTTGGGTTGTGAGGGTTTTTGGAAGAAGTGTGTTTTTCGTTCACCATGTCGACCCGTCTTCTCTATGATGGTGATTTCGGGGATTGGTTTGGGTTTCCGCTCCTCGTTCACGTGGGTTTGGATGTTGGTGGACACTGTGTCGTATCGGGATTTTGTGTTGCTACTCACTGCAAAATGAACGAGAAGTATATAGAGATTATTATATACCTGTGTGCGAATGTCTATCAAATACTGCCTGCTGTGAGGGGTGCAGGAATAGAGGAAAACTGTGTTCCGGTGAGAGAAAGTCAAAGTAACAAGGTAATTACTGCCCGCGGCCAAGGCCTTAGACAGTAATTTTTCCAAGCCTTACCGAGTTTCGATGTATGGGAAACATCCTGACTGTGGACGAAATAAATCTCCCTCTTGGCCAGTTGTTGATTTCATACTGCCTTCCACCAATGGCGTCAGACAGTATGAAATCGACGACTGACCTCGAACAAGAACCATTTCGTCCACAGTAAGGAAGTTTCCTAATATTATGTCGTTAAACAGCAATGGTATAGCTTGGGGTTTCCGGAGAATATACACACAAAATTGGTTGGTTTCAGATAAAAGTGGTCATATGTTCTGAGGAGTTGAAACATAGTTATATCCGAGCGCATGCAAGGATATTGCGCCAACTCCAAGGAGCATACAACTGCTTTTATCTGAAACCAGTCTATATTGTATTCATTATCCACCTTTTCCTGAAAAGTGGCATACTGATATTCATTCATTTAGTTGCGCACTATTTTTTCATATGCACTATTTTTCCGTATATACGCCGGCTTTTGCAACCCGGCACATACAACATATATCTGTATTTGCCGCGTATGTTTTCTATGGACACTTTGTATTAGGTGGATAATAAACATGAAGCAATTCAGTGTAAATGAGCCAGCCTTAGGCCAATTGGAAATTTGCAAAATATAAAATAGAACTTACCTTCACCTGCATGTCGGCATAATTTAAAATTGATATAGAAATTAAATATTATATGATCTCTTGTTAATAGACCATTAAAATTAGATTAGAAATTGGGTTCAGAAGTTGTTTATAATTGGGGAGAGGCTAGAAAATGCTATTGGGCATATAGAAGGAGAGAGGGGTAGCTTAAGGATATATATATCTAGTAGTATAGCGAAATTGGAGATTTGAGAAGGCCTTTATAGCAACAAAAACATTTAGTAGAATTTCTTAATTGTTGCCATTTTGTTTATATACTTGCTGGTAAATGAAACCTCTAAGCCAATAAATCAGCATCTACTATTTCTATACATATATAATGAATAATACATCATTCAAAATGATGCTGATAAGATTGATATGGAAAGTGTTATATTCCAAATTATCTGTCTGTGAAACATACAGGCTCTATTCCTTGGCCTAACTGATCATGCTGGCACTACATGATAGGCTGCTGGAGGCAACCCTTGGTTATGATCAACACAGTCGCCTCCACGTAGTAAACACGGAGCCGGCATATAACCTGGATCTTGATGTACTCTCATCAGTCTGACTAGTGTAGCGCATTGCAGTAACACCAGCAATAAAGCTTGTAACAGGACGATAACACCTGATAGTAACACTGGTGGAGAACTATTCACACCTGATAGTAACACCATAGAATCAAGCATTGTAAACTGACCTAATTGAGCAAATGAAGGCATTCATTACACACCTCCAAAGTGTACGAAAAGTATCAAGCAATAAGCAATGTGGACATTAGTAAATGCTAGTTATGGTATGATGTAGATGTAAGGTGTGTAGGTTCTTTATAAAGTATGCCTTTGTTTTTTAAAATTATGTTATCAGGGAAATCCTCAAAGGTAGTTCACACAAATGCATTGACTTCTAGGGTAGAGATAATGGGATTGGCAGTGGTTGGCGATTCTACCTCCAGTATTCAAGGCCATAAAAATTGCACTCCTAATGAAGTGGAAACCCTGGCCCAAGACGCACGTCTAGCTCAAAGCTTGGTGGCTAAGTGGTGAGGGTGTTTGCCTTGAGCATGGGAGGTCATGGGTTCAAACCCCAGTCGGGTCGTACCAAAGACTTACACAAAAATGGTACCCACTGCTCATTCCCCTCAACACCCATCATTAGAATAAGGAGTAGGGGGCTAGGGCCTGAGTGGAAGAACGGCTGTATCACCGAATTCGGTGATTGTACACACAATGTATTCCCTTAATAAAAAATTGCTAAAAAACAAAAAAAAACTTCACCTTGGTACGAGACGGGCACCTCACGACTGTCTGAGCTACTTGCCCTCTCTGCGGGGATATCTGACACGGGGGCCGCTGCAGTAATAGAAAATACATCAGCTCTCACATCTACCTCTTCGCATGCCCAGCTCCACAGCGACCAATATATTATCAAAATACAAATAGGTACATATTAATACAATTAGGTACATATTAACACAAATAGGTAGTACATATTAATACAAATAGGTACATATTAATACAAGTAGTCCTACAGGTAGTTAATTTGTTTCTATTAGGTGTGTATTGGGATAATCCCAAGATGGTCCTTGTTAGTGGCCTGCTAATAGCTATACTAAGACAGTAAGAAGGACACACTATCTTAGTGGGTGTTAAAGGCATATCTGACAATTTACATCGAAGATTAAAACCCATGTCAATTTCCTGGAATTTTGGTATAATGATCTCTAAATGCTGTAGAACCCATATCTTACATAAAGATTGGGGGTTGCCACGGTTGATTTTGATCTCGAGACTGATATAATGATAATTTCACAAAAGAATAGACAAAAATTCAAAAAAGTTTGATTTCACATAATAAAACCCATGTCAAACATCCACAGAATATTGTAAATGTATTGCACTACAGATCTAAGTCTTAATAACTCTAGGTCACTGCTTTTGTTTTGGAGATAATAGAAGAAAATCATATTTTTCAGTGCATTTCCCATATAAATCAACCAAATGTAAAATGGGCCCATTTTACCTCTGGGGTATGATGAAACTAGACAAAATGTTATATTTGACTCATTTGGCATTAGAATGAATCACAAAGAAAGAGTCTGGGCTGATAATTATGAATATCCAAAAATCACCAGGTGGCGCCATTGTGAATTGTAGGATATGCCTTTAAGATAAACTGATCTAGTTTTACTATCTACCACATGGAGCAGCACCAAATCATCACAGGGAGGAATATGCATGGAAGATTTATTAAGTCTCAGACACATGTATTTACCTTGGTTAGATACTGGAACCTGATAACTTTCTGAGACCTTTGACTTTTTCGGTTCAATGATGGCTGCAATAATAGAAACAAAAAAACACAATTAACATCTCTAACTCTTCCCAAATGTTACAAAAAAAGATCGATTATGCTATTAGAAAGTGAAAATTAAGCAGTTGATTCTGAAATAGGAATTATGAAAAATTAGGATTCATTTGAGTGTTGAATCTCTTCAGACTGCTTCCTTTAGATTTGCACTTCGCAGGTAAATAACTTTTTTTTGTGTGTGTGTAAAATTTCTTCATTGCCCAAGACATTTTTTACAATCACATCCACTTATTTCTTTTGATGAACATCTTTGTTTATCCTATCACAGTTAGGAATAACATTTTTAACGATATTTCTAAGAGAGCAATAAAGTGGCATTATGGCTTCAATCCAGTTGGATTAGTTTTCTAGCCATTGCCTAGTGAAGCAGGTCTGTTACACATAGTACACATCTTTTAGCAGATCATATATCATTGACATATGGTGCTGTTGCAACATCTTTACAACTGCTTTTCTGGTGGAATACCTTTCGGCACCATGACACAATGCCGGACTGAACAATGAAAGAAAGACTGACCAAAGGCATGAGGTGGAACTGTATGAAGAATGCCTACTTGTTTATGGCGATTTTTATTTGGTTCAGTTTCCTTTATTGGTACCAAATATCATAGTTTACAAAACATTTTTCTTCTTGATAATATCATATACATATACCAATAGGGGTGGCAACCTGTCAGCATTGGTCTTGCCTTTTGCTGGTTTTCTTCAGGTGCTAACTAACTAGAAGCATAACAAGCAAGCGTATTAAAACTCCTTCACATACAATCCAACAGAAATCTATACACCTCTAGGTCTTGTCATAACTGTTGGTCATATTTGGGGATATCCTTCTTATTAATGAGTTAGATAATTCGTTTTTACAATAAGGGTGATCTAAATAATTTCATCAATGTCCCGGAATACTTTCGTCTAAAATTGTTTTGGTCAATTTTTTAAAGATCTGTAGAGTTGGTGTATTACGAACAATAGGCTTAAGTTCGTTCCAATCCCCCCCCCCCCCTTACATATTCCACGATTACTGTATGTGGTAAAATTTACTCGATGAAAAAAAGAAAAACCCTGCAGAGGAGAATATGAACTCCGTCTATCAGTACTAGAGAAGTATCTTACTCTGTTCTTTGTAGTCATTCTGTGGCTCGACATATGGTGTGTAGTATGCTTCGCTCTCTGCAGGGTACACGGCAATCTTGTCCCTGTAAATAACAGAAGTAACCCATACTGTGATGCTATCCACATAAAGGGCTCGTTCCACCAACATGATGGATTTACTGTGGTATATCTTGTTATTATTTCGGTTTGACCTATAGGTCAAAACCAAAATATATTAGGGAAGACGGGGAACAGTTTTTGCAGCTTACATTATAATACATTAAAGTAATGTATTCTGAATAATTAGAGTCTCGATACCGTTGATACCGGCCCGCAGCCGGCGACAGCAGTGTATTTTTATATATTGAGGGTACGAGGCAAAGCCTGACTGTCTACCACAAACGCTACCGTGTGAATGTCGTTTTCAAGTGAAAACGATGACGCTGTCATCGTCGAAGGTTCGCCTCGCGACATGACGTCACGATGTCAACATCGCTATGGTAGCGACGTAGTGGGGTTAGTTGCTTAGCTGTTGGTCTAGATGTCAACAGATTGGGGCACCTTTGATCTAACCGTATTGGTTACGGATAGAGCCCGGTTTCAACAAGTGTTTCCTCAGGCGTTTTGCTGTGGGTGCCGAAACACACGGTCCTGTCCAAGCGTGACAGGGGTTCTAATGTATTGTCAAAGTGATTTTACACGGAACCTGGCGTCTTCAAAGAGGGTTTGAAGATGCAATAAAAGCGAGTAGTGGTTAAAGAGGTGGTTAAAGAGAGAGAGAGAGGTGGAAGCCTGTTGTAATATATAGTCTATTTTTGTATTGGTCAAGACTCTGTCTCCAAGTACGGTGGTGCGTTCGTCTTGGATATTTATGTTACAGTAGTGTATTTTTATATATTGCAACAGGCTTCCACCTCCCTCCCTCCCTCCCCTCCCTCCCTCCCTCCCTTATTACTTGTTGAAACCGAAATCATGGCAATGCCATGCCAACTTTTAATCCTTGTTTCTTACAATGATGCAATATGTCATACCTCCTTTGTCACGCGCGATGTAATGTTTCACAATGTTGTGTGTATATTTTGATGCTCCACCACAGCGACACCTCAAGATCTCTGGCCGACATATTGTGGCATACAGTGATCTATCGCAACAAGAACACTGCACAACTTAACCAGACTGATGCACTGTGGCAAATATGCACACGATCATTCAAAACCTAGCAAGATTTAGCAAGATAACCAAGTCGTGACTACTCTTGCTATATCTTGTGCGTTGATGGAATCAGCAGTTTATACAGTCACCCTCCGATGGGATTGTAATTTAGTCAAATGCGAGTTTAATGTTTTTTATAGGAAGAAACAAGGTAAGACAGGACATCCCAGCAAGGTAATTATGTTTTGCATTTATTGTATACCCTCATATCAAAATGAATATTGAAATATTTGCCCAAACTTGACTATGTCAAGTCACTATCCAGAGTGTGTTGGTATGTCAGAAGTCACTCTGAGGACATATGTTTGATTTTTTTACAAAAAAGTAGAATGTATTTGATAATTCTATTAAAAGTTTTCAATACACGTAGCAACTGTTGGCCAACATGTTCAGCATACATAACAACATGTGCAGTACACATAGCAATGTGTGGCCAAAATGTTCAGTACACTGTGGTACGGAACCCTGTTCAGTAAAATACTTTCACGTTATATGGTGAAACGGTGTTTATCCTACCCCTAATATAAATTCCCATAGGCTTAACATTGGGTTTCCGTATGCCACGCTGACTGGCATACAGAGTTTTATATGCCACTAGTGGCAAACAGCATTGTTTTCACGTAATATTCCAAAATCGAGGAGATAGGGTAGGATAAAATCAAAACCTGATTCGTTTTAATCTTTGCCACCGCATTCCACTCCTGAAGTTTTGGCTCCGGACTTCACTCGGCTTCGCCTCATGAAGTCACTTTGCCAAACTCCAGTCGTGGAATACGGTGGACAAGATTAAAACTCATCCAGTTTTACGATAGTATTTACGATATATATACGTTATGGGTATATGATAAAGAGTCTCTAAAGTACTTACTCATCTTTTTTGCAGCAGCAACACCAGGCAATGACGATGAAGATGATAATGAGCGCAATGATAATGAGTACGATCAGGACTGGAAAATAAAAGTAGGGATTATTAGCGAATATAAGGGATTCAATCGAGACAACCAGAATGATTTAACAATCTCCTATTCTGTGTTCAGTAATATGTAATATGATATAACTGTATGATAAAGTTCAAGGCATATCGGACAATTTGGTTTGAAAATTAAACCCCATGTCGATTTCCTGATAATTTGATATGATGATCTCCAAGTGTTGTGGAACACAAATCTAACTTAAAAATCGGGGGCTACCGTGTTAGTTTTTCACCGTGCTAGTTAATGTAGAAGTAATTTAGATGGGTGGGGTAGGATAAATTCTAAACCAAACTCGAGTTAGTCGTGTTGTTGTTCATCGCACTCTGGCAAGATCGCATATTACTGTGCGAGGTGAAGCCGAGAGCAGTAATACGTGATCTTGCTGTCGTGCGATAAACAACAACACGACTAACTATTGTTTGGTTTCTCCATAGTACTCAGAAAGGACTTACCTATCCAGAAGGTATTTAAACCCCCACTGTCACCTGTGGACGCCCCACTGTCGGGCGTAACGAACACCGGGGGGTCCGTTGTGTTAGTTGTACCAGCAGTTGTCATCTCTTCAGTAGTTACTTTGATCTCTGCAAAATACTTGGTATTAGACATTTATCTCACCCCTGGTATTTTTTCCCCATAGACTTAACATTTGGAACTCATACTCAATGTCTATGGAGTATTTCCAAAAAAAAATACTCAATGGGGATAATGTCCCAAATGTTAACTTATTAGTCATAGGGATAGGGATAAGGGTGCTCAATTCTTTGGTAATTATTGTGAATAAAGAAACTGGAATAGACCTGAATTTAGAATTTCATTTGTAAAATACATATCGTATCCATGTTAATACCCACTTATTATATTGTGCATAGAACATCAAGAAAACTAATTTAAGGGTGAAAAGAAAAAACTTAGATCTGAGAAAAGATATACATAGGTAATTGTAGATAGAAAATCTAAAAAAAAAAAAAAAAAAAGAGCAATAGTATGACCACATCTTTATGAAATTGGAATTGTTTACTGTGTCTTTTGAAAATGTTGAAAAGATTTAGGATTGTATAAGGACCAAAAACTGGAACGCATGATGTAAACAAAAGAAAAAGAAAAACTGATTGCAAAAAAAAAAAAATCTCAGAATATCAACACGTAGTTTGTACATTTATATGAAATATAAAATATACCAAAGATGAAAGGCAAATCACGATGATCATTGATATAAAGAAATATGTAATTTGATGAAGTAAAACAACAGGTGGATAGCAACATATTTGATTTATACCTCCCTTCTTTTTAATGTTAATAAATCTCCTATCATATTCCAATCTGAATTGAATTAAGGCTCTTCCACCTCTATTTATAAACGATAGGATTATGTCTTGACAACATGCCATAAAATTGCAATGCAGTGAATAGTTCATATATTATGTACATATATCAACGTAGTAATCCATAGGGAAACCTAACAATGTTGCATTGTTTTGTTCTCAAGGAATAATAGGAAAGAGAATGGTATATAAATATAGCCCTTTATCCTACAATATAAGTAATAATCACATCTAATTATCTTAGATTGTTACCTGTTGACAAATCAGGTGTCGTAGTATTTCCTGAAGTGAAAGAAAGTGAATGAAAATATATCTTATTATATCTACATTATTGTTATGTCTTAAACAAAAGGATATCTTAAAGAGGCTCATCCTCTACAAACAAGAAGGCAGTGAGAATTAGAAATGATGATTTTCTTGCAGAAAATGAAGAAGGAAATCTTTCTTTAGTATGTGCTGACATTTAGATATGTGAGAAAGACCAATAGAATTGGTGGGTCTTGTATTTTTATTTTTTTTATTTTTTTTTATTTAGATAAGTGCATCTCGAGAAAACCGAGTTATTCTGATACATTGTCGAGTTCGGGAGTACAATACACTGATATTTCATGTTTAGGTTACATCTAGATCAAATATTAAAGGCTCTAAATGGGCCACATAAAGTAGTGATAGTAATGATGAGTATGATAAGGTTGTCACACAGCAATTCGTTCAATTTTTTCGATTGCAGTTTTGAATGTGTCCACGGTTGCTATTTGATGTATATCGGACGACAAGCTATTCCATGATTTCATTTGACCATGAGAGTGTGCGGGGTCTTACATACAGACAGAAACACGGAACTAGGCTGTTGAAAGAAGAAACCAATAGGTTTTGGTCAAAGTCGTCGTTATCCACAAGTTTGATGCAGAGTGATATGAACAAGGCTAAGCCAAGTGAATATCTTGTAGCATTCAAACAAGTTGGAGAATGATGACTTTGACCAAAACAAGTTGCTTTCTGTATTTATCTCACCCCAGTACATATTAAAAGAATGGATGACACGCAGGATATAGATCATGGAGAATGGACTGCAATAGTCATATGGGCATGGAGAACAAGTTCCCAACGTTAAGCCTATGGGACAAAAATACCAGGGGTGAGATAATACAGCTGAGTATACGGGTAACCATATGAAATATTTAAACATGCCTAGACCACATTAGAATGCATGGTTCTATTTGACAATACCATTTATTATCTTAGCCTGGTATAAACATCCGTAGCCTTAGCATTAGGAACTCATACTCAACAGGCTTGCGAGTATGGCAACTCATACTCAGTGGGCGATAAGCAAATGAACTTTTCCAGGCTAAGATAAAATCAGAAAGATATTTGTGTTTGGTTTGGGTTCTCGTTTGGATCATTTCAGGAATTTCACTCGACTATCTCCTCGTTTATATTACTGTGCACTCAAAACTTGATGGTGAACGGGGGACACAGACCAAACACTTATCAATTCTTTTTCTTAGAGATAAATTCTGTGTCCCTGACAGGGTCAAAGGTTGAATAAAGATCAGGTCCATTCCCACTAGGAGATTTCTTCCCCTGAGACTATTGCCGGGTATAATCGCCGGGAAACGGCAGTCGCACAGCGGGTGGAAAGGGCATTGTCCGCGACACAGTAGGGGTGAGGCGCCAGTCAGTGACTACACCCTGATATATTTCAAACATGTTTGAAATTGAATCGCAAGAGACTGGTACCCTTTTTAGATGGAATCCAGTCGCCGACTCAAGCTTGAACAAAGGGGGGTAGGGCAATAGTTGCCGACAATGTGGCCATTTTGCATTCCCACTTGCCGACTCGTCAAATTCCTAGAAATTTTGGCTGATAGTCGCCAACGGGAGCCCTCTCGATGCCCTAAAATCTCTTAGTGGGAACTGGGCTTAAGGTCACTGTAGTGACAGCAGTAAACATCTGCAATCAACCAACCTATGGATATTGGTGTTGTTGTCGTTGTCGTAGTCGTAGAAGTTACCGTATCTGCAAAGTGCCAATCCAGGAAACAGACACAAGTTAGTAGCCATTCAGTTGTTGAACGTACAAGAAACAAAGTTGCATTACACTATAAATAAATGGTTTTAGAGAAAGTTGAGTATAAATACTAAAGATTACTGGGGATTATCATAATAACGTTTTAATGGATAATCTAATCTCCACCTGGTGTGAAGGACCTACATATATTCTAAATCCCGAAATCAAGGTTATTAAAAAGAACAGTAACAATACTTCATACTCGGAATTATTTTCTTAGTTCTTAGAAAACATGACACACCAAGAATTAGTCATCAATGATGATATAAAAGCCACATTATTTGTTAAATGAACATTATATTTCAGGAAAATACCAACACATCATGTCAAATCAGAAACTGTGAGAGGGTTGTATTGCCAAATTCTTCTGAGGTTGAAAAGTTAAAGAAAAAGTGCAGTTCAAACAAAGCCACGTTGTGATAAAATAATATTAGTTTTTTTCCATCAAGCAGAATGATATGAAGATGATAATTGCATGCAAAACACTGTACAATGTTGAGTTGATTTTTATTACAATTTCACACACCGTATTAGTATTGAAAATGCCTCGCAGACATTTTATTCTACCACCCCCGTATGGTGGTTCCCTAGGCATGCACCATGCAAACACAATATACAGAAATATTAATCTTGTTTTATTATATACTCATGCAGTATATTTAATAATTATGCACTGCTGCTCCCTGTACAGTATATATTGTATACTGAACCCTGTGCAGTACACTGTTATACAGAACACGTTGAAACCTTAGCAGTGTGTGGGCTTTCACGTAAACATGTCTTTTATGCCAATATATGGTAAGATTTTATATATTTTGGGTATATAATAAATATATAACGACCTACCATGCTTGTACATGCTACAACACTCGATGGGCATTGATGTTTTTTACAGAACCCGGCCTGGGGCCTCGTTCCGTAAAAAGCAACAATTCGCCATCTCATTTTGTAACATGTACAGCATGGTCAGGTCGTTCTATATAAATACTGATGTTCCTTTAATAATTCAATGGGTCCTCTTTATAGGCAATTCAAAACATAGGAATCAAAAAGGACCTAACGTGAGTGGACACAATCTAGTTCGATGTTAGAAACTACTTTGAAGCAGAAACAAGATGTGGTGAGCTCCACTGTGAGGACTGACCTACTGTTGAGGGTGCGAGAGGGCTGGTACTTAAAACTGAGACTAGGTCTGAAATTCAAATTGGTAATCCATGGTGTCCTTTGAGATGCATCTGGTATTTGTGAGTGAGGGGGTGCGTCCACCAACCACGACAAGGCTACGACAATGGCTTTCCGACAAGGTCCACGACAGCTCTACGATTGGAAGCCTTGTCGTGGCCTTGTCGTGGTTGGTGGACCACAGTTCCCGACAAGAGGCTACGACAAGGCCACGACAGGCTGCGACATGCAGCTTGTCAGGGGCCTGTCGGGGGCCTACCGACAAGGTTACGACAATATTGAACATGTTCGATTTTGTAGCCGTGTCGTGGCATGTCGTGGCGTGTCGGGAGGTTGTCGCAGAGGTCTACGCTAGAATATTTAGGTGGAGTGTGCACTTCCCGACAGGCTGCGACAAGGGGTCACGACAGTCCCCCTTCTCACGACAAGGCTGCGACAAGGCTGCGATTGGAACTTTCTTGTCGGCGCGTGTCGCAGCCCTGTCGTGGTTGGTGGACGCACCCCCTATAGCTATTCAAAGGTAATATCTTCAAAATGATGAAAATGTTAAAACTCCTTATTGTCCTACATATTACTTTTGGGACATAATAAATTTAAGTAAAAATAGTAAGTTTAATAAATTACTGGTATAGTACAACAAATCATACAAAGCAAATTAAGACAGTAATAAATAGCAAAGTACCTTCAACATCTTGGTAAATTAGACAAAAGTTTATGAAACAAATGTTGCTGGAATGAAACTTGTCAACAGATTTCATTGACAATAATTTGTTATATGACAATATCAAGTTGAAAGGAAAATTAAAGTTTCATTGCAAAAATAGATGTAGAATATCATTCCTATGATATCATAAGACATGCAATATAAGTTTGAGGCAGGCACGTAGTAAAAGGTATGCAGTTGGCTCAACCAAGCAGCTAGAAACTAGGTCTGCTGGGGTGGACAGCAATCATCAATCTGTTGACCCTCTTGGTCGCCTCGCCTCCTCATGGTGCAGACCGGATATGTTTGCATGCAAGCATAACAAAAGCGACCGGGGTGGGGAGTTACCTCAGTGGTAAAGAGCACTAGACTTTGTTGATTCGGGTCCCACTGCAGCCACTTTTCTCCTTTAACCCCAGCAGTGGTAGATTTACTGCTATATCAATAGATTATGGAAACTATGCGTGGTTGTGTAGGTGAATTGTATGATTAATAAATAAGCACTTTAAAAGAATATGGAAGCAGAAGCCACAATACCAGTGAATAATGCAATAATGAATAATATATGAACAATAAGATTGCAGATTATAAAAGGAAACCACAATATCAGGGAATAATGCTATGAAAGAACAATAAGATTGCACATCATAAGCGGAAGCCACAAACAATAAGATTGCAGATTACAAGCGTAAACCGCAACATCAGCGAAAAATGCCAAATACGAACAATAAGATTGCAGATTAAAAGTGGAAGCCAGAACATCAGCGAATAATCCTTATATATGAAAAATAAGAATACAGATTGTAAAAGGAAGCCACAAAATCAGCGAATAATGCTATATACAAAGAATAAGATTGCAGATTATAAGCGGAAACCACAACATCAGCGAATAATGCTTTATACGAACAATAAGATTGCAGATTGTAATCGGAAGCCACAACATCATGGAATAATGCTATATACGAACATATATGATTGCAGATTGTAAAAGGAAGCCACAACATCAGTGAATAAAGCTTTGTATGAACATTAAGATTGCAGATTATAAGCAGAAGCCACAAACAATAAGATTGCAGATTATAAGCGGAAGCCACCAACAATAAGATTGCATATTATGAGCAGAGGCCACAACATCAACGAATAATGCTATATACGAACAATAGGATTGCAGACTATAAAAGGAAGGTACATCAGGGAAAAGTGATATGCATGAACAATAAATTTTTTTGTTCAGAATTACTTTATTGATTTATAATTGATATACATAATTTTTGTTTGTTGTTTTCATTATCGTCAATAATGCCAGGTTAAACGTCAATTTTTATAAGTACGCTGATTTTAATCGGGTCCCTAATGTATGTTATAAAGTTTCATATATGATTAAGTTGATTGGGGATTTTGGTTATAATTATTTCGTGTCGTTATTTCACATAGACTGATGTTTCTAAGTCTTGATTATACACTGTATACGGTGCCATTGGAATTGATTGTTGGTTGTAATAATCAAATAAATAAATGGAACATATTTATATGAAGAGATACATTTGCAGTTGTATTATTTGTATTATAGAACATGTCACACTATTTGAATAGATTCATACATAATTTGTTTTGTAAGGCTTGTGAATTCCTTCAAGGTTTCTGTTTGTCTTACTTTTATTGGTAATCCATTCCATATTTGACCACATACAAATTCCGTACTTCTCATATACGCCATACAGTTTGGCCGTATTACCTACGTTTTACATTGTTGGCTTTAGTCTTATATTACAGTATTTATTCTTTTTTTATCCTTTATACTACTAGAGTACTAGATCATCCAACTGTGTCGAATATTGATTGTCTAAGAACAGAGGAGATATAAGATTGTATATATGAACAATCACATTGCAGATTGAAATCGGAAGCCACAACATCATGCAATAAAGCTATATACGAACATATATGATTGCAGATTGTGAACAGAAGCCACAACATGAAGAAATGATGCTATATATAAGCAATAACATTACAGATTATAGAAAGAAGCCACAATGCTATATAAGAGGAGAGTAGATAATGGGAACTATGCATGGACAACAAAAAGCAAAACTTGGGCACATGAAAACCTCCATGTGAAAAGATGTTGAAGCCAGGCAAGGACACAATGAAGGGAGGTGTTTCTAGACAGCAGTGATCTGACCATCTGACAGTGAAGTCTGATTTAAGGCCGCCGCTCACCAGAGGGAGTGGTTGTTGGACTTCTAGTTGTGGTCCTGGTTGTTGCGGTTCTTGTTGGTGTTGGTGTTGTTGATAGAACTGTCAGCAAGTCTGTTGTTTCAGAGGACAATGAAGGATTGTGAGGAAACATAATTTGAGATGGTCCGGTTTGAGGTAATAGGAACTGCCGATGACCGATTATACTTTATCTCACCCCTGGTACAAGTTTAGCCATAGGAATAATGTTAGGAAAAAATACTCAACGATCACCCCGTAAAGTGACAATACTACGCCATGGTCATGGCGTAGTGAATATAAGATGACATCATAGGCCAGCGGCCAGGATTTCAGAGAGAAGACAAGACAAGACAAGAGATTCAAACTTCCCTTAGCAGTGAAAGGGGTGAGATAAATCCAGAGCTGCACTTGAAACGTAAAATAAACAATACTCCACTAGTTTGAAAGGGCTGTAATTGTGACTCTGCTTTGCCTCAATGACGATTGTGGCCCTTCCAAACTTGTCGAGTATTGTGTATTTATATGATTCTCGATGCAGTTCTATATAAGTCTGACGGTAACAATATAATGGTAATCTGATGATGATTTTCTTCACCAAGAGCTTGACAGAAGCGATACTTTTAAGGAACAGGATAACCAGGGAGGCGTCTTTTTAGACAGCGATGTCTTTATTAGTGATCATGGAAAAAGGGTGACTGATCGGGAGACTGATAGTGATCATTTGAAAACGTTCACCGTAAATGTATATAAACATGCCAGTTACCAGCATTGAGTCATACACAACACCATCTGGTGAGAGTTGGCTGAACTACAGGCTATTTCAACAGTTCAACATTAACAAGACCCATTAAAAACAAAAATATGCCTCACATCTATATTACTCAAGAGTAAATTATGAAATTTGGGATAAAGCTATGATATACATATAGAATCCTTTGCTGCAAATATCTTTTAATTTTGATAGTTTATGGTATGAATATCAGACCTGTATGGCAAGTCTGACCCTGTCACTGTTTCGGAGATCATTTGGAGAAAATGATTACAACTCTGGAACTCAAAACAGTGACAAAGACCTCACAGCCCCTCAGAATGACCACTATTGTTATGATCATTTATCTATGGAACTTGATGCCCTCTAAACAGTCGCTAGCCGGTCACTATCAATGATTGTTAGGACAATAAAATACCTCTTGGGAATCCAACCTTACGCCATATGTGGCACTTCCATTGGCCGATACATTTGTTCCACTGACCAATTTCATATCACAAATATAGGTGAATGGAAAAACGTTGATGAAAAGTGTCCCACTTCCTACATTCGGTCGATGGGCACCGCAGGAAAAATGCTGTTTTGCATCCAGCAACGATTTTAACGTTAAATCAATCTGAGCTGAAACCCAGACCGACTTTTTATAGGAGGAGAAGCGAAATCGTGGAGGTATTCGTCGGCCAATGGAGATGACGTTATGTTACCACAGCAACCACGTTGAGGTTTATGTGGCGTTTCCACCGGCCGACAAAAAACCCACCGATCATGTGCACGCTGTGTAAAAATCGGTCGGGGGTCGTCCTTGAGAATTTATCCAAATTGATAATCATTGACCACAAAACATGTACTCTGTTTCCACCTGACAACCAACTATGTGTTCCATTTACATCAATTGTTCGATATGCATAAGACATGAAAAGCCTGAAGATTATGTGTATGTAGGGTTAACATAGAAATCGATGGCGGTCAGAAAAGACTTTTTCAATGAAAATGGAGGCAGTTTCCAACCGATTTTTGGTCAGCGCCACCGATTAATTCAACCTGGTTTGATTTTGTTGGTGGCCTCAGAATTTGGTTGGTGGTGCTGTATTACATAATATTGGAGAAAAGAATCCTTAACTCTTTTTTTTTCCATCTGAAGATTGTTGTACCAAACGTTTAATATAATCGGTCGGTGGTGCTGAATGCCATGATCGGTGGTCATAATCGGTAGGTGGAAAAGCCACATTCCACACAATTATGCAATTTATGTTTGTGCTATATAGATATTCAGTTGACAAACATCTTCTCAATGTCCTGTTTTTATCTTTTTTTCACGTATACAGAGATTAATTGAGTTAAAGTCTGGACTTATTTTCATCAAGTGGATGTGTGAACGTTGTGTATAGCATCAAAAACCCACCGCTTTGCGACCACTATGGGAAGAACGAGGTATCAGGCCCGGGTGTTCACGTAACCCATGCCTGCTGCCTTCCCTTTGAGAGGACGGTTCTGATTGGTCAGTCACCCGCACATTTACACCATCTATCACGTGATTTCCCCACATTATGCACCTCGATATTTGGTCATTATGCACTTCTAGTTGTTACGGGAAGTTTCTAAATTGACTCCGAAGTCATGAAGCGGTACAAAACATACC
This sequence comes from Alentia gelatinosa, assembly GCA_950022655.1. Classification (NCBI taxonomy): domain Eukaryota; kingdom Metazoa; phylum Annelida; class Polychaeta; order Phyllodocida; family Polynoidae; genus Alentia; species Alentia gelatinosa. The sequence continues at coordinate 3,206,257 of OX465592.1, read as the reverse complement.
CGGAAGTACAACACGCCGGATATGCTCACTGCACATGCGCGGATATAGGTTAATGAACCACAGCCATTACGCACAGCCAGTGCCCGTACCGTGAATTGCGGCACGTATATATCGTGTCAGACAATTACCTCCATAGACCCTCCAGACGCTACTTAACTCCCTAATATCGCCCCGGGTAAATAAGGGATCTGCTACCAACTACGGCCGCCTGCCCCCCAATGAACTACCGTTTTCTGATTTCTAATTAGAGAAACTGAATATAATTTGAAATAACTACATTTTCCATTTCTGCCATCGGATTTCCATTTGAAGATTTATAAAAACTGTTAAACTGCAATAATTGTAGGATATGTATTCTTGAAAAAAAACCCGTTCCTTCTGTCCCGTTGTGTGCCGGATGGGTAAAGATTTTGTAGGATATAGATCGAGGGTCTAGCAACATACATCGACGGAAACCGGCTAACACCGGATCCTGTAAACATACTGAATTATGGGATACCCCAATAAGGTCTATACAGTAATGACATCACTTTCGCGCACGGGTATATATATAATGATGTGTTTTACACTTACCTATATAACAGATGTAGGGAAGGGATGCTCCGCAGTTAGCTTCATTCCAACCATATACGTTCTGCTGGTTGAATTCCATTATCACACAGTTTTCTGTGAGTGTGTTGGGTTGTGAATCCATCCAGGAGGTGTAGATAAACTCCTGACCTACAAACCGCAAGAATAGACATAAAATAGAGATGCAGTTTGTAATATTCAACAACCCATCCTCCACACATTTTGTAAGGCATCCACTGAGCTAAATTTATGAGTAATACTCTGTAGACTGTGACTTACTACTTCTTAATGACAATTGTCGGCTCAAATTTTCTGTATTATTGTTTTCTGCATTCGCAGAAGGACCAGGTGACAAATCAGCCTAAGCCGAACCTGGGGTCTGCTGAATTATCCAGGAGCGTACATGAAGACCGTTTTCCGTACCTCGTGCAAGGTGTAAAGTTCCGGTCTATACATCCCTATCGTGGCTAAGTAATATTGGTTTCTATGAGAAGAAAGTAATTATCTAACTTACCCCTAATCATTGAGGGACAAATTGACTGAATTGGACCAGTCGCCATTTTGGTTAGTAACCTCCTCCCTGATGTTTACAGTATGGCTGCCATGCTTTGAATGGCATATGGTACCCATATTATCGCTAAGTTCTAGTTCCAGGTATGTCCACATGAGGGCACGGTGCTCTACCAATGACACCTTGAGTTGTTCAGTGTCATGAGTGACCTCCTGACATGTGCAACAGACCAGAACGGGCGCTCAACCGGAACAATTTGGTCATTCCTATTAGCTTTTGGTACAACAGCCAATGAGAGGACAGAGCTCACAGATGCCAAGCCTGTCATGTGAACCCCCTGCTAAGGGTATAAAACAAGGACTCTTTCTTATCAATAAACAGTTAAGTTCTTGATTCATAGTAGTACATAGTACCTCAGTGTTTGAGTTCTTACTCCCTTCTCTTAAGGTCCAACCCTTACGGAAGTAAGGCCCAAGACTTTACAAAGGGTTATCCTTTGATGATATTTAAGTTTGTTCTCTAAGACAGTCTTCACCGTCCATAAGGTCGTCCATAAAAGTTGAATTAAGTCGACACATATCGTACCTGGGTCTGTATGTACGATCCTAGTCAAATTCAACAAGCCCCTAAATAAAGGTCTAAGAAAAAGAAAGGGCTGAAAAGACCAACATCAAATAAAATAACATCATATGAAAAATGAGTACTTACCATCTTGCCACTGCCACAGCCGCCTTACGAGGCCCACCCAGAAGGGCGCGGTGGCGAAGACGTTCTCGAGCTCCAAGCTGAGTTTCTGCAGGGTGGCTGCCGAGTCGATGGAGAAAAGGTCACCGGACTTTTCCTTACAGGCCAGGCGGGCATCGAACCAGGACCCATCCATCTGCAGCTCGAGGTACATGCAGTGCCCGTTTATCGTGTAGTAATTAGGGGGCCTACCCACGCACCGCTCAGCCGCTGCGTGGAAAGGAAAGGGAAAGTCACTCAATCATGGGATTTTGGTACAGTTTTGTGGGTTTGATTTAACGTCCAGTTAACCATTGCGGGTTCTCACCAGACTTTCTCAAGGTTCTTTTACACCACAAGGATGGTGTGGTGTAAAATCGAATCTATGAAATGAATTTAGGTGACACCGATGGCCACACTGCTGAGTAGCTTGTTTGTTTGGTTTGATTTTACGTGCAGTCAACCATTATAGGTCCTTTCCAGACCTTCTCAAGGTTCTTTTATACCACTAGGGTGGTGATCAAATCTATGTGATGAATTCAGGTAGAAATCTCACCCCTACACATTTACCGAGGTGAGAGTTCTTTTACTTCCCACACCACATAGATATGGTATGAGAAGGATGGCCTTTGATACAGCAGTAAATTTACCACTGCTGGGGGTGAAGGAGAAAAGTGGCTGCAGTGGGACTCGAATCAATAAAGTCTGACAACCTTGGGATCACAAGTCCAGTGCTCTTTACCATTGGTACAGGGCACAGAGTGATTGCTGGTTCTGTCGTCACCCACCAGGACATTTTAAGATAGCGCCACTGTAGTCGGGGGACAACCACTATTTTCTGCTGTCATAATCTATAGACAATATTGAGACGAAACTAAACCCCTTTTAATGCAAAACCCAAGATAATTTTATCTTATGAAATCCATAGATAACTGGATACCCCACCTGGTGTTTTGTTTAGCGCTGGGTTGCAAGATGGCCGTCTCCATAACACAATAGCTATGTGCTCAATAACCCGGTGTTTACACTAGACGACTAAAATGTGACGACTGTAGATCATCTCGCCAATAGTCTTCAGGTGGTGCTCGATTACATAATTTCAGCAGCAAAAGTGATTGGCCCAAGATTTTCCTCAAGAGTTCACACCATAGAAATATACTGCCTTGAAATAGTCGTCTGCGTCAAATTATCTGCATAATCGCCAAGAGGGGCCAAATTGCACAATCTGATTTGATCAGACGATCTGTAATCGTCGCTCGTTTGGCGTTTACACTAGACGATTTCTAGCCTTTTACTGCTAAAAGTCGTCAGGTGGTGCTAAATTCAAGAATAGCCAACCATAATCATCTAGTGTAAACGCCGGGTGTGAGGATATCTTCAAAGCCCGCTTGGATGAGAGCATATATAGATCGGAATGACTCGTTGGGCTGTGTTTACATTGAGGGATTGGACTGACTCGTTGGCTGTGTTTACATTGATGGATTGGTCTGACTTATTGGGCTGTGTTGTAGAGACTTACGCACGTCGCAGATGTAGCTCAACTTCTCGTAACACAGCGTGTCGACCATCACCCACCCCTCAGTGTCATGCTTAATAATCTTCCCACATGGCTGGTAGTTGTTCAAGTTGTTCGGCTGGTCAGACTGCCACTTGTCATACTCGCCTGGATGGTGAAAATAACAGAATCAGATCGTTATTAGCGAAAACATGTCCCTGCAGTATTTAAATGCATGAATAGCAATGAAGAAACCAACAAGGTTTGGTCAAAGTCATCGTTCTCTATGAGTTTGATGCGGGGTGATATGAACAAGGCGACAGCTGAGTGAATATCATGTAGCATTCAAATGAGCTCAAGAACAACAACTTTGAACAAAATGTGCCAACTACCGCCTATGTAGCAGGGGTTGGTAGCTACAATACTTTCTGGCATAGGTAAATAATACATACAGATAAAGCCTTACCTGTTGTAAGATAGATATCATTGAGATTCGTCCCTCCGCACATGAGTGAATTGTCCCCGCTGCAGAAAGAAGTACAGCCTTCTGTTGCGTCAAACGCCCCCCAAATGTTTCCACATCCGCAAGTCTTTCCGTCCTGAAGATGACGTCATACCGGATGTAGTATCAGTGAAATTAGATGTCAGGAATGGAATCTCACCTCCGCTACAGGAGAGCTTCCAGGTATGATCGTCTCCGGGAGCGTTCAATAATTAACGACGGGGGGGGGGGGGGGGGGGGCGCGCAGTTTTTAACATCTAAATTTTACCAACAATTGCAGGGGAAAAACATGTCTTAGGGAAATGAAAACATACAATTTATGCAAAGCACCTCGGCCGCCTGTCTTCCGATGAACAATCATTTTCTGATTTATAACCGGAGAAAACGAATATAATTTGAAATGTATATGTAAAAATAACTAAAATTTCCATTTCTGGCATCGGATTTCCAATTTGAAGATATATAAAAACCGTTAAACTGCAACAATTGCGGGTTATGGGGTCAAGGGTCTATCACCATACAACTACGGCAACCAGCAAACACCAGATCCTGTAAACAGAATTATGGGATACCCCAATAGGGTCCATGGAAGATTGTTTGTTTTGTTTGTTTGGTTCGATTTTACGTCCAGTCAACCATTATAGGTCCTTTCCAGACTTTCTCAAGGTTCTTTTACACCACAAGGGTGGTGATCGAATCTATGTGATGGATTCAGGTAGAAATCTCACCCCTACACATTTACTGAGATGAGAGTTCTTTTACTTCCCACACCACATAGACACTGTATGAGAAGGATGGCCTTTGTTATAGCAGTAAATCTACCACAGCTGGGGGTGGGACTCGAACCCACAAAGTCTTACAACCTTGGGGTTACAAGTCCGGTGCTCTAACCACTGAGCTAACTCCCCACCCCCTCCATGGAAGACAACCAAATAGCACTTACCTTCACTGCGGCCACAGTGTACTTATTCTGAGTACAGTAGTTGATGCAGACGGTGGGTGTCAGATCTGAGAACAACTTGGTGTGGGTGAACTCGGGGTACGTGGGACTATCCGCGAAGCAGCCCTGGTACCGCAATGCCTTCATATCTAGTCAAATAAGGAGAAAGAAATTGATGAGTATTTGGTCTGTGTCTTCGTTCGCCATCAGGTTTAGAGCGCGCAGTTATACGAACGAGGCGATAGTCGAGTGAATATTCTGAAGAACTCCAAAGGAGATGGCGAACAGGGACTTAAACCAAACAAGAAAATGCTTCTGATTTTATCTTAGCCTGGAAATATTTATCTGTGTATCACCCGTGGAGTATGAGTTACCGTACTCGCAAGCCCGTTGAGAACAAGTTCCTAATGTTAAACCTATGGACGTCTGTGAGGTAGGAGAATACGGCTTTCCGTATTCTACTCAGTAGCGATCTGTATGCTCCATAGGTTGAGTATGAAGACTCCGTATAAGGTGGGTAATAATAGTGACCTGTAGGCTCCATAGGCTTAGTATGGAGACTCTGTATTAGGTGAGTAATAATAGCGATCTGTAGGCTCCATAGGCATAGCATGGTGACTCTGTATTTGGTGGGAAATAATAGCGATCTGTAGGCTCCATAGGCTTAGCATGGAGACTCTGTATTAGGTGGGTAATAATAGCGATCTGTAGGCTCCATGGGTTTAGTATGGAGACTCTGTATTGGGTGGGTAATAAAGGCTTAGTATGGAGACTCTGTATTAGGTGAGTAATAATAGCGATCTGTAGGCTCCATAGGCATAGCATGGTGACTCTGTATTAGGTGGGAAATAATAGCGATCTGTAGGCTCCATAGGCTTAGCATGGAGACTCTGTATTAGGTGGGTAATAATAGCGATCTGTAGGCTCCATGGGTTTAGTATGGAGACTCTGTATTGGGTGGGTAATAAAGGCTTAGTATGGAGACTCTGTATTAGGTGAGTAATAATAGCGATCTGCAGGCTCCATAGGCATAGAATGGTGACTCTGTATTAGGTGGGAAATAATAGCGATCTGTAGGCTCCACAGGCTTAGTATGGAGACTCCGTATTAGGTGGGTAACAAAGATAGCCATACGCACCGCGAACCCAACGCCATTCCGGATTCTTTTTGCTCTCCTCGAAACCGCCCAGCCACATCTTATGCAGAGCATCCTGTTCGGCGAACGTCAGTTTCGAGTCCACCAGCTTGCGAATCATCTTCTCCACCAGCTCGTTGTGCTCGTTGTCGGGAATGGACGCCAGGTGGCCGAGCCCAGGACGCCCAAGAGACACGGCCAGTGATTGGCAGTCACTCTCCGCTGTCGTCCAATCACGAGGCGTTTCTTTGATGACGTAGCACCCAGCGATGGACCGGGTTCCAGGACAGGCTGCGACTGGTGGGAGAAAGTGAAGAAATGTAATACATAGACCAGCGACTTCGTCGAGTCTGAGTTAGAAGGGAAATAAAAAACGAAAAATTAGGCCGCGGATAGCGGGGATCGAACTACCGACTTTCGCATTCCCAGCGTTTTTATAAATCAACTTCCCCAATCATCCGCTAGGCGGCACGTGCATAGCTGACAGGGGGAACTGCGGAAACTACACATGTACATCTACATACCGGTAGAGGGCGTGGTGGTGTAGTAGGAGGCAGGTCTGCAGAAAGTGTCGAAGATCTTACGAATAATCCGTAAACTCCCCATTTGGTCGAAGCCGCCTACGAACCAGTAGGTCGTATTTTCCTGTCGCGGGTAACCGGAAATGCCCACCACCTCTTCCGGTTCCGCCGATGACGTCACACCGATGGAGAAAACGCGTATCCCAGCCTCCTCTGCGCGTCTCGCTTCCGGTAACGTCTTTTCGGTGTCGCGCGTCGACTTCCCGTCGCTAATAACCAGAGCCACATTCGTCACTTCCGGTCTGTCTTCTGGTGTGGAGAAGGCCTGCGTGCGCATGACCTTGAGTCCACCGGAAGTGTTGGTGTTCTCGTCCTTGATGGGGACGTTCATGATGGCCGCTTTAAGCGCGGACTTTCTGGTGTACTCCGACAGGCCGAACTCCATGGTAGCCTCGTTTCCGAACTGCACGAAGGCGACGCGGTCCCCGTCGGACCGGATGTCGAGGTAGTCGACGATGCCCGACAGGAAGCTGAGCACCTGGTCCCAGGGGGGACAGTCCCAGGGCTCCTTGTTGTTGCAGATGCTGCCACTTCCGTCTATGACAAAGGTCAGGTCGATCTTCTCCGAAGAGCATACTGTGGAAGAGAGACAGAACACTATTGTAATTCTGTTAAAGAACAAAGCACACTAGGGTACCTATGTACCTTAAAACGCACAGTGTGAACTGGCCATAAGGCATAACCAAAGAAGTGGAGACACACAATTCTCCTACAACTCCTTGCCATAACCAATGTACTCACCCAGTATAAAGTTTAAAAAAAACATTATTGGAGGGTCCAATAGATATGTTAAATCGCTTCTGTATGGCAACGACGAACAATGTTCGAGTTTTTGTGTTTACTGAACTATGAAGACATCAGTCATATCATCTTAAAGGCATATCCTACAATCCACAGTGGCGCCACCTAGTGATTTTTGAATAATGTCAAATACTAGTCAAAACTGGTTTCTTGGGATTTATTCTAATTCAACAGGTGTAAATTTAACGGGTTTTTTTTTTCAGTTTTTCCGATTCCAATTGGTAAAATAAGCCAATTACATTTGCTTGGTCTACATAGGAAATGTACTGAAAAATATGGTTTTCTTCAATTCTATCAAAAACAAGTACGGTGACCTATGGTTTTTAAAACCTAAATAAGTAATATTATATGTGTACTATATCCAGTGAAAATTTGAGGAAAATGGCATGGGTTTTACTATGTGAAAAAAATACTTTTTAGAATTTCTATATATTCTAATATAAAATTATCACAATATTGATCTATAAATGAAAAACTAGCACGGTGACCCCTGATATTTAAGTTAGATATGTGTTCTACAACACTTGGAGATCATCATTTTAAATTTTCAGGAAATTGACATGGGTTTTAATTTTCAAGCCAAATTGTCCAATATGCCTTTAATGCTTCAACATGACCTTAAAACATCCAATACCATAAACCTTCCCGTATATCAAAGAACAATGTGTGTCAATTGATCCAAGTACAGTAGAACCCCGCCTAACGGACACCCCGCGTAAGCGGATACTCCGCGTCAGCACTTTGGCCAGAACGTAGGATAGTCGTTTACGCGGGGTTTTACTGTATATCAATGAATCATTCAGGATAGCTACAGCAATCGAGATGTGTTTAAGAGTTTCGATATGGCAATCGTGTGTTCATATAAAAGGCCTCTTAATACACTCCTTATCCCATCTATGTTTTTTTGGTTTTTTTTACGTAGCTAGGTAGATTCATTCAGAGGTAGGTTGTTAGAGGCATTTATTTGGCGTTGATTCTGCCACGGCTTCCCCAACGTCATAATGTCCTGAGCATAGTCAATATTTCTATAGAAAGACCTGACTATGCTGTACATGCTACAAAACGAGATGGGGAATTGTTGTTTTTTACGGAATAAGGCCCCAGGCTGAGTTTTGTAAATAACATCAATTGCCATCGAGTTTTGTAGCAAGTACAAGCATGGTGGGTCATTATACATTTATTATATACCAAAAGTTGATCGAATCTTACCATATATATTGGCATAGAAGACATGTCAGTGTGAAAGCCCACACACTGCTGATGTTTCAACGTGTGCACGTATACCAGGACCCTTTTTATTTATATTATGATATCTGGACTTGAATCTGCCTATCTGGTGTACTTTTGTAATTCCGCCACAATGGAATTCATGATTATCGTGTGTGGGTGGAATAATGTCTGTGCATGTTCATGTTTATCACTCATAGAGTTTGGCTGACAGTATTGTGGTGTGACTATGACATGATTGGTCTTGCCCTGGGCATGAGCACTTCTTAAGGCATTACAAATCCTAATCTAGATTTATTTCGAAGCACACTGTTTGAGAACCGTTCTTGTTACGAACACGTCAATTTGGCTCTGCATGGAGTTCACACGGAAGTGAAGGTCACATGTTATGTATGTTGTGTGCTGATTGTATCTTAAAATATATCTAAATTTCGTCCTTTTAGACCCAAAAATCCCTAGAATGGTGAATTAGGAATTGAAGGTCAACTGTTGTGTACGTTAGGCCACTAAAAAAACACCTTGTTTCTCATCACCGCACGCATCAGCAAAAACGTTTTTAGAAGATTTTATTTTTCAAGATAAACCTTGATAGAAATTAGGAAAGTTATATGTATTTGGTATCAAACTAAAGCTCCTGATGTCAGGGATGCATTCAACGTGGTATTATGTGTTTCTATGTGTTCCCAAAACCGTGGTATTCATATCTCTCTTCATACTGCCTACACAACCAATATTTCTGTGCTATTGTCAAGCCCATTTTAAGCATCTTTGGTCCAGCAAAAAAGAAAGGCGCTCTTGACATGTTTTTCATGGCTAGGTGATGAGAAACAAGGCTTTTTTGAGTGGCCTTATGTGCTGATTGCATCTCAGAATGCATCTAAATGTCGTCCTTTTAGATTAAAAATATTAATATTGTGAAATAAACATTGACATTTTATGCTTATAGCAGTTTTTTTTGTGTCAGTTTGTTTTGGAAGTCCAACATGTTCTATTAGACTTATTTTGGGTTTGACCGAATCTATGAGATGAATTAAGGTAGAAATCTCACCCCTACACATTTACCGAGGTGAGAGTTCATTTACTTCCCACACCACATAGACATGGTATGAGAAGGACTGGCCTTTGATATAGCAGTAAATCTACCACTGCTGGGGATAAGGAGAAAGATGGCTGTACATCACACCACATAGACATGGTATGAGAAGGACTGGTCTTTGATATAGCAGTAAGTCTACCATTGCTGGGGATGAAAGAAAAAGGTGGCCGTACACCACACCACATAGACATGGTATGAGAAGGACTGGCCTTGGATAAAGCAGTAAATCTACCACTGCTGGGAATGAAGGAGAAAACTGGCTGAAGTAGAATTCGAACCCAAACCTATCAGAGTTGGTCAAATAGGTCCATGTAACTATATCTCCTATAGATAGTATAAATGAAAATACAATTTGTAAATGTATATTAATCATAATACTATTTTAATGTATATTAATCATAATAATATAACCAGAATTTTAAATATCCATTGATAGGTGAAACCAATCGTATTCAAAGTAATGATACGTCGCCATACCAGTACAGTATGGTGGTACGTCGCCATACCAGCACAGTATGGTGGTACGTCGCCATACCAGCACGGTATGGTGGTACGTGTCAACTACCACATTCCTAGCAGAGTTGGGTATTCACTTTATTTTCTGGCATAGGTATATAATACATTCACCTTATGATGGCATTCTTCCACATATAAGTCAACGGTTGCATAACATAGTAGCGGACATGGACAAAACATATACATATACATAGTGAGTGCTTTGTACTAGTATGTGTAATTAACTATTACGAATATGTTTAAATATTCGTTGGTGTTATAAGGATTGAACGTTGGGTTATAACTAGGAGCAAATGGTATGTTCATTATTGATGAATCAGCGTCCAATCATGAATGAATAACAAATAAAGTCTTGGGATACATTCAGTATATATGGATAGTTTTCTGTAACCCACTTGCACCAATTCAACTTGCCATTTCTGCAACCACCTGAGTCTAGGATCGAAACATATTAATCACCAGTTGGTCAATGAGGTGTTTCGGTATCAAGTGATTGGTCATGGTCAGCTGTGTATGCCTCTAAAACCCTAGGACACTGGCACTCTGCTCCTTTTCCACTATCACAGTGAATAGGACGCAGATAGTGAAGGGTTAGTTTTCTGGAAGCACGCTGAATGTGTATATATATGATCACTCTAACCTTTAGGCAATGTATATAGGGCGTGCAAGCACGCTCTAATAAATACAATATTGACTGGTTTCAGATAAAAGCGGTTGTATGCTCCTCGGAGTTGACTCTGCGCTATATCCTCGCATACACTCGGATATTACTACGCGTCAACCCCTCGTAGCATACGCCCGCTTGTATCTGAAACCAGTCTATATTGTGTATAACTGCATACTCCATAGATACAATAAGACACTGTTTGTTAGTGTGTCAATAATGTGTTATGGTGACCACACAGAAGTCAAATCCCTTTCCAAATATCAAAACTCAGACGATAGAAAATCAATATTTAGGGACCGCAGCTGAACGTTTCCGGTTCATGTTTGTCAGTTTTCCAGACTGAGGTAGGCTTCTTACTAACCCCCTCTTTTTTCTCAAAGGTGTTCTATTGCAACAATGTTGTGGTAGGATATACAGTATCAGGGAGAAATCGAAGAAGTGCTATAAAATTAGAAGGAAACCAACGAGATGAAAATAGCTTGGTCCCTACTCCACCAAGTTTGACTGCAGAGTAATTCACGAAGCGAAGCTAAGTGAATTATTCTGCGGTCAAACGAGGTGGAGTGCGGACCAAGCTATTTCTATTGAGTGTGTTTCTGATTTTATCTCACCCCATATAACATTATTTTTTGATAAAATGAATCACCCAATTAGTCATTGAGTATTAGGCACACTGCACCGCTAGAGCAACCTACAGAAACAGGTTTTGCGGGACAATAAACCGGAGTGGCGCAGTGTGAGTATTAGGTACACAAACTTCACGGTTGTGGAGTACGAGTTCCTAATGTTAAGCCTATTGAGAAAAATACCGGGGTGAGATATAGCACGAAACGTCATTTTCTTTCTAAAAAATGAGGAGCAAAATGTAAGACCGCCAGGCCAGGCGAATTTTAGTAAAAAAAAAAATTAAAAAAAATAAAGTCAGAAAATCACAGAAACAGCGAGGGAATTTCGATACAACAGAAGGGGTGGGTTCTATATGGTAATAAGGATGTATGATATGTAAAATCTCTCTTTAAAACGTAGGAGCTTTGAACATTGACTTACCTCCAGGGCATTGAAGACACTCTGAAAATATAAAAAGATAAGGCATGTTAACTGAGTGTGATTCACAACAACCAGAGCAGTACAAAACTCCAGAACACAGGCATGGCAGTTCTCCTCTTCTCCAAGGAAATCCTTGTTTTCAATTCCACATGAAAAATATTTCCTCTTTTTTTTCATGACCCCATCTGATATCCCTGAGAACACACACATTACCTTTCATCTCACCCCTGGTATCTTTCCTCCATAGACTTAACATATGCAAATTTTTCATTGGCTATGGATCTCGATACAGTTCCATCCTAATGTTTTGCAATTCATAATTGTCTCTACTATGAAATCTCCATCCACAAGTTGCTATATTTTACATGTATATGGGGGTGAATCCACCAGGCCGATTTCTCACCCGATCAATTGTTCCTGGGTCCTTAAGAGGAAGCTCACGTATTGTAATTCATTTAATTCTGATATTAATAGTTTAATAAATGACCATTTTCAAAGATTTGAGAAATTCTAGGTCATCCGATAATAATCGGCGATTTTCTGGCTACGGAATCGGCTACCGTCGGTCCAGTGGAACACCCCCTTATAATGATAATATAAGGTAATTCTTATGTAATCGTGTAATCACTGGGGTACTATATAGGGGCTCTTCCACCAGCACACAAGATATAGCAAGATTTGTCACGATTTGGTTGACTTGCCAAGTCTTGCTAGGTTTTGTGTAGTCGCATGCATTTTTGCTGTGAACAATTGTTCTGGTTAAGCACCTTGGATCATGGTATGTCGCAATATGTCGGCAATAGATCATGAGGCGTTGTAGTGGTGGAGCACCAAAGTATACACACATCATCGCAAAAAATACACACATCATCACATGCTACATGTCGCGGCAAAGTATGTAAGGCATATTGGGACACTGTAAGATATACCAAGTTATACCGAGACATAACACAGCAAATCGATGGTGTTGGTGGAACCAGCTCTTTACCATGGATCACTCAGTATTCTCCCTTCTGCTAGAATGCTTTCGGGGTGTCACTGACTCCTCCAATGGAGGGTAATTGTGGCCCACTAGATTCAGGTCAACTCTCGACTGAAGAAGCGTCCCAAGGCGCTATAAATATCATGTAAGGAGGTCAGGGTGAAGGTCGGGGTTTGCTGTGAATGCAGTCATTGGCTACTGGGTCTACTCTATTCCTTATATGGCAGTGAGTGTAATGGGACAACTCCATGCAGGGGGTCATTCTCATCTCATCAATTAACTTGGAGCAAATGGTATAATCATTATTGACGAATGAGCATGCAATTATAAATGAATAACAATTGAACAGTTTGGGTTACATTCATTATATATGGATCCTTCCCTGTAACCCACTTGCATCTAGTCAATTTGTCATTTCTTCAACTGCCTGTGTCTAGGATCCAAATGTATCGAGCACTAGTAGGTGAATCAGGTATTTCAGTCATGTTCACGGTCATGAGTGGTCATGGTCAGTTGGGCACCCTTCTGAGACCCTGAGACACTGGCACCCTGCTCCTTTGCCAGTATCACAGTGAGTAGCACACAGATAGTGAGGAGACAATGTTTTTGCAGCATGCTGGAAGCCTATATGTGACCACCTTTCACCTTTAGGCAATAAAAGCAAAATATATAGGGTAAGGACGCTCTAATTATAATTAATATTTAAAAGGTTTTGGCTTTATTCAATGAGTGTAAGGATAATATTCTGTAACCTTGTTGCACCCAGTTAACTTGACCTTTTGTAACTGCCTATCTAGGATCCGAACATGTGAAGCACCAGTGGGTCTCAGGGAGTGGGTCTTGAGGTATTTGGGTCTCTAGTGATTGGTCATGGTCAGCTGGGCACGCTAACCACTCTAACAGGCACTGTGCAGAGCGCTTGCAGCACGCTCTAATAAACCTACGGAAACAGCAGATGTCCTATAGAGCCTCCAGAGGTTACTAAACTCCTGATTATCGCCCCGGGTAAGGCCAAGTTCCGCTCCCGATTGACTAGCCACACTACGAAAACATGAACCACAGTTTTCTGATTTATAATTGGAGAAACTGAATATAATTTCCGATCTCCATGTAGAAATAGCTGAAATTTCCATTTCTGGCATCAGAATTTCAATTTGAAGATTTCTGAAAACCGTTTAACTGTATTAATTCTGGGTCACAGTAAAGGGTATATCACCATACAACGTTGGTAACCAGCGAAAACCGGAACTTGTGAACAGACTGAATTATGGGATACCTCAATAGGGTCTATACGCAAAAAGTGCTTCCTGATATATAACCTATATATACACACAATATTACCATGATTTGGATCTGAGTGGTCGTATTCTCCGCGTAGTTGACGCGTAGTAATAATAGTGGGTGGGTAATAATAGCGATCTGTAGGCTCCATAGGCTTTGTATGGAGACTCCGTATTAGGTGGGTAATAATAGCGATCTGTAGACTCCATAGGCTTTGTATGGAGACTCCGTATTAGGTGGGTAATAATAGCGATCTGTAGGCTCCATAGGCTTTGTATGGAGACTCCGAATTAGGTGGGTAATAATAGCGATCTGTAGACTCCATAGGTTTAGTATGGAGACTCTGTATTAGGTGGGTAATAATAGCGATCTGTAGGCTGCTTTGTATGGAGACTCCGTATTAGGTGGGTAATAATAGCGATCTGTAGACTCCATAGGCTTTGTATGGAGACTCCGTATTAGGTGGGTAATAATAGCGATCTGTAGGCTCCATAGGCTTTGTATGGAGACTCCGTATTAGGTGGGTAATAAAACGCATTTACAGCAGGGATTAATCATTTTTCTATACACGGTGTATATTGAAGCAATAGAACAATTCAACTGTATCGATCATAGTATGACCAAACTAATACAGAGTCTCCATACTAAACCTATGGAGCCTACAGATCGCTATTATTACCCACCTAATACAGAGTCTCTATACTAAACCTATGGAGCCTACAGATCGCTATTATTACCCACCTAATACAGAGTCTCCATACTAAACCTATGGAGCCTATACATCGCTATTATTACCCACCTAATACAGAGTCTCTATACTAAACCTATGAAGCCTACAGATCGCTTCTGAGTAGAGTACGGAATGCTGTATTCCACTCAGTAGAATACCTCACTGGAACTATGTCACACAGAAAATGTACGGCGCTTGCGTCGAATTTCTAATAATTCTAAAGATTCTATTCTAATAATCAGTCGAGAGGTGAGTAATAAATACAATACTACCATGATTTCGATCTGCGTGACCGCATTCCCCTTGTAGTTCACGCGACACAATACTCTTCACTATTGCTTGGAGTTTTACTACGTGTCAACTACATTGTGTACACGGAGAAGGCGCACCCCTCTCATAAGATCTCACACTCTCTAAGTCGTATTCTTTATCCTACCCCTAATATAAAAACCCATAGGCTTAACATTGGGTTTCCGTACGCCACGCTGACTGGCATACGGAGTTTTATATGCCACTAGTGGCATACAGCATTGTTATCACGTAATGTTACAAGATTAAACCTCATCCAGTTTTACGATAGTACTCTCACTACGACGCTCTTCAGAAGAATTCTTAACGAACTAGGCTTAGAGCCTTGAGAATCACCTTGCCTGCCTCCCGTGCTAAAGTACGGTGTGCCAGTGGATTCTCAAGGCTCTAAGCCCAGTTCGTTAAGAATTCTTCTCCCATAGAGTGCAGTGAGTAATTTGTACAAAGGGATGCACCACAACCACGCAAATCAAAATCCTGGTCATATGGTGTATTTATCAAAACTCGGTTTAATGCACCACGACAATCCCCTTTACAATACAGATTACCATTATACATTTGACGTGGATTGTTCTCAACACAAATTGTTTTGGTGAGTTTCTTATACATTCTATAAGTCGGTGTGTTTCTAGTAACAGCTGACTGATTATATTACATCATCGTTGAATATAATCTCTCTTAGTCATGGCCGCATAAGAGCGCTTTAATAACCGTGACTGCAGTAGGTGCGGTGCACCTGTGAAAAGCCACCCACCTGCCGTAAGTGCGCATACAGGGGCCTGTTTAATAATTTACGATCGTACATGTACACCCTTTTCTGTATGCCATATATAGGGACCCAGGGACGATGTGGGTCTATAGAGGAAACCTATAAAAGTCTAGGGTCAGAGCTTGTATCTTATCGAGATTGAATCGCATAGTAATTGCTCCCTGTGCAGTACACTGTATACTGAACCCTGTGCAGTACGCTGTTATACTGCACACATTGAAACATCAGCAGTGTGTGGGCTCTCACATAGACATGCCTTCTATGCCAATATATGGTAAGATTTTATTAATCTCGGGTATATGATAAATATATAACGACCTACCATGCTTGTACATGCTACAAAACTCATTGGGAACTGATGCCTGAGGCCTCGTTCTGTAGAAAGCAACAATTCCCCATCTCGTTTTGTAGCATGTACAGCATGATAGCTCCTAAATACATATTTCAGAGCGGAAGAACCAATATAGCTTCCATAATTTCACAGTAAAAGAGGTGAAGTATGATTCAGAACGTTCGATTAGTATGGATGGACCGGCGAAAACATGTAGTTACGGTAAATAAACAAGGCAGGTTGACTGACATTTCCTATGTTATAAGATAGGGACCATGGATCTGCAGTTTTACCGAATATTGAATGATAAGCCCTGCCCAAACACACTACTCATGCGACATTCATTCTAAAAAGGAACAGAATCTCATGAGATGCTGAACCCTGTGAGGTACATGAATCCCACCGTGTGAATTCCACTAAACAAGGAACAGAATTTCATGAGATTCTGAACCCTGTGAGGTACATAAATCCCACCGTGTGAATTCCACTTAACAAGGCACAGAATCTCATGAGATGTTGAACCCTGTGATGTACATGGATCCCACCATGTGAATTCCACTTAACAATATACAGAATCTCATAAGATGTTGAACCGTGTGAGGTTCATGAATCCCACCGTGTGAATTCCGCTTAACAAGGAACAGAATCTCATGAGATGTTGAACCCTGTGAGGTACATGAATCCCACCGTGTGAATTCCACTAAACAAGGAACAGAATCTCATGAGATTCTGAACCCTGTGAGGTACATAAATCCCACCGTGTGAATTCCACTTAACAAGGCACAGAATCTCATGAGATGTTGAACCCTGTGATGTACATGGATCCCACCATGTGAATTCCACTTAACAATATACAGAATCTCATAAGATGTTGAACCGTGTGAGGTTCATGAATCCCACCGTGTGAATTCCACTAAACAAGGAACAGAATCTCATGAGATTCTGAACCCTGTGAGGTACATGCCTCCCACTCTGTGAATTCCAGTACAGTTCAGGTATTCACACCTAACTGGACAAGGTGTTTCGACTCACCTGAACGACCACCGATAATCAACAAGGCAGCGACCAGCACCGCCTGGAGTACTCCCTCCATGTTTAACATCCTCCTCCTGAGTGACTACCTCCAGGTGCTGGCGGGTACTGTCCCCTCACTCCCATCCGGGACAGGGAGATGCGCCCTGCCTGTAACTCCTGTAGTCGTGCCTCTAGCGGTGGCAGTGGTAGTGGTGGGTGAACGTCGTCCTTTGCTTGTCGCCTTCTTCCCGGTCCAACCAATGCTTACTTCTGCTGTCAACACAATTCTCAGGCCACCTGCCTACTATGCCACCTAGAAATGTCGAAGTCTACACCGCTCTGTAGTGTGTTTAGTGGTATTCACAGGTGGTGCCACGAGAGGGCCGGTGTACTTAGTGAGTCGGGTGAGCGCGACCATTCATAATGTTACGTAATGTGTGAATATACAAAGTTACCACCGCAGGGAACCTTGCTCAAGTCTTTGATTATGAACATCCATTAAATGGTTAATCACAATCAGAATAAAGTTCATTAAAGCATGTATCCTTCTCTGACTGGCCCATGAATCAAAGACTTGTCCACTATGAACAGAATCTCCTGTTTATGGCCCCACACCACTCCCCGTAAGCCTATACCTCTCTCTACCCCTCCCCCCTCCCCTCCTCCAGTTATCTGGCCGCCTGTGTTGTCATAGCAATAAATTTCGCCTGCTCCTGACTGTGACCCGATTAAGATCAAAGTGAGAGGGTATCGATCTCCCAGCAGATATCTTGACCAGTCGCCAGGATATATGCGAGTAACATATAGAGTGTTGGGAATAATGGTGCTAAACAGCGCCAGGAATCTAACACCATTACCGATTGTACCAGTCCCTGTATCCCAACGAGGAGGGTAGCCATAGGATGCAGGGACTGGAGTCTTATCCATCCATAAGGTCGTCCATAAGTGTTAATAAAGTTGACTCACATCATCCCTTGGTCTCTATGGCATACAGAAAAGGGTTTTCATGAATGATCCTAGATCACTAAACGACCCCCAATGGTCCGCTGGGCACTTATTCGCTCTACTGAATTGTTGCCATAAACAATCCGAATAGCATTCTCAGAAACTGTAGAATAGAAGTGGGATCGCCTTGTAAATCTAGTCTAGACAAGTACACAGTAACTTGTCGGGTGCCGTTTCAGATCAATAGCGGGTAATATATAGGTGGATGTTTACATTCTGTGTAACAAGTCAACACCTCCACATAATACACCTGTGCCCACCTGAGTGTGGTATCCTGGGGCCCGTTTAATAATGATGGTGCCTGATTAAAACCAGCAACCGGCAGAGCCATGCTGACAGGCCGCCACCCTTAAAGGGCCGATTCCACCAACACACACGATGTAGCAAGATTCGGCCTCATTTGGTTGTCTTGCTAGATCGGGCTAGGATTGAATCATCGCGTGCCTATTTGTCGCGATGTGTCTTGAGGTGTCACGGTGGTGGAGCACCAAAATATACACACGACACCACTCGCCTACGTTTTGAGACAAGTGAGGTACGACACATTGTGACACAGTAAGACACTACAAGACATACCAAGATATACCACAGCAAATCCATCCTGTTGGTGGAATCGGCCCTTTACTGGTATGTCAACCGAAAGGAAATTGATTATATGGATACAATATAAAATGAAAATATAAGTGCCAGTAAAGGAAAATTTGAAGAAAAAGAAATCTAGGATCGTACATGAAGACCCTTTTCTGAAACTCATACAAGGGTTATTGTTTAATGATATTTAAGTCTAAGACAGTCTTAGCCGTCCATAAGGTCATCCATAAGTGTTGAATAAAGTTGACCCACATCGTTCCTGGGTCTCAATGGCGTACAGAAAAGGGTCTACGTGTACGAGCCTTGATTATTAATCGGGCCCCAGATCTCGGGTAGATACCATGACTCAACTACCCCTGTAGAAACCCTCCTGACATGATGTATTTAACCAAATCACACCCCGGTATTAGCGGAGGAAATCTGGGCAAATTTATGCCTCTACCTTAAACAAATTCCAATATAAGGTTTTTCTGTGGATTTGTAGACCCAAGACTTGCATGAAAAACATTCTAAAAGTCACATAAATTCCATGGGGGATGCGCCCAAAATAACCAAAAGTCAAAATGGCTGCCTTTTACCTGAGGAAAAGTTTTGCCCCCCATTCCACATATATAGTCATGTGACCTCTTGTCTTGAAGCATTTTGAGAGCACTACCTCATTGGCCTATTTCTGCCATTGTTCTGGGGAACTTGTTACCATAGAAACTAATAAATAACTTTTTTCAGGATCATACCAAATAGGACAAAATATGTATGCAGAAAGTAAACATATGTAAACTGAAATTTTTATGCTGCGGAATAATGGGGCGATTAAGCAATTAGAAGATGGGATGGTTAGATGATTACTTAATTATATATGATGATTACAAATAATTATAACATCTGTAGCGATTGTGGATTGAATCCGTTCTAAACTTGGATGATTATCTAGGTTGTTTCGGCGATTAGATATGCTACCCTGTGGGTTCGCTGGCTTACAGTTTGTTAAACCGTAATCACAGAAAAACAGAAAAGAGAAACTTCAATAAAATGATGTTTTATTCACAGTTCCTACAATACGATGAATCTGACATAGGAGCTGTTTCAAAAGTCGGGAGGGTGCTAAACGAGAGTACTCACTACCAAAGCGAGAGCTAACAATGGCACTTGAAGCGTCACTGTCGAGGTGGAGGTGCCGCTCGCTATTGGGTATTGGTACCGGTTTTACTGCCGCTTTGATTCAAAGTGCCGCTCGCTGTTGCGGCCTCTCGCTTTGAAATGCGACCTGTCGCTGGCGAGACTTCACTCGACTTTTGAAACAGCTCCAAGGTCTACATCCCCTAGAACCATATGCAAGGTAGTTAGGGGAGTTGGACACAGTTAACATAACTAGACCACGGAGCGGGTACACTCGACATCCATCATATTATATCATGATATAACAACATAACTAGGAGCAAATATTATCCTACCCCTAATATAAAATCCCATAGGCTTAACATTGAGATTCCGTATGCCACGCTGACTGGCGTACGGACGTTTGTATGCCACTAGGGACAGACGGAATTTTGATGATTTTCATTCATGATTTTGATATCAAAATATTCTAGAGAGGGGTAGGATAAAATCAGTATGTTTGTCATTGATGAATGAGCATGAAATTTTGAATGAATAACAATAAAAGATTTGGGTTATATTCTGTATATATGGATCGTTTTCTGTAACCCACTTACAAACAGTCAACTTGCCATTTCTGCAACTGCCTGAGTCTAGGATCCAAAGATATCAACCACCAGTGGGTCAATGAGGTATTTCGGTCTTGAGTGATTGGTCATGGTCAGCTGGGCATCGGTAAGGGTGTTGGATTTCTGGCGCTGTTTAGCTCCAGCATTTCCAACACTCTCCATACAGATATCCTGGCTGCTGGTGAGGATATCTGCCGGGAGATTGATACCCTCTCACTTTGATCTCAATCGAGTCACAGTCAGGAGCAGGCGAAATTTATTGCAATGACAACACAGGGGGCCAGGGAACTGGAGGAGGGGAGGGAGGAGGAGGAGGAGGAGGAGGTGTAGGGATACAGGAAGCAGCTCGGGGCCATACACAGGAGATTCTGTTCATAGTGGACAAGTCTTTAATTCATGGGCCAATCAGAGAAGGATACCATTACTCGCTTGATTTGTCCCCGACCCTAAAGGGCTGATTCCACCAACACAATGGATTTGTCGTGATATATCTTGGTATATCTTGTAATATCTTACAGTGTTGCAATACGTAGCAATGCCGTGTTGGGTCTATGTTTTGGTGCTCCACCACCGCGACACCACAAGACACATCGCGACAGTAATTACTCAAACCTAGCCCGACTTAGCCCGACAACCAAATCATGACCAATCTCGCTATATCTTGTGTGTTGGCGGAACCAGCCCTATATGCTGGAGACACACAAGGCGAGAAATGCAGCGAGTTCTGGAATCGCCAATACAAAACGGCATGTAGCTATTACTTCATATTTCACCTGATTATTGCTTTTGAGATGCTAAATCATGGGTGGGAGATATTACTATGAAATAATATCTCAGATTCGCTTGGTGTGTCCCCAGCTTTAGGCTCATTTCGCATTTCCACGTTCTACAGTAGGCAAGGCTCTGCCAAGTTCAGGTCAGGACTTGCACCTAAATCATGATGGCCGCCACAAGATGGCCGCTGCGTATCCGTCAGTTATGTGTCGATCACAGCGAGTGGTTAATCTGTGGTCACGTGACGTCTGACATGTCAAGTACATTGTTTACGTTAAAGCTCTACGTAATAGTCTCGTCAACCGAGTGGTGGAATCGTACGTAATGTTACGTAACTGTTCAACTTTAAAGGCATATCCGACAATTTGGCTTGAAAATGAAAAACCCGAGTCAGTTTCTTGAGAATTGAATATGATGATCTATAGGTATTGTAGTGTATTCTTCCCAATATCATTGAAATTCGTATCTCATACCTTGTGGGGTATTGTTGATGTTTGTTTCATACAAGAATTTGTTTTCTTAATAATAGTCTATAAGTATTGTAGAACACATATTTAACTCATAATGAAGGGGTCATAGTGCTAGTTCTTAATTTAGATATCAATAATATAATATTTTTTCTATAAAAGAATATATAGGTATTCTATAATTTTCTGTTTGTTAAAAGTGTGTAAAGTTAGTTTCAAGAGGGACCAGACGGAAGAACGGCACTGGCCGAGTCTGGGTTATCTGTATGATTCGACCCTCATAAAATTTAAAAAAAAAAAAAAAAAAAAAATAATAATAATAAAAAAATAAAAATAATAAGACCAATGTCAATTTCCTCAGACTTTCATGGAGTAAAGTAGATGCACATTTAAATAATTAATTCTATAGATCATCGTCCTTGTTTTTGAAATAGTTGAAGAAAATCATATTTTACAGTACATTACCATGTAATCTCCATACTGTATGAAACAGTCTTAAAGAATAAATTGAATTAAATCAATATTTAGAACAATGTATACACAATAATGACTGGTTTTGTGTTTGCATGGCCATAATAGTAGTTGGCACGTAGTAATATCCGAGCGACAGTCGTCAACTATGAGGAGATGTTATATTCGTATAAAAAAAGACAGTCTTTATTGTATTTGTTACCCGATTGTCATGCGATTCAAATTTCTTTTCTGCCTTTTGGGAAATATAAGAACTAAAAACGATTGCCCTGCTCCTAGCGGTATTGTGAAACATTGATGCGACTACCTGCGACTAGACTGGTTCCCTGCTCAAATGAAATAAGGGGCAGGTAACGGGTTCCACAGGCACGACCTTCAACTTTGGCTGGTGCCCGCCTGTGACTAGCGGATACCCCGGGAAACAGTGTAGTAGTTTGACTGGTATCTGCCTGTCATACACCTACAATTTAATTCCGCCGAGCCCTCTAGAGGATGACCGGGGAACCAGCGTACGTTATGGTCTGCCAAGATGGTGCAATCCCACATTGCAATGGAAAAATGGAGGCGGTACCAATAATGCACCATAAAAATGGAACCCGTTACCTGGCCTATAATCTAACTTATATTTACACCAATTGCTAAGAATTTGTTTCCGACTGAACTTTGTTAAAGGTAGGAAAAATTGGCCTGAATAACTGCCATGCAGAGGCTGATTTATGTACCCTTTTATAGTACACTGAGGAAAGAGAAAAAAAAAGAAACTGGAAAAGTAGGTTGGAGGATTGCAGGACGTTAGGGCCCACCACCCGAAAGTCGGGACGTTAGGGCCCACCCGAGACGCAGGTAGTCGCATCAATGAGAAATAGCATAAATGGACGTTAGGGCTCACCTAATTTTGCATAATTGGTTAATGTTTGAATACTGGAGAGCTCGACCCGTAAAAAACTCGACCCGTAACGAACTCGACTCATTTTAAATCTTCCCTACTCAAGCATCTCAACTGTGAATAAATATTTATTTAGTAGTAAGTATAAGTAAGTAACCCTAACCCTAACCCTAACCCTTATCCTAACCCTATCCCTAACCCTTACCCTAACCCTTACCCTAACCCTAACCCTAGGTTGGCTTTAGGCGGGCCCTAACGTCCCGACTTTCGGGTGGTGGGCCCTAACGTCTACATACCGGTTGGAGAGTATGAAATGGCACTCACCAAGCAGTACAGAAAATCTGGTGGGAGATAGACAGATATATGTACCTCGTGGTTCAAGGTAGATTGCCATTTCCATTGGTCGACGAAACGGCAGAGATTTTTTGAGATCTCACAGCCCGTTTCCGATGTCCATCACTGATCTCGAGTCAGGAACCACCGACGGACCTTTATCACTGATAACTCAAAATGGAAATGGGTTTTGAGGAGAATTAAAAAATATCTACATCGTTTTCGTTGACCAATGGAAACGGGCCTTATGAGATAATGAAATAAATTCCGAAATAAAAAGTACAGTTTTTCCTAATTTTTTTCTTTATTACAATAACAATTTGTTTTCTTTATTACAATAACAATTTTTTTCTTTATTACAATAACAGATGCTATGAGTGAACATCCACATAAAGATCCACCAAATAACAACACATCAGCAGTTATATCGACGGGAGTAGGAGAGTTTCCATGATGTAAATCCATCAGTAGACACTCCATATTTCATATTTCATTACACCATTCTATAATGTGACAATTATCAGCCAATACTGTCATTTGTGTATAGAATATCACAGATAATTCATATATGAAAATAATATATCACACTCTAGATTTATACATATAACAAATATATATATATATAACAACTAATACACCCATTGTTTATGATGTACCGATGAATAGATAACATTATGATCTAACCTAAGATTAATAAAGTAGAATAACATACATATTTATTCATATTGAAGCAATCCATCTACGTACATTTCTTTTTAAATGTCCTACAGGCATCATACTTTAATCGTAAAAGGAACACGAGTTCCCAATATAACTTTGAATATGCAAAGATATATGATAATACAGCCTAACCCGAATATGAAAGTACATTTGATCAAAAGTGTGTGATTTTTCTTGAAATCGCGATTTTTTCTTTCTCGAAACCGCGATTTTCTCGGAACCGCGATTTTCGAGCGATCACACAGACAAAAAAATGAACCCATAAATGTACATTTACACCCTACCATGATACTTACACTGGCTCAGCCTATTTCTTTGGTTACATCTGAGATATAAAAACAGATTATAATAGTGACAATATAGAATACATAAAGATTACACCTGCGGCAAATAGAAATTCAAATTGATATTTTAGCATGATACAAAGAGTCAAATCACTATTTATTTTGAACAGCATGAGTGAATACTCAAACCCTTGTCATGAATTTGATTCTACATTATTATCCGTGGTATACAAAGTCCCCATTGAGAATGTATGGGGACTCAGTAAACCACGACCCATTATATAATTAGTAGAAACCAAACGAGAGTTAGCCTTGTCAATGTTTATGCCACGATGGGCAGGTTGTGTATTACTACACGAGGCGTTAGCCGAGTTTAGTGAGTAGCAGACCTGACCAGAGTGGTATGAACATTGACAAGGCTAACTCGAGTTCAGTTTCGTATTTATCCTACCCCATCTCACCGATTTATAGAGAATATTTGTAATTATCCATGCTAGTAGTTATCAATGCTGCCGGATCTACTTTCGTTATCTCGTCCCTGATTGGTCCGTTTTTTATTCACCTCGGTGCATAAATAACACTTTATCCAACGCTCCGTCAAATACATTGAGTCAATGTTAAACCTATGGCGTTTTTTATTAGGGGTAGGATAAAGTGTGGTATATGGATTCAGACTCGTGGTATATGGCCTTGGGGCCATGGTATACAGGAAACAGTTCCTTTGTGCTATAGAGCAAAGAAATAGTCCCTATTATTATACCCTTTGATATGGAAATTACTGGATTTGATTTATTTGAAAAGATGGATAATAAATGCAACAAACGAAGGTGTTGTTGACAGGCGGCTCTGTAAACCACTCAAGGTTGACCTTGTAATACACTCGCTAGCGCTCGTGTATTACTACGCGTCAGCCTCTCGCGGTTTACGGCCGCCTGTGCACAAAACCATCGTTTATTGTCTATGTAAACAGCACATGAATTATGCATTAATATCAGATATTAGTTCAGTAGCAACGAGAAGTAGCTTCGTAAAGTTTTTCTTTTACAGGACATTTAATTGACGCCATACGTGACACTAATTATTGAACGTAAGAATACAGATTTTTTCATCAGAATATCTACATTCAGAATAGAAAGTCTCATTGCAATAACAAGTATAAGCTTTACACATAGACACATAGACAAGTATAAACTTTACACATAGACACATAGACAAGTATAAACTTTACACATAGACACATAGACAAGTATAAACTTTACACTTACACCTAGTCGTACATCTAAGAGAGTAAATACGACTGTCAATGTAATATCACATTCAGAGTAGAGCACCGCAGACGAAACCCGGAGCAAACTCGATGCTTTGGCAAGGATACAGCATAATACAAGCCTAACCTTTATTTTCTGTACAAAACATACATTAGGCTACTTGTTTCTCATCACCGCGCGCATCAGAAAAAACGATTTTAGAAGATTATTATTATTATTTTTTTTAATAGATGAACCTTGATAGACATTATGAAAGGTATGTGTATTTAGTATCAAATTAAAGTTCCTGTTGTCAAGGATGCATTAAATAGCCAATAAACATATGGAAACCCCGCATAAGCTGGCACCCAGCGTAAGCGGCCACTTTGGCCAGGATCAGAGGTTGTCCGCGTATGCGGGGTTTTACTGTATGTCTGCCATCTATGATATAGCAAAAAAAAAAAAAAAAAAAGCGCCCTCGTTATATTTTTCATGGCTTGGTGATGAGAAACAAGGTTTTTTTTGAGTGGCCTTATCCTACCCCTAATAAAAAACGCCATAGGCTTAACATGGGATTTGTTTATGTCACTGGGTGTGACATAAAGTGTTGTTTATGCCACTACTTTCTAATACTGAAAAAAATGTAGAAACGGGGTAGGATAGAATCTAGACGCCACTCGTTTGAGTTTGAGTTTACCTATGTCACTCATTTTGTTGGCTCCATAATGGCACTTGTCTTTGACTCGTGAAATTATGGAGCCAACAAAATGCGTGACATAAATAAACTCAGACTCAAACTCGTGACGTCTCTTTATAATACTATCAAAACATAACGAAATTTCATATGATTGTTTATAAGGCGTGAGTTGTCTTTGCGGAATGATATCACGAAGCGGAGCTGAACTAAGCGGAGCTGAGTGATATCTGTAGCAGAAGACAACAAACGGCATGTAAACAATCATATGAAATTGAGTGATGTTTAGATTTTATCCTACCCCGTCATGTATTTTTAACTTCATATGTCACCCGTGGCATATAGATATTTATGGCATAACTGTGGCATACAGTCACACCATGTTAAGTCTATGGAGATTTATATGAGGGGTAGGATAAATACATATGCAATGGTTAATAAACAATGATCTTTAATTGAATATAAATGGATATATCATTATGGTGCAATCTACAAGGAATCTGGAGCTCAGGTCCCCATTCACCATCGAGTTTGGAGCACGCAGTAATATGAACGAGGCGATAGCTGAGTGAATATTCCCAAGTGCTTCAAATGAGATGGTGAATAGGGACGCAGACCAAACACTCATTAATTTCTCTTTAATATCAGAATGGGGACCTGGCCCAAACACAAATTTTATCTTAGCCTGGAAATATTTATTTTTCTATCGCCCATTGAGTATGAGTTACGATACTCGCAAGCCTGTTGGGTACGAGTTTCTGATGTTAAGCCTATGGACATTTATACCGACTTTTGTACAGTGCTCACTTAATTGGTGCCGGATTTGTAACCAGATGAAAATGCTGCATTAGGGAAATGGAGGGCATAAGATTTCCAGGGCTAGTGGACCTTTGGTAATATCCTGCCCAAAGTTACCTTCTAGTAACTTAGTGCCAAAGTTAACCTCTAATGATCATATTGACCTGTAGTCATCAAGTTGACCTCTAGTACTCAAATTGACCTCTAGTACTCAAGTTGACCTCTAGGACTCAAATTGACCTCTAGTACTCGCGTTGACCTCTAATAATCGAATTGACCTCTAGTACTCAAGTTGACCTTTAGTACTCAAGTTGACCTCTAGTATTCAAGTTGACCTCTAGTAATGAAATTGACCTCTAGTACTCAAGTTGACCTCCAGTACTCAAGTTGACCTTTAGTTATGAAATTGACCTCTAGTACTCAAGTTGAGTTATAGTATTCAAATTGACCTCTGGTATTCAAGTTGATCTCTAGTACTCAAGTGATTCGTAGAGGTTTTGAGATGAACGCTTGCCGGATCTGTCCTTCTTTGAGCGGCTCTCTGCAAAAACACAAAATGAATAAGGTCAATGATCCACATCTTACTATACAAGCCTATCAGTATGCTTTCAAAAAATGTTAATTTTGTACATTTTTTTCCCTCTTTTATGTGAGCAATAATCTAATCTCACCCCTCATATATTTATCTATATCAACATAAGAAACTCCACTCTCTGAGTAGCATAAGAAATACCCAACTGGAGTTGGGTACGGTGACGTCACAAAAGCTAGCCAATCGTAACCGTAAATCATCATCGAGTTCTGTGACTTGTACAAGCATGGTTGGACATTATATATTTACTATATACCTTGTATTAAAAAAAAATCATTAATTTCATTTGTCTTAACAACCAATATTTTTATAAATGTGTATGGGAAGGTAGTCCGTATGGTCCGTACATTATTGTATGTCGAAATGGTGCGTATTTACGGTATATACGGCATGGGTTTATAGTAAGACACCATCTAAGTACTATCTGTTGTTAAAGTTAACATGTCAACATAGTGATAATTGGGTCATAACTCGGGGTGATTGAAAAAATAGTTCCAAACTGTGTACTACATGTATTACAATGACTAGTATCATCGCTTCTTGTCATAACTTCAGCTGTTAGTTTCACAAATATGGGAAATAAAGGAAGAAAACAGTATTTTAAAATCCATATCCAGACAGCACCTGTATATTTGTAAATGGCTGGAAAACACATGAGACAGAGCGGTAGTAAATGAATGTCCCTCGACACGCCACGTTCTACACAACCGTAATAAGTTTGTTTGTGTTTTTTTATTCAGGAAAAAGTGTTTTAGGGAGTAGGTGAATCATTGGTAGTGAGATCAGGAATGAAAAAAACAAAAAACATAGTGTGAGTGGTTTGCTGTGGCCCATACAATTTCAAAGGAGACTTCATAATAGAAGAGTAATAACACAAAGGAAGTAAAGGGTTCATATGCTACCACCAAAGACACATTCGGAACATCAATAATGGTGAGTATAAAGAATAGAGATCAATAGAGGGAACCATACATTATCTCACCCCTGGTATTTCTGTCCCATAGGCTTAACATTGAGAATATTCGTTCTCCATGCCCCTATGAGTATTGCAGTCCGTTCTCCATGGTCTATATCCTGTGTGTTGTCCATTCTTTTAGTGTGTACAGGGGTGAGATAAATACAGAAAGCGACTCGTTTTGATCAAAGTTGTTGTTAACCCGTTTGAATGCTACGTAATATTCACTCAGCTTTCGCCTTGTTCATATCACTCTGCATCAAACTCAAGGAGAACGATGACTTTGACCAAAACTTGCTGGTTTCTTTTTGACTTTTCTAAATATCCCGCTATGAGACTAAAGACATTATCTATAGTTTCTTCAATTCAAAGATGTTCGGGGAAACAAACAAGGAAACAATTGCAGTGCACAAACCCCGGTAACGCCTATCATTCTCAGCATCCTCCGCTTCTTGGTAAGGTAGGTTATGTGGAATGAGGCGAGCCGAATCTAAAAACAAGGTCATCATTTGATATTTACAAAATAATATGTGGCAAATTTCTCTCACAGCAATCATGAAGAGTACCTGTGTGGTTGTGTGTGTGACCAAACATAAAGACAAAATACTCAGTGGGCAGGGGTGGCAAACAAGGAATAAATACAGAACAAAACGCTTCGGGGACACCCATCTTAAGGGGCACCCCACTTAAGAGGACATCACTGAAGGAGATAGGCCCGCTTTGCTGGAACAGAAATTTTCCCCTCTATCAAGAGTTTATCTTGACCCCACCTAAGGGGAGGACCCTGCTTAAGGGTAACTCCTGCTTAAGGGGACACCCTGCTTAAGGCGCCAGTTATTACTGTATGAAATGGTTCCTAACCCTGCTTAAGGGGCACTTTGGAGGGACATCTTTCCAAATCTGATGGGACAGTGTGAGGACAACAGTCCAGACTACCTTGCCTGATTGTTTATGGTGTGTGAGGCGGGTAGACTGGTGTCTAGACAGTCTAGACTCTAGGCAATGGCCTATGTAGGCTCCTGTAGGTATCACTTGGACTAAAAGAGATATTGGCAAATGGATTTCAGATCTCGAATCACCTCAGTCTCTCCTACATCGGTGTGTAATACATATAGATCAGACAAGGGAATACACACACCACTGAGACCTACCGCCCACCTAGATTCGGAATGAAACAGTGAAGGTGCATACATAGACAATCTTAAGGTCAGGCAGGGTCAGTTATTACCCCCATGCTAGAAATGCCCAACGTTTCGGGAAAGGCAATAAAATCGGGTCGGTGAAGTGTGTACATCGACCCGAGTGATGCCGATTCTCACCAACCTGACGGATCCATCGGGCGAAGATGGAATCGGGCATAGTCAGCGTGTTGATGTTTTATAGATTTCAGACAATCCTGTGACACACTGTAGCCTGTAGGAGGTATGGGTTTTATTTTTTCGATCACGCGATCACTGGAGGGATCGCGGTTTCGAGAGATCGCAGTTTCGAAAATCGCGGTTTTAAGAAAAAATCGCGATGTTGAAACCCGAACAGGGTTAGGCGAGACAGCACACGACTAAAATGTGCCAGCCAGCCGGCTTCTCTCTCAGTCGTCGTGGTGCACCCGTCTCATAAGATCTCACACTCTCTAAGCGGTATTCTGTATTCCAGTCCAAATAAAGCCACTAGGGCGCCAAATACACAGTATTCCCGCTAGGTGGCATTGTTGAGATAATAGGAATCTTTGGGTTGCATTGATGTATGTCTTTAGCACGGGAGGCAGGCCAGTGGATTCTCAAGGATCTAAGCCTAGTTCGTTAAGGATTCTTCTCCCATAGAGTGCAGTGAGAACCTTGTACAGAATATCACTTAGAGAGTGTGAGATCTTATGAGAGGGGTGCACCCGGGATAGGGGTAGATTAAATGCCACGTCTACTACCATTCTATGAGGTATTTGGTTGTTATCACTACACTGAGGGTCAGAGAGTGCGAGGACTACTATAGAGGAAACCCATGAAAGTTTAGGGTCTGAGCTCGTATCCCATCGAGTTTGAATCACGTAGTAATTCACAAGGCGAAGCCGCGTGAATTGCTATGTGATTCAAATGAGATGGGATCGAGCTCTGACCCTAAACTTGAATGAGTTTCTGAATTTATCTCGCCCTTAATATTGACTAATGGGCTAACATTTGTGACATTATCCCCCATTGGATATTTTTCCTAAATATCTAATGGGTATTAGATACGAGTTTCCAATGTTAAGTCTATGGAGAAAAAATATCTGGGGTGAGATGAAGTGCGGTTTTAGTTGTACAAAGACTACGTGGGATTAAATCACTACAGGCTGATACACGAAAACAGGGTTGCATTTTAGGGAGCGTAAACAAACTGATTTTGGAAGTATATATATCTATACAAAAGATATACACCAAAGCCACACCATAGCCTGCAGCATCTGTATCTCATCAAATGGGAACCAAATGCTGAGCTCATGGACTTGGATATGCAAGTCTGTACTGCTCTGCATAAAACATTATGGGATGGCTCCACAGTGGGTTTGCCAATTCTTAAACAGATATACTTTCGAAGTTTGTTTACGCTCCTGTTTCAAGTACCACATATGACCATATATGGCAAACTCTGTTTCCATGTATTCACTCACCTCATCTGTCCTATCCTGTCGTATGAATTCTCATCTATTATACCATATATAAGGAATCAATCGGGTATGATCCAATTATGTGCGATAAAAGGAATTATCCAATGGGATATTAAAAAGTAGTTCGCTGTTTTACATACTTGTAGAATCCTGGAGGGTCTGCCTTGGTTCTTCGTAGGTCATAGTCTTTCTACCTAGACGAGTTGGAGCTGAGAAACACGGAAATAGCTGTTAAATCTTAGTAAATAGCATAAAATAGTGAAGTATTGAGGGAGAATAGTAGCCCCATATTGAGTTTTAATACGGAAAAGGAAATGTCGTCTTTCCCTAATCAATGAGATTTATATAAGATTTAGTATAGGAGAGCAAATCTATCCAGGGAAAAGCGTAGAGATATCAGGGACATAGGTACATGATGGGCTTCAAGCTAATTCCCCAGCAGTGACATCAGTAACCTAACGATTCCCAGTGGTAGCACAAGCAAACCTACATACGCCACTTCCTTAGAAAGTTCTTTACCTAGACTGCCATTCAGTCAAGCACGGCCGAGCGCCCATAGAGACATGCAACATTCACAGCTAGAGTGTTAACAGTGGGTGTCATTGCTCATACACTCAGTGATTCAATGTTAAGAATACGTTGCCAGGTGCTTGTTTGGCTGCAGGCATTGTGTAACGAAGCAGATAAGGTGCGAAGCCAGTCTGTGGAGAAAGGTCTATTGGCGCTGCCATATACCACGACGCCATCTAGCGTTTATTGTTGTCGGGAATCACGTATACATACCCCTTTGTGACTGTTGGCTTTCCACATGTCTTGGTGCCTCGAAATCCAAGCGACTTGCTACAATGGGAATTAACAGAACAATATAATGTTAAAGGAATCCTTATAATGGGGGAGGTCAGACAAGATGTATGCCATAATGTAATGTTTGTTTGCTATAATGCACTGGTGAAATCTTTCGAATTATAACTAAAACTCCTTGAATTATAACAACATATATCAAAGTAGACTGAATTTGAATAATTGGGGGTCGGTCCAAACATCACCTCAAGTAGCACCCAGAGAGCTGATTGGATAAAAGAATGTGACCAATAAGAGATAGGTTCCTCGGTATGATCTGCTACAGAGCTGTATAAGGCACAGAGTGAACCCTAGTTCCATGGCCATCCACAACAGGAGTGTGGCCACCACCATCTACAATAGAACCCCGCGTAAGCGGACACCCTCCGTTCCGGGCCAAAGTGACCGCTTATGCGGGGTGTCCGCTTATGTGGGGTTAAATAAACATCTAATATATGGAACCGTTCCGACCAAAGGTATCCGTTAACACGGGGTGTCCGCTTACGCGCGGTGTCCGCTTACGCGCGGTGTCCATTAGGCGGGGTTCTACTGTATATAGCATATAGCCTATGATCTATGGGCGCTACCATGACGCCCCCCGAGTAGGTATTCTTCACTAATGGAGGTGAAAAAGTAGGTGTTCTTCTCTAATGGAGGTGCAAAAGAAGTGAGTGATAATTGGGAAGTGTCACAACCCTAGCCTTGCTCACATATGTGTATAAAGTATTCCATGTGAATATAAAGTGTTCCATGTGAAAAACATCATGTCTGGGTTTAATCATTATGTCATCCTGCTCTGGGATGGGTGTAGAGAGTCAACGGAACCATGGTAAAACATTGAAAGGCAGTTGAATTTTGTACAAACAAAGAGCCAGCATACAGGTTCTGTTCCCGGATGGGGCCTTCTATACTGCTGGGCACCTAGTGACTGTTTCATGAACTAACAATGGCTCTGTCCCCTATAGGAAGAACTCAATTAATCAGAGGAAAAATGCTTTTATGGAGTATCAGATTGTTGTACGTACTGTTGTATTCATTCCGGGACACTTGTCTGGGCGCCTCAAATGTCCGCAGGTCAACTACAATAGAAAATCAATAGCAATTATAAGCAAAGCTACATGATAATCAGGTTAAGAACGTGAACTAGATGGTCAATGAGCAAACTGGGATAGAATATTGAAGGTTGGTTTGTTGGTTTGAGTTAACGTCCAGTTAACCATTACAGGTTCTTACCAGACTTTCTCAAGGTTCTTTTACATAGAAAGGTGGTGATCGAATCTATGTAATGAATTTAGGTAGAAATCTCACCCCTACACATTTACCGAGGTTAGAGTTTCTTTAGTTCCCACACCACTTAGACAAGGTATGAGAAGGACTGGCCTTTGATGTAGCAATAAATCTACCACTGCCTGGGGTAAAGGAGAAAGGTGGCTGTACACCACACCACATAGACATGGTATGAGAAGGACTGGAATATAAGAAGGAATCTATATCATTATACAGCTATGGCCAAATGTCTAACCTGCTGCTAGGGGTGTAATATAAATAATGTTCGGGCTCACTGAGACATAATGAATGTTTCGGCGCACTGTGCCCGTAGTGTACTTTGCAAATACATTAAATGGCATTTTTATCATGTTTTTATCATATGTATAATAATTGAATGGGGTTTACTTACCATGGAAGTCTTGGTTCCTTTCTACTGGCGTTGGTGCTATAATACAAATAACACAATGTTGTTAGCAAAAAGTCCGAAAAGAATACAAAAAACTGATTTAACGGTATTTAATACGATGAAGAAAAAACCTTGCTTTAATTTCTAAAAACAATTAAGTAACATTATCTTATTATACAGACCAAAACAAAATAGTGGACCTGTCAGTCGATATGGGCGCTTTGAACGATGAAAATCATAAAATTCGCAAATTATCAATAACCATGAGCAAGAAAGAATAATCGATGGTTCTTGGATAGTCGGCTCTGTCAACAACCCAAGGTTGACGACGTAATACACTCGCTTTAGGTCGTGTATTACTACGCGTCAACCACTCGTGGATTACGGCCGCCCGTCCAAAAAAAATCATTGATTATTGATCAGGGGTCTGCTGAATAATTTAGGATCGTACAAAATTGTACCATATGCCTTTAATCAGTTTTACATAGCATGTCAAAGATTAGACCAGTGTTTTTTACCACAAGTGTCTCTGGTGTAGTACACCTTAATACGTTCATACGTTCACCCTGTTGACGTACCGTTATGTTCCTGGTACTTTACTGATTGTCGTGGTGCCTCATACGTTGACCCCATCATAATCTGCGGGGCCGCCGCTAGCAATTAAAATAAACACATGTTTTACAGGAAAGGACAGCGGGAATATCAACTATAGAGGGTGTGAATTCTTAAATTCTCCAATTTACCAAAGGCTATTACAGGAATGTTTCTAAATTCAATCCAATGGAATATTGGAAGATGAATACTAATATATATATATATCAATATATATCTATATCTTAATTTGAATTATATATTTGTATTACCTTCAACGTGAGAGAAATATCATAAGAGCAATAGTAAACGTATAAATAAATTTGTGAACCGTT
This sequence comes from Alentia gelatinosa, assembly GCA_950022655.1. Lineage (NCBI taxonomy): Eukaryota > Metazoa > Annelida > Polychaeta > Phyllodocida > Polynoidae > Alentia > Alentia gelatinosa. The sequence goes on along the minus strand of OX465592.1, from coordinate 3,171,407 downwards.
TATAGCCAATAATACCACAAAAACAGGAGTAGCGACCCCCTGAGGAACCTGAACATTTAGAGGCATTTTCCACTACAATAAGTCTAAGGTTTTACAATATTATTGGGGATATGGTTATTAACGAAACAGCGATGTGGTAGAATCTCAACATTTTTAACATGTAATAATGCCTTGACTTTTGTATGGACAATGCGATAGTCGATAGACATATATACCGAAGGCAGATATATCTGGAGGAGATGAAAAGTAGGTCTACAGCTTGTTCCTCCAGCTGTTTTTGCTACAGATAAGTGTTTAATATTCATTTGGCCAAATACAAATATGTTGGTAGCATTGCTATAGGGCATAGACTGATTGCTAGTTCCACGATCATCTGGCAGGAAATTATAAGATAGCGCCACTGTAGTCGGGAGACAACCACTGGTTTATGCTCTCATAATTCATAGATAATCGTGAAGCTAAATCCCTTTAAAGGAAGACCCATTGATAACTGGACCCATGGATAACTTGTTTGGCGTCGGGGGCAAGATGGCCACCTCCATAACACAATAGATATGTGCCCACCATGCGAGCCTAGTAATAAATCTTATCATTATATTATAATATCTTATATCATAAGCATACAATACAATATAGTCTGGTTTCAGATAAAAGCAGTTGTATACTCCTCGGAGTTGACTCTGCACAATATCCTCGTATACGCTCCGATATTACTATCGTAAAACTGGAAGAGTTTTAATCTTGGCCACCGTATGCCACGACTGGAGTTGGGCATAGTGACTTCATGAGGCAAACTGAGTGAAGTCTGGAGCCAAAACTCCAGGAGTGGAATGCGGTTGACAAGATTAAAACGAATCAGGTTTTGATTTTATCCTACCCTATCTCCTCGATTTTGGAATATTACATGATAACAATTCTGTATGACACTAGTGGCATATACAACTCCGTATGCCAGTCAGCATGGCATACTGAAACTCAATGTTAAGCCTATGGGATTTTTTATTAGGGGTAGGATAATACGTGTCAACTCCTCGGAGCATGTATACGGCCGCTTGTATGTGAAACCAGTCAATATTGTGTATGCATTCCTGAGAGGCATATCGCCATGACTCCATCATGAGATTAACGTTCCCAGGACTGGGGATTACGTCTAGAAGCACCCTCTGACCACTGCAGGAGGCCCACTTACGTCTGTAGTCCCTGTAGTCGTCGTTACGACTCTCCAGTGTGTTCGCCTTGAGCACCAGTCCCTCTGAAACACGGATAAACCAGAATAGAGTCAGAAACATCCTTTCTCTACTTGACCATAATACTGTGGTGTCGGGAACATTATTATCTTTTTTTTTTTTTTATTGGTCCGGTCCGGTTCGCTACAAATCATTGATGCGGTTTACCACCTTCCCAGAATCTATGGTATACAAAGGCCCCATTTAGAATGTATGGGGACTCAGTAAACCACGACCCATTATTTATTATCCATGGTATACAAAGTGCCCATTGAGAATGTATGGGGACTCAGTAAACCACTACCCATTATTTATTATCCATCGTATACAAAGTCCCCATAGAAAATGTATGGGGACTCAGTAAACCACTACCCATTATTTATTATCCATGGTATACAATGTCCCCATAGAAAATGTATGGGGACCCAAACCCATTATATAAAACTTGTCAGATACAATAACTGTGGTATACGGCCTCACAGCTGTGGTATACGGGAAAATAGCCCCTTCATACTATAGAACAAAGAAATAGTCCCTATTGTTATATTCTTCAATATGGTAATCCTTGGGTTTAATTTATTTGAAAAGATGGATAATAAATACAAGAAACGATGGTTTTGTTGACAGGCGGCTCTGTAAACCACTCGAGGTTGACGTTGTGATGCACTCCCTAGCGCTCTTGTATAACTATGCGTCAACCGCTCGTGGTTTACGGCCGCCTATCCAGAAAATCCTCCTTCATTGACTGCGTTTTGCAGTACGCTGGAAGCCTATATGTGACCACCCTAACATTTAAGCAATATAGACAATGTATATAGAGCATATAAATGTGCTCTAATAAACACTAACACTACTAACTCTCCTTAAGTTTCTACTAAGTCTCTTACCCCCAAGATCGTAGATGAGGTACCTGGATTGTCCTCCATAGTATTCCCCGTGTTTCCCGGAAGCATATACATGTATTACAAAAATTGGGGATAAAATCGGGGTCCCGACTTCCGAAATTTTATATTTTGGATAAAATCGGGGACCGATTGACACAAATCGGGGTACCGATTTATGCCAGAAAAGTTCCCACACATACATGTATATGTGTGACCATTCTAACCTTTAGGCAACATATATATCCATGCAAGCACGCTCTAAAAAGGAAAAAAAACACCCAAAAACCCCAGCGTACCTGAGTTGCTCTTGCCGTAGATGTCGTTGCTGTAGGCCTCATTGCTGTACTTGTTGTCGTAGTGGTTGCCGTAGTAGTCGCCATACGGTACGAGCACCTGGTTACGGGCATCCATGGATTTCTCCGGGTGAATTAGCGCTCGAGTCCTGTTCAAAGAAAAACATAGAAATATGGGCCATTATCCTATCCCTCAAATAAATCTCCATAGACTTAACATGGTGTGACTGTATGCCACGGTTATGCCATAAAATATTTATATGCCATGCATGGCATATGGATTTGAAACAAGTCACAGGGTAGGATAAAATCTAAACATCACTCAATTCCATATATTTGTTAACATGGCATTCATTATCTTCTGCTACAGATATCGCTCAGCTCCGCTTTGTGATATCATTCCGCAAAGACAACTCACGCCATTTAAACAATCATATGAAATTTCGTGACGTTTCTTGATATTATGTTGTCTATGTTTATAATGCTGATGCCCACACATGGAATCATGATCCTGTAGTGTGTTGTGCTGTGTACTGTGCTGCCTATTAGGTATGGACAATGGGATAATAGGTACCAGGGCCTTATACACCCACGCAATCAGAATGATGAAAAGATGATCAATGTATTCAGTTTAACGATCCCACATATGACCTGGTCACTCGCATTAGTAATTGATCTGTGAGTTTTGGTATCAAGTTTCATTATCTACCTTTTGTGTGGAGTATATAGCAGAGTTTCCGGTTTTACAGGAGGTTTATACATTAATTGCCAAGTCATATATTACAAAGTAAGATGAACATATCCTTTCCCATAGATTTGATTGAATTAAGTTCAGTTGTGATTGATATCTATTCCAGTGATATCATGAGATATCTGTTTCTCTATTGACATGAGGAACAAATAGTTAAATTCATAAAACCAGGGGCCTGTTTAATAATCTAGGAATGTACACAAATACTCTTTTCTGTACCTTGTACAAGGGTTATTGTTTAATAATTTTTAAGATTGTTCACTAAGACAGTCTTAGCTGTCCATAAGGTCGTCCATAAGTGTTGAATAAAGTTGACCCACATCGTCCCTGGGTCTCCTTGGTGCACAGAAAAGGGTCTCATGTACGATCCAAGATTATTAAAAAGGCCCCTGAACTGACACTGCAAATAGGATGAATAGGGAATGATGGACAGAGAAACACCCCTCGACATTTCAAGCACATCCTGCAAGCAAAGTAATGTACATAAAAAACACATGACTCACACTGGAGAATATCAAATAATAATTGTTCAAAAGTGGTCTAGTGCCACATATTAAATCATGATTTGCCAATTTTGCAAATGTATACAAGCACATAAAAAAGGGTGAGAACTGTCCCTGTACAAACATCAGTTTGATTTGAATGAGTATTTTTGACGGAACAATTGTCTCACCTCAGTATTTTCCTAAATAGGCTAACATTAGGAACTCATACCCACGGCCATGAAGGTATTGTATCCAATACTCAATGGCTAATTGGGTGCATTATTTCATAAATTAGTAATGTTCCTGATCATGTATACAGGGTGAGATAAAATCACAAACCCACTTGATGAAAATAACTGTGTCTACATTCCACCTCATTTGACTGCAGAGTAATAAACTCAGCTTTGCTTTTTGAATTACTCTGCGGTCAAACTCACTGGAGTATGGAACAAGTTATTCTCATCTCATATTTCCTTCTAAAGCCAGGCTCCCTATCACAATTTCGGCTTCCGACACTCTACGATAGCCTTACAATAAGCATTCCGACACAAAATCAATTTTTCTGCCAAAACGAAAGGGATTATTGTAGCAGTGGAACATTTAGTCGTGTGCTGGAAAAGTGGGAGCCCGGCTTTAGTAATTTGGATGGAACAATACATGGACAGCATGAAAGTAAATTTGAGGGTTGAATTGAAAAAGGAATCAGATTAATGCATGACGTAGATGGTGTGACCAGCTTTCTAACATAACACAATGCATTTACTGTCGGTCTATATAAGATGCACTCCATTCACCACACAATCTCATCAAATATTGAAACAAAAATGTCACAATGTTTTCAGTGGTGACTCCTTTATAGATGGCCAATAAAAGGGATGGAATTTGTATTCTTTCTAGCCTTACCTGGATTTCCGTCCTGTGTTTCTGTGAATACAATTAGTTACCTCTATAACAGACCTAGATCAAATATCATGTAAGATAAGTAAAGTAAGTCTCATCACATATGACTTGGCCACATCGAGTTTCATTATCTACCTTTTGTATGGAGTATATAGCAGAGTTTTTCCAGGAGGTCTATACATCGATTGCCAAGTCATTTATTACAAAGTAAGATGAATATATCCATTCCTATGGATTTGATTGAATTAAGTTCAATTATAATTGATATCTATTCCAGTGATATCATGAGATATATATTTCTCTATTGACGTGAGGAGAAATAGTTAAATTCATGAAACCAGGGGCCTGTTGAATGATCTAGGATCATACATGAAGACCCTTTTCTGTACCTTTTACTAGGGTCATTGTTTGATAATTTTACTATTTTCGCTGAGACAGGTCGTCCATAAATGTTGAATAAAATTGATCCACATCGTCCCTGGATCTGCTTGGTGCACAGAAAAGGGTCTCATATACAATCCTAGATTATTAAACAGGCCCCTGAACTGACACTGTAAATAGAATGAATAGGGTATGATGGACAGAGAAACACCCCTTGTCATTTCAAGTACATCTTGTGATCAAAGTAATGTACATAAAAAACACATGACTCACACTGGAGAATATCACACAATAATCGTCCAAAAAATCATTCAAAAGTCTAGTGTCATATATCAAATCATGATTTGCTGATTTTGTAAATGTATGCAAGCATGTCAAAAAGGGTGGGAACTGTCCCTGTACAAACATCAGTTTCATTTGAATGAATTTTTTTTATGGAACAATTATCTCATCCATAAGCTTAACTTTAGGAGCTCATACTCCATGGCCATGAAGGTATTGTACCCAGTACTCAATGGCTAATTGGGTGAGTTATTTTATTGATTAATAATGTTCCTGATCATGCATACGTGGTGAGATAAAATCAGAAACCCACTCGATGAGAATAACTGATGAAAATAACCATGTTCGACCACGACATAATTCACTCAGCATCACTGTGTGAATTACTCTGCGGTCAAAGTCAGTGGAGGATGGAACAAGTTATTTTCGTCTCGTGTTTCCTTCCAAGTAATTCTGATTGAACATACATGGACGGAATGAAAGAAGATTTGAGGGTTGAATTGAAAACGGAATCAGATTAATGCGTGACGTAGATGGTTTGACCAGCTTTTTAACATAACACAATGTGTTTACTGTTGGTCTATATAAAATGCACTCCATTCACCACACAATGTGATCAATATTAAAACATCAAAGATTCTATTTTCAAAATAAGATTTTGTCCCATGACATCAGCATCATTAAAATCAAAATTATACACAGTCATGTGATCAACTTTACATTCGCTAAGAAAAGAAATTCTGAAATTCTTTTTGTTAATGTCCATTCAATTCACCACAAAGAGCAGGTCAGTGTCTTTCCACACAGATCCTGCATTAACGGAACACATTCAGTGATTTCAGAAAAAATAATCAGTGCATTTATGGAGCAGGAGCTGTGAACCATGAGAGGTTGATGAATAGTAATACTAAACTGTAGGGAATGTTTTACGACATCAACATCTAGTGGATTTCAGAGCTGCCTGTTCCCGAAACCATCGTTTGTTGTATTCATTATCCATCTTATTTGGTCTACTGTGGCTCCATACGTTTTCAGTAGTGACTCCTCAATAGATGGACAATAAAAAGATGGAATTTGCATTCTTTTCACCCTTACCTGGATGTCTTTCCTACGTTTCTGTGAATATAATTAGTTACTTCTAGAATCAGACCTAGATCAAATATCATATAAGTACAGTAAGTCTCTAGTATTCTGTGATGACACTTTATAAGCGGCGTTTCCACCTGCCGACAAAAACGCCACCGATTATATACAACCGATACAGAAGTCGGTCGGTGGCTCCATTTGAAAAATTACTGTTGCTTATAATCGGTGGTGGTCAGCAAAAATGCTATTTTCCGATGGAAACTGAGGTAGTCACCAACCAATTTTTGACACTCAAGTTCATTCTGGTACAAAAAATCTATAATGTTGGAGAAAAAAATCGTTGACCCTTTTTGTTTCCACCTGACGATTATCGTACCAAAAGTGTCATGTAATCGGTCGGTGGTGGTAAATGTCATAATCGGTGATCATAATCGGTCGGTGGTGGTAAATGTCATAATCGGTGGTCATAATCGGTCGGTGGTGATAAATGCCATGATCGGTGGTCATAATCGGTCGGTGGTGATAAATGCCATAATCAGTGGTCATAATTGGTAGATGGTGCCAAATGCTGTAATCGGTGGTCATAATCGGTCGGTGGTGGTAAATGCCATAATCGGTGATCATAATCGGTCGGTGGTGATAAATGCCATAATCGGTGGTCATAATCGGTAGGTGGAAACGCCCCATATCAGACGAGTGTGGGGAGTCATGTGCATCATGTGCAAGCAATGTCATGTTAGGGTGCTATCCATTTTAAATTATCTCACCCCAGTTGTGAAGTAAGTATGTAAGTCAGTGTAGGTGAACGTGGCGGTCTTCGCGACTATCGAGCAAGTGACTCAGTATGTAAGTCATACTGAATGGCTAATTGGGTGAGTTATTCTATTAATCAAGAATGCTCCTGCTCATGTATACGGGGTGAGATAAAATCAGAAACCCACTCGATGAAAATAACTATGTAATTCACTCATCTTCACTTGGTGAATTACTCCGCGGTCAAACTCGGTGGATTACGGACCAAGTTATTTTCATCTCATGAGTTTCCTTCTAACGACTTCACAATATTGAATATCATAAGCTATACTTTTTTCAGCCTGGTTAAATATAAAATACCTACATAAGATCTTTGTGGACAATCCCACCTTAAGCAATTAGAATGTGATGATTTCAGATGGTGTGGCTTGGCTTCTACTAAGAGTATGTTTTACATGTTAAATAACTGAAACCAGTAAAATTAAAGTACATTGTATACTAAGTTAGTAAAGCACAGATAAAACAGGCGTACCTTGTGCCAGGGCAGCAGTTGAGGTACAATCTAGAGTAACACAAGTTTACAATAGGGAAGGGGAGTTCATCAAGAGCATCACACTGCACCGCTAGAGCAACCTTCGGAAACTCATTTTGCGGCACAATAAACTGGAGCGGCGCAGTGTGCAAGAGCATAGGTCCATCATGTAGATGTGAATGTAAAGGCCATAACACACTGCACGATTTTGGAACAGGAATGTTTCGTTATCGGCGATAAAAGACCAATCGTAACAACGATTTTCTTTGAGTTAACACGTTTAAATCATGTCTGGATAATGTAAATAACATTATTTCAACCATTGCGTGTGTAAATTACACTTTAGAAGGTAGATTAGTAGAGTTTTATGCCATTTTACTCTCTGACAGCGATTTGTTGTCACCAGAAAGATGGCGGACCGATCCGTTGTCAGGTGAATCTGGAGGGTATTTTGAACCGGAAGTCATCAGCCGGATCGGTGAATCTATAAAATACTCGATGCAATTCTATATAAAACATACACTCTCAGAATGTTAATTCTCCATCTCTTAAATGCCAATTCACAGATTTTTAAATCCTCGAGATATCCATTGTCCCCCTCACTGAGATATCAATTCACATATCATCAGAACCTCTAAGATACTGTAATGGACTTACGATTTGTTCTTCTTGTAGTAGCAGCAGCAGCCGATGATGACAACGACCACCACAACGATGACGATGGCCAGCACAACGAGCAGCACTGCGAAATGATAACGATCACTCTCAATTTCGCGTATTTTCATCGAAAAAATGTTCAAGCTCACCTGAAAGGTAAGTTTTAATTGGCACAGGACGCTCTCATGCATAATGAAAGATGTCCAAGACCAATTAGGAGGTTGGACACTGATTTTGTTCACTGACAAACCAATCAGAATGGTTCTGACGTGAATTTCCGTGGGTCCACGGCCGCCGACGCGGTGTCGATTGGAAAAACCGGTCACTTGCTCAGTAGTCGCACTGCCAAACCACGTCTTTCTACACATTCCTCTCAATAATCATATTTTTTATATCGTATTCTGTACAAGGTTCTCACTGCGCTCTATGGGGGAAGAATTCTTAACAAACTAGGGTTAGAGCCATGAGAATCCACTGGCCCACAGTATTCCCGCTAGGTGGCATCATTGAGATTATAGGAATCTTTGGTTGCATTGATGTATGTCTTTAGCATGGGAGTGGATTCTCAAGGCTCTAAGCCTAGTTTGTTAAGAATTATTATCCATAGAGCGTAGTGAGAGTATAGAATATGACTAAGAGATTGTGAGATCTTATGAGAGGGGTGCCACTAAGACCCATAGTTTAAATAGACAATAAACGATGAATTTGTGGATAGGCGGCCGTAAACCACAAATGGTTTACAGCCGCCTGTCCACAAAACCATCGTTTGTTGTATTTGTTATACATCTTTTCGAATAAATTAAACCCAGTAATTTCCATATTAAAGAATTTAACAATAGGGACTATTCCTTTGCTCTATGGCTCAAAGGGACTATTTTCCCGTATACCACAGCTGTGAGGCCGTATACTCCAGATTTGAATCCGTATACCACAGTTATGGTATTTCACAAGTTTTAAATAATGGCCCGTGGGTTACAGAGTCCCCATACATTTTTCAATGGGGTCTTTGTATAAAAACTGTCAGACACCATAGGGAGCCAAAGTGAACCCACTAAAACAGCAGATACCTGTGTTCAAAACACCATTTCCAGTGACTAGTAAGAACGAGGCTTAGTGTTAAACCTATGGGGGTTTGAGGCTAGAATTTTGTTTTTGGTCTCGTTTGTTACTTTTGAAGGTTATTTTACTACTATCGTCTCTGAATAACTCTGTCTCGAAGCTATGATGGTAGTTTTTAAGTTTATCAAAAATATGGATCTAAAAGATTGAAGAATGACACATATAATCTTGAACCTACATAGTCAAAGTACTGAGCGCCTATATCTGGAAATGGTGTTTTGTAAACGGGTATCTGTGGTTTCAGCAGGTTCACTTTGGCTCTCTATCACCATTGTATGCCATTTCAAATCCATGCAAATAATAACATCAGAACTAATGCTGTCTTTGCAACATCCCACTCGTAATTTGGACTTACCTATTTCAATTGTGCTGAGTCCTGAATTTGAGGTCGAGGCTCCGAAATTCGGGTCTCCCGTCGAGTCGCCTCCACTTCCGGTTGTCGTCGTCTTCGATGGAGTCGTGACGTCACTTCCTGACGTTGTGTTCGCAATCACTGTCGTTTTCGTAGTCGTGGTGGTGGTAGTGACAGCTGTACCCACTAGACGAATCGAACAATTGAGAACACACAGAGTTATAGTTAGTCCATCAATGGTTCTTGGTTAAATTGTAAAAGCCTGTTTATCTCACCCCTGGTATATTTGTCCCATAGACTTAACATTGGGAACCCGTTCTCCATGCCCCTATGAGTACTGGAATCTGTTCTCCATGGTCTATATCCTGTGTGCCATCCATTCTTTTAGTCCGTTCTCCATGGTCTATATCCTGTGTGTTGTCCATTCTTTTAGTGTGTACAGGGGTGAGATAAATACAGAAAGCAACTCGCTTTGGTCAAAGCCGTTGTTCTCCAACTCATTTCAATGCTACTGATATTCACTCAGCCTCGCCTTGTTCATATCACTCCGCATCAAACTTGTGGAGAATGATGACTTTGACCAAAACTTGTTGGTTTCTTCTTTAATCTAACTATTAATCGGTGAACACTTCTCTGCATAATTATTTCCATTCACCGATCTGGCATCGGTGGTTCCCGACTGCAGACTGGTGGGAAATAGCCGGCCAGTAAAAATAGCTTATACAGTCGGTGGCACCACCGACAGACTTTTAGGGTACCTCAAGATGGCGTTTTCATCGGCCAGGGAAAACAAGGTTATATCGAAATATTTAAAGGAACTATGTTGGTTTAGCAAGAGGTAGATCCCAGGTAAAGTTGACCATTCAACGAATAAGAGAAAGATAAGGAAAAATTCCAAACATTGATATCAATTGAGAATATTGCATGAGAAGAAACAGATTTTTTATAGGTAAATGAATTGTATCTGATTTGTGTTCGATATGCACTGAGTCCAACATTCAATATTTAGGATGAAAATTTCTAATCAAATCAGATTTTGGTGCGATAATTGTAGATGTATTTAAATTGTGACTGACATGGTTTCTGAAATATGACTGAAATCATAATTGATGAACTGATACCCATGACCCATTGAAGCAAGAAAACATAGATGTAAAGAAAATTCCATAACCAGGGGAAAGTAATCACACCAAATATATATTCACTCACAAAATATACCAAATTGAGAAAGAAATGTAAAAAGAAAAATTCCAATTGAATAAATAAAATCACACTAAATGAAATAAAATCACACCAAAAATTTAAATAACCAAAAATGTCTCAAGTGATACATGGGATTGCAATAGATAAAATTACAGAACGGTTCCTATAGTGTACTATTCACTCCTTACATAATCAATAAGAGGGGGGTGTCCACCTACTACGATTCTGCTATGATTAATGCAGCGGCGAGCTCTGCCACACACAAATCAAAATTGTGGAGCAATCGTAGAGCACGGCGTCAATTAGTCAGGTTTTGTCACCGAGCTCTATGACGGACACCTAACGCGCTAGGATGCACTATGAAATTCAAACATGTTTGAATTATGTAGCACATCGTAGCACATCGTAGCACATCGTAGCCCTATCGCAGAGGTCAGAGAAGCGGAAACCGATGAGCTACGATGTCAGCGATGATGCAGACATGTGTAGCCGACATCGTAGCACTATCGTAGCACTATCGTAGCTGGAGGTCTATTGTAGCGCGTCATAGTCTGTCGTAGTAGGTGGAAGGCAAGTCTAAGGACCCAAAAGGAATATTGAAACCAGTCCTTGGACTGAGTGTAACTGAGTAGAAATAAATGTTTAAAAAAAAATTAATAAAAAAAGCTTCTGATAGTACACTGCTCCATATGAAAAATTTGAAATGTCGGTCTAATCATTTGATGTATCATTGGATGTTGATACTTTTCATAAGGGGACATTAGAGAAATGGCAGCAGGTGCTTCCCTCAGCAAATTGCCTTCAACATATTTTAAAAGGAAATATTACTGACATCATCAGCCTATTACGATGAAGCGAAGCCAGTAAACCAGTAAAGCCACTTAAAGTACCTTGGATAGAGTCCTAAAACTACAAATTAACACATCTAAATACAACAGCTGTTCTCCGTGATACCTATCGTACTTGGTGCGACCGTTGTAAATGTACCCCCTGAAAGGCAATTCGGTGATAGAACACAAGGCAAGAATATCAGTAAATAATAAATTTCCATATAAACTTTATTGGTAATAATGGGCCATCCATAAAGTATGTATGCACTGAGAAGGGATTGGGTGTACAAATCTTTGGAAATTCTGGAAATGCCCTCCATGTTTGTTCTATTGCGTACAAGATTGGGAGGTGGTGGGTGGGGCAGGTCCGATTTTTCGGAAATTCTCTGGACATTCTCTGGACATGGATGGCCACTAATCCTAATATCAATAATTTGAGGTTGAAATCGGCACCACAGAATCATGCATACATTACATATTTTACTTTTGTTCAATGCCAGTTCATATATTCGCTATGTATGCAGGGTTTTGACAACTTAGAAAATTGTAGATCTAGAGAAAAATAAACGCATAGTTCTGTGTCTGCGCATATCTTATTCCAGTCCAATTTCTAATAACGACACACTCACCCTTATACCACATTAATACGCTGTATTTGTCTGTTTCATAATAACATATTGAATAATATAGCATATATAAATATAATGTACTTTTTGAGGTGATTGATAATCCCTAGTAGAAGAATGAATACGATCTAGACATGGTCCATTGATACAATCATATTTTAACTGAATAATTCATCTTTAAATTATCTTGAGGAATTCTTACAATTCCTGCAATTTTGCTGTACAGAAAGCAATACTAGCAGCAAATATGATATGCCAGCCCAGAAACTGGGATAAAGCGAAATAGCAAAAAAATGGTAACAATTTCGCTGTACCAAAAGCAATACTAGCAGCAAATATAATATGCTAGCACAGAAACTGGGATAAAGCGAAATAGCAAACAAATGGGATTAATTGCGGAAACGCTGGAAATGATATGGCAATATCTCATCATTCGCTCATTAATCAATATAAAATGGCGAAAAGAGTAATTATTTTACTAGAAGCTGGAGAGATTTGTCTGATTTTTGTTTGTTTTCTTAAGAGGGGGTGTCGACCTACTATGATTTTGCTCCCGATTCACTATCACATCAGCGAGCTATGTGACACACAAATCAAAATTGTGGCGCAATCGTAGAGCTCAGCGTCAATCAGTCAGGTTTTGTCGCCAAGCTCTACAACGCAACCCGATACGCTATGATGAAAACCTGAATTGTAGGGTTTCTATGAAATTCAAACATGTTTGAATTTTGTAGCGTGTTGTAGTGCATCATAGACCTATCGGTGACCTATTGCGGAGTTTGTCGATGTGGAAGACGCGCCTCCCACCCATTATGGCAGACTACAACGCGCTGTGATAGACCTCCCTATGCACTATGGTGTCGCCATAGTTGCCGTCACAGTAGCGCATTCGGAAGTCTATCGTAACACATCGTAGTCCTTTGTAGTAGGTGGGAGGCATGTCTTACATTTTTTTTTATTCAAGGATGGCCTCCTTGGGTGGACAGCAATGATCACTCTGTTCACCGTCTTGGTCGCCTTGCCTCCGTGTGGTGCAGACCGGATATGCTTGCATGTAAGCATAACAAAAGTGACCAGGGTGGGGAGTTAGCTCAGTGGCAAATAGCCTGGAAGCCTGGCCTAGTTAGACTATAGGCCAGGTAACGGGTTCCATTTTTATGGTGCATTATTGGTAACGCCTCCTGGTTCCCCAGTCATCCGCTATAGGGCTCAGCGGAATTAGGTGTATGACAAGCGGATACCAGCCAAACCACTAGCTGGTTCCCGGGGTATCATAGGCTGGTTTTCATTGCTAGACCATCACTTTTGCATAACACCAGGGCAAATTGCCACTCCGTGATAGAAATTCAGGATACCATATAAAAAACATACACCGAAATAGGAACAACAAGGCAAAGACACACAATTACCCAGCCAAACCACTAGTCCACTAGTGCCCTGGCCCTAGCGACAACGGGACGTACTACAGTCTAGTTGAAGGTCGTAGCAACCCGTTACCTGTCCCTTATTTCATTAGGGCAGGGGACCAGTCCAAGTGGCAAAGAGCACTGGACTTGTAATCCCAAGGTTGTCGAACTTTATGGGTTTGAGTCCCACTGCAGCCACTTTTCTCTTTCACCCCCAGCAGTGGTACATTTACTGCTATCATACTATGTCTAATAGAACATATTGGACGTTAAATTACCCAAACAAATAAACAAACAATGATTCAAGGACAGCATACATTTGTCGCAATGATCAGGGTTGGGCTGCCCCTGGTCGGGGAAATAATGGCTATAACAGTCCTTGAGATTATTTCATTGCATTGTGGAGCATTGGCTAGTGTTAGCCGTCAATTGTATCAAATTTACAGAGCAGAACCCCTTCTTTCCGATTGAAATAGATTAATAAAAGAGTCTTTTTTCGGCATGATTAATTGGAATGAATTAAAGGAAAATGTCAGTGGGAGAGGGACTGGGGAAGAGCCATACTCGTCATTATTCATTTTTTAAACAATTTCTATTAAGGGAATATTGTGGGTATAATCACCGAATTCGGTGATACAGCCGTTCTTCCACTCGGGCCCTAGCCCCCTACTCCTCATTCTAATGGCAAGTGTTAAGCCGAATGGGCAGTGGGTACCATTTTTGTGTAAGTCTTTGGTCTGACCCGACCGGGGTTTGAACCCCTGATCTCCCATGCTCGAGGATCACCCCTACCACTTAGCCTCTGAGCTTGGTTAGAATTGAAGTAGGAATAAGCAAAATTAGATTAAACAAAATCTCAAATAAATAAACATTGAATGGTGTTAGTTCTTGGGACAAGAAGGCAGTTTTGGCATGGTGGTTATTTGCGTATCCAAGTGCTTGTTTTCTTCTGTAATGAATGGAACACAACAGGCTTTGAGAAACAGAGAAGAGAAAAGAGTTTACCAGACGTTGAGAGAGTTAGAGTGCTAAGAGTTGTTGTGGTTAGTGTGGAGACACTTGTAGTCGGCGCCCACGTCGTTGTAGTTTCTGTCGTGGACGTTGTTGTTAGTCCGTCGACTTATGTTGCAACGGGTTGGAGTCAAAAACAGTACAATATTCATTTAACCATCATCTAGTTCAGTATTTGATTATACTGCATTGTACTTTTGGCTGAGCGGTTTATTTATCTTGACCAAGAGAAAGGGTTTAATAATTGCCTACAAACCTTCTTGTAGGATGAATTGACATCGTGAATCACGAGTAGAATACATGATTACAAATCTATCGACCAAATCACCATCATCAAAAATATACATTTTATCGGGCACTTCTTTTATGATTACACTTCTGATCGTAACACTTCGAGTTTTATAATGTTGTGCCAGAGATGCAATGTACTCAGGTTTTCCAACTTGTAGTATGTTTTCAGTGTCAATAACTCACATTTGGAGGGTACCGGGGACTGATATATAAATAGTACAGTGCGGTGACTCACTCAGAGGGTACTTTGCCTATAAATAGCACAGTGACTCACTCAGAGTGGACTCGGTCTATAAATAGCACAGTGACTCACTCAGAGGGTACTTTGTCTATAAATAGCACAGTGACTCACTCAGAGGGTACGTGGTACTGGTCTATAAATAGTACAGTGACTCACTCAGAGGGTACGTGTTACTGGTCTATAAATAGTACAGTATAAATGACTCACTCAGAGGTACCTGGGATTGGTCTATAAATAATACAGTGACTCACTCAGAGGGTACCTATTTATAGTAGAGTGTAAATGACTCACTCAGAGGGTACCTATTTATAGTAGAGTGACTCACTGAAAGGGTACCTATTTATAGTACAGTGTAAACGACTCACTCAGCTGGCAGATGGCGTGGCGTCTGTTCGAACACGTCTCGTCCTTCCAGTAATAGTCTCCTCCTGCGTTACTCACGTCTCGGTAGTGGAACGTCATACACACCTGAGAGAACTTGTCAGGGTCCGGGCTCTCCCAGTTGGAGAAGAGGAACGGAGAACCTGTGAGGAAAGAAAAACTAGGCATGGGTTTGGTTCGTTTGGTTTGATTTAACGTCCAGTTAACCATTACAGGTTCTTACCAGATTATTCCAAGGTCCTTTCAAACCACGAGGGTGGTGATCGAATCTAGGTGATGAATTTAGATAGAATTATCACTTCTATACATTTACTGAGGTGAGAGTTCTTTTACATTCCACACCACATAGACATGGTATGAGAATGACTGGTATTTGATATATCAGTAAGTGTACCACTGCTGGGGATGAAGGAGAAAAGTGGCTGTATACCACACCACTACTCATCGACATTTAGAAAGAGAATAAGGTGTTTTATTGTCAAAATATCCATTTGTATAGTCTTCTGGAGTTAGACAGAACTTCACTACAATTCTGGTCCACATTAGAATTTTTCCCAAGGAAAATTTGGTTTCATCCCATTGGATACCCACATGGAACATAACATGAGTCCTACACCAACCCGAAAACGCTTCATTTTCTGTCATTCATCTCAAAGTATGCTCAGCATTGTAAATGATTTTCAGTGAATGTAGCACAAGAATACAAAGTTATATGAGTATTACCATCTCACCCCTGGTACAAGTTTAGCCATATTAATGACATTAAGAAAACATATATGCAATGATCACCCCGGTAAAGTGACAATACTACACCATGGTCGTGGCAGAGTAATGGCAGATGATGTCATAAGGAACTGGCCAATCAGCAGCCAGGATGTGAGAAAGCAGAAAAGACATCAACATGGAGGTATGTACATTCTTAACTGGATTTGTGAAGTAATCTGAATCATTCTGATATTTTGATGCTATTCTAATGTCATTGAAAGGGGTGAGATAAATCCAGAACTGTATTCAAATCGTAAAATACACAATACTGCACTCATTCGGATGTGCTGTAATCATCACTTGGCTTTGCCTCGGTGACGATTGCGGCGCATCCAAACTTGTGGAGTACTGTCTATTTATACGATTCTCAATCCAGTTCTATATAAGTCTCATAAAAAATACACTAAAACTTTTTCATTTCAGTTCTCCATAAGCTCCTAGATATGCTAAAAGTTAAATTAAATGGATAATAAAGTTTAAAATGAAAGATAAACAAACCGTCAGCCCAGAGCCATTGCCTGCCGATGAGTCCGATCCACATGTACACGCTCTTCAGGCCGAATGTGTCCAGTTTGTTCTTCATTAATAATCGCTCCTGTTCACCACTGATACTCACAAGGTCACCCTTCCTGTAATAAAATACAGAAAACGATGTGATTTATGTCATAAATCTAATAGAGGGAAACTATGTACCGGTGAAAGGAAGTCAAAGTTACGAGGTAAGGCTTGGAAAAATTACTGCCCAAGGCCTTGGCTGCGGGCAGTAATTTTTCCAAGCCTTACCGAGTAATTTTGACTTCCTTTCACTGGTACTTGGTTTCCCTATTCCTATATACCTTCAAATGTGGTTTAATAACGATAATTAGCGTTATTTGCTCACCTACCATCAAACCTGAAGCCAGATCCAACCTTATCGAGTAACTTGACACTTTATGTTTACTCCCCACTGCGCTTTTCCTATGAATTTTGTAAGAGACAATCTGATTGGTCTAAATGTCAACCTTGGGTAGTATACGGCAACCTTGGGTAGTATACGGCAACCTTGGGTAGTATCAATAAGTTACTCCAACCCCAGAACGTGGTGTAAGCATAGAGTGTACAGCCATAGGTATATAGGAGTACATGTTACTGTCTTTACTTTTTAAATTACTTGTCACAATGGCTGGACTATGGCCCATGTTATTTAGGATATCAATAATATTACATAATTTCACATGACTTGATGGGTGTACTGAGATGATAGTAAGATGCAATATATATACCTTAAAGTAATACATTTTTATTTTATTATATGCCTTAAAATATAAGTATTTGATGAATTACATATGGAAATGTGACGATTCAAAGTGTGCTGGTGACTGCTTATAATCATACAGCTTGACTGCTTATGTTCATATCACCTGTACACTAGCTTCTGTAACTAAGTATGTTAACAAATGTTGATGCATGGTGAAATTAGTTTTGAAAAAAAAGTATTGAGACATACATAATATCACATGACCTTACGGGTATACTGAGATAATAGTACACAATGTCACATGACCTGACAGGTATAGTGAGATAATAGTACACAATGTCACATGACCTGACAGGTATAGTGAGATAATAGTACACAATGTCACATGACCTGACAGGTATAGTGAGATAATAGTACACAATGTCACATGACCTGACAGGTATAGTGAGATAATAGTACACAATGTCACATGACCTGACAGGTATAGTGAGATAATGGTACACAATGTCACATGACCTGATGGGTATACTGAGATAATGGTCCACAATGTCACATGACCTGATAGGTATAGTGAGATAATAGTCCACAATGTCACATGACCTGACAGGTATACTGAGATAATAGTCCACAATGTCACATGACCTGATGGGTATAGTGAGATAATAGTCCACAATATCACATGACCTGACGGGTATACTGAGCTAATAGTCCACAATGTCACATGATTTGACGGTGACCATATATCATCATAGAGGTAAAAGTATTGAGATATAAGATCCCACCTGTTGATGCAGTCTGTCCTGGCACTGAACCAGTTCCGTGTCTGGTCAATCGAGTAGTACAAACACTTCCCGTTAACAGTCTGGTAACGGCTGTTGGTGTTGCACGCGGACTGGGCTGCAATAGCAGAAGGACAGAAACGTTATCAAACAATATTAAAAAAAAAAAAATCTAAGTATACGTGTGATCAACAAATCCAAGACATGATGGCCAATAATTTGATCGATTCCCGAGTATGGGAATTTGTAACGGCTGCACTCCGCTTTCATCAAAAACATTGGGTAAAACTTTATTACAAACAATAATAATATTACCTAACATAATCCAGATGACAGTAGAAGTCCAGATCAGGTGATCTGGCACCTTGACATAATCGTAAAAGCTGATTAAGATGCCCGATGAGCCCAGCACGGTGAAACCTTGACCTATTTCCCCCAAAGTTTGACATTTCAATCTTTTCACAACATCTTATTGTGTCCTCAAATAGTATTTTACTGTTCAGCCTCCATAGCTGACTATAGAGACACCGGGGATACGGTTGTTAGGGGCAGTTCTAATAACTGTCATTCAAGGTAGCATCGCTGAGGGAGAAGGACGTCGCCTCGTCCTGTTTTCATTTCATTCACCTTATCAAACTATACCAAGAACAAGTTCAGAGCCCTCATCACAACAGTGGTATCCACTCCACATTAAAAAATCAGATAGATAAATGTTATTTCAGCAGAAGTAATAAGAGAAAACGTGGTTACTAAGAAGTTAGCATGGTGACATACCTTTGTTTTGCATTTTCTATTTCCTGATATATGAAACTTATATTATCCAGAGTTATTTGCAAAAATAAATAGAATTTAGAAATAGTGGGTAACTCTTGGGTGTAGTGGGTATATTGGGTAAATTGGGTAAATATTGGGTAACAACGACTTACGTATGTGACAGATGTAGTGATGCAGGTCAGCGCACATCTGATCGCCCATTTTCCACTTATTCCTGCTCTCCAGAGACCCGCATGACTGGTAATTGTCGAAGTTGTTGGGCTGGTTGTAGGCCCACTTCACGCCTACCGTACCCACTGAAATAAAGAAAAGTTAAATATGTATTACTAGGAAACGCTCTTACTGTGAACGAAACGGTTCCTGTTTGAGGTCAGTCGTCGATTTCATGCTGCCTGAGGTCATAGGTGGAGGGCAGTAGGTGTGATCGGGCACAATAGTCGTGTCGCTGGCTTATAGGCTCAAGGCTCTTACCGCTGAGATCGTAGATGAGGTTCTTGGATTCTCCTCCGCAGTATTCCTGATTGTTTCCCGGACAAGGCACGGTGCAGCCGGAGGTTACCCCATACTTTCCGTAATTATCTCCACAGAAACACTGCACCTGGTTCAGCCGGGTCTGAAAGTATCAGGAGTATAGTGAGCCAAAGTGAACCCACTGAAACCACAGATACCCGTTTACAAAACACCATTTCCGATGGCCAGTAAGAACGAGTCTTAGTGGGGGTTTGAGGCTAGACTTTTGTTTTTGGTCTCTTTTGTTACTTTTGGAGTGTAGTTTATTACTATCGTCTCTGAATAACTCTGTCTCGAAGCTACGATGACAGTTGTTCAGTTTAGCAAAATATGGATCTAAAAGATTGGAGAATGAGACATATAATCTCGAACCTACATAGTCAAAGTACTGAGCGCCTATATCCGGAAATGGTATTTTGTGACCGGCTATCTGTGGTTGTAGCAGGTTCACTTTGGCTTCCTATGGAAACGGTTACATCAGAGTACAGGCCAAAGCTGGAAAAACCAGCAAAGAAATGAGACATTTGCAAAATAGGTCGTGGAGACAAGGTATGAGACAGTCCTTCAATATCAGCAATACTATAAGAAAGGTGGTGGTACTATTAGATGTGAATAGTAAGCTGAATGAATGACTCCAAGGCTTCATCCCGTTACAAGTTTTATTGCTGGTGTTACTGCAATGAGCTACACTAGTCGGATTGATGAGAATACATCAAGTTTAGGATTATATGCTGGCTCCGTGTTTACCGCGTGGGGCCACCATGTTGATCATAACCAAGGGGTCTCCTCCAACGGTGTGTTACGTAGAGCCAGCTTGGTCAGTTAGGCCAAGGGATAGAAACTGTATGTTTCACATACCAATATTCGAAAGAATTTACCTGGAGGCCAGCATATTTGTAGCCGGTGCAGTAGTCGGTGCAGTTCTTGGCCTGGATGGGTCCAGTTCCGGTGAAGGTGGCCTTCACAGGAAGGTCTCGGTCCTCATCGCGGCCTGTGTCTCGGTCCCCAAAACAACCCTGGATGGCCAGTTTCTTCATACCTGTGTGGTAAAAACAAGACTCCACAGTTAAACAAGAGAAAGGCAGGGTTAAAAAAAAAAAATTTAAATTTTTTTTTATAGGAGCAAATAGTATGTTCATCATAGATGAATGAGCGTGCAATTATAAATTGATGACAATTAAAAGGTTTGGGCAACATTCAATCAAAAGTTAGTTTTCTGTAACCCACTTGCACTCAGTCAACTTGCCATTTCTGCAACTGCCTATTTTGGATCCAAACATATCAAGCACCAGTGGGTCTTGAGGTATTTTGGTCTTGGGTGATTTGTCATGGTCTGCTGGGCATGCCTCTAAGAGACTGTGACACTGGCTCCCTGCTCTGTTCTCACTATCACAGTGAATAGCACGCAGATGGTGAAGGGATAGTTTTCTGGAAGCACGCTGGAAGTTTAATGTGACTACTCTAACTTCTAGGCGATGTAACGAATTGCAAGTCAAAATCTTCTGCATAAAATTCCGGGAAAAAAGTCCCAGCCATAATGATGTCAAGTCGTCATTCACTTCAATATAAGATTATTCAATATGCATTCAATATCAATCGTTTAGAATGAGTTACAATAATCTCATTTACCATCAGAACTCACTGTCATAAAACGATTTGCATGCTAAAAAACATGGAAAAATAGCGAACTATAATATACTGATGTACTTAATTACCACCATGATATAGCGTTATGGCATGATCTGGAAATAGGGCCTACATGTCTCGTAATAAACTTTCTTTTGTGCAATATACTTGTTATTAATTATGTAGGTGGATAATAAATACAATAACCACTGGTTTTGTATATGATTGATGTAATCTCCTCGTAGTTGACGACGTAATATTCGCTTGGATATTACTACAGGTCAACTACTTGGAGATTACGGCCACTCATACACAAAACCAGTCATTATTGCGCATTTATTTTAGGTGGGTAATAAATGCTCATAACAACTAGAACCTTCCACAAACAAAGTGTTATAATTGAACCACGCATGCAGTTAGAACCAACAGGTTCTGGTTTAGACTCAGGCGTTACTAGCTCCTTACACAAACTAACAATATCTACATCACAATATATATGCCTTTAGACCGATCGGGCTGTGGGTTAGTGTGTGAATGACTCCAGTGGCACACAAATCCCCAGGTCAACTATAGCATGTAATACATGAGCTTTGTATATAGCTGACTTACATAATAAGCAGCTGAGAATAACCCTCTTGGTCATGTTGAAAAACTTCCTAAGAAATTTCTGAATAATATATCTGACCAAAGGGTTGGTTCCACCAACACACTAGGAGCAAAAGGTATGATCATCATTGATGAATGAGCGTGGAATTATGAATAACTATCGAAGGTTTGGGTTACATTCAGTCTATAGATAGTTTTTCTAAACCACTAGCACCCAGTCACCCCTTGGATCCAAACATATAAAGCACCAGTTAGTCTTGAGTTATTTCGGTCTAGAGTGATTGGTCATGGTCAGCTGGGCATGCCACTAAGACCCTCAGACATTACTTATCTGACATAGTAGTAATGCCCGACTCGTCGGGAAAGCTAATAAAATCGGGTCGGTGAAGTGCCTACATCGACCCGATTGATGCGGATTCTCACAAAACTGACGGATCCGTCGGGCAAAGGTGGAATCGGCATTTCATTGTCTTCTAGGCTCAATGTTAGGAACTCATACTCAAACAATAAACATCCACCTCCCTCTCGGGGAATGTACTGCCAACTTGGTTCCAGGGCCAGCCTTTCCAGTAAGAAAGATGGATTAACAAAGTTCAAAATGTCAAATTTCTTATCACTAAAGGCCCGTTTCCATTGGACGAAGAAAACGGTGTAGATTTTCTGTGTTCTCCTAATAGCATATATTCATATGACGTCAGCAGTGTTAAGGTCCGTCAGTGGTTCCTGACAGTAGATCGGTGATGGCTAATGTAAGCAGGGTACTAGGAGAACACAGAAAATCTGAACCGTTCTAGTCGGCCAATGGAAACAAGCCTTATTGCAACCATGACAATTTGATGGTTTGACCATATGATAGGTGATGATATGCTTTTAAAGTTTTCTGATTCAAAGACGTTATTATTTCTTGTTTTATTTGATTTAAGTTAAATTATTACTGCAAGTTTCCCTCTAGTCTGAGCCAGTATGCCTGTATCTCTCAATAGAGTACATGCACTTATTCTAACCTTTAGGCACCGTATATAGAGCGTACGACCAAGTACTGCACTACTCCATCTACATGTGTACTTACCGTCCAGAACCCGCCATACAGGGTAGGGCGGGAAGTTGAACTCTTGGCTCTCACTGGGTACTTTGTATCGATGGATAACAAGTAATCTACTATTACAGAACATATACTTAATCTAACCTTCAGGCACCGTATATAGAGCATGCGACCAAGTACTGCACTACTCCATCTACATGTGTACTTACCGTCCAGAACCCGCCACACAGGGTAGGGCGGGAAGTTGAACTCTTGGCTCTCACTGGGTACTTTGTATACCATGGATAACAAGTAATCTACTATTACAGAACATATACTTAATCTAACCTTTAGGCACCGTATATAGGACGTGCGACCACCAAGTACTGCACTACTCCATCTACTTACCGTCCAGAACCGGCCACACAGGGTAAGAAGTGAAGTTGAACTCTTTGCTCTAACTGGGTACTTTGTATACCATGGATAACAAGTAATCTACTATTATAGAACATGTACTTAATCTAACCTTTAGGCACCGTATATAGGGCGTGCGACCAAGTACTGCACTACTCCCTCTACTTACCGTCCAGAACCCGCCAGACAGGGTAAGGCGGGAAGTTGAACTCTTTGCTCTAACTGGGTACTTTGTATAACAAGTAATCTACTATTACAGTACATGTACTTAATCTGACCTTTAGGCACCGTATATAGCTCGTGCGACCAAGTACTGCACTTCTCCATCTACATGTGTACTTACCGTCCAGAACCCGCCACACAGGGTAAGGCGGGAAGTTGAACTCCTCGCTCTCCTCGTACCCCCCGATCCACACGTCGCTGGCCAGTCCCCGGCGGTAGTCGGTGGGCTGCTGGGCGTAGTGGGCCTTCATCAGGGTGTTGAGGTCCTTCTGCCGCTCCTGGGTGGCGGGCGAGGCGAGCACCCCCGCCACGCCCGTCTCGCTGAGGCCCAGGTCCGAACACCGCCGACTCGCCTCGCTCCTCGTCACCAGCTCCTGCACCATCTGGTAGCAGCCCGAGCTGGTCTGGTTCCAGCGGAGCGGGCAGGTGATGCCTGAGGGGGAAGGGGGTGGTATATGTTAGCGAGGGATTCACACGGTGAAAAAAAGCTGGGATTCATGTACCTCGGAGGGTTAAAAGTCTCATGAGATTCTGTACCTTGTAAAGTGGAATTCACACAGTGGGATTCATGTACCTCAGAGGTTTCGAAATCATATGAGATTATGTTTTTTTTTTTTTTTTTGATCAAGTTTATTAGGGTTTTCATCAGTACATACATACGATGTCCAGGCTCGGTTGTAAACCGTTCTGCCGCCTGGTCCCTCGTTCTCAGTTGTAAATCCATATAACATTGATAACGACTGAGCAGTTGACCACTGTTTTGTGAGACCATTTGATGTGATGAGATGGGATGAGGTGGGTTACATATACATGTCTATAATCACAGGTAAAGAGTTCGATAAACATTCCGAAAGTAAGTCTTGGTTACTTAGAATACTCAGCAGCCTAATTAGGCAGTACATCGAGACAAATTATCCTCATTGCCGCTTAAAGAAATATAATTTTAACCATGCCAGGTTACAATTAAGGCAAAAAACAGTAACCAGACCTTACAAGACAAAGTAATTCAAGATAATATTAAACTGGTACAGTGGTAGTTGCAACACAATCTACCTTCTCATTTAGGTTATAAGAAGTGGGGTGAGTGGGGCTGGGGGAATAGGGGTGCTCTCTGTGTTAAATGTAATTTAGTTAGAACTGCTATACGTCAGTTGCAACACAAGCTGACTAGTCCATGTAACAATCTAAATAATTCTTTTTTATAAGTATTTTAAATTTATTTTTTTCGGGGGTGATCGTGTATACTTCCTTTAGGTTATTCCAGGCTGCAATACTACGGCAATAAAATGAAGAATTAAATACAGGGTCCTTAAGGGGTGGTTGTAGTAGTCGTAGCCCGTGTTTCCTCCTTACTGGGAGGTTTCGGGTATCAACCAGATCTACGTCTTTAGTTAAAGTATGTGCATAGTTCAACAGGTGTATATCTCTTCTTTGAGAGAGTTTGAACAGCTTCGCTTTAGCATGCATTTCTTCTGTTGAAAACTTTGGGGTGGGTTCTAGTTTTACTTTATAAATTAATCTAAGAATTTTATTTTGTAATCTTTGTATTTCAATTTGCATCGCCTGGGTACCGTTGTCATAAATAAAATCAGCGTAGTCAAGGTAGGGGAGTATAGTTGTTCGATAAATTTGTAATGCTGTATTTTGGTCTATGTATTTCCTTATTTTTGTTAAAAGATAGGTTTTATGCTTTACTTTTTGTATCTTTTTAAGTGGATTCATGTACATTACAGGGTTCAAAATCTCATGAGATTCTTTTTTTTTCTTTAGATAGATTTTATTAGGGTTCTTCATACAATTTCCAGGCTCGGCTAGATTCTGTTACTTTTTAGGTGGAAATCACATGGTGGGATGCATGTACCTCACAGGGTTCAAAACCTCATGAGATTCTGTTCCTTTTTAAGTGGAATTCACACAGTGGGATTCATGTACCTCACAGGGTTCAAAATCTCATAAGATTCTGTTCCATTTTAAGTGGAATTCGCTTAGAGCCTTGAGAATCCACTGGCACACAGTATTCCCGCTAGGTGGCATCATTGAGATTATAGGAATCTTTGGGTTGCATTGATGTACGTCTTTAGCACAGAGGCAGGCCAGTGGATTCTCACGGCTTTAAGCCTAGTTCATTAGGAATTATTCTCCCATAGCGCGTAGTGAGAGTACAGAATACCGCTTAGAGAGTGTGAGATCTTATGAAAGGGGTGATATTCCGGGGCAAGGTGTCCGCTTACGCAGGTTATCCGCTAACGCAGGGTTTCCCTTACACGGGGTTAAGATAGACTTCAGCTGCCGAGGTGTTCCAGGTCTTCGCCTGCTACAGGCCAGATCTGCTGGCAAACGCCGTGTGGTTGGTGTACAGTCATTTCGCCTGGTTGGTGGAATCAGCCCTTAAGGAGCATGAAGTATGTCATTAAGTACCGTAAGCCCCATTTATTTAGCTGTTAGATGCTACCGTATAAATGAAGAACTACTCTAGTGATGTTTATACAGGGTTTGTGTATTTAATACAAACAGCAGCAGCGAACAGCGGACAGAGACAAATCAGAGTAAGACAACATCTTGGGGGTAAGGAGACTAAAGAAGAAACCAACAAGTTTTGGTCAAAGTCATCATTCTACATGGGTTTGATGCAGTGATATGAACAAGGCGACAGCTGAGTGAATATCACATAGCTTTCAAACAGGTTAGAGAATGACTTCTTTGCCTAAAATGAGTTGCTTTCTGTATCTATCTCACCCCTGTTCACAATGAAATAATGAATCATGCACAGGATATAGACCATGGAGAACGGACTGCAATACTCGTAGTGACATGGAGAACAAGTTCACAATGTTAAACCTATGGGACGACAATACCAGGGCTGAGATAAAAGAAAGCACTGTGGTACACATATGGTTACTGGAGAACTTGACCCGAAACAAACTCGACCTATCAGGAGAACTTGACCTTTTTTTAAAACTCGACCCGCGAACGCGACCTACTTTAGATACTTATGGATAAGACACTGTTTTAGATGAACAAACCCGGGGATTTTGAAAAAAAGACCAGTGAGGTTTAAGGTTTGGATTAGGGCTAGGGTTAGGGATAAGGATAGGGATAGCGTTAGGGTTAGAGATAGAGTGAGGCTTAGGGATAGGGTTAAGAGTAGGGTTTTCTGTTTGTTTTCTTCCCCCTAGAGGGCCAAATTTGAAGCCAAAATAACATACTTCCTATTATCAAAGTTGAAATAAGTATCCATAAGGCCCGTTTCCATTGGCTGATAAAAGCGGTGTAGATTTTCTGTGTTCTCCTAAAATCCTATTTACATTTTGCGTCAGCGGTGCCCTGGCCTGTCGGCGGATCCTGACTGCATATCGGTGATGGCTAATGGAAATAGGCTTTTAGGAGAACACAAAAAATCTACACTGTGTTTGTCGGCCATTGGAAACGGGCCTTTAGTTGTATTAATACGATGCTTGAGTTCAGCTGATTTAAAACGGGTCGAGTTCGTTACGGGTCGAGTTCTTCTGATGGGTTGAGTTCATTACGAGTTGAGTTTTTTACGGATCAAGTCATTTCGGGTTGAGGTTTCCAGTATTATTAGGAAACATACTTAGTGTAGACGACACGATTTCACACTGCCTAATGCCATAGACGGGATTGATACACAGTGCAGATGAAGAAAAGATGAAGGGTGATAATGATTATAGTGGCAGACCGCTATTTATCTCACCCCTGGAATAAGTGTCCATAGGTTAACATTGGGACCTCGTTCTCCATGCCCCTACAAGTATTGCAGCCCGTTCTCCATGGTTTATATCCTGTGTTTTGTCCATTCTCTTAGTGTGTATAGGGGTGAGATAAATACAGAAAGCAACTCGTTTTGGTCAAAGAAGTCTTTCTACAACTCGTTTTAATGCTATACGATATTCACTCGGCTGTCCCCTCGTTCATATCACACCGCATCAAACTCGTGGAGAACGACGACTTTGACCAAAACTTGTTGGTTTCTTCATAAGTATTGTACCGGAGAACCATATCAATAGAATAAATATATATGTCAGACACATATCCATCATAAATACCCCACAAGTTATCGTTCAACAAGGTAACAGAATTGGGAGATCAATTCTTGGATCACCGCCAATCATAAACGGAATACTGAGATTTGGCATGACTTTGGAATTCTTTATAATCAATTATATGCTGCATATTGGGATCTAGTTTGTGCTACAATTGAGTTCCCCACTCTTCTTAACTGAAATAACTGTAGTGACAGCTACTATCACCTTTCCGATGAATTAAGTATATATGTATGATGATACACCACAGAATGCTTTTATTTTGCCATCAACAATTTTAATATACTCTTATGTATGCCAGGGATGTCAGTTGGGGTCATGACAAAAAGAGGAAATATTTTTTCATGTGAGACTTACTGCTTCAGAGACTGAGAAAACATGGAAACATAGCGTTACTGGACATGGAATGAAGCTGGAGTATATATGGGGAGGTTTGAACCACTGTTTATTGGTGTGAATGAGGCCGGATATATCGAATACTGGAGAACTCGATCCGTAACGATATCGACCCGTAAAAAACTCGACCCGTAACGAACTCGACCCATTTTAAATCTTCTCAACTCAAGTACATTATCTTGGCTTCAAAGTTGGTCTTCTCTGGGGAAGAAAACAAACAGAAAACCCTTCCCCTATCCCTCACCCTATCCCTAAACCTTACCCTTACCCTAACCCTATCCCTATCCTTAACCCTAACCCTATCCCTACCCTTAACCCTATCCTTAACCCTATCCCTAACCCTATACCTAAACCTTACCCTTACCCTTACCCTTACCATTACCCTTACCCTAACCCTATCCTTAACCCTAACCCTAACCCTGTCCCTATCCTTAACCCTATCCCTATCCATATCCCTACCCTCAACCCTATCCTTAACCCTAATCTTAACCCTATCCCTAACTAGTCAGACCAGTCCTTCTATATGAAAATATCTTATTCATAAGTATCTGAAACGGGTCGAATTCTCCAAGCGTTTTCTCCAAAACGAGTCGAGTTCTCCTACTAACTCCGGGTCGAGTTCGTTTCGGGTCGAGTTTTCCTGTAACCGATATATCTCTTTTCTTTTACATCAGAACACAGAATGCTGCCCGCCCTTTGTTCTGTGAGGTGTTAAACACTCAGTAAACTGTCGCAGGCATTAGGTCACGCATGGACGAGTGTTAAAACCTGTTTAAGCTTTCACGCTTCACTGAGTATGACTCGACAAAGAGAGTGTCAGATACAATCTGGCAGAAGCTCCCGCCATTGGCAAATGGTGGGATTTATCATCAAGTGTTAATTTATAATATTGCTGTCCTTTTGTTGAAGAAGAGCTTGTAGCTAATACTCATAGGAGGAGGAATGTTATTGGCTTTTAAATAGAACTACATTAAGAATCTAATAAGTACACAATACTCCACGAGTTGGGATGGGCCGCAATCGTCAACGAGGCGAAACCGAGTGACGATTATGGCACATCAAAACGAATGGAGTATTTTGTATTTATATGTACGGTTCTGGATTAATCTCACCCCCTTTCACTGACATTAAATAGCATCACAAAATTAGAATAATTCTAATTACTTCGCAAATGCATTTAGGGACATTAAGATATCCCTGGTGATATCTTGTCTTTTCTCTGAAATCCTGGCCGCTGATTGGTCAATCACATATGATGTCATCTCATATTCACTCTGCCACGTCCGTGGTGTAGAATTGTCACTCTACGGGGGTGATCGTTGAGTAATTTTTTTCTAACATTATCCCTATGGCTAAACTTGTACCAGGGGTGAGACAAATTGGTGTATCACAATGTATTTCATTCCACTTATGATATCTGTGTTGAAAAAAAACGAGGAAATCTGATGCTCAAATACCATATTCCCATTAAGGTGAAATGTTCAAGAAATACCAGACTATTCTAGGCAATAAACAGTTTAAGTAAGGTAGTAAAAATCAAATTTCTGTGATCATTCTATCCCACCTTTATTACAAATACTATTTGAAATAAAGATTTCATCTCGATATATACAGGGGGCACATGATACATAAGAAGAAGTGTGTGATAAGGAAACAGCTCAATAAAATGGACTTTGTATATAAGGTTTGGATATAAACCTGCTGCATTTGATTACTCTTCACGGCGAACTGCTTTGGTTACACCACAACAATGTAACAGTAAAGGTTTGTGACTTGGACTGGATACAATTGTGTCCCCAGTCAGTACACACATCGAGTTCGATGCCGATTACCATTCATATGACCGGGAAGGGAGGCATATTCAATAGATTATCTCACCCCGGTATTTGTATCCATAGGCTTAACGTTAGGAACTCATACTCCACAGCCGTGAAGGTATTATCCCCAATACTCAATGGCTGATTGGGTGAGTTATTTTATCGATAAATGATGTACCTGATCATATATATGGGGCAAGATAAAATCAGAAACCCACTTGATGAAAATACTTTGGTCAACTACGTAATTCACTCTACTTCGCTTCGTGGATTACTCCGCGGACGAACTTGGTGGAGTACAGACCAAGTTATTCTCATCTCGTGAGTTTCCTTCTAATGACAAATACCCATGACGTATATAGTGTAAATATTCACCGTTTTTCCACATATCATAAAATTACGGAACACTGTGCAGTACACGTCGACTAAAACATTAGTTGTTAGGCCATATTAAGTTAACTCTGTACCTTATACAAGGGTTATCGTTTAATAATTATTGAATCCGTTCGGTAACACAGCCGTCAATAAAGTCGATATGTGTTGAATAAAGTTGACCCACATCGTCCCTGGGTCTCCTTGGGGTACAGAAAAGGGTCTTCATGTACGATCCTAGATTATTAAACGGGCCCCTGGGTTCCGTATTTTATCGTACGGAACCCTGGTATGTATGGTATTTTATGTCATCTGACAAAATGGTACATATTAACGGTGTATATGGCTTGGGTATATAATACAATGTTTTAATTAAATTGATTTGCACATTGAATTGATTTGTATATATGCAGAACACTTGTAGTGTTTAATCAACGTATTCAATTAAACATAGCAATGCAGTCCGCACCCAAATAGAACAAACACAACCTACAGCCCGGTTGACATGTGTCAGACCGATAGAACAGGCATGACTACATTCTCCTGACTGCACACTTCACAGAGTCTCTCTCAAGACTGATCATATCAAATAAATGAACAACGAATCAACACACAGACAGATCACGGACATAGACACAATTCACGGGGGAATTATGATATGATATTGCGTACCGGCAACTCTTATAAGGTGGACCTTACATTATTACAAACCTATTAATAGCGTAAGTCCCATATTTATTAACTCCCTGTTTAATAGACATTTAATTCATGTAATCATAATATTCATTAAGGGTATAGTTGTATTCGGCCGGTTATTTAAAACTCGTTCTATCGACCTCGTTTTTTAATATCCGGGATCATGGATTCGGTGAATAATGATTCCCCCACGGGTATACAGTTTTTTTATAGTACCCTCCTTTAAATCACCGATTCTTCACTCACCTGAAATTCCATGTATGCCGGTAATAAAGGTGAGAAACAGAAGTATCCCATGCCTTACGGCTCCACCCATCGTAGTGGGGAGTTGTCGAAAACGAAGAGATTAAAATTGAAGCATCCGTGGTAAAATAAAGAGGAATATTCCAGTAGAGTGTCAGATATAACTGTGTCTGTTTGTGTGCATGCCACACACCTCGCTGCCAGTCCTGCCCACTTGGTATCGAGGCAGTTGTCGTTGTTTGCATACTAGCGGGCGTCAAGCCCCGACATGTACCGCTCCCTCCGATTGGTGTTGCTGTTTATGTAACGCCCTTTCTGATTGGCTGAGACTCATGCACTGACCACAGGTTGAACACTGTTTATCATTGGTGCTCAATTGTACGGTTATTCTGTTCCTTTTGAATGTTATATTGTAACTAATTAAAATAATAGCTTTTATGATGAAGTCTTGGAATGGTTAATCGTGTCAAAATTCACGTACATTCAAATTCAACTCTACTTATGGATTGTGTTACGATGCTTCGCTGTCAAGCTCGCAAAAAAAGAGTCCTCACCAAGAAATGACAAAATCATTTTTTCAATTCAATGTGAGAAATATTTGAACATTCAACTCTACTTATGGTGACGTTCCCGCCATTGAATAATGGCGCCTTTCCCTACAATTGCTCTTAATACAACCATGGTATTGACTTAAGGATTAACTTAATTCGTAATGAGATTAATGAGAGGCGCATTGTGACCATCTGGTGTGTGCTCTTGGCTTTTCATTAGTTTACTTACGTTTTAATTCCAGTTTACAGTGTTTATCGTTAAATCCTCGCTTAAATGAATTAAGTATTTTGCAGCATATGGCAGTGATATTTTTATAAGGCCCTTTTCGACAAACACGGTGTAGATTTTCTATGTTCTCCTAATAACCTATTTATATTCTGGGTCAGCAGTGCTAAAGGTCTGTTGGTGGTTCCTGACTGTATATCGGTGATAGCCAATGGGAATAAGCTATAAGCTATCTAAATCAGGGGCCCGTTTAATAATCTGGGATCGTATATGAAAACCCTTTTCTGTATGCCAAGGAGACCCAGGGACGATGTGGGTCAACTTGATTTAACACTTACGGACGACCTTATGGACGGCTAATACTGTCTTAGCGAACAGAAGTAAATGTGATCAAACGATAACCCTTGTATGAGTTACGGAAAAGGGTCTTCATGTACGATCCTAGATTATGATTAAAAGATAATCGTTGTATGAAGTACAGAAAATGGTCTTCATGTACGATCCTAGATTATTCAACTGGACCAGGAAGTTCAGAAAAAGACATAATGGTCGTAGTAAATGATGTGATCATACAACTCTTCATCATGGAATTGGAAAACACCGTTTGCAAATTACTACGATACTACGATACATTTTTCCCAGGACGTTAATTATAGGGTGCTCGTTGACGGTATATGTAGCCTAAAGGATAGATTGGTCACATATGGACATCCAGCGTGCTGCAAAAAAAAACTATCCCTTCACTATCTGAGTGCTATTCACTGTGATATTGGGAGATGAGCAGGGTGCCAGTATCTCAGGGTCTTAGAGGTATGTCCAGCTGACCATGATCAATCACCTGAGACTGAAATACCTCAATACCCACTGGTGCTTGATATGTTTGGATCCAAGACTCAGGTAGTTGCAGGAATAGCAAGTTGACTGGGTGCAAGTGGGTTAAAGAAAACTATCCATATATACTGAATGTAACCCAAACCTTATATTTGTTATTTATTTATATTTGCATGCTCATTCATCAATGATGAAGATACTATTTGCTCCTTGTGTATGACCTGCTTGAAATGACCATAAAGGGTGTACAGGTCTTTTCTTGATGGCGCATGGGTGACATAAGGTGAACTGTTTTTAATATTCTGTAAACTTCTTGAGTGATTATAAAGATTCACCCGCCAACAAACGAGCACAGGTTGAAACCTAAGCCGCCCGAGGCATAATACCGCCCTCAATCCTGGCACGAAATGCAAATTGCACTTGGTGGATTTCTGCTTATATATCTTGGCAAGTCTTAAGCCTCCTTGGCAAGCTACTACAATAGATTACATTTTGTTAGCAGCATTGTATCAATTATAAAAGTACATTAATTCCTTTCTCTTATTTTAGGAATTACGAAAGTACATTGACTGCTCTCTCTCCCCTCTCTCTCTCCTCTCTCCTCTCTCCCTCTCTCTCCCTCTCTCTCTCTCTCTCCCTCTCGTCCTCTCTCTCTTCCTCTCTCCCCCTCCGTCTCTCCTCTCTCTCCTTCCCTCTCTCTCCCTCTCTCTCACTTGTCCTCTCTCTCGCTCTCTCTCCTTCCCTCTCTCTCCCTCTCTCTCTTCCTCTCTCTCTCTCTCTTTCTCTCTCTCTTCCTTTCTCTCTCCTTCCCTCTATCTCCCTCTCTCCCTCCCTCTCTCTCCCCTCCCTCTCTCCTCTCTCCCCTCCCCCTCTCTCTCTTCATTTCTCCCTCCTTCCCCCTCTCCCTCCCTCTCTCTTCCTTTCTCTCTCCTTCCCTCTCTCTCCCTCTCTCTCTTTCTGTCCCTCCCTCTCTCTCTCCCTATATCCCTCCCTCCCTCCCTCCCTCCCTCCCTCCCTCCCTCCCTCCCTCCCTCCCTCCCTCCCTCCCTCCCTCCCTCCCTCTCTCTCTTTCCCTCCCTCCCTCCCACCCTCTCTCTCTTTTCCGTATACATAAGGACTCCTATCGGGGGCCGACCCCTGGTTAATATACACTCCCATACGGTAAAATCTGCATTTACTTTCACTTTCACTTTTACTTAAGAGAGGCAGCAAAAAGATGCTCTACGAATGCATCGCTTTTATGCATGTATAATTGATATTCGCATGTATAAAGATGCCCTGAATTATTGGAATTACCTTCATGACTAGCTCGGAGAAAATGTAGTTTTGGAGAAATCCATATTCAAATATCAAGTATAACGTGAATTGATTCTCCAATGATCGGGTATGGGTCAGTCGAAGTAGTAACATAAAGCAGTGAATGTGGACCGACTTTTTGTACATGATCGGCGGGATTTTCGTCGGCAGGTGAAAGCGTCACATGAATCGATGCTATTGGACTCTAATTTTAACAATTAGAGAAGAGTTGAGATATAAGAAAAACAGAGGCGCCATGAATATCTTCTATAGTTTGGCAACCAACCCCTGTCTACGCTGAGCTACGACATAAGGGTTGGTCGGGTTAATTCCCACACGGGATCACTATGTGTTTGCCTCAAATCAAGTAGTTTTGTTCTATATAGGTTCTAAAAGCAGAAATATTTAACACAAAGTATCCATAGCTTAACCAATTGATAAGGAATCCTAGCTTTATGTTTATTGTATTTAATAGATACACACATAAGAGAAAATAACAAAAGAGTAAATTGGCTTCGAGGTTAGGGAACGACGCACTCTCCAAGCATTTCCTACCCTGTAGTGTGGCTAAGATTCACTAGATGGCGTATTCCTGGCTAAAGGTATAACTACGACACAGGCGGGAAGCAGCAAAGGGTCAAGGTGAACTCTGGATCTAACCGTACCAGAGCTAACTTTGTGTAGCTCTGGCTGCTAGTGTAACCCGGCCAGAGTTAACGTAGTGTAGCTCTGGTGGCCAGTGTAACTTTGTTTAGCTCTGGTTGACAGAGTTAACGTAGTGTGGCTCTGGTGGCCAGTGTATAGGGGCTACTGCTGTGAATGTGTGGAACGTGAAGTTCCTGAATCATCCGGTGAGGGCGGAACGGCTCCTCACGTTCAATTTCCTCCTACCAGGTGGCGCCAGGGTCGATGAACGAGACCACGTTCACCACCAAGCTGAGAGTAACAACAATCTACCCAGAATGGTCCATCCGTAAAGTACGAAGCAGAATTTCAGAAATGTTGGACTCTCCGTCTAATCTCGTACACAGTAGAACAAAAAAAGGAGCATTTGCAAAACTTCCGAGATTTTTTACCCCCCCCTACACATACTCCCCCACCTTCCTCAGTACGTACATAGTTTAGGGATGGCCCCTTTTTGATATATAGACATATTTGTGTGCGAGAGAGAGAGAGAGAGCCAGAGAGAGAGAGGAGAGAGAGAGAGGAGAGAGAGAGAGAGATGGAGAGAGAGATGGAGAGACAGAGAGGGGAAAGAGAGAGGGAGATAGAGGGAAAGAGGGAGGGAGATAAAGGCTGTATGCTACAGATTTGACTACGTATACCACAGTTACGGTATCTGACAGGTTTTATACAATGGTTCTTGGTTTACTGAGCCACCATACATTTTCAATGTGGTCTTTGTATACCATGGATGATAAAAGACCATCGACCATGGGAAGTGGCCAGCTATACATCAGCTCGCGGCAATACGGGGGAGGTGAGGAGTGGTTTCAGGACGCTGATGACGCGTAGTCACGTGGGGCATAAGAAGGTCTCCCCGGTCATCCGCTAGGGGGCTCAGTACACAGGCGAGAACCAGCAAACCTGTAGCCTGGAAGCCAAAATCATGAATTCCACGGTAAACGTGACACAGGCAGCCAGTCAGAAACCTCTAGATATATCACATATGTATATATTTTCTTGATACATTTTAATGAACTATGACCACCCATTATGGCATCTAGTAATCATTACTGTATATAATATTTCATTCAGTATCATGTTTCATGACGTAGAACTTGATACGGCCATTATTTCCTTCACAGGTTGTACTCTAAGTCTCTGCACCATAAATACACAACATAGACTGGTTTCAGATACAAGCGGCCGCATGCTCCGAGGAGTTGACGCGTAGTAATATTCAAGGGTATGCAAGGATATTGCGGAGAGTGAACTCTGAGGAGCAACTGCTTTTATCTGAAACCAGTCAATACTGTATTTATTATCCACCTTTTCTGGACAAGTGGCATGTCAATATCAGTTTGTTTTAGTTATACACTATTTTTCTGTGGGCACTATTTTTCCGTATGCGCCACCCGGAGCATACAACATATCCATATCCGCTGGATATGTCCATACATACTCCCTGTGTGTTTTCTATGGACACTTTGTTTTAGGTGGATATATCTGTATACTCTTGGTATGTTAATACACACTCCCTATGTGTTTTCTATTGACACTCTGTATGAGGTGGATATATCTGCATATGTCGGGTATGTCCATACAAACTCCCTGTGTGTTTTCTATGGACACTCTGTATGAGGTGGATATATCTGCATATGTCGGGTATGTCCATACAAACTCCCTGTGTGTTTTCTATGGACACTCTGTATGAGGTGGATATATCTGCATATGTCGGGTATGTCCATACACACTCCCTGTGTGTTTTCTATTGACACTCTGTATGAGGTGGATATATCTGCATATGTCGGGTATGTCCATACAAACTCCCTGTGTGTTTTCTATGGACACTTTGTATTAGGTGGATATATCTGTATACTCTTGGTATGGTGATACACACTCCCTATGTGTTTTCTATGGACACTTTGTATTAGGTGGATATATCTGTATGCTCCGGGTATGGTGATACACACTCCCTATGTGTTTTCTATGGCCACTTTGTATAAGGTGGATATATCTGTATGCTCCGGGTATTGTAATACACACTCCCTATGTGTTGTCTATGGACATTTTGTATTAGGTGGATATATCTGTATGCTCTGGGTATGGTGATACACACTCCCTATGTGTTTTCTATGGCCACTCTGTATGAGGTGGATAATGATAGTGACCCAGTACTCAGACCCACTGTGACTCCCTAAACAACACAAAAACAACACTCTCTGAGGCGCAGTTAAATATTCACGACAGACACTTAACGGTTGCCTTGGTTCACGAGCAGTCGTCCTGACGTTGACCCAGACTCTGCCGAGGTGCACAGTGAGTGAATGCACGAGTGTGTGTGTGTAGGGGGAGGGGAATGAGTAAATGGTGGAGGTAGGAGTGTAGAGAGGGGTCTTTCCTATTCTTATCTGTTACCTCTAAAAGAGGGTTCAGCACAATACACTTAGTATAAATATACATGTACAGTAAAACCCTGCTTGAGCGGGCACCCACCCTTTCGGGGCAAAGTGTCCGCTTACGCGGGGTATTCAAGTTACTTCGGGCCAATGGGCAAAAGTTATATCCCGATATGTTGCGGAGACAGAAAGGATGGTAGATCCTTTTTCTAATATCTTAAGGTGGGGGGAGGCAGGGTGAGGGAAGGCAGTGTTGGGGGAGGTAGGGTGGGGGAGGCTTGGTTGGGGAGGCAGGGTTGGGGGGGCAGGTTTGGGGTGGCAGGGTGGGGAGGTAGGGTGGGGGAGGACAGGGTAGGGGGAGGCTGGATTGGGGAGGCAGGGTGGTGGGGGCAGGGTGGGGGAGGCAGGGTAGGGGGAGGCTGGATTGGGGAGGTAGGGTGGGGGGAGGCTGGATTGGGGAGGTAGGGTGGGGGGAGGCTGGATGGGGGAGGTAGGGTGGTGGGGGCAGGGTGGGGGAGGCAGGGTAGGGGAGGCTGGATTGGGGAGGTAGGGTGGGGGGAGGCTGGATTGGGGAGGTAGGGTGGGGGGAGGCTGGATGGGGGAGGTAGGGTGGTGGGGGCAGGGTGGGGGAGGCAGGGTAGGGGAGGCTGGATTGGGGAGGTAGGGTGGTGGGGACAGGGTGGGGGAGGTAGGGTAGGTAGAGGCTGGATTGGGGAGGCAGGGTGGTGGGGGCAGGGCTGAGGAGGTAGGGTGGGGGAGGCTGGATTGGGGAGGTAGGGTGAGGGAGGCAGGGTTGAGAGGTAGGGAAGAGAAGGCAGGGCGGCGAAGGCCGGCCGAGAGAAGGTACTCCCAGGATGGTTAGCACCGTTCCGCCTCACCTCCCCCGCCCTATCCCCTTTCCCTCACCCCCGTGAACCCCATACATATTTCAGAAGACCCGCTCGCGTTTCCATGGTACCTGGACAAGGCAGACGCCAAACACCCGGCCGCCCCGGGGGAGTTGTTGTCACGTTGTCATGGCAACAGACCCAGTCCGGAGAGGGAGAGGGAGACCGGGAGTGGAAGCCTCCCTCCCCCGGCCAGGGAGCGTGTCGGGGCGGTGAGAGGAGAGCGGGAGGCGGTGTCACTGGGCGGCAACCAATACACGCTCTAATATACTGTTCAGTGGCGGAAAATACCCACAATGAAAGGGGAATAGGATATTAACCACAACGACAATCTATACTTAGGCCTGGCGTCAACTGAACTCCAATATCTTTTTATTGTAAAGGTTTTATTGGTGAGATCGCACAAGAATCGCTCTTCAAGCAACAGCAGCGGTGAATAAAGAGTGGAATAAAAGGAATATGTATAATCGTCTACTATGTATCGAATAAGACATTACGATACGCGCCGATGTGCCTAGTCTAGATGTTTGTGTAACATAAAGAGGTTCCAGATTATCTATGTTTTTTAGAGCGTGCTTGCACGTGCTAAATACATCATCTAGAGGTTAGAGTCAGGGTTAGAATGGTCACATTGAACTTTCAGTGTGCTTCAAGAAAACTATCCCTTTACCATCTGCATGTTGTTCATTGTGATAGTGAGAACAGAGCAGGGAGCCAGTGTCTCAGGGTATAGTGGTGTGCCTAGCTGACCATGATCAATCACTCAAGACCAAAATACCTCATTGACCCACTGTTGCTTGATATGTTTTGATCCTAGACTCAGGCAGTTAGAGAAATGACAAGTTGGCTGGGTGCAGGTGGGTTACAGAAAACTATCCATAGGCTAAATCTCACTCAAACCTTTTAATTGTTATTCATTTATAATTGCAGGCTCATTCATCTGTGATGAACATACTTTTGGCTCCTAGTTGACATTATGCGTTGTAGTGCATGGGAAGATCGTAAATTGCTATCGTCGTAGGTAGACACCGGGCTTTTTTCACTTATCAATACCACCCTCTCAACTACTCCATGAATTCGTCTTCAAAATGCAGATTTACGTGTTAAAATTATTGCTTTGGTTTTCCCTGTATAAGTCAGACTGCGGCCCTTTAGTAATCCGGGATCGTACATGTAGACCCTTTTCTGTACGCCAAGATACTCAGGGACAATGTGAGTCAACTTTATTTAAAACTTATGGACGACCCTATGGACGGCTGTCTTAGCAAGCAGACTTAAATATTATTTAACGATGACCCATGTACAAGGTGCAGAAAAGGGTCTTCATGTACGATCCTAGATTACTTTTAAACGATTACCCTTGTACGAGGTACAGAAAAGGGGTCTTCATGTACCATCCTAGATTATTATTAAACGACAACCCTTGTACGAGGTACAGAAAAGGGTCTTCATTTATGATCCTAGATTATTAAACGGGCCCCTGGTTGGTTAGATAGAGAAAGTTCATCAAGATAATTGATTAGGGTTTCATGAGAAAAAAAGAAGCCAAAACTTTGCCTTATATCAATAAATGAGGCATTCAATTTCATTGCAGCATCATATTCCTTCAATATCATAGTATCAAATGATCTCTTTTTTCCCCAAACATTGTCATGCAATTATAGTAATATTTTACTAATTAATCCCCCCATCCTTTGTATCGAAATTAATCTAATTATGATACTAATTAACGTGACAACGCATCCCTATTCAGACCTATTGTTTTCCACACACCACGCCCATTAACACCTACATCCGGGTAACCACCGTCCGGGCGCGAACGCCACAAATCCGTACCGCGCGTTCCACCGCTAACTTGTTCCCGGCGTCTGGCACTTCATACGTGCGGCGCGACCCGGGTACAAGCGTCAGAAATCCCCAAGCTGTGAGTGACGTCATAGTTTCCGGCGGCTTTGAGCCTTGACGACGCAGAGAAGGTGTCCACAACAAGCCCACATGTTAGCTCCAGCGGCGTGCTAACATTTGCCTATGACTGGAGATTGAGTCAGCAAGTCGAGTTTATAAAGCGAGCCGCCGCCGGGTACTCCTCACTGCCCCACACAGGTTCCAACAAGAACCAGCAGCGCAAGCGTTCCATGAGCGTTCCCTTGGACTACTTCTATCCCAATTTTTGTTTCTTTCGGAGTTCGGTTACGCTTGGATTATTATCATTGTTATTATTGCAGCATGGCTTGTGATACAATGAGGACTAGATGCGGACTTTTCCTGACGTTTGGAGTACTTTTTTTGATGACCTTTGCCCCAACGCCGTGTTCAGGTGAGTAGGTTCTACGAGTTCAAATGTCGTCTGCTTGCAATTGCTTGGACTCTGCCTTTCATGCGGTATTTAGAAGGAAACTCCACTGAGTTTGACTGCTACGTAAGCAGTAAGTGGATTTCAGACCAAGTTATTTTCATTGAGTATGTTTCTGATTTCATCTCACCCATTATACATGATCAGGAATGTTAATAATCAATAAAATAACTCACCTCATTATCCCAATTGAGTATTGTGTACACTACCTACACGGCCATGGAGTATGAGCTCCTAAAGTTAGGAAAAATACCAGGGTGAGATAGTATCATCATAAGAACAACTTGTCCATACATTTCGGCTTGCTCGCTATAAGTTTCAGCATAGCACATGTCCGTATATATACTGCCGAACTATG
Source organism: Alentia gelatinosa (assembly GCA_950022655.1). Taxonomy (NCBI): domain Eukaryota; kingdom Metazoa; phylum Annelida; class Polychaeta; order Phyllodocida; family Polynoidae; genus Alentia; species Alentia gelatinosa. Next base: position 3,130,614 of record OX465592.1, on the reverse strand, counting down.
TTTCTTTAAGATATTGTGGATATAATAAGACTATTATAAGGAAACTCATGAGATGAAAATGACTTAGTCCGCATTCCACCTCGTTTGCGGAGCAAGTTATTTTCATCGAGTGGGTTTCTGAATCTATCTCACACCGTATACATTAATCAACAAAATAACTCACTCGCTTAGCCATTGAGTATTGGGTACACTACCTTCAGGGCCGTGGAGTATGAGTTGCTAAAGTTAGGAAAATATTGGGGTGAGATAGTTTCATCATAACAACTTATAACAATTACTCGCTGTAAGTTACAGTATAGAACATGCCCGTACATACTGCCAAACTATGTTTCATTGAGACAGTAGATTGAAATATATACTTGATGCTTGGTATATATCGAGCAACCTAACCAGTGTACCCGGCCCTGTAACCTGTTAGTCTCCAAACATGGGTTTCTCACCAACGGGTCGTTATTTGTAACTGCGGATACTTTGACATGTATGAAACAAATCTGAAATCAATAAATATATATACCCATTTATCTTTACATACCTTCAAAACAGCTGTCGCTTTCTCTTTAACTGTGTATGTCTTAGCATGCCTTAAAAAAAGCTTTACTTTATAACTGTGTATTTAGGAGTAGTTCCACGGTGGAGCTTCCCTGTTTCTCAAGTCCAGCCATTTAATTTAGTCTTTATTCGCTGGATCCTTAACAGCACAGTGCCTCGCCAATTAAGATAGAACAGCTGGTCACCCATCAATGGAGATGAGGGGTGAATACTTTACCTATAGTCAACCTTATTTGGGTCTAGTCATGGGTGACTTGTTCCTGTTGGTCATGGGGGGGAACTGGAGGTATTAGAAATAGGACGGTTCCCGTAACGGGTCCCGCCCTCAGAATATTGGCATTCTGCCGCCATCCATATTTTGATGTTACATATTGTATAAACCGTTGTCAACGCAACAGAAAAACAACCTCATTCCACAAATGGGCGCGTATTTACAGCGGTCATTAACAATACAAGGGTTACAATGCTAGTGTTAGAGCGTCGACGGTATCCGAACCACTTTGTTGTTCCACCTGTAGTATATTGAAGCATATAGGAGCATTCTGTAGCATACTGAAGCATTCTGTAGCATATTGGAGCATTCCGTAGCATATTGGAGCATTCTGTAGCATATTGAAGTATCCTGTAGCATATTGAAGCATTCTGTAGCATATTGGAGCATTCTGTAGCATTCTGTAGCATATTGAAGCATTCTGTAGCATATTGGAGCATTCTGTAGCATATTGAAGCATTCTGTAGCATATTGGAGCATTCTGTAGCATATTGGAGCATTCTGTAGCATACTGGAGCATCCTGTAGCATATTGGAGTATTCTGTAGCATATTGGAGCATTCTGTAGCATATTGGAGCATTCTGTAGCATATTGGAGCATTCTGTAGCATATTGAAGCATTCTGTAGCATATTGAAACATTCTGTAGCATATTGGAGCATTCTGTAGCATATTGGAGCATTCTGTAGCATACTGAAGCATTCTATAGCATATTGGAGCATTCCGTAGCATACTGAAGCATTCTGTAGCATATTGGAGCATTCCGTAGCATATTGGAGCATTCTGTAGCATATTGAAGTATCCTGTAGCATATTGAAGCATTCTGTAGCATATTGGAGCATTCCGTAGCATACTGAAGCATTCTGTAGCATATTGAAGCATTCTGTAGCATATTGGAGCATTCTGTAGCATATTGAAGCATTCTATAGCATACTGGAGCATCCTGTAGCATATTGGAGTATTCTGTAGCATATTAGAGCATTCTGTAGCATATTGGAGCATTCTGTAGCATATTGGAGCATTCTGTAGCATATTGAAGCATTCTGTAGCATATTGAAACATTCTGTAGCATATTGGAGCATTCTGTAGCATATTGGAGCATTCTGTAGCATATTGAAGCATTCTGTAGCATATAGGAGCATTCTCTAGCATATTAAAGCATTCTGTAGCATATTGAAGCATCCTGTAGGATATTGAAGCATTCTGTAGCATATTGGAGCATTCTGTAGCATATTGGAGCTACGTTTTGTTTTTTGGATATTGTATAAATATGCCTTTATACAACTACCACACTGTATATGGTACTTTGAAACAAAACCATTCTCTGATTGGATTACTGATAGGGCTTGGTTACCTAAAGAATATTCAATCTAGAACTCCCACCTCGGACTCTTGGCTTTGAAACTTGAACAAATCTAATGATCCCAAAAAGATCAATATTTTCAGTGCATGTTACGCACATCATTAAGGAGGGTGGTTGGGGTGGTGTTAGGGGCGGGGGAGCGTGCTGGAATGTGCAACATCTCCAGCTCATTCATTCAACTGGGTGAACTCAAACAGACACATAGTTAAAGGGTGTTTCCACCAGGACGTGCGATATAGGCCGATCATGGCCGATTTGTTGACTCGCTAGGTCGGGATGAATCGTCTGAGAATATCTGGTTGAATTGCTGCAGTGGAATAGACCCCTTTGAGCGATAATAGGTGCTCCACACACAGGGGTAATGTTCTTATGAGATTTAGTACGATCAAGCAAGATGCAGCCAGATGCTGCAAGACGCTACCCGATCCTGCCGGGCAAGATAAATCGTGTTGGTGGAATCAGCCCTTAAGTGTGGCTGAATGAAATCTATTCTGTGTTGCTTTGTTTTATAGTTTGTCACACTTTGGTGAACGGACTCCAAACAGCTGGCCATTAAGTGTGAGACAATCCCACACATTCATATGATAATAGGAACATGCTCGTATGCTCCTCAGAGTTACCTCTGCGCAATATCCTCGCATGCACTCGGATATTACCACGCGTCAACTCCTCGGAGCATACGGCCGCTTGAATCTGAAACCAGTCTATGTTGTGTATTTATGCTGCAGAGGTTTAGCGTACAACCTGTGAAGGAAATAATGGCCGTATCAAATTCTAGTGGTGAAACATTATACTGAATGAAATATTATATACAGTAATAATTGCTAAATGCCATAAGGGGCAGTCATAATCGGCAGGTGGAAATACCACATAATGCGGCATACAACCGCTTGTATCTGAAACCAGTCAATAGACCCTATTGAGGTATCCCAGAATTCAGTCTATTCACAAGTTCCGGTTTTCGCTGGTTACCGACGTTGTATGGTGATAGACCCTTTACCCGTAACCCAGAATTAATGCAGTTTAACGGTTTTCAGAAATCTTCAAATTGAAATTCTTATGCCAGAAATGGAAATGTCAGCTATTTCTACATGGAAATCCGGAATTATGTTCAGTTTCTCCACTTATAAATTGGTTCATATGTTGTCGTAGTGTAGCCAGTCAATCGGGAGCGGAACTTTGTCTTAAATCGGGAGTTTAGTAACCTCTGGAAGCTCTATATTGTGTATGTTTTCCCTTTGAAAAATGTTCCGACAATTTTTCGCCTCGTTGAAAATCAGTTAGAGAATTCTCAAGATGGAGACCGAGAGAAAAGACTTGGTCAATAGGATCTCTATAAGTGTGTGTGTGTTATGTTCAGGTGAGGGCTATTTTTACCTGCATGTGGTGAGAGTTCATGGCCCCATGAATTACTCTAGACCGGAAGTGAATGTGTCTGGGCATGTTCTCCGTTATGGCACACGTTACGTCATGCTTTGTACACACGATTTGATGACGTCACTTATATTGATATGCTCACAACTGAGCAGAGTCAGCAGGTAATGTTCGACATCACCTACAAAATGACTGCATACGGTATTATCCCGCGGTTCATATAAATACACAATATTGACTGGTTTCAGATACAAGCGGCCGTATGCTCCGAGGAGTTGACGCGTAGTGATATCCGAGCGTATGCGAGGATATTGCGCAGTCAACTCCGAGGAGCATACAACCGCGTTTGTCTGAAACCAGTCTATATTGTATTTATTATCCATATTTTCCAGACAAGTGGCATGTTGATATCAGTTCCTTTTAATTATGCACTATTTTTCCATAAGCACTATTTTTCCGTATGTCCCCCAGAGCATACAACATATCGGTATGCGCCGGGTATGTCCCATTAAAAACAAATACTCAGAAACAGGGTTTGCAATCAAGCAGTTGTCACATAGATTCAATATTTCGTGCTCGCAAAAATGATTTGCACTTAAATTTTCATCCATATCCTTTATACTTCAATAAAGAAAACATAAGCAACATAATCAGTGATAATGATGAGTTAAACTGTAGGCGTATGGTTGTAATTTTTCGTCGAGACGGAAAGTGGTATTCCATTTCTTGGAACTTTTTTTTCTCTTTTTTTCTAAACTGTAGGCGTAGTCATGGTTTTGTCACAACAGATTCTCCAACAAACATCACAACTGACCACACCCTCAGTGAATTTATTGATATCAAGAATAGATTCCAAATCTGGTAACACCCATTGATGACGATTTTGATTGATCACAGAGAAAATATGGATACACTTAAAATCTGTTTCGTTCAACGATAGCTGGCTGCCGGATGAGCATATTGAATATCAATTAGACTGAGTATTCTTAAATAAGAGTTTAACAAGTTTTGGTTAAGTTGTCATTCTCCATGAGTTTGATGCACAGTGATATGAACGAGGCGACGGCTGAGTGAATATCACGTAGCATTAAAACGAGTTGGAGAATGACGACTTTTACCAAACGAGTTGCTTTTTGTATTTATTCACCCCTGTACACACTAAAAGAATGGAGAACACACAGGATATAGAACATGGAGAACGGGCTGCGATACTTGTAGGGGCATGGAGAACGAGTTCACAATGTTAAGCCTATGGACAATTATTCTAGGGGTGAGATAATACCCCATATTACATGCTATTTGAAACAAAATTAAAGCTGTATTCGCCAACAAAATCTTATGCAGTAAATAAATGAAATGTAATACGTATATAAAAACCACTGCCATCACCCGTTTTTCTGCTTTATGTAGCTTTATGTTTATATTCACTCTTATAAAACTATTTTCGAGCAAACAATACATCGGCGCAGCCTAATCGTTTCCACGAATTGATGAAAATGCAGATCCAAACGATTTCCAATTCCGTTGACAGATTTACAACACTGAGGGGTTGGGCGCTGGGTCTGGATCGTTTGTACAAGTCTAGTCCATGTTTATTCAGCTTGGAAGGGCCAGTTCTGGCATGTTTGGCCATACGATAATCTGGGCGTTGCAGTATGGAGTGTGCAAAATGGTGCAGAATTAGCAATAAAACATGGACACAGGTTTTCGTCTTCAACCTGAACTTCCTCTAACAACCATTAAATTCCTGATTTAGGTGCCTTTGGGTATTGAAATTGAATGGTACATTTAAAAGAGCATTTCTATTATCCATAGTGTCCATGGAAAACACATAGGGAGTGTGTATCACCATACCTGGAGTATACATATATATCTACCTAATACAAAGTTTCTATAGGAAACATATAGGTATACCCAGAGAATACAGATATATTGTATGAGTAACTTGTATGCTCTGGGCTGCAAAAGCCGCCGCATATGGCAAAAATGTTGCATATAAAAAAATAGTGCATACCTAAACGAGCTAATATCGGTAAGAACTAAATATTAACTAATATGGGTATTCAGCCACTCACACCTAACCCCACCTCGCCAGGGGGTCGTTACACCACGTTTTGCGGGACACAGACTAGCGATCCAAGGTTGAAAGCGTTGCTCCAGATTTTTTTGCATATCGCATCATAATTTTGTCGCCATCTATATTCAATTAAAAATCTAATGAATCTTTCACCTATGACACTGAAAATATGGTGTTGTAAAAGGTAGCGATACAACATGAAAATAACATACTACACGAAATGACCTGATATTACTGGAGCAACGCTTTTCCCACAGCAACGAACCCCCAGGGCAGGTATACATTTAATGAGGCAGCATTCTACGGGTAGATGTTATAATTAGAGTGTATAACGGAGTATTCAATCACTCACACCTCACCCCACCTCCCGGGGGCAGGTATACATTTAACGAGGCAGCATTCTTCAGGTAGATCTTACGATTACAGTGTATAACGAAGTATTCACTCACTCACACCTCATCCCACCTCCCCAGGGAGTTGTTACACCACGTTTTGCGGGACACAGACCAGCGATCTGAAGTCGAATGCATTGCTCCAGATTTTTTGCATATCGCATCATAATTTTGTCGCCATCTATATCCAAATATAAATCTAGTGAATCTTTCACTCATGACACTGAAAATGCGGTGTTGCAAAAGGTAGCGATACAACATGAAGATAGCATACTACACGACACAATCCAATATTACTGGAGCAACGCTTTTCCCACATTTCTAGGAGCAACGACCCCCCCAGGGCAGGTATACATTTAACGAGGCAGCATTCTACTGGTAGATGTTATAATTAGAGTGTATAACGGAGTATTCAATCACTCACACCTCACCCCACCTCCCCGGGGCAGGTATACATTTAACGAGGCAGCATTCTACAGGTAGATGTTATAATTAGAGTGTATAACGGAGTATTCAATCACTCACACCTCACTCCACCTCCTGGGGGCAGCTTACTCACCCTGGAAAATTACTCCGCGGGGAATATGAGCAACTCCAGCGACTCAATGCGAGCCACTCCTGATCAATAAACCTGTTAACCCCAATCAATAAATCCCCCGCCAGTCAATAAATCCCCAGAGCCACTCGTCAATAAATGCCCGCCTCTGATTGTCAGCTTACCGCCCACTTGATGGACATTCCATGTTATGGACAGATTCGGGCTCTTGTGCCACACAACATTTGCAAACATTGTATATATTTTTTTTAGATTAGTCTTTCCTTATGCCATAGCTTTTAGTTTCCTACCAGATTGTATATTTTTGTAATTGATGATTCGTGGGTACAAATTGTACTATGTATGTTTAATTTTTTTGCGTTCCGTCGAGGTTTATGGGAATTCCATGGTTGAATTTTTTTCTATTTGTGGTCGCATAGCGGTAAGAGGAAAACGCACATTTCTTTGCTAAGCCCCGCCTACCTACATACAAATTGTACTATTGGTTATTTTATCATCGAGTATATTTCACCTTTTTATATCCTTGATGTTTATCAATAGAATCTTTGCTCCAATACTAAGCATGTTATATGCACAATATTACCATGATTTTTACCTCCATGGTCGTATTTTCCGCGTAGTAATATCCGAGTGAATGCGAGGATGTTGCGTAGTGTTAACTACAAGGGGAGTGCGACCATGCAGATAAAAACATGGTAATGTTGTATTTTTTTATCCAGCATTACAAATATAAGTAAATATAATATAAATCAAAGGAACCACAAAATGGCCGCTGATATTCTCACGCACTACTTTGCACGCTAGGGACTTTTTTTCCGTATTCTACTGAGTAGGTTTCTGTATTCTACTCAGTAGTGAATCTCCTTATTCGTGTAAAATCTTGTGAGATATGTATTTAAATGACCAAGATGCCGAGTGATTGTTACGGCCATAATCGAAAACGGCATCATCATTAACAAACACAATCTTATCAACAATTTAATTAATTAAAATTGTATTTTTTCTAAGACGCCTGCATCACTCTTCTTCATTTCACTAGAGGAGGAATGATAGCCAATAAATAACGATATAAAAACTCCATAAATTTTCTTGTACACCCACACAGGAGCCTATAAATCAATTTTTTATCAACAATTCAAATTAATAGAATTTTATTTTACCAATAAACCTACCCCACTCTTCTTCATTTCACTAGGGTAGGAATAATAACCAATAAATAACAATAATAAAAATCCACATGTTGTTCTCGTCCCCACACAGGCGCCTGTAAGTCCACCAACATACTCAACAACAACTGTTACGAGGTGGTGAACGTGTCGCGGACGGCGGCCGAGGCCCGCGAGGACTGCCGGCAGAGGGCGTTCCTTCACGGGTACTACACCTCCCCCGCCAGCCTCGCCGTCCTCGGCGACGAGGCCACCAACGCCTTCGTCTCCAGCCTCGCCCTCGACGCCATCAGCGCGGCCCGCGACAAGACCAACTACGAGAAACTGCTCATCGGCGGAACCGAGGAGTCGGGCACCCCCGTCTGGCGGTGGGTTTCCGGTGAGTTTCAAAAAAAAATCTATTTTTTTATTTTTTTATTTTTTTAAAATTATTTTCTTTATTAGGCAACATTCATACTCAAAACTCGGGCACTCCCGTCTAGCGATGGGTTTCCGGTGAGGGTTTTATTAATTTTTATTAATTTTTTTCGATATATCATTTCGGTGCTTGAATATATCTCAAAACATGAGGAACAGTCTTACTACTCTGAGTAGCATGGGTAGACGAGTATTTATCCTACCCCTAATAAAAAACGCCATAGGCTTAACATGGGATTTGTTTATTTCACGGGTGTGACATAAAGTGTTGTTTATGTCACTACTTTCTGATACTGAAAAAATATGGAAACGGGGTAGGATAAAATCTAGACGCCACTCGTTTGAGTTTGAGCTTATTTATGCCACGCTCCGTAATGTCACTCGTCTTTGACTCTATGGAGCCAACACATTATGGAGCCAACAAAATGCGTGGCATAAATGATCTCAGACTCAAACTTGTGACGTCTCTTGATAATACTACATTATCCTACCCCTAATAAAAACGGTCCATAGGCATAACATAGGCAAATTTTATGCGGCATGCCATGACGTGAAGTGCGATTTATGCCTCTAGGGGCCTAAACAAAAAAAATCAACCAATCAGCGACCAGATTGTGAGCTGCTCCGAAAAAAGTTCTGGTTGGACTCAAAAGTTCCGGTTGGACTTCGGTTGGTTGTTCAATCGATATTTATATTTTAGTAATCCAAAAGGGTAGGGACGGGGTAGGATAAATACGAAACCGAACTCGAGTTAGACTTGTCAGTGACTATGCCACTCTGGTCAGGTCTGTTCCTCACTACGCTCAGCTAACGCTTCGCGTAGTAATACACGACTTGCCCATCGTGGCATAAACACTGACAAGTCTAACTCTCGTTCGGTTTCTACTAAGTATTGTATTATTAGCACATTTTTAGACTTTTTCCCACATTCTGGGGTGTGCCTTATCTTCTTGGTTACGCCACGTGTTCGGCCAAACAACTACATAGCAACGTATTCTCTACAATTAGACTAAGTGTATGAGAGTGTACTACGGTTATATTACGTCGAGATCATCTCGAGAGAAAAGGTGCACCACAATCGATGAATGAAATTTTTTAAATTGAGCTTCAACATGGTCCTTTAGCTCTTTTTAAAGATTTTTTCTATTGAAAATTGTTTCGCGTGTACAGATATACAAAGCGATTTACCATCAAAGCAGCTCTCACCTTCATGATTACGGTCTATATTACCCTGGGGACGTATCAACTGTAAACTGTGTACTGCACACTATGCAGATCAATGTTACCCTGGTAACTGAGGCCTCAGACTGCGACCCGTACATGAGTCAGCACCCTGTGTGGTAGTTATGTCATTTAGTATATCCCCTCGTAATGGGCTTGAGTTATTAGAGCGAGCTCGCACGCCCTATATACGGTGCCTAAAGATTAGAGTGGTCACATTGACTTACAGCTTGCTGCAAAAAAGTCTATCCCTTAACTATCAGTGTGCTATTCACTGTAATATTGTAATGGAAGGCCATCTACTTCAAGGTCAATTATGTGCAGACAAAAAAAAAAGAAAAAGTTTTTGACAAATATCCTCCTGGTTTGATTTCAGATTGTGCGTCCTGTGGAGGTATCGCAGGTAAGGCATTTCACTTTTCATAAAATAATAAATGTTTGCTAGCACTGAATCAACAATCCTTTCTCATTTGACACTATTTCCTCCTTGTATGTATGTATTTCCTTTTATTCATTCCTAAGATCTTCAGACTGTTCAGTTCTTTTGTTTTCTAAGAAGAGAATCCCACAATTTTCGAGTTTATTAACAATCTTTCTACCAAATTCACCATGACATCTAATAATAACGAATTTCTATAAAATCGGTGGAAGAACTATCACAAAGTGGCAGAACTGATAGAAATAAACAAAATATAAAACAGTGTGAGTAATATTGTGATAATAATATGAGAATTGATAGGTAGTGGGCCCAACCCCTTTTCCCAGTTTTGAATTCTGTGTTATAAAAAAAGACCTATTTTGCTGTGAATTGTAACTATGATTGAAACTAGTTGTAGACATCCTATACTTGACAATGTTAAATGAATAATAACTGTGTATACTTACTATAATGACTTCACACTAACGTTTGATATTAACACACTTTACAGCTCAACCATCAAAATCAAGTAAGTTCACAGTTTATACACAGTTTATCTTTTTTTTAAATCATTTTTATTAGGCTTCACAATATTTTACAGACATGCACGGGCCTGATACAATAGCCAGTACAATCATTATTTTATATTTATTATATTTTATTATAATTCATTATATTATACATATTATTTAGTTGTCATGCACGAACGCTTATTGGAAATCTCAAAGTCATAAAAGATCAACACCTTGACTATCCAGTCATCGGATCATTTATAAAAAGCTAAGTTCCTAAATAAAACCATTGGCTTCTTCCCGGACCAAAAAGAGGTATTTAGGTAGCGGACTCTCCTGAATTGATATGAGAATACATTTTGATTAAATCCCGCAATCCTAGACTGGCTGGTGCCTGGTACCATTCTTTTGTATCTATGTATTTATGTATAATGCATGCTTTAAGCCCAATACACATCTTCCGATTCAGGATTGAACTATTAGTTCCCAAATCGGTCGGTGAATTTGCCTGCGGTAAATTACGTAATACCTCGGTCCGTGTCGGCCACCCAATCAATGGCCATTTACCAACCTTATGTTGTCGGCAACTGGATTTATCAACATGTTGATAAACTTTTGGCGACTGATTTAAGAGCATCGAATGGCAACTTGTCCGCGACAAAAGAACATCTCAAGGAGGTGGTTTCACTAATCGTTGGCTGACCCTTGCCTAACTGTCCTACATCTACCAACTAGGGCTGACTCCGTTAGGATGCCTCGCCTGAGACAAAGTACCATTCCTTTGTAACCGACAAAGGTATATCAATGTTCCGAAATTGGTAGATAGGCATTGGGCTTTATTCTTTATGATATAATTTTGTATTCGCACAGCAGGGGGGGGGGGGGGGGGGGGTCGTTGCTCCTGTTTTTGTGGTATTGTTGGCTTCAATCGTATCGCAATTTTATCTTCGCAATTACTTTAACAATCCGAATGTAAAAGCGTTGCTCTCGTAATATCGGATCGTATCGCTATATTCACGCGGTATCGCTAATTCATATGACGTTATAGCGATACAACGATTCAGGGGAACATATTGGATGAGACTGGGGGAGATTCATTAATTGAACACAGATGGCACCATAGTTAAAACTGATCTGACACCTGGTGGTGTGGATCGCTATTTGCTATAGGTAGAAAAACAAGGGGCGGTGGATTGTAGTGCCACCATGCATCGTTATTGAGAATCTCAGACTAGGTCATTAACCAAATAGCCTGAAGTGATGCGATTCGCAGACGACCTGCCATGGTCTGAACGTCTGCATAAAAGGTATCGCTAAAAGCCATATTTTCTGCTGCGATGCGGCTATGGGCCCATTTCCATTGGCTGACAAAAACGGTATAGATTTTCTGTGTTCTCCTAAAAGCCTATTTACATTTTGCGTCAGCCGTGCTAAAGGTCCGTCAGTGGTTCCTGACTGTATATCGGTGATGGCCAATGGAAATGGGCTATTAGAAGGACACAAAAAATCTACACCATTTTCGTCAGCCAATGGAAACGGGCCTTATGCCATTGCGATGCGATGCTAAATTTCGGGAGCAAGGTTAAGGCCCTCTGGTCGCTATTCTATGATCCGCAAAGGTTATTATAAACGTGGAGCAACTGCCCGCAGAGCTTACTAAATAGGCTCTGGCCTAACACACAGCTAGAAGATGTAAATAGCATGCTTTAGCAGTAAGCTATTACACAGAGGGGATTATGGTTGTTTGTGCATGCTCTACCTCTCTCTACAAGAGTCGCTTAATATCGAAGCGGCATGACAAAGGCTGCAACTGCTTAAAGGGGGTATTCCACCAACAAGACAAAAACGTTAAAGCATTAGAGGCCTTTGTCACGTTCAGGGAATAACTTGGTTCTGTAAAGTGGTGGTTCCACCAACACGATGCATTTGCCGTGGTATATCTTGCTTTGCCTTAGTGCCACGATATGTCTTACATCCTTTGCCGTTACATACAATAGCCCATACCGAAAAAAATAGTGCATACGAAAAATAGTGCGTTTAAAGTCAACTAACATGGGCACGCCACCAGTTGGATAAAAGTGGATGATAAATACAATATAGACTAGTACCTGTCAACTCCTCGGAGCATACGGTCGCTTGTAAATATTGTCAATATTGTGTATACACTCCGAACACAGAAATACTGCATACTGTGCCTGTATGAACCTGTCCGGACTCCTGTGTATGTTTACATTCCGGTATGAAGCCTGTTGACAACGTTAAGAAATATAAAGCCATCACACATCTGCTAGACTTGTGGTTATTTCAACCAACTTTATCTCACCCCTGGTATTTTCCCCATAGACTTAACATAGGGAGCCAAAGTGAACCCGCTGAAACCACAGATACCCGTTTACAAAACACCATTTCCGGATATAGGCACTCAGTACTTTGACTATATAGGTTCGAGATTATATGCGTCATTCTCCAATCTTTGAGATCCATATTTTTGATAAACTTAACAACTGTCATCGTAGCTTCAAGACAGAGCTATTCAGAGACGATAGTAAACTACACTTCAAAAGTAACAAACAAGACCAAAAACAAAAGTCTATCCTCAAACCCCCATAGGTTTAGCACTAAGCCTCGTTCTTACTGACCACCAGAAATGGTGTGTTGTAAACAGGTATCTGTGGTTTCAGCAGGTTCAGCAGGAACTCGTATCTAATGCCCATTGAGTATTTAGAAAAATACTCAATGGGAGATTATGTCGCAAATGTTAGCCCATTAGTCAATGTGAATGGTGAGATAAATTCAGAAACCTATTCAAGTTTATGGTCAGAGTTCGGTCCAATCTCGTTTGAATCGCTACGTAATTCACAGCTCCCCTTGTGAATTACTACGCTATTCAAACTTGATGGGATATGAGCTCTGACTCTGAACCTTCATGGGTTTCCTCTGTATTATTTTGCCCAGTTGCACGCAGTATATACGGCGTTTACCAGGAACACTATTTACATAACAAAAACAATTGCAGTTGCCAAAGCTGGATGGTGCCAATACAAAGCAGCATTCTTTAAGCCTGAGTGGGAATTAGTAAGGCGTTGTAGAGCTTTCTGTCAATACTTAGAAGGCAACCCACGAGATGAAAATAACTTGGTCCGTACTCCACCGAGTTTGACAGCAGAGGAGTACGGACCAAGTTATTCTCATCGAGTGGGTTTCTGATTTTATCTCACCCCGTATAACATTATTTATTGATAAAATGAATCACCCAATTAGCCATTGAGTATTGGGTACACAAACCTCATGGACATGGAGTATGAGTTCCTAACGTTAAGCCTATGGAGAAAAATACTGGGGTAAGATAAAAGTCCATGCTTAAGAAACGTTTAAGATATGGATTAATCGTAGAAATATCTAAATACATATGCACCCCAAAAAAAAATAATTCCACAATGAAGAGGGATCAAATTGCTGGTTATTTGATATCACCATGTCACCTCCTCCAATATCTAAGAAATAATAGGTCAATCATTTTGGGAATGTATGTTGAGGGAGATATCATAACTCTTGATATTACACACCAGGGAGTGCATGAACTTGTAAACCTGCACTACAGAACTCATATCTCCATTCAAGAAACCATTTTTGTTTATTGATAGAAGACAAACCCTGAGATATGATAAAATTCACCGTCTTCCCCCTCCCCTCAATAGTTAAAAAAAAGAAAATTCAATTATAAAAAGGAGCAAACTGTTAATAATCACCAAAATAGAACAAAGCTAATGCTATTATCATTGTATGTTGTGATAGCATGTAGCACACTGGAATGGAGCAATACAATTTCTGCTAAAAAAAAATATATTGAAAAAATAACTACAGAATGTGGAATAAACATTATTAAAAAAAATAATAATAATAACAAAATAAATTCACCATTTTCTCTCCCACCAGGTGAGCGCATCATCAAGCCTCAGGGCTGCTTCACGGATAACGTTCAGAATCGAGATATTCCGTATCGCGTCTTCCCGACCACCATCACCCAGGACTCGTGTATCACCGCCTGTACCGGCTACAGCTACGCCGCCCTGCAGGTCAGTAGCCACACTAAAAGGGCTGTCTAGTGCGTATTCGTCAGAACCAATCAGATCTTGTCAAACTGATGCTATATATAGAACAACAAACCACGTTATTCCTTTCACCACCCAGCGGCGCTGACCAATGTCAGCCGTGCTCTCTTTGACCATCACAGACCTATGTCTTTAATCTGTGTCATATGAACTGGACTATTGTAAGCTGTACTGTGATTGGTTCTGACACATACGCACTAGATAGTGGTGGAACTTGCCGCAAATTTCTTAAACTTTTTCAGCAATTTTCATTAAGGGAATATTGTGTGTACACAGTCCCCGAATTCAGCTATACAGCCGTTCTTCCACTCAGTCCCTAGCCCGCTACTCCTCATTCTAATGGCGGGTGTTAAGCCGAATGGGCAGTGGGTACCATTTTTATGTAAGTCTTTGGTATGACCTAACCAGGGTTGGAATCCACGACCTCCCATGCTCGAGGCGAACACCCCTACCCCCTAGCCACCAAGCTTGGCAAATGGTATGTTCAGCTACACTAACTAGGAACAAACGGTATGTTCATCACTGATGAATGAGCGTGAAATTATCAATGAATAACAATTAAAAGGTGTGGGTTACATTCAGTCAATAGATAATTTTTTTGTAACCCACTTGCACCCAGTCAACTTGTCATTTCTGCAAATGCCTAAATCTTGGATCCAAACATATCAATCACCAGTGGATCTTGAGGTATTTCGGTCTTGAGTGATTGGTCATAGTCAGTTGGGCACGCCTCTATGACACTTAGACACTGGCCATATTCTCCTTTCACAATATCACAGTGAATAGCACGCAGATAGTGAAGGGATAGTTTTTTGCAGCACATTAGAAGTCTTTATATGACCAGAATAACCTTTAGGCAATGTATATAGGCCGTGCACGCACCCTCTAATAAACCTGGGCCCCTGGGGCCTGTTTATTAACCCTTTCACTACGCTGCATAGCACCAAACACACACCCTGAAATACCCCGCTGCAATACCATTTTCACGCTGGCACTTTCCACAACGTTCTTTAGTGAGATTCACAAAATGCATTGCTCATCATAATTATGAAGAAGTATGGGCCTGAAAATAAGTATGAATTTGAGACGTTCTGACCTAGTTTTCAAGGTAATCCTACTGAAACCACTGAAATCCGGCTTTCACTGACATTTTACCCTCTGTTTAACAGAATGGTGATGAATGCTACTGCGGTTACACCCACGGAGACAAAAACAAGAACATTCAAGAACGTGCAATCGGCGAATGTAATGTCAAGTGCAAGGACGACAGTAGTCAGATGTGTGGAGGCAACGGCCTGAACCTCGTCTTCAAGGTTGGAGGTAAGTTTTTTGTTTTTTTTATTGAATTTTTATTATGTGCTTTATAGTCTTTCATTTACAGATTTTTCACAATCATCCCATACAAGTCACTGCACCAATAAAAGGTGGAATTTTAGGAAATCATATCAGTTGTTCATTTTGCGTTTGCTGGTTTTCGTGTGACATCCCTAACTAACATAGATATCTTACAAAGCTCTGCATGGTAAACATATATTTTGTATTGCCTTCTTAGTGCGAAATATAATCTGGACTTCAATAATAGATACATTAATAAAAAGCTTGATCCCATCTCGTTTGAATCGCTACGTAATTCACGCGGCTTCGCCTTGTCAACCTGGTCAGTGATGAACGGAGGTGTCCCAGGAAATTTCCATCATTATTACTAATATGTTCCTCTTCCTTTTCAGGGGCTTATGCACTGTGGGCTCGGAACCAGCCCAATTATTACGACAACCAGCAGTTCTGTGGGGTTCTTGCCATGAACAGCTTCTACAACTACAAACTACTTGACGAAACCTGCCACAGCTACAACGGCTTTCCTTCCATGTGCGAGATACGTAAGTAAAATGCACCTTATGCGGCGTTTCCACCTGCCAACTAAAAACCCACCAATAATTTTCACTGTACAAAAGTTGGTCAGTGGTTCTTCTTGTGAAAGGTTGGTGGTACATAATCAGTGACCTGCACTGCAAAAATGTGATGGACGCTGACCGACTTTTGGTAGTAAAATGCAGAGCATCACTGATTGATTCAATGTGCTTTGATTTCGGTGTCGGTTGCAGAAGTTGGTCGCTGGTGCCATATTGCATGAGGCATGAGAGAAAAAATGTTGACCATTTCTGTTTCCACCTGACGATTATTGCATTAAATGTGTTGTATAATCGGTCGATGGTACAAAATGCCATAATCGGTGGTCATTATCAGCAGGTGGAAATGCCGCATTACTTTAATCTGATCTTGATGATTTATTCTTATGGATTATTATCAGTGGCTCGAAACTCTTCTTTGCATATCTATTTTTTGACCATTTCTGTTTCCACCTGACAATCATTGCACTAAATGTGTTGCATAATCGGTCAGTGGTGTGAAATGCCATAATCGGTAGTCATAATCGGTGGAAATGCCGCATATTAGAGAAATCATCATTCTTCACTACAATTGGGCATCATATCATTACCTTCATACCTCAAGGAAGTTGTCCATCACTTAATTGAAGGTTGTGCTTGCAGACCACTCCTTGTATTGAGAAAATTAGAAAGAAACCTAGCCTTTGGTCTTCTGTTGTTGGAAACTTTATGAAAACTTCACAATAGGGCGAAGCAGAAAAGATGATATGACAGCTAAAAATGTTCATTGTCAAGATGTGATTGGTGATTATGAGATGTGGTTCACCTCTTATATGTAATATTCATGAAGGTACATCATGATCTTCGTTGTAATAACAGTTAATTAATTTATCTCACCCCTGGTATTTTTTCCCCATAGACTTAACACTAGGAACTTGTACTCATTTCCCATGGAGTACTCAATGGAGGATTATGTCACAAAGGTTAGCCCATTGGTCAATGTGAAGGGTGAGATAAATTCAGAAACCTATTCAAGTTTAGGGCCAGAGCTTGATCCCATCTCATTTGAATCGCTACATAATTCACGCGGCTTCGCCTTGAAAAAAAACCGGATTGTGATATTTTAATGTTAGCTCACACTCACACTCTTCCTCCGCACAGCTCTGTCTCAGTGCTCTGGGACTAACTACATCCGCGTGGCATACGGAGCCAACCAGGCAGAGCGGTGCGTCTACGTGAACACTCAGGACGAGAAGTTCACCTGGTACGAGGCCCGCAGTAAGTGTGTCACGATGGGAGGAGACCTGCTCGCCATCAACTCGGCCGAGTTCCACACCGAACTGGTGGAACAGGTCAAGATCTTAGATCCACGCTCGCAGAGCTACTGGGTGGGCCTCAACTCCCGCCTATGGTCCTGGCCCACAGGTTGGTATCTATTTCATATCCTCTTATTATTATTATTATTATTTTTTTTTTTTTTTGATATCCTCTTATTATCCAGCTAAAGGACTGGTTCCACCAGTACTATGGGTTTGCTTTGTTGTATCTTGATATGTCTTGTTATGTCTTACAGTATCGCATTATGTCTTACCTCCTTTGCTGCAATATGTCGGCACGATGGTGTGTGTATTTTTCGTGATAATGTGTGTATATTTTGATGCTCCACCGCCATGACGCCTCACGATCTATTGCATAATATATAGCAGCATGCCACAATCTATCGCAACAAAAATTCTGAAGGTGCTTAATCTTACAGATGCTTCAGGGCAAAAGTGCATGTGATTACTGAAAACCTAGCAAAACTTAACAAATTAACAATCATGATGAATCTTGCTATATCTTGTGCACTGGGGGAATAGCCACTATAAAGAGAAATACAAAATGTCCATAGAAAACACTAAGGGAGTGTGTATGTTGTGTGCTTTGGGCTGCAAAAACCAGCAAATAGAGAAAAATATTGCATATGAAGAAATAGTGTGTACTTAAATGAACCAATATTGGTATGCCACTTGTCAGGAATAGGTGGATAATAAATACAAAGGCTGACAGCTGACATAAATTATGTTACAAAATACCCCGAACAGCCATTAGTACAGGCTCAGTAACTGTGTTTCCCCGTATTGCAAATAACTGTACTACCTGAAGGGAACTCAATTCTCCGATCCGGCTTGACACTTCCGGTTCAAAATACCCTCCAAATCATGCAAATTCACCTGACAACGGAGCGATCCACCATCTTGCCTGGTGAATACAAAGCGCTGTCAGAGTCTAAAATGGCGAAAAACTGTATTAATCGACCTTCTCTTGTGCATTCTGTACATGTAATAGTTAAAATGGGATTATTTACATTGGTCAGACATAATTTAAACGTGCCAACTTGAAGAAAATCGCTTGTTTCGACGATTTGTTGATATCGAGTTTTTAGTCTAACTGGGGCTACCACATAGTTATTTGATCTGAAATTGCGAGGGAAGTCTGATTTTATCAGGAGAAATTCTTCAGAAGTACTTAAAACATCCTCACACTTTAAAAAGTATAATTAATGGACGTCCAAACGGCCCATAGGCTTAGCACTGCGGAGGTGTGTCTCCAAAATGGCAGCCAAGGCGGTTCGTAGCGCCACCTACTTCCAGGCCGGATCGGAGAATGTAATTCATGTGAATGTGTTTCTTTGTAGATGAGGAGATGTAATTCATGTGAATGTGTTTCTTTGTAGATGAGGAGATGTAATTCATGTGAATGTGTTCCTTTGTAGATGAGGAGATGTAATTCATGTGAATGTGTTTCTTTGTAGATGAGGAGATGTAATTCATGTGAATGTTTCTCTTGTAGGTGAGAAGTTTGTGTACACGGACTGGGAACCTGACCTGCAGGACTACAGCAAGACCAGGAACTGTATGGCCATCAAACGCGCCTACCATCTTGTTCCCCAGAGGTACTGGTGGACCGATGAGAACTGCGACACCCAGCGCTACTATGTCTGTCAATACGGTAAGTTCCTTTCCAGGGGGTGTCCACCTACCACGAACTATGATTAACACATCCGCAAGCTCCGCGACACATATGAAAATTGTGGAGCAACCGTAGAGCACAGCGTCAATTAGTCAGGTTTTGTCTCTGAGCTCTATGGCACATGCTGGCATGCTAGGACCCGCTACGGTGAAAAAAACTGAATCATAGGGGCTCTACGAAATTCAAATATGTTTGATCCTATTGAGGTATCCCAGAATACAGTCTGTTTACAAGTCCCGGGGTGCGCTGGTTACCGACGTTGTATGGTGATAGACCTTGAACCGTAACCCGAAATTATTGCAGTTTATCGGTTTTTATAAATCTTCAAATGGGAAATCTGATATCAGAAATGGAAATTTCAGCCATTTCTACATTTAGATCCGAAATTATATTCAAGTTCTTCAAATATAAATGGGAAAACTATGGTTCATGTTGTTGTGGTGAGGCCAGCCAGTCGCGAGCGGCACTTGTATTTATCCTGGGCGATAATAGGGAGGCTAGTAACCTCTGGGGGGCGTCATTTTGCTCCAGACGAACTATGATTAACACATCCGCAAGCTCTGCGACACATATGAAAATTGTGGAGCAATCGTAGAGCACGGCGTCAATTAGTCAGGTTTTGTCTCTGAGCTCTATGGCACATGCTGACATGCTAGGACCCACTATGGTGAAAAAAACTGAAACAGAGGGGCTCTACGAAATTCAAATATGTTTGAATATTGTAGCGTGGCGTAGTCCTATCATTGGCCTATAACAGGGCGTGTCGGGACAGAAATCAACCTAATATGTTACGATGGACTACGATGCAATACGATAGACCTCCTGATGCGCTACAATGTCAGCAATGATGGCGATGTGCGTCGCCGACATTGTAGCGGCTCAGGCAGACTATCGTAGCGCATCATAGCCCGTCGTAGTAGGTGGGAGGCATGTCTTACAGTATTCCAATCATAGTAAAGAGTTACACTGTCAGTGAATATTGTGTGCGATGTAAGTTAAGATAATAACCTTTACTGACTTTTATTTTCATTTATTTTAGGTGATGCAGTATATCCGAATTTCTTTTATTTTGATTTTCATAAAAACAAATTATTCAGATTTTCGGTTTGAAAATGGTTAAGTGCAGTTGAGCTGTTTGTAAGAGATTGTATTCATTTCAGCATGGATTTTGTCAGTGAATCCAGCTGTTTATTGTTGGTTGGGATTATCAGGAAACATGACAAAACGATTCTTGTTTGAGGTCAGTCTGTTATTTCATACTACCGGTGGAAGGCCGTATGAAATCGATGGCTGACTGAGAATGAGAACCGTTTCGTCCATATTCAGGACGTTTGTTTATTACTGTGTACCTCAAATAGATTTTTAAAAAAGGCAATTTTAATGACTTGTTAAGTCACAGTCACAGCGGGCACAAACATTATTATTACTGCACCCCTGGCAGTGGGCAGTATTTGATAGACACTCGCACACAGGTATATGATAATATGCCCTGCGTGATATACCATTCCCCTATATTTGTGAATCCTTCCTATAGCTGAACTTGTGACTACAACTACATCGACGACCACCACACCCCAGACAACGACAGAAACAATCACAACTGCCATGACAACAGAAGCCCCAACTACTATCCCTGATACTACAGAGCCTGAAACGACAACGGGTAGAGTCCCAAACTATTGCATGGGCACTCTCTATAGCCAAGATTCATGGACAAATCACAAAAAAATATATGATTACTGTACATAAATTCTGCATGTTTATCGTAGCCTGGTATTAACGTCTCTAGGCATAACATTAGGAACTCATATTTTTAAATTTCTAGATTACTGGTCAAAGATGAATATCTATTTCCAATTTGTCTAAAAATGTTTTTAGATATTTTCTATAACATTAGGAACTCGTTCTCAACAGGCATGCAAGTATGGTAACTCATACTCAATGGGCAATTAACTGATAAATATGTCCAGGCTAAGATAAAATCAGAAACGTGTTCGTGTTTCATCTGTGTCCCTGTTCACCATCTCGTTTGAAGCGCTTCAGAATATTCACTCGGCTGTCGCCTCGTTCATATCCCTGAGTGCTCCAAACTCGATGGCGTACGGTGACACAGACCAAACACTCCTCAGTTTCTTCCTTAATACACTGAACACAGATTGTAAATTTGATAAAGTTCCATGAATCTCTGGCTATGCTTGGTGTTGAACGGATTATACACTTGGCATGAAAACACTTCGCTTCGCAGTCACTGCTACACATACAAGCTTTAAGCAATATGCATTTGCCTTTTTTCATGCGCTTGATTTCAGATGGAATGGCAGTACAACTACTATCTCACCCCTTGTATTCTTGTCCCATAAGCTTAATAACATTGGCAACTCGTTCTCCATGCCCCTACAAGTATTACAGTCCGTTCCCCATGGTCTATGATGCATTATATCGAGTGTGCCACCCAGTGTGTACAGGGGTGAGATAAATACAGAAAGTGACTCATTTTGGTCAAAGTCTTTGTTCCTCAAATTGTTTGAATGCTATGTGATATTCACTTGGCTTCACCTTGTTCATATCGCTCTGCATCATACTCGTGGAGAACGACAACTTAAATCAAAACTTGTTGGTTTCTTCTTTAGAATGGCACAGACAGCCTTGTATTTTGCTTTACACAAACAGCAAAAGAAATCAGACTTGAATACAGGAACTCATGGAGGATCTGTACTCATCACAAGCTTTCTCTAATGTTGTTCCCTAATCGTTTTTATTTTCTGTGAATTTCTAGATGTGTATATGGATAAAACGCACACTATATCTATCTAATACCATGAAATAATATACAATTTAGTTCCCATAATCAATGTTTACATTTTAAATGATTCTCTAAAAAAGTCATTAGGATTAGCCATTTCTGTATCCATTTGTATGATATACAACCATGATTCTATCATTTCAAATAATGTAATATAATCCATGATCATTGTATATAGATAACAGATCACTCTTGATCTTCAAAGTTTTAATTTCTCCTCCTCATAAAGTAGGATGATGCTATTCATTGTTCAAAGGTTTGATTGTAAAAACATCTGTTGTAAATGTTGGAATTGCTGCATGATTTTCCTCTTCATTTCTTACTTCCTGCTTGCATCCCATTTTGTAGATAAAACTAACTAACTTATATCTGAAAACTGCAAATACTTTAGCTCTATCAGCGACTCCTACAACAACAACAACAACAACAACAACAACAACAACAACAACAACAACCACACCCCAGCCAACAACGACAGTTCCGACAACTACGCCAACTACTACTACTACTACTACCACTACTAAACGACCAACTACTGGTGCGAGGGGTGCTTTTGACACTTATATCTTCATTTTGTGTGCCGCTTTTGATCTACTCATCTTAATTAACATTTTATGTGGCGTTTCCACCTGCCAACTAAAAACCCACCGATAATTTTCACGCTGTACAAAAGTTGGTCAGTGGTTCTTCTTGTGAAAGGTTGGTGGTACATAATCAGTGACCTGCACTGCAAAAATGTGATGGACGCTGACCGACATTTGGTAGTAAAATGCAGAGCATCATCGATTAATTCAATGTGCTTTGATTTCATCGTTGGATGCAGAAGTCGTTCGGTCATGCCATATTGCATAAGCCAGGAGGGAAAAATCGTAGACCATTTCTGTCTCCACCTGATGATTATTGCATTAAATGTGTCACATAATCGGTCGGTGGTGTGAAATTTCATAATCGGTGGTCATTATCGGCAGGTGGAAATGCCGCATTACTTTAATCTGATCTTGATAATTTATTCTTATGAATTATCATCAGTGGCTTGAAACTCTTCTTTGCATATCTATTTCTTAATAAGCATTCATAGTCTAGAGTATCATTAATCTCTCACAATTCTCAGATTGACTTTGACTTTGATAACCCCTAACACAAACATGTGTACATAGTGGAGAACCTTGTCTTTAGTTGTTGCCTCAACATGTACGTTTTTTTCCTGTTAGATTGTAAGTTGCAGATATTTGAGTTTTTCTCCTATTTTGACAGCTGTGGGACCCACACCAACGACAACACCCCAGCCTACACCAGTACCAGCCACCAACCCACCCAACCCACCCAACAACAACAACAACGGCAACACCAACAACAACAATGGCAACACCAACAACAACAATGGCAACACCAATGGCAACGCCAATGGCAACACCGGCAACACCAATGGCAACACCAACAACAACAATGGCAACACCAATGGCAACACCAACAATAATAATGGCAACACCAACGGCAACACCAACAATAACAACGGCAACACTAATAATAATGGCAACACCAATGGTGCCACATCAACACCGATTCCAACAGCAACACAACCAGAAACACCGAAAGTAACAGATCCCACCTCGGCGGTCACTATACCGAGCACGGAAGTGACGTCACAACCAACAACACAAACTACGACACAACCAACAACAAAAAAGCAAAACACCAACAACGGCAACAACCTGAATGTTGCCACAACAGTCGAACCTGGTGCCGACGCCTCAACAGCGAAGGGGTTTTCTCTGTCAACGTTTGAAATAGGTAAGTCATCTATACGCATCACAACAAGATTGTAATTCTCGTCTTTGATTATCTTAATCTGTCTATGCTATCAATTTAATATTGTTAGAATTCAGATTAGATTAATCATAGTCCTCACCATTATCATTGTCATCACATGATCATCAGATTGCGATTCTACTCTATTAGGGGGGCGTCCACCAACCACGACAAGGCTACGACAATGGCTTCCCGACAAGGTCCACCATTGGCCTACGATTGGAGGCCTTGTTGTGCTTGGTGGACCCCAGTTCCTGACAAGAGTCTACGACAAGGCCACAATTGGGCTGCGATTGGAAGCTTGTCGGGAGCCTTCTGACATGGCTACGACAACATCGAACATGTTTGATTTTTCACACGACTGGTCCCTTGTCGTAGAGTGTCGTGGCACAACGCTGGTTTCCTTGATACCACTGTCGTAGTGTGTCGGTACCATGGACATCTTTTTTACAGGAACCAGCGATGTCTATGACACTCCCTAACAATGCTGTTGCAGAGCCCCCCTTCTTACAACAAGGCTGCGACAAGGAACTTTCTTGTTGGCGCTTGTCATAGCCTTGTCATTGTTGGTGGACACCCGCCTTTATTCTTATATCAAAATACATATAGGGCTTGTTTCATCAAGGGGTGATGTCGTTGAATGTTTTATAGTGTACAAAACCACTTGTTGGAACATGTAAATCCTGTGTTCTACCAGACCAGCGAAATTTCACAGTTTGGCCACCAAATGGCGTCCAAACGGCGCCCAATCCGCCCACCGGACATCGCCAGTTATACCTCAAGTATCAGGACTGGGGCGGTGGAAGAGGTCAGAGAGACGAACCAGCCATGAACCGGCAAAACCTAGTAATTTACCTTTTGCCGGACCCCCACCTGGGCCCTGTTTCATAAGCAGCGGAAGGTTCGTTAATAGTGGTTCTTCCGTTAATAGCGTGAGGTCCCGTTGCATAAGCAGATATGTTTTATGGCCTCATCCACTTCCCGAGTGAGCGAGAGGAAATGTTGGTAGGTTCCGTTGCATAACAAACTGCCGCTCGGCTAAACGTCCGATATTTGGGAGGAAAAGCTCACGCTATATACGAAAGGGTCGACCCTCTCGTACAGCCTCAATAGCAGTATAAATATTTCTTTTTCAAACACTAAATCTCATTCAAATTGAAGAATATTTGTAGAGAGTAATTCTAGTTGTATTCCATATATTTATCCCAAATTTTAAAATTGTCTAATGATTATTTCTACAAATACTGGAAATTCTATTTCTAACTGACAACTGTGGTCACTGCAGCATTCGGGTGGCTACTGCAGAACCTCCTGCATCGCTCGGCATATATAATATATATATATATATATATAATAATATATTTATACACATGTGTATATGAATATATTATATAATGTGTGTATTTATATATTCATTTATATATATTAGATTTTGGTTCAATCTATTAACTGACTTATGATTTCACTTGTATTCAGTTCTGTTGGATGTCTCCACTCATCTTCTTTGTTTTGATTCTGATGCTCACAGTGCGCATGCACGTGTTCTAATTCTGCCTAGCCCTCTAGCGGTTATGCAGGGAACCAGCCGCGCTGAAACACTCTCCGAACATAGATCTTGTGACCCAGTATAAGATAAGTAGCACAGAATATCTGCTGGGAGAGTGATATTGCCAGAACAACGAGCGAATACCCGAAAATAACGAACGAACGAGACTGCTGAATAGCGAGAGGGGTTATGAAACGCAAAATTAACAGGCACGTTGTTCGTCTGGCTATCCCAGCCGCTATTTTAAGGGTCCGCTAACTAAAACCTTCCGCTACTTATGAAACAGGGCCCTGTTCCCCTCTAGTTCCCCACCTGTTACCCACTTGCTACCTGCTGGCAGCCAGTGTTTTGCTCACTATAGGCATATTTGGCAACCTCCTGGCATTGTCGGCCCAGTGGAACACAGACTTTAGGTAGCAAACATTGTTTACATTGTTACCATTGATTTACTGGTTATTAAGTATTCTTACTCTTCCCCTCAGTGTTGATTGTCGTTCTGGCGGTACTTATCATCGTTATCATCGCTGGTGTCATCATCTGCGTAAACCAGAAAAAGAAGGATAAGTAAGTAGATACTTAGTTGTTGAACATACTACATAACAGTGATCAGTTTATCATCTCACTAGCATAATCACATATATAGTATAAAAGTCTATTCTCCATGGTCTATGACATCATATATTGTATGTCATCCATTCTTTTAATGTGCACAGGGGTGAGATAAATACAGGAAGCGACTCATTTTGGTCAAAGTTATCGTTCTCCAACTCATTTGAATACTATGCAATATTCACTCGGCTTCGCCTTGTTCATATCGCTCCGCATCAAACTCATGGAGAACGGAGACTTTGACCAAAACCTGTTGGTATCTTTTTTCCTCATTTCGCCACTCTTTTGGGGCTTGAATACATTCGATACCTGTCGTTCGATTACACATAAGTATAATCCAAGGTAAACTGTGGTTCTCTGGTTGTCCTTGAGGCTCCAGCCTGTGTGTTTTTGTTGGACTTTGTCTGATGGCGACCTTCCTTTGTTGACAGTATGATGCGTGTGAACCCCGACACATACGATGCACGTAAGAATGCTGGCCAGCCTTACAGCGGGTCTATCGGAGAGGAGGTGTACCTACCGCCCAGTGAGACGGGCAGCACATGTAAGTACCCACCGAGCAACCAAGTCTGGGGGCCGGTGAATCAATTACAAACGACAAAAAAATACAGTAGAACCCCGTAAGTGGACACCTCGCGTTAACGGACACCTTTACTCGGATTGGCTCCCTCTATTAGATGTTTATTTTAATCCCGTGTAAGCGGATACCATGCGTAAGTGGGCACTTTGGCCCGGAACGGATGGTGTGCGCTTACGCGGGGTTCTACTGTATCTTTGAATTGTCTTTGGGGCCATAGTGTTGTAAAAAATAATGTGTTGTAAGCATAAGATGTTTTGATGATAAGAGTAACCGAAAGCTTTCACAAGGTGTTGTATACAAACACGTTCAACTAGAAAATATCTTCGGTTTTTGTCATACAACACTGAATGGGAGAAATCGTCCAGGATGTCGTTTGTCGTTGGAGTTATCGTATCGTCCAGCACCAGCACCAGAAATAAACATACTTTATTCAACAGCCCTCTGGCTTATATCCTCCTCACATAATAGGCCAGGTATGGGACGCCATTTTTCTGGTGCATTGTGGGATGTAGAACTGAGCTGGTTCCCTGTCCAGTAGCAAAGATATATATATATATATATATATATATATATATATATATATATATATATATATATATACATTACGCTGGCTCGATTTTTCCTTTTCATAAATTTGTATTTCTCACATTCCCAGCATAATTCAGCTTGTTCCCCCCTCCACTGCCAGTAATCAGGGAACCAGCGAAAGTTCAAGGTCGTGTCAAATCATACCATACCTGTCCTATCATTTAATTGGACAGGGAACCAGTCTTGTACCCACCCAACAAAAAGTCACTTTTACGTGTATCAAGGAAACTCACCAGTTCTTTATCCTGAACTATTGGGCCCCGTTAATAATCTAGGATTGTACATGTAGACTCTTTATGTATGCCATAGAGACCCGGAGATGATGTGGGTCAACTATATTCAACACTTATGGACGACCTTATGGATGGCTAAGATTATTATAGTGAACAAACTTAACTATCATTAAACAATAACCCTTGTACAATGTGCATAAAAGGGTCTTCATGTACAATCCTAGATTATTAAACGGGCCCCTGCACTGTCACCTTTAACACACATACATCAACTGAAAGAAGCTAGAACCACCATCTTATTTGTTGCATGTCTGTATGTTAAAAAACACAACAGCTGCGACTTCACTTAGCGAAGCATCAGGTAGACTTAGACCACAGATCATGTGAATTCATGTATAATGACTATCATAATTTTGTGGAGACAAATTTTAAGAAAAAAACAGCAGATAATTTTGAATAACTTTTCTCTATATATGGTTTGGAGTCAAATTCTATACAGTTTCAGTACAATTTGTAATACCTAAAGGACAGCCCTCACTCCATTTCTTTGAACTAGATGTGTTTTCGCCACGCTATTTTTATTCTCATTCCATTTTGTAATGTGTATCAATTATGAACACCAAATCACTCACATTTACAGATAAACTCTAGATGTGGCAAGATATTGCGATAAAGGTTGAAGTGTCAAATTTGGGGGATAATTTTCAAGGTTTCGACATACTCGGCTAAAAAATCACCGACAAATTTTATAACATGTAAATTTACTACTAATCCTTGCAGCACGTCTTACCGAAGCCCGGGACCCCTCCTAAAGTGTCCATGGTAACCGGCATGAAGTAGCGTAGATGCATTTTAGCGACTCTGTTCTGCTTGCTCTTTTATGCATTGCCAGCCTTTGTTTACCATTTATTCCTGTATACTGTCCCCACATATTGAGTAACAATCCCAATGTGAATGAAAATGAAATATACTGGCCTTTGATTCAAGTAAAGATTTGGAAAGGTTGCCTTGTGGTAAGAGATCCAATTAAAAAAGGAAAAAAGACAGTTAATTTGGATATTGCAAACATGTTCAACAGGGTACAAGTTCCTTATATTTGGTGAAAACATCTATTGAATGTATTAAATATTACCACAGCAGGGGCCAGTTTAATAATCTTGGATCCTACATATAGGTCCTTTTCTGAAACCTTGAGATCACCTGATGCTCTTTTCTCACCAAATAACAATGTCACAGGTACACTGAAGTATATTCATCGACCTCATTATGTCCATTTTGCCTGCTTCTGATGATTCAGAAAAGAAATAATATAAATATCCCACTAGAATGGGCAGGTCTTCACTAAAGTGGTAATTCCAACAGGATACACAATCTAAGCTGTTCATGGCCGATTTGTTGACTCGCGAGGTCAGGTTGAATCATGTGAGTATGTCTGGTTGGATAACGGCGGTGGAAGATCCCCCCATGAGCGATAATAGGGGCTCCTCACACAGGGGTAATGATGTTAACAGATTTAGTACAATCCAGCAAGATGCAGCCAGATGCTGCAAGACACGGCCCGACCCTGCCAGGCAAAATAAATTGTGCTGCTGGAATCACCACTTTAATATAGGATTATTCATAATATTTCAACACGATGATCATTATGGTGCACTATTCACCATCTTGCCTAATAATCTACATATGTAACATTTCCACCTGCCTACGAAAAGGCCACCGATTTTATGCACCGTGTACAAAAGTCAGTCTTTGATTCTATCTGAGAAATTATCAGTGCGCATAATCAGTGGCGGTCAGCAAAAATGCCATTTTCCAAAGAAAATGGAGGTAGTCGGCGACTGATCTTTTAGCCTCAAGTTCATTTCGCAACCGATGAATTCAATCTGGGTTGATTTAGTCGGTGGCATAAAAAATCGGTCGATGGTGCCATATTATGTATTGTTGGAGAAACAATCGTTAACGCTTTCTGTTTCCATGGGATGATTATTGCATCAAAAGTGCTACAAAATTGGTCGCCGGTGCTAAATGTCATAAAATTTGGTATAAAAGATCGATCGATGGTGTCATATTATGTAATGCTGAATGCCATAATCGGTGCCCATAATCGGCAGATGGAAACTCCACATCAGTATTCGTGTAACGAATACACATTCACTTCCTCTTTGACCTCGCTTTATTCGTGCTTCTTGTCTCAGCTCTGCGGCAACAAACATCACCCCCTACTTCATACATAGCAGTTCAAAGTTTATTATCCATAGTATACAAAGCCCCCATTGAGAATGTACGGGGACTCAGTAAACCACTACCCATTGTTTATTATCCATAGTATACAAAGTTACCATTGAGAATGTATGGGGAATCGGTAAACCACTACCCATTGTTTAAAACCTGTCAGATACCATAACTGTGGTATATGGATCCAAATCTGTGGTATGCGGCCTTCAAAATCATGGTATATGGGAAAATAGTTCCTTTTGGCTATAGAGCAAAGAAATAGTCCCTTTTGTTATGCTCTTTAATATGGCAACTACTGGGTTTAATTTATTCGAAAGGATGGATAATAAATGCAACAAACAATGGTTTTGTGGACAGACAGCTCTGTAAACCACTCGAGGTTGATGTCATAATACACTCGCTAGTGATTGTGTATTACTATGCATCAGTCTTTCGTGGTCTACAGCCGCCTGTCCACAAAACCATCGATTATTGTCTATGTATCAGATAGAAACATTCAGTAGAATCTAACTGAGACCAAGTAAACATCGCTATATTTATCCCTGTAGTTCCCTCTACTGTATAGTGTCATTGACATATTTGAGGTTATCCAAATATAAATAACTGGACAAAATATTAAAGATGATTTTGTAATTCATTTGCATTTGCATAATTTCCATCTGTTTAAACACAATAAGGAATTGTGGTGCAAAGAATAAAAATGGTTTCATCATATCGATTGTCTTATTCACCGCTATGGCTTTCTGCGTCCATGACCAAGTTTAGGCCTGGTGTCCACTGGCTCCAAATCACCTACGATAGGCTTTGCGATGTTCCTAAAACCTGATTACGATGCACGCAGACATTCTTACTTTAGACTCTTGTGTAAGATAAAGAGGTTTCCGTTATCTATGTTTGTTTTGCAATAAGCCTTGTAGTGCATCGGGAGGTTTTAAATGGTTATCGTAGTAGGTGGACGCTGGGCCTAAGCTTTAGATGTGAAGATGCAACATACTGTTCATTGGTAGTTGAGTAACAGCAACTATTTTTGATCTATTGCAGCTGGACTGATCGCGGACCCCAAGATGTTCGGTGCTGCTTACAACATGACAGCAAGACAGTCTTTGGAGTTCACCAACGAAACAAACCGAAACAGACTCAGCATCGACTGATGTAAACATGGTAGAAGAAGTCGAGGGAATCGCCGATCGCCACCTCCAAGACACAGCCAAGCTGCTATCCCAGTCTCATTATGAGCCATTTTCCACCGGTTGACTATTCGCCACCGATCTGCAGTCGGGAACCACCGACGCCAGATCGGTGAATGGAAACAAACATGCAGAGAAGTGTTCATCAATTGATTGTGCATAAAATATGCAATGAGGCCACCGCCGACTGACTTGATCAACGACCGACAGAATCAAAGGGGTTTGATATTGTTGGTGATGGTCATTGTGTTTGGAGGACAGTTCAGTTGGTAAGGACCTTCAAATTTTGGTAGAAACAAGGCATACACAGTACGTCAACCAATTTTTAGATCCTGACGTGCAGTTGTTTGCCATCACTGACCTCTTTTTAGGAGAACTCCATTAATCGGTGCCATTTCTGATGGCCAGTGGAAAATGGCTTTATCCAAACTGTCAGTTTGGAATGGTTTTCACAAGAACAGACCTTGTTACTGATTGTCCTAGCCGCAGACAGACTCCATATGTGTAGTGTTTTTGCCTTTCTATTGCCGCAGTAGCTGTATTTATTTACATCTGAAAGGATATACCCTTACGGCAGACCGTACACAAATATACATTTAAATTATTATCCATGATATACAAAGCACCCATTAAGAATCGTCTAAAAACTGCAAGATACCATAACCATGGTATACGGATTCGAATTCATTGTATGCAGCCTCAAAGCAATTGCAAACAAATAAGTAGTCCCTTTGTGTTTTAGAGCAAAAAATAATCAAAATTCGTGTAACCTTTAATATGGCAATTTTTCGGTTTAATCTATTGGAGAAGATGGATAATATATTCAACAAACGATGATTTTGTGTACAAATGGCCCTGTAAACTACAAGAGGTTGACACGTAGTAATACACGAGTGTCAGTGTCAAAACCACGAGCAATATGGCATACGAAGGTTTGGGTTTAATAAGCGTTATGCAAGGCTTTATATATGAGCTATCAAAATACAATATTGTGAGTTGCAAGTCTAGGCTAGGCTGTTTCTTTTAGTATGCCTCAACATTTGTCTTAGTTTGTCTTGCAAGCTGCTATTTGATAGGGACTTGTACTTTGTCTGTAAAGTTTAACAATCATTGGCGATGTCTGTGCTATTTTTATTATGACGGTGGAATTATGGCAGTTACGGGTTTGAGGTTATACAAATTATTATTTTTTTTAAATTGGTGCAGAAGTCCCAGATAAAGGATTAGGTATACGCATGAGACTGGATGAGAGGTACGTGAATCTCACCAGGATTTGTCTCAGATAACAGCCTGTGAGGTACGTGAATCTCACCGGGATTTGTCTCAGATAACAGCCTGTGAGGTACGTGAATCTCACCGGGATTTGTCTCAGATAAACACCCTGTGAGGTACATGAATCTCACCGTGTGAATCCCACTTTACATAGACCCTATTAAGGTATCCCAGAATTCAGTCTGTTTACAGGTCCCGGTGTGCGCTGGTTACCGACGTTGTATGGTGATGAACCTTGAACCGTAACCCGAAATTAATGCAGTTTATCGGTTTTTATAAATCTTCAAATGGGAAATTCGATGTCAGAAATGGAAATTTCAGCTATTTCTACTCATAGATCCGAAGTTATATTCAGGTTCTTCAAATATTAACGGGGGAACTGTGGTTCATGTGGTCGTGGTGTGCCAACCTAGTCGCGAGCGGAACTTGTATTTACCCTGGGCGATGATAGGGAAACTAGTAACCTCTGGAGGGCGTATAAAGCGGACCTCTCATCATATTACATTATTTAAACGTATTTCTGTTTAATTCAAGGTAACTCTTTACCTGGATTACATCGCATTGCACTCTCCTTATTTATTCTCATGCAACTATCCAACCATCTAATCATAATCATTTTTGAAGAGGCCATAATGATGTCCAGTTCCTGGGGTTAAACTATTGTAAATACTTCATTGTTTCGCTGGCGTTTGACGTTCTGAATGTGCTATAAATTGTAAATAAAATATTTGCTCGAACAGATTGTACAGTGCACCGAGCATAGAATAAGATTTACATTCAATATATTTATATATACTACTTATATACATGTCAAGTCAGGAGGAATATATCCACAGGGCGTTGAGAGATAAGGCCTGTTTCCATTGGCTGACGAAAAAGGTATAGATTTTAGTTCTCCTAATAGCCCATTTACATTTGGCGTCAGCAGTGCTTAAGATCCGTCGGTAGTGCTGACTGTAAATCGGTGACGGCCAATGGAAATGGGCTTTTAGGGGCTAAAAAAAATCCCTGCCGTTTTCGTCGGCCAATGGGGAGGGGCCTATACAGCATCCTACAGACGTTGTGTTGATAAAACAAGCAATTATAAATTTACACTATCTTGCGGGTGTAATGTTAAAAATGTGCAGTTTCTGTTTGTCACGTTTGTTTTTTCATCAATATTATATTTTGATTACGAACATGTTTGTCTTTCCTAATGCCTCCTAAAAGCCCATTTCCATCAATTGATATTGCATCAGCAGTGCTAAAGGTCAGTGGTTCCTGACTGTAGATCGGTGACGGCCAATGTAAATGGGCTATTAGGAGAACTCAAAAAATCTACACCAATTTTGTTAGTCAATGGAAACGGGCTTTATTTGTGATAGCAACAGCCTTCATGCATATATTTGAGAAAATCGGTTTGATGTAAATTTAGTGTAAATAGTTCAAGGTCATTTTACTACTCCATAGGCCAAGTGTATATGAAAGGCATTGGACATTATGTAATATTGTTCATTAAATGCGTCAAGAAGGAAGAACTGCATAAAAACCCGAAATAAAAATTACAAATCAACACGCATCGAATACACAATCAAAGAATATAAAACGGTAAATATAATGGAAGAAGAAATGGAATGTCATTTGTTTCACTCATTACCAATGCATCTCAAAGATTTGCTTCGATATTATTTATCTCAATAAAAAACAATGTATATCAGCTTTTCTGAATTTTATTCCGTCATTTTACTATCAGCATGAACAGTTAACAAAATCATTGGATTTATGCCACAAACATCACGTGGCCACGTATTTTCTTAAAAGGATATGGTTTTCTTCAATTCTTTCAAAAACAAGAACGGTGACCTATGATTTTTAAGAACGAAATAGGTAGTAATTTACATATACTATATTCTGTGAAAGTTTGAGGAAATTGACTAAATATATATACTACAGTGATATACTTTATCCCACCCCTAATACAAAATCCCATAGGCTTAACATTGAGTTTCCGTATGCCATGCTAACTGGCATACAGAGTTTTATATGCCACTAGTGACATAA
Organism: Alentia gelatinosa; assembly: GCA_950022655.1. Taxonomy (NCBI): domain Eukaryota; kingdom Metazoa; phylum Annelida; class Polychaeta; order Phyllodocida; family Polynoidae; genus Alentia; species Alentia gelatinosa. The sequence goes on along the minus strand of OX465592.1, from coordinate 3,096,388 downwards.
AGAATTGTTATCACATAATATTCCAAAATCGAAGAGACGGGATAGGATAAAATCAAAACCTGATTCGTTTCAATCGTGGCAAACGCATTCCACTCCTGGAGTTTTGGCTCCGGGCTTCACTCGGCTTCGCCTCATGAAGTCACTATGCCAAACTCCAGTCGTGGCATAAGATGGCCAGGAATAAAACTTATCCAGTTTTACGATAGTATTTCACAGATTTAGACCTGATTTTTTTAGACATACTTTTAAAGTAATTTCTTAGAGGGGTGTCAACTGAACATGTATTGGGAAGTAGTGGCCAGCACCGATTTCCACTTTCTATGTACTACTTACAATCTGAAAAGGTGGCTTGTTAAGCACCGTCTTTGGGCTAATTCTACAAAGTTGAATGGTTTAGCGCCCTTTGGCCACTGGCCAATGAGGAGGGCCTTATTAGACTGTCTGCCACATCTGCTTTCATTCTGTCCCAATTAAGAGGTTGGTAAGGTTAAATTAAAATTGTGTCCACAAAATTCTCACTTTCTCAGACCCAGACTTACCTGTACAGGTGGGTTCTGAGAGCAGAAATAGTCATCAAGAAATACACACAGCTCCCCAAATTGATAATACAGCGAAAGACATTTTCGTTAATATCTCCGTAATGGATGGGAGTTTTTGAATGATTTTTTCACTGTTGGATAGGGAATTCCAAGCCGGACATGGCAATAACAGTTTTGTTTTAGATTTCTTGATTAATTGTCTCAAAATCGAAAATAACTGATTTTCACTGTGACTTCTCTTTGGAATAGTATTAAGCACAGAAAATACAATACAGTAACATTATCGATGGGTTATAAAAATAGTGTAGTGTGATCCCATTTAGGTCCAGTGCAATTTATTAATCATAATCATATTTGAAATGATGAAATTCATTTTTGAAACAATATGATTTTATTTTTTTTACATCAATCAAAAACATATCTATATTAAAAGTATAAGAATGGCATCTTGGTGTATGATATATGACATATAAATCTTATTACCTATCTGCGAATGTCTCACTTTTACTGACCCTAAACTTACATAGGTTTCCTCTATAGTACATCACAGTTCAAAGTGCATCAGATGGCATCCTTCAGTAAAACGCCACACTTGGGGCTAGGACTCTGATGTTGTGGAGTCGGGGCCAAAGTTACGCAGATGGTGAAACGTCATGCCGCCCTCGGCCGTGGGCGAATCGTCGTAGAGCATGTTCTGGAAGCTGAGGGCAGGGGGCAGCTTGAAGCGGTCCGGGTGAGAGCGGGCAGCCTTGTTTGCCCTCATCTTGACCACCACGATGACGATAACCACCACCAGGAGCGCCACCAGCGCCAGGCTGCCCACCACCGCCGCCGCCGTCACCCCCGCCGAGGGGACTGCGGGCAGAGAAAAGGCATTATTATATACCGGTGCACGAATGTCTCATGTATACACCCTAGTAGTAATGATTTCATTCGTCCACACTGTGGCGTAATATATATGATACTACCCTCTGTACCACGTGACCACTCATTCTTCTATTTAAAAAATTTTTTTTTTTTTTTTTTATTGAGTTGTAGAATGGCATATAATAATAAAAAGACATAGTGAGTGTGTCTGAATTACATATGTTCCTCTATATTTTGGTCAGAAATACTCACCTCATTCTTCGAATTCGGTGAGTATTTCTGACCAAAATATCTCTGAACAGATTCCATTCAAACACACTAACCATGTCTTTCTATATTAAAGAAAATCAAAGGCAACTGGTACATACCCAAGAAGAAACCAACAAGTTTTGGTCAAAGTCGTTGTTCTTCATGAGTTTGATGCAGAGTGATATATGAACGAGGCAAAAGCCAAGTGAATATCACGTAGCATTCAAATGAGTTGGAGAACATTGATTTTGACAAAAAAATCTACATGTCTATATATAGTTTTTTTAATGAAAATATTTTCATTAAAAAAAAATCTGTATATAGACACGTAGAAGTAAAAAGCGGTAATGAATGATAGGTACCTATTTAATTGGTAACCAGCCTTTTTTTCTTTTCACCAGAGGTATATTTTACTCAAGAACTGTCATTTAAAACTAATATTGATACTTAAATATCTATAGGGTAATAATTACTATCAAACAATCTCTTCTTTGTATTATTGGAAAGTAACTTTATCCTTCTGTAACACAATCTGCGATCACAATGTAATCTATGTTGAAAAGTTATGAATTTGTATATTTTGTTTGGAAGAACGATAATGTATAAATATCGAAAGCAAAATAAAGGATTTAAAAACAAAAATGATTAAAATAAAGAGAGGTGTGGGGTGAGAGTATGATTATTATATACCTATGCTGGTAAGTCACTTCGATACCAACCTCTGCCGCGCTATTAGTATTTTGGTGGTCGCCGCCTGTCTAGCAGAATGGAAGACCCCTGTTCCGGAATGCTAGTTCCAGGCAGGATCCCACCCTACGCACTATTACGTAGGTCGGTTCGGTTTTCGGCAAGTTTGCACAAACCTAGTCACACACAACACAACTCACGAGTTTAATAAACAGGAATGTTTATTAACAATTACTTCCTGGAAAGATATGGAAGATCTTCCCCACAAGTACAGTACCCCAGCACAGGGTGCCGGGTAACGCTGGAGAGGCTAATCTAAAAGACTCGCCTAACCACCAGGAAGGTTACGAGAACCCGCCTGCCAAGTGAGGGCCCAAGGGTCCGTTCCGTAGAAGAGACGCACAGGGACAGCCTGTCGACCTACTGTGAACGCTAAGTATATATACCCAGCATTACGTAATCCTGGTCTCCGCCGCGCCACTCTTGTGTGCGGCGTTGCCCGGAACCACTACACAGTAAGGATCGGCTCTCCGCGCCACCTTCCATAGAATGTCCGAACACTGCTGGATTCCCACCCCACTACAGTATTATTGTCATACTGCATAGTGTGCTGGGATGGAAACAGATACTCACATACTCTGAATATGCAAAATGACCCCCCCCCCCCCCACAAAAAAAAAAGAGAAGAAAACCCCAAAAATTGAAGTCAGAGAGAAAACTAAAGACACTGACCAGAATGCGTCTTTTCGGTGCGTGGCGTCATGGGCTGTGACGTCGGTGACGTCATAGTCCACACTGGTTGCGTACGACGTGGGGTGTTTCTCGTCGGCAGCGTCCTCCGCTGTGTCGTTGCTGACGTCATAGGTGACGTTTGTGGCAACGTCATAGGTGACGTAGCGATTGTAGCGCCTGTGGAATATATTACACACGAATTAGAAAACAGTTTTGTCATCATATTCCATAAGATCCATTTGATACCTCCTCTGGATTACCTCAGAGAATGATACTAAAATATATGGAGTATTTATCTCACCCCGGTATTTTTCTCCATAGGCTTAACGTTAGCAACTCATACTCCACGGCCGTGAAAGTTGTGTATCCAATACTCAATGGCTAATTGAGTTATTCTATTGATTGGTTTTATACGAGGTGAGATAAAATCCTAAGTCCACTCGATGAAAATACTCCGTACTTCACCTTGAGATGTGAGATAAATAATGAGATAAATAATGAGATAAATAATGAGATAGATAATTGAGTAGAGAAAACATAGCGTTTTAGATTATTCTTATTAGAATTAGACAAACTGGACAAAACACTAAATTTACTCAATTATAATTAGAATAAATCAGACAAATATTTGACTGATAATTGTCAAAATTAAAAAGAGAATCACCAGGTGGCCCCATCGTGAACTGTAGGACAGGTCCACATTCAATTGGTACCCATTGTAACGTTCAGTTAAACTTCAACGAAACCACGAACAAGTAAATAATGAGAATATAATTGAGTAAAAACATAGCGGACCTTCTGGGAATTTACAGGAGTATCCGCGGTAGGAGTCACAGTCGATGTCCATCCACTTTCCGTTCGTTCTGTCCATGTCCACGCAGTTTCCACCGTGTTCCGGTAGGGGGCGGCCTCGTTCCCAGTTCGTGTAGTCCACCGGCGTCCCGTCAGTCCACTTCCACACGCCATCTGCGAACAGGAAAACAAACCACTTAGATATCACAAACATTGGCCACCACTCGCCAGGAGGTCTGGCCTATGTCCTCACATATTAGGCCAGGTAACGCCCCCCAATTTTCTGGTGCATTGCGGGATTGTATTCAGCTGGTACCTGCCTGATACTTGTTGGATTTTACGCTGGTTCCCCACTAGAGGGCGTTTCGAAATCTGTTATCTTCCTAAAGATACATTCTAATAGGTTATCTTTTGAAAGGTTGCTATTACTTTATTATGTATCATCGTTCATTATAAACAAGTATAACTAAGTTATTTGGGGAACCTCGTGAGGGAGAGAGGTTGTGCTGGTTCTCCTTGGCACTACAAATCAGCAGGGAACCAGCAAAAGTTCAAGGTCGCTCACTCACTGCTCTGAGCTGGGCGTTACCTGTCCCATTTTTCATTGGGGCAGGGAACCAATCTAGGCCACCACCTTTGTCTCCACTCTGTTCAGACTTTGGGGTTGGTCGGGTGCACTCACAGTCGGTAACTGCTGTGCGTGCCTCAACCCAAGTATTATTGTTGTTTTAAGGTTCTAAAGGCAGATATACTAAATAAGGAATATATTCGTAGCTTAACAAGTTGATAATGAAACCTCGCTTTATGTTCATTGTAATTTTCAAAATACAAGAATACACACAAAAGGAAATAACAAAATGGAAAATTGGCTTCAAGGTTATGAAATAAATACCACTGACTATTAGGAAAACTCAATTAATCGGTGCCCTTTTCGTCAGCCAGTGGAAAATGGCTTCAATAAAATCCATTAATGATTGGACCCATTACCTATTGCTTCTTTAGTGTCGGGGGCATTATGGCTGCCTCCATAACACGATAGCTATGTGTCCTGTACTGTGTGCGACCTGATTGGTCACTAATCAATCATATTATCTGACATCATCAATAATTATTTCAATAAAGAGCATAAAAATGCGACACAGAGAAAATAATACATATGCCCTCCAGAGGTTACTAAAATCCCTAATATCGACCAGGGTAAATACAAGTTCCGCTCGGGGCTAGCTGGGCACACCACGACAACATGAACCACAGTTTGCCTATTGTTATTTAGAGAACCTGAATATTAATGCGGATCTGTATGTAGAAATAGTTGAAATTTCCATTTCTGATATCGGATTTCCGATTGAATATTTATAAAGACCGTTAAACTGCAATAATTGTGGGTTACGGTTCAAGGGTCTATCGCCATACAACGTCGGCAACCAGTGAAAACCGGAACTTGTAAACAGACTGGATTACGGGATACCTCAATAGGGCCTATGATTTTGAACCCAAGGCTTGATTTTGGTGTGGACGTTTTTCAGCTCATACCCTTCTTCTCCAGCCCTATCCAGATATTCCTCTTCAGAAAGGACCGGTCCCGTACAATCTCCCGCAGTATAAACTCATTCTCCTCAGTTCCGCGGATATCCGTCAGGTGGCCTCCCTGTCGCCGACACGCCATGCTCGCCGCTGATTGGCTAACCAGAGACGCCACTTTCAAAACGAGGCAGGTTCCCCGGAATCTCACTCCGTCGTTCCTGTGGGTGCAAGTCGCTGGTGTTGTCGTCCCTGTTGATATAAAAAAACGAAAAAAATAACAAAATATATTAATTAGATAGCCCACCTGTTTTCTTGAGACCTATCCAGGCGTTGGTAGCTCCCGGGGCACCTGAGTGCTTCACGAGGTTAAGGACGAATCCGTTCTCTTTGGGACTGTGAATGGAGACGAGGTTGCCGCCAGCGCCTTTACCGTATCTACAGTAATAATATGCAGCGCTATGCGTAACGCGGTCCGTAAGGGTGACGTAATAACAGTTACGGCCCAGCTCCCACCATAGGGACTTCTTTACCGGGCACTTCTTAGGGGTGGTCGTTCCTGAAAGAAACCACTTTTGTTGAGTACCCTAATTTAAAAAAAATGTAGCAGGAAATGTAATGTTTAGGCCGGGGACACACCAAGCGAGATGGCAGCGATTTACCGAATTGCCAAAACAAAATGGCTTGTAAGTGAAGTATTTATTTCATATTTCACCCAATCATTGCTTCTGATACGCTAAATTATCAATGGGAGATATTAATGTGAAATGATATCTCACATACACCCTAGTTTGTGTTGGCGTTAACGTAAATCGCTGCATTTACAGTATTAATACGCGGCACTATGCGTAACGCGGTCCGTAACTTCTTAGGGGTGGTCGTTCCTGAAAGAAATGATATTTATTTCCTCATTTTGTTTCCAAAAACAGTTCTTCTATGGGGAGAGTAAAAAAAAACTAGCGGAAAATGCGTTGGCGATTCTTCATTTTTTGTTGGCTATTCCGTTAATCGCTGCTTTTTTGTCTTGGTGTGCCCCGGCATTATCATGGTAAACATTAAAGTGTTTTAGTCATTCTTTCAGGATAAACATCACCCCAGACCCGGTGACTACTTACAATTAACTGATGCTTCATTTCCCATTGTTTACGAAGTCCCCATTGGAAATGTATGGGGCCACAGTAAACCACCACGTATTATATATTAGTGGCCGTAAACCATACCAGGCATTTCCAAACCAATTATCGAATTTCTAGGAATGTAAATTATTATTAATAACCTTTGGAAAGAAATACAACAATCACTGGTAATCAGACGGTTACTCGAGGTTGACGATGGAATATATTCGCTATCACTCGTGTATTACTACGTGTCAACCTCTCGTGGTTTACGGCCGACTGTCCAAAAATCACCGATTATTGTCTATGTAATGTGGCCTTTCAACATACCGCAGAAAAATCTCACCGATTATATGCAGCCTGTACAAAAATCGGTTCTTGGTCCTCGTTGAGAATGTATCCGTGCTAATAATCGTTTGCCCCAAATGATACACTCTGAAGACCGATTATGTGTTCCATGTTCACCGATTGTTCAATATGGATAGGACCTTGTAGGCTTGAAAATTAACCCTCCCTAAACTAGAGCCGAATATATATATATATATATCCGACAAAATAGCAGGGTTCCCGAATCTTCATATAGGGTTAGCACATAAATCGGTCGCGGTGAGGAAAAACGGTACTTTTTGATGAAAAAGGAGGTGGTCACCGACCAATTTTTTTGTCACTGACACTGGTTGATATAACCTGGTTTGATTTTGTCGGTGATCTCAAAAGTCGGTCGATGGTGCTAGATATGGAATATTGGAGACAAAAATTGTTGACCTTTTTTGTTTGCACCTGACTATCATAGCACCAACAGTGTCACATAATCGGTCGGCGATGCTAAATGCCATAATCGGCGGTCATAATATTATGATATTAAATGATACTTACGTTGTACAGGGGTAGTTGTAATTCCTGTTAAACAAAAGAAAAATGATTTAGGTAATATCAAAAGTAATTTAGAATGAATTTTCTTTTTGTTTTTTATTTGTTTATGGAACAAAATTCGCAAGGGCCGGCGGTCTTCGATTTTGATTAAGTGACATTCATTTCGATGTATACTCTTCACGACCTTAAAGGCATTTATTATGATAAATCTATAATAGAATAGATAGAAATTCCTAAAAGTAGATGTATTATACTACTCATTTAAGTTTTAATGTCCATGGGTTACCATCCTTGTTTTTGAAAGAATCGACGAAAACCATATTTTTCGGTAAGCTTCCTATGTAAATCAAGTAAATGTAAATTCGCCTATTTTATATATCAAGACTGGATAAAGTGGACAAATTGTTAAATTTACTCTTTTAGATTTTGTACATTTGAGTTACTTAAACGGTATCAGGTAAATTCCCATGCTTATATACCTCACTACTTGGTCAGTATGCATTCCTACTCATCACGAGGAGTTTATAAAACGTCTCCGAACTCACGAATGGATAGAGAACTACTCAGACAGCATCGAGGCACCTACCTGCGGTGTACTTGCACACGTAGCCGCGTTGCTGGTCGCAGGCCACGTTCAACCAGCGGCCTGATCCCCGGTCCATGTCGGCGCAGTCTCCGTCAGGCGTGGGACCACGCCCCGCCCAGTAGGTGAAGTCCAGGGGGGTACCGTCCTGCCATGTCCATGATAGGCCTATAAATATACCGTAAATACAATGTAACCCATGATACCGTAAATACAATATAATACATGATACGCGTGAAGCCGCGCCCAGCCCAGTAGGTGAAGTCCAGAGGGGTGCTGTCCAGCCATGTCCATGATACGCCTATAAATATACCGTAAATACACCGTAAATACAATATAATACATGATACGCGTGGTACCGCGCCCCGCCCAGTAGGTGAAGTCCAGAGGGGTGCCGTCCTGCCATGTCCATGATACGCCTGTAAATATACCGTAAATACAATATAACCTGTCATACCCTAAATACACCGTAAATACAATATAGCCCATGATACGAAACACTGTAAATATCTCGTAAATGGAATATAAGCTGTGATAGGTGTGGGACCACGCCCCACCAGGGCAGGACGTCCTGCCACATCCATGATACGCCTGTAAATAACCTTGAATACAATATGATACATGACATTGTAAATACACCGTAAATAAAATATAACCTGTGATACCGTAAATACAATATAATTCATGATTCGCGTAGGAATGTGCCCTGCCCACAAAGAAGTCAAGGGGGGTGCCATCCTGCCATGTCTGTGCCATGCTTGGGTACAAACAACGTAAATACAATATGACCCTTTGATACATGACACCGTAAATATACCGTAAATATGATACTAGGTGGATAATACTGTGTACGACTAATTCCTACCTTTTCTGACGAGCCCTATCCACAGGTTCTTCATCGTCATTCCCGGCTTCTGCTTGGACATTGCGTGCACAAACTCCGCTTCGTCACGGCTGTGTAGTGACGTCAGCTCCCCGCCCTGACTCTGACACACGCTGCGTGACGTCACCTGGTCCAGGTTGGCGTCAGGCCGGATGTCGTAACAGGCGTTGTCGTAAAAGAGAGCGTCTGGACGTGCAGGGCACGTGACCACTGAGCGAAGAGAGTAATAAAGGAAAACTAGTTTAGTGTGTTGAGATGGAGGGATGAGCGAAGAGAGTAATAAAGGAAAACTAGTTTAGTGTGTTGAGATGGAGGGTTGAGCAAAGAGAGTAATAAAGGAAAACTAGTTTAGTGTGTCGAGATGGAGGGTTGAGCAAAGAGAGTAATAAAGGAAAACTAGTTTAATGTGCTGAGATGGAGGACACTACTGAGTAAAGAGTAATAAAGGAAAACTAGTTTAGTGTGTTGAGATGGAGGGTTGAGTAAAGGGAGTAATAAAGGAAATCTAGTTTAGTGTGTTGAGATGGAGGACACTACTGAGTAAAGAGTAATAAAGGAAAACTAGTTTAGTGTGTTGAGATGGAGGGTTGAGTAAAGGGAGTAATAAAGGAAATCTAGTTTAGTGTGTTGAGATGGAGGGTTGAGTAAAGGGAGTAATAAAGGAAATCTAGTTTAGTGTGTTGAGATGGAGGGTTGAGTAAAGGGAGTAATAAAGGAAATCTAGTTTAGTGTGTTGAGATGGAGGGTTGAGTGAAGAGAGTAATAAAGGAAATCTAGTTTAGTGTGTCGAGATGGAGGGTTGAGTGAAGAGAGTAATAAAGGAAAACTAGTTTAGTGTGTCGAGATGGAGGGTGGAGGGCATGCCACAATTGACGAAGAGAGTAATAAAGGAAAACTAGTTTAGTGTGCTGAGATGAAAATATTCCACAAACTCATAGAGCGAGTGGCATATTTTTTTATCAAAACAAACAAGATTAACAAGTTTCACTTGTATTATATACATGCACCTATAGATATCGATAATTATTTAAACATTTGCCAAAACCTGATGACATCGAACTGCCCTTCAAAGTGTGCTCGATGGGCGGAAGTGGCTTTTTCAATTATTTTCTTTACATTATTCATAATCCCAAATTTATTTTGAAATTTTGGGTATGAATTTCTAGTCGTATGTTATCTATATATCTTTTAATTATGCATTTCCGTTTTAAATGCAACCAATCATATTCAAAGTATGGTGGTACGTCGCCATCCCGGCACAGTATGGTGGTACATGTCAACTACCACTTCTATAGCAGAAATTGGTATTTACAGTATTTTCTGCTATGGGTATATGATACAACCACGGATTTGGATGTATGCAATGGTATGACAATAGCGAGCGATAAGCAGTATTGGGAATTGCTTGTTTGACGATGGTTTCTTTACCAGCCCTCACTGATTGGTGACTGATTAAACGTGATAATCTAACATAGTCATACCTGGGAAGGTTGGTTTGGGAGTGACAGCACCTGTAATAAAATAAAAGAATCAAAATGATTATCGCGTTACTAGTGGATTCCTCACTATCTACTGAATTAAAAAATAGGAAATAAACATCCGTCCACGACGCCGTCTGGTGGACGTTGGCCGCATTATTGTGCTGGTCATTATGGTGTTTCTACTTTGTCAAAATTTCTTTTAATTCAAACAATTATATTTCTATTTACTGAAATTTGTATATATTAAAGTATCAATGATGCCTCTAAGATGCCTTGAGGCATCTTCCTGCCATAGCCAGGGAAAAACCTGGAGGCATCATGCTGCCATAGCCAGGGGAAAACATGGAAGCATCATGCTGCCGTAGCCAGGGGAATGTCTGGAGGCATCATGCTGCCATAGCCAGGGGAAAACCTGGAGGTATCATGCTGCTGTAGCCAGGGGAATGTCTGGAGGCATCATGCTGCCATAGCCAGGGGAATACCTGGAGGCATCATGCTACTGTAGCCAGGGGAATACCTGGGGGCATCATGCTGCTGTAGCCAGGGGAATACCTGGAGGCACCATACTGCCATAGCTATGGGAATGTCTGGAGGCATCATGCTGCTGTAGTCAGGGGAAAGCTTGGAGGCATCATGCTGCTGTTGAAGGGTTTTAAAGATGGTGTGACTTACCCTTTGGGAACCTGCAGACGAAGCCGTACAGCCCCTCACAGCTCGAGTCGCGCCACCTGCCGGTCGCCTTGTCCATCCGGCCACACTCTCCCCGCCCAGTCGGCGTGTCGGGGGACCAGTTGAGGTAGTCCATCCGGGTCCCGTCCACCCACCGCCAGTCAGTACCTGTATGTGTGCACAGAGAGAGATAGAGATAGAGATAGATAGAGAGAGAGATAGAGAGAGATAGAGGGAGATAGAGAGATAAAGAGAGATAGGAGAGATAGATAGAGAGAGATAAAGAGAGAGATAGAGAGATAGATAGAGAGAGAGAGAGAAACGTTTTTTATTAAACTACTATATATAAAAAGGCACGATTTCGACAGGTTCTGCTTGGAGTTGCTCCCAACATAGAGACAGACAAAACCAGACCTGTGCATGGAGACTGAACTGCTCTTCACTCAGATGAGCTTTTTCTCTTATGATTTATTTCTAGGATATGGCATTCTCTGGCTGTATCTATGGGAACGCCATATGACATTCTCTGGCCGTATGTGTGAGGGAGAAGCACTTGTTGTAGTTAAAGGGTTTTAAGTTTGAAGCCCGTTAGACAATTTATCTTAGCCTGGTTTAAACGTCCATAGGCTTAACATTAGGAACTCCTTCTCAACAGGCTTGCGACTACGGTAACTCATACTCAAATGATGATAAATAGATAAATATTTCCAGGCTAAGATAAAATCAGAAACATTTTCGTGCTTGGTCTGAGTCCCCATTCAACATCTTGTTTAGAGTGCTTCAGAATATTCACTCGGCTATCGCCTCGTTCATATTACTGCACGATCCAGACTCGATTGCGAACAAGGGCACAGACCAAACACTCATCAGTTTCATTCTACAGTACTGTTAAAGTAGAATTCACTTATCCTACCCCTAATAAAAAACTCCATAGGCTTAACATCAGCAGACTGTATTTGGTCTACGGTGCAGGAAAATGAAATTTATCACTCTAGTGGGATACAGTTATCAAATGACGTCATTTGAAAAGCGACCAATGAATATCACTGATTATCGGTGAGTTTTATCAATTTGCTGAAGTAATTCAGACGGGGTAGGATAAATTCTAAACCAAACTCGAGTTAGTCGTGTTGTTTATCGCACTCCGCCATGTCACATATCACTGCTCTCGGCTTCACCTCGCGCAGTAAACACGACATTGCCGTCGTGCAATAAACAACAACACGACCAACTCTCGTTTGGTTTCTCCTAATTATTACCGATGCTGAAGGCGCCGATCCAGAGGTCGGTCGGGCTTCGTTTTCTGAGGACTGCCTGCAGGATGTAGTCTGTTTCCTCTCTGTCATGGAGTGACGTCAGATCCGCCCCGACGCCGTACTGCTGACACATGACGCGTGCTGCCCCCTGTGGACGTCATGGCAAAATAACAAAAGGAAATGATTCTTCAGCCAGAGAGTGATGTTAAAGACAAACGCTAGTAGTTGGGTTATTTCTAAATTCTATTGAATTTTGCAAATAACTCTGGATGATATAAGTTTCATAAATCAGCAAATAGAAAATGCAGAAAATGCATGTCACCATGCTAACTTCTATGGGAGGACCATCTGAAAAGATAAGTGCTTAACTATTGGTGTCTATAGGAAAATGCAATATTTCGACTCTGTTGCTAAATGACACTGATGTTCTATTGCTTATCTTCAAATAATTCTGGATTATGATAGTTGGGAACATGTACAAATGAGAAATGCTAAAAAAATACTATGTTACTGTGCTAATTTCTATGGGAAGGCCATCTGAAGAAGGTAAGTGCTTAACTATTGATGTCTATGGGAAACTGCTACATTTTCATGAAACCAGATGGCAGCACCAGTGTTAAATTGGGTAGACACAGGGGGCACTGCGATACCTACCCGCATTAGTCTTTAAAGGCATATCGGACAATTTGGCTTGAAAATTAAAACACATGTCATTTTCCCAAAATTTTAATATGATGATCTCTAATAATATAGGTGTTGTAGTACACATTTCTAACTTAAAAATCAGGGGTCACCGTGCTAGTTTTTGATTTATAGATCAATATGATGATAATTTTATAAAAGAATATATAGAAATTCTAGAAGGTATTTTTTCATATAGTAAAACCCATGTCATTTTCCTCAAATTTTCACAGAATATAGTACATATATAGTATCACTTATTTATGTTTTAAAAAGCATAGGTCACCGTCCTTGTTTTTGAAGGAATTGAAGAAAAACATATTTTTTAGTGGATTTCCTATGTAAATTAAGGAAATGCAAATTGGCCTATTCTACTTACTGAGATTGGAAAAACTGGACAAAATGTTAGATTTACTCATGTAGCACTAGAATGAATCCCAAGAAACCAGTTTTGACTAATAATTTACATTATTTCAAAATCACCAGCTGGCGCCACTGTGAATTGTAGGATATGCCTTTAATGATACCCTAGTACTCGTCATCCGAGTCAGACATAGACATACATAGACAATAATCAATGGTGGTTTTTGTGTACAGGGGGCAGTAAACCACGAGGGGTTGACACGTCGTAATAGACAAGCGTTAAACCCAGGAATTGCCACATAAAAGGATATATCAATAGAGACTGTTTTTGTTTTGAGGCCGTATACAATGAATTTGAATGCGAATACCATGGTTATGGATGGCGTCTGACAGTTTTCAAACAGTGAGTAATTTACTGAGTCCCCATACATTCTCAACAGGAACTTTGATTACCGGTGATGATAAAGTACGTGTGATGATATGAGAGTAAAAGTCTCACCCATGACACGAGGTTGGAGGACTTGATGCTGTAGCAGTAGTCGCCGAACGAGATGCCGCCCTCCACAAACGGGCACGGCTCAACTGCAACCATGCATGAATGAAAACAATCATAAATCCAAAAATCTAACATTTTTTATTAGCAAAAAATAAATAAATAAAAAAAATTAAAAGCACTTTGCCATGAGAATTTCACACCAAAGGAGAATGCGAGAATTTACAATGAAGACATTTAAAAAAAATATAAGAAGAGAGAAATTAGTCTCTACGTGTGAGGCCCACTTTAGAACTGGAACCAGTCAAACGTCAGAGCTTCAGACATCAAACAATCACAGAAATTTATTTATAGACATTACAAATGGCAGCGCCCAAAGAGCTGTTTTTTTGTCAATTATTATATATATTCCCGTCCAGTAAGGTCGACATAAAAATTTTAATACTTTTACTACATAAAATTCAATAAAATTTTATTCTCCCAGCTACTGCTTCTCTCCTTTCATCCAGTTTACCTTTGTAGGTTGGGCGCATGACTGGAGTCGTGGTCCTGATCGGCTCACCTGTCAATCAGACACGCATCATTTATAGTAATCTTTACCCTTAAGCTTGAGACACACCAAGCGAGAAACGTCAGCGATCTCCAGAATCGCCAACACAAAATGGCGTGTATGTGAGATATCATTTCATAGTAATAACTCCTACTGATAATTTAGCGTATAAGAAGCAATAATTAGGTGAAATATGAAATAATAGCTCACATATTTGGTGGAGTACAGACCAAGTCATTTTCATCTCATTGGTTTCCTTCTAATTCTATTAAATGTTGCATGTCCAAACTGTGAACTATTTATCATGCAAGTTAATGGTAAGCCATAAATTGTTTTACTATCATGTTTCTAAAACAAGGATGATGGAGACAATTTTCACTTGTTTTCTTGAGGGCTCAGGCATAGTGTAACAAATATATGCAGATTCAGTGTAATGTAAGTATAGTAACTTAATACTTTAATGTGATGGAAATTGTTTGATGATGCATGTACCTACCCATTGGATATTTGCAGGCGAACCCATTCGTCATGGCACAGTTGACCTCAATCCACTTGCCAGTAACGGTCGCCATCTTGACGCATTCTCCTTTCAGGCTCGGCTCGCCGGGTCCCCAGTTCGTGAAGTCCACTCGGGTAGAGTCACTCCACATCAAATTACCGCCTGTTTGTCAGAATTTATAATTATTACCTTCATTGCAAGGTTTCTATGGTAAACAAAAGATTGATTAATATTTCCTGTCCATTTGAATACTGCAAGAGAGGCTTCATTACCTGCTTCAAAAAGATATTTTTAATAATGCTGGCACAATTGTGTAACATATAGTTTATTCTGCTTGAATATTGTAAAGACATTGGCCACTGGAGTTTACTAAAAGCATAGTAATGCTCCCAACGGGACTGCAGGATAAATATAAAACGATACAAAAATGAGTATCTAGTCGAAGAATGGTTTCTTATGAGATGGATTTGAAAAATACATATGCAGATTAGCCTTGCTAAATAGAAATGTAAAGGCAGAAAAAGGTATTTCAGAAATGAGAAAACCGACTCATTTCAGAACTTACCCTTTTTCTCGAGTCCTAACCAGATGTCAACCTCGCCATTGGACCTCATTAAGTCGTACAGGATAAAGTTGTTCTCTCCGCCATCATGGATAGAGGCAAGATCGCCGCCCTTCATTTGACATTGTGCTCTCGCAGAGGCTCGGGAAATGACGGAGGTTGTCACAACATGGTAGCAGTAGTCACCCAACAAAATGGCCTCACTTCGGAAAGGGCACTGCTCAACTGGTGTTTATAAAAATGATAATATATGCTCATGCAAATCAATGAGAATACTTTTAACTGCATTTAAGATAACGTGTGATAGACATAATTGATGATATCACTTGAGGTTATTCTGACTTTTAGTACAATGGATGGAAAGTGAAAAAGATTATTTGCGGTATTCAAAGCCTGTGAGAAATGACAAAAGTGTATGACATTATTTGAATTGAAGTTTATGGTCATATTAATGTAGAATTATAAAAAGAAAGAGTTGTTTTGACTTCTCCATTCTTACCCTTTAATGTTGTCTTGATTTGGAAACCTGAATGAAACAGACATGAAATTACAATAATTATCAATCAATCTAATCAAATATTTATGATATATCTGCTAAGACAGTCCCTTGCTAAGATTTTCTTCATAGTTAAACACAAACCATCCAAGGACATGTCTTACAGGCATAACTCTTCTAGGACCACATTGTTAAACTCCCCCCCCCCCCCCCCCCAGGGGTGAGATAGCAATCCCTATGGGATCTTTTGTTTGTTTGTTTGGTTTGATTTAACGTCCAGTCAGCCATTTTAGGTCATTAGCAGACTTTCTCAAGGTTCTTTTACACCACAAGGGTGGTGATTGAATCTATGTGATGAATCTAAGTAGAAATCTCACCCCTACACATTTACCGAGGTGAGAGCTCTTTTACTTCCCACACCACATAGACATGGTATTTGAAGGATTGGCTTTGTTTGTTTGTTTGTTTGAATTTACGTCCAGTCAACCATTCTAGGTCCTTTCCAGACTTTCTCAAGGTTCTTTTACACCACGAGGGTGGTGATTGAATCTATGTGATGAATTCAGGTAGAAATCTCACCCCCACACATTTACCGAGGTGAGAGCTCTTTTACTTCCCACACCACATAGACAAGGTATTTGAAGGATTGGCCTTTGACATAGCAGGAAATCTACCACTGCTGGGGGTTGGACCCGAACCTACAAAGTCCTACAACCTTTGGGTTACAAGTCTGGTCCTCTAACCACTGAGCTAACTCCCCACCCCTCGCTATGGGAAAGTTGAAATTCTCTGCTGCCCACTCAGTCACTATAGTTTTTAAACGTTATTCCTCTGGCTAAACTTGTACCAGGCGTGAGATGAACCACTGCCCACTCACTTACTACAGTTTTTTAATGTTATTCCTCTGGCTAAACTTGTACCAGGCGTCAGATAAACCACTGCCCACTCACTTACAACAGTTTTTTAACGTTATTCCTCTGGCTAAACTTGTACCAGGCATGAGATAAACGACTGTCCACTCACCGAACGGGTAGCGGCAGATGTAGCCTCGTTCCTGCCGACACTCAATGTCTCGCCACACGCCATTGGCGTAGCTGAAGTCGGCGCATGCGTTCTCCTCCTTCCCGGACGGATATCCGGGAGACCAGTTTGTGTAGTCGTAGTTGGTGGTGTCCGTCCACTGCCACTGATACTTCCCTCGCCCATCAACTGGTGATTCAAAAAGGGATTAGAAATGTGTGAATTTGAATGTGAGATAAAAGGTGGATGAGATTGACACGGTTATGCCGTTAGATATACACATACTATTACCATGATTTTGTTCTGAGTTGCTGTATTTTCCGCGTATGTGAAACTTCAAACTTGGTGAGTATTTCGGATCAAAATATCTCTGAACAGATTCCATTTAATCACACTAACTGTGTCTCTTTATTATTATTATTGTTATTATTACTATTGTTATTATCCTTATTATATACCTAGAAATCATTAAGAATGCCATTCTACAACTCACTAAATAGAAGAATGAGTGGTCACATGGTACAGAGGGTAGTATTATATATATTACGCCACAGTGTGGACGAATGAAATCATTACTACTAGGGCGTATACATGAGACATTCGTGCACGGGTATTTAATAGATAAAAATGGCCGTACCGGCAGCCTGGTAGCATCTAGGACTCCCTTGTGTCTCGTCGTCAAAACAACAGTCCCGCTCGAGACACCTCCTTCGTTTGACGTCTACTGGCATGTTAGGACATGGCCTCCTCTGTCCTACAGTGACGTTACAGTAGTATTCTGAAACCCAGAAGATGTGTTGATATTGTGTGGGTAGTGTACAGCACAGAAAGTATTATGGGTCACAGTTGTACAAAGCAGAGCTAAATATCAAAAGAAAATTCCCCAAACTGAGAAATATTATACATCGTTTTTACATATAGAGGAAATCAGATTTATTTGAATTTTTTAAAAGGTTGAGGCCAGACCAAAAGTGGAAATATTTTCATGTGGAATTGACTGCCTCAGAGAGAAAATATGGAAAATACATCAGCGTTGACCCTATATAATAAAGCTCAGTCTATACAGTAAAACCCCGCTTCTGGGATACCTCGCTTAAGGGGGCACACCGCTTCAGGGGACAATTTGCTGGGAACATAAACTTAAGTTTGGTTTATTCTAACTATCTCCTCTATCTATGTAACTGTATACTTTGTTATGATATATGTTATGAATACATATCTGTATATGGTTATCTGTATTTCTCATTAAGAATAGAAGATATTCCAAATTCTCTTTTCTTGTCACTGTGTTAGCTAGTCTATGAAATTAGGCCTTAGTTACTGTACATGTCATTATAGACATTCACTGAGCAATCCAACCCTTTTTCAATATATAAATTGCCCCTCATGTCCTGGTGAGGAGGGTGGGGTAGGTGGAGGGACATAGAGACAGAAGCTATAACCTCAGGGGGAGGGTGGGGTAGGTGGAGGGAGACAGAGACAGAAGCTATAACCCCAGGAGGAGGGTGGGGTAGGTGGAGGGACACAGAGACAGAAGCTATAACCCCAGGAGGAGGGTGGGGTAGGTGGAGGGACACAGAGACAGAAGCTATAACCTCAGGAGGAGGGTGGGGTAGGTGGAGGGAGACAGAGACAGAATCTATAACCCCAGAGGGAGGGTGGGGTAGGTGGAGGGAGACAGAGACAGAAGCTATACACCTACGTGTACGAGTAAGACCAATCCACATGTTGTCTTTGCGTTCTGTGACGTCAGCGTTGACAAGGCGTAGGAGCCACTCAGAGGTGGCGCTGTTGTGAACAGACGCCAGTTCCCCTCCGCGGACCCTACAGCTCTGACGGGCGTTAGCCTGCAGCTGTAGGTCGTCCATGGTGATCTGCAGAAATATAACACGCTCATTTAGTATCTGGAGAAATACACACTCTCGTTTATTCTCTGGAGAAATACACACACTCTCGTTTATTATCTGCAGAAATACACATACTCTTATTTATTATCTACAGAAATATAACACTCTCATTTATTATCTGGAGAAATACACACTATCATTTATTATCTGCAGAAATACACATACTCTCATTTATTATCTGCGTAATTACACATACTCTCATTCATTATCTGCAGAAATACACACACTCTCATTTATTATCTGCAGAAATACACATACTCTCATTTATTATCTGCGTAGTTACACATACTCTCATTTATTATCGGCAGAAATACACAAACTCTCATTCATTATGTGCAGAAATACACACACTCTCATTTATTATCTGCAGAAATACACATACTGTCATTTATTATCTGCAGAAATACACATACTCTCATTTATTATCTGCGTAAATACACATACTCTCGTTTATTATCTGCAGAAATACACATACTCTCGTTTATTATCTGCAGAAATACACATACTCTCATTTATTATCTGCGTAAATACACATATTCTCATTCATTATCTGCAGAAATACACATAGTCTCATTTATTATCTGCATAAATACACATACTCTGATTTATTATCTGCAGAAATACACATACTCTCATTTATTATCTGCGTAAATACACATATTCTCATTCATTATCTGCAGAAATACACATAGTCTCATTTATCATATACCTATGTGGGAAACCTATCATCCACCCAATACAAAATATCCATAGAAAACCCTAAGGGAGAGTGTATGACATACCCGGATCATACGGATATGTTGTATGTTGTATGCTCCGGGGCGCGCATACGGAAAAATAGTGCGTACGGAAAAATAGTGTATGACTAAAACGAATTGATATTGACATGTCACTTGTCCGGAAAACTGGATAATAAATACAATATAGACTGGTTTCAGATGGAGATATTGTATATCTATTATACCTGTGTTGGTCCCTGCAGCTCTTAGAGGCGGGTGTCACAAAATGTGACATGAGATATCATATCTTTACCTCAATCTTTCAACTGTTTGTGAGTCTTAATTAATATGTTTACCACTGAATAAAAACATTTTAAATTACATAAAACGATGAGAAAAGGAGACAGCAGACATTACTAACCTGGAAACAGAAGTCACCAAGCAGGTAGGCGTTCTTTCTTCCTGGGCAGTCTACCAAAGCTTAAAAAGAAAGAATTTCAGCTAAATGAGGACTGACAGGTATTATACAGAAACAGGGTTACTGTTGATGTACGTGATAAATATGCGGTAAAATTGACAATGAGATATCTATGTTTGTTAATGAGATAAAAGAAGCAAATAGCCGAATGTTTATATGTGACTGACCAGACAAAACCGAACTATTCTCCTTGAGGTGGCTCTATCTATCTTTGAGTACAGTAGTTTTTCAGAATACAATCTAAACGAGATTAATGTATGAACACTGGACTGAAACGTTTGTTGCCGTAAAGTGGAATTCACACGGTGGGATTCATGTACCTCACAGGGTTCAACATCTCATGAGATTCTGTCACTTTTTAGGGGTTAATGTCGCCAACAATTGCAGGGGGAAAATATGTCTTAGGGAAATGGAACCCTACAATTTAGACGAAGAAATTGTGTTTGAGTACAGAATCTCAGCAGGATTTGTCTCAGACAAACAACCTGTGAGGTACATGAATCTCAGCAGGATTTATCTCAGACAAACAACCTGTGAGGTACATGAATCTCAGCAGGATTTATCTCGGACAAACACCCTGTGAGGTACATGAATCTCAGCAGGATTTATCTCGGACAAACACCCTGTGAGGTACATGAATCTCAGCAGGATTTATCTCGGACAAACACCCTGTGAGGTACATGAATCCCATCGTGTGAATCCCACTTAATCAGATTACTATTTTGCTCTTTTTTTGCCATAGAGGTACTTACCTGGGAGTGTAGGTTTGGGCGTGAATGCACCTACAAAACAGAACATCAGACAATTATTACACATTCCTTAATACTCATTTACTATGCTACTTGAATTGGGGCATTGTTAGAGGCTATATAAAACCCATGTTTTTTCCCTGAAAATTGAATATGATGATCTCTAAGTGTTTAGAAATTCATTCATATAGTATAACCCATGTCATTTCCCTCAAACGTTCACAGAATATAGTAGATGTATAGGACCACATATATAAGTTATGACTATGACTTTGACAAATATGAGTTCCTTTCTGTATTTATCTCACCCCTGTACACACTAAAAGAATGGACGACACACAGGATATACACCATGCAGAACGGACTGCCATATTCTTAACGTTAAGCCTATGGGACATATACACAGGGGCGAGATAAACCCCCTTTCTGGTGAAGCCGAGACCCACCTCTGGGGAATTTGCAGACGAAGCCGTAGACACTGGAGCAGGTGGCGTCGGTCCACAGGCCGGTCGTACCGTCCAGCCGGGCGCATCGTCCACGTCCTATGGGCCGCTCCGGGGCCCAGTTCCAGAAGTCCATTTCGGTGCCGTCCGTCCAGGCCCAGTTCTTACCTGCCACGTGATCAGCAACATTTAAAAAAAAAGTACAGTAAAACCCGAATTCTGGGCCATCCCGCTTTAATAAGGGAACAATTAACTTGGAACAGAAATTCTTATTTAGTTTATTCTAGCCCCACTTAAGTGGCCACTTTGATCGGAACAGAAATTTGTATTTAGTTTATTTCAATCCCACGTAAGGGGTCACCTTGCTGGCTACCGATTAAGGATTGAACGATTAGTTTGCAAATCGTATAGGAGTCGGCGAACTTGTCGCAGGCAAATTACATAATACCTCCGCCCGTGTCGGCCATCTAATCAACGGCCGTTTACCAATGTTCCGTTGTTGGCGACTCGATTTATCAACATGTTGATAAACCTTTTGCCACCGATTTAGGAACATAGAAACCACAACTTGTCGGCGACAAAAGGACAGCTAAAGGAGGTGGTTCACTAGTCGGTGGCTCACCCTTACCTATCTGTCCTACATCTACCGACTACGGCCGATTCTGTTAGGATGCCTCACCTGAGACAATTCATTATACCTTTGTTGCGCAATGTTCCAAAATCGGTAGATGTGTATTGGGCTTCAAGGTTCTGAACCAAGCTATTACAGCCTCAGGACTTTGCAATATGTCCGACAAGTAAAGGCGGGAGATGTAAAACGCTGACCACACACCGGCGTCGTTGGCGCCGATCCACAGGTCGTTCTGATATTGTCGTCTGCGCACCTCCTGCATGACGTAATCACTCTCCTCCTTCCGGTGGAATGACGTCAGATCCGCTCCCTCCACCATCGCCTGGCACTGGGCGCGCGCTGTCACCTAGCGGGAGAAATGTGAACTCACAGTAGACAATGTGTTTATCTAAAGGCATATTGCACAGAGCTAGGTTTGTTAAAAGATGGCGGCCTAGAAAACCAGCCACGGCTGATGGCCAGCCAGTTTATTGGCATATCTGTATAATTCACGAACGAAAAGGTTAAGAACCATCAACTAAGGCCAATAAAGAGATGAAAAAAAGGCGTTTCCATTGGCGGACAAACACGGGGTAGATTTTTGGTGTTCTCCTAATAGCCCATTTCCATTTTCGGTCAGTACTGCTAAAGGTCCGTCGGTGGTTCCTGGTATATCGGTGATGGCCAATGGAGATAGGTTAATAGGAGAAAGCAGAAAACCTGCATCGTTTTCATCAGCCAATGGAAACCGGCCTTGAGGGGAACTCAAAAAGTCTCTGCCCTTTTCGTCGGCCAATAGAAGCTGGCTTCCGGTGAACGCCCTGCTTTAGGCGACATCTAGCGGATATATAAGTTTAAATTAGAAAGGACATGATTACGTAATACCATGTGACCAGACACAGCAGTCGAACCAACGACCGACTTTTGTACAGCATGAAAATTATCGGTGGGGTTTAATTGGCAGGTGGAAACGCCGCATAAGCATAAAACATTGTGAAAATGGTGTTCTATTTATGAGTCATACCATTATTAACCTATAACACAAGGGTTCTGCATATAAATCACGAATAAAATGCGGGAAAATGCGAACCAACGGGGAAAATCAATGGAATATCTCAGATTCAGCTCATGGCCTGTCTTCAACTTACCTACATTCTAATGGAAAAAATCCTCTAGACTTAACATAAACGTTGATAGATCTCCTAATAGCGAGGGCGAACTTTTGATTTAAATACCTACCTGAGACACGATGCTGTTGTAGTTGATGTGGTAGCAGTAATCACCATAGGAAATGGAGTCCTCTCGGAATGGGCAAAGCTCGACTGAAAAAGCAATGAAGTACATGTACATTGATGAATTCGATTTGAATACGAAATATGTTGTAATGGTCGCGTTCGAACAACAACAACAACAACAACAACACCAACAACAACAACAACAACAACGACGACGACGACGACGGCGACGACGACGACAACAACAACAACAACAACAACAACGTGAATTAAAGTGCCCAATCATGAATGACTTATATTGACGTCAATAAATGTACGGCAAATCTGTACCAGCAGTCAATATCCTTAACTTGTAACTACATTACAGAAAACTTCGAACTCGGTGAATATTTCCGAGTAAAATAACAAGGAATAGATGAAACTCAGACAGACTTAATATGTCTCCTTATCATTGTATACCTGGGCATCCTAAAAAATGCCATTTGAGAACAGTTTACATGGTACGGAGTGCACGAACTTCTAATTCATGCACAGTGTGCCGAACGGAATCTGTATAGGTGGCCAGTAAGTGTGGGACACTATATAATAAGGTAATTTTTATAAATTAACCATTCTATGGGTAGCACCAATAGTTCTCCCTAGTAATAATATCTTGTAACTGAATGTGAGTTATGTTAGTGAAAATGCTTACCAGAGAAGGTAGGGCGAACCGCTGGCGTTGTTGTCCGAATTGGTTGACCTGGAGAAAACAAATGTCATATATGAAATGAATAGATAAACTGTGAAATATAATTGTGATGGTTGAGACATGGCAGTAGATGAGTATAGGTGCCAATATTATATAAAATAACAGTAGCATAATATAAAAACTGACACTATAATGAAAAATCCTATTGACCATTATTTTGATCTGGGTAATTACACAATAAGAAAATAGTTAATTCCATTGAATACAATAAAACCCCGCTTCTGGGACACCTCGCTTAAGGGGACACCCTGCTTAAGGGGAAGATTTGATCAGAACAGAAATTTAAATTCAATCTTGTTTTACCCTGCTTTAGGGGACATCCCAATTAAGGGGACAATTTGCTCAGAACAGAATTTTTTTATTTAGTTTATATTAACTCCGCTTAACGGGACACCCCCCTTGAGGAGACACTTTGCTTGGAACGGAGGATGTCAGCGGGGTTTTACTGTACTTGTTAATGGGATATATTGCTGCAGTTTGTGAACACGGGATATGAACGTATATATATACTTACCCACTGGATATTTGCAAGCGAACCCATTCGGCATGTCACAGTTGACCTCAATCCACTTGCCAGTAACAGTGGCCATCTTGACGCATTCTCCTTTCAGGCTCGGCTCGCCTGGTCCCCAGTTCCTGTAGTCCACTCGCGTAGAGTCACTCCATTCAAACTTGCCGTTTACTGGGAATTATATCAGTGAATTATCAGAAACCATGCCATAGCACCTTTATCATAATAGAGTATATGTTATGGAATGGGAAGATTGGTGTTTAACGTTATTACCAACCGAATACGGAATCACCATACTAAACTTATTGAGTCTATAGATCGCTAATGAGTAGATTCGGGAAAGCCGGAATCTATTCAGTAGAATACACTATCAGAAAAGATCAGATAAAAATTGGTTCCACTGTTAGTTTTACTCTTTGGCCTGGTGGGGTCTGTGAGCTTCTTACGGGAAATCTTTTATCTATTTTTCATTTTTCATTTTTACTCACCAGCAGTCACCAAATCAGTTTGGCATGGCATAGAGATTATCACTGGTAAAAGAAACAATGTTTTTTGCAATAATACCATGCCAACAAATAAGCGATAATTCAAACAGAATATATTATTATTATTACCGTTTTTCTCCAGCCCTATCCAGACATCAGACTCGCCATTGGACCTCATTAAGTCGTACAGGATAAAGTTGTTCTCTTCGCCATCATGGATCGAGGCAAGATCGCCGCCCTTCTGCTGACATTGCGCTCTCGCGGAGGCTCGGGAAATGATGGAGGTTGTCACAACATGGTAGCAGTAGTCACCATACAGAATCGCCTCACTTCGGAAAGGACACTGGTCAACTAATAGTAAACAACAACAGATTATAATTAATTTCATATTAAGTCAGAGACATATTTCATATAATCAGTCATGAAAAAGATGACATCTGATTCGGTCCTTTATGCCCCGGTCAAACTGCATTTTAAATACGTAAACAAACGTTGCAGTAAGTCAAACTATGTTTAGAAACGTTAAGAGACATTAACGAAAGTTAAGAAGTGTAAAAGAGCGTAAAGGATAAGCAAACAGTAATGCCCAAGTCAGCCTGGTGTAAAAATCGGCGTTTTTCTTTCTGTATTATAAAGAACACGAACATCGCGTTTCTAGTACGTAACTTCAACGGTCTCTCTGTTAGTAGTATTAGTGTCCTTCACTTCAGCGCATTCTCCAACTATATAACTGCTTTTTTTGCCTAGTAACATATTTGATAAATGTTCATTAATTAAACTTTGACTTTTTATACTCACTTTTCAGTGTTGTCCTTATTGGGAGACCTGTAAAAATAAAACCAAAGATCAGAATCAGCATGTTATAACTTTGTGCGACTAGTATGTCAGAACCGATAAGGATGACGTTCAAATATTGGTCTCTACTTCCTTTATTGAGCGTGGGATCTCACGCTAAAATACGCTGCATAAAGGTTAGAGAGGTTGAAGAGGTTGCATAGACTCAGAGCTTGCTGCAAAAACCTGCAGTTCATCCTCATTTATTTCAACCTTTAAATTACTGTTCATAATCAAAGACTTGAGCAAGTCTAGGCATGGCTCTAAGCCGAAGGGGTAGCTGCACACATATCCGTAATCGTCACTCGGCTTTACCTCGATGACAATTGCTGTGCATCCAAACTCATGGAGTATTGTTTATTTATAGGTTTCAAGGGCACATTTAATAATCTAGGCGCGTACATGTAGACCCTTTCCTCTATGCCATAGAGACCCAGGGGCCCGTTTAATAAACTAGGATCTTACATACATGTAGCCCTTTTCTGTATGTCATAGAGACCCAGGGACGATGTGGGTCAACTTAATTCAAAACTTTTGGACGACCTTATGGACTGCTAAGACTGTCTTAGCGAACCAATCTAAATATTATTGAAGGATAATTGCTGTATGAGGTACAAAGAATTATCAAATGGTAAAGGTTATTAAATGGGCACCCATTTTCCCTACACTGCACGAAAACCACCATTTTATTCACATATACGCCATCACAGAAGTGCATGTATTGGCTGAATATTGACTTGTTTTCATTTATATATGCCCAGGCCTTATATACGACAGACGCGTCTTGGCTGTATTTCACACCCAGCGTATATGAGAGAAAATACCCTCTGCCCCCGCCTCCTTCCCGCCCCTTTGTGTTGGTAGAAGTACAGGTGTCCTCAGTAGGAAGCCCTCCCCCACCAACCTCCCCCCGCCCAATCTCAGTGAAGCCCTGTTCACTGGACGCTTATATATATACGCCCACAGATGAGGTGTATACACATAGAGATTAAGACGATCTTGTAGACGCAAAATACCTACTTATAGACGCCGGGCGCATTCATTTGTAAAATGATGGTTTTCGTGCAGTGCTAAATATGTGTGGTTTTGAGAAGATAGAGGCAGTTGCTCACCGAATGGGTAGCGACAGACGTATCCGCGTTCCTCTCTACACTCAGCGTCCCGCCACTCGCCGTTCAGGAAGCTGAAGTCCACGCATGCGTCCTTCTCCTTCCGGGTCGGGTAGCCGTCTGCCCAGTTCTTGTGGTCGTACCTCGTGCGGTCCGTCCACCGCCACTCAAACTTACCGCGCGGGTCAACTGACATACACAGTGCAGAGATTAGTGTGAGTTTATGAGGAGAATTACCGAGATAGAAATATGAGAATGTCCCATAGCTATTGTTTTATGGAGGCAGCCCCCCCCCTCCAACGCTAAATAAAACACCAGGTGGCAGGTCCAGTTATCAATGGATTTTATCATAAATATTTGTTTTGGTTTGCTATAAAAGGGCTTAAGCCTCGTCTCATGATTTTCTGAAGATTATGACAGCAGATAATAGTGGTTGTCCTCTGACTACAGTGGCGCCACTGACTAAAGTGGCGCTATCTTACTATTTCCTGGTGGATGATGGCGGCACTAGCAATAACTTTGTGCCCTATATGAATGGACAGTTATCATAATGGTGCAGCCCTCTCATAAGATCTTTCACTCTCTAAGTGGTATTCTGTACTCTCACTACGCTCTATAGGAGAATAATTCTTAAAGAACTAGGCTTAGAACCTTGAGAATTCACTGGCCTGCCCCCCGTGCTAAAGACATACATCAATGCAACACAAAGATTCCAATAATCTCAATGATGCCACCTAGCGGGAATACTGTGTCAGTGGATTCTCAAGGCTCTAAGCCTAGTTCGTTAAGAATTCTTCTACCATAGAGCATAGGGAGAACCATGTACAGAATACCACTTAGAGACTGTGAGATCTTATGAGAGGGGTGCACCAATTAGACCAAGGAATTGCCATCATCAGCCGATAGTTTCTGAGAAAGAATAAACAAGAAAAAAAAAGGAAAAAAAAGAAAAGAAAAGAGTCTGGCTTGCTCACCGTCCGCCTGGTAGCACTTGGCGCCGTTCGGTGTCTCCGGGTCGTAGCAGCAGTCGGCGTCAAGACACATGGCCCGAGTTACGTTGGACAGTCCGCACTGCTTCCGGCGAGAGTTCTTCACCTCACACACGTACTCTGAAAGTCATTGGAGCTCATTCATACTCTACTCAATGAGCCATGTCTATTCAGTCTCACAGCTTTTATATATGGTATTTTATAGGCCTGTTTCCATTGGCCGACGAAAATGGTGTAGATTTTCTGAGTTCTCCTAATACCCTATTTACATTTTACGTCAGCAGTGCTAAAGGTCCGTCAGAGGTTCCTGACTGTATATCAGTCAGTGACGGCCAATGGAAATGGGACTTTAGGAGAACTCAACAAATCTACACCGTTTTCGTCGCCCAATGGAAACAGGCCTTAAGCCAGATAATACTGGTCAAAAGACTGAGCAAAAATGCCTGCTATCTAGGAAAACGTACGCACACTGAAAGTTGTTTTTTAATTGACACATACATTATCTGACGTTTCTTTTGGGGTTCCACAAGGATCCGTATTGGGACCTTTACTTTTTTACTTTTTTTAGTGACCTGGATGAAGGTCTTATTAATGTTCATTATCTAAAATATATGTATATATTTAAAAAAAAAAAAAAAGGTCTGATATAGGTTAAGACGACTTTCAATTAATCGGACACTTTTTTTCTATATGAAGCGAAGTTTTCATTTTACCTTTATAATCCATATTCGTTGAGATCAAAATGTCTTCATGATATCATTCCGCAAAGAATATTCATGCCATACAAACAATCATATGAAATTTTGTGATGTTTCTTGATTGTATAAAATTATATCCCTTCCGAGTATCTAACCGCTTGTCCTTTGGGGTATGGGTCTTTGATTAGGTTAGGAATTTCAATTTTTCATATCTTTTTAAAAACTTACTGGTGCGCACGAGACCGATCCACATGTTCTGTTTCTCGATGGTCGGGTCTCTGGACACGAGTTGCAGAATGAAGTCGGATATTTCTCCGTTATGAACCGAGGCGAGGTCCCCTCCACGAACCCTGCAGCTCTGACGGGCGTTAGACTGGCGCTGTATGTCGTCCATGGTGATCTGCAGAAATATAACACGCTCATTTAGTATCTGCAGAAATACACACTCTCATTTAGTATCTGCAGAAATACACATACTCTCATTTATTATCTGCGTAATTACACATACTCTCATTTATCATCTGCAGAAATACAAATGCTCCAATTTATTATCTGCAGAAATACACACTCTCATGCATTATCTGCAGAAATGCAAATACTCTCATTTATTATCTGCAGAAATACACATACTTTCATTTATTATCTGCAGAAAAACAAAAAATGCTCTAAACAAAATATCACAAACACAGTAATGTGTTAATTACTACAATCGTATCTGCGAATGAAAACCCTTGTAAATTAGTTTAAGCCATGTGAGGAACATGATATTATCCCTTGGTATCTTTCCGCATAGAACCCATGACATATTTTCAGTATCTTTGGATCTCCACACAGTTCCTTCTTAATAAAAGGTAAGTGTGACAACTTAAAATAAAGCTGGACTTGAAAGGGGATCCCAAAGCTGGATTTCCGAATGCTGTCTAGCCATGATAAGCCATCAAAATTATCTATTTTGCAGATAATAATTATATATATAAATTATACAATGACATTGTTTGTTAAAAAGAACAAATATCAGTGGACTTACCTGGTAGCAGTAGTCACCCATCAGGTAGGCGTCGTTTCTTCCTGGGCACAGATTCACTAAACAGAAACAGATACGATTAACAATATTATTTCCTGTATTGCAAAGTTCCAGTCTCTACATCCCTTTCATGATCAATTATATTGGTTTCAATGCCAAGAGATTAATCATTTAAATTGTCTGTATAGAATTGATCAGTTACAAAATAACTCCATTATAAGACAATCAAAATCTGGCAATGGAAACGGACTTTAAAGGCCTGTTTTCATTGGCCGACGAAAACGGTGTAGATTTTCTGTGTTCTCCTAATAGCCTATTTCCATTGACCGTCACCGATATACAGTCAGGAACCACCGATGGGACTGCTGACCCAAAATAGAAACTCACAGTTTCCTTATTAAGGATGATCAGGATGGACTATTGACTCACCTGGGTACGTAGGCTTTGGTGTGGGTAGCGTTGTCCCAGTTGGTGGAGGTCCTGAAAACACAAAGGCAGACATATTTCAGAATCAGACATCACCTTCATAGAGGTTTATCAAAACCCAGCAATAATTTACCTCGTAACTAGATAACATGTAATTAGGACCCTCTCACAGAACACAGGACCTTACCGAGGACTGTTTTGATTTATTCAAACTCACACAACTTAGAAAGCTTCCTGTGGGATAAGCATTAACGAGAAATTTGGTCGTGTGCTTAAGTACAATAAATTAATTTCTCTTATTTCAGTATCAATTGATAAATGTGAGTCATTTATACATATTTGTAGACAATAAACGATGGTTTTTGGATGGGCGGCAGTAAATGCCTCGTTCCATATGAATGGAAAATCATCATCTTATTTTGCAGCTTTTACAGCATGGTCGGGATTTCTTTATAAGAATACTCACCCTCGTTGGACTTACAGACGTAGGCGGTGTGCTGGGAGCAGGCCCGGTCAGACCAGCGACCCGTCACGGACGACAGCACCGCGCAGTCGTGACTCAACTGTCCGGGCTGCCCCACCTCCCAGTTCTTATAGCCACTCGCCGTCCTGTCCACCCACATCCACAGGCCGGCCGCTGTCAACGGCAACCAGTACTGCGTCAGATACGGCATGGGCACAGGGGTACGGGGAGGTGTACTACACGGACACAGGGGTACGGGGAGGTGTACTACATGGGCACAGGGGTACGGGGAAGTGTACTCCATGGGCACAGGGGTACGGGGAGGTGTACTACATGGGCACAGGGGTACGGGGAGCTGTACTCCATGGACAGAGGGGTACGGGGAGCTGTACTACATGGGCACAGGGGTACGGGGAGGTGTACTACAAGGGCACAGGGGTACGGGGAGGTGTACTACATGGGCACAGGGGTACGGGGAGGTGTACTACATGGGCACAGGGGTACGGGGAGGTGTACTACACGGGCACAGGGGTACGGGGAGGTGTACTACACGGGCACAGGGGTACGGGGAGGTGTACTACACGGACACAGGGGTACGGGGAGCTGTACTCCACGGACACAGGGGTACGGGGAGCTGTACTCCATAGACAGAGGGGTACGGGGAGGTGTACTCCATGGGCACAGGGGTACGGGGAGGTGTACTCCATGGGCACAGGGGTACGGGGAGCTGTACTACACGGACAGAGGGGTACGGGGAGGTGTACTACATGGGCACAGGGGTACGGGGAGGTGTACTCCATGGGCAGAGGGGTACGGGGAGGTGTACTCCATGGGCACAGGGGTACGGGGAGGTGTACTCCATGGGCACAGGGGTACGGTGAGGTGTACTCCATGGACAAAGGGGTACTGTGAACTATACTCCATGGACAGAGGGGTACTGTGAGCTGTACTCCATGGACAGAGGGATACTGTGAGCTATACTCCATGGACAGAGGGATACTGTGAGATGTACTCCATGGACAGAGGGGTACTGTGAACTATACTCCATGGACGGAGGGGTACTGTGAACTATACTTCATGGACAGAGGGGTACTGTGAGCTATACTCCATGGACAGAGGGGTACGGGGAGATATATACTACATGGACAGAGGGATACTGTGAACTATACTCCACGGACAGAGGGGTACTGTGAGATATACTCCATGGACAGAGGGATACTGTGAGTTTTATTCCATGGACAGAGGGATACTGTGAGTTATATTCCATGGACAGAGGGGTACGGGGAGATATACTCCATGGACAGAGGGGTACAGTGAGTTATATTCTATGGACAGAGGGGTACTGTGAACTATACTCCATGGACAAAGGGGTACGGGGAGTATTACGGAAGCAATATTCATGTATAACACAGCAATTTGAAGCTGGAATACCATACGATGCGATGGAGTCACTGTACTTTCTCTGGAGACTTAAATGGCTATCATAAACATATAAAGTTCAAGAATACGTTGCCAGGGGTTTGTCTGGCTTCAGGCATTGCGTAACCAAGCGGTTAGGTGCGAAACCAGCCGGCGTAAAAAGGTCTATCACAGTAAAACCCTGATTCTGGGACACCTCGCTTAAGGAGACACCCTGCTTAAGGGGCCAATTGGCTCGGAACAGAATTTGTTATTAAGTTTATTTCGACCCCACTTAAGAAGACACCCTGCTTTTAAAAGGGAACAATTTGCTCAGAACAGAAATTTTTATTTTATTCATTTCAACCCCACTTATGCCCCAGTCACACTGGCGTAAAAAACAGCGTTTTCCCGTGTACGCTCCTCTATGTTCTTCTACATATTTTGAAATCTACAAATACGCAGCAAAACGCGGAGATACGTAAAGGAAAGTCGGAATGTGCCGGAAAACGCAACAATATATACCGAAGCGTAAATAAACGTTGGTGAACGTTGAGAAGCGTACTAAAACGTTAAAGCAAAAGAAACAGATACGTTCCAAATCCGTAGCTAATACGTCCTCCCCACCAATTCAAATACGTAGAAGAAACGCCAGAATTTTCGTCAGTGTGACTGGGGCATTAAGGGGACACTTTGCTCTGAACGAAGGGTGTTCCCTTAAGCAGGGTGTTACTGTAAATAGAGGAGCTCACGTGTCTTTCTGTAGCCGATCCAGATGTCGCTCGCTGGGGGCGATCTCGTTCTCAGCGTCTCCGTCACGAACTCGTTCTCGGCCTGCGAGTGGAGCGACACCAAGTGGCCACCCAGCTTAACACACTCCGTCTCCGCGAAGTCCCCGTCCGTCAACATCCGGGTCAGGAAGCGGTAGCAGAACCCGCCGAAAACGAGGCCGAGCGGGTCGTTCTGGCACGGCGTCACTGTGGATAGAAAACACAGCGGCATGAATTCCATGGTGACGGAATTACAAAAGTACACCAGATAGGCAGATTCAAGTCCAGATATCACAATATAGATATAAAGGGGCATGGTAAATGTGGGTTTAGGACATTTTCGTATAGTTTGAGATTGTATTTCTACACACTTTTATTTAGTTCATTTATCACTGCAGGGGCAGTATCGGTGGCAAGATCGCCGTGAAGGAATTACATGCTGTGACATGTAAACCTTAGGTTGAGGTGTTGTCACTGATTCCCATCTCTCAAAGACATTTAAGTCAACAAAAAGCCTCTGTCCCATTACAGAAGACAAAAAAACAATCTTTAAATGTCTAGGACTAACAGTATAGGATGCATTCTTGATGGGCCACAGCCCTGGAGGTCATTGACCTATTTTAATTCCATCACATTTTAGAATTCCACTTGCTACATTTGGTCAATTTGCACTTGTGCAGCTCTGTAGCAACAATGCAATTTGGAATCGCAATAGGTCAGAAAAAATGTATAATTACAAGAAAATATATTCATATGTAGAGGCTTTAGACTGACTGCCTGTGTCATGTGTACCGTGGATTTTATACCAGGGACATACTAAGCAAGAAACGCTTGCGATTTCCAGAATCGCCAACGGAATATGGCATGATATCATTTGATAGTAACATCTCCCGCCGATAATTAACATCTCAGAAGCAATAATCAGGTGAAATATGAGTCCGACTTGTTTCTTTATCGGGTATGCCATAGAGACCCATGGACGATATGGGTCAACTTTATTCAACACTTATGGACGACCTCATGGACGGCTAAGACTGTCTTAAGACAGATTTAATTACGATTAAATCATAACCTTTGTACGAGGTACAGAAAAGAGTCTTCATGTACGATCCTAGATTATTAAACGGACCCCAGAGTGATTGCAGTGATTGTAGATTGCCATTTGAGGGTGCACTCAGAGAATTACCTGGTGGTGTAGGTTTGGTGCCAGGGCTTGTAGCAATCGTTGTTGTCGTTGGGATGCCATCTAAAACAGAATAAAAGTGATTAAAACAAATATACTTTTCATATTTTCAAGGAGAATGGTGTCCGGGTCTTTAAAACATACCTTTATCTGTCGAGAGAATACAACGAATTGTTTATTTTCCATCTTTTTCAACTGTTCCTGGTATGTTCTTAGAATCCCTTATATCAATCTAACTACATAAACCTTATAGGGCACATAGCTATTGTGTCATGGAAGCGGCCATCTTGCCCTTGAATGCTAAAAAAACCCCACCAGATGGTGGTTCCAGTTATCAATGGATTTGACTTTATAAAAATATTCTAGGATTTCTTTTGCCATAAAAGGGTTTTAGCCTTGTCCGACGATTATCTATAGTTTATGACAGCAGAAAATAATAGTGGTTGTCTCCCAACTTGTGCGGCGCTCACTTACATATAGGGCACAGAGTGATTGCTAGTTCCGCCATCATCCACCAGGAAACTGTCAGATAGCGCAACTGTAGTCGGGGGACAACCTCTGTTATCAGTTGTTATAATCTTTAGATAATTGCGAGACGAGGCTAAAATTCCTCCATGGCAAGCCCCAAAAAAACATATTTCGGATAAAATCCATTGATAATCGGTTCCGCCACCTGGTGTTTTAGATGGCGTCGGGGCAACAAGATGGCCGCCTCCATAGCACAATAGCTATGTGATATATTGGATTTTTGATCTTCGTATGTCTCGGAAACCAACCTTTCAGCGTTTTACAGATGCGGTAGAGGCGTGCGTTGCAGCGAGCAGGTCTCCACTGTCCAGTGTTCTTCTCCATCAACACACAGTCGTCGGTCGCCGAGTGGTTGCCAGGTGCCCAGTTGGTGTACTGTACTGGGCTGCCATCGTCCCAGACAAAGCGACCACCTGCAAAAAGAAATCTCTCTGATAGTGTCAAAGTTCCAATCATTGTTTTTTTTTGTTTTTTTTTAATTAGAACAGGACAGTTCTACTCCTGATAGATCTTCCACTGTCGTTGTTGTACAGTAGAACCCTGCGTAAGCGGACACCCTTCGTTCCGGGCCAAAGTGTCCGCTTACGTGGGGTGACCGCTTACGCGAGGTTAAAATAAACATCTAATAGAGGGAACCGTTCCGAGCAAAGGTGTCCGTTAACGCGGGGTGTCCGCTTACGCAGGGTGTCCGTTAGGCGGGGTTCTACTGTATATATATATATATATACATATTTATATATATGTATATACAGTAAAACCCCTCTTAAGGGGACACCCTCCGTTCCGGGCCAAGTGTCCCCTTAAGCGGGGTGTCCCCTTAAGCGGGGTTTTCAGTATGCCAGTGGTTATACAATAGAGAATACCTACATAAATGAAGGAAACGATGGTTATTAGGTTAAAAGGTTCATTAATAAATAAGCAAATAAATATAAATTATACAATATAAATGAATATAAATGAACATAAATGAATATAAATGAACATAAATGAATATAAATGTACAAAAAATAGAAATAAATAGATAAAAGAGGTTGAAGATGGATATGCCTCCCTTGTGAAATTTGCTCCTTTGTACAGCCTCCTTTGTACACCCCCGTTCAATGTACCCCCCCCCCCCCGCCGCCCCCCCCCCCGAAGTCAGCAGCCCCCCAGCCCGCCCTGTGTCGCCCACCGCTAACCTGTAAGCGGACCTCTAACCCCCTACCTTCAACAAGTGCGAAAGTCGCTCATATGAATATGCACTCACTGTCACCCGCCCAGAGCCGCTAGAGATGCGGTTATTACCTTGAAAAAACACCCTCCGGCCGCCTGGGCCCGCACAAGAAGGATTTTCAGTGTTTTTTATATGATCTCCCTCAAAACTGTCCCCTTAAGCGGGGTTTTTAAGCATTTCTGTACCGAAAAACTGTCCCCTAAAGCGGGGTGTCCCCTTAAGCGGGGTGTCCCCTTAAGCGGGGTTAAAATAAACTCTTAATAGAGGGGAAAATTTCCGTTCCGAGCAAATTGTCCCCTGAAGCGGGGTGTCCCCTTAAGCGGGGTGTCCCGGAAGAGGGGTTTTACTGTATATATATAAACGTACATGATTTTCATGAAACCGAATGGCAGCATCAGCGATACCTACCGGCATTTGTCTTTAAGCGAAAATAAGAAAGCAGCATTTCATTAACAGTATAACCTGCCTACTGCCACAGGGAAATACTGAATTCACATGTATTTACTTGACAGTGCCTTGGCTTCTCTCGCAGCGGTTCCAACTCTCCATGATGGGATTTCTGGGGACAATACTTCTCTACATACAGCGAGCGTGCATGAGTGTCGCCATAGTCTGTATGACCTCTGACCCAACAGACAATATGACGTCGCTGACGTCATCAAGCAGCAACGTGACGTCATAGAATATGTCAGGATCAATGACGAGCGAGCCATTATCTAAAATAGGTGTCATCTACCCACATTTGTCTTTAAATATATACTAAAAAGAGTTTGGTTTACCTTTTCGTACCATGCCGATCCAGATATTGATGTTTCTCCTGGTTTGACGCTGATAGACAGCCAGATAGGTGTTGACAGATTCATCGTGGATGGAGGTAAGCTGTCCGCCTTCTCTTTTACATCTGTCCTGTGACTGGGAGTAGGAGTAGGTATAACTGTCCGGGATGTAGTAGCAGTATGACCCAAAATGCCGCCACTTCTTAGACGGGCAGTAACCGGGTACGGCAGGTGGCGCAGTGGGCACGGGAGCTGCAACATGGTCAATGGTTATTTAATATTGTTTTGTTCTAGATGTAATATTAGGAAACGTCCCTACTGTGGACTAAACGGTTCCTGTTCGAGGTCAGTCGTGGATAACGTACTGCCTGACGGCATAGGCGGAAGGTAGTATGAAATCGACGACTGGCCGAGAATGAGAATTGTTTCGTCTACAGTCAGGACGTTTGCTTATTATTATATACCTTAAATCGATGAAAAAACGGCATTTCAATGACTTATTATGTCACTCTCACAGCGGGCACGAACATTATTATTACTGCACCCCTAGCAGCGGGCAGTATTTCGTAGACATTCGGACATAGGTATATAATAATAATGATACCAACTAATGGATTCACAAGCAAGCCTGTAGCTGCATCTGAAAAACCCAAATAATCGGAGAGATTTATGTTGGAAAAAAATATAGTTTTAATAAAGTTATGCTGCAGGAGGTATATACAGTTTTATCTCACCCCTGGTATTTTTTTTCTCCATAGACTTAACATTGGGAACTCGTATCCAAGGCCTATTAGATATTTAGGAAAGATATGCAACAGGGATTATGTCACAAAGGTTAGCCCATTAGTCAATGTGAAGGGTGAGATAGATTCAGAAACCTGTTCAAGCTTAGGCCACTAAAAAAAAAAACTTGTTTCTCATCACCAAGCCATGAAAAATATGACGAGGGTGTTTTTTTTTTTTGCTATATCAATGAGGGCAGACATACAGTAAAACCCCACGTAAGCAGACACCCTCTGATCCGGGCCAAAGTGGCTGCTTATGCGGGGTGTCTACTTACGTGGGGTTTCCAGATTTTTACTGGCTCTACAATTAATGCATCCCTGACATCAGGAGCTTTAATTTGATACTAAATACACATACCTTTCATAATTTCTGTCAAGGTTCATCTACTTAAAAAAAAAAAAAAAATCTTCTAAAATCGTTTTTTCTGATGCGCGCGGTGATGAGAAACAAGTTGTTTTTTTAGTGGCCTTACGGTCAGAGCTCGTTACCATTTTGTTTGTATCGCTACATAATTCACTCAGCTTCGCTTTATGAATTACTATGCGATTCAAACTTGATGGGATACAAGTTCAGACCCTAA
This sequence comes from Alentia gelatinosa, assembly GCA_950022655.1. Taxonomy (NCBI): domain Eukaryota; kingdom Metazoa; phylum Annelida; class Polychaeta; order Phyllodocida; family Polynoidae; genus Alentia; species Alentia gelatinosa. The sequence continues at coordinate 3,058,815 of OX465592.1, read as the reverse complement.
ACATTTATAGGTTTCCTCTATAGTAAAGTTCAGAGTATCAAGAAACTTTTGCCCCCCCCCCCCCCCCCCACCCCACCTCAGTGCTTACGTACTTCATGGATGTCCCCACATAAATTATTCCCATATAATGAGAAATTGGAACTTCCCTCCGGATATCTATACTTACTTAGAGTATATTTGCATGCGTAGGGCAGGGCCGTTTCACAGACGATGTCGAACCAGTCGCCGTTCTTGTCGGAGGCGACACAGCCGCCGGAGATGGGGCGAATCGGCTGGTCCTTACCCCAGTGGGTGAAGATGACCAGTGACCGGTCTGTCCACGAGTAGTAGCCAGGTGCCTGAGTGCAGCAAAGCAGGGGATTTAAAACTAATGATAAACCAATTAACTCTGAAGAGTAAGCCCCGCCCACACGGCCGTCAGGCACGTGCAGAACGGGGCATACTATCATGAAACATCACAAAATTCCATATGATTGTTGATATGGCATGAGTTGTCTTTGCGGAATGATAACACGAAGCGGAACTTATTTCGAAGTACATGATGATTTGACCTCATTATGGACAGTTTTATGGCCTCGTCCGCTTCCCGAGTGAGCGGGAGGAAATGGCGTTAAGTTGCGTTGCATAACAAACAGCGGCTAGGTCATGGGTTCGCTATTTCGGCGGAAAAACTCCCGCTATGTACGAGAGGGTCGACCCTCTCGTACATCCCAAATAGCAGTATAAATATGTCTTTTTCGAACACGAAATCTAATTGAAATTGAAGAATATTTGTAGCGAGTAATTCTAATTGTATCCCATATATTTATGCCAAATTTTAAAATATTCTAATGATTATTTTTTCCAATACTGGAAATTCTATTTCAAACTAACAAATGTGGTCACTGCAGCACTCAGGTGGCTATTGCAGAACCTCCTGCATCGCTCGACATATATAATATATATAGATACATGTGTATATAAATTTATCATAATGTGTATATATATGTATCTATATATGTATATATTTATCTATATATATTAGATTTGGTTCAATCTATTTAACTAACTTATGATTTCACATGTATTCAGTCTGTTGGATGTCTCCACCCATCTTGTTTGTTTTCATTCTGATGCCTACAGTGCGCATGCACGCTGCGCTGAAACACTCTCCGAACATAGATCTTGTGGCCCAGTATAAGAAATGTATCACAAAATATCTGCTGGGAGAGTGATATTGCCCGAACAACGAACGAATGGCTGAAAATAGCGAACGAACGAGACTGCTGAATAGCGAGAGGGGTTATGAAACGCAAAATTAACAAGCACGTTGTTCGTCTCGCTATTCCAGCCGCTATTTTAAGTGTTTGCTAGCTAAAACCTTCCACTACTTATGAAACAGGGCCCTGACCTGTAGGTCGGGTTGGGGAGTTAGCTCAGTGGTTAGAGCACCGAACTTGTAACCCCAAGGTTGTAAGACTTTGTGGGTTTGAGTCCCACCCCCAGCAGTGGTAGATTTACTGCTATAACAAAGGCCATCCTTCTCATACCATGTCTATGTGGTGTGGGAAGTAAAAGAACTCTCACCTCGGTAAATGTGTAGGGGTGAGATTTCTACCTGAATTCACCACATAGATTCGATCACCACCCTAGTGGTGTAAAAAAAACCTTGAGAAAGTCTGGAAAGGACCTATAATGGTTGACTGGACGTAAAATCAAAATAACAAAATAAAACAAAACCTGTAGGTCCTGGAGACCGATCCAGAAGCCCCGCTGGTCGTCGAGTTTGTCTCGGGCGAGCAGGGAGAGGGCGGTGTTGATGCGGACCGTGTGGATGGAGACGAGGTCGGCCTTGTCGGCGGCACACGCCGTGCGGGCGTCAGACCAGCGGCGGGCCTCCACGCCCAGCATGTAGCAGTTCCCGCCCACCTTCACGTAGTCTCTGCTCGGACAGCCCGGGGAGGGCAGCGTCGGCGGCGGCGTGCTCACCACGTTCGAGGGATCTACGATTGGCAAGAGAAATGTGGCGATGAACAGCAATCATTGAACTACAGAGGGCTACAGGGGGCCTGTTTCACTAGTCCTGTGACAACCCTTGTTGGTCTCTACGGCACAACAAGGGCAGGTAGCGTTTCAATACTCCTGTGACAACACAGATCACGACGTCATACAGAGGATATGGGTGAACAGTGGCATGCCACGTTTCAGAACCAACTGTGATGTCACTGTTACTGCCTCTATTGTGTCACTATTAGCGAGAGGGTCCGCCCTCTCACATCGCTATACATCGGGAGCAGTGCTCACCACATTTGAGGGATCTAGGATACACGGAAACAGAGTTTGCCATATATGGTCATATGAAAAGTGGTTTGGCACTTGAAAGGGGAGCGTAAACAAACTTTGAAAGTATATTTTAATTTTTTCGTTCTGACAAAACTTATAATATATTGTCCGTTGGAATTTTTTTTGGTGGTTTTGTGGTCGTACAGTGGATTGGTTCAGTCCTACTGCCTCGTGAAACATAGTAAACTTTGAAAGTATATCTGTTTAAAAATTGGCAAACCCACTTTGTAGCCATCGCAAAACGTTTTATCCAGAGCAGTACAGAATTGCATATCCAAGTCCATGAGCTCAGCATTTGCATCCCATTTGATGAGCTACAGATGCTGCAGGCTGTGGTGTGTTGTTAGATGTAGCACAGCCTTGGTGTATATTTTTGCACATATATACTTCCATAATCAGTTTGTTTACACTCCCTAAAATGAAACTCTATTTCCGTGTATTGGCAAGAGAAAAGTGGCGATGAACAGCAATCATTGAACTACAGGCCCCTGTTTTTCAGACAGCGACGTCTTTATTTGTAGTGATCACAAAAGAGTGACCAGTTGGGCGACCAAACCAGTGATCATGACCAAAAAGTGTTCCTCAGACCCGGTCACTGTTCAGCTGTTATGATCACTGTTGGTTCAAGGCCCATTAAAAAACAAAAGCATGTCTCACATGTATATTTCTCAACAGAAAATTATGAAATTTGGGAATTAGATAAAACAGATATAGATAATCCATCCCAGTAAATATTGTTTCATTTAATACATTGGAAGTGTTTAAAATGAAATATGCCACCATTTGGGCTAAATGGTCACCAACTGGTCACAACTCTGGAAGCCAAAACAGTGACCACGACAGTTTACCCCTCTAAATGGTCGCACATGTTATGACGACTAATCTCTGGAACCCAAAGGTCCCCAAACAGTCGCTAACTGGTCACTATAGGAAATGGTCACAACTAAAAAACAGGCCCCAGAGGGCCACAGGTGTGGAACACAGTCTACCTACCACCCAGTGCAAGAAACCTACCCGCGCAGAACCAAAACAATCTAACAATCTCAATCTATTATTGGCATTAGAAAAAGTCGCTGTTCAAAAGTATAGCAGGGAGAGCAGAGCAGCAAACTTTGTTGTTCGGTGAAAGACATTCAGTATTTGCAGATTTCTTACCGGTTGTTAAAATGGATCAGTCTACGGTGTCATAACTTGAGATTTTTCCTAATTGTTTACCTTTAAAACCAGTTTCTGTCATTTATTCTAATTTACGCCTATTTCATGTGAATCACACATTCCTATTTGCAGTCCTCTCTTCATTGGTACAAGGACACTTACTTTTAAAGACCTGACAGACGTAGCCTCTCGTCTGTTCACATTTCTGGTCGTACCATTCGCCGTTGATCATCTCCACACATGGGGTCTGAAACATAATCGGGCAATCATTACCATGCATTTATTATCAATCTTATACAAAGCCCCCATTGAGAATGTATGGGGACTAAGTAAACCACGACCCATTGTTTATTATCCATCGTATACAAATTTCCCATTGAGAATGTATGGGGACTCAGTAAACCACTACCCTTTTTTTATTATCCATCGTACATACAAAGTCCCCATTGAGAATGTATGGGGACTCAGTAAACCACTAATCATTGATTATTATCAATCTTATACAAGGTACCCATTGAGAATGTATGGGGCGCTGGTTACCGACGTTGTATGGTGATAGAACCTTGAACCGTAACTCGAAATTAATGCAGTTTATCGGTTTTTATAAATCTACAAATGGGTAATCCAATGTCAGAAATCAAAATTTCAGCTATTTCTACATATTAAGCCAAAATTATAATCAGGTTTTCCAAACATAAATGGGAAAACTATAGTTCATGTGGTCGTGGTGTGTCCAGTCAGTCGTGAGCGGAACTTGTATTTACCCTGGGCGATAATGGGGAGTTTAGTAACCTCTGGAGGGTGTATATAGGAATGAGCCTTACCCTGCGAGGTCCCCTGCTCCTTCCGCTGGGCTGGCTGGGACCCCAGGCCGAGAACCTGAAGTCAGTATTGTCGATCCACCTCCAATTTCTGAACCGCTGTCGGTCACTAAGCCCGATCCAGTAGGGTCCCTTGTCGAGGTCCAACAGAACGTTCACTATGTCTGAGGGAAAAGAAGGGAGGCAGCCATTTAAAAAAATAAAAGCCATCCATAAAGTTCACACACAAAAACACACGAAAATTCTGACCTCCTACCCAATCTCCATCGTGTATGCCATACTAGATTAAAGAGGGGACAGGTCTAAAATTATAAAAAGTATTAAAGGAATATAGGACAATTTGGCCTGAAAATGTTCTTGAGAATTAAAAATGAAGATCTTAAGGTGTTGTGGAACACATATCGAACTTGTAAATCAGGGGTCACCGTGCTAGTTTTTGACTTAGAGATCAACATTATGTTGGTACGTGTATTATAAAATAGTATATAGAAATTCTAAAAAGTTGTTTTTCACATAGTAAACCCCATGTCATTTTCTTCAAACTTTCACAGAATATAATAGATAATTGATAAAATACATTTAGGTTATAAAATTCATTTAGTGTTATTTTCAGAGAAAAATGGCTGCCCTGATAAGACAACAGCTATGTGCCCTGCTCGGTACTCACTGTTTTCCTGCTTGGAGTTGATGCCAACGAGCGTTGCAGTGGGGCTGATGACACTGCACGCTCCCTGCGCCTCATCCCAGCTCTTAGATGCCAGCTCCGCGCCATGGATCACGTACAGGCACTTGTTACCTACAGACACATCAACACACATATGTTTACCTCATGAAAAAGAAACCAACAAGTTTTGGTCCAAGTCATCGTTCTCTACGAGTTTGATGCAGAGTGATATGAACAAGGCGACAGCCGAGTGAATATCACGTACATTCAAACAAGTTGGAGAACGGCTTCTTAGACCAATATGAGTTTCTTTCTGTATTTATCTCACCCCTGTACACACTAAAAGAATGGATGACACACAGAATATGGACCATGGAGAACGGACTGCAATATTGTAGGGGCATGGAGGATAAGTGGCGCTGTAGTGTCACTGTTCGCAACACTGACATTGTGACACAACATGCGACAATAGATGTGACATACGTTATGAAACTTGACTTCGTTTTGTCCGTTCTTGCTTGCACTGTTGGTGCTGCTTTTCATGTCTGTCTAACATTTTTGTCATGGAACTAGTGAAACAGGTCTCAGGAGTACAGATTGATGAAAGAATATATATACTTCCCTCCGTATCATGTGACCACTTTCATTCCCCAAAAAGTGTGTTGTAAAATGGAGTTTTTAATGATAGGTATATAGGAATAGAATATTGTAGTAAAACTCACCGACGTCGTAGCTACCTCCTGGACAGTAGCCGGACACTGTCGTAGTAGGCGCTGTCGTCCGAGGACTGAAACTGTTGGGTCGTCTCTTGCAGACATAACGTTTCCTATCGCCACAATTATTATCTTGCCAGAAACCTAGTGGAAGGGGTAAAGTAAGACATGGATAAACACCAACTACCCAGAGGAGGTGTGAAGCGCAGTGCCCCCTATAGCAACCCGACTCATATATGCGATCGCGGCAGGGTTCAAGGCGCCACTTTCAAACCTGCCAGCATTGGGGAAGGAGCTCTTGATAATGGACTGTGTGTGGTCAGCAAGCCCTAGCCTATGAGAAATAAGGCTGTATTCCACAACACCAAACAGCCATAAAACGTGGAGCTCTATTGAGCTCTATTGTAGTTTGGGGTACATTAGATGTCACTCTATCAATATCTGAAAAGATCTTTGATAGAGCTTTAATAGATTGTATGTAGAAGCTGTTACTAGTTAGCCTATTTTTGCATAGGAATCTACATAGAGCTGTCATTTGAGTACATGCCAAAACGATAGGGGGCGCTGCGCTTCACACCTCCTCTGCCAACTACCACTGGCAAATACCTAATTCAAGGGTTACTCTAAGTACATATTTCGATATTGTGCAGAGTCAACTCTGAGGAGCATACAACCGCTTTTATCTGTAGCAAGTCTATATTGTACTTATTATCAACCTTTTTGTTATGAAAGATCATAAAACCCACCCAGCAACTGAACGTTCTCTCTGGTTATGGATGGAAGAGCGACATGTAAAACGTCGAATGTCAATAAAAACTTCTTTTTTTTTAAAGAAAAAAAAGTGAGCCTGTGACAATGTTATCATTGACACTAGTTGAACTGTTATGTCATCATTCATACTTCCTTTTCACCCTTATCTTGATGTACCACAGGGTGTTTGATGGAGTGAAAAATGTACAACAGGAAGAACTGGCCAAGGCCAAATGTTTGTCAATAAATAACTTTTTGTTTAAATTAACAAAACTATCATTCTTAGCTTTAAGAACAGCTCCCTGATGACAGGAAGTGACGTCACTAACCAGTTCCGGAGTAGAGACTGACGCAGCGTTGGGCGTGGTTCTCGTCATTCGGCTGGTTCCGCCCCCAGTTGATGTACGTCACAGCGGAACCGTCACTCCACCTGGTGAGTGATAATAGGTCAGTTACTCAGTATATATAAGAGGGCTGTCTAGTGCCTATTCGTCAGAACCAATCAGATCTTGTCAAATTGATGCTATAAATAGAACAACAAACCACATTATTTCTTTTCACCCAGCGGCACAGACCAATATCAGCCGTGCTCTCTTTGACCTTCATGGACATATCTCTTTACTCTGTGCCGTACCTCTGAAGGCAGACGGTTCGTAAACGTACTAGTGTAAGCTGTACTGTGATTAGTTCCGATGAATACACACTAGACTGTGGTGTAAGGCCTGCCTCCATTACACTGGCCACCAGAGCTACACTGCGTTAGCTCTGGTTGGGTTAAATCTGTGGCACCTTGATCCACTACCTGTAAGTATTTGACACTCTCCCTGCAGATCTTTTATCCTACCTAGACCTATGCTTGGAGAATGTGTTCATTCTCTCTCTTGAAGCTATTCTTCCATATTCATATTTCCTTTAGTGTGTCTTTAATGAAATGATCATAAAGGTAGACTTTATTTATAATTTGGTAAGTTGTTGGTATTTCTTGATAAGTATTTCTGCTCTCAGAACCCACATCTAAAAAATAAGTCTTGGTCCGAGAGTGAGAATCCGTGGACACAAGCTGTGTTTAACCATACCAACCTCTTAAGTTGAACAGAGTGTAGACAGAGGTGGCTGCCAATCTATGTTTCCATTGGCTGACGAAAATGGAGTAGAGTTCTCCTAAAAACCAATTTCCATTGTGCCTCAGCAGTGCTAAAGGTCCCTCAATGGTTCCTGACTGTATGTCAGTGACAGCGTGTGAAAATGGGCTTTTAGGGGAATTTAAAAAATCTCTGCCATTTTCGTGGACAAATAGAAACGGGATTATTGAGTACAGAAATTCAATTAAGAAGGGTTGGCATCCTCAGAGTATGGATAAAAATGCAGTGTTGGGTAGATCTATACTTGTTATACTAACATATTGCAAATGGTCGTACATTTAAGAACTGACTTACTTGTATCCATGCAGATCGAGCTCATTTAAACCAAGCCAGTATGTAGTGAGACTTTTCCTGGATACCTGAGGAATTAAAGATGATGTAAGGCAATTAAGCCCAGGAAACAAATCCAAAAGACTGTATTTAGGAGAAACCAAACCAGAGCTAGTCATGTTGTTGTTTATCGCACGACGGCAAGGTTGTGTATTACTGCACGAGGCAAAGCCAAGTACAGTGAGGAACAGACCTTGCCGGAGTGTGATAAACAAGACTTGACTAACTCGAGTTTAGTATAGAATTTATCCTACCTTGTCTATATTACTTCAGAATATTAAGAAATAACATAAAACTCACCGATATCCAGTGAAAATTGTGTGACACACCATAATGTGTGCTTGTTGATACTCTCGATATCGCTCTTGTTTTACTCGCTCATTGGTCATTTTTCACATGACGTCATTTCAAAAATGTATCCCACTAGAGCAATAAATTTTATTTTTCTGCATACTGGCCCGAATACAGTTGGCCAATGTTAAGCCTATGGAGCTTTTTTATTAGGGGTAGGATAATAAATAGTATTACTCGTGACGAAGATATATAAATTATATCGAAACGTTGAGATTTTACATGATTCATCATCACATTGATTTCACTGTATCTCATCGCTTTATCATCAATAAAACTTTCTAATTTAAATTGAACGAGTCTGGTTTTGTGTGGTAAACTTCTTCTTCCTCATCAATAATAGTAAATTTTGTTGGCTCACATGAACCTTCCTTTTATTTTTGTTACAGAATATCTTCATTGTATCTCTGGTATATTTACGAGTTATTCTGATACAAGGTTGTGGACATCAAGATGAGAATACTGGTAATCATATAAATGATGATATATTTAAGAAACTGCACGAGATTCTCACTCTCGTGGCCCCTCACTCTCCATGCCTAGGTCTGGTTCACTATGTCTCTATTTACGGGAGCAACTTCAAGCGGATTCGACGGAATTCTAACGTTTTAAATATGGTAGGTAATAACAGGAGTATGGGGTATGTGATGAGATGAGGAATACGCCTCAACCTTATGTCTTATGAGAAAACGTGGGTACTGAACTCAGTCCCTACGTTTTCTTATTACTATATCTCCTACTCATTTAAAAATCCGTTTTATTAATTTTTCTGCTCCACGCAACGCTACTACCGTTCATTATGGCCTGCTGTCGCAGCAGGCATGAACATCAAAAGCAACTTCTTTTGGTCAAAGAAGTCATTCTCCAACTCATTTGAATGCTCTGTGATATTCACTCAGCTGTCGCCTTATTCATATCACTCCGCATCAAACTCATGGAGAACGATGACTTTGACCAAAACTTGTTAGTGTCGTAGCTTAGTAATGTGCTCAGTACACAAACATACCAAACGTGTGATGAGGTTGTTTTCGTCGGGGCTGTGGAGACTGGCCAGGTCACCCCCGTCCTGCATGCAGCTTGCTCGTGCGGCTCTCCATCGTCTGGACGAGGTCTTGACTTTGAAACACCAGTCGTTGAGGCGTATCCAACCTCTACCGCACTCCGGAGCTGAAAGTCCCGCCATGCATCATGTCAGCATTTGATTGATTTTTTATCATCACCATTATTATTATCATCATTATTATTATCATTATTATTTTTTATTTTTTTATTTTAGATATTTTTTTCATTAAGGCATGTTCCCTTACATAAGTGGCCATCTTCCACACACCTACTCTTTTTTTACAGCGAAGATTTTAATCGTCAGTGTCAGTTGCAAGGGGATTTGATCAAAATCATAATCCTGAATAACAAACAATGTTTTTGTGAACTCCAAGTTGATGTCGCAATACACTCGCTAACGTTTTTGTATTACTATGCGTCAACCTGTCGTGGTTTATGGCCACCTGTTCACAAAACCATCGATTATTGTCTCTATATGCATAACATGAGGGAGATAAAATCCACATATTATTTGCAAACATCTACAATGGTTTCGTTTTAACTTCAACATATCCAGTGAGAGTATAGATATACAATAAACGATGGTTTTGTGGACAGGTGGCCGTAAACCATGAGTGGATGACGCATAGTAATACACGAGCCTTAGCGATTGTATTACGACAAGTGGTCTACAGAGCCGCCTGTCCACATAACCATCGTTTGTTGTATTTATTATCCATCTTCCCGAAAAAATTAAACCCAGTAATTGTCATATTAAAGGGTATAACAATAGGGACTATTTCTTTGCTCTATCGCACAAACGGACTATTTTCCTGTATACCCTGGCTTTAAGGCCATATACCACAGATTTGAATCTGTATACCATAGTTATGGTATCTGGCAGGTTTTATATAATGGGTCGTGGTTTACATTTTCAACGGGTCTTTGTATACGATGGATAATAAAAAAAAACCGGTTGCATATCTGACTGCCAAATAACACTTAATAATTCTAAAAAGATATATCAGTTAGTTTCTAAAATCGATTGTATAGGAACCTTTTTCTCTACAATGAAACTTCCATATTTGTTTATAGGATTAATCAAAGCTAAGAATGATTAATACTGAAGGGGTGAATGAACAAAACCAATGCTGATATTTTTATGTATTTTTTGGGATTATAAAATTGATGTAGTTTTGTGAATGACAGAATTGATGGCATACTTACTGCTGACTGTGGTGAGTGGAGGCAAAGTAGGTCTGGGTGTCATTCCTATACAAAACCACGATAGTCATATCAGTTTAATGAAAACTTAAGCAATCTTCACAATGGAATTCCACTTCAACACACGTAAACTACATATCATATACCTAAAAAATTTTTATATATATTTTTTTTACATATCATATACCTATTGTCGAACATATTATCATGAAACATCACAAAATTTCATTTGACTGTTTATATGGCATGAGTTTGTCTTCGCGGAATGATATCATGAAGCGGAGCTGAGTGATATCTGTAGCAGAAGACAACGAACGCGGGCAGTAATTTGTCCAAGCCTTACCTAGTAACTTTGACTTATTTCCACCGGTACGTGGTTTCCCTATTCCTTCAATTGTCGGCTAATATCGATAAAAACCGAACGTCTCTGAATGTCAACTTGGGCAGTAAACGTCAACCAGGGCAGTAAACGTCAACCTGGGCAGTAAACGTCAACCTGGGCAGTAAAAGTCAACCTGCACAGTAAACGTCAACCTGGGCAGTAAACGTCAACCTGGGCAGTAAACGTCAGCCTGCACAGTAAATGTCAACCTGGGTAGTAAATGTCAACCTGCGCAGTAAACGTCAACCTGGGCAGTAAATGTCAACCTGGGCAGTAAACGTCAACCTGGGTAGTAAATGTCAACCTGGGCAGTAAACGTCAACCTGGGTAGTAAACGTCAACCTGGGCAGTAAACATCAACCTGGGCAGTAAACGTCAACCTGCGCAGTAAACGTCAACCTGCGCAGTAAACGTCAACCTGCGCAGTAAACGTCAACCTGGGCAGTAAACGTCAACCTATGCAGTAAACGTCAACCTGGGCAGTAAACATCCACCTGGGCAGTAAACGTCAACCTGGGCAGTAAAAGTCCACCTGGGTAGTAAACGTCAACCTATGCAGTAAACGTCAACCTGGGCAGTAAACATCCACCTGGGCAGTAAACGTCAACCTGGGCAGTAAAAGTCCACCTGGGCAGTAAACATCTACCTGGGCAGTAAACATCAACCTGGGCAGTAAAAGTCAACCTGGGCAGTAAACATCAACCTGGGCAGTAAACGTCAACCTGCGCAGTAAACGTCAACCTGCGCAGTAAACGTCAACCTGCGCAGTAAACGTCAACCTGGGCAGTAAACGTCAACCTATGCAGTAAATGTCAACCTGGGCAGTAAACATCCACCTGGGCAGTAAACGTCAACCTGGGCAGTAAAAGTCCACCTGGGTAGTAAACGTCAACCTATGCAGTAAACGTCAACCTGGGCAGTAAACATCCACCTGGGCAGTAAACGTCAACCTGGGCAGTAAAAGTCCACCTGGGCAGTAAACATCTACCTGGGCAGTAAACATCAACCTGGGCAGTAAAAGTCAACCTGGGCAGTAAACATCAACCTGGGCAGTAAACGTCAACCTGCGCAGTACATGTCAACCTGGGCAGTAAATGTCAACCTGGGCAGTAAACAAAAGTTATTCCCCCAGCAGCGTTAGATAATCATAGAGTGTTCAGCGATAGGCATATAGGAATAAGGAATTGCACACCTTCAGTAAGAAGAACTTGAGAATAGATGGTTAACGTACCTCGCGGAATGCCGCAGACGAAGCCGCGTACGACGGAGCAGGTGCTGAGGCTCCAGCGGTTGTAGAAGTAGGTGCCGTTGAACGACTTCCTTTTGCCGTACACGCCGCACTGCTCACGGTCATTGTGGGAGTCGGGCTGCCCTGGGAACCAGCGTGTGTACTGCAGGGGGCGGCCGTCACTCCACGCCAGGCCTACAGAGGTCAAAGGGTCAAACCGGTCAGAGCGTGCTCGCACGAGCTATATACATTGACTAGAGGTTAGAGTGGTCATATATAGACTTCCAACATCCTGCAAAAGGCCTGGCGTCCAATAATTACGATAGAAATTTTAGATCTCCCGATATGGCACCGATACAAAAAGCAAACATCGGAGACATATCGGGAAGGTGCAAAATCGTAGAAATATGTCTAGACATGCCAATCCACCATGCGTCGTAAGGTTTCTTTTCAGTGCCTAATCGCAAAAACGTGGTCAACTGCCCCGATATTAGGTGACCTTCCGAGGCGATTTTGATTTTGCATCGGGAGGTGCATCGCAGACCATATCGGAGCCATAAGTAGTAGGTGGACGCCAGGCCAAACTAGCAGCAAATAATATGTTCATCATTGATGAATGAGCGTGCAATTATGAATGAATAACAATTAAAAGGGCACTCATCACTCAATGCCAGACCTACAGAGGTCAAAGGGTCAAATTAGTTCTTTAATGCTGGGGACACACCAAGCGAGAAACGCAGCCATTTCTTTTTGGGTGACATTGTTGGAGCCAGGGGCATACCAAGCGAGTCAAGGCAGCGATCTCCAGAATCTCCAACACAAAGTGGCATGTATGTGAGAAATCTTTTTATAGTAATATCTCCCACTGATGATTTAGTATCAGAAGCAATAATCAGGTGAAACATGAAATTATACCTCACATACACGCCATTTTGTGTTGGCGATTCTGGGGCCTGTTTTTCAGACAGCGACGTCTTTATTTGTAGTGATCACAAAAGATTGACCAGTTGGGCGACCAAACCAGTGACCAAAAAGTGTTCCTCAGACCCGGTCACTGTTCAGCTGTTATGATCACTGTTGGTCCCAGGCCCATTCAAAAATAAAAGCATGTCTCACATATATATTACTCAACAGAAAATTGCGAAATTTGGGAATTAGATAAAACAAATATAGATAATTCATCGCAGTAAATATTGTTTCATTTGATGCAGGTCACAACTCTGGAACCCAAAACAGTGACCACGACAGTTTACCCCTCTAAATGGTCGCACATGTTATGACGACTTATCTCTGGAACCCGAAGGTCTCCAAACGGTCACTAACTGGTCACTATAGGAAATGGTCACAACTAAAAAACAGGCCCCTGGAGATCGCTGCATTTCTCACTTGGTCTGTCCCCAACATAAAACTTGGGCGCCTTTTTTTACGGCAACCAGCAACATCTACGACACTGTCCGACACCGCTGTCCCGACACTGCTCTTCTCACGACAAGGCTGCGACAAGGCGCCGATAGGAACTTTCTTGTCTGCTCTTGTCGTAGCCTTGTTGTGGTTGATGGATGCCCCCCTTTATGCCACAGACTATTTATGTCAGAATGGGTGATTAATTTTAACGACTCTTTGAAAACACTATTACTCACCAATTTGGGGATCCCGTGAATTTATTCCGATGAACAGAGGACTGCAAATGGGAACGAACGATTCACATAAAACTCAGGCGGAAATCAGAAACAATGAGAGAAACGTTTAAAGGTAAACAATTGAGGACAAAATCTCAAGTTATGACTCCGTAAACTGATGCAGATAAAATCTATATAATCATTTTAACAACCGGCAAGAAATTTGCGAATACTAAATGACGTTTACTGCTCTGCTTTCCCTGCTATACTTTTGAGCAGCAACTATAGAAGAACCCAAGGTTCAGCTAATTCAGCATAGGCCCACCTTCAAGGAAACCATAAAGAAATTAGCCCTAGACAAAGTGCTTGGAGATCTATTGGAAGTGTGAGTATATGCCCCTGTTAGTTTTCCCTTCTCAGTCCATGCGAAGAGAAAAGCATTGAGAAAAGTGTGTTATGTTTAGACTAGATGTGACCAGGGCCCTGTTTTTCAGTCACGACAAGTTTTATGGAAGATATTTTTGAGGCATCAGTGTCCTATAGACATGATATCTTAGAGGATATATGCCTAAGATCTTAGGTCTAAGACACTTAGGGTGGTCTGAGGTGTGCTATAGTCACGACAATCTTAGGGTCACGTGGTTGAAAATGTCTTGGAAAGTGTCATAGACCCAAGACAATTATGGACATGAATGCGAAAATTCACTTCCCATAGGAATTAAGGATGAAATTTTAACACAAGTAAGGGATACATATAACCTATAAGCGTACCAAATCGGCGGCTTTGATCCGAAGATATTAGCGTTTGAATTTCGTCATAGCAATCGTCTGCTCTGGTGGCCAGTGTCTATCAGAGACCATCAGAGCACGCCTCCGCTAATTTATGCGGCGACCTAGACAAAAGAGTACACTGGCCACCAGAGCAGACGAATGCCATGACGAAATTCACGGTGCAACCGATCTTCTTCATATTTGGTACGATTATAGGATATATGTATCCCTTATTCGTGTTAAAATTCCATTGCTCAATTCCTAGCAGGAGCGCGGGAAATCCTCTATATATACGCACTGTGAGCTTTGATAGAACCTAAGACAATTCTATACTTGAGACACTTTTAGCAGCGATCTCACATGGCACACTACGATACTGTCTATAGCACACCGGCCATCTTTTGTCTTGCAAAATGTCTTACAATCGTTGAGATATCTCAGCTGACAAGACTAAGATAATGTGGTGACTGAAAAACAGGGCCCAGACTTTATGAAGAGTATGCCTAATGAACCGGTGGTGTTTTTTGTTTTTCCCAAAACGAAAACTCGAACTGTTATAAGTCAGGCTATTATATTTTATTATGTGTTTGTATTTGTAGTCGTACCTTATTTCGTATATGTATAGTCAACTGAATAGACATAGTATAAGGATTGTGAGATCACTGCTGACCCATTTGGATCACTGCTGACCCATTTGGACAAGAGCAATTTGAGACAAAACCTTGAGGGTCCCTATGCCCCATGGTCTGGAACTATAGTTTTCAAACTCTAAAGTCCTGATCATAATTTACATTCCAAGCAAATTCTTCACTTAAGGGGGGATATCTCCCTTAAGTGGGGTGTCCCAGAAGTGGGGTTTTACTGTATGTTACTTCATAGGAAATATTCATAGTAAAAAAAGGTTACAGTTTATAATAAAGTAACATACCTGGAGCTCATGACGCGTGCGAAGATGGTGTTGGCTGAATCGCTGTGGATGCTGGCCAAATCGCCGCCGATTGAGCGACAGTAGTCGCGACTCTCTGACCAGGTCTTCTTATTCCTGTAGTATTTGAAACTCTATTAAAAAATAAAGCATTGGGATTAATTAACTTAAATGATGAAACTAAAGTATAAAGGTTTATTACTTTTATATGGTGTGTTTTTGCATTTTGTTTCATTATAAGAAACTTTGGTTATAAATATAATTATATATGAGATTATAATTATTCAAATGAGATAGGATCGAGCTCCGATCCTAAACTTGAATGGGTTTCTTAATTTATCTCACCCTTCACATTGACGAATGGGCTAACATTTGTGACATAATCCCCCATTGGATATTTTCTCAAAATATCTCATGGGGGTTATTGGATACGAGTTTCCAATGTTAAGTCTATGGAGAAAAAATACCAGGGGTGAAAAAAATACACAATATCACCATGATTTCGATCTGAGTGGCCGTATTGTCCACGTAGTTGACGCGAAGTAAAACTCTGAGCGATAGCAAGGAGTATTAAGTAGTGTCAACTACAAGGAGAATACGGCCACACAGATCGAAATTGTGGTAATGTTGTATTTATTACTCACCTTTTGAATAATTATCAGGAAAAAAATCTTGTAAATAATCAGAAATTCGACCCAAGCGTTGTGCATTGTTTATATAAATAGTTCCTATAATGCCCGTCAAGTGGCCCAAAAATGTGTATTCTCCTAAGAGATTCCGGAGGTCCGTATTCTACTCAGTAGCGATCTGTAGGCTCCATAGGCTTAGTATGGAGACTCTGTATTAGGTGGGTAATAATAGCGATCTGTAGGCTCCATAGGCTTAGTATGGAGACTCTGTATTAGGTGGGTAATAATAGCGATCTGTAGGCTCCATAGGTTTAGTATGGAGACTCTGTATTAGGTGGGTATTAATAGCGATCTGTAGGCTCCATAGGTTTAGTATGGAGACTCTGTATTGGTTAGGTAATAATAGCGATCTGTAGGCTCCATAGGTTTAGTATGGAGACTCCGTATTAGGTGGGTAATAATAGCGATCTGTAGACTCCATATGCTTAGTATGGAGGCTCTATATTAGGTGGGTAATAATAGCGATCTGTAGGCTCCATAGGTTTAGTATGGAGACTCCGTATTAGGTGGGTAATGATAGCGATCTGTAGGCTCCATAGGTTTAGTATGGAGACTCTGTATTAGGTGGGTATTAATAGCGATCTGTAGGCTCCATAGGTTTAGTATGGAGACTCCGTATCAGGTGGGTAATAAAAGCGATCTGTAGGCTCCATAGGTGTAGTATGGAGACTCCGTATTAGGTGGGTAATAATAGCGATCTGTAGGCTCCATAGGTTTAGTATGGAGACTCCGTATCAGGTGGGTAATAATAGCGATCTGTAGGCTCCATAGGTGTAGTATGGAGACTCCGTATTAGGTGGGTAATAGAGAACGAACCTTGTAGCAGTAGTCGTCTGCCCGCCTCCAGCTCCGGGCGCAGTCGAGGGCCGGGTCTATGGTGCGCGGCGGCGGCAGCGTCCCTCTCTGGGTGTTGGTCACCTCACAGATAAACGGCCGAGTCTTTCCGCAGTCCAAGTCCTGCCACCTCCCCGCGTCCCTCTCTCGCGCCCGTATGACCACGCAGTCGTGTTCACCTGCAAAACGCAGGAGAGATTCAGTGATGCAATATCTTCTTTTTTTTTTAAGTTGTTCTTTATTCTGGGTAACGTGACCCTATTTTCAGTAGGCTCCAGGGCCATATTTGATCATTTTCGAGTATATATATAGATGAATTAAGCAACATATATATACAATATAAGTGTGCTAGACACATCCATCTTTAGAGTAGCCTTTAAACGATTCATGGTTTACTATTTGTCTTTGATTATGAACATTCATTAAATGATAAATAGATAATTACCCGAGATACTTACCTAGTATTGAAAGGGAATTGATATTCCTACGAGCCTAGGGCACTGTTTTCAGTTGCCCTAGGATTACAGGGATTATTTATTGTTTTATTGAATTATTTCGACAGTCAGAATAAAGTTCATTAAAGTAAATATCCTCTTCTGACTGGCCCATGAATCAAAGACTTGTCCACTATGTACTGAATTTCCTGTTTATGGTCCCAAGCCACTCCATGTAACCCTATACCTCCTCAATAAATCTCGCCTGCTCCTGACTGTGACCTGATTGAGATCAAAGTGAGAGGGTATCAATATCCCAGCAGATATCCTGACCAGTAGCCAGGATATCTGTATGGAGAGTGTTGGGAATGCTGGAGCTAAACAGCGCCGGAAATCCAACACCATTACCGATTGTACCAGTACCTGTATCTAAGCGAGGAGGGTAGCCATAGGATGCAGGGGCTGGAGCCAGTCTCCTGTATCCCAGCGAGGAGGGTAGCCATAGGATGCAGGGACTGGAGCCAGTCTCCTGTATCCCAGCGAGGAGGGTAGACATAGGATGCAGGGACTGGAGCCAGTCTATATCCAGCCTAACATGGAAGCTAAATTCGAAGAGTTTTAGGGAAAAGAGCTACCCGGAGGAAATTCTCAGGGAAAGCTAACGAAAAAGCTAAATCCCCAATTCATTATGGACAGACATCTGAAGTGTCAAATTAAGATCACTGACTCATGAAATAATCCTCGATTTGCTTCCTCATAGAGATACACAACACTAATATTATCAATACAAGTGCCCCTCAATGGTACAGAATGAAATATCAGTCATTTACCTCTGAAATGTTGGTCCCAGTTGGTGTAGGTGGTTTTCAGTCCACTTGACCATTTCCACTCATCGTTCTCTCCCTTCACCAGCCCCAGCCAGTAGTCGTTCGGTGATGACGTCACAAGGTACGAGGAAACGAACGACTGCTCCGAACTAAACCAGAGGGCATAACATTATCTATTAGCCACCTAATACAAAGTATGCATAGAAAACATATTTATATAGAACGTCCTGACCATGCTGTACAAGTCACAGAACGATATGCTAATTTACGGTATGTACGGACCGAGGCGTTTACGCCGAGTTCCGTACAAACGGTAAATTAGCATCGAATAAATTTGTCCGCAGTTTTTTTTACGTACAAAAACAAGATGAATAAAAGCAGATTGTTTTGGGGAATTATTGTCATAGAATAGAATAAAAACCAGCTATTTTGGGTTCATGGGGCAATTTTTTTAGTAAAATTTGGTAAAAAATATTTTTTAGGACAATTTTTAGGTGTAGATTTCGAAAAATTATTTTGTTTTTTGTCAGTTAGAAGGCTAAAAATAGATTTTTCAGCTTGGTAAAATTATCTTTTGAAATCTACACCCAAAAATTGTCGAACAATGTTTCTTACCAAATTTTACTGAAAATAAGAAATAGGACGAGGCAACGTCCGTTCCCGATGCGGATGCTACCTTGAATGACAGTTATGGAACTGTACCTAACCTAACATTTCTTTTATTGATGTCAATTTGAAGTACAGATTTACATTTCTGTTTTGTTCGATAGGAACAAGGAGAAAATTTCTCCAGCTTCATAGACAGGCAATAAAAGAGGCCTTGAGTATCAGCTCAAACAGGAGCTGGTTTTCATTACTCAGGCCTGTTGGCCAGATAGGCATAACAGGAATATATTACAGTCAGGAACACACTTCCTCAACGAGATAAATGATAAGAGCATATATGAAGAAAACTAGCGAGCAATACAAATAGGTTACCCACGTCTATGAGTTGACCTCTCATGTTTTGATTTCTCCATAATTTATTTACAAGTTAACATATGGTCAGTTTTAACCAACATTTGGAGAGTACTATATAACCAACATAGGGTAGCAGAAAACTCCAAGGAACCAAGATACCTCAAGGTACAAACAGTATGGTATAACGAAACTATGCCCTGCTTACATTAATAATAAAGTCCGCATTACAATTTTTGGGAACACGACCACACCGTAAGATCCGATAGATTAAGTAAGGATAGATAGGCCTTTGAATGAAGAGCTGAATGAAAGTAAACGGGATTTATATTGGTTTCATCATAGTGAGGCTCATCAGGTGAAACCTCTACTTACGCATCCATGATGTCCAAGAGCTGGCCTCGCTGGTTTTTGCAGTAATTATCCGCGTCTTTCCATGAAAGTTGATCTTGCACAATGCGATAACAGCTGTTTCCGTATGTCGCATAATAACCCTGGAAATAGGGAATGAAATTCTCCCCATGAACCTTGGAGTGCAATGTACACTTTGTAAACACAATATCAGGAAAAATACTTTTAAGATATGTTAGAGGAATGAGGTTCTAATGTGCAGTTGTTTTGAGGAGGCCTTGGGCTGACACGTTATTTACACTTAAAGACAAATGCGGGTAGGTATCGAAACGCCCCCTGGTTTAACACTGGTGCTGCCATCTGGTTTCATGAAAATATCGCAGTTTCTCATAGACACCAATAGATAAGCACTTACCTTCTTCAGATGGCCTTCTCATAGAAATTAGCATGGTGACAAAGTATTTCTTTAGCATTTCTCCTTTGTACATATTCCCAACTATTAGAAACCAGACTTATTTGAAGGTAGCAATAGAACATCAGTGTCATTTAGCAACAAAGGTAAAATATTGCATTTTCCCATAGACACCAATAGTTAGCACTTACATTTTCAGATGGCCCTCCCATAGAAGTTAGCATGGTGACATGCCATTTTTTTGCATTTTCTATTTGCTGATATATGGAACTTATATTATCTTGAGTTATTTGCAAATCTCAATAGAATTTAGAAACCACCCAACTACCAGCATTTGTCTTTAAGCAGTTGAGCAGTACACCCGGACAATAATCCTCAAAAGTGTTGTCTTATTTATATTCCTATATACCTATGGCTGAACACTCTATGGTTACACACTGCTACGTGGGGGTGGAATAACTTACGTTTGCTACCCAAGGTTGACGTTCAGACCAATCAGATCATCTCTTACTAAATTCATATGAAAAGCGCAGAGGGGAGAAAACATAGAGTCTCAAGTTACTCGATAAGGTTGGATCTGGCTTCACGTTTGATGGCGGGTAAGCAAATAACGCTATTTATCATCATTAGACTACATCTGAAGGTATATAGGAAGAGGAAACAAAAGTTCACAGAGTGGGAAAGTCAAAGTTACGAGGGAAGGTTCAGAAAAATTACTGCTCAAGGCCTAACTCACCCGTGGGCATCCAGACGGAACCACTGTAGTGCGAGCTGTCACGGATGAGAGAATCTGGGGCTGACGACACACGAAGCCCACCGCCTTGAAGTCACACTTCTCGTCATTCCAACGGCCGTGCTGCAAGTCCAAGTCACACAGCCGCATGTGAGCTTATACCAATATATCATCATATACCTATACTGGCAAGTCACACATGCACATGTCAGCTTATTCCAGACTATTGGCCAGACGATCTATAGTCGTCATGTTTTAGTCGTTTAGTGTAAAGGGTGGCGTCCACCAACCACGACAAGGCTACGACAAGCGGCGACAAGAAAGTTCCAACCGGCGCTTGTCGCGGCCTTGTCGGAAGAAGGGGGGCTTTACGACGGTGTTGTCAGAGTGTGTTGGGAAGTGCACGCTCCACCAAAATCGACTATCGTAGACCTCTGCAACACGCTCCCGACACGCCATGACACTTCCCGACAACGGTCCAGTCGTACATCGAACATGTTCGATTTTGTCGTAACCTTGTCGGAAGGCTCCCGACAAGCTTCCCAGTCGCAGCCTGTCCTGGCCTTGTCATAGACTCTTGTCGGGAACTGGGGTCCACCAACCATGGCAAGGCTACGACAAGCCTTCCAATCATAGGCCTGTGGACGCCCGCCTTAAGGGGGGGCGTCCACCAACCACGACAAGGCTATGACAATGGCTTTCCGACAAGGTCCACGACAGGCCTACGATTGGAAAGCGTGTCATAGCCTTGTCCTGGTTGGTGGACCCTAGTTCCCGACAAGAGTCTACGACAAGGCCACGACAGGCTCAACTGGAAGCTTGTCAGGGGCCTGTCGGGGGCCTTCCGACAAGCCTACGACAATATCGAACATGTTCAATTTTTGCTACGACTGGACCTTTGTCGTGGAGTGTTGTGGTTTCCTCAATATCACTGTTGTAGTGTGTCGGAACCATGAGCGCTTTTTTTACAGCAACCAGCAACATCTACGACACGCTCCGACACCGCTGTCCCGACACTGCTCTTCTCACAACAAGGCTGCGACAAGGCGCCGATAGGAACTTTCTTGTCTGCTCTTGTCGAAGCCTTGTCGTGGTTGGTGGACGACCCCCTTTATACGTCGTTTAAGGGACACAGATACCAGGGGTACTATGTAAGACTTTACCTCGAGCCAGATGTCCACACAGTGCTCCTCGTGATGGGACGGCTCGTTGACGTCCCAGTTGGTGTAGGTTATCTTAGATTTATCTGACCACTCGAAGAAGCGGGTTCCAAACGCTCGGTCTCTGAGTCCGATCCACACCCTCCACGGAGACGGGTTCCCGCCGACTGAGGGAAGGTCACAAGAAAAGATATATGCTTTTAATATGTGAGAAACATACGATTTGCGTGAGTGATCAACGGAGATATAAAGTGGGATTCACACGGTTAGCATAGAGGAAATCTATGAAGGTTTATGGTCTGAGCTCGTATCCCATTGAGTTTGAATAACATAGTGATTCACAAGGCGAATCCGCGTGAATTACATCGTGATTCCAACTCGATGGGATCGAGCTCTGACACTAAACTTGAATGGGTTTCTGAATTTATCTCACCCTTCACATTGACTAATGGGCTACCTTTGTGACATTATCCCCCATTGGGTATTTAATTAAATATCTCATGGGCGTCGGATACGAGTTCCTAGTGTTAAGTCTACGGGGAAAAATACCACGGGTAAAGTAAATTCATGTACCTCACAGGGTGTTTGTCAGAGACAAACCCTGCTGAGATTCTTGTACCTCTGAAAATTTGATGCAGGCGTTGTGCATTGTTTGTATGAAATAGTTCCTGTAATGCCCATCAGGTGGCCGGAAAATCCGTATTCTCGGCTTTATATGCTCAGTACCCATCTGTAGACTCCATAGGTTTAGTATGGAGACTCTGTATTAGGTGGGTAATAGTAGCGACCTGTAGGCTCCATAGGTTTAGTATGGAGACTCTGTATTAGGTGGGTAATAATAGCGACCTGTAGGCTCCATAGGCCTAGTATGGAGACTCTGTATTAGGTGGGTAATAATAGCGACCTGTAGGCTCCATAGGTTTAGTATGGAGACTCTGTATTAGGTGGGTAATAATAGCAATCTGTAGGCTCCATAGGTTTAGTGTGGAGACTCTGTATTAGGTGGGTAATAATAGCGATCTGTAGACTCCATAGGTTTAGTGTGGAGACTCTGTATTAGGTGGGTAATAATAGCGATCTGTAGACTCCATAGGTTTAGTGTGGAGACTCTGTATTAGGTGGGTAATAATAGCGATCTGTAGGCTCCATAGGTTTAGCATGGAGACCCCGTATTAGGTGGGTAATAATAGCGATCTGTAGGCACCATAGGCTTAGCATGGAGACTCCGTATTAGGTGGGTAATAATAGCGATCTGTAGGCTCCATAGGTTTAGTATGGAGACTCCAAATTAGGTGGATAATAATAGCGATCTGTAGACTCCATAGGCTTAGTATGGAGACTCTGTATTAGGTGGGTAATAATAGCAATCTGTAGGCTCCATAGGTTTAGTATGGAGACTCTGTATTAGGAGGGTAATAAAGGTTTAGTCTGGAGACCCCGAATTAGGTGGGTAATAATAGCGATCTGTAGACTCTATAGGCTTAGTATGGAGACTCTGTATTAGGTGGGTTATAATAGCGATCTGTAGGCTCTATAGGTTTAGTATGGAGACTCTGTATTAGGTGGGTAATAATGGCGATCTGTAGGCTCCATAGGCTTAGTATGGAGACTCCGTATTGGGTGGGTAATAATGGCGATCTGTAGGCTCCATAAGCTTAGTATGGAGACTCTGTATTAGGTGAGTAATTATAGCGATCTGTAGGCTCTATAGGTTTAGTATGGAGACTTTGTATTAGGTGGGTAATAATAGCGATCTGTAGGCTCCATAGGCTTAGTATGGAGACTCTGTATTAGGTGAGTAATAATAGCGATCTGTAGGCTCCATAGGTTTAGTATGGAGACTCCATATTAGGTGGATAATAATAGCGATCTGTAGACTCCATAGGTTTAGTATGGAGACTCTGTATTAGGTGGGTAATGATAACGATCTGTAGGCACCATAGGCTTAGCATGGAGACTCCGTATTAGGTGGGTAATAATAGCGATCTGTAGGCTCCATAGGTTTAGTATGGAGACTCCGTATTAGGTGGATAATAATAGCGATCTGTAGACTCCATAGGCTTAGTATGGAGACTCTGTATTAGGTGGGTAATAATAGCAATCTGTAGGCTCCATAGGTTTAGTATGAAGACTCCGTATTGGGTGGGTAATAATGGCGATCTGTAGGCTCCATAAGCTTAGTATGGAGACTCTGTATTAGGAGGGTAATAAAGGTTTAGTATGGAGACCCCGTATTAGGTGGGTAATAATAGCGATCTGTAGACTCTATAGGCTTAGTATGGAGACTCTGTATTAGGTGGGTAATAATGGCGATCTGTAGGCTCCATAGGCTTAGTATGGAGACTCTGTATTAGGAGGGTAATAAAGGTTTAGTCTGGAGACCCCGAATTAGGTGGGTAATAATAGCGATCTGTAGACTCTATAGGCTTAGTATGGAGACTCTGTATTAGGTGGGTTATAATAGCGATCTGTAGGCTCCATAGGTTTAGTATGGAGACTCCAAATTAGGTGGATAATAATAGCGATCTGTAGACTCCATAGGCTTAGTATGGAGACTCTGTATTAGGTGGGTAATAATAGCAATCTGTAGGCTCCATAGGTTTAGTATGGAGACTCTGTATTAGGAGGGTAATAAAGGTTTAGTCTGGAGACCCCGAATTAGGTGGGTAATAATAGCGATCTGTAGACTCTATAGGCTTAGTATGGAGACTCTGTATTAGGTGGGTTATAATAGCGATCTGTAGGCTCTATAGGTTTAGTATGGAGACTCTGTATTAGGTGGGTAATAATGGCGATCTGTAGGCTCCATAGGCTTAGTATGGAGACTCCGTATTGGGTGGGTAATAATGGCGATCTGTAGGCTCCATAAGCTTAGTATGGAGACTCTGTATTAGGTGAGTAATTATAGCGATCTGTAGGCTCTATAGGTTTAGTATGGAGACTTTGTATTAGGTGGGTAATAATAGCGATCTGTAGGCTCCATAGACTTAGCATGGAGACTCCGTATTAGGTAGGTAATAAAGAGGTGGTGGCCAAGCTACTCACATGCCTCGCGAGATTTGCTGAACACGAAGTCCTGATCTCGTTGCTCCGAGATGGTGACGAGATCCGCTCCTGGCGCCATCTTGCGGCAGTGCTGCTGGGCCTGGGACCACGTGACTGAACGTTTGACGAAGCTGTAACAGTGGTTCCGGAACTCCAGGGTCCCGGGCGGGCAGTCGGCGCGTTGTCCTGGGCAGAAGCAGCGAATGAAATTCAGTTATCATCAATCAATGGTGTGTTTCCAAACTATTTTTGTATAATCTTTGCTGTTCTTTATTAATTATCCATTCGAATAGAGTGTACAGCTCTAAGCCTAGGCCCTGTTTTTTAGTCACGACCATTGTGTGGCCAGTAAGGCCCAAGACCAACCAGCGATCTCACGACAGTTTCGACGACAAAAGACGGCCGGTGTGCTATAGACAGTGTCGTAGTGCGCACGGGAGATTTTTTCCACTTTCCGACAGAGTTACAAGGGATACATATAGCCTATAATCGTACCAAATATGAAGAAGAACGGCTGCACCATTCCGATGATATCGGCGTTTGAATTTCGTCTGCTCTGGTGGCCATTGCACCCTCCCACCTCCCAGTGGTAGTGAATGTCGAGGTCGCTGCATAAATTAGCGTCACGTGAGCGTAGGGCAACACTGGCCACCAGAGCAGAGATTGCTATGACGAAATTCAAACGCCGATATCTTCGGAACGGTGCGGCCGATCTTCTTCATATTAGGTACGATTATATATTATATTTTACCTTTACTCGTGGTAAAATTTCATCGCTTAATTCCAAAGGAAAGTGAAGTTGCGCATTCGGTACGACATGTCCATAGATGTCTTGGGGCTACGACAGTTTGGGGAACAAATTTACCCACGTGACCTTCCATTTGTCGTGACTATAGACCCCCTAAACTATCGCGGCTATAGTACACTGACAGCAAAAACATGTCGCCCGTAACGATGCTCGCGACTAAAAAACAGGGCCCTAGTTCGTTAAGAATTGTTCTTCCATAGAAGGTAGTGAGAGTACAGAATACCCCTTAGAGATTTTGAGATCTTATGAGAGGGGTGCAATGGGTGGCCCAGATGTAATGATGTTGTAGTATGACAGAAGGATATTAATAAAAAAAGGATTTAAGAAGCAAAAAAAAAAAAAAAAAAGACAACTCATATTCTTACATCCAAGATACTATCACTAATACCATTGCTGTACTAGAGTTTACTGTAATGAGTTCTCCAGTCTGTACCATGTTCTAAGGGTTACTAAAAGGTCTCACCTAGGCCTGGGGTCAGAGGGGTAACAGGATATAAAAGGTCTCACCTAGGCCTGGGGTCAGAGGGGTGACAGGATATAAAAGGTCTCACCTAGGCCTGGGGTGAGAAGGGTAACAGGATATAAAAGGTCTCACCTAGGCCTGGGGTCAGAGGGGTAACAGGATATAAAAGGTCTCACCTAGGCCTGGGGTGAGAAGGGTAACAGGATATAAAAGGTCTCACCTAGGCCTGGGGTCAGAGGGGTAACAGGATATAAAAGGTCTCACCTAGGCATGGGGTCAGAGGGGTAACAGGATATAAAAGGTCTCACCTAGGCCTGGGGTGAGAAGGGTAACAGGATATAAAAGGTCTCACCTAGGCCTGGGGTCAGAGGGGTAACAGGATATAAAAGGTCTCACCTAGGCCTGGGGTCAGAGGGGTAACAGGATATAAAAGGTCTCACCTAGGCCTGGGGTCAGAGGGGTAACAGGATATAAAAGGTCTCACCTAGGCCTGGGGTCAGAGGGGTAACAGGATATAAAAGGTCTCACCTAGGCCTGGGGTGAGAAGGGTAACAGGATATAAAAGGTCTCACCTAGGCCTGGGGTCAGAAGGGTAACAGGATATAAAAGGTCTCACCTAGGCCTGGGGTCAGAGGGGTAACAGGATATAAAAGGTCTCACCTAGGCCTGGGGTCAGAGGGGTAACAGGATATAAAAGGTCTCACCTAGGCCGGGGGTCAGAGGGGTAACAGGATATAAAAGGTCTCACCTAGGCCGGGGGTCAGAGGGGTAATAGGATACACAGTCGTGGTGATCCCTGGAACTGCAAAGAGACAATCAAAGTAGACATGAGAGTCATTAGTATGCGTGATGATGTTTGTTTGTTTGTTTGGTTGATTTTAAGTCCAGTCAACCATTTTAGGTCCTTTCCAGACTTTCTCAAGGTTCTTTTACACCACTAGGGTGCTGATCGAATCTATGTGATGAATTCAGGTAGAAATCTCACCCCTACACATTTACCGAGGTGAGAGTTGTTTTACTTCCCACAGCACATAGACATGGTATGAGAAGGATGGCCTTTGTTATAGGCCATCCTTCTCATACCATGTCTATGTGGTGTGGGAAGTGGCGTTGGAGACAGTTTGATGTCATTTGATGTCTATAAGCCATTTTCCTCTGGCCGACGAAAACGGCACCGATTTATTGAGTTCTAAAGGTTGGTCGGCGTGGCTAATGACTGCATGTCGGTATCGAAAAATAGGTGAGGGTGTAGTGTATGCCTTTTTCTGCCACATCTAACAGGTCCTTACCGACAGAACTGTCCTCCAAACACAATGACAATCACCGGTGGTGGCCTTGTTGCATAACCTATGCACAATTAATCAGTGAACACTTCTCTGCATGTCTGTTTCCATTCACAGATCTGGCGTTGGTGGTTCCCGACTGCAGATTAGTGGCAAATAGTCGGCCAGTGGAAAATGGCCTTATCTTGCGTTGGTGGTTCCCGACTGCAAAAGGGTGGCGAATAGTCGGCCAGTGGAAAATAGCTTGATATATTTTTTTTTATTCAATAAGATTATATATTTATATTTATCTATACTGACCGAGACGTTTACAGACATAGCTGTTGGCTCTGGTGCATGTCTGCGTCTTCCACGTTCCTTTCGCCTTGATCATTGCGCCGCACTCTCCCTTAGAAGGCTCTCCTGGAACAAACACAGCGTACAGTAAACAGTCAGGGTATAAGGCCTGTTTCCATTGGCTGACAAAAACGGTATAGATTTTATGAGTTCTTCTAAAAGCCTATTTCCGTTGTGCCTCAGCCGTGCTAAAGGTCCGTCAGTGGTTTCTGATTGTAGATCGGTGACGGCCAATGAAAATGGGCTTTTAGGGGAATTCAAAATATCTTTTCGTTGGCATGAATGACCACCAACTTTGGTCAACAGGCTGAGAATTTATGATACAATATACCTGGAACAGGCCATTCCTATGGTCTCAGTAACTGCGTTTCCCATCATTATTGCGACAGTCATTCGAATATTTGTTTCCTATAGATACCTAATATTCGAAATTAGAAAATGACAAAAGTGTTTGTTTTGATCTTAATGATCATGTTATTACCGTGGAGCCCTGGCTGATAGCCTGCCATATGTGACTTACCCTTTGCCCAGTCGTAATAGAGAAATAATGACTCTTTGAGGATATATATTTGATTTACTAGATGATGTCAGATTAAGCGTCACTGCTATTTGCCTTACCCTTTGCCCAGTCATAATGGAGGAACGGTGACTCATTGTAAATATGTAAGTGAGTTATAAGGCGATGTGATTCTAAGCGTCACTGCTATTTGCCTTACCCTTTGCCCAGTCGTAATGTAGGAATGGTGACTCGTCAACCCAGCGCCAGAGTCCACGCATGCGCAGTCCATCGAGCCCGATCCAGACCTCGAGTGAGGCTCCGGCAGACTGGGCCAACCCTAAAAACACGCACAACAATAATTTGGTAATAAAGAAGGAACCAACCAGTTTTATTCAAAGTCGTCATTCTCCATGAGTTTGATGCGGAGTGATATGAACAAGGCGACAGGCGAGTGAATATCACGTAGCATTCAGATGAGTTGGAGAATGACATCTTTGACCAAAACAAGTTGCTTTCTGTCTCACTCTTGTACTCAGTAAAGGAATGAATGATACACAGGATATAGACCATGGGGAACGAACTGCAATACACGTTATTTCATAGTCTTCCCCCACCTACTCAGAGGGACATAGGAGCTAAATTTCATCAAAATGTTCCCCTCTAGACAACCAAGGTGAGATATCGAGGTTCAGAAGTCATGGTCACAGGACTATTGATTTTTACCCAACTACTAGGTAACGAGAATGCAACAAATTTAAATTTTTCATCATTTTTTATTTTAAAAACACATCCCAGAACGTACTTGCGATGAAGGTTCGCTCGGCGCTGCTCGTAACGGAAGTCAGGTGCCCGCCATGATCCACGCAGGCTGCGCGCGCATCGTACCAGGTCAGTTCCGGTCGGTTCATCTGGTAGCACCAGTCAGTGCCTGGTCGCTCCTTCCAGTCTCCCTCTCCGCACCGCGAGGTGCTTGGTGCTGTGTGGTAAGTATGCGATTGTACGTCAGTATTATTAGGAAACATCCTTAGTGTGGATGAAGCGGTTCCTGTTCGAGGTCAGTCAGTGATTTCATACAGCCTGATGCCAAAGGCGGAAGGCGGTATAAAATCAATGAATGACTGAGATCGAGAACCGTTTTGTCCACAGTAAGGACGTTTCTGTACTATTTTGTTCCTCTGCAAGGCAGTGCCTGGTCGCTCCTTCCAGTCACCACAGCGCTAGGTGCTGTGAGGTAAGTATGCAGTAAGGTATCGAGGAGATACATGTACAGTATCATTAAGAAACATCCTTAGTGTGGATGAAACGGTTCCTGTTCGAGGTCAGTCGGTGATTTCATACAGCCTGATGCCAAAGGCGGAGGGCGGCATGAAATCTATGACTTACTGAGATCGAGAACCGTTTCGTCCTCAGTAAGGATGTTTGCTTATTATTATTTACCTCAAATCGATGAAAAAACGCCATTTTAATGACTTATTGAGTAACAGTCACAAGATTTGACCCATATAAAGGCATGGTTGATTACATTGCTCTATTGCAAGAGGGCAATTACCATTTACAACAGTTACAACTAATACTTACTTGTTGAAGGGGTTGGAATCTTTCCAATAGGTGCTGAAAGGAAAAATAAAGTTAGATATTACATCTCAATCGCGTATCACAATTAAACCTTTATCAGACTAAAATTTGAGCAGTTCATCAGAAGTAGATGAATGAGAATTATGTTAATTGATACCATAGGGTCAAGGTAGGAATACAATTGGCATGTGTCACCAGCATACTGTCCATCTACACTGGTGTGGATGCTGGTGGTTGTGGGTCATGGTGGGTGACAGAGTTGGTGAGAATAGTGTTGTGGTTATGGAAGTGGGTGTTGGTGGGTGTGGTTGTTGTTGAGTGTGGGGATTAGTGTTGGTGAGGGTGAGTGTGTCGGTGTTGATGGGTGTTGATGTTAGTGGATGTTGGTGTTGATGGGTGTTGCTGTTGGTAGGTGTTGGTGTTGGTGGGTATAGATGTTGGTGTTAGTGGATGTTGGTGTTGATGGGTGTTGCTGTTGGTAGGTGTTAATTGGTGTTGGTGGGTATGGATGTTGGTGTTGGCTGGTGTGGATGTTGGTGTTTGTGTTTGCAGCTGTTCGCTGCTGTAGATAATGGTGTTAGAGAGTGTGGATTTTGTTGTTAGCGGCTACATCGTGGGTGTAGATGTTGGTTGTGTTGGTGAGTGTTGGTGTTGGTGAGTATAGATGTGGGTGTTGGTGGGTGTGGGTGTTGCTGTTGCTCTTGGAGGTGTGGATCTGGTGCTGGTGTTGATTTTGTGGGTCTTAGTTTTGGTGGGTGTTGGTGTTTATGGATGTGGGTGTTAGTGTTGATGTTAATAGGTGTGGGTGTTGAGACACTCACTGGCAGGTATTTTACAGATAGGGATGTTAGTGTTGGTGGGTGTGGGTGTTAGTGTTGGTGGGTGTGGGTGTTGATGTTAGTGTTGGTGGGTGTGGGTGTAGTTGTTAGTGTTGGTGGGTGTTATTGTTAGTGTTGGTGGGTGTGGGTGTTGATGCTAGTGTTGGTGGGTGTTGATGTTGGTGGATGTGGGTGTAGTTGTTAGTGTTGGTGGGTGTGGGTGTAGTTGTTAGTGTTGGTGGGTGTGGGTGTTGATGTTGGTGGGTGTGGGTGTAGTTGTTAGTGTTGGTGGGTGTGGGTGTTGATGTTGGTGGGTGTGGGTGTTGATGTTGATGTTGGTGGGTGTGGATGTAGTTGTTAGTGTTGGTGGGTGTGGGTGTTGATGTTGGTGGGTGTGGGTGTTGATGTTGATGTTGGTGGGTGTGGGTGTGGGTGTGGGTGTTGATGTTGGTGGGTGTGGGTGTTGATGTTGATGTTGGTGGGTGTGGGTGTGGGTGTTGATGTTGGTGGGTGTGGGTGTTGATGTTGGTGGGTGTGGGTGTAGTTGTTAGTGTTGGTGGGTGTTGATGTTGGTGGGTGTGAGTGTTGATGTTGGTGGGTGTGGGTGTTGATGTTGGTGGGTGTGGGTGTTGATGTTGGTGGGTGTGGGTGTAGTTGTTAGTGTTGGTGGGTGTTGATGTTGGTGGGTGTGGGTGTTGATGTTGGTGGGTGTGGGTGTTGATGTTGGTGGGTGTGGGTGTAGTTGTTAGTGTTGGTGGGTGTTGATGTTGGTGGGTGTGGGTGTTGATGATGGTGGGTGTTGATGTTGATGTTGGTGGGTGTGGGTGTTGATGTTGGTGGGTGTGGGTGTAGTTGTTAGTGTTGGTGGGTGTTGATGTTAGTGTTGGTGGGTGTGGGTGTAGATGTTAGTGTTGGTGGGTGTGGGTGTGGGTGTTAGTGTTGATGGGTGTGGGTGTTGATGTTGGTGGGTGTTGATGTTGGTGGGTGTGGGTGTTAGTGTTGATGGGTGTGGGTGTTGATGTTGGTGGGTGTTCATGTTGGTGGGTGTGGGTGTTAGTGTTGATGGGTGTGGGTGTTGATGTTGGTGGGTGTGGGTGTGAGTGTTGATGGGTGTGGGTGTTGATGTTGGTGGGTGTTGATGTTGGTGGTTGTGGGTGTTAGTGTTGGTGGGTCTGGGTGTTGATGTTAGTGTTGGTGGGTGTGGGTGTAGTTGTTAGTGTTGGTGGGTGTTGATGTTAGTGTTGGTGGGTGTGGGTGTAGATTTTAGTGTTGGTGGGTGTGCGTGTGGGTGTTAGTGTTGGTGGGTGTGGGTGTGGGTGTTGGTGGGTGTGCGTGTGGGTGTAGTTGTTAGTGTTGGTGGGTGTTGATGTTGTAGGGTGTGGGTGTTGATGTTGGTGGGTGTGGGTGTTGATGTTGGTGGGTGTGGGTGTTGATGTTGGTGGGTGTGGGTGTGGATGTTGGTGGGTGTGGGTGTTGGTGTTGGTGGGTGTGAGTGTTGATGTTGGTGGGTGTGAGTGTTGATGTTGGTGGGTGTGGGTGTTGATGTTGGTGGGTGTGGGTGTTGATGTTGGTGGGTGTGGGTGTTGATGTTGGTGGGTGTGGGTGTTGATGTTGGTGGGTGTGGGTGTTGATGTTGGTGGGTGTGGGTGTTGATGTTGGTGGGTGTGGGTGTTGGTGTTGGTGGGTGTGGGTGTTGATGTTGGTGGGTGTGAGTGTTGATGTTGGTGGGTGTGGGTGTTGATGTTGGTGGGTGTGGGTGTTGATGTTGGTGGGTGTGAGTGTTGATGTTGGTGGGTGTGGGTGTTGATGTTGGTGGGTGTGAGTGTTGATGTTGGTGGGTGCGGGTGTTGATGTTGGTGGGTGTGGGTGTTGATGTTGGTGGGTCTGGGTGTTGATGTTGGTGGGTGTGAGTGTTGATGTTGGTGGGTGTGGGTGTTGATGTTGGTGGGTGTGGGTGTTGGTGTTGGTGGGTGTTGGTGTTGATGTTGGTGGGTGTGAGTGTTGATGTTGGTGGGTGTGGGTGTTGATGTTGGTGGGTGTGGGTGTTGGTGTTGGTGGGTGTTGGTGTTGATGTTGGTGGGTGTGAGTGTTGATGTTGGTGGGTGTGGGTGTTGATGTTGGTGGGTGTGGGTGTTGGTGTTGGTTGGTGTGGGTGTTGATGTTGGTGGGTGTGAGTGTTGATGTTGGTGGGTGTGGGTGTTGATGTTGGTGGGTGTGGGTGTTGGTGTTGGTGGGTGTGGGTGTTGATGGTGGGTGTGGGTGTTGATGTTGGTGGGTGTGGGTGTAGTTGTTAGTGTTGGTGGGTGTGAGTGTTGATGTTGGTGGGTGTTGGTGTTGATGTTAGTGTTGGTGGGTGTGGGTGTTGATGTTGGTGGGTGTGGGTGAGGGTGTTGGTGTTGATGTTGGTGGGTGTTGGTGTTGGTGGGTGTGGGTGTTGATGTTGGTGGGTGTGGGTGTGGGTGTTGATGTTGATGTTGGTGGGTGTTAGTGTTGGTGGGTGTGGGTGTTGATGTTGGTGGGTGTGAGTGTTGATGTTGGTGGGTGTGGGTGTTGGTGTTGGTGGGTGTGGGTGTTGGTGTTGGTGGGTGTGGGTGTTGGTGTTGGTGGGTGTGGGTGTTGATGTTGGTGGGTGTGAGTGTTGATGTTGGTGGGTGTGGGTGTTAGTGTTGATGGGTGTTGATGTTGGTGGGTGTGGGTGTTGATGTTGGTGTTGGTGGGTGTGGGTGTGGGTGCTGATGTTGGTGGGTGTGGGTGTTGATGTTGGTGTTGGTGGGTGTGGGTGTGGGTGCTGATGTTGGTGGGTGTGGGTGTTGATGTTGGTGGGTGTGGGTGTGGGTGTAGATGTTGGTGGGTGTGGGTGTGGGTGTAGATGTTGGTGGGTGTGGGTGTGGGTGTTGATGTTGGTGGGTGTTGGTGTTGATGTTGGTGGGTGTTGATGTTAGTGTTGGTGGGTGTGGGTGTTGATGTTGGTGGGTGTGGGTGTTGATGTTGGTGGGTGTGGGTGTTGATGTTGGTGGGTGTGGGTGTTGATGTTGGTGGGTGTGGGTGTTGATGTTGGTGGGTGTGGGTGTTGATGTTGGTGGGTGTGGGTGTTGATGTTGGTGGGTGTGGGTGTGGGTGTTGATGTTGGTGGGTGTGGGTGTTGATGTTGGTGGGTGTGGGTGTTGATGTTGGTGGGTGTGGGTGTTGATGTTGGTGGGTGTGGGTGTTGATGTTGGTGGTTGTGGGTGTAGTTGTTAGTGTTGGTGGGTGTTGATGTTGGTGGGTGTTGATGTTGGTGGGTGTGGTTGTGGGTGTAGATGTTGGTGGGTGTGGGTGTGGGTGTTGATGTTGGTGGGTGTGGGTGGGACACTTACTGGCGGGTATTTTACAGATGTACGCGAGCCGCCTGCTGCAGTCCTCGTCCGCCCACTGCCCGTTCTCCTCAGTGTACACACAGTTCTTACGCCTCTTGCCGACATCGTCAGGCTGCGCAGGCCCCCAGTTTGTCCACGTCGTCTGCAGGTTCAACGTTCACACTTAAAGTCTAATGCACACCAATTGATTCGGGATGGAACGAGTAGTTCCCAAATCGTATAATGATATAGAATTACTATGTTAGCGCTCGTGTATGGTAGCCGTACGGCGAGGTTAGCCTAACGGCCGTGAGCCTAACCGAGACTAACCCACATTAAGTTGGCGATTAACCATTAAAGGTAGAATATGAGTAAAGGCCTACGTACCACATTCTGTTCATCGAGCCACACAAACTTGGCTGCATCCTTCCTCTTATTGAGACCGATCCACGACTGAGGGCTGTAGTGTTCTGGTGTCATGGAAGCATAATGTGATTATGATGGTCGACATTCACACCTCAGTGTTATTATAAGGATCACACAATTACAATGGTGCGTCTCTGAATATCTTAATGTAGCATATCTATCAAACTGAGGGCCTTTTTATCACAGAGTGAAAGTAATCGCAATTAGTAACAGGTAATTGTCGATACTTTTGAACAAATAGAGCAGAATACATCTGGAGCCAGTGGAAGATAGGCATCAAATATTACTCCAGTGTATCAAAAACCATAAGAAAATCTAAAAAAATACATTGGGAACTCCTTTTGTTGCTTTGCTTTGAACAACTTGAATATCATTAAACGATAACCCCGTCGATCGATCACCAGCATTCTCTCCTGCTCCCTCACGCTATACGGAACCACACACTCATCCCACAGATTTTCTCCTATTTTCGTTTCCTCTCAAAAAGTCTTTATTCATCATACATCGACCAATCGTCCAGCAATTGCGAAGGTTAGAAACAATATTTTCTCTTCTAAGTTATACTTAGTTTTTTTTTTCTTAAACGTTTATTCATCCTGGGTGGTGCTCAATCTTACGACTGGTTTCAATGCAAACCCAGCAGATAATTACAGTATAGATTTATATTTTTCATTAATAGACACAGAGGCAACATATATACAACAATCACTGAACAAAAATATATGAAACAAGCACAAATGTGAGGCTTTGGTGGCCAGAGTCCTGTTTTCGATAGGTCCTTAGAAAGATAGAGACCCTATAAGCGCATACAATAGTTAAATCAGAAAAAAATGGCATATTTGGCGGATTAAAGTGTCTTGAAGGTGACTCACTGTTTATAAAGATCTGCGTCTTCTCATCCCGGATGTCGGCGAGGTCACCGTCAAATTCCGCGCATGCGCGTCTGGCGCCAACCCAGCCCACTTCCGCTTCCGTTTTAAACAGGAAGCAGGCGTTGCTGTGAAGTTGCCAGGACGGAGGACATGTGAACCTGTCTGAAATATAAAGAAAATTACGTTATAATAGCATTGAGTGTCCTCTTACGCGGGGGACCGCTTACGCGGGGTTGAATTAAACATGTAATAGAGGGAAAAATCTCTGTTCCGAGCAAAACCGGCGGGGTTCTACTGTACAATTGTTCGGCGGTGGAATGGACTCATTCTATTTTTAAGGGGGGTGCCACCTACCATGATAGAGATTGAAGAGGCCATCAAAGTGCATTGTCGTGCATTGTAGACCCGTCAGGAAAATCTTATTCATTACTATGATTTCACGGGTCTTTCCGATACAATACAATTATTCATCAGGAATCTCTATGATACGCTCCTGATGCCAATATTGTAATAGGTGGAACCCCCTTTAGATATTATATTTAAGCCCAATACACATCTAGCGATTCGGGATTGAACGATTAGTTCCCAAATCATATAGGAGTCAGTGAACTTGTCCCAGGCGAATTACATAATACCTCGGCCCGTGTCAGCCACCCAATCATAGGCCATTTACAAAGTTCTGTTGTCGGAGATTAGATTATCAACATGTTGATCAACTGTTAGACACCGATTTAGGAATATGGAAACCACAACTTGTCGGCAACAAAATAACATCTGAAGGAGGTGGTTCACCAATCGTTGCCTGACCCTTGCCTAGCTGTGCTACATCTACCGACTACGGCCGACTCCATTAGGATGCCTCGCCTGAGACAAATTACCGTCCGTTTGTTGACGACAACGGTACATAAATGTTCCGAAATCGGTCGATGTGTATTGGGCTTTAAGAAACAATGTCAAATTTCCTGGAGAGGAAGACGAAGACCCACCTTTTTTCTGGTAGCAGGCAGGCAGGTCTGAGTTGGGGCGACTGGTGGGGTCGTAGCAGCAGTCCCGAGATTCACATTCAGTCTTGGTGAAGTTTGTTTGAGACTCACAAATCTCACGAGCAGAGATGTGGAAGGAGCAGGTTTTCTCTGCAAAAATTACCATTTTCTTCATTTAGTTGTTGTATATTCATGATTATTTAGTGTTTGATGTTGAAAGGGGGCGTCCACCAACCACGACAAGGCTACGACAAGCGGCGACAAGAAAGTTCCAATCGGTGCTTGTCGTAGCCTTGTCGCAAGAAGGGGGGCTTTATGACAGCGTTGTCGGGGCGTATCGGGAAGTGCACGCTCCAGCAAAATTTACTATAGTAGCCCTCTGCGACACACTCCCGACACGCCATGACACTCCACGACAAGGCCCCAGTCATGGGAAAAATCGAACATGTTCGATATTGTCATAGCCTTGTCAGAAGGCTGCCAACAAGCTTCCAATCATGGCCTTGTCGTGGCCTTGTCATAGACTCTTGTCGGGAACTGGGGTCCACCAACCACGACAAGGCCTCCAATCGTAGGCCAATCATGGACCTTGTCGGGAAGCCATTGTCGTAGCCTTGTCGTGGTTGGTGGACGCCCCCCTTTAAAGGCGTATCCCACTATCACGATTTAAAATGAAATCTTTATAGGAAGGAACGAGTCTAGCTTTCACGAAAGACCCGTTCCTTCCGATAAAAATGTTTTTTTTTTTTATCGGAACGCTTGTCGTAAGGCTATCGTAGTGTGTCGGAGGCTCAAATCGTGATAGTGGGATACCCCTTTAAACCCTTTAAGGACGGTGATCTAAGTTTGTAGTCATGTAATATGAAACATAATCGTGAATCTTTTTTTTTCCTTTTGAATGGAAAGATTAAATATAGGGCATCGCCATGAAAATCAATTTGTTACAAACAGAGGCGCCTGCCCCTTTATCTGGATCGTATTATGTGGAAATGTATAACAAAGATACAGAATGATAAACATGTATATATGAAAAAGACTCAATAAAGAAACCCTTACAAAAAAGAAAAAAGGTGGGTAATAAGAGAAAACGTGGTTACTGAGCCCAAAGGGATGGCCGTTCGAAGTCTTTTTATGCCATAAATACATCCCGATGCCGCAGGCGGAGGGGCGTATTTATGGTATAAAAAGGCCGAGGATGGTATCCCTTCTGGCTCAGTCACTACGTTTTCTTATTATTACATTACCTAAACATTTAAAAAAACGCCTTTTATGTACTTATTAAATGTACCATTTGACCCAATAGTCACAGTGCGCCCGAATATTTATTACGGGCGCCCGAACATTATTTATACTGTACTCCTAGCAGCGGGTAGTATTTCATAGACATTCGGCCATAGGTATGTAATAATAAAACGCACGAGGCGGTGGAATTGTTGGTTCTATGACGGCATCCATTGTCCGAGCGTAGCACGCAAAGGCCATGGAGCCGTAGCAGTTGTCGTTCACTTCCCATATGCCGTCTGGACTATCTGTGTTAAATAAATATTGAATGATTATACATAACTGAATCGAGATTTTTTTTTTAAGACCACCAGTTTATTGCAATATGGGTCAGATTTTTGAAACCTGCTAAATTGCCAAAATAAGCTTATTCAAGGTTCATGTTGTATAGACGTATCTCATCAATGTAAAAATGAAAATATCTGGTGCATCTTTTGATAGTCTTTCTTTCCAACATAGGGTTTTGTAGAGCTCTGAGGAATTTTTCCTTCCAAAAATCAACAAAAACTGTGATTTTCTAGTGATTTTCACTTTGTTCAAAATCTGGGAGACACAATTTTGAGCCAATTGTATTTATTAACATGTTTAAAGCATATGTCATGAGAAGTGTAGACAATATAATTTTGAAAATTGGCGAAAAATATCTAGGACCATCAAATTTTCCAACATAGAGACCCATAGAGCATGTTGTTCAACACCCCAACTTTCAGTGGACAATACTAATGAAATATATTGAGAGAAATAAATTTTCCTTTATTGTACAATGCTGACAAGAATCCTGGCTGTGATACCTGAAAGTTTCAACACAATCAGAATTTCCATTCTGATATCAGAACATTATGATTCCATGATGATATTTTTCCAAAAAATGGTGTGTTGGACCACACATCTCTAAAGGATGTATAAAAGAACTAATAATCATAATGGAATAACAAATATCCCTGATTATGTTAAGAACCCCTACCACTCATGAATACCCAGGTTGATTTTTTTCTAAATAATTTTTTTTACTTTTTATGGTTCAAAAACTGAAAACGTGTTGTCCGACACCCCGGGGTGTCGGACAACATGCTGTGATATAAGTTATGATTTTGGGGTTGTTTTTTATCAGTAATTGAGTGGTGTGCTTTGTTAAATATAGCTTATTATCACATCATTAAAGATATAAAGGATTATAGCCTCAAATTTAATTTTTCTCATTGTTCTGAGCAATTCTATTAACGTGTTGTCCGACACCCCTCGTGTTGTCCGACACCCCTGTGTTGCCCAACACCCCAAATATGGTTCAGAGCTTTTTTTAAAAATCTAATATATGATAAAGGTATTCTGGGTAAAATATAATGTGTGTCACCATATAATATTAGTCTTTCTTAAGTTATAAGCATTTATAACATTTCTTGAAATTTCAAATATTTAGGGGGCTGGACAAACTGCAGTATTATACACAACTTCAAAAGGCTCTTAAATCTAAACCATTCATCTGATTTTGTTGGAATAATGTTTTTCTGCAAGTTACTTAGTAGGTGGTTAACATAAAATATAAAAAGAAGTATTATTCTAAAAAAAAAATTTGCATGTTTTATCCCATGATCAAAGCGGAAT
This sequence comes from Alentia gelatinosa, assembly GCA_950022655.1. NCBI lineage: Eukaryota > Metazoa > Annelida > Polychaeta > Phyllodocida > Polynoidae > Alentia > Alentia gelatinosa. Next base: position 3,019,654 of record OX465592.1, on the reverse strand, counting down.
TTAACAGGTTTAAAAAATCCGACCCATATACGCCATCGCGGAAGTGTATGTATCGGCTGTTAATCGACTTGTTTTCATATATATATATATATATTTATATATATATATATATATATATATATATATACAGCCGTATTTATATGAGTGATAATTACGGTGCATCTTAACAAGTGGAGTAATATTTGACAGAGGTGCTGCCATCTGATTCCATGAAAATCTTGCTGTTTCCAAAAGACACCAATACTTAAGTACTTACTTTCTCCAGATGGCCTTCCCATAGAAGTTAGCATGGTGACATAGTATTTCTTTGGCATTTCCCATCTACATATGTTCCCAACTATCAGAATCCAGAACTATTTGAAGATGGCAATAGAACATCAGTGTCATCTAGCCACGAAGTCGAATATTGTAGTTTCAGATAGACACCAATAATTTAGCACTTACCTTTTCAGATGGTCTTCCCATAGAAGTTAGCATGGTGACATGCCTTTCTTTTTTAGCATTTTGTATTTGCTGATATATGAGATTGATATTATCCAGAGTTATTTGCAAAAATCAATAGAATTTAGAAAACACCCAACTACCAGCATTTGTCTTTAAGCCGAATTCAATGATTGTGTACACACAATATCCCCTTCATAAAAATTGCTTAAAAAAACCATAAAGGCAATGCTGATATTTGAGACTGATATTATCCAGAGTTATTTGCAAAAATCAATAGAATTTAGAAATCACCCAACTACCAGCATTTGTCTTTAACTTGGACATCTCACCTGTTCTCATATGTAGACAGGTCTCTCTCTTTTCGTTATATTCAGGCTGGCCTGGGCCCCAGTTGGTGTAGTCCACGGCCTCACCCGTCACCCACACGAACTTTTTAGACTTTGTGTTATCTATCAATAAAGATAATACAAAATCAATTGTAGTTAGTTTCTCAAAAAGGCATAATTTAGTTCATAGCAATGTCGACACTGTTATTCGAATGGTGATCTAATTGTACATTTGCTGTTGAGATACCACTGCTTGCTGTCTATAGGGCACATAGCTATTGCGTTATGGAAGCAGCCATCTTGCCGATGATGCTAAACAAAACACCAGGTGGCGGGTCCAGTTATCAATGGATTTTACCAAAAATGCTTTTTGGGGGTTTGCCATAAAAGGGTTTTAGTCTCGTCTCAAGATTATATGTAGATTTTGACAGTAGGAAATAGTGGTTGTCCCCCGACTACAGTGGTGCTATCTTACAATTTGGTGGATGATGGCGGAACTAGCAATCACTCTGCGCCCTATAGGCTTAGGCCTTATTTATCAAAAGGTATAGCTGCTTTACAGAACGATTCACTGGCACACAGTATTCCCACTAGGTGGCATCATTGAGATCATAGGAATGTTTAGGTTGCATTGATGTGCGTCTTTAGCACAGGAGGCAGGCCAGTTGATTCTCAAGGCTCTAAGCCTAGTTCGTTAATAATTATTCTCCATAGAGCATAGTGAGAGTACAGAATATGACTTAGAGAGTGTGAGATCTTATGAGAGGGGTGCACTATACACCTTAAGCCCAATACACATCTACTGATTCCGGGTTGAACAATCAGTTCCCAAATTATAGAGTCAGTGAACTTGTTGCAGGCAAATTATGTAACCCCTCGGCCAGAGTCAGCCACCCAATCAGGGGCCATTTTCCAACATTCCATTGTCGGCAACTGGATTTAGCAAAATGTTGATAAACCTTTACGGACGATTTAGGAAAATTGAAGGAAAACTCGTTGGTGACAAAAGAACATCTCAAGGAGAGGGTTTACTAATCATTGGCTGAGCCCAGCTGACCTACATCTACCGACTACGGCTGACTCCGTTTGGATGGCTCGCCTGAGACATATTACGGTTCCTTTGTCGCTGACAAAGGTACATCAAATTTCCGAAATCGGTAGATGTGTATTAGGCTTCAGTGTGTGGTCTTTCATGATTTATCACCCACCGATTACGGAGTCTCCATAGGATATGTATAGGGCACCTGGAAACAGCTACCCGGAGATTCTGACATGTCAGAATCTCCTGCAGGAGATTCCGGAAAAATAGTCCTGTCCATAATGAGGTCAAATCATCATGTACTTCGAAATAAGTTTCTTGAGAGTTCATTCAATGTTATAAATTTAGAAGCGATCATAATAATCTCATTTATCATCAGAAATCATTGTAATAATACACTTTGCATGCTAAAAGTACAGGTTAATGGCGAACTATATTATTGGTGTGAGTCTACACCGAATTACTGCCACGCTTAACAGTGCTGTGAGGTCTGGAACTAAATGTATTACAGAAACATTTTTATTCCAATAGATTTGTTATTATTTTGTAGGTGGGTAATAAATACAATAACGACTGGTTTTGTATACGAGTGACCGTAATCTCCTCGTAGTTGACGACGTAATATCCTCGCTGATCGCTCGGATATTACTACGCGTCAACTACTCAGAGATTACGGCCACTCGTATACAAAACCAGTCATTATTATGTATTTATACTTCATCAATTTGTAAAACTACTCACATTTTGCACCCAACCAGAGCGTTTCTGATCCCGACTCGGCAATGATTCTCAGGAAGCGCATCAGGAAGAGTTGGCGTCTCACTCTAGAAAAACAGCATAACTTTACACACTTAAACCTACATATTATACATAAAAACAAAAATTTCCCGCAAAAAAGTGACTTTCTCAACCTCCAAAAAAAAGAGAACCTCACTCCTTGCCCAACCACCCCCAACAGGGAGGAGGGACATGAGGGAAGATCTTTTTTCCAAAAAAAAAAAAAAAATTATACATAAGGCCCATTTCCCAGCCTTACCTCATAACTTTGACTTTCTCTCATCAAAATATAGTTTCCCTCTTTTAATAAAGTCATTGAAAAAAGTGTGTGGACAAACTCTTTAATTGTGAGAAGAATGAAATTGATAAAGTCATTTTAAAAGCGTGTAGACATATTTTTAAATGGTGAAAAGAATGATCTTAATAAAGTGTGGACATACACTTTAATGGTGAGAAGAATAAAATTAATTAAGTCATTATAAAAAAGTATGTGGACATACTCTTCAATAGTGCGAAGAATAAAATTAATAAAGTCATTATAAAAAAGTATGTGGACATACTCTTCAATGGTGTAAGGAATAGCATTGGTAAAGTCATTAAAAAAGTGTGATTATGATTTTTTTATTCCATCGGGGTTTGCAATAAACTCCATGGTTGGAATTTCTTTTAAAAACATTAAAAACTGTGTGTGGACATACTCTTTAATGGTGAGAAAATAGCTTTAATAAAGTAAAGCTCGGTGGCCAAGTGGTATGTTCACCTCGAGCATGGGAGGTCGTGGATTCAAACCCCGGTCGGGTCATACCAAAGACTTACACAAAAATGGTACCCACTGCCCATTCGGCTTAACACCCGCCATTAGAATGAGGAGTAGGGGTCTAGGGCCCGAGTGGGAGAAGGGTCATATAGCTGAATTCGGTGATTGTATAACACAACATCCCCTTAAAAATTGCTAAAAAAAATTAAAATTTGGGTACATACTCTTTGATGGTGAGGAGAATGGCATTCTGGGAGTCGCAGTAGGCCTTGGCCTCTGGCCACGCCTTCTCGTCGTCTCCCGTGTAAAACTTAAAACAGTGGTTCTGGAATATCCGCCACCCGGGAGCGCAGCCACCTGCAAATCAAGCACTTCATTGTCAATATTTTTTTATTTTTTTATTTTTTTTTTATTTAGCAATTGTACCTCTCAGCCGAGGCCGAGTTTTTCAGATACAAGTTAAGAATTCTTGTGTACATCTATGACTGATTACTACATCGAGATCAAATGGTATTTTATTGTAAAATTGTAATATTATTACCTTCTATATCTAAAAAACTATGATTCTGGTAGAATCCGCTTGGAGTGTCTCAGACCTAGGCATGGAGACTGAAGAGCCTCGAGAGTAAGATTCTCGAACAGTACTTAACTGAATCCTGCTGGTTTTTTCGTGTTTCTCTACACAGATGTATTTCTATCCTTAAGATTTGTTTCTGGCTGTACTGAAAACTTAATTTAGAACTGTACTTTTCCGATCTCCTTCCCTTGAGAGAATGCAATGAAGGAGCGTGCACTTCCCGGCACGTCCACCAACCACGACAAGCTACGACAAGAGCAGACAAGAAAGTGCCAATCGGTGCCTTGTCGCAGCATTGTCGTGAGGAGGGGAGCTGTCGTGAGCCTTTGTCGCAGCCTGTCGGGAAGTGCACGCTCCACCTAAATATTCTATGTAGACCTCTGCGAGAACCTCCCGACACGCCACGACACGCCACGACACGGCTCCAAAATCGAACATGTTCGATTTTGTCGTAACCTTGTCGGAAGGCCCCCGACAGGCCCCCGACAGGCCCCCGACAAGCTTCATGTCGCAGTCTGTCGTGACCATGTCGTACCCTCTTGTCGGGAATTGTGGTCCACCAACCACGACAAGGCTACGACAAGGCTTCCAATCGTAGAGCTGTCGTGGACCTTGTCGGAAAGCCATTGTATGACTAATTGACCTATTGGCCATACTTCACCTGTAGGTCGTTTGCAGACGTATGGCTTGGTAACGTTACATGTATCCACTTCCCATGACTCGTTGTATCTGCGACCCATCGCTATGAGGCCACAGCTGTTATTCTCCTCACCACTGTGAGAATGAGAGTAGAAGTGAGACATACACACAGGATGGCAGGAGAGAGAGGGGGTAAGGGAGAGAGAGAGGGAGAGCGAGAGGGAGAGAGGGAGAGAGAGGGGGTAAGGGAGAGAGAGGGGGAGAGAGGGGGTAGGGGAGAGAGAGAGGGAGAGAGGGGGAGCGAGAGGGAGACAGAGGGAGAGAGAAAGGGAGACAGAGGGAGACAGAGGGAGAGAGAGGGGGTAAGGGAGAGAGAGGGAGAGAGGGAGAGAGAGGGAGAGAGAGGGGGTAAGGGAGAGAGAGAGGGAGAGAGGGAGAGAGAGGGAGAGAGAGGGGGTAAGGGAGAGAGAGAGGGAGAGAGAGGGAGAGCGAGAGGGAGAGGGAGAGGGAGAAAGAGGGGGAGAGGGAGAGGGAGGGAGAGAAGAGAAAGAGGGAGAAAGATAGGGAGAGGGAGAGATTGAGCGAGAGAGAAGAGAGAGAGGGAGGGAGAGAAAGAGAAAAGAGAGAGGGAGAGAGATAACGAGAGAGAGAGAAGAGAGAGGGGGAGAAAGAAGAGAGAGAGGGAGAAAGAGAGGGGGAGGGAGGGATAGAAGAGAAAGAGGGAGAAAGATAGGGAAAGGGAGAGATTGAGCGAGAGAGAAGAGAGAGAAGAGAGAGAGGGAGGGAGAGGGAGAGAGAGAAAAGAGAGAGGGAGAGAGATAACGAGAGAGAGAAGAGAGAGGGGGAGAAAGAAGAGAGAACGAGAGCGAGAGGGAGAAAGAGGGAGAGAGATAAAGGGAGAGAAAGATAGAGACAGAGACACAGAGAGAGAAAGACAGAGAGGGAGAGAGACAGACAGACACAGAGAGGGAGAAAAAGGGAGAGAGAGGGAGAGGGAGAGAGAAAGGGAGAGAGAGGGAAAGAGAGAGACACACACACACAGAGACACAGAGACAGACAGACAGAGAAGAACAAGAACAGAGAGAATATGCTAATTTGGGATTTAAAGATCAATATTATGATAATTTTATCAAAGAATATATAGAAATTCTAAGAAGTTACTTTTCACATGGTAAAACCAATGTCATTTTCCTCAAACCTTTACAGAATATAGTAGATGTCTCGAACTATGTATTAAAGTTTTAAAAACAAGAGGTCACCGTCCTTGTTTCTGAAAGAATTGGAGAAATTTTGAAGACAGAAATATTTCACAATTTGAAGAAACATTTCAGTGCATTTCCTACGTAAATCAAGTAAATGTAAATTGCCTATTTTACCCATTAAGATTGGATGAACTGGATAAAACATTAAATTAACCAATGAGTTATCAAACTGTGAGGAGTCACGTTTACAAGTTCAATAAACTCAAAACCCTGTTCATATAATCTAATTTTCTGCTGACTTCAGTCAAACTGCTTATAATCTATTCTTTGGCGGACTGCAAAAGTACCCTAGGAAGTCTCGGCCCGGGATTTTGCTCTATAGGCTTAACATGGATGCTGGGTGAAACGGTACAACGTAAAGAAACAATTAAAGATTTCAAAAAGGAGATTAAAGTAATGTACTCTGTGTATGATTGGGTGACTTGATGTTCTACCTGTGTATGATGGGGTAACTTGATGTTCTACCTAATATCATCATCATAATCCATTATGCTTTTTGTATCATATTTACTTTATATATCAATCTGGAATTTCCGTATGTAAATGGAACACTTATGTTTGTGAACTTGTATCTTACAGTGGAAGATCTAACTTACCAGTTAGAACTGTTTGTATATAATAATAAAAAAAACTATAAAAAAAAACCATTAGGAACTCGTACTTCACGGCCGTGAAGTTCGTGTACTCAATACTCAATGACTAATTGGTAATTAATTTAATGAATAAATAATGTAATACGGGGTGAGATAAAATCAGAAAGCCACTCGATGAAAATAACTTGGTCCGCACTCCACCTCGTTTGACCGCAGAGTAATTCACTCAGCTTCGCTTCATGAATTACTCTGCAGTCAAACTCGATGGAGTGCGGACCAGGCCATTTTCATCTCGTGGGTTTTCATCTAAATACTCGATCAAAATTTTTTGGAAAAATAATGAAAACTCCTTGATGAAAATAGAGATTTTTAAAAATAAAACAAACAAAAAGCCCGCGTTAAGGGACACCTTTCTTCAGAACGGATCCCTCAACTAGACTTTATTTTGACCCCGTTTAAGTAAATACCCCGTGTAAGCGGCCACTTTGGCATGGAACGGAGGGTGACCGCTTACGCGGGGTTCTATTGTACCCACCTTTTAATTTTGGGTTGGTCTTTTGCCCAGTAGGTGACTTTGGGATTGAGGCCTCCAGATACCCAAACGAAATCAATTCGTTTGTACTCCTGAAAAAAAGCCAACCATTGTAGTCAAGAAGAGTATTGTAATAATGACAATGTTAACAGTCGTACTATTATTGTTTATCCTACCCCTAATATAAAAAAAGAGAGTAAATTGTCTTGACTAGAAATGTAGTAAAGGCATGGCCTAATGAGAGTAATTTGTGGCATGTGTTGTGTAAGAATTATCTAACGTTAAGGTTGTCTGAAGTTACATTACCACATTGCCCATATAGTCTTTAGTTTTCCTATGATATGCTCACAAAAAACAACCCAAAAAGCAGATCTTGTATACTGAATTAATAACGAATAAGTTCTTCATGACAATATTCTGATTGAATCATCACGCTACTGCTAAGATTGATAAGCAGTATATATTAAATGCCTGAATTAAATGGTATTTTGGGGCATAACCACAAAGGATGCGTATATTGTAAACTTCTACATAAATAAAGACTGCTATTAAAAAAACTACTTTTGGGGCAACGATCTAATAGCATATAGATACATCATCTAGAGGCTAGAGGGGTCCATATAGACTTTCAGGGTACTGCATGAAAACTATCCCTTCACTATCTGTGTGCTATTCACTGTGATAGTGAGAACAGAGCAGGCTGCCAGTGTCTCAGGGTCTTAGAGGCATGCCCAGCTGACCATGACCAATCACTCCAAGACCGAAATACCTAATTGACCCACTGCTGCTTGATATGTTTTGATCCTAGTCTCAGGCAGTTAGAGAAATGGGAAGTTGACTGGGTGCAAGTGAATTACAGAAAACGATCCAGAGACTGAATGTAACCCAAAACCCTTTTGTAATCTAATTAAAATTGCACGCTCATTCATCAATGATGAATATTCCATTTGCTCCTAGTTAAAGGGGTTGAGTGATTGTTAGTTGACCTACATCATTCTTGTAGGTTTTCAAGCCCATCCATGCGGAACGAAACCCTTTCTGCACCAGACCGTGAACGAACTGCTGTTCATTTTCTCTGCTGATGTCCGTTAGGTCGCCACCGAAAAATCCACAGTCCATTCTGCAATGTAAACATTATACAGGTCATACACGAAGAAACAAGGAGCAAATGTTCATCATTGATGAATGAGCGTGCAATGATAAATGAATAACAACTAAAAGGTTTTGGTTAGATTCAGTCTATGGGTCGTTTTCTCTAACCATTTGCACCCAATTAAACATGCCATTTCTGTAACTGCCCGAGTCTATCTATAGGATCCAAACATATCAAACACCAGTAGGTCAATGAGGTATTTCGGTCTTGAGTGATTGGTCATGGTCAGTTGGGCACGCTTCTAAAACACTTAGACACTGGCACCCTGCTCTCTATCCAATAGCACAGGGAATAGCTCGCAGATATTGAAGGGATAGATTTTTCTCAGTACGCTGAAAGTGTATGTTACCACTCTATCCTTTTATGGGCAACGTATATAAAGCGTGCGAGCACGCTCTAAAAAGAGTGTATATATGTGACCACTCTAACTTCTAGGAGATGTACATAGAGCCTGCAAGCACGCTCTAATAAGAGAACCCTTTTCCGTATGCCATAGAGACCCAGGGAGGATGACGATTAACTTTATTCAACACTTATGGACGACCTTATTGACGACTAATACTGTCTTAGCGAACAGACCTAAATATTATTAAACGATAACCCTTATATGATGTACAGAAAATGGTCTTCATGTACGAGTCTAGATTATTAAACGGGCCCCTGATTCTAGGCAGCATTCAATAGAACATATAATGTATGTATATATATATATATATATACATATATATATATATATATATATATATATATATATATATATATATATATATATACACATATATATATATATATATATATATATATATATATATATATATATATATATATATATACAAAGCAATAGTACTAATACTGTCTTGATAAGCCTTGTACGAGGTACAGAAAAGGCTCTTAATGTATGATCCTAGATTATTATCAAACGATAACTCTTGTACGAGGTACAGAGAAGGGTCTTTATGTACGATCCTAGATTATTAAACGGGCCCCAGCCCCCGGCTGACCAGAAAAACTCAAACTGTTCTCACCTTGCGTCGTTCCACGGCCTCTCAATGTTCACGTACTTGTAACAGTGGCCACTTTGTTCCTTCCACCCAGAGGGGCACAAGATGGGAACATCTGTCCATGTAATAAACAGCAGAGTATGAATGTAGTTCTTATATAGAACGTCCTATCCATGCTGTACAAGTCACAGAACGAGATGCTAATTTAAAGATTTCGGTCCGTACAAACGGTAAATTAGCATCTCGTTCTGTGACTTGTACAGCATGGTCAGGACGTTCTATATAAGTACAGAACAAGGCGTTTACGCTGAGTTCCGTACAAACGGTAAATTATCATCGAGTTCTGTGACTTGTACAAGCATGGTTGGACGTTATATATTTACTATATACCCAAAATTAAAAAAAAAAAAATTCATTTTGCTTAACAACCAATAGTTCAATAAATGTGTATGGGTAGGTATTCCATATTTTCATGTACGGACCACTGGTATGTACATTATTTTTACGTCATATGCCAAAACGGTGTGTATTTACAGTATATACAGCAAGGGTATATAGTAAATTACATTACTCATATAGAACTGCATCGATAATCGTATATAAAGACAATACTCCACAAGTTTGGATGTGCCTGAATCATCATCGAGGCGAAGCCGAGTGACGATTATGGCACATTCAAACGAGTGGAATATTGTCTATTTTGCGATTTGAGTGTGGTTCTGGATTTATTTCACCCCTTTCTATGACATTAGATAGCATCAGAATATCAGAATAGTTCAAATATACCTAGCAAATCCATATGACGTCATCTCACATTGACTACGCCACAGCCATGGCGTAGTATTGTCACTTTATGGGGGTGATCATTGAGTATTTTTTCCTAATGTTATTTCTATGGCTAATCTTGTACCAGGGGTGAAATAGATTGATACATTTACTTTCTTATGAACATTTACAAGGTTATCAATTGTCAAAAATGGAAAGAATGTGCATTATTGGTAAACAGTAGGAAAGACCACACTTTGTTGCATTATATAAAGGAATATCTAGTATTAGGCTGAATTTGAATTTGAACTTATTGGAATTAAAATAATATTCGGACAATTACTGAAGATCTTGCTGAAAATACTATAAGCACATGAAGAACTTACCCTTTGATCTGGCGCAGATGAACCTATCTTTGGAAGTACATCGCGAAGCCCATAGGGAACGTCGATTCAAATATGCGCATCTACGTAAGGGGTCTCTCGGTTTCCGGTTTCGCGTCCAATATCTTCAAAATCAAACCAGGAGTGAAAATAGAACTATTATCCATCGTATACAAAGACCCCATTGAAAATGTATGGGGACTCAGTAAACCACGACCCATTGTATAAAACCTGTCAGATACCGTAACTGTGATATACGGATTCACATCTGTGGTATACGGCCTCAAAACCATGGTATATGGGAAAATAGCCCCTTTGTGCTATAGAGCAAATAATAGTATTTATTGTTATACCCTTTAATATGACAACTACTGGGTTGATTTATTCGTAAAGATGGATAATAAATGCAAGAAACGATGATCTTGTGGACAGGCGGCTCTGTAAACGACCTCATTATGGACAGGACTATTTTTCCTGCAGGAGATTCTGACACGTCAGACAGTCCATGTAAGTCCCCTGAGCCTCGTTTCCCATTTAAACCTATATATAACTTTATACATCTCCGTAAACTGGCTGATGCTCGTATATGACTCACATGAGGCGCCCGTTGTACGGTGTGCCGTCGCTCCATTCCCAGTCCCCTGAGCCTCGTTTCCCATTTAAACCTATATATAACTTTATACATCTCCGTAAACTGGCTGATGCTCGTGTACTACTCACATGAGGCGCTCGTTGTACGGCGTGCCGTCGCTCCATTCCCAGTCTCCTTAGCCTCGTTTCCCATTTAAACCTATATATAACTTTATACATCTCCGTAAACTGGCTGATGCTCGTGTATTACTCACATGAGGCGCTCGTTGTACGGCGTGCCGTCGCTCCATTCCCAGTCCCCTGAGCCTCGTTTCCCATTTAAACCTATATATAACTTTATACATCTCCGTAAACTGGCTGATGCTCGTGTATTACTCACATGAGGCGCTCGTTGTACGGCGTGCCGTCGCTCCATTCCCAGTCTCCTTAGCCTCGTTTCCCATTTAAACCTATATATAACTTTATACATCTCCGTAAACTGGCTGATGCTCGTGTATTACTCACATGAGGCGCTCGTTGTACGGCGTGCCGTCGCTCCATTCCCAGTCTCCTGAGCCTCGTTTCCCATTTAAACCTATATATAACTTTATACATCTCCGTAAACTGGCTGATGCTCGTGTATTACTCACATGAGTCGCTTGTTGTACGGCGTGCCGTCGCTCCATTCCCAGTCCCCTGAGCCTCATTTCCCATTTAAACCTATATATAACTTTATACATCTCCGTAAACTGGCTGATGCTCGTGTATTACTCACATGAGGCGCTCGTTGTACGGCGTGCCGTCGCTCCATTCCCAGTCCCCTGAGCCTCATTTCCCATTTAAACCTATATATAACTTTATACATCTCCGTAAACTGGCTGATGCTCGTGTATTACTCACATGAGGCGCTCGTTGTACGGCGTGCCGTCGCTCCATTCCCAGTCCCCTGAGCCTCGTTTCCCATTTAAACCTATATATAACTTTATACATCTCCGTAAACTGGCTGATGCTCGTGTATTACTCACATGAGGCGCTCGTTGTACGGCGTGCCGTCGCTCCATTCCCAGTCCCCTGAGCCTCGTTTCCCATTTAAACCTATATATAACTTTATACATCTCCGTAAACTGGCTGATGCTCGTGTATTACTCACATGAGGCGCTCGTTGTACGGCGTGCCGTCGCTCCATTCCCAGTCCCCTGAGCCTCGTTTCCCATTTAAACCTATATATAACTTTATACATCTCCGTAAACTGGCTGATGCTCGTGTATTACTCACATGAGGCGCTCGTTGTACGGCGTGCCGTCGCTCCATTCCCAGTCTCCTTAGCCTCATTTCCCATTTAAACCTATATATAACTTTATACATCTCCGTAAACTGGCTGATGCTCGTGTATTACTCACATGAGACGCTCGTTGTACGGCGTGCCGTCGCTCCATTCCCAGTCTCCTGGGTCTGCTCGAGGGGCGCTGAGTCCGACCCACCACTTGTAGTAACGCAACTTCGTCCTGATCCACAACTGAGGATGGAACAGGGAAAATGAGCATGTACGAAATGCAGAAAAGGACAGTAAAACCCAGCGTAAGCAGCCACCCTCCGTTCCGGGCCAAATACCCACTTACACGGGGTGTCCGCTTACATGTTTTCAAGTTTCCTCCGGTATATTATACAAGTGTTACATACCGATATGTAAAGGAGACAGAGGCGATGAAAGATCTGAAACCCATTTCCCAATATCTTTATTGAATCTGTAGTTGTTCAACTTTGAATTACAAAGTGTATATTCTATGAATTTACTCACAAACATTCATAAAAACACAGATTAATCTATTTTTGGTATGGTGTCTGCTTACGCGAAGTGTCTGTTAGACGCGTAGTACATTGTTCATACAAGATAGTTGCTATAATGCCCATCAGGTGGCCGAAAAAGCTGTATTCTCCAAGTAGAATACGGCTTTCCGTATTCTACTCAGAGGCGATCTGTAGGCTCCATAGGCTCAGTATGGAGACTCTGTATTAGGTGGTTAATAATAGTGATCTGTAGGCTCCATAGGCTTAGTATGGAGACTCTGTATTAGGTGGGTAATAATAGTGATCTGTAGGCTCCATAGGCTTAGTATGGAGACTCTGTATTAGGTGGGTAATAATAGCGATCTGTAGGCTCCATAGGCTTAGTATGGAGACTCTGTATTAGGTGGGTAATAATAGCGATCTGTAGGCTCCATAGGCTTAGTATGGAGACTCTGTATTAGGTGGGTAATAATAGCGATCTGTAGGCTCCATAGGCTTAGTATGGAGACTCTGTATTAGGTGGGTAATAATAGTGATCTGTAGGCTCCATAGGCTTAGTATGGAGACTCTGTATTAGGTGGGTAATAATAGCGATCTGTAGGCTCCATAGGCTTAGTATGGAGACTCTGTATTAGGTGGGTATTAATAGAGATCTGTAGGCTCCATAGGCTTAGTATGGAGACTCTGTATTAGGTGGGTAATAATAGCGATCTGTAGGCTCCATAGGCTTAGTATGGAGACTCTGTATTAGGTGGTTAATAATAGTGATCTGTAGGCTCCATAGGCTTAGTATGGAGACTCTGTATTAGGTGGGTAATAATAGCGATCTGTAGGCTCCATAGGCTTAGTATGGAGACTCCTTATTAGGTGGGTATTAATAGCGATCTGTAGGCTCCATAGGCTTAGTATGGAGACTCTGTATTAGGTGGGTAATAATAGTGATCTGTAGGCTCCATAGGCTTAGTATGGAGACTCCGTATTACGTGGGTAATAATAGTGATCTGTAGGCACCATAGGTTTAGTATGGAGACTCCTATTAGGTGGGTAATAATATGGTAAAACCGGATGAGTTTTAATCTTGGCTCCTGTATGCCACGACTGGAGTTTGGCGTAGTGATATCACGAGGCGGAGCCGAGTTGTATCCGGAACCAAAACTCCAGGAGTGGCATGTGGGAGCCAAGGTAAAACGAATCAGGTTTGGATTTTATCCTATCCCTCTCTACAATATTTTAATATTAGAATCATGAATGAAAATCATCAAAATTCCGTATGCCCCTAGTAGCATACAAACGTCTGCCAGTCAGCGTGGCATACGGAATCTCAGTGCTAAAGCTATGGGATTTTATATTAGGGGTAGGATAAATACACAATATTACCATGATTTCGATCTGAGTGGCCGTATTCTCCGCGTAGTTGACGCGGAGTATTGCGTAGCGTCAACTACAAGGAGAATACGGCCACACAGATCGAAATTATGGTAATGTTGTATTTATTACTCACTTATTTTTAGATTTAAGCAATAAATATGATCGTTAGAAAACTTTTCAACGTAATTAAGAAGTTATGTTTGGGACTACTTTCATCTCAAAAATCCGTATCCTCCTAGGAGGGTACGCAGCTCCGTATCCTACTCAGTAGCGATCTGAAATCTCCATAGGCTTAGTATGGAGACTCTGTATCAGGTGGGTAATAAAGAAGGCTACCTGCTCCTCGCGGGTGCGGAACGACAGCAGATCTCCTCCTTGATTCACACATTCTGTCCGAGCCTCCTGCCACGTCTTTATCCTAGGGAATGACCTCGCAAACCGGAAGCAGCGGCCGAATTTACTTCCGGGATTGATGTAGCCTTCAGGACAGATGGCGGCGGCTGCATAGAAAAGGGCGACAAATTCTCAGTGAATGAATGTGTGTGGACGGTACACGGACGTCTCGACCCCATTCGGCATCTCGGACCCCTTTTTGTGTCGTCATCTCGGCCCCCTCGCGGCTGCGTTTCGCACTGCCGCTTTCTCGGGTTAAGGTTAGGGTTAATGTTAGGGAAAGGCTTACGGATAGGGATAGGGTTAAGGTTTGGGATAGGGTTAGGGTTAGCAATAAGGTTTGGGATAGGGTAAGGGATAGGGATAGGGTTAGGGTTAGCGTTAGGGTTTGGGATAGGGTTAGGTATAGGGATAGGGATAGGGTTAAGGTTTGGGATAGGGTTAGGGTTAGGGTTAAGATTAGGGTTAAGGTTTGGGATAGAGTTATCACACATGTTTTGTAAGATATGCTTTTGTTTTGTGAGATTCTTTATTGTGGATAATAGACAAATGATATAATACAGCAAAGCTTGTGTCTTCGGGAATACGTATTTTGGATAAGTAATCACATTGAAAGGCATTTCCCGTTTTTGCGCATGAAGGCGTAAAGCTGTGAAAGCGGGGGTCCGAGGTGCCGTAGGGGGTCCGAGGTGCCGTAAGGGGCCGAGACATCCGGGAATCGTTTGGACTAGGAGACTGGTGACAGTAGAAGCCATTTTCCACTGGCCGACTATTCACCACCGATCTGCAGTCGGGAACCACCGATCGATTTTTAGCGTATACCAACTCCATATCGGTGAATAGAAACAGGCATGCAGAGAAGTGTTCACCAATCAATTGTGCATAGATAATGCAATAAGGCCACCACCGACTGACTTGGTCAACGACAGAGAGAATCAAAGGGGTTTGAAATCATTGGTGATGGTCATTGTGTTTGGAGGGCAGTTCCATCAAATGCGGCAGAAACAAGGCATACACAGTACCTTCAATGATTTATCACGGACCTATACTCTATGGATAGGAAACCTGGCTTATCTCTGTGTTTGTTCTGCAATGTGTTCGCCTCGGCTGCATTCAACACCTCGTAGTGGCATTTGTTGGAACTACCAGACTTCTAGTGGCGCCCCTAGTGTCAATGAAGCACAACTTTTGGTTCCCTAGTGGTAAATTTATGAACTAGCATTCTTGACACATACTGTCGCTCAACAATACTGTCCCTCAACCCATGGACAGTGTATGTCCATGCTCAACCATACTGCCCCTCCACCATACTGCCCCTCCACCATACTGTCCCTCAACCATACTGCCCCTCCACTATAATTACCCTCCACCATACTGTCCCTCCACCATACTGTCTCTCCACCATACTAACCCTCTACCATACAACCCCTCCACCATACTGCCCCTCCACCATACTGCCCCTCAACCATACTGCCCCTCCACCATACTGTCCCCTCTACTATACTGCCCCTCTACTACACTGCCCCTCCACCATACTCATGATACTGCCCCTCCACCATACTGCCCCTCCACCATGCTACCTCTCCACCATACTGCCCCTCTACCATGATGCCCTTCCACCATGCTGCCCCTCCACCATACTGCCCCTCCACCATACTGCCCCTCTACTACACTGCCCCTCCATTATACTGCCCCTCCACCATACTGCCCCTTCGCCATACTGCCCCTCTACCATACTGTCCCTCCACTATACTACCCTACATCCTACATCCCTACATCCTACATCCCCAAATCCATACATCCCTACAGCCTACATCCCCACATCCCGACATCCCACATCCCCACATCTCCACATCGATTTATCCTACATCCCTACATCCTACTTTCCCACATTCCTACATCCCCACATCCCTACATCCATACATCCCCACTTTGGGTGACTTTAGATGACGGCGTCACCGAGAAATGACTGATTTTGACAGGTTTTCAAGTGAAAAGTCAAAGTTTCAAAAATGTTTCCACTCAATGAGGCCTTTCTAAAGTATTTAGCTGTCTTCCCCAATATAATACCTATTCAGAACAGTTAAAGTTGTATTCCTAGCCCTTCTGGGTTTTTCCAAACTAGCGGCAGAGTTTGGGTGACTTTAGATGACGGCGCCACCGAGAAATGACTGATTTTGACAGGTTTTCAAGTGAAAAGTCAAAGTTTCAAAAATGTTTCCACTCAATGAGGCCTTTCTAAAGTATTTAGCTGTCTTCCCGAATATAATACCTATTCAGAACAGTTAAAGTTGTATTCCTAGCCCTTCTGGGTTTTTCCAAACTAGCGGCAGAGTTTGGGTGACTTCAGATGACGGCATCACCGAGAAATGACTGATTTTGACAGGTTTTCAAGTGAAAAGTCAAAGTTTCAAAAATGTTCCCACTCAATGAGGCCTTTCTAAAGTATTTAGCTGTCTTCCCCAATATAATACCTATTCAGAACAGTTAAAGTTGTATTCCTAGCCCTTCTAGGTTTTTCCAAACTAGCGGCAGAGTTTTGGTCACTTTAGATGACGGCGTCACCGAGAAATGACTGATTTTGACAGGTTTTCAAGTGAAAAGTCAAAGTTTCAAAAATGTTCCAACTCAATGAGGCCTTTCTAAAGTATTTAGCTGTCTTCCCCAATATAATACCTATTCAGAACAGTTAAAGTTGTATTCCTAGCCCTTCTAGGTTTTTCCAAACTAGCGGCAGAGTTTTGGTCACTTTAGATGACGGCGTCACCGAGAAATGACTGATTTTGACAGGTTTTCAAGTGAAAAGTCAAAGTTTCAAAAATGTTCCCACTCAATGAGGCCTTTCTAAAGTATTTAGCTGTCTTCCCCAATATAATACCTATTCAGAACAGTTAAAGTTGTATTCTTAGCCCTTCTGGGTTTTTCCAAACTAGCGGCAGAGTTTGGGTGACTTCAGATGACGGCATCACCGAGAAATGACTGATTTTGACAGGTTTTCAAGTGAAAAGTCAAAGTTTCAAAAATGTTCCCACTCAATCAGGCCTTTCTAAAGTATTTAGCTGTCTTCCCTAATATTAAACCTACTTAGAACAGTTGAAATTATATTCCTAGCCCTTCTTGGTTTTTCCAAACTAGTGGCAGAGTTTGGGTGACTTTAGACGACGGTGCCACCGAGAAATGACTTATTTTTTACGGGTTTTAAGGTGAAAAGTCAAAGTTTCAAAAATGTTCCAACTCAATCAGGCCTTTCTAAAGTATTTAGCTGTCTTCCCCAATATAATACCTATTCAGAACAGTTAAAGTTATATTCCTAGCCCTTCTTGGTTTTTCCAAACTAGTGGCAGAGTTTGGGTCACTTTAGATGACGGCGCCACTGAGAAATGACTGATTTTGAGGGATTCACCGGTGAAAAGTCAAAGATTCAAAACGGTTCCCACTCAATCAGGCCTTTCTAAAGTATTTAGCTGTCTTCCCTAATATAGAACCTACTCAGAACAGTAAGAATTATATTCCTAGCCCTTCTGGGTTTTTCCAAACTAGCGGCAGAGTTTGGGTGACTTTAGACGACGGCGCAACCGAGAAATGACTGATTTTGAGGGATTCACCGGTGAAAAGTCAAAGATTCAAAAATGTTCCTACTCAATCAGGCCTTTCTAAAGTATTTAGCTGTCTTCCCTAATATTAAACCTACTTAGAACAGTTGAAATTATATTCCTAGCCCTTCTGGGTTTTTCCAAACTAGTGGCAGAGTTTGGGTGACTTTAGACGACGGTGCTACCGAGAAATGACTTATTTTGACGGGTTTTCAGGTGAAAAGTCAAAGTTTCAAAAATGTTCCAACTCAATCAGGCCTTTCTAAAGTATTTAGCTGTCTTCCCTAATATAATACCTATTCAGAACAGTTAAAGTTATATTCCTAGCCCTTCTGGGTTTTTCCAAACTAGTGGCAGAGTTTGGGTCACTTTAGATGACGGCGCCACTGAGAAATGACTGATTTTGAGGGATTCACCAGTGAAAAGTTAAAGATTCAAAAATGTTCCCACTCAATCAGGCCTTTCTAAAGTATTTAGCTGTCTTCTCTAATATAGAACCTACTCAGAACAGTAAGAATTATATTCCTAGCCCTTCTGGGTTTTTCCAAACTAGCGGCAGAGTTTGGGTGACTTTAGACGACGGCGCAACCGAGAAATGACTGATTTTGAGGGGTTCCCCGGTGAAAAGTCTCAGTTTCACAAATGTTCCCACTCAATCAGGCCTTTCTAAAGTATTTAGCTGTTTTCCCCAATATAATACCTACTCAGAACAGTTGAAATTACATTCCTAGCCCTTCTAGGTGTTTCCAAACTAGTGGCAGAGTTTGGGTGACTTTAGACAACGCGCCACCGAGAAATGACTGATTTTGAGGGATTCACCGGTGAAAAGTCAAAGATTCAAAAATGTTCCTACTTAATCAGGCCTTTCTAAAGTATTTAGCTGTCTTCCCTAATATTAAACCTACTTAGAACAGTAAGAATTATATTCCTAGCCCTTCTGGGTTTTTCCAAACTAGTGGCAGAGTTTGGGTGACTTTAGATGACGGTGCCACCGAGAAATGACTTATTTTGAGGGGTTCACCGATGAAAAGTCAAAGTTTCAAAAACTCCCTAGCTAGAAGATAAATTTTTTCCCCATTATGTTAATTATTCCTGGTATACGCACCCTAACAACTGAATTCAGTGGCGCCAGAATAGGGGGGGCAGGGGGGGGCGACTGCCCCCCCCCACTTTTTGGCCAGCCCAAAAAAGTCAGCAGCTTCAAATTTTACTCAAACGTGTGTAAAACCTGTCTTGACCTGTCTAACATTTTAGCATGCAACAGTGGCTAAGCCTTGACTTTTCACCGTGGAAAATTGTCAAAGCCTGACTTTTTAGCTTGCAATGATGGCTTAACCCTGACTTTTCACTGTGGAAAAGTGTCATAGTCCGACTTTTTAGCATTCAATGATGGCTAAAGTCTGACTTTTTAGCGTGCAATGATGACTAAGCCCTGACTTTTCACTGTGGAAATGTGTCAAAGTCTGACTTATTAGCATGCAATGATGGCTAAACCCTGACTTTTCACAGTGGAAAAGTGGAAAAGTCTGACTTTTTAGTGTGCAATGATGGCTAAGCCCTGACTTTTCACTGTGGAAATGTGTCAAAGTCTGACTTTTTAGCGTGCAATGATGACTAAGCCCTGACTTTTCACTGTGGAAATGTGTCAAAGTCTGACTTATTAGCATGCAATGATGGCTAAACCCTGACTTTTCACAGTGGAAAAGTGTAAAAGTCTGACTTATTAGCATGCAATGATGGCTAAACCCTGACTTTTCACAGTGGAAAAGTGTAAAAGTCTGACTTTTTAGCATGCAATGATGGCTAAGCCCTGACTTTTCACTGTGGAAATGTGTCAAAGTCTGACTTTTTAGCATGCAATGATGGCTAAACCCTGACTTTTCACCGTGGAAAAGTGTAAAAGTCTGACTTTTTAGCATGCAATGATGGCTAAGCCCTGACTTTTCATGATGGAAAAGTGTCAGTCTGACATTTTAGCGTGCAATGATGGCTAAGCCCTGACTTTTCACCATGGAAAAGTGTCAAAGTTTGACTTTTTAACTAACCCCTGACTTTTCACCGTGTCAACGTCTGACTTTTCGCAGATTCACGGTAAATCCAGAGGAACAGGCGAATGTCGAAGGCTGACTTCATAATAAGAAAAAAGTCTGCAATTTTTCAGTTCGCCCCCCCACTTTCAAAACGTTCTGACGCCCCTGGAATTACTAAGCATTGCAATCTATTTCCGCGCGCGCGAACGTGGCGCCGCATGGTGTGAAAAAACGGCAACACGTCGGCGACTGTATCGCCGCCTTCTGGCGACAGAGAGAACCCTGAAGACAATGCCGAGTCCAACACCTACGGGCCACAGGCAGCTGGTTGCCAATCCATGTAATACAGATCCGTGGATTTATATATAAGGATGTGCAGTCATTGGCCACCACTGAGTGACTTTTAGGAGAACTTACTTAATCGGTGTTGTTTTCGATGGCGGGTGGAAAATGGATTTATCCAAGCTGTCAGTTCAGAATGGTTTTCACAGAACAGACCTTATTACTGATTGTCCTAGCCGCAGACAAGCTCTATATTTGTAGTGTTCTTGCCTTTCTGTTGCTGCAGCAGCTGTATTTATCTACATTTGAAAGGATGTATCCTTATGGCATACCATACTAGAATATACATTTGAGTTATCATCCATCATATCAAAGTCCCTGTTGAGAATATATGGGGACTCAGTAAACCACTACCCATTATGTATTATCCATGGTATACAAAGTCCCCATTGAGAATATATGGGGACTCAGTAAACCACTACACATTATTTATTATCCATGGTATACAAAGTCCCCATTGAGAATGTATGGGGACTCAGTAAACCCCTACCCATTGTATATTATCCAAGGTATACAAAGTCCCCATTGAGAATATATCAGGACTCGGTAAACCACGACCCATTGTTTATTATCCAAGGTATACAAAGTCCCCATTGAGAATATATCGGGACTCAGTAAACTACTACCCATTATTTATTATCCAAGGCATACAAAGTCCCCGTTGAGAATATATGGAGACTCAGTAAACCACTACCCATTATTTATTATCCATGGTATACAAAGTCCCCATTGAGAATGTATGGGGACTCAGTAAACCACTACCCATTGTATATTATCCAAGGTATACAAAGTCCCCATTGAGAATAAATCAGGACTCGGTAAACCACGGCCCATTGTTTATTATCCAAGGTATACAAAGTCCCCATTGAGAATATATCGGGACTCAGTAAACCATGACCCATTGTTTATTATCCAAGGTATACAAAGTCCCCATTGAGAATGTATGGGGACTCAGTAAACCACTACCCATTGTATATTATCTATGGTATACAAAGTCCCCATTGAGAATATATCGGGACTCAGTAAACCATGACCCATTGTTTATTATCCAAGGTATACAAAGTCCCCATTGAGAATATATCGGGACTCAGTAAACCATGACCCATTGTTTATTATCCAAGGTATACAAAGTCCCCATTAAGAATATATCGGGACTCAGTAAACCACTACCCATTATTTATTATCCAAGGTATACAAAGTCCCCATTGAGAATGTATGGGGACTCAGTAAACCACGACCCATTGTATATTATCTATGGTATACAAAGTCCCCATTGAGAATATATCGGGACTCAGGAAACCATGACCCATTGTTTATAATCCAAACTCTAAGTACCACAACCATGGTATACGGATTCAAATTCATTGTATGCGGCCTCAAAGCAATTGCATACAGAAAAGTAGTCCCTAGTAGTAAAGTGGAGAATGACTTTATGGTAGGCGTGAACCTGCACATTCATTATCTACACATGACTAACAAACATATCTGATATGTAACAAACTGATATCACGCTTATTTGACGGCACTTTCTAAACGCATTACACAATCGGCGAATGGAGATTTCCCTGCCCGTACATGATGTATCTAAATATCCACACAACTTTCTAGGATCGTTTGACGCTACAATGTATCACAAAGATTGAAGTAGTTTAAGACGATTAAGAAGTGTGATAAGAGAAATTTCAAATGGAATAACGATAATAGGATGCATCATTGTCATGGTTTGTATCATACCGTGTTATAATTACGTTATTGTTCCTGGAAGAACGATCGTTACGATCGAAAGCAATAAAGACCTATTAAAGACAAAGGCTGGTAGTTGGGTGATTTCTAAATTCTATTGATTTTTGTAAATAATTCTGGATGATATAAGTTCCATATATCAGCAATTAGAAAATGCAAAAAAAGGCATGTCACCATGCTAACTTCTATGGGAGGGCCATCTGAAGAAGGTAAGTATATAACTATTGGTGTACATGGGAAACTGCAATATTTTGACTTTGTGGCTAGATGACACTGATGTTCTATTGCTATCTTCAAATAATTCTGGATTTTGATCGTTGGGAACAAATATAAATGAGAAATTAAAAAAGAAATGCTATGTCATCGTGCTAACTTCTATGGGAAAGCCATCTGAAGAAGGTAAGTGCTTAACTTTTGCTGTATATGGGAAACTTTTTCATAAAATCCGATGGCAGCACCAGTGTAAAATCTAGTTCTGAGTGGAGACATAGAAAGCACTGCGATACCTACCCGCATTTGTCTTTAAAATAAAATTCATATTATATAAGGGCTGCCATTAGATCCTAATTAAAGGTGAACAAGTCAATCCTCCAGATGACCTTTTTTTTGTATTCAAAAGAAGAAATAGAAGGACAATTACATTCACCATCCAGACGTCCTTCCGGGTACCTGTCAAAGGTTATCTTCTTTACATCACAACATCATTGTGCCAGCAGGAGTAGATAATAAAGGAATAGATGATATGCGACTGATATCTTTATCACAGGAAGGATTATAGTCAACAGGTCATATGACTCTGTATTTCAAAATGCTAAGCTCATTATATTGTTCATAAGTTATTTTGTCCCCAGCTATCAAATTCCGGCGCATTTCAAATATCTACGATGCAGATGCCTTCCATCGATACCATATCACAATAATACATTTTTACAGAACAAAGCAAAGACATAGACTATCAACTATGGTTTTGTGGACAAGCGGCCGTAAAGCACGAGAGGTTGACGCGTAGTAATACACGAGTGCTACAATGTCAACCTTGAGTGGTTTACAGAGCCGCAGCCTGTCCACAAAACCATCGTTTGTTGTATTTATTATCCATCTTTTCGAATAAATTAAACCTAGTAATTGTCATATCAAAGGGTATAACAATAGGGACTATTTCTTTGCTCTATAGCACAAAGGGACTATTTTCCCGAGTACCATGGCTTTTAGGCCGTATACCACAGGTTTGAATCCGTATATCACAGTTATGGTATCTGACAGGCTTTATATTATGTAATGGGTGGTGGTTAACTGAGTCCCCATACATTTATGCCCGAGACAAAAATGGCCTATATGGGAGCTATTATTTCCTATTTCACCTGATTATTCCTCATGATAAGCTAGACTATCGGTGAGAGATGTCCATATAAAATAATATCTCACATATATGCTATTTTGTATTGGCGATTCTAGAGATCGCCGCCTTGACTCGCTTGATGTGTCCCCGGTTTTACAAAGGAGTATTCGTATCTTTTTATTATTTAGAATAAGCATCTGTTATTTTATAATACTGGGGACCGATAATTTAGCATCTCGGAAGCAATAATCATGTGAAATATATATAAACCAATCTAACATACACTCCAATTTGTTTTGGCGATTCCGGAAATTGCTGCATTTCTCGCTTGGTGTGTCCCTGGCTTAATGCCATAGTAATATCTCGCACCGATAATTTAGCGTTTAAGAAACAATAATCAGGTGAATAATAGCGCCGAAAATCCCTACTTTTGCCCAGCTTGAAGCCGGAGACGAGCAAGTGAGAAACGCAGCGATTTCCGGACTCGCCAACATAAAATGGCCTATAAGTGAGCTATTATTTCATAATTTACATGATTATTGCTTCAGACATGCTAAATTATGGTCAAGAGATATCTCTATGCAATAATATCTCACATAATGCTATTTTATATTGGCGATTCCCGAGATCGCTGCCTTTACTCGCCAGCATAAAGTAACACATTAATGGCCGTGTTCCACTGGACCGATGGTAGCCGATTCCGTAGCAAGACAATCGCCGATTATTATCGGATGCCCTAGAATTTCTCAAATCTTTGAAAATGGTCATTTATTAAACTATTATTATCAGAATTAAATGAATTACAATACGTGAGCTTCCTCTTAAGGGCCCAGGAACAATTGATCGGGTGAGAAATCGGCCTGGTGGAATGTGCCCTTAAGACATACCATATGAGAACCCCAGCGATTTCTGGAATCGCCAACACAAAACGGCGTGTATTTGAGATGATATCTCAGGGTCCAATGGAATCGGGCGTTTAAGAGAACTAACAAGAATTTGCACTGTTTTCGTCGGCCAATGGAAATGGGCTTTTAGGAGAACTAAAAGAATATCCATTGTTTTCGTCGGCCAATGGAAACGGGCCTTTATTCATATTTTAAATCCGTGAGTAGAATTTAGAGGTAAGTGCCAATCTACCTATGAGGATGACTATGAGAAAAACTTCCCTAAATATTCCACAGCATTGAATAAGTTCTTTGTAGACCATTTGGTGCTCAGTGGACTCATTCGTACATACACTTTACACTTTTGTTTCATGTTTTAATTTTGATTAAAAAAAACCCAAAGAACACCAGTATACATATCCTACCTGCAGTGATGAGTGAGATCCCAAGCAGCAGTCCTAACCTGGCAGCCATCTTGGCGGGAAACGCGGGGAGCAGACGACTTTTTGCGACCCACAGGACGCCGAGCCAGCGTCTGAGTGCCCGCCGGTAGGGGGCGGGTCTCAGCAGACCGACGTCTTATCATGATCCCTGATATGTCTGATTATTAGCGCCCCGTGTTGGGTCAGTGAGGGCAGAGACGGCAGCCGGCCACGGGGTACCTGATAACCCGCAGTGACACTGTGTTTTCATTATCCACCTATTATACAAAGTGTCTATACAAGACACATAGGGAGTGTGTATCACGGCCACGGGGTACCTGATAACCCGCAGTGACACTGTGTTTTTAGGCATATCATAAATATAGAACGATCCACCATGCTTGTATAAGCTACAAAACTCGATGATAATTTACCGTTTGTACGGAAATCGGTGTAAATGCCTTCTTCTGTACAAACCGTAAATTACCATCCCAGTGACTGTGTGTTTTTAGAGCGTGCTTGCACGCGCTAAATACATCATCTAGAGGTTACAGTCAGGGTTAGAGTGGTCACATTGAACTTTCAGTGTGCTTCCAGAAATCTATCCCTTTACTACCTGTATGCTATTCACTATGATAGTGAGAACAGAGCAGGGAGCCAGTGTCTCAGGGTTTTAGAGGTGTGCCCAGCTGATCATGACCCATCACTCAAGACCGAAATACTTCATTGACCCACGGGTGCTTGATATGTTTTGATCCTAGACTTAGGCAGTTGGAGAACTGACAAGTTGACTGGCTGATAGTGGGTTACAGAAAACTATCCATAGGCTAAATCTGACTCAAACCTTTTAATTCATCAGACCTACCGAAGGATATTGCGCAGAGTCAACTCCGAGGAGCATACAGCCGCTTTTATCTGAAACCAGTCTATATTGTATTTATTATCCACCTTTTCTGGGCAAGTGGCATGTCGATATCAGTTCATTTTAGTTATGCACTATTTTTCCGTACGCACTACTTTCCGTATGCGCCACCCGGAGCATACAACATATCCGTATGCGCCGGGTATGTCCATACAAACTCCCTATGTGTTTTCTATGGAGTTGACTCTACGCAATATCCTCGCATACGCTGGGATATTACTACGCGTCAACTCCTAGGAGCATACGGCCGCTTGTATCTGAAACCAGTCAATATTGTGTATATATGCTCCGGATAGATACACACTCCCCATGTGACATCTATGGACTCTTTGTATTAGGTGGATAATGATACGCAATATGATCATAATTTGGATCTGAGTGGCCGTATTTTCCGCCACTGCGCGAAACTAACCACTTTATTCCTACATACGCCATCGCGGAAGTGCATGTATCGGCCGTATATTGACTTGTTTTCATATTTACACACCCATATTTCACGCCAGCGTATGAGGCGTATACAACACTGTTTCCTCTTGAATATGGACACGTCTTGGCTGTATTTCACACCAGGCGTATACAAGAGGAAATAACCTCTGCATGACATGTATACGCTGGGCGTATAAGTGTACCGATAGAAAATAAAAAAAGGTTCGCCCCCGCCGTCTCCAGCCCATTTGTGTAGGTAGAGGTATGTGTGGTCTCAGTGGTGAGGTTGGGGTGGGGGTAAGGCGGGGTTAGGCGGGGGATAGGCGGGGGTTAGGCCAGAGGTAGGCGGGGGTATAGGTATAGGTTGATATCTGATCAGACCTTGGGTTATATATACAGTACCCGAAGTATGACTTCAGAAGAGTGGTGTTATGAAAGTAAAATCTATTTAGAAAATGTTTAAAAAATAAAGAAGGCTTGGTTTATTATATGTATTTAATGAAAAGATAATAAAAAGGGTTTTAGAACAATTTAAAATAAAAATTGATGATATAACATTGGATTTTTGGATATTTACATTTTACGTCAGCAGTACTAAAGGTCCGTCGGTGGTTCCTGACTGTATATCGGTGATAACCAATGGAAGTAGGCTTTTAGGAGAACACAATAACAATTACACCGTTTTGGTCGGCCAATGGAAACGGGCCTTATCGGTATCCGCAACGTACATCGAATAGTATTCTTTAACCCTTTAGCGATCGACCGCCTTATTAAGTCGCAAGGGGGCACCACCTGATCTCTCCCAATGCCCAACTCAGCACACATATGAGTAACAATGATAATTTGTTTATTCAAACATTTATAGATAAATACAATCATCATTTCCATGATGCTCCTTTTGGTAGCATCTGAAGTATATATACAAGGTTTACAATTTAAAGACACACAGAGAAAAACAAATAAAAAAATGTATAGATAAATATGGAATGATATGATGCATTAGTTGGCCTTACAGGGATATGGTACAGTTCTTCTGCGATCATAGCTCATATTTACTACATGGTCCTGCCTGCATGTCTATATATTTCCATCAGTTAGGATTTTTCGTATTTTGTAGCCAGCAGATTATTTTGAAGATCCTACTAGTCTTCAGATCTTTCACAGTATTTAGGGATACTTCTTACTCTCTTTCACATTTCGATAATTTCCACACACACACTCTCTCTCTCTCTGTCTCTGTCTGTCTGTCTCTCTCTGTCTCTCTCTCTCTCTGTCTGTCTCTCTCTGTCTCTCTCTCTTTCTGTCTCTCTCTCTCTTTCTGTCTCTGTCTCCCTCTCTGTCTCTGTCTCTCTTTCTGTCTCTGTCTCTGTCTCTCTGTCTTTCTGTCTCTGTGTGTGTGTGTCTCTCTGTCTCACTCTTTCTGTCTCTCTATCTCTCTCTGTCTCTGACTCTCTGTCTCTGTCCCTCTGTCTGTCTGTCTCTGTCTGTCTCTCTCTGTCTCTCTCTGTCTTTCTGTCTCTGTCTTTGTGAGTGTCTCTCTCTGTCTCACTCTTTCTGTCTCTCTCTATCTCTTTGTCTCTGTCTCTCTCTCTATTTCTCTGTCTCTCTGTCTCTGTCTCTCTCTTTCTGAAATACAGTCATCTGTCATCCCCTTTTTCTTCTCTATTTTTTCCCTCTCCCCTAAATTAATTTTTCATACCCTTTTCTCCAATCTTGCACTGAATGTATACGAATTATGATTTGGCTAACAAACTTTGTTGTTTACAAACCGCACATTACTCCAAATGGAAGATCTGTATGTACAGAATTTAGATAAAATAAACAACAACAAAAAACAAAAAACCTGCTTTGATTTCTTTGGTGGCCTCAAAAGTCAGTAATTGGTACTATATTGTGTAATATTGGAGAGGAAAACCTTTGACTAGTTTCCACCTGCTTATTATTGCACTAAATGTGTCGCATAATCGGTCGGCGGTGTTAAATGACATAATCGGTGGTCTTAATCGGCAGGTGGAAGTGCCACAGGTATCTTCACATGCATCAATTCATGTTATATTCAATAAAATACTTTATCACCGGCGTTTTCTCAGACCTTATTAGTAAAATCTGATTTCAAATAAGTGACACCTGCATCAAAGTGTACATATAGCGTATAAATACAAGTGAATCTCATCAACACTGGAAGGGACCTGGGGCCTGTTTAATAATTAAGGATCGTGCATAAGGAACCTTTTCTGTACCTTGTACAAGGGTTCTCGTTTAATGATAATTAAGTCTGTTGGCTAAGACAGTCTTAGTCGTTCATAAAGTCGTCCATAAGTGTTGAATATAGCTGACCCACATCGTCCCTGGGTCTCCTTGGCGTACAGAAAAGGGTCATGTAGGATCCTAGATTATTAAACAGGCCCCTCGGTCCGTTTGATATCAATATGGTAGTATGAAACCATCAGCCAAGGTATGAAAACTAGTTATTACACCCCAGCAGCGGCATGTGTAACTATATATTGTTTGGCCATGGGTATAAACACAATATCACCACGATTTCGATCTGAGTGGTCGTATTCTCCGCGTAGTTGACGCGTAGTAAAACTCTGAGTGATAGCGAGACGTATTACGTAGTGTCAACTACAAGGAGAATACGGCCACTCAGATCGAAATCTTGGTAATGTTGTATTTATTACTCACCTTTCGAGTAATTATTAGGAAAAAGATCTTGTAAATGATGTAAATTCGACGCAAATGCCATGCATTGTTAATATAAATTAGTTCCTATAATGCCCGTCAGGTGGCCCAAAAATCCGTATTCTCCTAGGAGATTCCGGAGGTCCGTATTCTACTCAGTAGCGATCTGTAGGCTCCATAGGCTTAGCGTGGAGACTGCGTATTAGGTGGGCAATAAATGGTAATATTATAACATGTCTGTGTACGTTATTTTAGACTGTTCAGTGATTTGAATTCTCCATGTTTTCTGGCAGGCTGGAATAATCCTCCATCTCATTCGCTCTTCTCCGCCGTTTTACTGCAGCGATCACCAGACCGACCCCGATTACCAGTAATACACAAACCACCGACACCACGACGATCAGCGCTATGCACAGGGCACCTGGAAAAGAGAGAGTACAGGTCAAACGTCATGGCTCAAGTGAACCAGTGAACAAATAAAGGTACCTATGAACATCTAGTCTCACAACAGACTCATAATGGACTTATAACAGTCTCACAATGGATTCACAACAATCTCAGAACAGTCTCAGAACAGTCTCAGAACATTCTCACAACAGTCTCAGAACATTCTCACAACAACCTCACAACAGTCTCAGAACAGTTGTACAACCTTTGTACAACAATCTTACAACAGTATCACAACAGTTTCACTACTGTCATACATCAATCTCTCAACAGTCTCGCAACAGTCTACAACAGTCTTACAACAGTCTCACAACAATTCCACAACAGTCTCAACAAAAGTCTCACAAAAGTCTCACATCAGTCTCACAATTAATATGTGTCAATCATATAGATATTCTATGATGTATCATTTTTGCTTGCATAATTTGATATTATTCACTCATTTTTGAATATTTGTTCCCCTAAATGTTGCAGTTACAACTTCTCAGATATAGAAGGAGTAGCTTACTTACTCAGATGTTTTGAAGGAGTGGGAGTCGTCGTTGTAACTGAAAAATAGATAAAGAAGCAAAATGGATATTAAAAGAAACCTAAAGGTCGACCTTTCAGGTGGTTGCATACAAAAAGATAGGGTAGTAGTATAAATAATGTTTAGTGTATGTGTTCCTATTGGGTAAAGTCTCGTTTGAGATCATTTGGGTACATGTAGGCTGGGTTTTAAATATCCTGTGGATCTGAATGGGAATGGGAAGTTTTTTGTAGATGCGTCTAGATCCCTAAAATAGGTTCCATACCTTTATATGAATAAACTGAACTGAGCAATAAAACATAACATATTATTCCCTAACATCTACCTGTATCTAAATAAAATATAATAACAGTCTGGCTGCAATACATAGATGTGGAGATGGCATGAGGTATGGTGGGGAGGCTTTTTATGTAGATGCGTCTAGCTCCCTAGGTGTCATAGATTCCAGGAGTTTCATATTTAGAAAAAAACCCGTTGTTCCCAAACTGTTCTAATAAAAATCAAATATCAAACCGAATCTGGCAGCAGTCGAGTTGTACTTGTCGATACACTTGTTCATATTTGGTTATTACATCAATGTTACATTATGAATCCTCAATTTTAAAGCATCAAACCCTGTGAATGGCATTTCTTTTGTGCAATTTTCTAGATCTAGGATATACCTAGATTTGTAAGACGTAGATGCGTCTCGATCCGTAGATATTTCTTGGCCTCCAGCGATATTATAGAGGAAACCTATGAAAGTTTATGGTCAGAGCTTGTGTCACAACGAGTTCGAATCATGTAGTAATTCACAAGCAAACCCACATGACACGTAGCGATTCAAAGGAGATGGGATCGAACTCTTAACTTCAATGGGTTTCTGAATTTATCTCATCCTTCACATTGAAAAATGAGCTAACATTTGCGACATAATCCCCTATTGATATAGTAATGCTAATCTAATGTCATAGAAAGGGGTGAGATAAATCCAGAACCACACTCGAATCATACTCCACTCGACACTCGACTTCGCCTTGATGACGATTGTGGCACACCCAACCTCATGGAGTATTGTTTATCTATACGAATCTCCATCCAGTTCTATATATTTACACCACTGCTACATCACATTACCATGACAAATAGCATCAAAATATTGTGCCGTTATTTCTATTACTCAGATTTACCTTGCGTTGTCGTTGGCTTCATGGTTGAGCCTGAAAATAAAATAGTATCCATATACAATATAATATAAATCCCATCTGAAAACCATCGAATTTTCACTCTTCTGTTTCGTTAATATAAGAGCCTGCAACTATTACATAAGGTAAATATTATGAGACATTTCAACGAAATTAGTTTTGTCTGATAATTGACAATATCTAAATATCACCAGGTGGCGCCACCATGAATTGTCCGATATGCCTTTAAAGAAGAGATGTTTTGAAAAGGGATGCATTTATAAATGCTTTGACCAACTAACGCAATCTGATTGGCTGAGATGTCGGAGTTCTGGTATCAGCAGCAAATTTTGAAATGGCAACCGCCACTGTTGTGACTTCGAAGATGTTTTAAAAACTTCTCGTAATGGCTAAGAATGTGTAATGACCAAATATCTTTATACATATTTTTTCTTAGGGACAATCCATAAAGTATGTACGCAGATTTCTGAAATTTTTTACCCCCGCCCCCTCCCGATCTTGTACGCAATAGAACGAAGAGGAAGCATATGCAAAATTTCCAAAAGTTTTAACCCTCCACCCCCCTCAGTGCGTATGTACTTTATGGATGGTCCCTTAAGATAGATGTAGTATCCTTGTATACCATTGCATCTAATGTCTAATGCTTAGTCCCTATATGTGTCACTGTTAACGTGACACACCTACTGTAAGCTGCTGCCATCTGTGAGCAACTCCAACAACTACTCATGTATGACCTCTATGTGGTATTTCTAGGAACAGGAGATTGTGACATACTTCTATCTCTCTGTCCATAGCCTTGGTACCATGAAGACATAGGAATAAATGCTGCCATATTAATCCACCATCATCATGCTTTAGTTCCCATATTTCATACAATTACACATTACGATAGAATTCAAAGACTTGTACTTACTATAAAATGTCATGCACGCTACTGCAAATTCACCATTGTAGCAGTTTTTAGGCCGCCATGCGCCATCCTCTGCAGACATCATGTAGCAGTCTTTATTTTTCCCCCCTCGGGAGTTATTGGCAAAGTTCTGGTAGGTCAGCGGAGTCCCGTCACCCCAGTAATAGGAGCCACCTGTGTGTGCAATAAAACAATCATTAAGGCCTGTTTCCATTGGCTGACAAACATGGTGTAGATTTTTTGTGTTATCCTAATAGCCTATTTACATTGGCTATAACTGATATACAGTCAGGAACCACCGACGGACCTTGGCATTGCTGACGCCAAATGGAAATAGGCTATTAGGAGAACACAGAAAATCTACACCGTGTTTGTCAGCCAATGGAAAAAGGCCTTTACCTGAATAACACCTGTAAAAGCCTGTTTCCAATGAAAATTTTTGTGGTCTCTTAATAGCCTATTTACATCTTGCACCAGCAGTGGTAAAGGTCTACCAGTGGTTCCTGACTGTATATCGGTGATGGTCAATGGAAATAGGCTATTAGGAGAACACAAAAAATCTACACCGTTTCCATTGTAAGGCCTGTGTCCTGTGTAGATTCTTTGAGTTACTCAGAAAGGCTGTCCGTGATGCCACCGACTGTGCATCGGTATAGAAAAATCAGTGAGGGTAGTAGATTTCACTCAGTGACAAGCTTTCACTCAGTGAGGGTGGTTGTGGCCCCTAAGATTCGAGGTCAACTCTCGACCGTAGAACTGTCCCAAGGCGCTATAAATATCATGTAAGGAGTCAGGGTCAAGGTCGGGGTTTGCTGCGAATGCAGTCATTGGCTACTCGGTCTACTCTATTCCTTATATGGACTTAGTGTAATGGGACAACTCCATGCTGGAGGGGTAGGTGGTGCCACATTGCATAATCTAACCAGAAAAAGTCACGGGTCATTCAACAAACTGGGTCGTTTCCATTGACCGATTTTGGTCAGCAGTGCTAAAAGTCCGTCGGTGGTTCCTGACTTTAGATCGGTGATGGGATATCGGCCAATGGAAACGGGCCATAGGGGCATGGAGATTGAATTCCCATTATTAAGCCTAGAGGACAAAAATGCCAGACGTAAGATATTAAATACACAGGCTAAAGACCAGAGGCCCGTTTCCATTTGCCTACAAAAACGGTGTAGAAACAAAAATACCTGGGTGAGAGACATACAGTTATCTCACCAATGGTATTTTTGTCCCATAGGCTTATCATTGGGAACTCATTCTCCATGCCCCTACAGGTATTGCAGTCCGTTCTCCATGGTTTATATCCTGTATGTTGTCCATTCCTTTAGTGTGTACAGGGGTGAGATAAATACAGAAAGGAACTCGTTTTGGTCAAAGAAGTCATTCTCCAACTCTTTTGAATGCTATGTGATATTCACTCGGCTGTCACCTCGTTCATATCACCCCGCATCAAACTCGTGGAGAACGACAACTTTAACCCAAACTTGTTGGTTTCCTCTTAGATACTCAATGAAGGACACAAACATGACAGAACTCCCGATAAAAAAGTCGATAAATATTCAACATACCATTCTTAGATAAGCCGATCCATACTCCTTTGGTGACATTCTGTGAGTCCATCATGTCTCGGAAGATGTTGTTTTCCTGCTCGCTGTGTATGGAAGCTAGATCGCCCACAGAAAGCACGGCGCACCACTTCTCCACTGTGAAGATATTACCGCTGTAACTGGTCGGGTCCGGAATGCACACACAGAACTCCGACACCACCCGACAGAGGGCAGCATCGTGCTCACAGGGCGTCTGTCCAACTGAAACAGAGCAGGGTTCTCATGTCATACTAATGATCCTAATTTATGAGGGTGGTTGTGGCCCCTAAGATTCGAGGTCACCTCTCGACTGTATAGCCCTCCCAAGGCCTAGAAAATATCATGTAAGGAGGTCAGGGTCAAGGTCGGGGTTTGCTGCGAATGCAGTCATTGGCTACTCGGTCTACTCTATTCCTTATATGGACTTAAGGTAATGGGACAACTCCATGCTGGAATTATCCATCGTATACAAAGTCCCCATTGAAAATGTATGGGGACTCAGTAAACCACGACCAATTATATAAAACCTGTCAGATACCATAACTGTGGTATACGGATTCAAACCACATTATAGGAATTATTTTATATAAACATTGCACAGTGCTTGCATCGAATTTCTAATTATTTAAAAGATTTATATAAGAGAACTCATAATGCCTGTCAGGTCTCCTAGGAGAATACGGCTTTGCATAGGTTGGAGTATGGAGACTCTGTATTAGGTGGGTAATAATAGCGATCTGTAGGCACCATAGGCTTAGCATGGAGACTCCGTATTAGGTGGGTAATAATAGCGATCTGTAGGCTCCATAGGTTTAGTATGGAGACTCCGTATTAGGTGGATAATAATAGCGATCTGTAGACTCCATAGGTCTAGTAGGGAGACTCTGTATTAGGTGGGTAATAATAGTGATCTGTAGGCCTCATAGACTTAGTATGGAGACTCTGTATTAGGTGGGTAATAATAGCGACCTGTAGACTCTATAGGCTTAGCATGGAGACTCTGTATTAGGTGGGTAATAATAGTGATCTGTAGTCTCCATAGGTTTAGTATAGAGACTCTGTATTGGGTGGGTAATAATAGCGATCTGTAGGCTCCATAGGCTTAGCATGGAGACTCTGTATTAGGTGGGTAATAATAGCGATCTGTAGGCTCCATAGGCTTAGCATGGAGACTCTGTATTAGGTGGGTAATAATAGCGACCTGTAGGCTCCATAGGCTTAGTATGGAGACTCCGTATTAGGTGGGTAATAATAGTGATCTGTAGGCTCCATAGGCTTAGTATGGAGACTCCGTATTAGGTGGGTAATAATAGCCATCTGTAGGCTCCATAGGTTTAGTATGGAGACTCCGTATTAGGTGGGTAATAATAGCGATCTGTAGGCTCCATAGGCTTAGTATGGAGACTCCGTATTAGGTGGGTAATAATAACGATCTGTAGGCTCCATAGGCTTAGTATGGACACTCTGTATTAGGTGGGTAATAATAGCCATCTGTAGGCTCCATAGGTTTAGCATGGAGACTCCGTATTAGGTGGGTAATAATAGCGATCTGTAGGCTCCACAGGCTTAGCATGGAGACCCGTATTAGGTGGGTAATAATAGCGATCTGTAGGCTCCATAGTCTTAGTATGGAGACTCTGTATTAGGTGGGTAATAATAACGATCTGTAGGCTCCATAGGTTTAGTATGGAGACTCTGTATTAGGTGGGTAATAATAGTGATCTGTAGGCTCCATAGTCTTAGTATGGAGACTCTGTATTAGGTGGGTAATAATAGCGATCTGTAGACTCTATAGGCTTAGTATGGAGACTCCTTAATACACAGGAGGGAGGTCCCCTGGGAGCACCTCCCGGCTGTCTCGGCCTTACCCTGGAGGGTCCTCCAGCAGAGGGAAGCGAGGACCAGGAGAAGGTACACAGGAGGAGACCGGAGCGGCATGCTGAGGAGGTGTCCTACTCCGGGCAGGGTCAACGTGTCACTCCAGGGGCTGGAGGTCTACAGTCGGCGCGGTCCACATGTATATCTGTGTGGCAGCTTCCGACCAGGCACTGGAGGAACTGTAGACTGGCCTCAGTCCCTGTGTCCTACCCACCTCTCCTACGGCTGCCTACCACCACCGCACCCCATCCTTACCCCTCCACCTACTCTCCCCTTGGCCTGGCTGACACCTTACACATTGTAATTTATTTTATTCATTCAATTTACATTCATAATCAAAGACTTGAGCAAGTCTAGAGGAACTGAGTCTACATGGGATATCTGTACAGCAGCTACCAGTCGTAGAACAAGTAGCAGATAAATATCCTTCTATATCCCATAGCTGGTTATTTATGATTATCCTACCCCTAATAAAAAACTGTCATTGATTTAACATAGGCACATTTTATGTGGTGTGCCATGACATAAAGTAAAATTTATGTACCTAGAGAAATTAACAAATTGCCCAATCAGCGATCAGGAATTATTCACCTGTGTAAATAGTTCCGGCTGCTGAGCAGAAATTCTGACAGCTGACAAACATGGCCGGAATTAAGTCAGACTTTCCTAATATCATAAAATCGTGGAGACGGGGTAGAATAGATACGAAACTAAACTCGAGTTAGCCATGTCGGTGTCTATGCCACTCTGGTCAGGTCTGTTCCTCACTACGCTCAGCTAACGCTTCGCGTAGTAATACACAACCTTCCCGTCGTGGCATA
This sequence comes from Alentia gelatinosa, assembly GCA_950022655.1. Taxonomy (NCBI): domain Eukaryota; kingdom Metazoa; phylum Annelida; class Polychaeta; order Phyllodocida; family Polynoidae; genus Alentia; species Alentia gelatinosa. Next base: position 2,983,546 of record OX465592.1, on the reverse strand, counting down.
AACATTGACAAGTCTAACTCTCGTTTGGTTTCTACTAATTGTATAGAACAGGTATCTTTCTTTCTTTCTTTTTTTATCATATTTGTAGCACACTCGCTCATATGATTGAGTCATTTGATACCTTTAATTGTATCAATCTTGTAGGTGGGTAATAAATACAATAATGACTGGTTTTGTATACGAGTGACCGTAATCTCCTCGTAGTTGACAACGTAATATCCTCGCTAATTGCTCGGATATTACTACGCGTCAACTACTGGGAGATTACGGCCACTCGTACACAAAACCAGTCATTATTGTGTATTTATTTATCATATAAATCTCCATAGTGATGTCAACCCTCAATTGTGGGGAATTGTAAATCAATATTAATTTTGCCGCTGGAGTGTACTTCACATTCTTATTGCTATTTCAAAATTTCCATTCCATTTGCAATTTATTTCCATTTTTTAAGATTCGCCTTTTCCCATTCCATATTTTCTCACCAACTGGTTACCAACCAACCAAGGTCACATGACCTGATTTGTGTGCCCATTATACCTACGCTGGTTCCCGGGGTATCCGCTAGGGGGCTCGGCGGAGATGTTAAGTAGCCAGCGGCGTAAACAGGCGGAACCCAGCCAACATTATACCCACCCACCCTCAACCTCAATCTCATTTTAACTCTGTCTAAAAAATCTCGTATTAAACATACATTATATAATGTCTTACCCATTCTTATTACTCTTAACGATAATACGTCATTATATAACTACATTTCGATTATCTTGCCATATTGCTGTATAGATTTTATCACAATCAATTAGATTTCGTATCATTTTGAAGAACGCATGATACTCAACCCTTTAGATTTTAATTATGCTGTTGATAAACATTATTCTTAAGGCACACCATCGTATGTATTGCTTTGGAGTTCCCTCTAAAAGTCCACTATATATCGTCGCTGTAAAAAAATATCACTCTCCAAGGAAAGGCGTATAACATCAGATTTCCGTACAGTCTCCAAGCATATACCCGGTGTGAGAGAAGCTTACCTAGGACATCTTTTATTTCTTAGTTCATCAATAAATATGTTCCCTTTGATTGTTGCAAAACAAAACATATCTTGGTTTCAAATATTTCTTGTGTAGACGTCAGATTGATATGATAGGAGGTTTTTTTAAATTTGAGTTGGTCGTTGTCAAATATGTCGATTATTGGAATAAATGATAACGTCATGGCCTTCCATGGGCATATAGCTCGCAAATGTTGTAGAGGAAGCCTAGAAAGGTTTACGGTCAGAGCTCATATCCCATCCAGTCTGAATGGCGTAGTATACGGAAACTGGCTTACTGTCTTCGTACGTCAAAAATACGCGGTAAAATTATTGATCAGATACATCCCGATGCCGTATTTTGACGTACTAAGACGGTCAGCCCGTTTTCGTATTATCATATACCTAAAAATGGAAAAATTCTAGCTAGTCACGTGATCACATACCCCGTACGTCACACTGTGACGTACGACTATTCATACGTCATGGGTAGCAGCGGGCAGTATGTGTAGGTCATACGGCCATAGGTATATAGACCTAATAATAATTCACAAGGAGAAGCCGCATGAATTACGTAGCGATTATTATCCTACCTCTGATATAAAATGCCATAGGCTTAACATTGAGTTTCCGTATGCCACGCTGACTGGCATACGGAGTTTTATATGCCACTAGTGGCATACAGAATTGTTATCACATAACATTCCAAAATCGAGGAGACGGGGTAGGATAAAATAAAAATCTGATTCGTTTTAATCTTGGCCACCGCATGCCACTCCTGAAGTTTTGGCTCAGGACTCCAGTCGTGGCATACGGTCGCCAAGAACCCAGGGTGTCCTCTTACACGGGGTTCTACTGTATATATAATTGAATTAAATGCAATTGGGGTATATGCCTCTTTATTACCCACCGAGTACGGAGTCTCCATGCTAGGTTTATGGAGCTTGCAGGTCGCTACTTAGTAGAATACGGACCTCCGGAATCTCCTAGGAGAATAAGGCTTTTTGGGCCACCTGACGGGTGTTATAGGAACTAATTCATATAAACAAAGCATGATGCTCGGGTCGAATTTCTAATAATATACTCGATTTTTTCCTGATAATTACTCGAAAGGTGAGTAATAAATACAATATTACCATGATTTCGATCTGAGTGGCCGTATTCTCCGCGTACTTGACACTACGTAATACTCCTCACTTTTGCTCAGAGTTTTACTACGCGTCAACTACGCGGAGAATACGGCCACTCATATCGAAGGCATGGTAATATTGTGTATTTATTGGCTTATGTATCATACAAGAAAGAAACCAGAGAGACAATTTTATCATCCACCTAATACAAAGTGTCCTTAGAAAACACATAGGGAGTTTGTATGGACATAACCGGCGCATACGGATATGTTGTATGCTCCAGGTGGCGCATACGGACAAATAGTGCGTACGGAAAAATAGTTCATAACCAAAATGAACTGATATCGACATGTCACTTGTCCAGAAAAGGTGGATTATAAATACAATATAGACTGGTTTCAGATAAAAGCGGTTGTATGCTCCTTGGAGTTGACTCTGCGCAATATCCTCGCATACGCTCGGGTATTCCTACTCATCAACTCCTGGGAGCATACGGCCGCTTCTATCTGAAACCAGTCAATATTGTGTATAGGCCCTATTAAGGTATCCCAGAATACAGTATGTTTACAGGTCCCGGTGTGTGCTTGTTACCGACGTTGTATGGTGATAGAACCTTGAACCGTAACCCGAAATTATTGCAATTAACGGTTTTTATAAATTTTCAAATGGGAAATCCGATGTCAGAAATGGAGATTTCAGCTGTTTCTACATGTAAAGCCGAAATTATATTAAGGTTATCCAAATATAAATGGGAAAACTGAGGTTCATGTGATCGTGGTGTGCCCAGCTCCTCGCGAGGGGAACTTGTATTTACCCTGGGCGATAATAGGGAGTTTAGTAACCTCTGGAGGGCGTATGTATTCACGAAATGTCCAATAAAGAAACTGATGAAAAAAATTAAGAAATAAATAAAAAATTGCAGTGTCAGACGATCATGAGGTGTGTGGGCCGACTTACGGAGTTTGGATGGACCTGTGATCCAATACCCAGACCCAGTGACCGAGTTCCCGAGCTGACATCACATGACATCAACACCGTACTCTCAGACGGCGAGTTCGACCGCGAGGTCTGCAAAACAAAACATCAATAAGTAAAAAGTCCACCCCATCTAGTCAGTGTGTGTCACAAACCGTGTTTGGTGATTACGTATCACTCGACTGGCTCAGGTCTTTGATGATGGACATTATTAATAGATATAACGACTTTGCAGCATTTGGACTCCCCAAGATGCCTGACAGACCCATTGAATAGTCTAGGATCGTACATGAAGACCCTTTTCTATGCATCGTACATACTATTTTTAGTAATTTTTAGTTAAGTATTTCTAGTTTAATTTGTTTCGCTAAAACAGTCTTAGCCGTCCATGAGGTCGTCCATACATAAAGCGATAAACCTGCCACATAAAGTTGACCATAGGATGCAGGGAGGGTTGGAGTAGGTGGAGGGGTAGCCATAGAATGAAGGGAGAGGTGGGGTAGGTGGAGGGGTAGCCATAGGATGCAGGGAGGGATGGAGTAGGTGGAGGGGTAGCCATAGGATGCAAGGAGGGGTGGAGTAGGTGGAGGGGTAGCCATAGGATGCAGGGAGGGCTGGGGTAGGTGGAGGGGTAGCCATAGGATGCAGGGAGGGGTGAGGTAGGTGGAGGGGTAGCCACAGGATGCAGGGAGAGGTGAGGTAGGTGGAGGGGTAGCCATAGGGTGCAATGAGAGGTTGGGTAAGTGGAAGGGTAGCCTTAGGATGCAGGAACTGAAGCCAGTCTAACTTATCACCTCTGAAGTCAATTGAGACTGCAGATAAAAGTATTCCCTTTCTTTGTAGGTTAGTATCGAATGCACTATCTACATGTAACAATGTGTCCTCCCCTAAGTGGTCTGATAAAATACGAGAAAATATCAATTAAATTTGTACGCTGAAAGGAATCGTATTTTATTTTCGGCTATTTTTCACCAAGGCGTCCTCTATTTATCTACTATTACCAGATGAAAGTTATCGAAATGGCTGGTCTTTGAATACAGTCAAAATTCAAAACGAGAAATTGTTCATATACTTTGTAAATATGGTTAAATGATTACATGAAAATTGCTCAACTGGAGGTGAAATGTACGTATGTCTATTCTGATTTCTCTTTTTGTAGAATAAGATGTTTCATGGAATTGGTTCGTAAAGACATATCCTACAATTCAAGGTGGCGCCATCTGGTGATTTCTAATCTACAGTAAGCGCACTATCAGACAATTAAAATACAGTAATCACCAGGTGACACCACTGTATGTTGTGGGATATGCCTTTTAGATATGTTATTTGACGTGCTTAAGTACAACAGCTGTACAAATGGTTATACAAACTGAAGTGACCTCGGACCTGCCAGCATGACTGTGTATGTGACAGGTGCACTTAGTTCGTGTTCAATGCAGAGACTTCTGTTAGATCTGATTCTGCTAGGAGATTCCGGAGGTCCGTGTTCTACTCAGAAGCGATCTGTAAGCTTCATAGACTTAGCATGGAGACTCCATGAAAAAATGGGTACGAAAGGGTAATAGACATCTCCCTAAAGCAATGAAAACAATGAGTAACTAGGAGCATATGTTATTTCCATTCATAATGGAAGAGCGCGATATACCAAAATCTCATAAAATAAAAGTAAGAGAATATCAATATTTTGGTATATATTTCTTTTGAGATGTTTTTCATTTTCTGGCTAACGTTTTTGATTTTGACTTGTGCCTGGTCTAGCATAGCACAGATCACATTCACCTTGTCGTGTTTGTGACTGAATTTTTCATTTAGGGTCTTGGTCAACTGCCCTACTTCTCTGGCTAATAGGTCAGCTGTGCCACTCAGTTCGCTGTCTAATAGCCCCTTAGCGCTTCATGCACTCATGTTTGTTTGGATTGAGGATACTTCATTTGGAGTACGAATGCCCTTGGTAGTCCTCTTACTAACATATTTGTCGTCTGTTTTCCATCTACTTCTAAGAGTTATTTTGACATCTTCAGATGGGGTATTATCTGGAACATCCATATATTTGGCACTATCATCATAGTCCATTGATATGTGATTTCTGTCCATATGATATATGCATTGAATGCACACACTTTGACATGGTCACTCAGCCATGAAAGTTCTATTTAAAGGAACAAAGTCAGAAGTGGGGCAGGGATACGGTCATACTGGGATACTGGACACCTGCCCATTTCACTAGGCTTTTACAGTTGAAACATTGCTAGTGAAGTGTTAGATTCTTTGCAGTAAGCTGAAACCCTGTGTGAGCTTTCTAAACTCTAGATGACGTATATGAGCGCGATTTCCCGCGCTCAATAAAGGATAACAGACATGTCCCTATACTAGGTCAAGGTGGCCACAGATTTAACCCGACCAGAGCTTACGTAGTGTAGCTCTGGTGGCCAGTGTATGATATTGGGTAGTTGTTGGTTTCACCGGGTTCCGGTAGGGGACAGCAGTATTGACACATCATCCCAAATACAAGGAAAACTGACCCATGGGCGTTAACCAGAGGAGGTGTGAAGCGCAGCGCCCCCTATCTTTTTGGCATGGACTCAAATGACAGCTGATGCAGATTCCTATGTGAAAATATAGCAAAAATAGGCTGACTAGTAACAGCTACTACATCCAAACCACAATAGAGCTCAATAGAGCTCCACATTTTATGGCTGTTTGGTGTTGTAGAATACAGCCTTATTTCTCACAAATATCACTAAGCTAGGGCTTGCAAGCCAGACACAGTCCATTGTCTAGAGCTCCTTCCCTAGACTGGCCTCAGTCTCTGGTCGTTAACCTTGGGATATCGACGGTTGAAGTTGGACCGGATTCTTGTACCTACAGACTTGATTTTACTTCTAACTTTAGATAACTGGTCAATTGCAATGCATCAAATTTCATCGACTAAATTGTATAATATAGTAAAATAGATTTACCTTATTCCTTCGTACTCCCGTACCGCGTTTCTTCCGATAGAAATATTCCACGAGATTATAGAACGAGTGGGATATTTTTATCTATATTTGTATTTGTGTGACAATTATAAATCCAAACCAGTTCCTTTGACTTATTACAATACCAAATGAGTGATTTATAACATATTAACTAGTTTGGTAACCCAATATGTAAATTAGGCCAATCTGCATTTGACTGATTTATATAAGAAATGTACTGAGAAATATAGTTTTCTTCATTTCTTTCAAAAACAAAGACAGTGACCTATGATTTTTGATACCTAAATATGAGTAGTAGCACAATACATGCACTATGTTCAATGAGAAGTTTGGAGAAATGATATGGGTTTTACTATGTGAGAATAACCTTCTCGAATTCCTATGCATTTATTGTAATATAATCATAACATTGATCTCTAATTCAAAAACGAGCACGGTGACCCCCGATTTCTAAAATAAATATGTGTTCCACAACACTTGGAGATCATCACATACAAATTCTAGAAAACTGACATGTGTTTTACTTTCAAATATAAATCGTCCAATATGCCTTTGAAGGATTACTTCCACAAAGCATAAACTTTTTTTATCCTACCCCTGATAAAAAAAACACGCCATAGGCTTAACATGGGATTTTTTTTGTCACGGGTGTGACATAAAGTCTTGTTTATGTCACTACTTTCTAATATTCAGAAATTGTGGAAGCGGTGTAGGATAAAATCTAGACGCCACTCGTTTGAGTTTGAGTTTATTTATGTCACGCATTGTGTTAGCTCTGTAATCTCACTCGTACTCGATTCGTGAAATTATGGAGCCAACAAAATGTGCGACTTAAATAAACTCGTAACGTCTTTTGATAATATTACACCATCTTGACTACAGCTACCTTGGTTTTTAACTAGCTCAATACAGTATCCATGTATAAATAACCTAAGAGTATTTTTTTAACATCTCACTTTATGTTCACAAGTCAGCAGGTATGACATATAATAGATCAAGTCTGTCCAAAAACACCCATCCATCAATACCAAGCTTGTTTCGTCAAACACTTCGTCAAAAGTTGTACTCCGTACTCTTTGAATATTTCACCGAGCGATTCATATTTAACAGAGTCACGTGCAAGCTGTCTTTGTCTGGATCATGTTGACATATAGCGGCTGCCCCTTCACGTTTCCTGGTCTCTCAGGGATTATTGATTGGTTTATATCGATGTGATTGGTTGACAGGGCAAAGGCTTCACTTGCTTCAAGATTCTTTGTAGATTTTTGAGCTTCTGTGAGTTTGTTCTCACTACCATCGTTTGCGGTCGTGAAATGCGTCGGTCGTTCTCATGTGTGGGTATATGAGAAGTGAGAACCTTCTGAGAACAGTTCTGATTGTTTTATTCCTGCAGGTTCCCCGTGGAAAAGGTAGGTGAACCATTTCTTTCCGTTAAAAAATTAGAAGAGGAAAATAACTTCCGTACTCCACGGAGTTTGACCGCAGAGTAATTCACGAAGCGAAGCTGCGTAGATTAAGGGCTGGTTCCACCAACACATGGATTTGCCGTGGTATATCTTGGTATATCTTGTTATATCTTATAGTGTCGTGATGTGTCGTACCTCCTTTGTTGCAATACATAGCGCGCGATGATATGTGTACTTTTTCACAATGTCCTGTATATATCTTGGTGCTCCACCACCGCGACACCTCAATACACATTGCGGCAAATATGCATGTGATTATTCAAAATCTAACAAGATTTAGCAAGACAACCAAATCATGACTAACCTCGCTATATCTTGTGTGTTGGTGGAATCAGGACTTTACTCGGCAGTCAAATGAGATGGGATGCAGTCCAAGTTATTCTCAACGAGTGTCTTTCTGATTTTATACCGTATTCACCTTGTACCTCGTACCACGTTTGTTTCGATAAAAATGATAAACAAGCTCATAGAGTGAGTTTAATATTTTTATAAAAAGAAAAAAGTTAAGAGAGGATGTTATGACCAGATCAATATGTTTACTTTTAAATTGAGCTTAGCTCTCTTTATTTTCAGTATTAGTTAGGAGGAGGGAGGGGCTTCATATTCCAAAGCATTTCAGTACACACCAATAATAACAATAATTATATTATGATGATGATGATAATGATGACAATAAAGATAATGATAATAATAGTAACAGCAATAACAATAACAACAATATTTACAAAAATAACAATAACAACAACAATAACAACAACAATAATAACAATAATAATAAAAACATCTCTACCTATTTCATGATATGGGGTCATGGATGTGGTGCAGCGTGGCGGCGACAGGTGCTACACCTACAGCGGCACTGCCCATACCTGGACCTAATAATAACAATAGTAATAATAACAATAATAATAACAATAACAATAATAACAATTTTACCTATTTCATAAAATAGGGTCATGGACATGGTGCAGCGCGACAGCCGACAGGTGTTACACCTACAGCGGCACTGCCCATACCTGGACCTAATAATAACAATAGTAATAATAATAACAATAATAATAACAAGAATAACAATAACAATAGTAACAATTTTACCTATTTCATAAAATAGGGTCATGGACGTGGTGCAGCGCGATGGCCGACAGGTGCTACACCTACAGCGGCACTGCCCACACCTGGACCTAATGATAATAACAATAATAACAATAATAATAACAAGACCAACAATAACGACAATAACAATAATAATAATAACAACAATTTTACCTATTTCATAAAATAGGGTCATGGACGTGGTGCAGCGCGACGGCCGACAGGTGCTACACCTACAGCGGCACTGCCCGCACCTGGACCTCCGCCCTCGCCGACTGCTCCAGCAGGACCCAGGAGTCGCTGCTCCTCATTGAGGGCGCCCTGGAGCAGCAGGTGGTGGCTACGGCCATGACGGCCATGGGGGCTGCCGCCACGTGGCTCGCCGTGGAGGAAGAGCCTAAAGCTGATGCTGCTAATAATGCTAGGGAGTGGCGCTGGGTCCAAGGTCAGTATCACAGTACTGGGGCTGGTATAAGGCCCGTTTCCATTGGCTGACGAAAAGGGTGTAGATTTCCTGTGTTCTCCTAATAGCCCATTTACATTTTGCGTCAGCAGTGCTAAAGGTCTGTCGGTGGTTCCTGACTGTATATCGGTGATGGCCAATGGAAATTTAATATTTCAATGATAGAATTGAGGACAGGTGCCATAGCAGAAATTACGGTTTTACAAACATTGGCTTCAGGGAAAATGGACTGGAACAATTCACAACTATACTGTAATTTGAAAGGGGGATGACGTTGGGAAATAGATTGAGAATAGTTTATATGAATTTATGCATTTGAGATTTTTAAGGTTCTGTTAAAAACATTTAATCTCAAAACATATTTGCTCAGCCAAGTTGGCACTAGTTCTTTATGGTATTTTTTCCATATACTTAACATTGGAAACTCTTACTCAATGCCCATGGAGTATTTTAGAGAAATACTGAATGGGCGATGATGTCACAAATTTTAGCCAATTAGTCAGTGATAGAGGTGAGATAAAATCTGGACCGCACTCGATCCAAAATCACTGAAAATACACCATTCGTTTTGGACTGCTGCATAATCTCACTCTGCCCTGGTTCGTGAGATTACTCTGCAACCAAAACTCATGGCATATTGTCAGTGCACTTTTACACATGGAGTACGCTGTCGGGAAGCTGCCGTGGAGCTGTCAGGGTGCAAAAAGGGGGGGGGGGAAGGACCATGTTAGGCTGTAACTTACCTTAAGTCGCCTTAACTCGACCTGTCCATCATAAGTAGTACTATACACCTGTGCCTAAAAAAACTTCAAATACCAACCTCTGCTATGCAAGTGGTAGTTGAGCCGTACCACCATACTGTGCCGGTATGGTGCCGTACCACCATACTTTGAAAGCTCGATCTCACGATCTGCTCAAAAACCACTGTTGGGACTGTTGGGGTGAGATGAGGGTGTAAACGTAGCATTATTGATCTCGATTCAGTTCCTTCTTAATGTATTTTTGACATTTTTGTGACAGGTGGACAAGTGGCACAGGGTCAGGGCTGTTACAATATGGGAGGTTGGCCCCGTGACTTTGACACGGCGGGGGCGTCACCGTCTAATGTAGTTAAGCCCAGTGTGTGTCTCGGCGACTGTCGAACGGAGAACCATGCCTACGCAGCGCTCAGGGTAAGTGACGCCATGACACCAGCCACCTATATGGGGAATACTGGAGAACTCGACCCGGAACGAACTCGACCCAAAACAAACTCGACCCGTAATGAATCCGACCCGTTTTAAGAACTCGACCCATAATGAACTCGTCCCATAAGAAACTCAACCCGTAATAAATCCGACCCGTTTTAAGAACTCGACCCATAACGAACTCGTCCCATAAGAAACTCGACCCGTAATAAATCCAACGCATTTTAAGAACTCGACCCATAACAAACTCGTCCCATAGCAAACTCGACCCGTAATAAATCTGACCCGTTTAAAGGACTTAACCCATAACAAACTTGACCTGTTTAAAGAACTCGACCCGTAACAAACTTGACCTGTAAGAAACATGACCCGTAACAAATTTGACCCGTTTTAAGAACTTGGCCCGTAACAAACTCGACCCGTTTTAAATATTCCAAACTCAAGTATCTCATTACAACTGGATAGATACTAAATTTAGTAGTATGAATGTTATATTGGCTTCACATTTGGTCTTCTCTGGGGAAGAAAACAAACAGAAAACCTTCCCATAACCCTAACCCTAACCCTTTCCTTATCCCTTACCCTATCTCTAACCCTAGCCCTTACCCTAACCCTATCCCTATCCTTATCCCTAACCCTATCCCTAACCTTTACCCTAAACCTAAACATAACTGGACTTATTTTATAAATCTGTTGGTTGGTTTGTCTAAAAACTAGCTATTCAGACCTTTCCTTCTATATGAAAATGTCTTCTTCATAAGTTTCTATTACGGGTCGAGTTCTCCAATCGATTTCTGAAAAACAAGTTGAGTTCTCCAGACACTACAGGTCGAATTCGTTTCAGGTCGATTTCTTCAGTAACCATATGGGGTATAACTAGGAGCAAATGGTATGTTCATGAATGAGCGTGCAATTATAGATGAATAACAATTAAAAGGTTTGGGTTACATTCATTCTATAGATAGTTTTCTGTAACCCACTAAACTTGCCATCACGCAACTGTTTGAGTCTAGGATCCAAATATACCAAGCACCAGTAGGTCAATGAGGTATTTTGGTCTTGAGTGATTTGTCATGGTCTGCTGGACATGCCTCTAAGACCCTGAGACACTGGTCCTCTGCTCCATTCACCATATGACAGTGAATAGCACACAGAGAGTGAAGAATACTTCTTTGGCAGTACACTGGAAGCTTATATGTGACCACTCTAACCTTTTGGCAATGTATAAGTGTGCAAGCACGCTCTAATAAGGGGAGCATGTGAAAAGACTACAATTAAAGAATGAATTGTAATCTGAATTGTCATGTAAGATAAATATGGTACAGTCTCGAGATGTTTCAAAGACATATGGAAAAAAGAAATGGTCATATGGCATACACAATAATGAATGGTTTTGTGTACGAGTGGCCGTAATCTTCTGGTAGTTGACGCGTAGTAATATCCGAGCGATTAGTCAACTACGAGGAGATTACATTCACTCGTATACAAAACCAGTCTTTATCATATTTATTACCCACCTACATGACTAATAACAAGACAATGTATCAACATGTAGGATGACTACACATTCGATGAGGCCAAAGCAATGTCAAGCATGATAATTCGCTGTATACTTAACCCTTTAACAGCAGGAAGATGCCTCCAGGCATTCCCCTAGCTATGGCAGGAAGATGCCTCCAGGCATTCCCCTAGCTATGGCAGGAAGATGCCTCCAGGCATTCCTCTGGCTACAGCAGGAAGATGCCTCCAGGCATTCCCCTGGCTACGGCAGGAAGATGCCTCCAGGCATTCCCCTGGCTACGGCAGGAAGATGCCTCCAGGCATTCCCCTGGCTACAGCAGGAAGATGCCTCAAGGCATCTTAGAGGAATCATTGATACTTATATACAAAATTCAATAGATAAAAAGATAATTGTTTGATTTAAAAGAAATTTTGACAATGTATAAGAGCCCTATTGACCTTTGATTTGGTATTATAAAATATGATCAGTCACCAAGGTAAATTACTTAAATCACATGACACATCACATGACATTGCTATTTCCCCAAAAAGGTGCCTGCCGTAGCAGGGTCATTTGGGCAGGCAATACCTGCCGTGTAATGCTGAGCAGGGGAACTGGGTGCTGCAGGGAAAGGGTGAATTAAACCAGTTATATAGTTCGCTATGTTTCTGTGTTTTTAGCATTAAGACAGTGATTTCTGATGGTAAATGAGTAACGAATTCCAAGTGCTCTATACATTTCCCATGGAGACTTTGTTATCAGGTGGCTATTAAACTGATGCAGGTTCCAGGTGCTTTCATCATGGACGATTGTTTTTTGCAGTATGGTTATGCTTGCTTCTGTGGAGGTAGGTTCGGAACGGATGGACCGACCACAGGCTGCAACAAACCTTGTACCGCCGACAGCGCTCAATTCTGCGGAGGTCAAGGCAAAGATTACGTGTTGAAAGTCGATGGTAGGTCTTATCTTGTCTTATCTTGTCTTATCTTAAAACTTTAACTATAAACCTGGCGCACATGGCTCGCGACATGGCTCTGACATGGCTCTGACATGGCTCTGACATGGCTCTGACATGGCTACGACATGGCTACGACATGGCTACGACATGGCTCCGACATGGCTATGAATCAAAATTACTGCATCCTTGCCTTTCTCAATGTTAAAAAATTCGGTTTCATATAATGTGAGAGTATGAAACTAAATTACAGCATCGTCGCTGTGTCGGCATGTTAAAAGATTCTGTGTCGTAGTGTGTCGGTAGCTTAAGGGGGTGCGTCCACCAACCACGACAAGGCTGCGACACGCGCCGACAAGAAAGTTCCTATCGGCTCCTTGTCGCAGCCTTGTCGTGAGAAGAGCAGTGTCGGGACAGCGCTATCGGGCCGTGTCGAAGAGGTCGGTGGTTGCCGAAAAAAAGGCGTCCATGGTCCCGACACACTACGACAGTGATATCGAGGAAACCACAACACTCCACGACAAAGGTCTAGTCGTAGCAAAAATCGAACATGTTCGATATTGTCGTAGCCTTGTCGGAAGATCCCCGACAGGCCCCCGACAAGCTTCATGTCGCAGCCTGTCGTGGCCTTGTCGTAGCCTCTTGTCGGGAACTGTGGTCCACCAACCACGACAAGGCTACGACAGGCCCTCCAATCGTAGAGCTGTCGTGGACCTTGTCGGAAAGCCGTTGTCGCAGCCTTGTCGTGGTTGGTGGACGCACCCCCTAAAAGATTCTGTGTCGTAGTGTGTCGGTAGCTCGGTGGGTTTCTGGCCTTACACTAACGGTTGGCAAACATCCCATAAAGTGGAATTCACACGGTGGGATTCATGCACCTCACAGGGTTCAAAATCTCATGAGATTCGTTTCTTTTTTAAATGGCGCGTCGTAACGTGCCGGTGACGAAATCGGCCGGGAAAATCTCTCCTACGTGAGGATTTCTTTACTGGAAACTATGAAATTCACAGATATTATACGACATATACTGGCAATTCTGTCCTGATAAAATGGTGTCATTTGATTAAGGCCAAGGGTTTCAAATCAATCATTTCATAGTTCAACTTGGAATTGACTAAAAAAAAGAGATATTGTCATGGTATTGTAATGATATACCCCATTAATTGGGGCCTTTAAAATTGATTAATTTTGATCTCGATGTATATTTGTGCAATCTGCATTTCTTCGATACCATTGCTGTATCTGCAAAACTCGGCCCATGATGAGAGATACTTTTGCTAAATAAAAAAATATATAGATACTATCAAAGAATACATCATAATTATGCATTACTTCTGGAATTATAACAGATTTTATATATGCTACCTCAAGCAGAAACCTGGAAGGGTTTTCGCGCTACGACGCGCCACGACACGCTACGATGCGCTACGACGCGCTACGATGTCGGCGACAACGACGATGCGCGTCGCCGAAATCGTAGCGCGTCGGGAGGTTAATTGTAGCGCGTCGTAGCGCGTCGTAGTAACCGGGAGGGGAGCCTTACAATCAAAAATAAATTCACAACCGGAACCACACACACCTACTCGAGGAAAATCAATCCTGACACCAGGAAATTAGCTCTCAATTCAACTTTACTTAAGGTGTGTTATTTGGCTAATATGGAATTCATCACTGTTAGAATGCACACGATGCTAACTACTGAAACCCTGTATCTCATTTGTTCTGGGAGTTTATTGTGTATGCGATTCATTGTTACCACCTATGACAGGTGAGACGATGTTAGGCATACATTATTCACACAGCCATGAGGTACGCTTCACTTATGGATGTCTGCTTACTGTCAGTACAATGAAACTTCCATTGATTTTCGTCACACGGCGACATATACATGCATTCATAAGGCTAAATGGGACACGCCATTGCTTCCCGGAAGTTGAGCTTTTATCCTACCTATTATTGTTGAACATACCTATAACAAAGCCTTTAGTTTAATCGTAAAGTAAGGAGCACCTTTTTTCCAACACCTTTCTTGGCAACAAACAAAATATGAATTTGAAAAGAATTGGTAATATAGACGCATGTCATTATTTACCTGAAGTGTAAGTGTGATATCGTAAAACTGGATGAGTTTTAATCTTGGCCGCTGTATGCCATGACTGGAGTTTGGCATAGTGACTATATGAGGCGAAGCGGAGTGAAGTCCGGAGCCAAAACTCCAGGAGTGGTATACCGTGGCCAAGATTAAAACGAATCAGGTTTTGATTTTATCCTACCCTATCTCCTCGATTTTGAATATTACGTGATAACAATTCTGTATGCCACTAGTGGCATATAAAACTTTGTATGCCAGTCAGCGTGTTATACGAACACTAAATGTTAAGCCTATGGGATTTTAAATTAGGGGTAGGATAAAGATACATACACTACATTTTTCCGTATACCATGGCTCTGAGGCCGTATACCACAGATGTGAATCCGTATACCACAGTTATAGTAGCTGGCAAGTTTTACATAATGGGTGGTGGTTTACTGAGTCCCCATACGTTTCCAATGGAGTCTTTATATACGATGGATGATAAAGGGGTTGAACTCATCATGCCCTGCCAGTGCCCTTACAGAGTTCTGATACTTATTTCTTCATGAACCAATCCATATCCATATTGTATTCTATTATCGGCAAAGTCAATGATGGCACTAAAACGTGACCTCACATAACACCCATATCATTCGCTGAATAAATTAGTATCCGCTTGTCCTTCATACAGAACTCCCAGTTGGGATGATAAAAGTAGCCACGTTACATATTTTAAGACCCTGCTCCATTGCGCCGATTCATGTTCTTCCACCATTTATACCCCCTTCTTCACCAGATCATGCTGTATTGTTCTTGCCACTATCTTACCATTGTCTTGTGTGATACCCCATTTTAGCTTGGCGAAGAATCTTTTTATTCATAGTCTTCCCTCAATCGGCTCTGGATCGGAGGTCTTGTTCCATCAGAGTTCCAGTAATACAATAGTGGATATGAACCGTCACCAACCGTCACCAATTATCATGATGTCTGGTGGAACCAGGGCCCTGTTTCACTAGTTTCGTGACATGTCTAGATGGCGTCTAGATGGTGTGTCCGGTTTCATAAGAACTAGACATTAGACATCGTATTGTCCATTCTTGCTTGCACTGTTGGTGCCGCTTTTAATGTCTGTCTAACACGTTTGTCACAAAACTAGTGAAACAGTATGAGGTGGATATATCTGTATGCCCCGGTATGGTGATACACACTTCCTATGTGTTTTCTATGGACACTTTGTATGAGGTGGATATATCGGTATGCTCCAGGTATGGTGATACACACTCTCTATGTGTTTTCTATGGACACTTTCTATTAAGTGGATATATCTGTATGCTCCGGGTATGGTGATACACACTTCCTATGTGTTTTCTATGGACACTTTGTATGAGGTGGATATATCGGTATGCTCCAGGTATGGTGATACACACTCTCTATGTGTTTTCTATGGACACTTTCTATTAAGTGGATATATCTGTATGCTCCGGGTATGGTGATACACACTTCCTATGTGTTTTCTATGGACACTTTGTATGAGGTGGATATATCGGTATGCTCCAGGTATGGTGATACACACTCTCTATGTGTTTTCTATGGACACTTTCTATTAAGTGGATATATCTGTATGCTCCGGGTATGGTGATACACACTCCCTATGTGTTTTCTATGGACACTTTGTATTAGGTGGATATATCTGTATGCTCCGGGTATGGTGATATGCACTCCCCATGTGTTTTCTATGGACACTTTGTATTAGGTGGATATATCTGTATGCGCCGGGTATGGTGATACGCACTCCCCATGTGTTTTCTATGGACACTTTGTAATAGGTGGATAATAAATAACTATAATTAATTCTTATTCTAGGTGCCTACTCCCCATGGTCAGGGTACAAGCCAGACAACCCTGATCTTACACAGAACTGCGCAGCCGTGAGCCGAGCGGACAATTTCTTGATGGTCAATCTGCAATGTATGCTCAGCGCAAATTTCATTTGTGCCGTTCGTAAGTCAGATTACTCTCCATTATTTAGAAAAATTAATTGAAAATCCACATTTTATAAAGAGGGAGATTATGATTCTTGTTTTCTAAAGGAGTTGTGGGTCATTATCTCACCCTTGATATTTTCCCCATAGACTTAACATTGGGAACTCATATCCAACGCCCGTTGAGTATTTAGAAAAAATACTCAATGGGGGATTATGTCACAAATGTTAGCCAATCAGTCAATATGAAGGGTGAGATAAATTGTTCATACCTGGGGTCAATTAATATTTAGAAGAACATCTTTAGCTTTATATAACATTTAAGTTTTAAGCTTTGCAGTCATACCAATTACTTACAATATATGATTACTCTTAAATTATTGTTTATGTTGTTGTTTTCAATGCCAAAATGTTCTTTAGAATCCTTCCCTTATATAGAATTTCAAATACATAGACAATAATCGATTGTTTTGTGGACAGGTGGCCGTAAACCATGAGAGGTTGACGCGGAGTAATATTAAGAAACGTCCTTACTGTAGACGAAACGGTTTCTGTTCGAGGTCAGTCATCGATTTCATACTGCCTGACGCCATAGGCGGAAGGCAGTATGAAAACGGAGACTGACCGAGAACGAGAACCATTTCGTCTACAGTGAGGACGTTTGCTTATTATTATATACCTTTAATTGGTGGAAAAACGCCATTTTAATGACATACAAAGTCGCAGTCACAGCGCCACGAACATTATTATTACTGCACCCCTAGCAGCGGGCAGTATTTAATAGACATTTGGACATAGGTATATAGTAATACACGAGCACTAGTAAGTGTATTACGACGTAAACCTCGAGTGTTTCACAGAACCGTCTGTCCACATAACCATCGTTTGTTGCATTTATTATCCATCTTTTCGACTAAATTAAACCCAGCAATTGCCATACTAAAGTTTATAACATTAGGGACTATTTCTTTTCTCTATGGCTCAAATGGACTATTTTCCCATATACCATGGCTTTGAGGCCATATACCACAGATTTGTATCCGTATATCATGGCTTTGAGGCCATATACCACAGATTTGAATCTGTATACCACAGTTATGGTATCTGAAAGGTTTTATATAATGGGTCGTTTTATATAATGGGGTCTTTGTATATGATGGTTAATAAATTGAAAAAATATTATTTCATTTAAGCATTAGCCAACTGCGTAGGGACCGGTACGTCCCAGGGGACATTCCACCCGTCAGGATGGCCACAACAATGTCTTCTTATAAGTAGCCAATCAGCGAGCTGGTACAGGTCACGTGACCATTGTTCCGAGACTGGAGGAGACTTGGTGTCCATACTAGATGATGACCGATTGACTGCCATCCGGGCAGGCATCCCCGACAACGGCGCTACATACTTCTGGGTGGGGATGGGCACAAAATTCTTTCAGACTTCCAGCGGTGAGTATTCTGAAAAATGCATACTATTTGGTTTGTTTATTTGTTTGGGTAGTTTAACGTCCAATTTGTTCAATAAGACTTACTTTGGGTTTGACCGAATCTATGAGATGAATGTAGGTAGAAATCTCACCCCTACACATTTACCGAGGGGAGAGTTCTTTTACTTCCCACAACACATAGACATGGTATGAGAAGGATTGCTCTTTGATATAGCAGTAAATCTACCACTGCTGGGGATGAAGGAGAAAGGTGGCTGTACACCACACCACATAGACATGGTATGAGAAGGACTGGCCTTTGATATCGCAGTAAGTCAACCACTGCTGGGGTAGAAGAAGAAGACCTATGCATGTAATTGCTTTAAGAGACTCAAAGAAATGTAGAACTAGTCACATTTCCGTGTAGCGAACGGTTTTTCGATGTATCCCCAAGAATCTTCTTCATATACCTTTTCTAGGAATATGAATAAACACAATTATTAGAGTCAACAGTACAGGGGTGGCAACCATGTAATTAGTACAGGACACTTATCAGATGAAAGGTTTAGTTCCAGAATAGCTTAAATGATGATCAGGTAATGTTTTCCATAACACTGGGAAGAAAGAAATTCTTGACTTCCTCAGGGAATGTAAGATTTTCGATAAGATATGATTGAGAAAAGTAGGATGCCTGGATCAACCTGGCAGCATAGCTTGTTATTCCAACAGGATATGCAAATTTGTGTAAAGTGAACCAAAATAAGTCTAATTGAACAATTTGGACGTTAAACTACCCAAACAAACAAACAGGTAGTTTTGGTTTTATATAGTTGACTGTTAACATAGGTAACAATGATGTTAAGAAAGTATAATGAATGTCCACAGAATTGTTTGGCAAAGCTGAAAATTGTAGGCTGTATTTATTTTTTTTTAATTTCAAAAGAATAGACATTACAGACAGACAGCTGTATGATAATGTGGAGAAATTAATAAAAGACTTGCTTAAGGTCCGGCGTCCACCTACTATGATATGGCTCTGATATGGTCTACAATGCACCTCCCGATAAAAAATCAAAATCGCGTTGGAAGGTCACCTAATATCGGGGCAGTTGACCGTGCTTTTGCGATTAGGCAGCGAAAAAACCCATACAATGCGTGGTGGATTGGCATGTCGAGACATATGTCAACGATTTTGCACCTTCCCGATATGTCTCTGGTATTTGCTTTTTGTATCAGTGCCATATCGGTAGGTCTAAATTTCTATCGTAGTAGGTGGACGCCAGGCTTTAGTTTAAAAAAATAAAAAGATATTTGCTGACAGTATGTGTACTTTCATTAACAGGTGGGAGACTACCCTATCACGACTTCGCAGACAATCAGCCATTAGTCACGACAAAAGTCTGCCTCATTATGACGTCATTATTTGGCTATAAATGGGAGGAAACAAGTTGTTCTGAGACAAAGAATTATATCTGTGAAAGCCGTAAGTTGTATCACTATTTATCGACATAACAGTAGCATTGCATACACTGGCCACCAGAGCTACACTATGTGTCTGTAACCCAGTGTTTACACTAGAAGACTAAATATGTGGCGACTGTAGAATTTCACCTAGCTGATGAAACATACCCTTAATGCATGTCAGTTTCCTGGCCTGGAGCCACTTGGAAATAGGCATATAGATGCCTAAGTTGACCTCTAGTAAAAGTAAAAGATTATGTATATATTTAGCTTAAATACCAGTTATATAAAGCAAGGGATGTGCAAATGAAGGTCAATAAAAATAACAGGCTTTTCTATTCTGAAATATAGCTATCTATGTGGATTCTTATTACATATTTTGCTTTATTTATTTTCCAGCATATGTACCCACCACTGTAGCACCTACAACTACAGAAGCATTGACTACACAAACAACAGCACAAACCACTGAAAGTGAAACAACTACTGAAATGCAAACCTCTACACTAGAAATAACTACTACAGAACAACAGACCACCACTACAGAACCAGAAACTACTACTCTTGAAGAAACTACTACAGTAGAAATAACTACTACAGAGCAACAAACCACATCTACACAACCAGAAACCACTACTCTAGAAGAAACTACTACAGTAGAAATAACTACTACAGAACAACAAACCACATCTCCACAACCAGAAACCACTACTCTAGAAGAAACTACTACAGTAGAAATAACTACTACAGAGAAACAAACCACATCTACAGAACCAGAAACCACTACTCTAGAAGAAACTACTACAGTAGAAATAACTACTACAGAACAACAAACCACATCTACAGAACCAGAAACTACTACTCTAGAAGAAACCACTACTATGGAAGAAACTACTACACTAGAAGAAACCACTACTGCAGAGCAAACCACTACTGCAGAGCAAACCACTACCACAGACCCAGAAACCACTACTATAGAAGAAGCCACTATTATAGAAGAAACCACTACTATAGAAGAAACCACTACTGCAGAATCAGATACGTCAAGTGTGGCAGAGACAAGCACAGCTCAGGCTTCAACAACAGAAATGCTAACGACTGATCTGGAGTCTACGACTGGGCAATCTTCAACACAAGAACCATCCACTGAAGATGCCACGACCGTGGATGACACCAGTACCCTGCTACCAGACATGACAAGTACGTATGTAGAAGATAGTGTCCTCATTCAAACTACTTTTTCAGGAACAAGCACAGCAGCACAAGACACTGCTTCAACTGTAGAGGTAAGCACAAGTAGAGAAACTACTGCCATGGACTACACACTTCCTGAACTAAGTACAGTTCCTGAGACTACTCCCGAGGAAACTACAACAACTTCTAGAACTACCCGAAGGTGGACGAGTGAAGGTTAGTTAATCGTTGATCTTACGAGAGACTGAGAATCATCTTACCCAGGGTATATTTTTCTTGTAGACTTAACATTGAGAATTTGTATTCAATGCCCATGGAGCATTTAGAAAAAATAATCAATGGGGGATTGTGTCACAAATGTTAGCCAATTATTCAATATGAGGGATGAGATAAATTCAGAAACCTAGTCAGGTTTACGGTCAGAGTTCGAACCCATCTCAATTGAATCGCTATGTAATTCACGTAGCTTCATGGAATTGGAATGAAACATACTGATAAGGATCTGTTATTATTTGGGTTTCCCTCATTGAGATGATCATAAAGCACTTATATTCAAAAGATATATCATGCAATATCTCCAGCAGAAATTGTAGTTATTGTCGTTTTGTTCCCTCTGTCAAAACTCTTGATGTAATTTTCTGTATTGCTTTTGTCATAAAATGCAGAGGATACAACCCTTTCTACTGATGGAACAATCTTCAGTGACACCAATACAAGTGTTTCCATTCATACAACAGGTGCAAATTCTCAAATTATTGTAAGATAATATTCCACTAATAAGAGCTTCACTTACCACAATAATGATTCCTAACTATGAAGCCTGACAATGTGGTAAATGAAAAACAGTGTTTCACATTTCACAATCAATATAGAGGTGTTTGTGTCACTATAATGTGGAATCACAATGTCAGCAAGTGTCAGAATAGAGGAGTGGATGGATGGGCAGAACTGAAGGTTCCCTCTTTCTCCTATGTAGAACCAGATATCCCTGGCCTACATAGGTACATGAAGCTTCAAATCCCATCTCTACCAACACTTTTCAACATTTTTTCATCACTTTATACATACCAGGATGTATAGACTGTGGTGATAAAATTCTTCCAGTGTCATATGTACTTTTATCAAACTATTCCTTTGTTTACATTCAACCAAGTTCTGTTCCTCAGTACTTCTATCATATATCATTTTATTGTGCATACCCTCAGTTCAACTATTCTAGGTCTCCATTATTTTGGGATTCCTCTCTATTGGAATTGAAAGATACCCAATACAGGAAGGATCAGTGCACAAGAGGCTTCAGGCACTATACATGATACATGGTACCCATGGGCACTTACATAATCTTGACATTCCAGGCACTGTAACAGAGGATAAGGGTGGAGGAAAGCCAGAGATACACTTCACAATGTTGACACTTCAAAATGTTGACTCATTTGACCTAACCAATGAGTTTGTCAATTCTCATAACATTAATACCATAGATTAAAATTGTATGTTCATTAAATATGATCTGTATATATCCTGCTGGCTACTCCAATGAGCTTGGCTCTTTTATTTTCAGAATGTAGACAGCATAGTCTGTTTCCATTACAGCATAATATACTCATCCACACCCAGTACTATTTGTCTGGTTTGGAGAAAAAAGATCAAAATGAAAGATAAATCAATAAATCTCATTTTCTTCACCTTCATCGCAGATGTAAATCAGATTTCACTTGACTTTGTACCTTGATGTTTTTTTCACATTGCCTTTGCTGCAAACTGCAGAGGAAACGACCCTGCCTATTAATAGAACAACCTTTAATGACTCCGATACGAGTATTCCTACAACAGGTGCAAATAGATTTGTTTACCTCAACCAGTTTAAGAATTTATGACACCATATGAGTTTCATTTTCAGCAAAAGCACATGAGAGATTCCTAACTGCAGGCCATTTGTCATTGGCCAACAGAAATGGCACCGATTATTTGTGTTCCATTATAGGCCCGTTTCCATTGGCCGATTACCTGCCACCGATCTAGTCAGCAACCACCGACGGACTTTAGTCATTGCTGACCTAATGGTCAGTTAAACGACCCAGCTCGTGAACTGACCCACATGTTCATGTGTGCAGTTTTCTTTTATTACTTCATCATTCTTTTTAATGTTGCATCTTCACGTATGCAGTTGTTTTAGTCAATGGTGTGAATTCTTTAACTTATATTCGCCCTATAAGACTATGGCGATAAATTGATGTGCCTTCGGTAGAAAAATAACAAATGTATTAGTTCTAAATTTGCACATCAGAAATAAATTGTTAGACAGCTGTAGAGTGAAACAGAGGTTCTAAAGATTTTTCAATTTGTATCTACTGTCTAGCTTTTGAAAACCTACAATAGTACAAGTATAATAGTGAATTGCAATAATAAATAATTAATGTGTTCTTTAAATCATATCATATTTTTTAGTTTTCATGCTGAGCACATGATAAAACACTTGTATCATTATTGAACACTTTTTTCAAGGTAGCATCGGCTTGCCATAGGAGTATTGTTGTCACGTCTCTCATCGGCTTGCCATAGAAGTGTTATTGCCAAATCTTCATAATCCCTCAATCTATATTTCAGCATATGCAAGCACAGTCTCATCCGCTAATGCTACAAGTGCCCCGGTGAATAAACCTGACAGTGGTTCATCGACGGAGAAAGATGAAGGTCTAGCCATCTACCAAATAGGTAATTCATAGTTTCATAGGGTCACCTACCAAATAGGTAAGTCATAGTCTCATAGGGTCACCTACCAAATAGGTAAGTCATAGTCTTATAGACCTACCTAAAAACAGGTAAGTCATAGTCTTATAGGGACACCTACCAAATAGGTAAGTCATAGTCTCATAGGGTCACCTACCAAATAGGTAAGTCATAGTCTTATAGGGCTACCTACCAAATAGGTAAGTCATAGTCTTATAGGGCTACCTACCAAATAGGTAAGTCATAGTCTTATAGGGTCACCTACCAAATAGGTAATTCATAGTCTTATAGGGCTACCTACCAAATAGGTAAGTCATAGTCTTATAGGGCTACCTACCAAATAGGTAAGTCATAGTCTTATAGGGCTACCTACCAAATAGGTAAGTCATAGTCTCATAGGGTCACCTACCAAATAGGTAAGTCATAGTCTTATAGGGACACCTACCAAATAGGTAAGTCATAGTCTTATAGACCTACCTAAAAACAGGTAAGTCATAGTCTTATAGGGACACCTACCAAATAGGTAAGTCATAGTCTCATAGGGTCACCTACCAAATAGGTAAGTCATAGTCTTATAGGGCTACCTACCAAATAGGTAAGTCATAGTCTTATAGGGCTACCTACCAAATAGGTAAGTCATAGTCTTATAGGGCTACCTACCAAATAGGTAAGTCATATCATTATAGGGTCACCTACCAAATAGGTAAGTCATAGTCTTATAGGGACACCTACCAAATAGGTAAGTCATAGTCTTATAGACCTACCTAAAAACAGGTAAGTCATAGTCTTATAGGGACACCTACCAAATAGGTAAGTCATAGTCTCATAGGGTCACCTACCAAATAGGTAAGTCATAGTCTTATAGGGCTACCTACCAAATAGGTAAGTCATAGTCTTATAGGGCTACCTACCAAATAGGTAAGTCATAGTCTTATAGGGCTACCTACCAAATAGGTAAGTCATAGTCTTATAGGGCTACCTACCAAATAGGTAAGTCATAGTCTTATAGGGCCACCTACCAAATAGGTAAGTCATATTCTTATAGGGCTACCTACCAAATAGGTAAGTCATAGTCTTATAGGGACACCTACAAAATAGGCAAGTCATAGTCTTATAGGGCCACCTACCAAATAGGTAAGTCATAGTCTTATAGGGCCACCTACCAAATAGGTAAGTCATAGTCTTATAGGGCCACCTACCAAATAGGTAAGTCATAGTCTTATAGGGCCACCTACCAAATAGGTAAGTGGTAGTCTTATAGGGCTACCTACCGAATAGGTAAGTCATAGACTTATAGGGCTACCTACCAAATAGGTATGTCATATAGTCTTATAGGGCTACCTAAAAATAGGTAAGTCATAGTCTTATAGGGTTACCTACCTTTTATGAATGTATAATCGTTCAGGATTTATATTTGATAAATATTTTGGTTTTTTTCAGTGTTAATCGTCATATTTCTTCTTCTCATCATCATCTTTGCCTGCTTCCTGGCTGTTTATTTCATAAAGAAGGTTAACAAAAAGTAAGTATTCAATTGGAATTTATCTCAGCTCTGGTATTTTTTCCTGGTAGACTTAACATCTGGAACTCGTACTCAATGCCCATGGAGTATTTAGAAAAAATACTCAATGGGGTATTATGTCACAAAGGTTAGCCCATTAGTCAATGTGAGGTGTGAGATAAATTCAGAATCCTATTCAAGTTTACCGTCAGAGCTTGATCCCATCTTGTTTGAATTGCTATGTAATTCTTGCGGCTTTGCTTTGTGAATGAGTAATACGAGTAATAGCTCTGATCGTAAACTTCCGTAGCGTTCCCCTGTTATGACTCATACCCAATGCTGTTAAAGCTCATACTTACTGAACACTAGCTAATATGGACTAGCAAAGATGTAGCGCTAAAAGTAGTCATAGATGACTACATATTTCAGTATGTCACTGCTAATAAACCTATATCAATAAGGCAAATCTAGCCTTATTCAATTTCAAACCTTGAAACAGGCAAGTAGATATCAGAGAAACTATTCTGATTTTCCCTCGTTTTGCAGGAAAGAGAGAGTGACTCCTGATCTTGTCTACAAGAAACCTATTCCTAACATCTACAGTCGAGAGGGCACTGATTTACACTCAGAGGATGGCCGTAAGTAGAAATACGGGCATTGGATGCCATTTTCATTCCCATCATATTATTATTATCATTATTATTACCATTATTATTATCATTATTATTATTATTATTATTATTATTATTATTATTATTATTATTATTATTATTATTATTATTATTATCATTATCATTATCTATCTTAGCATGGTATAATCATCCATAGGCATAACATTATAAACTCATATTCAACAGGCTTGCGAGTATGGTAACTCATACTCAATGGGTGATAAACAGATAAATATTTCCAGGCTAAGATAAAATCAGAAACCCTATCCCTATGAACTCAGTAACTACATTTTTTCTTGCTACCATTTAAGCTTGCCTAGCAGACAGAACTTTCGAGGAGCAAATGTTTTAATCAGGACTGGACTATGAAAAATAAATTTTGTATCATAGTTCTTTAAATATTTATAATCAAATTCTTCCTTGAATTGCTCTTGAATACTGCTTGAACTGGTAAGCATTTGTCTTGTTTGTGTAGTTTTACGTCTCGGTAGGCTGGTTACGTCCTTTTGAGACCGACTCATTGGTTGACCTATCTGGTTCTCGAAAGGTATACTAACTCAACTTTGGTCTGCTTGTAGCAGTGGGACCCTATGCCAGTTTTATAGTGCTGCCTCACTGAAGGGCTGTGCCGCAGACCATTGACACAACACTCCGCCAAGCATTTGTTGTTCCGACCCTGGACTTAATATGTAAACTATATTTATTTTCTAGATGGCATTCTGATTGACCCGCTGTATTTTGAGCCGGAGTTCGCATACCCAAACAGGGATGACGACATCCCTCCGACCCGTCCAGTCACCCCAGTGAAACCAGAAAAACCAGCGAAGCCAGTCGTGGGTATGCCGGAGGTGCAGCACTGACAGAGGGCTATTAAGACAGACTTCAGAATAATAGCCAAAATGTAACACTTCATCTTGTCAAAATGTGCGCATGCTAATAAATCAGTGTCTGTGTGAATCAACTTGAGAGGCAGATCTTAATGTGTCTTTTCACTGGTGGAGAACCAAGGTTTATCTCACCCCTGGTATTTGTCTCCATAGACTTGACATTGGGAACTCGTATCCAACGCCCATGAGATATTCAGGAAAAATATCCGATGGGGGATTATGTCACAAATGTTAACCCATTAGTCAATGTGAAGGGTGAGATAAATTCAGAAACCTATAGAAGTTTACACTCAGAGCTCGATCCCATCTTGTTTGAATCGCTATTTAATTCACGCGGCTTTGCCTTGTGAATTACTATGCGATTCAATCTTAATGGGATACAAGCTCTGACCCTAAACTTTCTTAGGTTTCCTGTATATCATTAAGGACATAACATAAGGAACTTATACTCCACGGCCGTGAAGGTAGTGTACCCAATACTCAATGGATAGTTGCTTCATCAATTTATAATGTTCCTGATCATGTATATATATATATGTGTGTGGGGTGGGATAAAATCAGAAACCTACTAGATGAAAATAACCTGGTCCGCGCTCCACCTCATTTGACTGCTACGTAATTCACTCAGCTTTGCTTCATGAATTACTCCGCAGTCAAATTCAGTACGGACCAAGTTATTCTCATCTCGCGAGTTTCCTTGTAAATATGTTATCTAACAATTCCCAGAAGAGTATCTTACTATAGTATATCCAAGGCAGAGTAAGATAAAAGTTTTATATACGGTTTTGCGTACGAGTGGCCATAATCTCTGAGTAGTTGACACGTAGTAATATTCGAGAGACAACGAAGATATTGTCTTCAACTACGAGATAATGGTCACTCGTATACAGAACCAGGCTTTATTGTATCTATTACCCACCTACAAGATTATTAACAAGAATAAGTCCACAGCACTGTCAAGCATGGTGGTGATTTGGTGT
This sequence comes from Alentia gelatinosa, assembly GCA_950022655.1. Classification (NCBI taxonomy): domain Eukaryota; kingdom Metazoa; phylum Annelida; class Polychaeta; order Phyllodocida; family Polynoidae; genus Alentia; species Alentia gelatinosa. The sequence goes on along the minus strand of OX465592.1, from coordinate 2,955,863 downwards.
GTACTTTCGCCAGTTATATAGTTCACTATTTTTCTGTGTTTTTAGTATGAAGAAAGTTTTACGACTGTGGTTTCTGATTGTAAATGAGATTATTATGACTGGATATACATAATTAATATTGAATTAACATTCACAAACTTATTTTAAGTACATGATGATTTGATGGGACTGTTGCGAATTCCAGGTGCTCTAAACATTTCCCATGGAGAGGGTGGGTTATAAAAGGGTTTTATTATCAGTCTAGCATCAACAGAATCTGCAATACATTTGGTGTCAGTAACCGACTTATATAAGAAACAATTTCAGATAATTTTCATGCAATGTAAGGGAAGAAGGTGATAACACAAAAATTAGAGGAGTTATGCAATGTAAAATTTATATGCTTGTATAGTACTAAAATGTTTTCCATGATGTGTGACTTTTGTAGTTCAGATAATCCGGTTTAATACATACGGATTAAGTTCTTGTATGGTCATACCGTATGCCTGGTTGTAGGGGTCATATCGTATGCCTGGTTGTAGGGGTCATATCGTATGCCTGGTTGTAGGGGTCATACTGTATGCCTGGTTGTAGGGGTCATACCGTATGCCTGGTTGTAGGGGTGGGCAGCCTGAATCACATGTCTATTGATTACCTACCTCATATAAAACGTGTAAATTCCGGTAAGATCCGCTTGGAGATTCTCGCGCACATAGAGACAGAGTGAACCAGACCTAGGCATGGAGACTGAAGGGCCTCGAAAGTGAGATTCTTGTGTAGTGCTAAACTTAATCCTGCTATTCTTGTTTACATACTACGAATCGTAGTAGGTGGACACCCCCTCTTATATACAGGGATGTCAGTTGGGGTCATGAAAAAGAAGAGGAAATATTTTTTGTGGCATTTGCTGCCTCAAAGAGGCAGAGAAAACATGGAAAACAGATCGTTATTGGCCATGGAATGGGGCTGGGGAGGTTGAAACCACTGTGTATTGGTGTGAATGAGGCCCATTTTATTCTTTGTTTTAAACAAGGAAAAATAATTTTATAAACTGAAAATGAAAACCAGGTGTTTTCTTGGAAAAAAGGAAAACTGACATCTCTGTATATATAACCTTAAACACCAACCTCAAGAAAATATGTAAAATTTCATCTGTGTGGAATATCTACTGGCATCAAGCCAAAGTTTTATGAAATCTAGGTTTAATACAACTGTACATTTACAGTGTTTTCCATTTATGTGTGTCTTTTGGTAGTCCTGTTTCATATCCAGGGTTTATATCCGCTACTTGTAAAAAAAAAAAAAGTTTAACCACTTAAAGGTGGGAGAGGGTTGCCCCAGTCCACTTTCTCTCGCTCGAACCGCAAGTGAGAGATTGAAAGAAATGTTTCAACATTTATATCCATTCCCATTAATAAAGTAAATCATGAAGAAACAAACTGCACGTGGAGCTTTGTTTATTTGTATTTCGTCAATAAGTTGTGAAAAGTTCACGGATTGTTTCAGGAATGACGAGGTGTTGTTCATTCTGGAGTTTTACAGATAAAACATTCTGGGATACATTCTGATCATGTACCACCGAAGTCCTCACAGAGAAAATGAGTCTGAACCTACAATTTGTAAATACACAATAACGCCCTGCCTCACTGAGTATATGAAGTGTGGCGGGGTGGCCCAAAATACAGGCACGCCAGTAGTAACAGTATCAATTATACAAAATGGCTGCCTCCTAATTAACCCGTACCCGGTTAACCAATCATAAACTGTTACACTCGTCTACAATCAAATATAATTCGAATATAATATTTTATCTCACCACTGATATTTTTGTCCTATAGACTTAATTAACATTGAGAACTTGTTCTCCATGCCCCTACGAGTATTGCAGTCCATTCTCCAGTCTATATCCAGTGTGTTGTCCATTTTTATTCAGTGTATACAGGGGTGAGATAAATACAGAAAGCAACTCGTTTTGGTCAAAGTCGTTGTTCTCCAACTTGTTTGAATGCTACGTGATATTCACTCAGCTGTCGCCTTATTCATATCACTCAGCATCAAACTTGTTGAGAACGGCGACTTTGACCAAAACTTGTTGGTTTCTTCTTTAATACTTCAACAGAAAATAATCTACACATACATGTAATGTATAACATGTACTAATTGAATCATACGAGAACACAGCATTGTTTCCATCCAGGTGGAAACCACAGAGTTGTCGTACAGACAGTAAATTTGCTTGAGAACACCTAGAGAGAGGCAAGTGGTTAGCGCCGGTCTGTCTTGCCCTGTTTCCGCTTGCCTGAGAGCAGATGTTTGGGGTTGAGGTCTGGGATCTTCCTGTCCGACTCGCCACGTTTCGCCAAGCGGTTCATGTTCCTCTGCGCATGCTTGGCCAGCGTCTTTGTCTTCTTCACCATCTGCAGTCAAGTCAAGTGAGAACAAAGTTACAGGGAGGCCAGTTGGCGTCAGAAAAACAAACATTAAAAGAGACAGAGAGATGTGGAAGTTAAATACATTAAAGGCATATCCTACAATTCATGGTGGCGCCATCTGATTTGTAAATAATATCGATTGTCAGGCAAACTGGTTTCTTGGGATTCATTCTAATTCTAATTGAGTGAATTTAACGTTTTGTCCAGTTTATCCAATCTTAATAGGTAAATAGGCCAATTTACATCAGATTGATTGGGAGTGTACTGAAAAGTTAAGGGTCTTGTTTTAATCGCTACGTAATTCATGTGGCTTCGCCTTGTAAATTACCACACAATTCAAACTCGCTGCGATACGAGCTCCGAAACTTTCATAAATTTCCTCTATAAAATCTATGATTTCAGAAGCTACCCCACTCACCGGCTTTTATCATACTCCTCAGATTCTATTCTAGCCCATTACATATTTTTATCTTCATATGTCACCCGTGGCATATAAATAATTCATAGCTTATCCGTGGCATACAGTCACATCATGTTACATCTGTACGAGGGGTAAGATAAATGAATATAGGGCACATAGCTATTGTGCTATGGAGGCGGCCACCTTGCCCTACGACGCCATCTAAACCACCAAGTTTCCAGGCCAACTATCATTGGATTTAATAAAAAATATGTTTTGGGGCTTCCTATGGAGAAATTTGAACCTCGTCTCACGATTATTTATAAATTATAACAACTGATAATAATAGTGGTTGTCCCCCGACTACAGTGGCGCCATTGTTCAATTTCCTGGTGAATGATGGCATAACTAGCAGTCAATCGGTGCCCTATAATTCAGGGTTGCCAGTTGGGGTCAGAAAAAAACATTGAAATATTTTCCATTGCAATACAGGGTCTACGCATTACATAGTATTACAGTGGCGAATTAAGGGAAAGCTAAGGTTTTTACATGGGTCAGTGGGTAGGTTCAGTGGGGGATCATGGGCTGTGGTTGAATTGAATTGAGTACTTTAGCAGTTGGTAAATCAATATTACACAGGAATTTTTCTTTTATTCTGAAAAAGAAAACATGAATTTCTATGGAAACATTCAACACTGGCACCCCTGCTATATGTAGTAAGTGAGAATCAGCGCCACTCACCGGCTCGTCGCGCAGCCCGGAGCGGTCCCTCGTGGGCGGACGTGACGTACTGCGGTGCGCGCTCACACTGCGCCGCGAGTCACGTGACTGGGCGTCACGTGACTCGACGCGTTTCCTCTTCAGCGACTGGCGGGCGACGCTACGTGAGCGGGCCCGGCCCAGGTGAATCTCCTGTAACGAAACGCACCAATTAGTACAAATACTGGGTTTAAAGTCAACTAAGTACAAGGACAGGAATCAAAGTGACCTTAGTACAAAGGACAGGAATCAAAGTGACCTTAGTACAAGGACAGAGATCAAAGTGACCTTAGTACAAGGACAGGAATCAAAGTGACCTTAGTACAAAGGACAGAGATCAAAGTGACCTTAGTACAAAGGACAGGAATCAAAGTGACCTTAATACAAAGGACAGGAATCAAAGTGACCTTAGTACAAAGGACAGGAATCAAAGTGACCTTAGTACAAAGGACAGGAATCAAAGTGACCTTAGTACAAGGACAGCGGAAATTTTTTTTTTTTAAATCAGAACTTAAAAACTTGGGCTTTGTGTGCTTCTCTCTAGTGCTCTATGCTTTAAAAAAAAATACCCACCAAAACTTCATTTGTAGAATTATGTTACGACAGAATAGCCACGAATCAGTATATATCATAATTTCCCTGATTTACACTAAAACATGATTAACACATTTTATTGGCCATGGAATGTCAACCTGAATCAGTAAGCAATAGTTTTGCTGATATAAGAATGTCGGCAACAAGATTGGATAGGAGAAAATTTATACAATCTTTGTTTTACAAAAGAAGAAAAATATTTGATGAAATGATAATATAGGGTATATGAACGTTCAAACGTCCATATATACAAGCGAAAATTCCACAAAAAATTATGAGTTGGAGGGGATGGGGGCAGGACCCTAAAGTGGGGGGTCGGCTTATAATCCGGGTTTTCTTAAAGTTGAAATGCCCCCAAAATCGACTTATTTTACTGCAGTGGGAGGTCGGCTTATAACCGGGGTTTTCCTTGAGTTCCTATGCGCCAAGAATCGGCTTGTAGCATTTTGCTGCAGTGGGAGGTCGGCTTATAAGCGGGGTTTTCCTGAGTTCGTATGCCCCCAGAATCGGCTTATAGCATTTTGCTGCAGTGGGAAGTCGGCTTGTAACCGGGGTTTTCCTGAGTTTGTATGTGCCCAGAATCGACTTATAGCATTTTGCTGCAGTGGGAGGTCGGCTTATAAGCGGGGTTTTCCTGAGTTTGTATGTGCCCAGAATCGGCTTATAGCATTTTGCTGCAGTGGGAGGTCGGCTTGTAACCGGGGTTTTCCTGAGTTCGTATGCCCCCAGAATCGGCTTATAGCATTTTGCTGCAGTGGGAGGTCGGCTTGTAACCGGGGTTTTCCTGAGTTTGTATGTGCCCAGAATCGGCTTATAGCATTTTGCTGCAGTGGGAGGTCGGCTTGTAACCGGGGTTTTCCTGAGTTTGTATGTGCCCAGAATCGGCTTATAGCATTTTGCTGCAGTGGGAGGTCGGCTTGTAACCGGGGTTTTCCTGAGTTTGTATGTGCCCAGAATCGGCTTATAGCATTTTGCTGCAGTGGGAAGTCGGCTTGTAACCGGAGTTTTCCTGAGTTTGTATGTGCCCAGAATCGGCTTATAGCATTTTGCTGCAGTGGGAAGTCGGCTTGTAACCGGGGTTTTCCGGAGTATTCTCTTATCACTCACCCCGCCGTCGATGTCCACGCCGAGTGCTCCCATCTCGTCCTTCATGGTGGCCGTCTCGAACTTCTTGGCGGTTCGGGGTAAGCGGGGTCCCTGGTGAGTTCTCTTCTCGCGTGACTCCACGGCGATCAGCAGCCGCTTCTCACGGATCCTACATCAAAACAAGATGTTTCAATTAATACAGGGCTAGAGACAACCCACAGTGTAGGGCGTAGATCGTCAGGAACCTATTCTACATATTTCTTACACGTTTTAATATCAATACATGGACAATATACAATTCTTTTGTGGCTAGGCGGCCGTAAACCACGACCTGTTGAACTGGGGCTGATCTACCCTGCGAGAATGTAAGGCCACTAAAAAAAAAACCAACTTGTTTCTCATCACCAAGCCATGAAAAATATGATGAGGGCACTTTTTTTTTTTTTTTTTTTGCTGGATCAAAGATGGCTTAAAAGTGTCATAAAATGGGCTTTAGACATACAGTAAAACCATGCATAAGCGGTCACCCTCCGTTCCGGACCAAAATGTCCGCTTATGCAGGGTGTCTGCGTACGCGGGGTTTTCAGATTTATACTGCTTATACATTGAAAGCATCCCTGGCGTGAGGAGCTTTAATTTGATACCAAATACACATACTTTTCATAATTTCTATCGAGGTTCATCTTATTTTACCCCGCCCCCCCAAAATGATGATGAGAAACAATTTTTTTTAGAGTGGCCTAAGATTGGTATGTAAAATGGGATGGTGGAAGACCGAAACATTTTGTAAGCGATTAATTACAATTTATAAAGAAAAAAACCAAAAAAAGTTCACTTTTCGGGTCAGATGTCAGTGGAAAGATTCAATAAAGAGTAGAAGCAGGAATATGTAGTATTACAATTTTCTAAGTACTTAACTAAGGCTTTCTTGTTACAACTGGAAAAAAAAGTATCATTACAAGAGAAGATCGACAAAAAAAGAGAGATCAGAGAGACGTACACTTTGGCTGTACGTCGCAGCTCCTTCATGTCTTCGTCCTCCTCGCTCTCGTCCGAGTCGTAGAGTCCAGCTGCCTCGCGCTTCTCCTCCTCTTGCTCCAACTCCTCGAGCCTCTGCGCGGAGTAAAACATTCATTCACTTAACCGTACAGCAGTGAGATCATAGGTTTGTTTGTTTGTGGTTTAACGTCCCAGGGGACCCTGAGGGTATATAGGGACTATCAATGATTTAGCTTTTCACTTTCATAGACATATTTCAGTCAATTCTTTTCAATGTTTTCAAATATTTTATATATAATCAAAGAGATTTGTCTCTTTTAAAAACCTTATGATATCTTTCTTTGGAATAGTTTCAAACAGATCATAGGTAAAACAATTATCTTTTGATAATCTCATAAATCGTCATATGTAGCTTCTTACCTCGAAGATGTCGGGGTCGATGAAATCGGCGACGTTCTTGCCCTCCCAGATCTCAGGGATGACGTCATACTTCTCGTCTGGGTTGTGCAGGTCGTAATGTTCTGAAGTATTACAAGAAATAAATTACACACTGATGTACGATAAGGGCTATCTGTAAAGTATGTACGCAGTTTCAGATTTTTTTGTTGTTGTGTGGTTCAATCTAGTTGGTTTTTTTTGTGGTTTAATGTCACAGGGGTTGTTGCTCCACGTCTTGCGGATCGCAGAATAGCGACCAGAGGTCAAAGCCATTGGTTCAATTCTTGGTGGATCGCATCATAGCTATGTCGCCATTGTATCGTCCCAGTTTTTTTTATACAGAGCCTAGATTCATTTTTGTTGTTTTTCCTTTGCAATGTTGTTGATATACACCCCTTTCCCACTCACCTCATACCCCAATAATATTAATTGTAAATTAATATTCAGTTAAAAAATCAGGGATGTCAGTTTGTGTCCGGTAAAAAGTGGAAATATTTTCATGTGGATTTTACTGCCTCAGAGAGACCGGGAAAACGGGAGATATGTACTTGTCGGCCAAGGCGTGGGGTTGAGGGTCTGTGGTGAGGTTCAAAGCACTGTTTTAAAGGCGAAAATGAGGCTAAATCAATACTATCTTTGTTTCACGCAAGTTTAAGAAATTACATATGCTGAATATGAAAAAGTGGATTTCCACGGAAAAGTGGAAAACTGACATCTCTGAAAAATACAATTGTGGAGAAGATTGTAATTTTGACGTGTTTTTTAAGCAGGCGAGGAGCGACTCACTTTGCAGGTCGAGGATGTAGTCGTCCTCCAGCTCGATCTCCAGGTCTCGCTCCAGCTGACGTTTGGGGCGCGACTCGTCAACCTCCATCTCTTGTCGCTTCTTCTGTACGTGGGCCGGGATACAAGGTGGTCGTTCCTACAGACAACATGAGCTTCGTGTCATTCACGATCAAAGTTCAATGCTAAATATCATTCACAGACTCAGAGTTGGTAGGTAATAAGCATTGAGAGTTAGGATGGTAAAGTGTATGGTTTAAGTTTGTTTGTTTATTTAACATCCCAGGGGACCTTGAGGGTATATAGGGACTAACTCATGGTTCAGCTTGTCTCGCTGGTTTTACACCACTAGGGTAGTGATCGAATCTATGAGATGAATTGAGGTAGAATCTCACCCCTACACATTTACCGAGGGAGAGTTCTTTTACTTTCCACACCAGATGGACATGGTATGAGAAGGATGGCCTTTGATATAGCAGCAAATCTACTACTGCTGGGGTGAAGGAGAAAGGTGGCTGTACCCCACACCACATAGACATGGTGTGAGAAGGACTGGCCTTTGATATAGCAGTAAATCGTACACACTGCTGGGGGTGAAGGAGAAAGGTGGCTGTACATCACACCACATAGACATGGTATGAGAAGGATTGGCCTTTGATATAGCAGCAAATCTACCACTGCTGGGGGTGAAGGAGAAAGGCGGCTGTACACCACACCACACAGACATGGTCGGAGAAGGACTGGCCTTTGATATAGCAGTTAATCCCTTACCTTGTTGTCACGTTTGGTGGGCATGGCCAGGTGGAGTCTGTTCAACACATCGTTCACCTTCCGCCCCTTCATCTTCTGCTCAACTCGCATGGCTAGGAGCCGGTCACACGCCTAGCAAAGAAAACACGATCTATTTTCAAATCTATTTATAAACAATGTTTATTCGAATGATGACCAGGAAAGTATGCGACAATAAGAAATACGTCTAAAAGCTATTAGGATTATACATACGTCAGGGCTAGAACCCTTTGACCAAAAAAAATATTATATTACTAGTCTGTGCTCTCCAAGCAAAACCCTATGATTTATGTCCTATTGATGTTAACCAAATATGTGCATGGGAGATTGTAGTCTGAAGCTGGTTCCTGGTGTTAGCTATGCATTCAAAGTAGTTTGTATGGTAACTGGCCAATGGTTTCAGGGATTTCAGGGATTTTCATCTATGCACTATTCGTTGACAGCTTGTCAGGGAAAACCCGGAAGATCTTGGAAGTAATAAAACATATATCTATCGAAAAATCGGATATATGGAGTTCCTGAAACAATGCGGGGTTGATATTCTATCAGGTTCTATTGAGGCTTTATATATTGAGGATGATAGTTATGTGTTTTATGAAAAATCCCTGATTTCAGGGATTTTGCCAAACTCCAACTCCGGTAATAATAAAATTGAGTCCTCGAATACTCACCTCCGTCTTGACCTTCATGACTCCTTCCTCGCTGACGGCGCTCATTTCTATGACCGGGATATTTTCCTCCTCGAACTCCTTAAAGAGCTCCTTGGCCTCCTCGTCCAGCTCACTGATCCGCTTCACATCCGCCTTGTTGGCCACGATGATCAACGGCTTCTTGGCGAATAGCGGCTTTATACTCCTAAATAACTCAAACTGAAAGATAAAGATCAGACATTTATTTCGGTTTATGTTCAAGTCAACCTGTCAGTAGCATAGAGTTATGTACCAATTTCTTTATTTGGGAAACATACGTGCACTTTCCCTTGGCCTAACTAATTATGCTGGCTCTGCAACACTCCACTGGAGGCGCCCCTTGGTTACGATTAACACGGTCGCCCCCCACACGGTAAACACGGAGCCAGGCTTTAGGCAACATCTAAATGTATCGCGGGTCAGTCTGCAGCTAACAGTCCTTGCAGGAACACTAGCAGTAAAGCTTGTAGCGGGATGAAATTTTGGAGTCAATCATTTGGATTACAGGGATGAAAGTCAGGACTGAGGAAAATATCGGAAATTTAAATGCTTGTAAAAAGAATTATTTCTAACAATATTTTGGAACAGAATGGCAATGAATCGATATGTATTCCAGTATTGCCCGTGTACAAGAAATGCCAGAATTCCGTCATTTATCGGAAAACTTGCATCCTTGAGATTACTATCAGTACAAATGATAGCAACAATAGACGCCAGTTGTTTGGAAAATGAATAAAGGTTGAAATCTTAGCAACCCTGTTTACCCACACCACTTATCACTAATATGACGAACCTGCTCCTCCAGTGTATGACCGCACAGCTCGGACGGGTCCAGGAAGTAGAGCACCGCTGCCCGCAGATGCGCCAGGGCTGTGATGGCCTGCATCTCGATGGTGTTGCGCTCTTCCAGGGGGTGGTCCAGGATGCCCGGCGTGTCGATCACCTGCCAGCGCAGGTACTTGTAGTCGGTGTGGCCGACGAAGAGCGACTTGGTGGTGAAGGCGTAGGGTTGAACCTAGTAGAGAAGCAACGAACCAATAATTTTAATGAACCTCACATATCAATTTAACCAGATAAATCATAAATCAAAATGAAGCTTAAAACGTCCCGTTTGAATTAACTTCATGTGGGGGTCATATTTTTTTTGTAATATTTTTTTAATTTCAGTCTCTATGGCAACATAACATGTATTTTTCTCAAAAATCACACGAGATACACCTTTTCATCATAACCTTTTTGATGTAGCATATTTTATTTCTACATTTCATATAGATAAAATTTTCCGTGAGGTTTATGTACTATAACTTTTATAACTGATAACATTCCGAAATAGAACCCATTTTTCATCATGAGCTGCAGTCATACCTCCACATCTGCGCGCGTGATCTTGTTGATGAAGCTCGACTTGCCCACGTTGGGGAAGCCGGTGATGAGCAGAGTTCGCGTGTTGGGGTCGATGGAGGGCAGACGCGACAGATGCTGGCGCACCTCCTCCAGGTACATCAAACTCTGCGTCTGGCGCTTCATGATGGTGCACATGCGACCCAGCGCTGCTCGCTTCAGCTGTTTACAGCGGTACAGCGAGTCCGAGTACTTCATCAGGCGTACGTAGTCTTTGGCAACACTGTAAACCACAAACCAGGTACGTTATAAAATAATATATGGAAACTGGCTTACTGTCTTTGTACATCAAAAATATGCGGTAAAATTATTGATCAGGTACATCCCAATGCTGACGGCGGAGGGATGTATCTGATTCGTAATTTTACCAAGTATTCTTACTTTGTACCACTTTGTATCTGATTAATCATAATATCTAATGATACTTTGTATCTGATTAATAATTTTACCAAGTATTCTGACGTACTAAGACAGTCAGCCTGTTTTCGTAGCATATACCTAAAAATGGTGAAATTCTAGCTCGTCATGTGATGTCATACCCTGTATGTCACAGTGTGACGCACAGCCATAAATTTGTCATGGGTAGCAGCGGGAAGTATGAGTAAAACATGCGGCCGTAGGTATATAATAATATTACCTATAATCATGTCCTATAATTCTGTAAATATCATTATTCTTTTCACGTAAGGTACTTTCCTAAACAAAAGTTCAATGTATTGGTTAGGAAACACATAATTGATTTAAGACACCAACATGCAGTATTTGTTGTTTTTTTCCCTTGCCTCGTCCCAATTTGAACATGCCGTATTTTACCTATGACAGGTTTGAGTGGAGACACTGGACTTACTTGTCAATCAGATGAGTGGCTGTGTTGATCTGACCGAGAGCCAACTTGTAATGGTCTTTGTCGTAAAGTACATTCAGCAGGTCTGCGTAGAACGGATGGATGTCCTGGTGGGTGAAGAACAAGTACATAAATTGTCATTTCCATTTTCTACTATACTCAGGGATGTAAGTTAAGGGTTGCCAGTTGGAGACAGAAAAAAACATTGCAATATTCTTCGTTGCAATACAAGGTTTACACATTACATATGCATTGCAGTGGGGAATCAAGGGAAAGTTCAAATTTGTACATGGGTCAGTGGGGAGGTTCAGTGGGGGATCATGGGCTGTGGTTGAATTGGGTAATTTAACAGTTGGTATGTTGATAGTACACGAAGAATTATTTTGTCAATCTTAAAATGAAAACATGAATTTCAATGGAAACATTGAAAACTGGCATATTTCCTGGGTTTTTTTTCATTACCCCAACTTCAAGTTGGGGTAATGAAAAGAAAGACAGGAAATATTTTTCTTGTGGAATTTACTGCTTCAGAGAGACTGATAAAACATGGACAACACATCGTTAATGGTATGGGTGTGTGGGGAGGTTTGAACCATTGTTTATTGGTATAAATGAGGCACAATGTATTATCTCTGTGTTTTGTACAAGATAAAAGAATTTTATAAACTGAAACTGGAAACAAGGATTCCCTTGGAAAATTTAAAAAAATCTCTGTAGACTGATAAATAATTGGTCAATTTTAAACAGCCTCAGATAGTCGCTTTCTAGTTTTATATAGTCTTAGATTGCATGATTACAGATAAATGTTTGTTTGTTTGTTGTTTAAGGTCCCAGGGGACCCTGAATCATATGTAAATATATTTTAGTAAAACTCAATGGAGTGTAACTTACCGCGAGCATTGGAAAGTCGGTGAGAATCTGCGACAATTTGTCGTGGAAGGTTTGCTGAGCGAACTTGATCTTCCGTGTGTAGAACTGACGAATACGTCCGATGGCATACTGCTTGTGGATGACTGTCGGGGTTTTCCTTTGCGTCTTGGACAACACAATATCTATGAAGTCCTGAAGAATAAGTACATTCTAGTGTGAGTGTCTATTGATTGTACATGTGTGTAAATAATTTCAGTACATGCCATGGCATAACAAATTATTTGCTGTTAAAAAGAAGCCAAATTAAAAAATAAATTTAGATCTAAAGTAAATAAAAAGTTTTTATTTCGGAAAAAAAAGTTTCCTATCTATGATGACTTTGTAAGGGGGTGGGGTGGTGTCTTTTGTTTTGTTTACCATCAACATGGTTGCGTAATTCAGTCAATTATTAATTTTGCGTATAAGACAGTTCATGTAACTTTGTTTCAATAAATAAACTGAAAATGTGACGTAGCTACAAGCTTACATCCTTCTCCCTGATGAAAAAAAACCCACCAATAAATACACTGATGATATTGACTTCTAGTGCTACTGGCCTCTTTAACTAAGTGTGATCTATTAAAATTAACACTGCTACATGAGTGCACAATTTAAGGGATATAATAATAGTATTCCCATTAGCATATAAATGAAGTATTAAAGGCAAAATAAAGGTTGTAACTTGTAAATCACAGTAATGGTTTCGCTGACTCTGGCTCTGGCATCAGCACTTCACTTTTGACCAGTGTCTGGGTCGTAAACAATACCACTTAGTGCCAGATCGTCAACATCGATTTTACGACAGGCAAATTAAGCTACCACTGGATCTATTGGTAACGTTACTTCTGATTACTCAATTTACTGAAGTTACAGGAACTGTTGGAACGAAGCCAGCCTGTTACTCGTGTGGGTTGTGTCAAGTGTGCGAGTATGGCGCAAGACAGAATGGACATCGAAGGGGAAAGGTGACATGTGAATTGAACTGACACGAAAACAGAATTATTACAGGATTACAACTCCTCATCGGCAATCACAATGTCCCAATCTAATTTGTTGTCACATGTATATTGAGAATAATTACCTTTGCTGGTGGTACAACCGTAATTTTCTTAAAATTATAGTGCGTCATGTTGCAGTTTGTTGCTCCACGTGCCCCCGACTTCTTCCGAAAGGACCGAAGTAAATAAAACCGCTGACAAAATAACAAATACAAATACTGCTCAGAACTTTTCCAAAAGCATTACAAATATTATTAGCATTCATACGACGAATATTATCTAGTACTAGTTTTTTAATTTCATTGTTCTGATGACAATACAATGCATACTGCGCCGCTCCGGTTTATTGTGCCGCAAAACTTCCCTACGTTGCTCTAGCAGTGCAGTGTGAATATATTTTCGACCAATCAGATGGACGCATTTTCGTATTCACGGTGTGAACCGGAAGTGGTCATGTTTTGACTGGCGGTGAGAGAGACACGTTTGACAGTTGTGTTTTCCTCAGAAAGGTGGGTACATACATACATAATATTTGCAATGATATCTAAGGAATTTACATATCGTATGTTGCTAGCATTGTTTAGCTGAATGAATGCTAGTATCAACGGAATGTTGTATTTATAATCTGCATAGTTCTCTCCACACACTGACACAGTGTTGCAGTCCAGACTGAATGAATGACCACACATTTGCCGGACTAAATCTTAAATGATTAACTTCCAATGCCCCAATGTTGCAAGATCGAGTTACGATACAGACGATCCCATGACATTCATCCCACGTCTAGTCAAGAATCAGCCACTATTGGGATTGCAGGATGTTAGGGCCCACTAGGCAAAAGTCGGGACGTTAGGGCCCAGCCGAGAAGGCCTCAGTCGGACCTCGGCCGCACCGCGATGCCGCGGTCGCACCTGTGGCGCCGGGAGGGAGAAATAGCATAAATTGACGTTCGGGCCCACTTAATTTTGCAGAATTGTTCTGCGCGAAACCCCTTATTGGCACAAAAAACGGCACAAATGAATTTTCGCAAATTTCATCAAATGTAAGTTACGATTTGACATATATGCATAGTTCAGTAATATATAGATGTCTATGTTTTATTATAGATGGACCCTAAGTTAGCCCGGGCCGGTTGACCCTAGGTGGGCCCTATCGTCCCATGAGTGGGCCCTAACGTCCTAACTTTTGGATGGTGGGCCATAACGCCCACATACCATTCTGAGTATCACCAGAACAATTCTAGAGACGATTGGTAGAGGTTTTAAGGCACCCAATAAAGATAGGAGCGACCACGTCACACTACCCAGATCTATCTCTGATAATAGAGAAGCACACTGACAAAATGTAGTCCGAGAAACGTCTGCCTGTCTAGCGGTGTCTGCCAGCCAGTCAGAGAGCAGCCCCATAGAGCCCTAGCTTAACCATCCAGACAGATTGGTATGAGTTCAGTTCAGCAGCAGTTAAGCATATATATAAATACATGTGATGTAAATACAGGTTGGTTCTTTTTTATTTTGTAGTATACAGATTCCTGAGAGAAAATACAGTAAAATGTATAAAATTCCTCCTCCAGATAGCATTCCTTTCCTCAACTCGCTTGGTGGTTTTCAAAATTCAGTGAGAAGACTGATTTCCTACCTTTGTATTAGTTCTATATAATAGAACAGACATTGTTTGTAAAATCAATATCAGTGGGTACCAAGTGTCTGTGTATTAAATATGGCTGAAATATGGAGAAATGAGTTGTACAAATAGGCCCTAAGATGTGACACAAAGGAACAAAACAGGAGTTTTTATCTTCATAAAGTATTTAGTATACATGTCTGAATGTTAGGGCACATGAACATGCACTGATATCGACAGGATTACTCAGAACCAAGGGAGTGCTTCTCTGTACTAAGGGAATAAACACATGTGCTCTCTGACTGTCCGCCAAACAGTCAGAGCCTCACGGACTGACAATATGGAGCATTATATGAAGTCAATATTTATTCAAGCATGCGTAAAATATGGTTCCCTTTTTACTAATAAAGGGCTGGTTCCACCAACACGATGGATATGCAGGTATATCTTGTTATATCTTACAGTGTGACGATATGTCAAACCCCCTTTGTTGTGATACATAGTGTGCGATGATATTTATATTTCTTCGCAATGTTGTGTGTATATTTTGATGCTCCACCACTGCAACACCTCAAGACAGATCGCGGCAAATATGCACATGATTATTAAAAACCTAGCAAGATTTAGCAAGACAAACAAATCATGACTATATCTTGTATGTTGATGGAATCCGTACTTTACTGGAACTTGTGTACCATTTATAATTAGGATACGCATGAACTTATTGTTCTGTATTTTAATAGTTTTGAGTTCAACTGTCAAGAAGAGAGGGACCCTAGGGACCCTCTGCTCCCTTCACAGGCGCTATGGATTGGATTCACGCCACTGGGATCGACCAAATAGTATGGCTACAAGAGAAATTCAAGGTGGGTGGTCTACCTAACATACTGTTTTGTTGAATCATTTTACTCTGATTCTCTCCAACTCTAACATAGTTTGAAGATATTGATGTGAACTAAATCTGAGTTTAACATTTTCAAAACCCAAACTGTTCCAACAGTATCTGGACACTACGCTTCAGTTTTCGGGGATGAACACTAGGCTTTGTCAATTTTATGACAGAACTCTGTCTAGAATTGACGTAGAAACTCCACATAAATTTTCTTGCAGCTAACAAGGTGAGAGTTACAAGATTGGGTTTTTACAGGCCGGTTTGATTGTCAAAAGGACATAAGCACAGCATAAAAACGAAGTGTAGTGCCCACGACGAGCATCGAGCTGTCTTGCGAAAACATAGCGTAATATCTAATTCACGAAGCGTAGGGTCCCAAGCGAGTATCTTGGATTTTTTCCAACAATTCTGTAATAGTTATTCCTATATACCTATGGCTGAACGCTCTATGGTTACACCATGCTTTGGGGGTGAAATAACTTACGTTTACTACCCAAGGCAGATGTTTACTACCCAATGTTGACATTTAGACCAATCGGATTGTCTCTTACAAAATTCATATGAAAAACGCAGTTACTCAATAAAGGTGGATCTGGCCTCGCATTTGATGGCACGTTAGCAAATAACGCTATTTATCATTATTAAACAACATTTGTAGGTATATAGGAATAGGGAAACCAAGTTTCTGGAGAGAGAGTAAGTCAAAGTTACTTGGTTAAGGTCAGAAAAACTATTGCCTGCATCCAAGGCCTTGGGCAGTAATTTTTCTGAGCCTTACCTTGTAACTTTGACTTTCGCTCACCAGAGAATAGTTTCCCTCTAGTATTAAAACATGTCACTCTCGTAAACAGGACTTCAGCTCGCAGATGCTGTTTACGAGCCACCTCGGTGATCCCAGGAACGCCTTTCTGCTCTACTTCCCGCTGGCATTCTTCTGTAAGCCGTCTGTAGGTGTCCAGGTTATCTGGGTAGCCTCCATCTCCGAATACATGAACGCAATTCTTAAATGGTAAGACTTGCCTTCTGCAAGACCTTTGTTATAAAACTTTTAGGTGCTGATTCCACCAATGTAGAAGTTATAGAAAGATTAGTCATGATTTGGTTGTCTTGCTAAATCTTGCTAGGTTTTGAATAATCATGTACATATTTGCCGCGACGTATCGGTCTGGTTAAGCACCTGTGCTGCGTTCTTGTCATGATAGATCGTGGTATGCCATGATGAATAGGCAATAGATCTTGAGGTGTCGCGGTGGTGGAGCACCAAAATATACACACTACATTGTGAAAAAGTACACATATAATCATGTGCGACGTATCGTGCCAAAGGCAGGTACAACATATCGCGACACTGTAAGATATATTAGTAGATATACCACAGCAAATTCTTTGTGTTGATGGAACCTGCCCTTTATGGTTGGATTTTTTAAAGGTCGCAAATGTTTTCATGCAATACTCTTGCTCTTTGAACCTTTTTATGGTTTGATTATTTTTTAAATGCCTCAAATGTATTCCTTCAAGACCCTTGCTTCAGCTGAAATGCCGCCAGAATCGGCTTGCAGCATATTGCTGAAGTGGGGGGGGGGGGGGGGGTCGACTTATAAGCGGTGTTTTACAGTATTATTGTAGTTTCCGTTTATTAGGAGAGTAAAGCTGATGTTGATTTATGTCATCCCTCAGGATCCTCCATGGAGAACGCCCCTATTGGTGGGTCCAAGAGGCCTCCGTGTACGACCACCGACCACATCTCGACCAGTTCAGACTCACCTGTGAGACGGGCCCAGGTAACTCGCCTCAACCTTTTTTTATTATCATTTTTACACATAAACAGGGATGCCAGTTTTCAATGTTTCCATTAAAATTCTTGTTTTCATTCTAAGAATAAAAAAAAAATTCCTTTGGGAATATTTTTCCTTGTGTAATATTGATATACCAACTCCTAAGTTACACAATGCAGCCACAGCCCATGATCCCCACTGAACCTCCCCACTGACCCATGTAAAAACGTGAGCTTTCCCTTAATCCCTTAATTCCCCACTATAATGCGTATGTTATGCGTAAACCCTGTATTGCAATGAAACATATTTCAATGTCTTTTTTTCTTACCCCAACTGGCAACCCTGCATGAAATGGCGAAAATACACCATAACTGGCACCGTTGGCTTGTCAGGACAAATTTATTTCATGCTCTCAAATCCGCTACTTTTCTGGGGACCCTCAGAAAACATCATCTGTGTTATTCAGCCGGGGATTCCTAGTTGTCAAAGACAGGATTGAATCATTTATCATCACGCCGTAGCTCTGACTTCTGGACATGTTCCTCATTGAAGAACTCTTTTTTTTTTTTTTTTTTTTTTTTTTTGCAAAACAAGTAAACAGTGTTAATATGCATTCATCAAAGTTTGGGTTTTTATTGGCAGTGAGGAAAGTCCATTTCTCTTCTTAGACTTCCCATAATGATACCTAAAACCTATTTCAGGTAACCACACACTCACAAACTTAATGCTCACTGCTTAAGGGAACACCCCTCTTAAAGAGAACCTGTTTGCTGAACGAGGCTGGAATGTCTGTCTCCAGGAAAAAAAGAAAGAAAAAAACAACTTAAAGAGAACTGTAGAACCTGCTTGGAACAGAAAGTTTCTCCTAGAGTTATTAAATAATTATCTCCTAAACTATCATAGAGTTTCATACTCTAGACATGAATCATATTGACTTGTTTATTGTTCTACAGGTTCTCCGTCGGGCCACGCGATGGTGACGGCGGCAGTGTGGCACACCATGCTGGCCGCCTTCATTCGGTGTAATCTGACCAAGCTTAACCACCGGTATGTCTGTTCACTCAACATGTATCCCCTAAAATACTTAATATATATTCTCATATAATAGATCTGAGGATGTGGCAAATGTAGGTTCGCTTGCAGCAGCCTCATAAGTCAGGAACTTGTCAGCTAATGTCATCAAATACCAGTTTCAAACAGTGGCCATGCAAAAAAAATAATTAATGAAAAATTATCCCTTATCATAGATTAGACTTGTTTAAGCACACACTAGAGTGTCATAGATTACCGTTATGTTAAACTTCAATGTAATTCATTATGCATATCGAGAAAAATAAGACTAGACATAGATTAATCTTACATAAGGCGTATTTTGAGTACACCAGGAATGATATTTCAACTACATTAAACATGATATTGGAAACAAAATTTAAGCATTTGGAAAGTATATTATATCAAAATTTATGCCAGAACCTTACTTTTACCCCTGACATTAGAAAGTATTCATTATATCAAAATTTAAGCCAGAACCTTTATATAAATATCATTGAGTAGTATTGCTGATTGTGAGAGCACGTCATATTAATCTGTGTATTGTGCCCCGGTTTTGATGACGTCAGCGCGCTGGTATCCGGCGTCTTGTGGACGCTGTTCGGCGTCTTAATGGCCGCCGTCTGCGTCTCCCGCTGCTTCATTAGTGCCCACTTCCCCCACCAGGTGGTCGCTGGGACAATCACAGGTATCTCGCTGAATTTTCTGAACTTATAATAATTATTACCAATAATTTATTTTTTTCGCCAAATTTTCTAGACTTTTATTAATTATTACATGGTTAAAGATGATCCCAAAGGTTTTCCTGAAAAAAAAACCCTCCGTTGCTCTCGTTTCATCAGGGGTGGTGCTGTCGATGGCGTGTAACGCTGTCTCCAAGGACAAGCTGACCTTGACCCACTACATCGGCTCGGCGGGCTTCCTCCTCGCCTCCAGCTTCGGTCTCCACTGGATCCTCAGCGTAGCCGGCCTCGACCCCAACTGGTCCTTCCGGTTCGCCCGGAAGTGGTGTGCCCGCCCGGAGTGGGTGCACATGAGCACCACGCCCTTCAACGCCCTCGTGCGGGACGCCACCGCACTAGCTGGTAAGTGAGCGTCTGGCCGGCGTTCGTCGTCATCTGCATTTCAGGGATGTCAGAGGTCAGGGTGATCCCTGAAATCAGGGTTTTATAGGGGACAGAGCCATTGTTAGTTCATGAAGCAGCCTCCAGGTGGCCAGCAGTATGATGGGCCCCTTGCGGGGGGGGGGGGGGGGGGGGGGGTGGGGGAAGTATTCTGGCTCTTTGTTCTTAGGAAATTCAACTGCCTTTCAATGTTTTACCATGGTTCCCTTGACTCTCTACACCCATCCCAGAGCAGGATGACATAATTATTAAGCCCAGAACATAAGGTTTTTCACATGGAACACTTTATTTACATATGTGAGCAAGGCTAGTGTTGTAACACTTCCCAATTATCACTCACTTCTTTTGGACCTCTATGATAACATCTGATTTCAAAGTAATTCCTCTAAACCCTACACATTTTAAAATCTAGTCTTATATAGTAAGATAATATCTGAAAAGAGAAATGTTGCTTTGATATTTGTGAATCTCGTACAGTCTAAGGAGCAATCTAATCACATCGTTGTTGCATTTGTTGTGACGTTGGCATAAGGCCGTACCTCATCAAGTAGCGATCTAATCACGTTGTTGTATTTGTTGTCACAGAGGTCGGCATAGGGCTGTACCTCATACAGTCTAAATGCTATATCAAAGGCCAATCCTTCTCATACCATGTCTATGTAGTGTGGGAAGTAAAATAACTCTCACCTCGGTAAATGTGTAAGAGTGAGATTTCTACCTGAATTCATTACATAGATTTGATCACCACCCTCGTGTAAAAGAGCCTTGAGAATGTCTGGTAAGAACTTGTAATGGTTAACTGGATATCAAATCAAACCAAACCACCAATCCAATGCAGCCCAAGGAGCAATCTAATCTAGTTTTGTTGTATTTGTTGTGACAGGGGTCGGCATAGGGCTGTACCTTATACAGTCTAAGAAGCGATCTAATATGTTGTTGTATTTGTTGTGGCAGGGGTTGGCGTAGGGCTGTATCTCATTCAGTCTAAGGAGCGATCTAAGAAGCGGAGCGCTGACTCGCCGCCCTCCGTCACCTACAGTCTCATGGGCCTGACGCTGTCCCTGCTGCTCACACAGAGCAGCGAGTACCTGCGGCTCCCCGAGCAGCCGCTGCTCCTCTTCTACAGCCTGTCGGCCATGAAGAACCTCGCTCTGCCCCTCATCACCATCACCGTCATCCCCAAGATCTGCCGCGGCCTCATCGCCAACACCGAGGTGGCACCGGACGACGGCGGCAGGAAGAAGGTGTCTTGACATCAGGCGATGGTGCAGTCCCGGGTCTAGGTGTGTTGCGGCTGTGACACGTTATCTAGATACTATATCTATTTAAGTCTAAAATTAAGTCCTTTATAATGGGGTTGGCGTAGACCTCGTACAGTCTAAGGAGCGATTTAACCATGTTGTTGTATCTGTTGTGACAGGGTCGGCGTAGGGCTGTATCTCACACAGTCTAAAGCGTGTGTTCCACCAACTAGGCGAAAACGTTGTACACTAACCATACAGCGTTTTCCAGCCGACCTGGCCTCGGTGTGGTGTCGGCCTGCTTGGTGGAGCAGCTTGCCATCGCCCCCTACCCTGGGCTAGCAGGTGCTGGGTGTTGGTTGCCAAGTGAAATTAGTTCCTGATGGATTTTGTTGCCACTTCGCCTCAAGGTTGCCGAGCATCGTCTGGGGCCCCGGGCCACTGGCCGGCTGAAATAGTCATTCCACCAGTTAAGTTTTGTACCTGGTGTCCCATCCAGTCTACATAGTCTCACTGGCCTAGCGTGATTTTTCCCACCCACAAAAACTGATTTATTAGTTTTTGCTGGCTGCAACTGCACACGTCCTGCTGATAGGTTTGATGAGAGCATGGCACCCGCGTTGGTAGTTCACCTCTAACACTGCAATGGAGGCGAGAGACACCCAGACAATACCCGGCATGTATCCGTGAGCTTTTCTGGCACCCGCATTGATAGTATGCCACCAATACTTCCAGTGATGCTGTCAACATGAAAAGTAGGAGCTTGGCTGAGAAGCCGGCCTAGTGTCGAAAGAATGCCTAGTCGGTGGAACACACGCTTTAGGAGCATTCTAATCATGTTGTAATTAGTTCCGTTATAAAGGACCAAAATACAGTCATACAGAGAATAACAAGGACACACCATGTCGCTCGTCAAGTGTCGCCGAGGGGTTTGGTGTGTGGTGAAAGGAGAAAATTAAAATTTAGATTAGATTAAATTCAAAATTGATGGCAATTAGCGGGAAACGATAGTTCTTATGTCTCCGAGTTCAGGATATAGTGTGGGAAGTTAATCATCATTTTCACCAACATTTACACATTCCAATTCCTACCAACGCACAGGGTTGAACCCTTGCAATGTCTTGTATATACAGATAAGTGTTGTAACTACTCATTAACAACAGAAGCCTAGCCACAGTCTCATTGACTGAGAAGTCGCAATTTATTCACCTGATACATTTATACCAGAAACGAGGATATCTCGATGTACCTCCAGTAAACTGGAATTGTGGAATGACAGCTTCTCACCAACAACCATGTAGGTATTAATTTTGTTATTATAGTATGGGGTACTGAATGTTTCAAGTGAAAGCAACCTATGTAATATGGTAAAAAAACCAATTTATTATAGCAATTTTTATTAAGGGAATATTGTGTGTACAATCACCGAATTCAGCGATACAGCCGTTCTTCCACTCAGGCCCTAGCCCCCTACTCCTCATTCTAATGGCGGGTGTTAAGCCGAGTGAGCAGTGGGTACCTTTTATGTGTAAGTCTTTGGTATGACCCGACCCGACCTCCCATGCTCAAGGCGAGCACCTACATCTACAGAGTATAGAGCGGGACCATGACTATTATACATGATGTACCATGAGAGGAAAGGGGCAATTAAAAATATTGATGAAATAATCATTTCAAATAGCTCTGAATCACCTAAGGTTTGTTGCTCCTGAAAATGCGGGAAAAGCGTTGCTCCAGTAATATTGGATTGTGTTTTGTAGTATCGTTATTTTCATGTTGTATCACTACTTTTTACAACTCCACATTTTCAGTGACATAGGTGAAAGGTTCATAAGATTTTTAATTGAATACAGATGATGACATAATTATGATGCATTCCACAAAGATTCTGGAGCAGTGGTTTCGACTTCGGATCGCTGTTCTGTTCTCCGCAAAACGTGGAGCAACGCCCCTGATATTACCCAAATGTTATAGCATATTTATATATTTTATGATAGCCCATTTAGTAGCTACCCTTGGAGTTACCCGAAAGATGATGATCAACCTGCCATAGTGTTTAGATCTCCAGTGTATCTTAGCAACTGAGCTAATTTTTGCTCTTTGCAGCTTAAAAGAAACTAGTCATACAGTTAGTGAACATGACAGTTTTTACAGTTAGGAAATGTAGGTTTTTTTGTAATTTGTTGTATTTTTAATATATACATGCAATCAGATCGAAGTGATGTTAGATCTTCCACTGCAGAACAAAGTTAGACATTCCACAGACTTGTACAATTCAAGTGCCCAGGTCGCCAGATTATAATATCTGCCATGTAGAGGCCAGGATTGTACCTTCTGTAATGTACAAAATTAAAAAAAAGAAAAAGAAATAGTGATACAAGTTCATGGCTGTACAATAGGTTATGGTAGGCTTATGCTGACTTCCACACAAAAACACCTCTGTCTCTTTTAAAATGGCTATAGTTTTACTTTTGCCAGAGTTTTCCTGATATAATTATATTACTCCCAGGTTATCAATTATTATATACCTATGCCAGTTTTCTTGATATTATTACCCTACATGTATTGTGACAATCCTTTTATTATTTATTATATACATGTTCCTCTGCCAGTATTTTACATAAATACCAACCTCTGCAACAGTATTGGTATTTTATATACCACCACAGTATGGTGGTAAATAAAAACGTACCAACATACTTTGATTATGTGTTGTGATTGGCTGGAAAAATGTCAGCGACCAATCAGATTGAAGAGTGGCCAAAGCTCGGACGTCGTAATGTTTTATCAAGTATTTAACCGATTATTTATGTATGAAGGTATGTGATTAAAGTAAAATATGACTCATAGTGGTATACACCCGCATACCTTGTTTCTTTCAATAAAGATATTCCATTTTGATTCCTGAGCACAGAACAGTAGAACCCCGCGTAAGTGGAACCCTCCGTTCCGGGTCAATGTGTCCGCTTACGCAGGGTATCCGCTTACATGGGGTTGAAATAAACATCTAATAGAGGAATCTGTTCTGAGCAAAGGTGTCCGTTAACGCGGGGTGTCCGTTAGGCGGGGTTCTACTGTATTGTATTTGTTTCATCCTGATTAATTGTAATCATTTAATGAATTTAACTTGAGTAAGTCTAGACGAGGCGTTCTAGTGGTGCTTTCATACGTCATAGTGCATAGACCTTACTAGGGTATCCCATAATTCAGCCTGTTTACAGGATCCGGTGTTCGCTGGTTGCCGTCGTTGTATGGTGATAGACCCTTGACCCATATCCCACAATTATTACATATTAACAGTTTTTATAAATCTTCAAATTGAAAATCCTATTTCTACATACACATTTCAAATTATATTCGGTTTCTTCAGTTATAAATCAGAAAATGATTGTTCATCGGAAGACAGGGGGCCAAGGTGCGGCCAGCCAGACGGGAGCGGATCCTGTACTTACCCGGGGCGATATTAGGGAGTTTAGTAACGTCTGGAGGGTCTATGGGTTGCTTCGCATACAGCATTATTGTGAAGAGAGTAAAACCTCAACCCTGGTTTTTTTTCCCGTAGACTTAACATTGGAAGCTCATACTCAATACCCATTGAGTATTGTAGAAAACACTCATTGAGATATGGTTACAAATGTTAGCCAATTAGTTAGTTATACTGGTGGGATTAAATCAGAACCTACAGGCTCAGCAACCACGTTTTCTCATATTACACAAAAGTGCTATACATATTTCTGAGTTATTTTCTCTCTTCTTGCCATTGGGATATTCAGTGAAAATTCATGCCTCACTTTCTATTGTTTTACCAGATGTTATGATTTTCATATAATGGATATGGTATATGAAGCAACCATTGGTGATCTTATCTCAAAGTCGTTATGTGTCATTGGGAACCATGTGATTTTAAAATGAGGTATTGAAGACGTGGCTAGAAACACCTCTGGATAAACCCGATGCTAAAATATTTTAAAAAAAGTGATTATAAAATGAGCATCGTAAACGGAAGTATGCTCTTCATTTGTTATTGTAGTAGACGGTATCATTAGACTTGCAGTGTCAAGGTAGATCTATTCAAGTCTGACACACTTTGTGCCAAACTATTTGTAAGGTCTTAAAGGTTTTTCCTCCAACTGTGAAGTTTCCAGCAAATTCCAACGGAACGAGAAAGTTTTAAAACTAATAATTTTAAGGTCTTACCAGAAATAACGGTAAATGACATGTGTGTTTGTCTTCAAATTTAAAACCCATGTCAATTTCCTGAAAATTGAATATGATGATCTTCAAGTGTTACATAACACATATCTTACTTAAAAATCGGGGGTCACTTTGCTAGTTTTTCATTTAGAGATCATATGGTAATATTATAATAGGCTATATAGAAATTCTAAAAAGTTGTAAAACCCATGTCACTTTCCTCAAACGTTCACAGGATATAGTAGATGTATTGTACTATACATATAAGTCTAAAAAAAGTTTTGAAATTCATAGATCACCGTCCTTCTTTCTAAAAGAATCGAAGAAAACTTTCTTCAATTCTTATTATTATATTTCAGTAAATCAAGTAAATATGAATTGGCCTATTTTACCTGTTAAGATTAGATAAACTGGATAAAATGTCAAATTTACTCAATTGGAATTAGAATAAATCATAAGATACCAATTTTGACAGATAATTGACAATATTTGAAAATCACCAGGTGGTGCCACCATGAATTGTAGGATATGCCTTTAAGTATTTATACACATATTTGTGTTTTAAGTATAGCTGGACTCCATTAAACCTAATAATACCTGTATATACATTGCTAGTTTCAAATATATACCAGTGACTCTTAAAATAAAATTTTACTGATTATATTTATTCAAATGATGTTGTCGATGAACTAATTACGATATTGCATCCAGGATTTGTTATCGTTTTAGCGTTATCTGTGTAATGTATCCTTAGAAGTTGAAAAAATGTTGCATAGTTTGTAACATATCACGATCATCTAGGCACTTGCCTTCTTGATTCTTCTGTATCGCATCTGAATTCTCATCTAAATAATTGGCTCCAAGTGAAATGTTAGTGGTTTTGAAAACGTTGAAAGCCAATCTAATACAGGTGTTTCTGTTCAACGCCACCTAACGGTGAGTTCCTTAGTTAGGCTGTCACTCAGACAAACACGGTCAAGCCCGGCCGCATGCCGATAGTGAAACACTGCAATCACACCTAGAGTGTGAATGGTGGTTTTGATTGCAGGAGTGTTGTTTTTTGACAGATTAGACTGCTGCAACAATTTAGGGCATTGTATCAACGAGTCTGGGCTGTCCAAAGTTCTTTTGGAAAAAGATATGCATATGATAGCTAGACCTGCCAATGTATTATTATGTATCCAGTTATGGTGTTCCTGTGTTATCTAAGTTATATCTAAAGCATTATTGTGGTAATATGCATGTGTGACACACCGAATTGGAGCTGGAATACCTTAGGATACGATGCTATCACTGCACTTTGTCTGAAAATAATCTAGACGGGTATTATAAACGTATTACGCTCATACACCCAGTAATCCAATGCTAAAGAATACATTGCCAGGTGTTTGTTTGGCTGCAGGCATTGCGTAACCAAGCAGATAAGCCTGTGGGAAAAGGGTATATATTCATTGTGGTACAAGATCCAATGCTGGTGCCTGAATATGGATCCCGACCCCTGACTTAATATCTTTGATATGTCTACCGATTGTCCAGATTTGCATTCAGAATACGAAGCAAAAAAACTAAATCAGAAAGTGACTTATTTGAATTTTAGTGAATGAAAGAATTAATAATCTGCCCTTGGTGGAAAAGCTGTTATTGTCAAATAAATCATACCAGAGATTTCTGTCTTGGGTGTTGTTAGTGTTTGGTCAGTATAGATCCCATATTGATACAGTCTCGGCAAGAATGTTCATAACAGTTAAAATTCACAATTTATTAATTTCAATAGTTTATATAGGATGCCGCCCATGTATTATTATAATATAAATGTGAAATAAATACAAGTTGCCATTACAACACAAGCTAGACTGTCCCATTACTTGTGATAAATTAGTTCCTCAGTTTCTCAGTAGGTGGCCAACATACTAAGACCTTCAAGTGGCGTGTAGGCTTCATTTCTTGTTATTCGCCATACCATGTTATAGAAAGTGTTGAATTTTCATGATTCAAATACGGAGAAATAGTCTTCAAATGTATACTATGCTTGACTCGATATATACAAGTAGCTTGTAAAAAGTTTTTTTAAATGTAGTTTATTTCACAAAAGCAGCTGTACAAATTGCAGAAATCTGTTCAAACATAAGAAAAATATGAATTATCCCACACATTTCCTTTTCAAATCATTTCATAAATATTTATATACATGGTTCAGATATAAAACATTAGCATATGGGTGTTTAAAGATACCCAGCCGCATTACAAATAAGCTGATAGGGCTTTAGAAGTTATCTCGCCCCTGGTATTTATTCCCCATAGACTTAAAATTGGGAACTTGATCCAACGCCCATTGAGTATTTAGAAAATAAAATACTCAATGGGGGGTTATGTCACAAAGGTCAGCCCATTAGTCAACGTGAGGGGTGAGATAAATTCAGAAACCTATTCGAGTTTAGGGTCAGAGCTTGTGAATTACTACGCGATTCAAACTCGACGGGATACGAGCTCTGACCCTAAACTTTCATATGTTTCCTCTATAGGAACTCATGAAATGAGAATAACTTGGTCCGTACTCCACCAAGTTTGACCTGGGAGTTATTCACGAAGCACAGCTGAGTGAATTACAAAGCAGTCAAATGAGATGGAGAGTGGACCAAGTTATTTTCTTCAAGTGGGTTTCTGATTTTACCTTACCCCACATATATGACCAGGTACATCATTAATCAATGAAATAACTTTGCCATTGAGTATTGGGTACATCGCGACCATGGAGTATTTACATAGAACGTCCTGACCATGCTGTACAAGCTACAAAACAAGATGGCAATTTACGGTTTATACGGAACGAGGCATTTACGCCGAGTTCCGTACAAACCGTAAATTGTTATCGAGTTTTGTGGCTTGTACAAGCATGGTAGGTCGTTCTATATTTATTATTTACTCGAAATTGATAAAATTTATTCATTTGATTTAGCCTAACAATTAATATTATAGTCAACGCGTATGGGGAAGTGTTCCGTATTTTGCTGTACGGGACACTGTTCCGTACGGTATTTTTACGTTATATGGCGAAACGGTGCGTTTTTACAGTAAATACTGCATGGGTATATAGTAAGAGTTCCTAACGTTAAGCCTATGAAGAAAAATACCAGGGTGAGATAATATAGTCATACCTAGCTTACCAATATATAGCAAGCATGTATCTTATCCATGTCCCATCATTTTACTCCTCCATGTCTTCCATATAATTAATTTTAATCTACTTTAATAACGCCTCCTTATAATAAAAGATTCTTCAGATATAAATAAATTGGAATGTGAATTTGCTCCTTATATGGCACATTATTGTCCTATAGAATAAATAATTGCACCAAAATTCTGGCTCTGTGAACCAATTATTTGTACAAGATATATAAATAACATTTACATGCAGTCTCTTAAGGTGTCTATCAGGGGTGCAAGTGTTCAAACAAATGACAGATATATAAGAAATTTGTATGTTTTGATCTGTATTCCAATACAAATTCCATTATCGCCCAATAGAATAAATAATTGCACCAATAGAAATGATATAAGAGTAAAATAAAACATAACAATTTGGCAACATCTACAATATATGGATGTTGCTCGGGTGCACCCCTCTCATAAGATCTCACACTCTCTAAGTGGTGTTCTGTACAAGGTTCTCACTACACACCCCTCTCATAAGATCTCACTCTCTCTAAGTGGTATTCTGTACCAGGTTCTCACTACGCACCCCTCTCATAAGATCTCACACTCTCTAAGTGGTGTTCTGTACAAGGTTCTCACTATGCTCTATGGGAGAATAATTCTTAATGAACTAGGCTTAGAGCCTTAAGAATCCACTGGCCTGCCTCCCATGCTAAAGACGTAAATCAATGCAACCCAAAGATTCCTATAATCTCAATGATGTCACCTAGCGGGAATACAGTGTACTTGGTGCCCTAGTGGCTTTATTTGGACTGGAATACAGAATACCACTTGAGAGAGATCTTATAAGAGGGGTGCACCAGTAGAGATCTATCACATGTAAGTAATTAAGGCGGAAGGAGAGCTTTGCGCGATTATTTCACAGATGCCAAGAGTTCTTCTGTACTACACACCAGGAGTATTCTATCTTTACACCCTGAAATAGGTTCAAAAGAACAGGTATGTCTTTCTGTACTGAATAAACACTTCTTGCTTTAAGAAAAACGACATCTACACAGCGGCTGACTGGGTTGAGAACTCTGGTAGTGCCATGTTTGTGACTTGTTGACAACTAAGGCTCTGGCCACATACTCCTAAGGGCCTCTTCCACCAACACACAAGACAGCGAGATCTGTTGTGATTTTGTTATCTTGATAAGTCTTGCTAGGTTTTGAATAATTGCGTGCATATTTGCTGGGAAGCATCAGTCTAGTTAAGCACCTTTGCGGCATTCTTGTAGCGATATGCCACAGTATGGTGTGATATGTCGGCAATAGAGCTTGAAGCATCGCAGTGTTTGAGAACCAAAATATACACACAACATCGTGAAAAAGTACATATATGATCGCGCGATGTGTCGCAACAAAGGAGGTCAGATATATCACGACAATGTGAGGTATAACAAGACATTCCAAGATATAACACTGCAAATGCACCATGTTGGTGGAATCAGCACTTTACATTTATAAAGGGAGTGTTCCAAGGGCTAGGCCTTGAACAGGCTGGGAGGCTGGACCGGCCGCCCGGTGCCCATCGACCTGTGAGCTGGAGGTGTGTTTATAGTCAATGCTCTTCCAGCAACTCACCAGGTGTCGTTGTGGGGGTGCTCCACCGGCAAGATCATCTCCGGCAGGCCACCCGCCCGACACAGGGAGACCACCCAGCTGGAAGTGTGATAATAGTCAACGCTCTTCCAGCAACTCACTAGGTGCCGTTGTGGGGGGTGGTCCACCGGCCAGATCATCTCCGGCAGGTCACCCGCCCGACACAGGGTGACCGGCCGGCTGGAGGTGTGATAATAG
The DNA here is from genome assembly GCA_950022655.1 of Alentia gelatinosa. NCBI lineage: Eukaryota > Metazoa > Annelida > Polychaeta > Phyllodocida > Polynoidae > Alentia > Alentia gelatinosa. The sequence continues at coordinate 2,925,870 of OX465592.1, read as the reverse complement.
TCAATGCTCTTCCAGCAGCTCACTAGGTGCTGCGGGGCGTTATTCCACCAGCCAGATTTTTGCCTGCGGCACACTTGGTCTGCCGGCGACCCCCGTACGGGCGCCGGCCTGGGCTAGCGCCTGGTTGGTGGAACACTCACTTAAGCTATAGTATGTTTGTAAATTCCAATTTTTCGTCAGTGTTGACTTTCATCCCCGAGAACTGGCCTCAGTTCCTCATTGTCCTGCATGGATTTCCGATGACGAATTGCTGCCACTATTAAGGCTAAGGCTGCTCCAAGGACAAGAAAGGCTCCCACGCCGAGCACCAAGGCAATGATGTATCCACCTTCTGTGTGCGGGAAAAGTGAAACACATGGTTATTTTGAGAATATGTTCCAAAACATCAGGTTATTTAATTAAGATTTTACTAGGTATATCTCGATGAAGGATTAGAGAAGACACCAACAAGTTTTGGTCAAAGTCTCCATGAGTTTGATGCGGAGTGATATGAATGAGGCAAAGCCAAGTGCATATCATGTAGCATTCAAATGAGTTGGAGAACAATGACTTTGACCAAAATGAGTTGCTTTCTGTATTTATCTCACCCCTGTACACATTAAAAGAATGGAGGACAAACTGTCTTATCCTTTATCGGAAACTACCAAATCAACAGAATAGCAATTGATTCTGTTGATTACAGAGGTTACCTTTATCCAAAAAGGTGAATCGAACAATCTTTGATATATTTCAGTATATTCTAAAATTGCTGTTTTTTTAAATGCAATATACATGTATACTTACTTGACTTCTCTGGTGGCCCTGAAAGATAAACCGGTGTCAGTTAGTGTATTAATATGTTAAGTAGTACTTGTTAAGTAACGACTACTAATTGCTTGTACGACTATTCAAAAAGAAAGACTGACATCACTTTAGAAAACAAAATTTCTTTTTATATTTTTTAAGAATTTGAGAGCATATTTGAAAAGTCTAAGCAGTCAAAGTCTGCTTTTCCTAAGTAATCATACTTTCTATCATTCTCAAGTCTAAACCACAATTTAAATACGACTATTAAAGCAGATTAGATTGAATTTCTTCATATTTATTGTATTCTTACAGTGTTACAGGGCAGCACTGACTGGGCATGCCTATATATGGAGAGGGGATGATGGAGAATCACTATAGCAAGCCATTTTTTTTTACAATACCATTGGCCATCACTCCATCATATAGAGAAAAATGGTTACCGTTTACGTACGCATAAAATACGCGGTAAAATCAGCGATCAGATGAACCGATGCCACAGGCAAAGGTCTGATTTTCAATTTTATCAATTTGGGTACAAACAGATTTAATTGGCATTGTTACATAAAGTATACAAAATTAATCTGTGAGCATTTTCGTTTCCATGTACCGATCTGGCTAGACTGGCCCCAGTCCCTTTTTCCCTAAGCCTACCCCACCTCTCCTCTCCTCGATACAGGGACTGGTCAAATCGGTAATGGTGCCCGATTTCTGGCGCTGTTTAACGCCAGCATTCCCAACACTCTCCATACAGATATCCTGGCTACTGGTCAGGATATCTGCTTGGAGATTGATACCCTATCACTTTGATCTTGATCGGGTCACAGTCAGCAGCAGGCGAAATTAATTGCTATGACAACACAGGCGGCCAGAGAACTGGAGAAAGGGAGAGGGAGGGGTATGAGGAAGTATAGGGTTACAGGGAGCGGATTGGGGTCATAAACAGGAGATTCTGGTCAGAGTGGACAAGTCTTTGATTCATGGGCCAGTCAGAGAAGAAGGCATACTATGATGAACTTTATTTTCATTCTGTTTAATCATTTAATGAAAGCTCATAATCAAAGACTTAAGCAAGTCTACGATCTGGCGTCAGTGTACCCAAAACATCTATCGGTGGTTCCCAATTGCAGATCGGTGGCAAATAGTCGGCCAGTGGGAAATGGCTTATATACTATTTATTTTGTTACCTGTTATCATTAATCACACAAACTATAGAGACACAACAATAGAAGTCGGCGTGTAACTTACCTGATGGTGTTGGGGGCAATGCTGTGAATGGATCAAGACAATAATTCCGGTTAAGTACGTGTTTTCTGATGTCTACAGATCAGTGGTAGCATTGATACTTCAATGATTGTCATATAAGATCTTGCACCGACCAACGACAATGGTCTACGATAGAGCTCCCGATAGGCTATGATTGGAAATGGCAAAATCGTGTCCTATCGGGAGGTATTTGAAAGAGGACTCGAATTCTAGAGCTCTGTCATGATCCAATCAGTGAATCATGCTCCATGGCTACGATTAGGTACTGAAAAAATCCAATATGTTATATCGGTAGTTTTACGATTGGCGTTTTATCAATAATTGAGTATGTATTCCATGTACCATTACAGGCATAACATATAACTAAATAAGACAGTACCTTTTTGTTGAGTTTAAACTGGGATTCATGTACCTCACAGGGTGTTTGTCTGAGACAAATCCTGCTGAGATTCTGTACTCCAACAAATAATTTTCGTCTAGATTGTAAGGTTCCATTTCCCTGATATATGTTATTATTGGCGACATTTACCCCTAAGAGGGAACAGAATCTCATGCGATTTTGAACCCTGGAAGGTACATGAATCCCATCGTGTGAATTCCACTTAACAAGGAACAGAATCTCATGTGATTTTGAAACCTGTGAGGTTCTTAAATCCCATCGTGTGAATTTCACTTAACAAGGAACAGACTCTCATGAGATTTGAACCCTGTGAGGTACATGAATCGCACCGTGTGAATTCCTCTTAACAAGGGACAGAATCTCATGAGATTTGAACCCTGTGAGGTATGTGAATCTCAGACAAACACCCTCTGAGGTACATGAAACCTATCGTGTGAATTCCACTCAATATTAGTAAAACTAGACATTCCTGTATATATAAAACTTACCCCATTTGATGTACATGAATCTCAGCAGGATTTGTCTCAGACTAACACCCTGTGAGGTACATGAATCTCAGCAGGATTTGTCTCAGACAGACACCCTGTGAGGTACGTGAATCTCAGCAGGATTTGTCTCAGACAGACACCCTGTGAGGTACATGAATCTCTGCAGGATTTGTCTCAGACACACATCCTGTGAGGTACATGAATCTCAGCAGGATCTGTCTCAGACAAAACCCTGTGAGGTGCATGAATCTCAGCAGGATTTGTCTCAGACAAACACCCTGTGAGGTACATGAATCTCTGCAGGATTTGTCTCAGACAAACACCCAGTGAGGTACATGAATCTCAGCAGGACTTGTCTCAGACAAACACCCTGTGAGGTACATGAATCTCTGCAGGATTTATCTCAGACAAACACCCTGTGAGGTACATGAATCTCAGCAGGATTTGTCTCAGACAAACACCCTGTGAGGTATGTGAATCTCAGACAAACACCCTGTGAGGTACATGAATCCTGCTCAACATTGATAAAACTAGACGTTCCGCCTCATATTAAACTTACCCCATTTGACCCCGCAGACGATAGTTAGAAGGTCAAAGCAGCCCCCACTTCCGGTCCACAGCCCGGTTTGTCTGCTCATCCGGTAACACAACATCTCTTCTGGTTTGGGACTGTCGCTATCCATGTGGAGGAAGTTGGTCGCTGTTCCATCAGACCAAAAAGTGGTATTTCCTGAAACCACAATCACATTGTTTCCATAGAAATGTGCAAAACTATTCCTGTTGCTATTTTTAGGTATTACTTTTAAAGGCATATCGGACAATTCTTAGGTGCGCCACCTGGTGGATTTTTAATATATTCATTTATCTAAATTGGTTCTTGGTGGTATATTTCAAAATAAAAGGAGCTATGGTCCTTTGACCTGCTTTTTTTTTTATCTCACCCCTGGTGTTTTTGTTTCATGGGCTTAACATTGGGAACTTGTTCTCCATGCCCCTACGATTATTGCAATCTGTTCTCTATGGTCTATATCCAGTGAGTTGTCCATTCTTTTAGTGTGCACAGGGGTGAAATAAATACAGAGAGCAACTCGTTTTGGTCAAAGTCATTGTTCTCCAACTCATTTGAATGCTACATGATATTCACTCAGCTGTCGAATCATTCATATCATTCTGCATCAAACTCGAAGAGAATGAGGACTTTGACCCAAACGTGTTGGTTTCTTCTTTATTATCTCACCTCTGGTATTTTTTTCCCATAGACTTAACTCATATCCAATGCCCATGAGATATTTAGGAAAATTATCCAATGGGGATTAAATTAAGAAACCCATCCAAGTTTACGGTCAGAGATCAATCCCATCTCATTTGAATTGCTACATAATTCACGCAGCTTCACCTTGTGAATTGCTATGTGATTCAAACTCGATGGGATACGAGCTCTGACTCTAAACTTTCATAGGTTTTATACTGGATATTAAGAAGGCGTTCCTTTGACCTGTTTCATACTGGATATTAAGAACGTGTACCTGTAACCTATTTAATACTGGATATTAAGAAGGCGTTCCTTTGACCTGTTTCATACTGGATATTAAGAACGTGTACCTGTAACCTATTTAATACTGGATATTAAGAAGGCGTACCTTTGACCTGTTTCATACTGGATATTAAGAACGTGTACCTGTAACCTATTTAATACTGGATATTAAGAAGGCGTACCTTTGACCTGTTTCATACTGGATATTAAGAACGTGTACCTGTAACCTATTTAATACTGGATATTAAGTATGTGTACCTTTGACCTGTTTAATACTGGATATTAAGAAGGTGCACCTTTGACCTCTTTAATACTGGATATTAAGAATGCGTACCGTTGACCTGTTTGATACTGGATATTGGGAAGGTGTACCTTTAACCTGTTTAATACTGGATATTAAGAAGGTGCACCTTTAACCTGTTTAATACTGGATATTGCGGAGGTGCACCTTTGACCTGTTTAATACTGGATATTAAGAATGCATACCGTTGACCTGTTTGATACTGGATATTGGGAAGGTGTACCTTTGACCTGCAGCCCGAGCCAGGCGTCGACGGTCAGGTTCTGGATCTTGTCCTGGAGGAGACCATTCTCCCGGAGACTGTGGATCGACACGATGGCGCTCTGGTTGAACTTGGTGAAACATTGCGAGTCGGCCGTGAAGTAGTCGTGGTTGAAGTCTGGAGTCAGCACGCACATACAGTGTGTGTCAGATAAACGCCAGCAGGGGGCGTAGGGAGAAGTGGGGCAAGTCGCATCCCCGGCGTGGGCACAGCTCACTGTCACAGAAATCAAGGTTGGGTTTAATATTTTCTATTGACGGAGAAAAGGTTCACATATAAAACACATATGATGATGTTTTTATGATATTCCATAGGTATATATATATATATATATATATATATATATATATATATATATATATATATATATATATATATATATATATGTATTATTTATATGTATATAAATTAATATACATATATATATGTATTCATAATGAAATTGAATAAAATCTAATAAAACCATGTTTTGTCTCTATGGAAACAAACATTTGGTTGCTATGGTAACAAGATTCATAAAAACGATAGCAACCAATAGAACTCATTAAGACGGTCATTCTGAGGTGCCACATGCCTTTATTCGTAGCAACGAAATATCTCTATGGATTTTTGTTAAATTTTGGCGGCCATTTTGAATTTGGCTCATTAGTCAAATTCCACAAACATCCCCGAGGTTTGACCCGGAGAGAATGAAAGAGTAGAAAAAAACTGTTCTAGAAACGTTTAAAAAAGATTGGTAGACTCAAAATGATTGTGGGTCTGATGAAATGACCCCCTACTAGTGTTGACTCCACTGCCTCTTATACCCTGCACACTCTAATGATGTCTGGCTAATACTGCCACACACCACAGGGAAATGGACTATTGTACCATCAAAACAAAACAAGCCATTTCCATATGATATAATATATGGAGACAGGGTTAGTTTGGCTGAATGGAATATCTTCCGAGAATATTCTCCGATTTCGAAGAACGAGGTGGATATTTCCGACCAAAACAACAAGGAACAGATGTAATTCAGACACACCCACTATCTGTTTTTGTAAGTATATACCTGAAAATCATTTACAAAATCATTTTCCTTGTCTCATCAGGTCACGTGGTTCAGAGGAATGTATGGATATTCTTTCGTATGTTTGTATATATGGTGTGAGTTGTCTTTGCGGAATGATATCACGAAGTGGAGCTGAGTTATATCTGTAGCGGAAGACAACAAACGCCATGTAAACAATCATATGAAACTGAGTGATGTTTAGATTTTATCCTACCCCGTCACATATTTTTTACTTCATTTTTCACCCGTGGTATATGAACATTTTATGTCATAACCATGGCCTACAGTCAAACAATGTCTACAATGCATGATTTGCTGAAAAGCCAAGTGGATACTACCAATCACCAGCACAACAGGAAGAACTGTTATGTCACAGATGTTGTTGTCCGAATAAATGATAATAATAATAATAATATTAATGATAATAATGTTAATAATAATAATGATAACAATAATAATAACAATAATAATAACAATGATAATGATGATAATAATACTAATAATATTAATAATGATAATGATAATAATAATAATAATGATAGCAATAATAATAATAATGATAATGATAATGATAAAATTGATAATAATAATAATAATAATAATAATAATAATAATAATAATAATAATAATGATAATGATAATGATGATAATAATAATAACAATAATAATAACAATAACAATAATCATATAATAATATATACAATAAATACCTTGATCAAGGCAGGCTGTAAACAGCACAGCCGACAGGATCCCGTGTACGCGGTCCATGTAAAACGGGTCTGACCTAACTGGTGTTTACTCTGAGACTGTCCTCACGATGCTGTCCTAAATAACAGTAGATCTGTTCGATTTGACGCCACCGCCATGGTAGAGTGTACAGAGTCCAGATAGATCGAGCTCGGTCTCACAGTCACATCTGTACGCTTTGATTCCGGGATCGGTGAGGTTTTAGAGGAAGGCTACATGTTGCAGCAGAGATGACTTATAACTTATTGGATGGTCGTAATGAAAGACTCGAACACGTCTACGGAGTAGGCAGCATCGGGATGAAGGGAGATCCCGTTTCCCTGGATCCAGTTGGAGTTTGTGCCAACCACTGTCAGTGTCTCTGTTTCGTGGGCGGATCTCTCTGTGAAGGGGTCAGCCTCCTGTGCTTATATTACCCACCTTATACGGAGTCTCAATACTAAAGGGGGCGTCCCCCAACCACGACAAGGCTACGACAATGGGTTCCCGACAAGGTCCACGATTGGCCTACGATTGGAGGCCTTGTCATGGTTGGTGGACCCCAGTTTCCGATAAGAGTCTATGACAAGGCCACGACAAGGTCACGATTGGGCTGCGATTGGAAGCGTGTCGGGAGCCTTCAGACAAGGCTACAACAACATCGAAGATGTTCGATTTTTCCCACGACTGGACTCTTGTCATAGAGTGTCGTGGTTTCCTTGATATCACTGTCGTAATGTGTCGGTACCATGGTCGTCTTTTTTACGGGAACCAGCGACGTCTATGACATGCCCCAACAACACTGTCGCAGACCCCCCTTGTCGTAGCCTTGTCTTGGTTGGTGGACGCCCCCCTTAAAGCTAGTGAGCCGACAGATCGCTACTATATTTCTATATTTAAGGAAATACAAGACAATTTGGTATGAAAATTAAAACCCATGTCATTTTCCTGAAACTTGAATATGATGATCTCAAAGTGTTCTTGTAAACATAAAATTGTCGATATTCAAAAATCACCAGGTGGCACCACTGTGAATTGTAGGATATGCCTTTAAAGGGGGCCTCAGGTAAGAAAGGTAAACCTTGATACTTCAGCTATACAGACATACGTATTTGAATATCCGCAATCAAGTTCAGTATGATTATGACAAGAAGAGATGTGGCAATAGAAGTTTAGACTATTCATCCTTTCATCTTCTTTATGACTCAGCCAAGATAACCAATATTATAAAGGAAACTATGAAAGTTTACGGTCAGAGCTCCTACCCCATTGACTGTGAATAGTGTAGTAATTCACAAGGCGAAGCCATTTGAATTACGTAGCGATTCAAGCGAGATTGGATCGAGCTCTGATTGTAGACTTGAATAGGTTTCTGAATTTATCTCATTTATGTCTGGATATACATTGAAACCAATCCTTGGAATGAGTATAACCCAGCTTAAATAAATGTTAAAAGAAATATTACTAACACTTTCATATCTTATCCATTTATACCACAATTGGTTACATGGAATCGTGATGTATGCTCTCCCAGGAAACATTCAGTGGAAGAACTGTTGTCAAACAGAACTGAATAAAGACAAAAAAATATGATCAAAACAAAAATCAATAAAGAAAATAAGAGGAAAAAGTGTCGATATGATGTTAATGATTGAGCTCCTCACATTGATATACACAAAGTACTCCTGATATGAGCAGGGCTTTATTGATAAACAAGACACACCCCCAGCAGCGCTACCGGGTTTAATTCCTGTTATCTATTCATTATCAGTCAAAGAGCGACATCAAACTCGGGTACGTGAAATCCATGTTCATATCTAACACCTGACACTAATGCTGAGCTCTGTCCATAAACAGGTCGATACTCGTGTTGTTTTAGTTGACAGCTTCCAGGTACCTATTGTCAATAGGTTTACATCGTGGTATGTCACTCTTTACATGTTAAGCGAGTGTTAGATAAAGATGTAGTCTTGCGGCGAGAGAGGGATACAGTAAAACCCCGCTTAAGGGGACACATTAAGGGGACACAAGGGGAAATATTAACAGACAACTTTAAATACGCAGGAAAAGAATCAGTTTTCTCAACAATTGTAACATAGGCCAGCACTACAGAGGTGGTACGGTGTCAGGCATGTGGCATTTAAAGACGTGCACCTGCGACCAGGGACCTGTTTCAGTAGTCTCGTGACATTAGGCCTAGACAGACATCAACAGCGGCACCAACAGTGCAAGCAACAGCGGAAAAAGACTAGCAAATATCAGAAGATCGGAGTGGCCAATCTTCTTCATATTTGGAACGATTATAGGTTATATGTATCTCCTACTCATCTTAAAGTATCATTGCTTAATTCCTACGAAAAGTGAGTGAAACTCCGCGTGTCATCGATTGCAATCTTGTGATCTGTCCGCATGGTGTCACAGACGCCATCTAGACATGTCACGAAACTACTGAAACAGGTCCCAGGTCCGGTAAGGAAAGGATTAAGCGAGTGTCAGATAAAGACCAGTTACAGGTCGATACTCGTGATCTATTTGTTGTTTTAGTTCAAGGTACCTATTGTCAATAGGTTTTCATCATGGTATGTCACTCTTTACATGTTAAACGAGTGTTAGATATAGTCTGGTGGCGAGAGAGGGATACAGTAAAACCCCGCTTAAGGGGAGCCCTCTGTTCCGAGAAAAGTGCCCCCTTAAGCGGGGTGCCCCCTTAAGCGGGGTTAAAATAAACTAAATAAAGATTTCTGTATCGAAAAAACTGACCCTTAAGCGGGGTTATACTGTACTTTGCTTTGGCGTCCAGACAATGTCTTTTTAACGATTATTTATCTTCAGAATCTTCTGATTTCAAAATATTTGGGGGAACTCAAGTTATGAAGATTTGAAGAAAAAAAGTGAAAAATATAATAGGCACGATGGACTTGTTAATTGAGACCTGACAAAATTTGTTCTTAAACAAAATATCTACAACCCTCAAATCTGTTTCCTGTCTCCGGAACAACGTTATAACCACTGTTTGATGGTAGACTGCACAGAACTTTTTACCAGCAAATTGAATTCTAATATGAAAAAAATACAAAGATTCCATAATCTCATCCTCTCATTTCCCTCTTTTGTCCTCTACCTCTCATTATGATAAGAGCAAATTCTTTTTTTAATGGTTTTATTAGGGTCAAGACTTATAAAGAAATCTTTTCTCTGTTTGACGATGGATCCTCGATATTGTAAAGGATTTTGTACTTGTTCTTGTACTACAACTCCCCATACATGTTATTTCAGCTTTCCCCATTACCACTGACAAACAATTCATTATTCATTTCTTTTTGCCACAGAAGAATAATAAAGGATAATAAAGAAATCAACATTCCTTTTACAGAATGCCTCGGTAGATATTATCGCAGCAACATATTGTAAAGCCTAGAGGCCTAGACTAGCTAAGTGTAGACCTTAAGAAGAAGGGAGTAAGAACTCAAACACAGAGGTACTATGTACTACTATGAGTCAAGAACTTGACTGATTTTAATGACAGGTTCATCCAGCTTATATACAGACAATAGGTGGTATCATGCTACAGGGTTAGTTTGTAAGCTCTGTGCTGTGATTGGCTGTTGAACCAACGGTCTGTCACACATGCCAGGAGGGCCGCTCATGTCACTAACAACTCTGGCGTCATGTCAGCATGCCCTGCCCCCATGTGGCCAGACCATGAACTAGAGTGAGCGATAATGAAGGTAAACACGCCATTCACTACATGACTGCAGCACGGTCAGTATCAAGACAGCAGTCTTTTTTATTCTAATAAATATGGACAATTTATCTCCTCACCATAGGGATGTAGGGACCAGAACTTGACAATATGTTCTTTAGAAAACCCACATACATGAAACATAATGGATTTTAATTTTTTTTTATTCCTTCTGGTTCTGTCACCAGGACTGTTCTTCCACCAAAAGTGGAAATTGATCACATCTGCTCATATCTGTACAATATATGGACGCACTCTCGCCCATAGAGGCGACATGGACATCTATCTGTATCTATCTGCATCTATCTGTATTCTTTTTACCAAGTTTTCTGACATGATATCGGTTAAAAAGACATAAAATGTCCATATTTGTTCTCTACAGCCCGACGTGTAGATGTGTGTAGCTGTCATTGGATGAAGTCCTCTTTCTGCGGACGATAGTCACGACGATTAGAACTGTCAGTATCACGAGGAGGAGAGCGGCAGCAGATACCCCCGCGATCAGGACCACATGAAGACCTCCTGAAATCATTAAAGACATATCAGATAATTTGTCTTGGAAATTTAGACCCATGTCAATATCCTGAAAATTTGATATGATGGTCTCCAAGTGTTGTGGAGCACATATATCTAAATTAAAAATCGTGGGTCACCATGCTAGTTTTTGATTTGGAGATAAATATCATGGTCGTCAGGATAATAACTTTATCTAGTTTCAAACTTTTGTAGTGGCTGGGTGACGGGTACAGCCGAAGCTCCTCCCGAGCACCACAACGGGTTTGGTCCAGAATGCCATCTCGGTGCTGGTCCCATGAAGAAACCAAACAAGAGTTAGTCATGTCATTGTTTATCACACTCCAGCAAGATCGCATATTACTGCGCGAGGCGAAGCCGAGAGCAGTAATATGCGATCTTGCTGGAGTGTGATAAACAATGACATGACTAACTCGAGTTTGGTTTAGAATTTATCCTAACCCACCCGTCTAAATTACTTCTACATTAACAAATGACGTCATTTGTCAAGTGTCTCCCACTAGAGCGATATTTTTCATTTTTCTGAACTTCAGACTGAATACAGTGACCCAATGTTAAGCCTATGGAGTTTTTTTATTAGGGGTAGGATAACACCCGCAAACCCGCAGCTGTGTTTTACCACAGCCACCCAGCACCGTAGCTCTGCCTTCGAGGATCACAGGGCTGGTAAGAGCCACCTCCACAGGGACTCCTCCGCTCCTCCCTCCGGCCCGTGGACACCACCACCCTGCTCTCCTCTCGGGACCCCAGAACTCTATCCGGAGGAGGGACCCACTGGTCAACCCTCTCCTCCTAGAGAACCGGGATATCCTGACTCCACCTTCTAGGGAACCCGAATTGGTCAACAGCTAGTCCGGAGAGCTAGCCCCCTTAGGTGGAGCACAGAGACAGAGCCCTGGACCACATGGCGACCTCCTGCAATCATTAAAGGCATTAAGGCCACTAAAAAAAATTGTTTCTCATCACCAAGCCATGAAAGATATGACGAGGGCGCTTTATTATTTTTTTTAAGCTTACTCAAAGATGGCTTTAGAAAATGGGCTTCAGACATACAGTAAAACCCCGCATTGGTGGACAGCCTTCGATCCGGGTCAGAGTGTGCGCTTATGCAGGGTGTGCGCTTATGCAGGGTTTCCAGATTTTTACTGGGGATACGTTTAATGCATCCCTGACATCAGGAGCTTTAATTTGATACTACATACACATACCTTTCATAATTTCTATCAAAGTTCATCTTATTTATATTTTTTTTAAAATCTAAAATCTTTTTTCTGATGCGCGTGGTGATGAGAAACAAGTGGGTTTTTTTGAGTGGCCTAAGAAAGAAATTGATGAGTATTTGGTCTGTGTTCCCATTCACCATCGAGTTTGGAGTGTTCAGTAATATGAACGAGGCGATAGCTAAGTGAATATTCTGTAACCCGGCATTGACACTAGACGACTAGATACATGGCGAATGTAAATCGTCTATATAGCAATGTCCACTGCAAAGGTCCTTGACCTCAGAATGTACCCGAGCATATATACACTGACGTTTTCACAGAATCACCACCTGTCTAGACGACTAATTCAAGCCTGCTTGAAATAGTCGCAGGCGTCAGAGCGTGTCCAACAGTCGTCAAGTGGTGCTGAATTGGGTAATTAGACATTATCTATAGTTGATCTTCAGTCACCACGTTTAGACAAGACAACTTCCACCATTTTACTCCTGAAAGTTGTCCGGCGGTGCAAAATGCCAAAATCGCCGGCCAGAATCGTCTAGTGTAAACACCAGGTAGCGCTCCAAACGAGATGGTGAACAGGGACTCAGACCAAGCATGGATATGTTTCTGATTTCATCTTAACCTGGATCATACAAAAAGGCCCTCACTGACTGACTAGGTCAACGACCGACAGAATCAAAGGGGATTTAAATCGTAAGTGATGGAGGACTATTCTGTTGGTATGAACCTGTCAGATGCAGCAGAAACAAGGCAGACACTGCACCCTCACCGATATTCAGATCCTGACATGTCTTTGGCCACCACTGACCGACTTTTCGGGGAACTCAATTGATCGGTGCCGTTTTCTTCTGCCATTGGGAAATGGCTAATATCGGACAATGTGTCTTGAAAATTTAAACCCATGTCAATATCTAGTAGCTCTAGTAGGCCTAATCTGAGCCATGAGAAAGACACTATGTGCTATGAGCCATGAGAAAGACACCATTACTATGAGCCATGAAAAAGACACTATGTACTATGAGCCATGAGAAAGACACTATGTACTATGAGCCATGAAAAAGACACTATGTACTATGAGCCATGAAAAAGACATTATGTACTATGAGCCATGAGAAAGACACCATTACTATGAGCCATGGCAAAGACACTATGTACTATGAGCCATGAGAAAGACACCATTACTATGAGCCATGAGAAAGACACTGTACTATGAGCCATGGGAAAGACACCATGACTATGAGCCATGAGAAAGACACTATTACTATGAGCCATGGGAAAGACACAATGTACTATGAGCCATGAGAAAGACACCATTACTATGAGCCATGGCAAAGACACTATGTACTATGAGCCATGAGAAAGACACCATTACTATGAGCCATGAGAAAGACACTGTACTATGAGCCATGGGAAAGACACCATGACTATGAGCCATGAGAAAGACACTATTACTATGAGCCATGGGAAAGACACAATGTACTATGAGCCATGAGAAAGACACCATTACTATGAGCCATGAGAAAGACACTGTACTATGAGCCATGAGAAAGACAATATGTACAATGAGCCATGAGAAAGACACTATGTACTATGAGCCATGGGAAAGACACCATTACTATGAGCCATGAGAAAGACACTACTACTATGAGTAGAGAAAGACACTATGTACTATGAGCCATGAGAAAGACACTATTTACTATGAGCCATGAGAAAGACACCATTACTATGACCCATGACTGGACTTGTTCGTGAAGTAATGTTACCTTTTGTATCTGTGTGTCGCGTGGTCAGGGCTGGCCCTGAAAAAAGATAGCAGATAAATGTCAATGAAAGCTGATCATACTTAAAGGTAGGTATAAGATTTCTCGTCATATTCAGTAGATTGAGATTCAAGGAGACAGGTAAATGTACTCCATATTTCAAAGTGACAATGACCTAAAACTATATCAATTGCTTCAGTTTTTTACCTGCATTGTCAGTTATGTGGTGTTTCCACCTACCGATTATGACCACCGATTATGGTATTTAGCACCGCCGACCGATTATGTGGCACTTTTGGTGAGATAATCGTCAGGTGAAAAGGGAAAGGGTCAACGATTTTTGTCTCCACATGTCTCCATATGTCTTTACATATGATACCACACCACCAACCGACCTTTTGTACGGCTAAAATCAAACCAGGTTGAATTCATCATAATACAATATAATTTCTACATGATGAAAAATGGTGATAAGATACTATAACTAAATAACAGTACATGGTAACGGAATTTACCTTCACTGGTTGGATGACTGGTTGGATGACTGGTTGGAGTCGATTCGCTTGGCACAGCTGAAGGATATATCAGAAAGATAATCAATCATATTATCATAATTATAGTATCATAAGGTCCACCTACTACGATATGGCTCCGATATGGTCTACAATGCACCTTCCGATAAAAAATCAAAATCGCGTCCGAAGGTCACCTAATATCGGGGCAGTTGACCACGTTTCTGCGATTAGGCACCGAAAAAAAACCTTACGATGCATGGCGAAGTGGGATGTCTAGACATTTATCTACGATTTTGCACCTTCCCGATATGACTTTTTGTATCGGTGCCATATCGGTAGGTCTAAATTTCTATCGAAGTAGGTGGACGCCAGGCCTTACTTTCAATTTGGCAAAATTCCAGGACCCGATCATAAAAATAGACTGTTCTGCATGCAATTGTAGTGGTATTGAAGGAAGAGTATTACCTGTCCATTACCAAATCTTTAATAGCTCTGTTAAACTTAATTTCCAACACAAGCAGTGCTGATGGCAGTATTTATGTTAAGTGGAAAACACACTATACGATTTCGTTTCGTTTCAAGCTACCTTCTCGTAAGCTAGTTTTAATATATCTCAGGCGAATTTGCTCAGGGCATTGACCATCATTCTACCATTATTAGGCATACTTTACGAACATACCCGGGGTGAGGTAAAATGCTAGTTGGTATTTTTGGCATACTTTACGAACATACCCATATTGTTGGCATACTTTACAAACATACCCATATTCCTGGCATACTTTACGAACATACCCATATTGTTGGCATACTTTACAAACATACCCATATTCCTGGCATACTTTACGAACATACCCATATTGTTGGCATACTTTACAAACATACCCATATTGTTGGCATACTTTACCAACATACCCATATTGCTGGCATACTTTACGAACATACCCATATTGTTGGCATACTTTACGCACATACCCATATTGTTGGCATACTTTACGAATATATACCCATATTGCTGGCATACTTAACGAACATACCCATATTGTTGGCATACTTTACGAACATACCCATATTGCTGGCATACTTAAAGAACATACCCATATTGCTGGCATACTTTACGAACATACCCATATTGCTGGCATACTTAACGAACATACCCATATTGCTGGCATACTTTACGAACATACCCATATTGCTGGCATACTTAACGAACATACCCATATTGCTGGCATACTTTACGAACATACCCATATTGCTGGCATACTTAACGAACATACCCATATTGCTGGCATACTTTACGAACATACCCATATTGCTGGCATACTTTACGAACATACCCATATTGTTGGCATACTTTACAAACATACCCATATTGTTGGCATACTTTACGAACATACCCATATTGTTGGCATACTTTACAAACATACCCATATTGTTGGCATACTTTACGAACATACCCATATTGCTGGCATACTTTACGAACATACCCATATTGCTGGCATACTTTACAAACATACCCATATTGTTGGCATACTTTACGAACATACCCATATTGTTGGCATACTTTACAAACATACCCTTATGCAAGCTGCATGTCGTTCCGTAGTTGCTGGAGCAGGGCTCGGGCCACCATGTGTCATCTCCGGGTTTGATGACGTAACAATCGTCATCATGCGTCTCGACGTCAGGGTTGACGTTTACGTAACTGGGCTCTGATCCGTCCAGCCAACTGGGCGACCCTGTGCGTATCTACGGACGTTATCACAGCTGATATATATATTTATATATCTATATATTCATTTACTTTTAAATAATTATTTCAACTTTTTCCTAGAGGAGTTCTTCCAATTGAATATTTTTATTTAATACATAATCGTACATGGTTCAAGTGTAGAAGTGCTTTTGTTATGGGGCCTTGCCTCGTGAGATTATGCTGTGCAAAACTCGTGGCATATATTTATTGGCTACGGATATCGATGCAGTTCCTTTTTATTACTATATACTCACGCTGTATATACACTGTAAATACATACCGCGTCAACATATTAGGGAACACTGTTTCGTACGTGTTGAATAAAACATTAGTTGTTAGGCCAAGTTCAGTTAAGTATTCTTATTAATTTCGGGTATATAGTAAATACATAACGACCCATCATGCTTGTACAAGCCACGAAACTCGGTAATAATTTACGGTTCTTACGGAACTTGGCATAAATGCCTCGTTCCATACAAACCGTAAATCATCATCCCATTTTGTAGCTTGTACAGCATGGTCAGGTCGTTCTACATGAATCCTTGTATCTTAGACTTGTATAGCCAACTCAGGATTACGTGATAAATCGGGTCATAGAGTAAGTCAAGGGCTATCCATTAAGTACGTTCTCCCTGAGGGGGGGGGGGGTGAAAAAATTCCGAAATATTACATATGGTTCTTCTTTATTCTATTGCATACAAGTTCGGGGGGAGGGGGGTGTGGAGGTGTGGAAAATGTCGGAAATTCTACGTATCATAAAACCCCGCTTATAAACCGACCCCCCACTTCAGAAAAATGCTATAAGCTGATTGTGTGGGCATTTCAACTTTAGGAAACCCCACTTTGGGGTCCTGGCCCCCATCCCCCCACAACCTTTTGTAGAACTTTCGGTATAGAATATGAACGTTTTAATGAACTATTAATGTAGAATATCATATGCTATCTAACAAACTACTACCACTACATTATTCACATTTGTACAAAGATCTGTATTGTATATTGTTTTTTGGTACTTTATTATAGATTTGTTCTGATTTTTTGGGGTTTTCATATATCTATTTTTGTTAAAAGCCTTTATAAACTAACCCCCGACCATGGCAAAAATGTATAAGCCGATTTTTTCAAAAATCCCTTAAAAAAATCGGTTAATAAGCGGGGTTTTACGGTACATACTTTATGGATGGCCTCCAATGAGATGAAATGTCACCTTTGTTTCCTCTCAGCCCGATCCAGAAGCCCGTCGTCTGGTTGCTGATCATGTGAGCGAGGGCCGCGTTCTCCCGCGGGGTCCGGACCGAGGCGACCGAGGCGTCGAGCAGCTTGGCACAGTAGGCTTCTCCACTGACGATGTTACCCGACCACCTCCGAGCGTCCATCACACACTGACACGCTCCTCCTCCCACCAGCTGGCACCTCGCCTCGCTGTTTGTGTAGCACCATCCTCCCGTCGTTGTGCGAGTTTCTAAACAAAAAGGGTTTTTTAAAAACCAGGAGGATTTTTGGAGGTATATAGTTTTTTTGTTTTTTTTGGGGGGGTAAGTTTTTATTCAGGGAATGTGTTATACATTTACACCGGGTTTTTTTGGGTTTTTTTTTTAAATTTCAGAACGTCATCCATTCTGTCATTAGACAGATCTTCCATGGATGGTGGTACCCACGTATTGACTGCAACATATGTAACTTGGTGTACAAGGTGTAGATGAAAGGGATGAATTTATACATCAATACAAGAGATTACCCAATATGTATTGTATAAAAGAAGACCGGAACAAGACTGGTCAATCCTCATTGGCTGTTGCCTCAACAGCCAATCACAGCACAGAGTTTACAAGCTCAACCTGCAGTAAGATGCCACCTGCTGTCTGTATATGAGCTGAAAGATCTGTCATTAAGTTAAGTTCTTGATTCATAGTAGCACATAGTACATCTGTGTACTGCATGGAGTTGTCCCCCAGCATTAACTGCCATATAAGGAATAGAGTAGACCCAGTAGCCAATGACTGCATACGAGCAAACCACGACCTTCACCCTGACCTCCTTACATGTTATTTATAGCGCCTTGGGACGATTCTACAGTTTATAGTAGACCTAAAATCTAGTGGGCCACAACCACCCTCGTGTATGAGTTCTTACTCCCTTCTTCTTAAGGTCTATACCCAGCTAGTCTAGTCCTCTAGACCTTACACTATGATTTCCCCCATGTTTACCTCATTGGAACCCGGAGCAACATATCTGTATGCTCCGGATATGAATATCCAATCCCTAATATTTTCCCTAAATACTCAATGGTCGTTGGATACGAGTTCCCACTGTTAAATCTATGGGGGTGGGGGTGGGGGGGGTACCAGGGTGAGTAATGGCTCCACCTACCGGTCGTACTGGTGTCACCTCCTACACTCGCCCAGCAGAAAGCAGCCAGCACAATGTGGCAGCACACAGCACAGTGCTCCAGCCTCATCGTGAAGGGGAGGACTCTCTAGTGAGGTGCGCTCCATTGTAACACGAGCCAACACCAGATACCCAGTATCTCCAGGATCCCGTGTTAAACTGACGAGCTAACGCCAGATACCCAGTATCTCCAGGATCCCGTGTTAAACTGACGAGCTAACGCCAGATACCCAGTATCTTCAGGATCCCTGTTAAACTGACGAGCTAACACCAGATACCCAGTATCTCCAGGATCCCACGTTAAACTGACGAGCTAACGCCAGATACCCAGTATCTCCAGGATCCCGCGTTAAACTGACGAGCTAACGCCAGATACCCAGTATCTCCAGGATCCCGTGTTAAACTGACGAGCTAACACCAGATACCCAGTATCTCCAGGATCCCGCGTTAAACTGACGAGCTAACACCAGATACCCAGTATCTCCAGGATCCCGCGTTAAACTGACGAGCTAACGCCAGATACCCAGTATCTCCAGGATCCCGCGTTAAACTGACGAGCTAACACCAGATACCCAGTATCTCCAGGATCCCGCGTTAAACTGACGAGCTTACGCCAGATACCCAGTATCTCCAGGATCCCGCGTTAAACTGACGAGCTAACACCAGATACCCAGTATCTCCAGGATCCCGCGTTAAACTGACGAGCTAACACCAGATACCCAGTATCTCCAGGATCCCGTGTTAAACTGACGAGCTAACGCCAGATACCCAGTATCTCAAGGATCCCTGTTAAACTGACGAGCTAACACCAGATACCCAGTATCTCCAGGATCCCGCGTTAAACTGACGAGCTAACACCAGATACCCAGTATCTCCAGGATCCCGCGTTAAACTGACGAGCTAACGCCAGATACCCAGTATCTCCAGGATCCCGTGTTAAACTGACGAGCTAACACCAGATACCCAGTATCTCCAGGATCCCTGTTAAACTGACGAGCTAACACCAGATACCCAGTATCTCCAGGATCCCGCGTTAAACTGACGAGCTAACGCCAGATACCCAGTATCTCCAGGATCCCGCGTTAAACTGACGAGCTAACACCAGATACCCAGTATCTCCAGGATCCCGCGTTAAACTGACGAGCTAACGCCAGATACCCAGTATCTCCAGGATCCCTGTTAAACTGACGAGCTAACGCCAGATACCCAGTATCTCCAGGATCCCGCGTTAAACTGACGAGCTAACACCAGATACCCAGTATCTCCAGGATCCCGTGTTAAACTGACGAGCTAACACCAGATACCCAGTATCTCCAGGATCCCCGTGTTAAACTGACGAGCTAACACCAGATACCCAGTATCTCCAGGATCCCCGTGTTAAACTGACGAGCTAACACCAGATACCCAGTATCTCCAGGATCCCGCGTTAAACTGACGAGCTAACACCAGATACCCAGTATCTCCAGGATCCCGCGTTAAACTCACGAGCTAACACCAGATACCCAGTATCTCCAGGATCCCGCGTTAAACTGACGAGCTAACGCCAGATACCCAGTATCTCCAGGATCCCGTGTTTAACTCACGAGCTAACACCAGATACCCAGTATCTCCAGGATCCCCGTGTTAAACTGACGAGCTAACACCAGATACCCAGTATCTCCAGGATCCCGTGTTAAACTGACGAGCTAACGCCAGATACCCAGTATCTCCAGGATCCCGCGTTAAACTGACGAGCTAACACCAGATACCCAGTATCTCCAGGATCCCGCGTTAAACTCACGAACTAACACCAGATACCCAGTATCTCCAGGATCCCGCGTTAAACTGACGAGCTAACACCAGATACCCAGTATCTCCAGGATCCCGTGTTAAACTGACGAGCTAACACCAGATACCCAGTATCTCCAGGATCCCCGTGTTAAACTGACGAGCTAACACCAGATACCCAGTATCTCCAGGATCCCGCGTTAAACTGACGAGCTAACACCAGATACCCAGTATCTCCAGGATCCCGCGTTAAACTGACGAGCTAACGCCAGATACCCAGTATCTCCAGGATCCCGCGTTAAACTGACGAGCTAACACCAGATACCCAGTATCTCCAGGATCCCGCGTTAAACTGACGAGCTAACGCCAGATACCCAGTATCTCCAGGATCCCGCGTTAAACTGACGAGCTAACACCAGATACCCAGTATCTCCAGGATCCCTGTTAAACTGACGAGCTAACACCAGATACCCAGTATCTCCAGGATCCCGCGTTAAACTGACGAGCTAACACCAGATACCCAGTATCTCCAGGATCCCCGTGTTAAACTGACGAGCTAACACCAGATACCCAGTATCTCCAGGATCCCGCGTTAAACTGACGAGCTAACGCCAGATACCCAGTATCTCCAGGATCCCGCGTTAAACTGACGAGCTAACACCAGATACCCAGTATCTCCAGGATCCCTGTTAAACTGACGAGCTAACACCAGATACCCAGTATCTCCAGGATCCCGCGTTAAACTGACGAGCTAACACCAGATACCCAGTATCTCCAGGTTCCCGCGTTAAACTGACGAGCTAACGCCAGATACCCAGTATCTCCAGGATCCCCGTGTTAAACTGACGAGCTAACGCCAGATACCCAGTATCTCCAGGATCCCGCGTTAAACTGACGAGCTAACACCAGATACCCAGTATCTCCAGGATCCCGTGTTAAACTGACAAGCTAACACCAGATACCCAGTATCTCCAGGATCCCGCGTTAAATTGACGAGCTAACACCAGATACCCAGTATCTCCAGGATCCCGCGTTAAACTGACCACAATCAGGCTCAGCCGATTGTGTAGATGGAAGCTGAGACCAAGACTTTACATGGTTTGTGCAGCTTAAGTCCAATGTACCTATTTCCGAACAAAGTTTCACAGATTGGGGTGTTCTGCAGTCTCATGGAACCATGGCGGACTGAATTCACATGGGAAGACTTACCGGGTATATAGTCTCACCCCAAAACCCCCTACACCCCATCACAGGGTACACAGGGTACACAGTCGCCGACTCAGGGTACTTCCCCGTGTAATTTAGGACAACTGAGGCTCACAGACTGGGGGAGAATGTGTAAAGCACATTTGTCTCACCAAAGTACCCCTCTAAGTTTTAAACCTGTTTAAAGTCAAAATCTCGTGAGATTCTGTTCCTTGTTAGGGGTGATTGTACCTATTTTGGAACATTGATGTACCTTTGTAGGCGACAAAGGAACGGTACTTTGTCTCAGGCGGAGTCAGCCCCAGTCGGTAGATGTAGGACAGCTGGGCAAGGGTCAGCCTACGATTAGTGAAACCACCTCCTGGAGATGTTCTTTTGTCACTGATGAGTTGTGGTTCAATGTTCTTAAATCGGTCGCCAAAAGTTTATCAACATGTTGATAAATCCAGTCACTGACAGTAACGTTGGTAAATGGCCCCTGATTGGGTGGCCGACACAGTCGATAGATGTGGGGCAGCTAGGTAAGGGTCAACCAACGATTAGTGAATGTCACCTTGAGATGTTCTATTGTTGCCAGTCAATGTTCCTAGATCGCTCGCCAAAAGTTTATCAACATGCTGATAATTTCAACGGGACATTGGAAATAACTCATGGTGCGTACCGATAATTGACATAATTGGTCATTCAGTGAGGAGTTTTGGAGGGTGCCACACACAGATAAGCGGTCAGATGCTGCCTCTCACTGATTAGTGCCCTCTAGTTGACCAACAAATATAATCGTAATGCACTCGGCGGGTTTCGTCACCGTATCTCTGTCAGTAAGAGTAGACTGATTTGTTTAGGACTAACTCCCACCACCCAAGATGCCAAGAACTTAGTGATCCAGGGGTCTGTTTAATAATCAAGAATCCTAGCCAAGGTTGACTTTTAGACCAATCAGATTGTCTCTTACAAAATTCATATGGAAAGCGCAGTGGGGAGAAAACGTAGAGTGTCAAGTTACTCGATAAGCTTAGATCTGGCTTCGCATTTGATGGCGGATAAGCAAATAACACTATTTATTATTATTAAATTACATTTCAAGGTATATGGAATAGGAAAACCAAGTTTCTGGAGAGAGAAAGTCAAAGTACTTGGTAAGGTTTAGAAAAATTACTGCCCGCAGCCAAAGCCTTGAAACTTATGTCATTTTCTTGAAATTTGAATATGACCATCTCCAAGTGTTCTAGTACACAAGTAAATCAAGCAAATGTAAATTAGCCTATAATACCTATTAAAATTGGATAAACTGGACAAAACATTGGGTTTACTAATTTCGAATTAGAATGAATCCCAAGGAACCAGTTTTGACTGATAAATTACAATATTCAAAAAATCACCAGGTGCATGAATTGTCCGATATGCCTTTAGATTTTTATTGTAGTATGTGAACACCATGCCTAAAGCGCTAGGATCCACTAAGGCGACCAAGCGAATGCGTCTGCGATCCATGAGACTGTGCGAATCCCATGCGATTATATTCAATATATTGAATATTGTCGCAAGGCATTCGCATGTCCATGCAAATGTCTGCGAACGTCTGCGAACCCAAATTCGCATGGAAAATCGCCTCAGTGGATCTTGCGCTTAGGACAAGAGCCCAATAACATCATCCAAAATCACTATAGACAAAATGATAGCAAACGTTTTAATTCTCGAAAAATGAATTTATTTTTCTCAAGCATGACATACAAACAAATGAAGAATGTCAGAAAGGCAGCAGTAGATATCAAAGGATAAAAAAATAGATAAAACAATATGTGCTCACTCAGCAAGAAATACATCTTTGAGGAATGTCCAGCTGACCATGACCAATCACTACAAGTGTCTCACTGAACCACTCGTGTGTAGAACTGTCTGGCTGGGGCAATGTCAAGTAAAGCCCTGCCCCGACCTGCCTCAATGGTCTATGACATACTTCCCAATGGCTACGATTTGAAATGGCCAAATCGTAGCCTATCGGGAGGTCCCAGAATCGTAGTCCTCTGTCGTGATTCAATCTGTGAATCATACTGGATGACTGTGATATCTTCCCGATAGGCTACGATACCCTATGGCAGGCTACGAAAAATCCATCGTGTTGGATTTCATCGGGACCTCTACGATTGGCGTTTTCAATCACAGCTTAACGTGAGGTGACGTAGACAAAACCGCAGAAACCTGTTCCACTACCATGATTTTTGCTGACCTCACGACAGAGTTGGTATGGTGTCGGGAAGTCAATTGTAAGGCCCATCAGGACCAGAATCGGCGTTGGTGGGGAAAGGGCTTTAGATACCACAAATGACCCACTGACAGGATCAACCCCAATCCATTGAATTGTTCACTTCTGGAATCCCGCACTCATTCATCTTGGATGAAATATAACATTAGCTCCTAGAATAGAGCACATAGCTATTCTGTTATGGAGACGGCCATCTTGTCCTTGACACCAAACAAAACACCAGGTGGTGGGTACAGCTATGAGCCGTGTCCATTGGCTGACAAAAACGGCGTAGCTATTTTAAGTACCCCTTAAAGTCTGTTTCCATTGACTGATTTTGGTCATCAGTGCTAAAGGTCTGTCGATGGTTCTTGACTGTAGATCGGTGATTGCCAATAGAAACAGGCTTTTAGGGGAACTCAAAAAATCTCTGGAGTTTTCGTCGGCCAATGAAAAAGGGTTTAAAATTGGATTATTTGTTTGATTATCGTAGAAGGGTTGTAACCTTGTCAGATGATTGTGAATCGATACTAAGTACTGATGACAGCGGTTGTCCCACAAATACAATTTCCTGATGGGTGATGGTGGAACTAGCAATCACTCTGTGTTCTATGGGTAAGGAGTCAGCTAGTTCTAGGATGCAAAGGTGGTGGCAGGAAGTCGACGGTACTTCCGGTAACGCCGCCAGAAGAGAAAACCAGCGACAACAACGAGGATGAGGCCGAGTACGAGACAGCACACCACAACCACCACGAGGACGGTAGTACCGGCTAAAATATAAAATAACAACAAGAAATACAGAGGACGAGGATGAGGCCGAGTACGAGGCAGCACACCACGACCACCACGAGGACGGTAGTACCGGCTAAAATATAAAATAACAACGAGAAATACAGAGGACGAGGATGAGGCCGAGTACGAGGCAGCACACCACGACCACCACGAGGACGGTAGTACCGGCTAAAATATAAAATAACAAAGAGAATTACAGAGGACGAGGATGAGGCCGAGTATGAGGCAGCACACCACGACCACCACGAGGACTGTAGTACCGGCTAAAATATAAAATAACAAAGAGAATTACAGAGGACGAGGATGAGGCCGAGAACGAGGCAGCACACCACGACCATCAGGAGGACTGTAGTACCGGCTAAAATATAAAATAACAAAGAGAATTACAGAGGATGAGGATGAGGCCGAGTACGAGGCAGCACACCACGACCACCACGAGGACTGTAGTACCGGCTAAAATATAAAATAACAAAGAGAATTACAGAGGACGAGGATAAGGCCGAGAACGAGGCAGCACACCACGACCACCACGAGGACTGTAGTACCGGCTAAAATATAAAATAACAAAGAGAATTACAGAGGACGAGGATGAGGCCGAGTACGAGGCAGCACACCACGACCACCACGAGGACGGTAGTACTGGCTAAAATATAAAATAACAAAGAGAATTACAGAGGACGAGGATGAGGCCGAGTACGAGGCAGCACACCACGACCACCACGAGGACTGTAGTACCGGCTAAAATATAAAATAACAAAGAGAATTACAGAGGACGAGGATGAGGCCGAGAACGAGGCAGCACACCACGACCACCATGAGGACGGTAGTACTGGCTAAAATATAAAATAACAAAGATAATTACAGAGGACGAGGATAAGGCCGAGAACGAGGCAGCACACCACGACCACCACGAGGACTGTAGTACCGGCTAAAATATAAAATAACAAAGAGAATTACAGAGGACGAGGATGAGGCCGAGAACGAGGCAGCACACCACGACCACCACGAGGCGTTAGTACCGGCTAAAATATAAAATAACAACAAGAAATACAGAGGACGAGGATGAGGCCGAGAACGAGGCAGCACACCACGACCACCATGAGGACTGTAGTACCGGCTAAAATATAAAATAACAAAGAGAATTACAGAGGAGAAGGATAAGGCCGAGTACGAGGCAGCACACCACGACCACCACGAGGACTGTAGTACCGGCTAAAATATAAAATAACAAAGAGAATTACAGAAGACGAGGATGAGGCCGAGAACGAGGCAGCACACCACGACCACCACGAGGACTGTAGTACCGGCTAAAATATATTCCAACACCTCCACTAACGCCAAACAAGCAACCCAAGTGGAAGATAACATGAAACAACAGCTAACAAAAGACCTTGAAACATCATACAGCACCGACAACAGTTCCATCCAGTCAGACCCCACCTCATCCGATAGCAGTAGCGACGAAGAAACAAGAGCAGCAACCAAACGCACTGAACGACCAGGGCCCTGTTTTTCAGTCACGACAATCGTTATGGGCGACGTGTTCTTGCCGTCAGTGTTCGATAGACACGACACTTTAGTGAATAGGCGATATGTCGTGAGTCTAAGAGGCGTAGGGCAGCCAAACGTGTTTTTCAGTCACGACAATCGTGGGGTCACGTGATTGAAAATGTCGCCCAAATTGTCGTTGATTCATGACAGCTATGGACATGTCGTACAGAATTCGCAACTTCACTTCCCCTAGGAATTAAGCAAAATCGGCGACACCGTTCCGAAGTTATAGGCATTTGAATTTCGTCATAGCAATCTCTGCTCTGGTGGCCAGTGTATTTTCCCGACGCCTCCGCTAATTTATGCAGCGCCCTTGACATGTTCTGACTTGACTGCCATCGGGAGTAGGGAGGGGGTGACTGGCCACCAGAGCAGACGGTTGCTATGACGAAATTCAAACACCGATAACTTCGGAACGGTGCAGCCTATTTTCTTCATATTTGATACGATTATAGGTCATATGTATCCCTTACTCGTATTAAAATTTCATGGCTTAATTCAGTCGGGAAGTGGGAAAATCCTCTATATACGCACAGTGATGTGTTATAGAACCTAAGACAGTTCTATACTTGTCGTAGCGGCCGACATTTTTCGCGGCGATCGTGAGTGGCGCACTACGATCGTGTCTATAGAACAGCGGCCATTTTGTGTCTTCCAGAATGTCATGGAATCGCTGGACGATCGTAGGGTATCGTTGCCCGACGATGTCGTTACTGAAAAACAGGGCCCTGGACTATCACCAAAGAAAACCACCACACGAGAAAAAATCCAAGAACTCAAAAGAAGCTCCAACTACACTGAACCATACGTACCGACCACAATACGGAGAAGCACCAGCCAGCACCAGATGAATCCTACCAGTGACCACCACCGACATCCGGCACCCCGCCCAGACCACCACCCGGACAGACAGACACATAACAGACCTAAAAGAAGACACCATGAGAACACCCACCCAAGACACTCCCGCAGCCAAATCCAACACCAGCCCCAGGACGAACTAAGAAAGGCAACAATGTTTAACATATATCAATATGTGGAAGACAAGGCTAGAGTCCAGTGAAACCGAACATAAACACTACCACAATGACGCCGATCACAGTCTCTGTCCGCTATGGCTTTGTTCCTGATGCCTCAATCTGATTGGTCGAGCGCCGCCGCGTGCGAGCGCTCCCATTGGTTGCTAATGACGCTTTTCACCGCGTGCCTCACAACCCAACCGCTGTCGGCGTGTTCGGCGATGTTCGGCGCATGCCGCGCGTAGCCATCATTTAGGCTTTGGAGGGCCTGTCATTAACGGGGGGCGGTGGGCGAGAATTTAATCTTTTTGTACGTGAAGATCTTTTTTCTTCGGGTTCGCCTGCCGCTGAGGCTTTGGTATTGTGGTTTCGAATCTATACTGAATTCTCGTCAGGTGTCGTAAGGTATGTATGGGTTGTTGTTCCGTCATTTTTTACCTGATTTGGGTATTTTGACGGGCGGAACGTCACAGCATTGTCCAGTGACTTTCTTGATTTTGTGGAAGAGGTAGATCGGCTACTTGTTTGGTAGGGTAGGTGATACTTTAGTTGGGAACTGATATTTGGAAAAAAAAATTCTCGTCGGACGCCACCAAACGGTTGCCGAAAGCGAAAAAATCTTTTTCCAAATAATGTTTAACATATATCGTATGCTGCAAGACCTAGACCACAGAGTAGCCAATGACTTCTTTAACATCTTACAGGCGCACCGATATGCCCATTACTGAAAACTTCATGCTTGCATGATAATTATTTTTTCACCTTATGTATTCAAACCAAATAGTATCTAGATACTCAACATTGTATAAAATAATATATTCATATATTTATACTTGTACATAAACTATATATATGTTAATATCCCAGCTGTGATATCTGTTCAAAAAGTTTAAACTATTCCATTTCAAATTCACCATGTTAAAACCCATACCAACCAACAACAGGACAAGAACCGACAAGGAAATCTATTTATAGAACCTATGTATCATATCAACAACTACATAGAATTGTCATAACAACCATATCCTTAGTAACCAGTGTAACCACAACATTGTCAATCCTAGAAATGTACCTTAAGAGATAAAGACGCGCACAAATCATACTGCCTGAAGAAGTCTCATGAATTGAGACGAAACGTTGCGACCAAGTATTAAATTTGCCCCCCCTATTTCGATGTACAACAATCCCAAATAAACTGTCCTATCTTTAAGATCAACTCGTCTGGTTTTTTGTAAATTTACCTTCAACTTGAATATAAAATAACAAAGAGAATTACAGAGGACGACAATGACGACGAAAATCAAAAGTTGGCAACTTGCGTGAGAGGAAGAGGAAGTTTTAAAAAGATAGACCACAAAAAAATGGAATAAATGTAAGGTGGAATACAATTGAAGGCAACAAAGAGGGGAGCCACGGAAGTGGATCAAATTGTAAGATACTAATTGAAATAAAGGAATTGCTAAAAAAAAAAAAGAGAAGATAATTACTGTCACTTCGTGCATGTGAACCTGTCAGATAATTATAACAGTGCAATATAGAAGGGGATTATAAAGGTTTTCTATCATTTTCAGCAATAGTAGTGCTTCATAAAATGTTTTACAATAATATGGAAATTAGTAATTCAGGTGTGAAAATAGATCAGGGAAAAGCATAGATAAAACGGATACATATAGTACTGATCTGAATAGATGTAAAAAGAAAAAAGCTTAATTAGTTTTTGGAAATAATCGTACTTGGCTTATCTATAGTAATTTGAACTAAAGGAAGCTGGTCTTAGTTTTCTACAGATTGGTGTTTTGATTTAAAGGTTTGAAATCGGTATAAGAAAATATCGATCCAGTTTGTTCTTCTTAGGCAACACATTTAGAATATTTTGCTTCTAGCAATTTCATCAAATATTATAGATTGAGAAATATTTAGCCATTCCAGAGCTTCCGCTTTGTAATTCGGTATTGGATTTTTTTTGTAAAATATGTCTGCAAGAACTAATTGTATTTAACACTAAACTAAATTTAAACATATTTACCATGTTGACTTGGCGAAGTGGGTTTCGTCGTAGGTAGCACTGTTGAACCTATAAATTAAAAGAAACTTTACATGTGTATGTATAACTCATTATGTATAATGTATTAAACTTAGAGAGATCATAAGATCTAAACTATCATTATCTTAGAGGCTGACCTAGTGAGTAGCAAGAAACCAAGAATGGTGGTTTGATATTGCTATTGTTTGAATATAATTTGTTATTTGTATGTACTGTCCAGTGCTGTACTTGTGGTGTAACATGTTGTCTATCTTTACCGTCTCTTCAATGTTTCGGAGATAATTGTTTAGAAGAACGCTGCCTAGCGAATACAATATGTCTATTGTATACTGCTTGTGATTGCATTCTGATTTTGATACATTTTTACCCCTTTTGGTCACCGGCTACATTTTATAAAAAAAAGAAGATGATTGTGTTTTAATATTAACAGAGAAATAATCGATAGATTATCATGAGGATTTGATGTTATCTCACCCCTGGTACTTCATTTCCATAGACTTAACATTGGGAACTTGTACTCAACGCCCATGGAATATTGTAAAAATACAATGGCGATGATGTCAAAAACATAAGTAAGTCTATAGTAAACAATTCATATTTTACGGTGGTACAGAAATAGCTAATATCTTTAAGAATATATTTATGGTATAGAATGTACAAAAATGCGGAGAAAAAAATACGAAACTAAAGGAAATGGCGATAAAAGGTAAAACATTATGAATTTGAAACATAACTAGGTGTAAAATAAAGGTAAACAGACCAGGTGCTTAATCTGATGATTATTACTCACTCCCAGGTTATTAGGAAATGTCCTTACTGTGGATGAAACGATTCTAGTTCCAGGCTGTCTGTGATTTCATATGGCCTGACGCCATAGGTAGAAGGCCGTATGGAATCGATGACTGACTGAGAACGAGAACCGTTTCGTCCACAGTAAGGACGTTTGCTATCATCATATACCTCAAATCTATGAAAAAACGCCATTTTAATGACTTATTGCGTCACAGTCAGAGCAGGCATGAACATTATTATTACTACACCCCTGGCAGCGGGCAGTATTTGATAGACATTCGCACACAGGTATATAATAATAGTGAATACGCCCCTCACGTCTTACAGCATCGGGGCAAGTATTTGCCGATCTGCAACTTCCTAAAAATTATCTGATGAATCCCCCAGTCAGTTTTTCCACTTTATCCTACCCCTAATAAAAATGGTCCATAGGCATAACATAGGCAAATTTTATGCGGCATGCCATGACATAAAGTGCGATTTATGCCTCTAGGGGCATAAAAAAATTGACCAATCAGCGACCAGATTGTCAGCTGCTCCAAAAAAAGTTCCGGTTGGCCTCAAAAGTTCTGGTCGGACTTCAGTTGGTCATTCAATCGATATTTGTCATTTAGTAATCCAAAAGCATAGAGAAGGGTAGGATAAATACGAAACCAAACTCGAGTTAGACTTGTCACTGCTATGCCACTCTGGTCGGGTCTGTTCCTCACTACGCTCAACTAACGCTTCGCGTAGTAATACACGACCTGCCCATCGTGGCATAAACATTGACTCTCGTTTGGTTTCTACTAATTATCAATAAATCAACACCAACCATGGGCGAACCTGCAGGCCTCCCTCAGGTTAGTGGAGCAGTCCTCTGGGCTCCACATGCCAGTGGCCGATGAGAATTTGTAGCAGGAGGAGGTGTTCCCGAGTTGTCCCTCCTTCTCCCAGTTCAGGAAGTCTGTCACTGATCCATCTTCCCACACAAAGTCACCATCTGAAACACAGATTTTATTACCCACCTAATACACAGTCTCCCTACTAAACCTACAGATCGCTACTGAGTAGATTCCGGAGAGCTGTATTTTCCTAGGAGAATCAAGTTTTTTCAGCCACCTGACGGGTATTATCAGAACTATTTCATATTAACCATGCATGGCGCTTGTGTCAAATTTCTAATTATTTACAAATTTTTTTCTGAAACACAGATTTAACACAGCTTGAAAAAACCTGATTTACGTATGTATACGTAAGGCGTATATATCTATCATTTGTCGTAAATAAGTAAATCCTCCTTGCCATTGTGTATACGCTTCATCTATAAATGTATACATGTGTCCATGTTGCAGTCATGTATATATATATGTCATATATACGCCTGATTCTGTTATATTTACATCACTGTTCAATAATTCCGATCTCTGCATCTAGGGGACACCACTGTCGTTTCATTTGCCATTAGTCATCAGTAAAATTACAGACTGGGCCAATCCAGTGGTTGTGGGACCAGGGACTGCATCCAGTTCACTTGGAGCATAGCAAAATGTTGTTTTCTTTTTGATTTTGTCAACACTGTCTTATTCTAGGTCTGTGACAAGAAGTTTTATAATAGTGTAAATATTAGTACTAAAGCGACCTTGATGTATATTCATTTCATGTAAGTTTATCTTCAAAAGAACAGACAATGTTACCAACTATCGAGTAGCATATGTGACTATCATTGTATATATATATCATAACCTATTAGTTAAGAAAGTTAGCTAGCCAGTCTGGTGGTAATGCCATATACTTACTGTAATCAAGCCAAGTACGACTTGCTGGGCAAAACTGAAAACAGGCAGATTGCCTTATTTTGTCCAGCCTAAATAAACTGATTTAAAAGAAAAAAAAGAAAAAAAGTCCATGGTATATTGCACATAGACTTATAAGGAGGTGGCAATCAAACTAGAGTGTAAGGTATGGGCAGTCAATTTGTCGCTACTCTATTCTTATCTATACGAAAAAAGAAAATCAGGAGCAGGGCAGAAAACAAGACCACGGTAGAAAGTGTAAAGAGAAATGTAATATTGTGAATCAGCCAAAATGATGAGAGTAAAACCAACCGATTGTGTATTATGAAAGAAATAAAGTCCTCTCTCTCCCTAAAAAACAAGTCTAAGTCTAAGATCCAAATATATGAAGCACCAATAGGTCCATCAGGTATTTCAGTTGTGAGTGATTGGTCATGGTCAGTTGGGCACGCCTCTAAGACCCTGAGACACTGGCACCCTGCTCCTTTCCCAATATGACAGTGAATGGCATGTAGATAGTGTTTTTGCATTATGCTGGAAGTCTATATGTGACCACTCTAACCTTTAGGCAATGTATATAGGGCATGCGAGCATGCTCTAATAAAACACAAAGGGTACTATCGTAAAACTGGATGAGTTTTAATCTTGGCCACCATATGCCACAACTGGAATTTGGCATAGTGACTTCATGAGGCGAAGTCGAGTGAAGTTCGGAGCCAAAACTTCAGGAGTGGCATGCGGTGGCCAAGATTAAAACGAATCAGGTTTTAATTTTATCCTACCTTGTCTCCTCATTTTTGGAATATTATGTGATAACAATGCTGTTTGCCACTAGTGGCATATAAAGCTCCGTATGCCAGTCAGCGTGGCATACAGAAACTCAATGTTAAGCCTATGGGATTTTATATTAGGGGTAGGATAAAGCACAGAAATACCGACCGACAAACCTGAGTCCTAACCAGAAGTCCAGGTGGTCGTCCTTCGTGAGTGAGTGGAGCATCTCGTTCTCCTGCAGGCTGTGGAGGGACACGATGCGGCTGTCTGGGACGTAGCGGGTACACTCCATGTCCACATTGTTGTACCTGTCTGTGCCGTACTTATACCGGGCACAGATACAGGCTCCCGGGACAACCCCGCACGTAGCGTCAGAGAAATCTCCACATGATCCCCCCACAGTCACCACCTCCCCTGGAAAAATAAGAGCAGATATTTTTCTGTCGTAGACGAAAAAGCAAAGAATTAGTACACAGAGCATAGATACAGGTCCTAGGAAAGCCTCACACATAGCGTCAGAGAAATCTCCACATGATCCCCCACAGTCACAGCCTCCCCTGGAAAAATAAGAGCAGATATTTTTCTGTCGTAGACGAAAAAGCAAAGAATTAGTACACAGAGCATAGATACAGGTCCTGGGAAAGCCCCACACATAGCATCAGAGAAATCACCCCATGATCCCCCCGCAGTCACCACCTCCCCTGGAAAAATAAGAGCAGATATTTTTTGTCATAGACGGAGAAGTGCAGAATTCTTATACTGGGTACAGATACAGGCTCCCGGAACAACCCTGCATGTGGTGTCAGAGAAACCTCCACATGATCCCCCCACAGTCACAGCATAACCTGTAAAGAAAGAGCAGATGTATTTCTGCCGTAGATGGAGAAGCGCAGAATTCCTTTACCGGGAAAAGATACAAGCCCTGAAACAGCCGCGTTCTTAGCATCAAAGAAATCACCAAATATCTGCCCAAATAGCACAGCCTCCCCTGGAAAAATAAGAGCAGATGTATTTCTGCCCAACTGCGCAGTCATTGGCTCACTAACTGACCAATCAGAATCCAGAATTAACTGACCAATGTCTGCTTGCAGCCATGTTCCACTCGAGTGGACCACCATGCCATCATGTGGGCGCATTTGGAACTAATGTGAATTTAAGATACATGACATTTATAATATTGTCCTCATACATATTTGATATCTACAAAATATAAACATAAGATAGTTAATACATATGATGGTACTTAACGATATGTCAGAAAACATTTGTGTAGGTCCGACATTCTGATATGCAATGTTCATATCAAAGTCCACATCAAGAATCCATAAGTCCTTGTTATTCAGAGGAGTAAGTTACATCGTCACTCGATGTGAAACTCCATAATGATTCTCTAGATATTAAAGTGAAACTATGTTCTGGTGAAAGAAAGTCAAAGTTACGAGGTAAGACTTGGAAAAATTACTTCCCGAGGCCTTGGTCGAGGGCAATAATTTTTGTCAAGTTACCGACTTTTTGACTTTCTTTCACCGGTACTTGGTTTCCTATATACCATCAAATATCGATAGAAATGAATATTTCTTTATATGCGATAATCAAAGAAGCCATGCCTACCCTTATCCAGTAACTGCAACTGATATGTTTTCGTTCCGCCGGTTTCCTGCCAGTTTCATAGCTATTATGAGTGTTGCTATGCATTGACCTACCAGAGCCCAAATCTCTCTCTCCGCTCACTTATTACTTTACCCCAGCTCTCACTGGAACTCTCGTTCCTGATGGTTCAAGTTTCGTAAGTAATCTGTTTATGTTGTTAAACTACAAAAGAGCTGATCGTTTGAATATTTGTAAGCACCAGTGATGGGAATAAGTGACCTATACTTTAATTCCTGTAGTACGCTGGTGCTTTTTACAATGTAAACAGTGACGTCATTATGTCACACCTCCATGGTAATCCACAATGATTAAGATGTTATAATAATAGTAATGATATTAACTACAAAATAGTTTACATAGGTTTGGAGAATACTATCAAAATATTCATATTTTATTTCAATAAAAAAATAACAATTACTTAAATTTAGGAAATGGTGCCTCAAGGCATCATAGCATATTAGGTCCGGGAATGCCTTAAAGCATCATAGTGTACTATGCCCGGGAATGTCTCCAGGCATCATAGCGTACTATGCCCAGGAATGCCTCCAGGCATCATAGTGTACTGCCCCCGGGAATCCCTCCAGGCATCAAAGCGTACTATGCTCGGGAATGCCTCCAGGCATCATAGCGTACTATGCCCAGTAATGCCTCCAGGCATCATAGTGTACTATGCCCAGGAATGCCTCCGGGCATCATAGCGTACTGCCCCCGGGAATGCCTCCAGGCATCATAGCGTACTATGCTCGGGAATGCCTCCAGGCATCATAGCGTACTATGCCCAGTAATGCCTCCAGGCATCATAGTGTACTATGCCCAGGAATGCCTCCGGGCATCATAGCGTACTGCCCCCGGGAATGCCTCCAGGCATCATAGCGTACTATACCTGGGAATGCCTCCAGGCATCATAACGTACTAGGCCTAGGAATGCCTCCAGGCATCGCAGTGTACTACACCCTGGATTGCCTCCAGGCATCATAGCGTACTGCCCCCGGGAATCCCTCCAGACATCGCAGTGTACTACACCCTAGGAATGCCTCCAGGCATCATAGCGTACTATGCCCAGGAAATACCTTTAGGCATCATGGTGTACTATGCCTGGAAATACTTTCAGGCATCATAGCCTAGCTAAAGGGTTAATTAAGCATATGGAACAAAAATATCAGGGGTGAAATAAAACTTAGTATTTACCATGCAGTCCGTGTCCGTGTATTTCTCCACTTGTGAGCTGTAGTACGCAGCAAAAGGCTGCTACAAGTGTCCACAGAGTGGCGGTGGTGAATCCCGTCCCCGCCATGGGAACCCTGCTCCTGTTGTCATGAAGCATCACCACACGCTGAGAACACTTGGGTTTGAGTTTCTATCTCTATAGATCCCGTCTCCGTTAAGCTGCAGTGATTATTGTATCGTTCTGGGGGTCACCTATCATGCTGCCCTCCCCACTGTACCGCACAAAGTCCCTTATCAATTAAATCCCATCACGTGCGGCTCACTTTGACTGGAGTAAATTATCGCTCTATAGGAACTATAGGATAAACAAGTGTGCCTTAAGATTGATTCCTATGTACCTATTTCCGAAACCTCTATAGTTATATACCGCTGCTGGGGATGCAGGAATTATAAGTTATGTAGCGAGGCTGACGTTTTCGTCCCAGGCTGACGTTTTCGTCCCGGGCTGACGTTTTCGTCCCGGCCTGACCACGTGACATAAAGAGCAGCGGGACGACAACTTAGCTATTGCAGTTACTCGATAAGGGTGGCCATTTTTCTAGAGCTATTGCAGGAAAAGAAATAATCATTTTTATCGATATTTAAAGGTATATAGGAATAGGGAAACCAAGTACCGGTAATCAAAAGTCAAAGTTACTCGGTAAGGTTCGGAAAAATTACTGCCCGCGGCCAAGGCTTTGGGCAATAATTTTTCCGAGCCTACCTACACTAGTAGTATCAACAAATGTTACGCTTACGGATTTCATCGGGTATTATAGAGGAAACCTATGAAAGTTTACGGTCAGAGCTTTTATCTTAACACTGGTATTTTTTATCCATACACTTAACGTTGGGAGCTTGTACCCAACGCCCATGAGATATCTAGGAAAAATACTCAATGGGGGATTATGTCACAAAGGTTGGGGGATTATGTCACAAAGGTTAGCCCATTAGTCAAAGGGAAGGTTGAGATAAATTCAGAAATCTATTCAAGTCAGAGCTTGATCCCATCTTGTTTAAATCGCAACGTAATTCACGCGGATTTGCCTTGTGAATTACTACACTATTCAAACTCGATTGGATATGAGCTCTGACTCCAAACTTTCATAGGTTTTCTCTATAGGAGGGTGGTTGTGGCTCATTAAATTGTAGGAGGGTGGTTGTGGCCCCTAAGATTCGAGGTCAACTCTCGACTGCAGAGCCGTCCCAAGGCGCGAGAAAATATAATGTAAGGAGGTCAGGGTTAAGGTCGGGGTTTGCTGCGAATGCAGTCATTGGCTACTCGGTCTACTGTATTCCTTATATGGAATTAGTGTAATGGGACAACCCCATGGTGGAGGTATCCCATTGAGATTGAATCGTCAGTGGGTGCTGGCCTGATTGCATAATAATCGGTGAGAATTCAGGCTGTTTCCGATCAACAATCTGGTACCAGGATACACAAAATAATCGATTGGTGGTTCCCAACTGCAAATTGGTGTTGAAAAATCGGTCGATGGAAAATGG
Organism: Alentia gelatinosa; assembly: GCA_950022655.1. NCBI lineage: Eukaryota > Metazoa > Annelida > Polychaeta > Phyllodocida > Polynoidae > Alentia > Alentia gelatinosa. The sequence continues at coordinate 2,888,820 of OX465592.1, read as the reverse complement.
CTATATAACCTCATTTCCATTGGTTGACTTAAATGGTGAATATTATTAAATTATCCTGAAAGTCTGTTGTGTATGGATTCTACAATAATTGCACCATGGCGATGGATAATGACAATGGATCCTGCACCTGGTTTCCTCTCACAGTGATAAGGGATCACCTCATCTTCTCCTCATGTCAGTGTAAAACGGAACTCAGCCCTCTCACCCGCTGGTCAAGGTAAGAGCCACTTGGAGAACACCTAGTTCTTGTTTTTAAACGTTTCTTATTACATCTTGAGGTTCATAACAATGTTTTTCCTACATGATCGTGTACGTGGATAACTTTGATACTATGGAGCGGGCTAATCTGTCAGCTGGACAATATTATATACAGCTGGTTTCAATCGCATTCCTTTGTTAAGTATGATTATGAGAGTATACAGGTTGTAGTTTTCTACTCACAAATTGAAATAAATGTGTAGGTATTTGAAACACCAGTCAGTCGCATTAATTAATTCAGTGTATTGCAAGACATGATAAAATGCTGAATTCAATATTTGCCAAAAGCCTGAATTTGAAGAACCTGAATATAATTTCGGATTTATATGTAGAAACAGCTGAACTTTCCATTTCTGACATTGGATTTCCCATTTGAAGATTTATAAAAACCGTCAATTGCAATAATTTCGGGTTACGGTTCAAGGTTCTATCACCATACAACGTCGGTAACAAGCGCACACCGGGACCTGTAAACATACTGTATTCTGGGATACCTCAATAGGGTCTATAGATCGTGAATACAACAACAAAATAGATATAACTTTGATGAATGTAAATTTGACCTACATCAATAAAGGTAGAATATACTGTCAAAATGAAAATACTGGAATATCCATTTAATTATATACATGGTTATTTTTCAGGGCGCCATCATGGATTTCTTGCTATTCTCTTTGCTTGCCACCATCGTGTCGACCACGCATGCGCGGACCGTCTGTAACCCGAACACGCCCTGCACTTCCGGTTACGCGTGTAACCCGTACAAGGGCGTGTGTGTCAAGGAACCCAAGATCATCAGCGACCGACCTTCTGTGTGGTTAGGTCAGTTACTGTCGGTTACATGTCCTTCATTATCCTGGGGCCTGTTTAATAATCTATGATTGTACATGAAGACCTAGAGGGTCGTAGAGATCCAAGGACGATGGGGTCAACTTTATTCAACTCTTATGGACTGTCTTAGCCAGCAGGCTTAACATTATCAAACGATAACCCTTGTAGGAGGTACCGAAAAGGGTCTTCATGTACAAGCTTAGATTGTCAAACAGGCCCCTGATCTTACTGTAATTTCATCTATAGGCTGTCACTGAATGTTCCATTATTCCGTGTCATTATCATCTTAGTTTTTAACCTTTTGTTATCATTTAATCACTGCATTTGACTATTAGTGCCGTAATGATGTTAAATTGTTCCTAGTATGTTTCTTATTATACAGAGCAATCTAAGATTCTTCTGTTTACAATTCAAACTCAATTCCAAACCATCTATTGTGTGTGTGCTTTTGAATATGCATTTTCAGAGAATATCTCCAATGATTTTAAACGATCTACTGATGAAATCTTTCTTGTTCTACCCCTTGATTATCATTATTATCATGATTATTATTTTTGATGATATTATTATCATCATTTTTCTCTGTGGCACTCTGCAGATGACACCAAATCTTTCTTGTTATACCCCTTGATTATTATCATATTATCATTGTTATTATCATTGTTATTATCATTGTTATTATCATTGTTATTATCATTGTTATTATCATTGTTATTATCATTGTCATTATTATCTGTATTACTATTATCATTAATATTATTATTATTGTTATTATTATTGTTATTATCAATATCATTATTATCATTATTATTAATATCATTATTATCATTGTTTTCATTATTATTATTGTTATTATTATTTTTGTCTGTGGCAGACGACACTGAGGACCGCTGCGGCCGCCAGGCGTCTGACTGTGACCTATTTGGACTGGAGCATGCTGGGAGTCACCCGCGCGGACGTGGCGACGTCTGGTGTCGAGAAGGGGAAATAATACGCTGCATGGCACCTGCAGCGCCAAGTCTGACAGTAACACCACTCAACGAATTGAAGGTGAATATAACACTGACAGTCACGACACTCAACGAGTTTACGGTGAATATTACACTGACAGTCAACGAGTTGTAAGTGAATATTACACTGACAGTCAACGAGTTGAAGGTGAATATTACACTGACAGTCAACGAGTTGAAGGTGAATATTACACTGACAGTCACACCCCTCAACGAATTTAGGGTGAAGTTTGCAGCTGCCAAATTGCCAAGTAAGGCCAAAGGTCGTCAACAATTCATAGACTGCATCAGTATGCCGTCGCTCAAGTTCTGGCTGCTGATTGGTCAATTAATGTTATTACATAATTTGCTCGCCCGAATACAGTGACCCAATGTTAAGGCTATGGTATGTTTTATTAGGGGTAGGATAAGATAACTGACCAATGCATTATTGAGTATACAGTTTGTGTTAAATGAGGCACGTGCATTCTGCTCAGGTGATGACGTACAACGTGTGGGAACGTGACTTCTGGATCACCAACGACGGGCAGAGAGAACGCACGTGCAGGATCCCCACCTGGATCGCCCGCAACCACCCGGATGTCGACGTCATCGGTCTCCAGGTCAGTCTCAAGTAAAGTCCGCTTCCATTGGACGATTGTTCGGCACCGATCTGCTGTCAGGAACCGCCGGTTGATTCTTTAGAACGCCAATGGAAAATAAACCTCATTTCCATTGGCTAAACATCATGTTTCATGTTTGATATTTGATACAGGAGAAGTTCAAGGACGATTGCTTCTTGAAGTAAACATGTCTTATGTTTGATATTTGATACAGGAGATGTTCATAGGCGGCTGTTTCGCCGACCAACTCAACATCTGCACTCTCTTCTGTCACTGTGGCTTCTGCAGGGACCAATTCATCTACATCATGTTTTATGTTTGATATTTAATACAGGAGGTCTTCATGGGCAGCTGTTTCTTGTTGTAAATATTTCATGTTTGATATTTGATACAGGTTGTCTTTATGGGCAGTTGTTTCTTGACGTAAACATCATGTTTCATGTTTAATATTTGCTACAGGAGGTCTTCATCAGCAGCTGTTTCTTGTTGTAAATATTTCATGTTTGATATTTGCTACAGGAGATGGTCATGGGCGGTTGTTTCTTGACGTAAACATTTCATGTTTGTTTTTGCATACAGGAGGGTTTCATGGGCGGTTGTTTCTTGACGTAAACGTTTCATGTTTGTTATTGCATACAGGAGGGTTTCATGGGTGGTTGTTTCTTGACGTAAACGTTTCATGTTTGTAATTTCATACAGGAGGGTTTCATGGGCGGTTGTTTCTTGACGTAAACGTTTCATGTTTGTTATTGCATACAGGAGGGTTTCATGGGCGGTTGTTTCTTGACGTAAACGTTTCATGTTTGTTATTTCATACAGGAGGTCTTCATGGGTGGTTGTTTCTTGACGTAAACGTTTCATGTTTGTTATTTCATACAGGAGGGTTTCATGGGCGGTTGTTTCTTGACGTAAACGTTTCATGTTTGATGTTTTATACAGGAGGTCTTCATGGGTGGTTGTTTCTTGACGTAAACGTTTCATGTTTGATGTTTTATACAGAAGGTCTTCATGGGCGGTTGTTTCTTGACGTAAACGTTTCATGTTTGATGTTTTATACAGGAGGTCTTCATGGGTGGTTGTTTCTTGACGTAAACGTTTCATATTTGTTATTGCATACAGGAGGTCTTCATGGGTGGTTGTTTCTTGACGTAAACGTTTCATGTTTGTTATTGCATACAGGAGGTCTTCATGGGTGGTTGTTTCTTGACGTAAACGTTTCATGTTTGATGTTTTATACAGGAGGTCTTCATGGGTGGTTGTTTCTTGACGTAAACGTTTCATGTTTGTTATTGCATACAGGAGGTCTTCATGGGTGGTTGTTTCGCCGACCAACTTGACATCCGCACGCTCTTCTGTCACTACGGCTTCTGCCACTCCACGCCGACCGTCGACGACCCAGACGCCCCCCAACCCGGAGGAATCTTCCTCGTCTCCCGCTGGCCCATCCTCGCCCAGGACCAACTCGTCTACGAGAACTCCTACGACGAATCGTTCGACCAATTCGCAGCGAAGGGAGTCTCCTACGGAAAGATCCGCAAGGGCTCTAGCGGCAATTTCCGGAACTACCACGTTATGACGACCCATCTGCAGGCAGGGGGTCCCCCGAGCATCCGCGAAGCCCAGGCTGGGGAGTGGGGTCATTGGGTGCAGTCTAAGAAGCTCCCTGCAAACGAGGCAGTGATTTTCAGTGGGGATCTCAATGCTGATGGTTACAACGAAACCGACCACCTCAACGTTATCCTCGCTAACCTCGGTGCCGCCATACCGGAAATGGTCGGCCCCCTCAACGTCACTTCCGACCCGAGCATCAATGACGTCAACGACAGCGGGGACCCGGGTTGGATCGACTGGGTGCTGTACCGGAAGTCGAATTTAGTTCCGGTGAAGGCCACACAGATGGCGCTGTATCCCACGTGGGGGAGCTTGTTCCCGGCGTGCTGGTGTGAGTTGTGTATTACTCTAGACCGGAAGTACGTCTGGCCGGAAGACGAGGATTGTGAAGAGCATCCGCGATTGATACGCCACCTATCGGATCATTTCCCCGTGCTAGGATCGTTCACTTTCAAATAAAATTACCGCTCACTCTTCAGCTACCAACTATAGTTCTTCTATTTATTCCATTTGTCTACATGCCTGCTAATTTTGTAATTACCTATAATATCTTAAAAACTATGATTCTGGTCGGATCCGCTTGGAGATTATCCCGCACAGAGAGAGAGAGTGAACCAAACTTAAGCTTGGAGACTCAAGACCCACGAGAGTGAGATTCTCGTTGAGGTAAAAACTCGAACCTGCTATTGTTTTTTTAGGTCTACACTTAGATGTGCTTCTTCTCTTATGATATAATTCTAGCCATTTTGAAAACCTAATTTAGAACTGTAGTTTTCCGATCCATTTACTCTGAGATCAGCCTCCGAGACCACAACCTTATGCTGGTTCTAGGCGTGTGCCTTTATGAACACCGATGATCAGCTTCTGAACCTGTGTCATACGGAATAATAGCCCTGTCCCATATCCTGTCGCAGGAAACCAGTCTAATCTACCGCTCACGTTGAAGCGAAAGGCGTGACCATAGGCTCTAACGACGAAGTCGCTAGTAACGAATTAAGGGCATACCCTACAATTCACGCGGGCACCACCTGGTGGTTTTAAATAATGACAATTATCATACAAAACTGGTTCTTTCTGATTCATTTTAATTCTAAATGAGTGCATTTAATGTTTTATACAGTTAATCTACTTTGATAGGTAAAACAGTCTACATTTGCTCAACTTACATAAGAAATGTACTGACAAATATAGTTTTGAATTCTCTCAAAAACTAGGACAGCAACCTATGTTTTTGAATACTTGAATACATCTACTATATTCTGTGAAAGTTTGAGGAAACAGGTCCCAGGTCCATTCCACAATGGTTTACTCCAATCTCACACAATTCCCAGTTCTCCAACGATATTGTTACACATTTCCATAATCTCTTCGAGTCCAGTGTCCAGGTTCATGTTGTTATTCTGCTCTGTGTTTTCTACCCGTTAGAATCGGTCCCACAGATTGCTGGTTATCCATGGCACAGAAAGTCCACACGGAATATTCCTGGGTGGATCAAAAGTAAGGGACAGCGAAGGGACCGAAATGTTCATGTTGTTACCTGCCACATATAAAACGTTATGAATTTCGTCGGATCCGCTTGGAGTTGCTCCCGTACATAGACCCTATTGAGGTATCCCATAATTCAGTCTGTTTACAAGTTCCGGTGTCCGCTGGTTGCCGACATTGAATGTACCTTGAACCGTAACCCACAAATATCCAGTTTAACGGCTTTAATAAATATTCAAATTGGAAATTTGATGTCAGAAATCTAATTTCAGCTATTTCTACATATTAAACCAAAATTATAATCAGGTTCTCCAAATATAAACGGGAAAACTATAGTTCATGTGGTCGTGGTGTGTCCAGTCAGTCGCGAGCAGAACTTGTATTTACCCTGGGCGATAATGGGGAGTTTAGTAACCTCTGGAGGGCGTATAGAGACAAAGTGAACCAGACCTAGGCATGGAGATGGACTAGTGTTAGATAAATCGATGTGAGATAATGTGGACCCGCCTCCCACTGACCACTACTGACACCTGGTGTCACTTGACGACAACTTCACCACCACAATCTTATCTTGTGATTAGTTAGACATTGCACTTATGCAACACACGATATGATCTTTCCAAATAACAATAGCATAACAGCAAATATATATACACACTACCGGCCCCATGAGCACCCAGCGGAGTTCTAGTCCAGCTTTAAATTGTCGTCTGCTGCTAAACTTCCGGGAAAATGGCCGCCAACTTCCGGTTTATTATACTCTGCATAGCTTTGATGAGTACAGGTAGGACCTTTTATCTTTATACATGTGGTATCCATGGAATGCTTGAGTACCAATCTGAAAATACAAAATTGTGCAATGCCGTAGTTGTTCCTGAATTGAGTTATGTGGTGTTTCCACTCAACGGACACCCCGCGTTAACGGACAATTGTGTTCGGATTCGCCAATACCAAATAAGGAAGAGATGACCAGTAAAAGAGCTTCAGGGTATTCATGTGGGTTTTATGTGGCATTTCCACCTGCCGATTATGACCAGCGATTATGGTATTTTGCACTGCCGACCGATTATGCAACAGATTCCGTACAATAATCGTCAGGTGGAAACAGAAATGGTCAACGATTTTTCTCTTCCTCCTTATACAATATGGCACCACCGATCGACTTTTGAGCCCCAAACGAAATCAAACGGGGTTGAATTACTCAGTGACAGTCTTCAGTTTACAACCCAAAAGTCGTTTATAGGTGATTCTTGATACGGCAAATGGAAACACTTGCAGGTAATGATTATGTGCCACCAACTTTTCATAAGGAACCGACTTTTGTACAGCGTGAAAATTATCGTGTTTTGAATTTTCTCTCCCTTTTTAAATCTATCAAAACGGGTTCAAAATTTTCGAATTCTATTCTCTAAATGATTCCATGTTACATATAGCAAAATATGAAAACTTTTATACATAATTGAAATTTCCGATTTTGAATTAGAGGATTACGATTCTCAATGAAACCTGATCAGACATTAACCAATGGAAAACACAACCTTTCATCTTGACGTATTACAAGAGTTTAGATAAATACTGCTTATTGAAAAGATATCATCGTTTCCGACCGATCATGTTCTACTTCCTGTCTTGGACAGTCTGCGCTGCAGTCAGCGTCTGCCGGAAGGACGTCATCGACCCGGGAGACGCCATCTTGAGCTACTTCCGGTTTATGAACACGGCCACTTCCGGTTCCGGTTCCGGTTCCGGTCCCGGGACTCTCGACGATGGAGGAGACTCATTAGTCTCCCAATCTCAGGACGAACTGGTATCTGGATAATAAAACCATTGAATTTCTATGTCTTATTTAGTTAACACACATACTTTGTTGAAACAATTATGTGTTGTTTTTAAGAATTTTATCTTGACAATTATCCTAGGCATGCGAATAGATTTGTTTCTAAATGATGTTTGAATATCTCTGTTTGAAGTTTGAATATATACATTATATATCTGTTGCGCAATATCCTCGCATGCGCTCGGATATTACTACGCGTCAACTTCTCGGAGCATACGGCCCCTTGATCAAAAACAGTCAATATTGCGTATATATCTACATCACACTATAAGCCTATATTAATACACCTCTATATAATATCAACACCTTCAATAGCTACACGAACTATAAATAATGATTCTTGCTTCTTCATTGCTATTGTTCATGTGAAATATATGTGTTTGTGAAATGTCTCAAAAACTTTCATGTACCTCTTCATCACAATATAAATTGAATGATTCATACTTACAGACATTAGCAGTCACGTCTTCACCGGAGAACTACTGGCTGGGTCTGGGCAAAGAAAGTTACAGTCAGTGGGAATGGACGAGAGGCAATCCCACCTCCCACACCAACTGGGACCCGTATTCCACAGGTACTTTACTTTATCTCACCCCCGGTATTTTCTTCTTCATACGCCCTCCGGACGTTACTTAACACCCTATTATCGCCCCGGGTAAGTAAAGTATCCGCTCCCGACTGGCTGGCCGCACCACGACCGCATGTCTCCCGATGAACCACATTCTTCTGATTTATGATTAGGGAAACTGAATATAATTTCGGATGTACATGTAGAAATAGCTGAAATTTCCATTTCTGGCATCGGATTCCCGATTTGAAGACATACAAACCGTTTACCCGCGTTCATTGTGGGATATGGGTCAAGGTCTATGACTGTACCACGACGACACCTTATTGTAGGATTATATCGATTTATTCAAGTATCTTCGTCCCACCATCCATCCCACAGTTCCCGCAACTCTTAAATGACTTTCAAGTTCAAGTTATAATTTTTTTTATAAATGAGAAGGACGTGGTTAGGCTAACGGACTTTTTATTGGGGTGCCACCACACGAACTGACAGACAAACTTTTCTTTTCACCACACGGCATGTCCAGACATCTCCCAGCATTCCGTATCCGGGCCCGCGTCGTCGCGCATGCGTGCACACCTACAGGAAGTACGTCATTTCTGATACGTCAACAGAGTCAACGAACTATAAACCAAGAAGCCATGCTGACAGGCTGACATCCTAAATTGGTCGTCTCTAACTATCTTTATTGAATTCTCTACAAATATGAATGTATCACTTTGACAAACCAATAAAGGAAATTTGGTTTTGTATACGAGTGACCGTAATCTCCTCGTAGTATATTACTACGCGTCAACTACTCTGAGATTACGGCCACTCGTACACAAAACCAGTATTGTGTATATACCACATGGTAGGTCGTTATATATTTACTATATACCCGAAATTGATACAACTTAATTTGGTCTAACAAACTGATGTTTAAGTTGACATAAACGGAAAAGTTTTTCGTATTTTGTCGTACGGAAACCTGTTCCGTACGTTATATGTTTATGTTATATGGCGAAACAGTATGTATTTACAGTATATACAGCATGGGTATAAAGTAAAGCATATTATTATATACCTGTGTGCGAATATCTATGAAATACTGCCCGCTGCCAGGGGTGCAGTAATAATAGTGTTCGTGCCCGCTGTGAGATTGATTTAATAAGTCATTAAAATGTCGTTTTTTCATCAATTCAATGTATATAATAATAAGCAAACGTCCTAACTGTGGACGAAACGCTTCTCGTTCTCGTTCAGTCATCGATTTCATACTGCCTTCCGCCTATGGGGCAGGCAGTATGAAATTGAAGACTGACCTCGAACAGGAACCGTTTCGTCCACAGTAAGGACGTTTCCTAATATTCCTTCTTTTTTCCCGTCCACGAACGGCACATGAAAGCACTCCACTCTACATTTAACCTCTAACCTGGCGTAGAACCTGAATAACTTGATTCACATACAAAATAGCCGCAAGAAGACACACTCAAGCCTGTTTATATATCCGTTAATGACTGTGTAGCAAGTCGACTCTTAACACCATAGAAACAGCTTTCAGACTATTTCATGCAGCCCAGCAAGGAATTGTACTAACTATTCCTACATCAATTATTTTATTGCGATCATATCAATATCTAACAACAATGATCTTTTAATTATTTACGACATTGCAATAATTTACTGTCTAGATCTGGAACAGACTCTGAATTTATACAATTCGTGTGCGAGTATAGTTCCCACTTTCGTCACGAGATGGCGACATTCCCTTTTGGATCAGCCTAGCGAGAGGTCGTTTGCTTTCCAAACCGGTTTTGGTATAATGTTCAGTGTCCCCCTTACGATCTCTATTTAGAAATGTTCTGTACAACGCCGTCATCCTCAGGTAAGCGTCGGTGGTGTAACGGTTAGCATGGTTGCCTTCCAAGCAGTCGATCCGGGTTCGATTCCCGGCCGGCGCATCCTTTTGACCACAGACTAGTATAGGTCTACATGTATATATGCATGCTTACATTTATACAAGTCCATGCTTTTACATTTATTTTGAGGAGATCAAATGGTCCAAGTTTCGTTGGAAAAGGATATTGAGCAGAATTGCCATTTCTACAACTGTCTGAGTCTAGGATCCAAGCGTATCAAGCACCAGTAGGTCAATGAGGTACTTCAGTCTAGAGTGATTGGTCATGGTCAGCTGGGCACGCCTCTAAGACACTGAGACACTCTGGACACGCTGGATCCGAGATAGACAGCTAACGTAGTGTAGCTCTGGTGGCCAGTGTAATTATCGTATGACACATGTACCTGAGCTGACCTTCGGCGATCGGAACCTCGGTCAGGGTCCCGTTTCTAGTTTCAATAGATTTGTGATGCAACAAGGAGTGACGCTTTGGAGAAGACGGGCACCAACAGCGGTACGTCCCATTCGATATTATAAGAACATTTCCGTTTGTCCCCCCCCCCCCCGTGCTTCACGTTTCCGGGTGACCCTGTTGTAAACGTAGCATTAGGGAAGTCACCCTCAGATGTGTAGGTACACTGGCAACCAGAGGTACACAAAATTAGAAGGGGTTGGTTGCCAAACTAATGTGTAGGTAGATTAGCAACCAACCCATAAGTCTGGTCCGATCGCTTTCTGGCCAGAGAGTTCGAGCCAATTATCTTGAAACAAAGCACACTTTGGGACATCGTAAAAAATAAACTATAAATACTTACTACAAGGCATTACTAACATAACTAATTGATAACAAAGTCTAAGTTCATGTCTCTTTATCAAAATACACAAAAAAAGAAAATAATGATATGGATAAGGGGCTTCCAGAGTACTACAATCTCTAGCCACAATAGCCTGTTGTGACAGAGACTACCAAAACAAAAGATCTGCTCGAAGAATGATTCATTCTTCCAGCAGAGATTCTGCTCTGGTAGTAGGAAGATCAGCTAGGCGAGTGAAAGTCAAGGTTGTTCAGATCGGATTCCACCAGAGCTAACGTAGTGTAGCTCTGGCGGCCAGTGTAATGTGTAGGAAGACGTCACATTAATACGATCGAGTCTCCACAGATGGCACCACCTGCACTGGTCGAGCTGTAGTACGACCAACACTCAACAGACGGCGTCATTCATGCCTTGTTTGGGACGCTGCACTACACGAGATTCTAGATTTTGACACAGGTTCACCATGTCCTTAGCGCAGGTATTGGCCTTGTATGCAGTATTATATGGAGACGTGGTTAGTGTGCCTGAATGGAATCTGTTCAGAGATTGGTCGGAAATATTCACCGAGTTTGAAGAACGAGGTGATTATATCGGATCAAAATATCAAGGAACAGATGTGTTCAGGTACACTCACTATGTCTCCTTATTGTTTTATACCTAGAAATCATTATAAACACCATTTTAAATTTACTTTTTTGAGATTGAAAGTGGTCACGTGGTACGGAGGGACGTATGTTTATTATTTCGTCACTCAGTGGCGAACAGAATTCGTACTTCTGGTCAGTTAAAGTGAGACATTCGCTCAGGGTATATGATAACATTTCTTACCATTCCGTGCATTCCACGCATACATACACAATATAGACTGCTTTCAGATACAAGCGGCCGTATGCTCCGAGGAGTTGAAGCGTGGTAATATCCAAGTGTATGTGAGGATATTACGCAGAGTCAACTCCGTGGAGCATACAGCCGCTTTTATCGGAAACCAGTCTATATTGTATATATTATCCACCTTTTCTGGGCAAGTTGCATGTCGATATCAGTTCATTTTAGTTATGCACTATTTTTCCGTACGCACTACTTTCCGTATGCGCCACCTGGAGCATACACCATATCCGTATGCGCCGGGTATGTCTACACACACCCCCTATGTGTTTTCTATGGACACTTTCCATTAGGTGGATGATACAACATATCCGTATGCGGCGGGTATGTCCATACACACTTCCTATGTGTTTTCTATGGACACTTTGTATTAGGTGGATGATAAACACGCAAACATGCCAATTGACATCGTTATAATGGCTGTAACTCCGGCTGGGCCCCGTTGCTCCACGTTTACGAAAGAGTTGCGGATCGCAGAATAGCAATTCGACGGCCTAAACGTTGTTCCTGAAATTTTGCGGATTGTGTTGTAATCGCATGGGATCAGGGCTAAATGAAATATGACAATTCCTCAAATGTTTTACAGTTATCTTGGATATTGTAAGAATTTGCCAATGAAGTCCCTGCCTCCCATCGCTAAGGATTCTGGTCGCTAAGAATGCTGACGTCATGATAAATTCACCCGCGTCAGTCTCTCTGGGTGTTTCAGTCAGATTAAAAAAGACATGGACGATCAATTATAATCAAGAAGTTTGGAGAGCATAACAAAATTCCAATTACAATTGCTACAAGGATTGGAGAAAAATCGTCGATGAGGAGAATGAAATACGGCTTCTGCCTGTGTTCCGGGCGGCATTGTAGCCACTCTCCCAGCAGATCTTTTGCGGGGCTAATCTCTGCCTCAACCCAATGACGTCATACGCTGGTGCCCTGGATACCTGCTAACGACAGGGGGAACCAGCCAACATTTCGGATTCAAAACAAGGTATCTGTCAAAAGTCACGAAACTCAAACAACTCATATATTATGATTTGACATAACAAACAACATAAATGAGTGTATATTATCTACCATATAAATATGTGCATCTCAATATACTATAAAACACAAAATACGTAGCTTAGGAATGTGGCGGCAAAGGTGACTATCGAGCTGGAATCTTTTTGCCGCTGGAAACATTTCCACAAAAAATCCTCTAGGACATACACTCCCCAAATGGGTCGAGACAACTCTAATAGGAAAGACATTTTTATCACGCAAAATACCCCTCAAAGAATTTACGATATATGAAAAACTGGTGTATGGGACAGATTTTGTCCCAAACAGACCCGTCGATGCAGAGATACAAGCGGCCGCAGGAAGTAGAGCGCAGGATCTCTGCTAGGAGAGTGCGTTGTAGCGTGTTCCAAAGTCGTCTGCTCCGGAGTAAAAAGGGCGCGAAAAACGGTGTCAAAGATGGCGGGCGTTAAGGCGGCGGGCCGTCGGCTTATCGGCCGCTCATCGGGAATATTAGAAGTGGATTAAAGAGACACTTGCGGCGGGGGGAGATGGATGAATCCACCAGGACTCGCCAAGCACAGGCGTAACGCATTAATAACTATCAATAACTAGTGCTATTACACGCCGCGAGATGGCGTGTTGATACAGACGCCCGTCAGATAACGCGCGGTGCAGCCTGGGACGGCGACTATCGCGCCGTCTATCGGCCCATCAATTATCCGGGCTTATTAAGAGTCCACGTCCAGAAAACAATCTCAAACCGGAAGTGACGTGTGTCTGCTGCGTCTCGGCTGCGTCTTGTGTCGTGTAGTTCACGGTTTGCACACAGGGGGCGACACAGGCATGGCCTCTGCACCATCCGAGCAGGGTTCCTCGTAATAGTACCAATGAGTGTAGAGAACGCGTTGATAGTACCAAGTATATATAAAAAAGGCACGATTTTGAAAGGATCTGCTTGGAGTTGCTCTCTCACATAGAGACAGAGAGAACCAAAGATGTCCATGGAGACTGAAATCCTACAGGCCTCTTTCCATTGGCTGACAAAAACGGTGTAGATTTTTTGTATTCCCCTAATTGCTCATTTACATTTTACGTCAGCAGTGGTAAAGGTCCATCGGTGGTTCCTGACTGTATATCAATGATGGCCAATGGAAATAGGCTATTAGGAGAACACTAAAAATCTACACCATTTTGGGCGGCCAATGGAAACAGGCCCTTATGGGAGTGAGTTCTCTGTGCAAAAAATATCAAACCTGGTGAGTTTTTTTGTATGTTTATAGCCAGATATACTTTTTCTCTTATGGTGTATTTCCAAACAAATCTAATGTTGAAGTTTTCGTACCTACTGAGATAAGCCTCGTGACAGCCTCCGCCATTTTGAAATGGTGCAAGTTCCGCTGGTCCCTAAATCACGATGAAATCATAAAGCCCGGTTCCCACTAAGCGATTTTGGGGCATCCAGAGGGCACCATAACTGACTACCAGTCAAAATTTCTAGGAATTTTATGAGTCGCCAAGTGGGAATACAAAATGGCAAAATCGTCGGCGACTATTGCCCTACCCCCCATTGTTTTGGCTTGAGTTGGCGACTGGATTCTCGTTTATAAAGGCACCAGTCTCTTTCGATTTAATATCAAACATGTTTGAAATAAATCGGGGCATAGTCGGCGACTATGCCCTCCCACCCGCGGTGCGACTGCCGTTTCCCGGCGATTATGCCCGACAGTAGTCTCAGGGGCAGAAATCGCCTAGTGGGAATGGGCCTTAAGTAAATCTATCGTAGTTTGAGCCAACAGCGCCGATTTGAATATTCATGATCTGCCATGCCCCATAGCGAACTATAGAGAACTGGATCGAGAATCATATAAATAGACAAAACTCATCGAGGCGAAGCTGAGTGACGATTATGCCCGATTACGCCCGATTGTGCATGTGGAGTAATGTGTATTTTACGATTCGAGTGCGGTTCTGAATTTATCTTGCATTGCAATATCAGAATAATTCAAATTACTTCACAAATTCAGTGAGGACCATTTGAATCTCCATGTTGATGTCTTGTATTCTCTCTGAAATCCTGGCCGCTGATTGGTCAATCTTATATGATGTCATCTCATATTCACTCCGCCACAGCCATGGCTTAGTATTGTCACTTCAATGGAGTCATCGTTGAGTATTATTTTATGTTATTGTTAAACTTGTACCAGGGGTAAAATAAATGATTCCTCATAATAGTCATAAAGAATAAACGATGGTTTTCTGGATAGGCGGCCTGAAACCACGAGAGGTTGACGTGTAGTAATACATGAGCGTTAGGGAGTGTAATACGACGTCAATCTCGAATGGTTTACAGAGCCGCCTGTCAACATAACCATCGTTTGTTGCATCTATTATCCATCTTTACCAATAAATTAAACCCAGTCATTTCCATATTAAAGGTTATAACAATAGGGACTATTTCTTTGCTCTATAGCAAAAGGGACTATTTTTCCCGTATACTATGGTTTTGAGGCCGTATACCACAGATTTGAATGCGTATACCACAGTTATGGTATCTGACCGGTTTTTTTAATAATGGGTAGTGGTTTACCGAGTCCCGTACATTTTCTATGCATAATAATGGCAGCGGAAAGCCATTTTAGGGGTAAACCATGCTTTGGCGACTAGATAATGTTTTACTGATAATTATTATCTCTAAATCTTTTTATTTCAGATCTGCCGGGTGCAAGGCTGAATTATTCAGGCAAGTCAAGTTATGAGCGTTCGAAAAAGAAAAGTTTAAAAAATAATTTTTCAATCAATATTGTTTTCATTGCTAGATGAAACTGCTAGACAATTCAACTTGCTAGATAACAATTCAAATCGCTAGACAATTGAACTGCAGGTAAAGTGGGATTCATACGATCGGATTCATGTACCTCACACGATGTTTTTCTGAGACAAATCCTGATGAGATTCTGTACTCAAATTTACCCCTACAAAGGAACAGGATCTCATAGACCTTATTGGGGTATCCCATAATTCAATGTGTTTATAGGACCCGGTGTTAGCTGGTTTCCGTCATTGTATAGTGATAGACCCTTGACACATAACCCACAATCATAGCAGTTTAACAGATTTTATGAATCTTCAAATTGGAAATCTGATGGCAAAAATGGAAATTTCAGTTATCTCTATTTCTACATTTCGTGGTGATATTAAGGAGTCTATGAGATTTTGAACCGTGTGAGGTACATGAATCCCAACGTGTGAATTCCACTTCAGAACAAATGATGGGCATTGAGCCCACTGCGATGGAGTTCCCTTTATTTATACGACATTACCAATTTGCGTTTTATGACAAAATAAGTGTCTTGTGTATGATTGCATCACAATTTGGCGTCTTAGCTCAACACCCTCCTGTGTTATTTATATCTGTGTCGCTGGGTGAGTTATGACACTACACCTACACCTAGATCTGTGTGTGGTGTTGTCTATGATAAAGTATATATGCATCTGTTAAACCTTTTTTGTTGATAGATTTGATGAAAACCTGTTCGAGGGCCATGTAAGTCCATACTCTGGACACAGGGCATTACTAGGATATTTTCGACTGGAGCCAGCGGAGGATAGGAATTGCATTGCCAAGCTGTCTTATTCCAGTATAAATAAAAACCTTAAAAAAAGAAGGAATGACGCCTCCCTACACCCCTCACTTAGATCTGTGTGTAGTTTTGTCGCTGATGGGGACCCTCACGACTGAGGCCCGATTCCCACTTGGCGATTTTGGGGCATGTGCGGGGCTTCAGTCGGCGACTATGAGCACAAATCTCCCATGTTTCCAAGTGGGAATGCAAAAATGCAAAATCATCGGTGACTCTTGCCCTTAAGTCAATCCCCAAAAGGTACTAGGCTCTTCCCAATTAATTTCAAACATGTTTGAAATTTTGGAGCCATTAGTCGCTGATTATGCCCTTCCACCCGCTGTGCGATTGGCGTTTCCCAGCGACAATCCCAGGCACCAGTCTCTGAGGCAAGAATCTCCTAGCGGGAATCAGCCTTTATTATCCACTCATTAGAATGTTCATAGAAAACACATGGGCAGCGTGTATCTACATACCCGGAGCATACTGACATGTTGTATGCTCTTGGCTGCAAAACTCGGCGCCTAACGAAAAATAGTGCGTGTCTAAAATGAACTAATATCAGTACCCCACTTGTTTAAGAAAAGGCGGATAATAAATACAAAATGGACTGGTTTCAGATAATAACAGTTGTATACGCCACTTGTCAGGAATTGCGGTTGTATGCTCATTGGAATTGCCTCTATCTGCGCAATATCCTCACATGCGCACTGATATCACTACGCGTCAACTCCTCAGAACATACCACCGCTTGTACCTGAACCCAGTCAATACTGTGTCTTTATTACCTTTATGATACCGTCTATTCACCCCACACCTCAACCAGACACCCCACACCCCCTGACACCCCCTCCCCAACCCCTCCGCCGACCTCGGTTCCAGGCTAGCACCTCCAGGGCGACAGGTAAATGTGGACCCGTCGTAAAATGCGGGGAATGCTTAGTGGCCATGATAGGCGCCGGGCGGGGGATGGGGGGCTGGACGGGCGGGGGCCGGGCGGGGGCCGGGCGGGGGCCGGGCGGGGGACGGGCGGGGGCCGGGCGGGGGCCGGGCGGGGGGACGGGCGGGGGCCGGGCGGGGGCCGGGCGGGGGCAGGGAGCGGACGTGGCAGGGCGGGGGCCGGGCGGGGGCCGGGCGGGGGCCGGGCGGGGGCCGGGCGGGGGACGGGCGGGGGCCGGGCGGGGGCCGGGCGGGGGGACGGGCGGGGGCCGGGCGGGGGCCGGGCGGGGGCAGGGAGCGGACGTGGCAGGGCGGGGGCCGGGCGGGGGCCGGGCGGGGGCCGGGCGGGGGCCGGGCGGGGGCCGGGCGGGGGCCGGGCGGGGGACGGGCGAGAGACGGGCGAGAGAAGGGCGGGGGCCGGGCGGGGGCCGGGCAGGGGCCGGGCGGGGGCCGGGCGGGGGCCGGGCGGGGGCCGGGCGGGGGGCGGGCGGGGGGCCGGGCGGGGGGCGGGCGGGGGCCGGGCGGGGGGCGGGCGGGGGCCGGGCGGGGGGCCGGGCGGGGGGCCGGGCGGGGGCCGGGCGGGGGACGGGCGGGGGGGCGGGCGGGCGGGGGCCGGGTCGGACCGCCTCACACCCCGGCCTGGCCCCGCCCTCGTAAAGCCATAAGGCGGCCGGCCTGTGTGCCCCGTGTACCCGTTCAAAGCACTCCCCACATCCGTAAAAAGGCCCCGGTGTTCTTAAACTTTCCCGGCTTTAATGATGAGCCCGAACCCCCGCCCTCTACCCCGCCACACCTCACCTCCACCCTGCACCCGCCATCTACACCCCACACAGATGGGGCCTGCTAGCGCCCCAACCTCTATACACCCCACCTAGACTTGCTCAAATCTTAGATTATGAACTTAGGTAACGAGGAGCAAATAGTATATTCACCATTGATGAATGAGCGTGCATTTATAAATAAATAGCAATGATAATGTTTGTGTTACATTGAGTCTATATACCTGTAGTTGTCTGTGCACCTATTCATCTTGCCATTTCTGCAATTGCCTGAGTCTAGGATCCAATCGTATCAAGCACCGGTGGGTCTTTGAAGTATTTCGGTATTGAGTGATTGGTCATGGTCAGTTGGGCACACCTCTAAGAGCCTGAGACACTGACACCCTGTTCCTTTCACATTATCACAGTGAATAGCACGTAGATAGTAAAGGGATAGTATTTTTTGCACCAAGCTGGAAGTCCATTTGTGACCCCTCTAACCTTTAGGCAATGTATATAGGCCATGCGAGCATGCCCTGATAAATCTACTTTGCATCATTTGGACTTTCCCTAATGCCTGACAGGCCCAGGAATCAGGGGCCTGTTTTATTTTTTGCCTGAGGAGACTTGAAATACCCAAGGAGAGGTCGTAGGAAGGTTTGGGTTTGATAATTCAAATTATCGTGGGGAAGGAGAGTTGTAGCTGAGGATCTAGGAGCTCTCCTCCATTTCGGTTTTATTTTTTATCCTCGAGTCGGGAGACCTCGTCCAGAGTCTCCTTCAGCTCTCCTGGCGGGGGGCATCGTGGGTGATTCAAAATAACAAATAAAAGCTATTTAATTCATTTGAACTATCAGAAATATATTTATTATCATTTTAATTAAAACTAGAGGTCTGTATATCTCAGCAGGGAGGGGGGTAGGTGGAGGGACTGAGGCCAGTATTATAAGGGATTCATGTACCTCACAGGGTGTTGTCTGAGACAAATCCTGCTGAGATTCTCTACTGGAACACAATCCTTTCCCCTGAATTGTAGGGTTCCATTCCGTGAAGTGGAATTCACATGGTGGGATCCAGAGTACCTCACAGGGTTCAGAATCTCATCAAATTCTGTTACTTTTTAGAGGTCTTCAACACTAGCAGGGGGAAAAACATATCTCGGGGAAATGGGACCCTACAATTTAGACGAAGAAATTGTGTTCAAGTAGAATATCTCAGCAGGACTTGTTTCAGACAAACACCCTTTGAGGTATATAAATCACACCGTGTGAATCCCGCTTGAGAAAAGTTTCGCCCCCTGCAATTGCCAGCGACAATTACCCCTAACAATGTACAAAATCCCTTGAGATTTTGATTTTAAACACGTTTGAAATTCACAGGAGCATTTCGCTGAAATAAATGGACCCACTGTGGAGTCGCTGACTAAATATCCGTATCCGGTGAGGGGTGGGAGGGGGGAGGGTAGGTGGAGGGGTAGGCACAGGAAACGGTTACTGGAGAACTCGACCCGAAACGAACTCGACCCGTAGTTGTCAGGAGAACTCGACCCGTTTTGGAGAAATCGATTGGAGAACTCGACCCGTTCCAGACACTTATGGATAAGACATTTTCATATAGAGGTAAAAGTATGATTAGTTAGCTCTAAGACAAATAAACCAGTGAATATTTAAAATAAGTCATGTTTAGGTGTAGGGTTAACGTCAGGGATAGGGTTAGGGTTAGGGTAAAGGTCAGGGTTAGGGTTAGGGAAAGTGTTAGGGTTAGGGATAGGGAAAGGGATAGGCTTTAATAGGGGAAGGATATTCTGTTTGTTTTCTTCCCCAGAGAGGACAAAATTTGAGGCCAAGATAACATACTTACTAGTAAATATAGTATTTATCCACACTTTAGTTGAGAAGATTTAAAACGGGTCGACTTCGTTAAGAGTCGAGTTCTCAAAACAGGTTGAGTTCTTAAAACGGTTCGAGTTTGTTACAGGTCAAGTTTTTTTTTGACAGGTCGAGTTCGTTATGGGTCGAGTTCTTAAAACGGGTCGAGTTCGTACCGGGTCGAGTTCGTACCGGGTCGAGTTCGTTATGGGTCGAGTTTTTCCCAGGTCGAGTTCTCCAGTATCCCAGGAGACAGGGCCTGGAGCCAGTCTACACCCCACTCTCCCTCTCCCTCTCTGACCACCAACTCTTTACGAGTACCCGGCGGCGGCGGCTTTGATTCCTCAGTTTGATCACCACAACGGTTATATTATTCACACTGTGGTTCCTACAGAGGTAGCGCCACAACCAAGCCGACTTTGTTTAAGTTCCATGAAGAGTGTTTGTCTTTGTGAGCCTGGAGGGCCTGGGAATGGCTTCCTTTGCTCCAGGGCGGCTATAGGAGGAGGGAGGGGGTGTAGGAGGAGGAGGAGAGGGGGTGGACTAATTTCGTCTGGATAGACACAGCGAGGGGTTTCCCTTCGGAGCCAAGCCGCCCGGTTGTCAAGCACAGAGAAAAGCCGAACAAAACGGTCTATTGGACGAGCCCAACGTGTGACTGGGCCCCCCTCCCTCTGTGAAGGTGCAATAAAACAATTTAGCGGCCGTAAGTACAGGTATATGGGCCGCCGCAAAGGGCCTGATTGGGTCTTGATGGCCCACCGCTCGCAGCGACACACAGCGGCGGCAGTAAACACTACTCCTCCCCGCGTCTGCGCATTGTCCGCCGGACTATTATGGGATATAATGGCGGCGCGCACGACTTTGGTCTCGGCTGTCTCATAAGCTCGGCCTTATTCAATTACAACCTGATTAAAAATAATTTATATAAAGGGGGCTAAGTAAGACGTCGGGTGGGATGGTGACAGGTCTGAGGATCTCACACCACCACAGCACATACAGTCAGCCGGAGAATATGACTTCCCCTAATATCGCCCACTTACCTCTAATATCGCCCACCACTGGAATGCCGGATGAAGAATGCCGGACGTTTATGGGAAATGGCCCAGGGTGGGCGATATTAGAGGGCGTTTTGCACCTCCTAAATCCAACCCTCCTATTTATAAGAGTTCGGGCGCGTCCCGATATGATCGCTATTAACCCTTTCTAAACGACTGCTCGCTGGGCGAAAACGCCAGCGGGAAAAAGGTTAATACCGCGGCGGTGGGCGATAATAGAAGCTAACCTTACGTAAATCGCGCGCTGGACACCAGCAGCGCGTCTTTTGACAGGCAGACGACATTTTGCACGACAATGGCGCGCTTTCCGTTGAGGGGACGCTGATGGCCGCTGAAGGTCGTTAGGGTCAGCATGATGGCCGCTCATGTGTTTTAGTATTTGAGGGGGGCGAGCAGCCGACATTTGACTGACCCCGCCCGCCACCCACATCAAAGAGGCGGGAAACCCAAATAAGTAGCGTCCGGCAACGTCGTTATGACGTCACGTCATTGTCTTGACGACGACGCCCGGAGCATGATGGGAAATGAAAGATGGAGATGAGGACGAGGCTGGTTCCCGAGCGTTCTCCTAATGGCGTCTCCTCAGGGTGTTGCGGATGTAATTCTGGTGAATATTTACCCTTAAACGAACTAAGACAACTCTCGGGTGATGCCTCGGGGGATCATTTACCTACATTTACACAAGTACTTTTATTCAAAGGTATATCGGACAGTTTGGATTGGAAATTAAAACCCATATCATTTTCCTGAAAGTTGTATATGATGATCTCTAAATGTTGTAGAACACATACTGAACTTAAAAATCCATGGTCAATGTACTAGATTTCGATTTAGAGATAAATGATAATGGTATTATTATGATACAATATATAGAAATCCTAAAATGTTGCTTTTCACAAAGTAAAAGCCATGTCGTTTTCCTCAAACTTTCCCGGAATATAATAGAGGGATAGTATTTCACATTTTAAAATCATAGGTCACCATCCTTGTTTTTTGAAGAATTGAAGAAAAGTGAACGTCTGAAAATTTCGAGACGTGGCTTCTTTTAACGTGTGTTCTTATTTATCGCTTGGAGTCATCTTGTTCCTTTGCTTTTGTCACATTCGTTCTGATTAGACTTCGAATCAACCCCAGCAGTAGTGTCTGTCTTCTATCAACGTGCATCTGGAATTTCTCGAACAATTGTTTGTTGCTCATGGTTTTATTCTGAGTATTATGCCTACTTCGACTCGCATCACTTGAGTTCTGTCCACTTTAAACCTATCTTTGTCTATTCACAAGAAACGAACAATGGTCCGAGATAGGTAGAATATAGGATTTGGCTATTTGAATTGCTGTTTTTTCATCCAATAAATTTCTTACCTATTTAAAGAGACACATCTTAGTGTTAATCTTCTTAATAGATTCGTGAGCATGTCGGCTGAAGGATAGGGTTTCGTCTATTTGTGTTCCTAAATAATTTATACAATCTGTTGTTTTTAATCTATTACCGTCCATTATCAAAGCAGTTCTACAAAGTTTTGTTAAGATCCTTCTTGTTGTTGTGATAGCAACAACAAGGCGATTCCCTTTAGAACCAATTTGAGATTATATAGATCTTTCTGAAAATTCAAGTCAGTTATTTTTTGTTCGTTACATAATTCACGCGGCTTCACCTTGTGAATTACTACGCGATTCAAACTTGGTGGGATACCAGCTCAGACCCTAAACTCTCATATGTTTCGTCTATTTCCGGAATAGTTCAGACAAATTTACATCGACAAAAACCATAAAGCGATGATTCAGATAATTCAGGTGAAATGGTTCAATTTGGAGTTTCGGTGGAAGCAAGTAGTGGTCCCATTTAGCTATTTATTAGTCTAAATCCCCTCTACTCGCCCACAAAGCTAACAACCACAGACCTAGCATCTTAACCAATTTACGTCCGGCTCTTTTATAGCCGTCCCCATGGTACAAATGGCGTCCTCATGGTGCGACATGACGCCTGTATGGGCCCGCCTTAATGAGCCGACATGCTGCACGTTACAATGTTTACCATGACTTGGTCTTGAAGTTAGGCCAACCATGTGGTTTAATCATCTGTTATCACTCAAAACATTGTCGTCAAAACACCAGTTAAATAGGTTTTCCTTAGTGGTGTGCTGTGAGGGTGTTGTATTGATGATATTCATGATATGGTTATGTTAAACGCCAAATCCACTGAGGCGATGGAATTTTCAAGCGAATCCGTGTCCGATCCATGCGACTGTGCGACCGTGGGAATCCCATGCGAAATTATTTAATCATTTTAATATTTTCGGAAGGCTATCGCATGGTCATGCGAATTCCCATGAGTGATGCGAGCACCAACCGAAATCTATGCGACTACCGGATCCACCGAAGCGATTTTCCATGCAAATTTCATGCGACTGTGCGAACTGTGTGCAAACGTGTATGAACGTCGGCGACCGCTAGTTCGCATGAAAAATAGAATTGGCGCTTAAAGTGCCAGATCCACTAAGGCGATTTTCCATGCGAATTTGGGTTTGCAGACGTTTGCAGACGTTTGCAGACGTTCGCATGGACATGTGAATACCTTGCGCCATATTCAATATATTGAAAATCATCGCATGGGATTCGCACAGTCGCATGGATCGCAGATGCATTCACTTGGTCGCCTTAGTGGATCTGGCGCTTAAAGTGCCAGATCCACTAAGGCGATTTTCCATGCGAATTTGGGTTCGCAGACGTTCGCAGACGTTCGCATGGACATGCGAATGCCTTGCGCCAATATTCAATATATTGAATATCATCACATGGGATTCGCAGTCGCATGGATCGCAGACGCATTCGCTTAGTCGCCTTAGTGGATCTGGCGCTTAATTAAGACATTGCGAAATGCCATAATCGGGGGCCATAATCGGCGGGTGGAAACGCCACATAAAGGGTTCATAACTGCCACTAGCGTAATCGGGCATTTTGAAACGGCTTGAAACGCATATTGCTTTCTCTCCAGTTAAGGAGATTGGAAAAATTCAAAATTAAAGTGAACTCGCTGAAACCGCAGATACCCATTTAAGAAACACCATTTACGGAGATAGACATTCCATACTGTGACTATATAGGTTCGAGTTTATGTGTGTCATTCTCCAAACTTTTAAATCTATATTTTTTATACACTTTGATACAACTTTCATCGTAGCTTCGAGACAAACTTATTCAGAGACGATTGTAGTAAACTAAACTTTAATGTAAAGCAAACGAGACTAAAAACAAAAAATATAACCTCAAACCCCCATAGCTTTAGCACTAAGCCTCGTTCTTTCTGGCCTCCGGAAATGGTGTTTTGAGCACGGGTATCTGCGGTTTTAGCGCGGTCACTTTGGCTCCCTATGTCTTTAGATGAGATTGTGAAATTCAAGCAGATCCTATGGAAAACGTGTCCTTTTTACATAACCTAGGTAATAAATGTTTAAGGAATCTTAAACCACACTGTTACTCAACTCACCCGGGTTCCGGGTACCTAGCCCGGGGGGGTGGGGTGGGGACGGGAGAAATACCGGTGTCAGAAATCACCCCCCCCCCCCCCCCTCGGCGAGCTGACAAAAATGAGCGCGCATTTAGGGCCTGTATGTCGCGGCTTGTAATCATGGCCGGCGTGCTCCCCGGTAGTGTGAGGCCGGTATTGAGATAATGGACGCTCCCCGGAGCGGCGGGAATGTAAGAGCGGGTGTCGTTTCGTCTACGAGTGTGTCAATTAGTCGTTTATGTCACTCATCTCTGTGTCGGGGGCGGTCTCTTTCTACCCGCGGGCGGGGGGGGGGGGGGGGGGGGGGGTTAGGGGGCGGGGGGCGGTGAGGGGGCGGTGAGGGGGGAGGGGAGTGGATGTAGCGACCCATCAGGTTTCAAAGTCATCATTGACACCCTTATGTGGGGTTTCTTTGCAGTAATTTGTTGATGTATGTCGACGTTCAGTAATATACGAGCAAATGCGAGGATATTTCAAAGTATTAACCCTTTAAGGATGCATGATGCCTGGAGGCATCACCGCACTAAAGACGCATGATGCCTGGAGGCATCACCACCCTAAAGACGCATGATGCCTGGAGGCATCACTGCACTAAAGATGCATGATGCCTGGAGGCATCACCGCACTAAAGACGCATGATGCCTGGAGGCATCACCACACTAAAGACTCATGATGCCTGGAGGCATCACCACACTAAAGACTCATGATGCCTGGAGGCATCACCGCACTAAAGATGCATGATGCCTGGAGGCATCACCACACTAAAGATGCATGATGCCTGGAGGCATCACCACACTAAAGACTCATGATGCCTGGAGGCATCACCACACTAAAGATGCATGATGCCTGGACATTGACTCAGTGTATTTGACGGAGCGTTGAATAAAGTGTTATTTATGCACCGAGGTGAATAAAAAAACGGACCAATCAGTGACAAGAAAACAAAAGTAGATCCGGCAGCATTGATAAATGTGGCCATCCTCCGATGAGTGCTAAAACGCTACTAACATGGATATTTACAAAACTTTGTCTGTTTATAGGTGATATGGGGTAGGATAAATACAAAACCGAACTCTCGCTTGGTTTCTACTAATTCTGCACAGATTTAAAATGAAGAAAAGTTGCTTCCGCCCTTGAAATACAAGGAGCGAAGTTGCCCCCTGAATAACTGCCCCTTGTCGCAAACAATGAACGTTCCCTTAGATAATTACACTTTATTCTTGAAATGCATTCTCCAAGGAGTTGGACATACTGTCCTCAAAGGGTGTTTAAATGGCGACCGCGGCAGAGATAGAAAGGTCTAATCAAGCAGCGTAACGTCACAAGGCGCCTCCACCAACAAATGTTTTATTCAGCATCCATTTTACCCCGTAATACCCTAATCCCACCCACACTAGTGTGGCCACTCGCCGCCGATCTAAAGCGCCACACGTTGGGCTTTGTTCTGAATGTCTCCAGTCAAAAGGTCCCACTTCAAACATGGCCCCGACTGTGGGCCCAGTTGTCCAATCGCATTGAGCATCGCGGGGCACTTGTGTTTGGACACAACGCTACGACGTTTATCTTTACGTAATGTTGAGCTGTAGGCAGGGCGGCTGCAAATTGGGTCTTGTGAGGCGGTACTTTATCATGTTTTAACACTTGGTCTTGCTAATAACACACGCCCAGGGAGAAATCGTAACAAGATGGATGAAGTTCATTGGGTACTTAAGACCAAGGCACCACAGACAGAGGTAAATATTTTGAAAATAATTAATGGAGAGAGTCGGCGGTATTTGGAGTGCGACTAGGGATAGCTACAAGCCATGAACAAATAAGAAGACATTACTGAAAGGTTTATGCCATAGGGAATAACATAAACTAAAGGCTTATTAAATAATTTGGATTGAAATTTTTTTTTTAACTTGCCATTCTCCTATTGATTGAATATGATGATCTCAAAGTATTGTAGAGCACATATCGGACTTAAAAATTGGTGGTCACTGTGCTAGTTTTTGATTTAGAGATGAATATTGTGATTATTTTATAATAAAATATGTAGAAATTTAAAGTTATTTTTCACGTAATAAAACCTATGTCATTTTTCTCAAACTTTTACAGAATGCAGTTGAGAATCTCAGCATGATTTGTCTCAGAGAAACACCCTGTGAGGTACATGATCTCAGCAGGATTTGTCTCAGACAAACACCCTGTGAGGTACGTGAATCCCAGCAGGATTTGTCTCAGACACACACCCTGTGAGGTACATGAATCTCAGCAGGATTTGTCTTAGACAAACTCCCTGTGAGGTATATGAATCTCAACAGAACTTGTCTCAATACCCTGTGAGGTTCATGAATCTCAGCAGGATTTGTCTCAGACAAACACCCTGTGAGGTACATAAATCCCAGCAGGATTTGTCTTAGACAAACTCCCTGTGAGGTACGTGAATCTCAGCAGGATTTGTCTTAGACAAACTCCCTGTGAGGTACATAAATCCCAGCAGGATTTGTCTCAGACAAACTCCCTGTGAGGTACGTGAATTTCAGCAGGATTTGTCTCAGATAAACACCCTGTGAGGTACATGAATCCCACCGTGTGAATTCCACTCTACACGCAATTTACCCAAAGCTATAGGCACAGGCATACGATACTGATGTTCCCAGGATTTTGTTCTAGTTGTCTTCCCCAATAACCCAAGTTTTACAGCCCCGCTATTTGCTAGAACTGATGTGTTACACAAAATACCCCCCCCCCCCCCCCCGCCAACTCCCACTGCTATAGGAGTCTCCTTCTTGTTTCCACCTTCACCATCCTCCAAACACCACCTCAGGAATTCAGGAAGGTAGCCGCCTGTGCCCCGACACTGCCCTGTCCTACTGACCTCGATGGCGATCCATAAACGATCATTATTGCAGCAATCTTACGACAACAAGTGCCCCTCACAAAAGCCCGCCATTTTACAAATGTTTAGATGACCCCGCCTCCACCTTCCCGCCACTCACAATGTCGTCTGCTCGTGACCTCTGACCTCTTACCTCGTGACCTTGAGCGTTTAGACGCTGACCTTGGATCCTGGCGGTGACCTCTGATGATGGGTCGTTATCGCTAGGGGGCGCACCTGCGTATTAGGCGGCTGGGAATTTGTCAGATAATGGTGTTTTATTGGAGGTTGGTCGTGGTGGTGTACGACGCAGACAGTCGCTGTCAGCTGTCATCATGGCGTAGCTCAGTTTTGGGGCGCGACATGGGAATTGTTCGCGGTGTCAGTATTTGAGATTTGCCGTATTTTAAAGGCATGTCGCACAATTTTAGCTTGGGAATTGAAACCCATGTCAAATTCCTGAAAATTGAATATGATGATCTCCAAGTGTTGTAGAACACAAATCTAACTTAAAAATCAGGGGTCACCATGCTAATTTTTGATTTAGAGATCAATATTATGACAATTTTACAAAAGAATATATAGAAATTCTAAGAAGTTGTTTTTCACATTGTAAAACCCATGTCAGTTTACTCAAACTTTCACAGAATATAGAAGATGTATAGTAATACACATTTGATTTTCAAAAAGCTTAGGTCACCATCCTTGCTTTTGAATGAATTGAGGAAAACTATATGTTACAGTATATACTCTAAATAGGTCAATCAAATGTAAATTGGCCTAAATTGCCTTTTAGGTTTCGTCAAACTTGACTATATTTTATACTTTACTCATTTGGTATTAGAGTAAGTCAAAGAAACTGCTTTTAATTAGTAATTACCATCATTTGATAATCACAAGGTGGCGCCACTATGTATTGTAGGATATGCCTTTAAGTATACCTCAAACCTGATATTAAATCATAAAAGATGACTTAAACAGGAGATCAGTCTTTTACTAATTCGATGCTACTTAGTTAAATGTTTTGCGAGCTTGCTCTCATTTTTGGTAATTATTACAAACTTTTGTATCTGATAGGCTATCATGGTTTCTTTTTAAAATCTTGCAAACCAAAGCTTATACACCAGCAAAAAATAAACAGAAACAATGGAGGCTCTGATCAAATTCAATTATGTTACGTCTTACTGGGTTTGTTCTGAACAACAATTCTGTAAACGTTGATGGCAAATAAAGAGGTTAGTAAACTTATTTTAACATTTGGTGTATCATGGAAATGTTTTATGATTCTAAAATGACACTAAACTTCACTTTAACTCTTCAACTGTCATCTATCACCTCAAATTGTACTCTTATGTGGCGTTTCCACCTGCCGATTATGATCACCGACATTTAGCACCGCCGACCGATTATATGATACTTTTGGGGCAATAATCGTTCGTTGGAAACAAAAAGGGTCAATGACTTTTACCTCTAGTATTACACAAAAGGGCACCACTGACCAACCTTTAAGACCACCGACGAAATCGGCCCAGCTTGAATTAATCGGTGGCGGCGACAAAAATCGGTCGGTGACCACTTCCATTTCCATAGCGTTTTTCCTAACGCTACCAATTTCTTTTCTAATTTAGGGAGGGTTGAGATTCTGGCTTGTCAGGTCCCATGCATATATAATAATCGGTGCACTTGGAACACAAATCAATCGTCAAACGGAAACAGTATGTGCTTTAGGGTCAACGATTGTTAGCCTGCGCGGGGCTTCTGTCAGCGACTATGAGCATGAATTTCTTTGAAATCTCTCATGTTGCTAAGTGGGAATGCAAAGATTCAAAATCGTCGGCGACTCTTGCCCTACCCAGTGGTGCGTGCATGAGTCGCAAGTCCATACCAAAAAGGCACTGGTCTCTTACGATTTAATTTCAAACATGTTTGAAACTTTCGGGCCGCTAGTCACTGACTATGCCCTCCCACCCGCTGTGCGACTGGCATATTTTGTCGACTATGCCGGGCACCAGTCTCTGGGACAAGAATCTCCTAGTGGGAATTGGCCTTTACTGAAAGTACCCACGCTCTCTCCCATCTCCTCTCCTAACGTACCCTATGCTGCAAACCTAACCTCAGCTCCTGTTGAGAACTTAGGAATCCCAACCACTTGGGTAATCGTTGTCATCAGCGATTTTTTTTTTCGTTTAAGTTGACGTTTTGACAAAAGGCCTTCCACAACAATGTTGGCTTTTTGGGTGGTTACGATGTAACTGGCCCTGGTTGATGGCCCCTCCTCGCCACCGCTCGTGATTACCCCTAAACGCAAACTCACCCACGTGACCCGACTCCACTCTCAACTGCACCACCTGAAGATAAGTCATAATGTGCCTCTTTCAGGGAAAATTAGGATAATTCTGAAATGATCACTTTAAGGAAATGGGGAATAATTCTCATGCCAAACATGTGTGTTTTGAGTTCAGTCACCCAGTTTCGAGGCTAGCGTAGGATAGATTGGCCACCATCTCTGTCTCCGACTTACCGTCAGGTCCACTCTCCTAGCAGAGATCCTCCGCTCTACTTCCTGCGGCCGCTTGTATCTCTGCACCGACCTGCCTGTTTGGAACAAAACTTGTCCCATACGCCAGTTTTCTTTTTCAAATATCCTAAATTCTGAGCAATTTTTGGGGTATTTTGTAAATAGAGATGCACATATTTATTTGGTAATATACTCATTTCTGTTATTTGTTATGTAAAACTAGACATAGTCTCTGACTTAGAGGTTGGTCAGGTCTACTCTCCTAGCGGATATCCTACGCTCTACTTCCTGCGGCTGCTTGTATCTCTGCACCGACCTGCCTGTTTGGAGCAAAACTTGTCCCATACGCCAGTTTTCTTTTTCAAATATCCTAAATTCTGAGCGATTTTTGGGGTATTTTGTGTCCTTCTTGTAAATAGAGATGAACATATTCATTTGGTAATATACTAATTTCTGTTATTTGTTATGTCAAAATAGACATAGTCTCTGGGATTATTTCCTATAGTGGAAAGCACCTCATATGTTATTGGGTTTTGTTTTTCAACAAGACGCATGTGCTCCTTCAAAGGGGCAGTCTAATCAACTGTGGATTCACATTGTAATGTAAAGTGGTTTAGAGCTGAAAATAAAACAGCTGGATTGTCTGTGAAGCTCATTTAATAATTCCTATATTCCCCAACTCATGATACATGAGTTGTTTGACTTTTGTCTTGTTTTGAATCCGACATATTGGCTGTTCAGCTCAGACTTTTCTTTAGTAGATGCCTGGGAAACCAATTTGGGTTGAGTCAGAGCCTAGATTATTCCTCGATTATTCAACGAGCCTCAGAGTAGTGGATGGATGGATAGATGCGGGAATGGGGTGGGGTATATATACTGGTTGGTGGGAGCGAGGTGATGACGCGACCGTTTAACGGTTAACAATTGGTAGGTGATAGCCGCGTGTTAATGACCATATTCATCATGCTCATATCAGGCCGCCCGACTTTCTCACATCAGTCTGCCCGATTTTCTCACATCAGGCCGCCCGACTTTCTCACATCAGTCTGCCCCGACTTTCTCACACCTCGTCAGTGTGCCACTTCTCCTAATCCGGGATATCGCGGTATCTCCCGAGATCTCGAGGTATCTCCCGAGATCTCGAGTTAGGTTCTGACACGACCTAGTTTCTGGACAGACCTAGTTTCTGCACATCTTTTCAGTTTTACTTGGACTGATGGCACCCGTGCCTAGACTGATGGCACCACTTGCACCGCCTATGTTTTTTACCTAGACTTATGGGCACCACTTGATTTATATGAATATCGGAGGTAGGAACTCGGATATATATTAGAATGCAGCCTCTGCTAGTACTGAGTGGGTTGCTACCACTGCCGAGGGATTTTTTTCTAATCATCACATAAACTTTCCTTGATAGTATATGCGAATATAAAATAGTTGAGAAGTGGTGTAGACATTATAACCAAGTAACAACCATCAGTGAGTGGTGCCATCGGTCTAAGTAGTGGTGCCAACGGTCTAGGGATAATGTTGCCATCGGTCCAAAGAGGTGCCATCAGTCCAGGTGCCATCGGTCCGTGGTGCCATCGGTCTAGTAATCTTTCATACTCATTCTCATATCCTTGGTGATACCCGACGTTTCAGATATGCCGCTGAAAATAGCAATAAATCCCGCATAACCATACCTAATATGGCAGTGTGTGTAATATACGGAGACATGATTAGAGTGTCTGAATAGAATCTGTTGCGAGATGGCGAACGGGGACTCAGAGCAAACACGAATATATTTCTGATCTTAAATTAGCCTGGAAATATTCAACTGTTTATCACCTATTGAGTATCAACTACAATACTCGTAAGCCTGTTGAGTATAAGCTCTCAATATTAAACCTATGCACGTATATATATATATACCAGGCTAGGATACAAAATTAGTCCCCATACCAATCCTGCGTAATCTCACCAGGGACCCACTCATAAATGATTGCTGGGCTCGGTCGCAATTGCTCCGTGTGATCCAGGGGCGTTTTGTTGTTGAAATTTATAGTTCTACTCAAGTGGGCACTTATTTCATTTAAGGCATGAAACCAGTTGGCCCCGGTTTATACCAGAGAAACACGACAATAACGATGAGAACTCCAACTAGTTACGGGGAACGTGTCAACGCCAATATAACCTTAGAGTTGCTCAAGTCTTTGATTATGAGCATTCATTAACTGATTAAATACAATCATAATAAAGTTCATTATAGTATGTATCCTTCTCTGACTGGCCCATGAACTTGCTCAAGTCTTTGGTTATGAACTTTCATTTAATGATTAAACACAATCAGAATAAAGTTAATTATAGTATGTATCCTTCTCTGACTGGCCCATGAATTGCTCAAGCATTTGATTAAGAACATTTATTAAATGATTAAATAGAATCAGAATAAAGTTCATTATAGTATGTATCCTTCTCTGACTGGCCCATGAATCAAAGACTTGTCCAGTAGGAACAGAACCTCCTGTATATGTGCCCCCAGTCGTTCCCTGTAACCCTATACCTCCTCCTACTCCTCCCCCTCCCCTCCTCCAGTTCTCTGGCCGCCTGTATTGTCATAGCAATAGATTTTGTCTGCTCCTGACTGTGACTCGATTGAGATTAAAGTGAGAAGGTATCAAACTCCCAGCAGATATCCTCACCAGTAGCCAGGAGAGATTTGGAAATACTGGAGCTAAGCAGTGTCAGAAATCCAACCCCATTACCGATTGAACCAGTCCCTGTATCCCTGCGGAGGATAGCCATATAATGCAGAGCCAGTCTAATATAACCTCGATGTGTCAGACAAATAGCCAACATATACAACCCTGGATACTAAAGCCCAATGCCCATCTACCAATTTCAGAACATTTATGTAACTTTGTCGGCGACAAACGGAAGGTAATTTGTCTCAGCCAAGGCATCCTAACGGAGTCGGCAGTAGTCGGTAGATGTAGGACAGCTAGGCAAGGGTCAGCCACCGATTAGTGAACCACCTCCTTCAAATGTCCTTTTGTTGCCAACAAGTTGGGGTTTCTATGTTCCAAAATTGGCGGTGAAATGTTTATTAACATGTTGATAAATCTAGTTGCTGACAACGTAACCTTGGTAAACGGGGCTTGATTGGGTTACGTAATTTGCCTGCGACAAGTTCGCTGACTCCTATACGATTTGCGAACTAATCGTTCAACCCTTAATCGGTAGATGGGCATTGGGCTTAACTGTGCTTCAGTGAATCCGAAGGGAAAATATCCTTCATAACTTCCCCTTTACTTCATCCATAGATACGAGAATACAATATCTTGCCTTCCCCTCGTCTGTGGTCGTATAGAATATAATAATGGATGGCATATTTCATTTTATTACCTACCTACTATATAGTGTCTTTAAGACCCGTTTCCATTTACCCACGAAAATGGTGTAGATTTTTTAGTTCCCATATCATTTTGTGTCAGCAGTGGTAAAGGTCCGTCGGTGGTTCCTGACTGTATATCGGTGATGGCCAATGGAAGTGGGCTTTTAGGGGAACTCGAAAAATCCACTGGAAATGGCCCTTATAGAAAATACATGGACAGCGTGTATCTACATACCCAGAGCATATGGATATGTTGTATACTCCGGGTTGCAAAACTAGGCGCATGTGGAAAAATATGAGAAAATAGTGCGTACCTAAATGAACTAATATTCGTACCCCACTTGTGAGGAAAAGGTGGATGACGAATACAATGTAGCTTTCTTCTGAAAAGAATATACAAAATATTGACTGGTTTCAGATAAAAGTGGTTATATATTCCTTAGAGTTGCCACTCGGATATTACTACGCGTCAACTCCTCAGAGCATACGACCGCTTGTATCTGAAACCAGTCAGGATTGTGTATATTATTTTCAAAAGAAAGCTAGAGATTGAAGTGATAACAAATTTCAGCTACATCGACTTAAAGTTAATCTCGATAGTTTAGAATAAATGGAGACATAGTTAGTTTGCCTGAATGGAATCTGTTCAGAGGTATTTTGGTCGGAAATATTCACCAAGTTTCCTGGTCGACAATCATCGATAGTTTTGTGGAGAGGCGGCTCTGTAAACCACAACATTGGGTTGTTTACAGAGCCGCCTTCCACAAAAACCATCATTTGTGGCATTTATTATCCATCTTTTCGAATAAATTGAACCAAGAAGTAGCCATATTGAAGAATATAACAATAGAGACTATTTTGGTTGAAATACGTTTCTTTGTCCTATTGCACAAAGAGACTATTTTCCCTTATACCTTGGTTTTGAGGCCGTATTCCAAGGATTTAAATCCGTATACCACAGTTATGGTATCTGACAGGTTTTATACAATGGGTTGTGGTTTACTGAGTCCCCAATTATTTTCAATGGGGTCTTTGTATACGATGGATAATAGATATAATGGGTCGTGGTTTACTGAGTCCCCATACATTTTCAATGGGGTCTTTGTATACCATGGATAATAATACCAACTTAGAGAAGCACACCATGTTAATAACAAATTAAGATTCTAATTGATTTGAGGTACATCATATATACGAGTATATCAACTAGTCAACATTTTAAGATATTATGATTTAAGTAACTAATATCTTCATTATAATCCAACTTATCTATCAACTACCCAAATCATTTGCTCTATTTTCTTTCCTATGTTCATGTTCCTTTATTCTTTATTTGAGATGTACATATAAGATATTTTCAATTCAGAAATATCAGAATATTAGTAACAAATGAGGATTTTAATTGATTTGAGTGAAGTATCATTCTCAATGTAAATACAGGATTATGGGTATCATTATGACCAGATTAATCCCCTAAATGAGGCTGAGTATAATTGCTCGGGCTGAAGTCATCTAAATGGCAGATGAGGTAGGTTCCCGCTGGTTGTATTGACGCTGATTCGTCTGGTCCAGGGCCCCTCCTCACCATCAACGACCCCTGATAACTAATTAAAGGTGAGATGATTGTCCTCCGTGGCACGTGTGATTGGGTTACAATACGTGGGGGAGTTGAGGAGAGGGGGAGGGGGCGGGGGGGGGGGGGGGGGCTCTCAGGATACACATCCTCCTCACTAGACTGGCCTCAGTCCTTTTATCCTACCCCTAATAAAAAAACTCCATAGGCTTAACATTAGCGGACTGTATTTGGTCTACGGTGCAGGAAAATGAAATTTATCACTCTAGTGGGATACAGTTGTCAAATGACCAATGATTATCACTGATTATCGGTGAGTTTTATGTTATTTCTTATTTATTGTACGGGGTAGGATTAATTCTAAACCAAACTCAAGTTAGTCGTGTCGATGTCCGCCCGTCGAGCGAAGGGTTACGTAATTTGCCTGCGACAAGTTCACCGACTCTCAACGATTTGCGAGCTAATCGTTCAACCCTAATCGGTAGATGGGCATTGGGCTTTAAGTTGTGGTTTCTATGTTCCAAAATCGGTGGCGAAAAGTTTATCAAAATGTTGATAAATCTAGTCGCCGACAACGGAACGATGGTAAATGGGGCTTGATTGGGTTACATAATTTACTTGGGACAAGTTCACCCACTTCTATACGATTTGCAAACTAACCGTTCAACCCTTAATCGGTAGAAGCGCATCGGGCTTTAGAGGTTGGTATGGTTAAACCAGGATCGTGTCCACAAATTTCACTTTCTTACCAAGCAACTTTCTTTATTAGTAGAATCTGAGAGTTGAAATAGTTATTAAGAAATACTCATAGCTCACTAAATTGATGATAAAGTCTACAATTATAGTTATTTTATTCAAAATACACGCAAAAGGAAATATGACCATTTATAAATAGCTTCAAGAGTGTGAATGGACACAGTCTCCAACCATATGTCTAGGTCAGATCAAAGATCTGCAGGGAGAGTGTCAAAAACTTACAGGTAGTGGGTCAAGGTGCAGCATATTCCTGGGGCCCATTTCATAATCTAGGATCGTACATGAAGACCCTTTTCTGCACCTCCGACCCTTTTCCTGCACCTCATACAAGTGTTATCGTTTTATAGTAATCTAGGCTCGTACATTAAGATCCTTTTCTGTACCTCGCACAAGGGTTATCGTTTAATAATGTTTAAGTCTGTTTGCTAAGACTTAAGCAGAACTGTCTTTAGAAACGTATTTTGAACCACTACGCCACGAGTTTGGATGCGTAGTAATCGTCACGAGGCATAGCCGAGTGACGATACGGAGCATCCAAACGAGTGAGCGTAGTGGTTCAAAATACGTTTCGAAAGCGGTTCTGTTTTTATCTCACCCCCAACACGGACCTTACAGTCGGTTTTAAGCAATAATATAATCATGTATTGAATTGTTCAAACAATAGCGTCGGAACTATTTTTTTTTCCGCGACGTTCATTGGTTGTTACGTTGCTACGTTCTCTGCCACCACCATGGCGTAGTAGTGTAACTTTACGTAGGTGAGCGTGGCGTATTTTATTTCAACGTTAACTCAATGGCACAACCTGTACCAGGGGTGGGATAAAATATCAGCCGTCTACAAGGTTATCAACGAGTGTTGAATAAAGTTGACCCACATCATCCCTGGTTCTCTAAGGCATATAGAAATGATTAAGATCCTAGATTATTAAACGGCGTCGACTGCTCGGAGATTGCTGCCACTCGTACAGAAAATCAGTCATTAAGGTGTATGTGTATAAAACGGAACCATACATTTTGTAATGCACCCCATCCTGATTAGCTTTAATCCTCCAATGAAAGTTAATAATCAAAGACTTGAACGTTTAATAATGTTTAAAGTCTGTTTGCTAAGACAATATCAAGGTTATCCCAAAGTGTTGAGTAAAGTTGACCCACATCGTCCCTGTGTCTCTATGGCATACAGAAAAGGGTCTACATTTAAAATCCTGTAATAGAGGAACTACATGTATACACATTGCAATGCATATCAAATTTTCAGGAAAATGACATGGATTTTAATTTTTTAAGACAAATTATGCGATAAGCCTTTATTAATCAGAGACTTGGGCAAGTCTAGCTGCTCACCTGATGACTGGATGAATCACTTCCTGTCCAGGAGCCTCTGCCCCCCGTGTCAGTCCAAACCCTCATTACCAAGAGCCTTTCTCTCCGGTCCCACCCGCCGCCTTTCCGTTTTACTGATTTGTTTGTCTCTCCGCGCCTCTCAATCGACCAATAAGGACGAGATGCGGAAGGCTACCGTGCACACTGCACCGCGTGAGCAACCCAAACTCATACCGAACCGGAGTGGCGCAGTGTGGCTACCGTGTGGCCCTGTGACGTAAGCATGGTTAGTACGCCCGCCGCCCGGCAGATGGCAGGGGAGAGAGCGGGCCTCGTTATGGACATCATCACGTGTTTATGACGTCATTAGAGTGACGTCGCGGGCCGTGGGGACGACGGGAGGGATGGGAATGGGCGTTTGACGATGGGAGCGGTGAAGTGGGCATCTGCTGCCAGTTATTGGTTTGTCTAAATGGGCTTATCCTGCTTCAGGCCGGGTTAATCTAGCCAGGAAGGTACTAAGAAAGAAACTGGTGTGTGTTTGTGTGTGTGTTTCGGTCCCTATCGAGTTAGGAACGCGCTGGAATATGGACGAGGTTATGGCCGAGTGAATTGAATATTCCAAACCGCTCCAAATGGGGACTTGAACAAGAATATATGTTTCTGATTTTAATTTAGCATGGATATATTTATCTGTTTATCGCCCATTGAGTATGAGTTACCGTACTCGCAAGCCTGTTGAGTATGAGTTGCTAATGTTAAGCCTATGGACGCGAATATTCTGAAGCACTCCAAACAAGATGGCGAACGGGGTCACGAATATGTTTCTGATTTTATCTTAGCATGGATATATTTTTTCTGTTTATTGCGCATTGAATATGAGTTACCGTACTCGCAAGCCTGTTGAGTATGAGTTCCCAATGTTGAGAATATGGATGTTTATACCAAGATCTTAATCTGCATTGTGACTCAACAAAAACGTGTTTACAAGGACAGGATATATATTTACCAGATCCATGATTTTTTTCTTCTTATGAATCATTATTCTTTTCATATTCCAGGGGCGTCAGAACATTTTGAAAGTGGGGGGGCGAACTGAGAAATTGCTGACTTTTTTCTTGGTATTGAGTCTGACTTTGAGATTGACCTGTCCCATTGGATTTACCGTAAGTCATCGAAAAATCTGAGAAAAGTCAGGTCGTTACAGTTAGGTCAAGTCAGACTTTGACACTTTCCCACAGTGAAAAGTCAGAGCTTAGCCATTATTGTTAATTGCTGTCCACCCTAGTGTCGCCTTGCCTACTCGTGGTGCAGACTGGATATGCTTGCATGCAAGCATAACAAAAGCGACCGGGGTAGGGAGTTAGCTCAGTGGTAAAGAGGTTGTCAGACTTTGTTGTTTCGGGTACCACTGCAGCCACTTTTCTCCTTCACCCCCAGCAGTGGTAGATTTACTGCTATATCAAAGGCCAATCCTTCTCATACCATGTCTATGTGGTGTGGGAAGTAAAAGAACTCTCACCTCGGTAAATGTGTAGGGGTGAGGTTTCCACCTAAATTAATTTCATAGATTTGATCACCACCCTTGTGGTGTAAAAGAACCTTGAGAAAGTCTGGTGAGAACCTGCAATGGTTGACTGGACTTAAATCAAACCAACCAACCAACCATAGCCATTATTGCACGCTAAAGAGTCACACTTTGATGTCTTACCATGGGAAAAAATCAGGGCTTAGCCCTAATTGCATGCTAGAGAATCAGACTTTGATCATTTTCCACTGTGGAAAGTCAGGGCTTAGCCATCTTTGCACTGTAAAAGGTCAGACTTTGATATTTTACCATGGTGAAAAGTCATGTCTTAGCCAACATTGCACATTAAAGAGTCAGACTTTGATATTTTACCACAGTGAAAAGTCAGGGTTTAGCCATCACTGCACAGTAAAAGGTCAGACTCTGACATATTTCCATGGTGAAAAGTCAGGGCTTAGCCATCTTTGCATGCTAAAGAGTCAGATTTTGATATTTTACCGCTGTGAAAAGTCAGAGTTTAGCCCTAATTGCACGCTAAATAGTTAGACTTTGATATTTTACCACAGTGAAAAGTCAGGGTTTAGCCATCATTGTACACTAAAGAGTCAGACTTTGACACTTTGCCATGGTGAAAAGTCAGAGTTTAGCCCTAATTGCACGCTAAATAGTTAGACTTTGATATTTTACCACAGTGAAAAGTCAGGGTTTAGCCATCATTGTACGCTAAAGAGTCAGACTTTGACACTTTTCCATGGTGAAAAATCACGACAGTTTTTACACTTGATTCAGTTAAATTTGAAGGTGCTGACTTTTTTTTGGGTGGCAAAAAAGTGGGGGGGCGGCCGCTCCCCCTGCCCCCCCTATTCTGACGCCACTGTCTTCTGGCCTCTTGCAATCTCATGCATGTTCCGATTCATCAAAGATTTCCCTTCGCAATATTAGTCGCTAAGTGGATGTCTACTAATGTCTTCTGTAGGTTGTGGGTCCTGCTTTTGGGAAGTTGCCCTCCATAAGTGCAACGAGTATAGATCTATACTCGTTGATAAGTGTCACCCTTTTTATTGTCCACCTAATACAAAGTGTCCATAGAAAACACATAAGGAGTTTGTATTGACATACCCAGCGCATACGGATTTGTTGTATCCTCCGGATGGCGCATACAGAAAAATAGTGCGTACGGGAAAATAGTGCATAACTCAAATGAACTGATATCGACATGCCACTTGCCCAGAAAAGGTGGATAATAAATACAATATAGACTGGTTTCAGAAAAAAAGCGGTTGTATGCTCCTCGGAGTTGACTCTGCGCAATATCCTCGCTCACGCTCGAATATTACTACGCGTCAACTCCTTGGAGCATACGGCCGCTTGTATCTGAAACCAGTCAATATTGTGTATGTATTCCCCGTTCATGACTAAAGATTTCCTAGAGTACTCTAATTCTCATATCATAAACGTCGCCTTATATCAATTCAGGGAATAAACTAGCTCAAATCAATAGAACATATTCTAATTAAAGATGCCTATGCATCCTTGTATTCGTGCACTCATTATTATCAAAAGCTATCTAAATCTTATAGTAGAGTTTCATTGACCTTTCTTCACCGACGTGCTACGACGCACTACGATAGAAAAACAGAATCTTAAGGAGGGCGTCCACCGACCACGACAAGACTACGACAAGAGCCGACAAGAAAGTTCTAATCGGCGCCTTGTCGCAAGAAGGGGGGCTTTACGACAGCATTGTCGGGGCATGTCAGGAAATGCACGGTCCTCCAAAATTTCCTATCTTAGACCTCTGCGACACGCTCCCGACACGCCATGACACTCCACGACAACGGTCCAGTCTTGGGAAAAATTGAACATGCTCGATGTTGTCGAAGCCTTGTCAGAAGGCTCCCGACAAGCTTCCAATTGTGGCCTTGTCGTGGCCTTGTTATAGACTCTTGTCGAGAATTGGAGTCCACCAACTATGACAAGGCCTCCAATCGTAGGCCCATCGTGGACCTTGTCGGGAAGCCATTGTCAGGACAAAAATCAACCCTAATATGGGTATATCTGGGTCCTATCGTGGTTTGTGGACGCCCTTAAAGGCCCTTCACATAATAATGTCATGAGGCATTCTTGTCCTTCGAGAGCTGGAGTATTCTTGCCTGGAAACAGTTAACTTCTTGTTACATATGGTTTGAGTGGGATTCCCACGATGGGATCCATGTACCTCACAGGGTATTTGTCTGAGACAAACCCTAATAAGATTCTGTATTCCAACACAATTTCTTCGTCTAAATTGTAGGGTTCCATTACCATGTTTTCCCCTTGCAATTGTTGGCGACATTTACCCCTAAAAGGTAACAGAATCTCATGAGATTATGAACCCTTTGATGTACATGAATCCCACCGTGTGAATTCCACTTAAGATATATGTAATATTCAATATCGCAACGTCCTTTACAGCGGCATATTTACCCAGATATAGATCAAAACTAGCAGGACAGGGGACGATATACGCGAAAACAGGGTTTCATTTTAGGGAGCGTAAACAAACTGATTGTGGAAGTATATCAATGCAAAATAGTCCACCAAGGCTGCGCTGCATCTAATGCCACACCTCAGCCTGCAGCATTTGTAACTCATCAAATGGGATACAAATGCAGAGCTCATGCGCCTGGATATTCAAGTCTTAACTGCACTGCATAGAATGTTATACAGTTGCTACACAAGGGGTTTGCCAATTTCTAAAGAGACATACTTCCAAAGTTTGTTTACGCTCCCTT
The DNA here is from genome assembly GCA_950022655.1 of Alentia gelatinosa. Classification (NCBI taxonomy): domain Eukaryota; kingdom Metazoa; phylum Annelida; class Polychaeta; order Phyllodocida; family Polynoidae; genus Alentia; species Alentia gelatinosa. The sequence continues at coordinate 2,847,575 of OX465592.1, read as the reverse complement.
TTCAAGTGCCAACCACTTTGCATATGACCATATATGGCAAACTCTATTTCCGTGTATAACGTTGTATAATTACAATACAATAATCACAGAATTTATACCCCAACAACTTGCCATAACATCAAGTAAATCCTAATTCCTCCTGACCATTTATAACATCCCACATAAAGCAACCATACATGTAATTTCCTCCGACGGATTTCATCGGGCTATGATATGGCCTCATAAAACAGATGCCGCCGACAAAAACCCCTTCTTATCGCCCCAGTGAAAGGTCATTTGGATCACAATCACCCTCCTCCCCTGAAAGGCAGAACCGTAACACTTGAGCCAGGCCCACGTACTCAAAGCCTCATATACTTTGTAGGGTGCCCTGCGATTGACGGCTATTGATGCCTCAATCAAAGCCCCGGGTTTGGACACACACAGCCGAGAGTGGTCACACCTGGAGGGATCAAAGGCCTCACCTGCCGCTCAGCGGTCAGCATCAGACGGGCCGCCGACCATAAAGTGACCGCCCCTCCCCGCCCGCTCCCCGCCCCCTCCCCGCCCGCACCCCGCCCGCACCCCGCCCGCACCCCGCCCGCTCCCCGCCTGCACCCCGCCCGCACCCCGCCCGCACCCCGCCCGACCTCACACCCCACACAGGGGTGGCCTGGTACATCAAGGGATTGGGTGGAGAAAGTGAGTCGGGCCGGTGATATAGGGCATATAGCTATTGTGCTATGGAAGCGGCCATCTTGCCCACCACCGCTAAATAAAATATCCAGGGTGGCCAGGTATATCAAGAGTTATAAAGAGAAAGTGACTTGGGCGCATAGCTAATGCGCTATGGTAGCGGCCATCTTGCCCACCACCGCTAAATAAAATACAAGGTACATCAAGGGGCTGGGGAGAGAAAGTGAGTTGGGTTGGTATTATAAGGCACATATCTGTTGTGCTATGGACGCAGCCATCTTGCCCCCCTCCGACACTAAATAAGATACTAGGTGTTAAACCTGGTACATCAAGGGGCTGGGGAGAGAAAGTGAGTTGGGCACATAGCTATTGTGTTATGGAAGCAGCCATCTCCCCTCCCCTAACACTAAATAAAATACCCAGGGTGGCCAGGTACATCAGGAGTTATAAAGAGAAAGTGACTTGGGCGCATAGCTAATGCGCTATGGAGGCGGCCATCTTGCCCACCACCGCTAAATGAAATACCAGTTGACCTGGTATATCAAGGATTGGAGAGAGAAAGTGACTTGGGCCGGTCATATAGGGCACATAGCTGTTGTGCTATGGAGGTAGAGAAGGAGAGTTGGGCCAGTGATATAGGGCACGTAGCTATAGTGTTATGGAGGCGGCCCCCTTCTGACACAAAATACTAGGTGGGAACCCTGGTACATCAGGGATTGGGTAGATAAAGTGAGTTGGGTTGGTGATACAGGGCACATAGCTATTGCGCTATGGAAGCAGCCATCTTGCCCACCACCGCTAAATAAAATACCCAGGGATCCTCGACAGGTCCATCGGAACGAAGAAATTACAAACAAAATACCCAGGGTGGCCTGGTACATCAAGAGACATAAAGAGAAAATGACTTGGGCAAATAGCTAATGCGCTATGGAGGCGGCCATCTTGCCCCCCACCGCTAAATAAAATACAAGGTACATCAAGGGGCTTGGTAGAGAAAGTGAGTTGGGTTGGTATTATAAGGCACATATCTGTTGTGTTATGGACGCAGCCATCTTGCCCCCCTCCGACACTAAATAAGATACTAGGTGTTAAACCTGGTACATCAAGGGGCTGGGGAGAGAAAGTGAGTTGGGCACATAGCTATTGTGTTATGGAAGCAGCCATCTCCCCTCCCCTAACACTAGATAAAATACCCAGGGTGGCCAGGTACATCAGGAGTTATAAAGAGAAAGTGAATTGGGCACATAGCTAATGCGCTATGGTAGCGGCCATCTTGCCCACCACCGCTAAATGAAATACCAGGTGACCTGGTATATCAAGGATTGGAGAGAGAAAGTGACTTGGGCCGGTCATATAGGGCACATAGCTGTTGTGATATGGAGGTAGAGAAGGAGAGTTGGGCCAGTGATATAGGGCACGTAGCTATAGTGTTATGGAGGCGGCCCCCTTCTGACACATAGTACTAGGTGGGAACCCTGGTACATCAGGGATTGGGTATAAAATGAGTTAGGTTGGTGATACAGGGCACATAGCTATTGCGCTATGGAAGCAGCCATCTTGCCTCTAAACACTTAACAGGGTGGCCTGGTACATCAAGGGATTGGGGAGAGAAAGTGAGTTGTGCCAGTGATATAGGGCACATAGCTATTGAGCTATGGAGATGGCCATCTTGCCCCCAATGATAAATAAAATACCCATGGGCTGATACATCAAGGGTTAGGTAGAGAAAATGGGTTAGGGCGATGATATAGGGCACAGAGTGATTGCTAGTTCTGCCATTATCCTCCAGGAAATTGAAGATAGCGCCAATAATATCACTGTCCAATGACACTAGTCGGCACGTGTGGTGTAGGGGTGGGGTTAGGGTAGACTTGCCCAGGTTTTTGAGTATGGACGTAAATAAGAAAGAAAACTACTTTGCAACATGTGGGCTTCTCCTAACGCCTGACAGGGCCGGGATTCAAAGACTTGTCCTAACGCCTGACAGGGCCGGGATTCAAAGACTTCTCCTAACGCCTGACAGGGCCGGGATTCAAAGACTTCTCCTAACGCCTGACAGACTCGGGAATCAAAGACTTGTCCTAACGCCTGACAGGGCCGGGATTCAAAGACTTGTCCTAACGCCTGACAGGGCTGGGATTCAAAGTCTTCTCCTAACGCCTGACAGGGCCGGGATTCAAAGACTTGTCCTAACGCCTGACAGACTCGGGAATCAAAGACTTGTCCTAACGCCTGACAGACTCGGGAATCAAAGACTTGTCCTAACGCCTGACAGACTCGGGAATCAAAGACTTGTCCTAACGCCTGACAGGCTCAGGAATCAAAGACTTGTCCTAACGCCTGACAGGCCCAGGAATCAAAGACTTGTCCTAACGCCTGACAGGCTCAGGAATCAAAGACTTGTCCTAACGCCTGACAGGCCCGGGAATCAAAGACCAATTATCAACCGATTTTACCAAAAATGTTAGATTATAACAACTGTGGTTGCTCCCCTGACTATAGTGGCGCTATGTTGCAATTTCCTGGCCGATTATGGCAGAACTAGCAACCACTCAGTGCCCCCGTCTACACTCTCCAAGCAGAAATACGGCGTTCTACTTCCTCCGGCCGCTTGTCCTGCCTGTTTGGGACAGAATCTGTCCCATCCGCCAGTTTTTTGCTTAAATATCCTATATTCTCAGGGATTTTGGGGTTATTTTTTTTTGTTTTACTTCTAAATAGAGGTGAATATATTTATTAGTAAATAATATACACTCATTTCTGTTACTAATTATGTAAAACCAAATAGAATCTCTGGGATTACTTTCTACCTTGGATAGCACCTCATGTGTTATTGGGTTTTGTTTTGTCAACATAACGCATGTGCTCTTTTGAAAGGGCAGTCTAATCAACTGTGGATTCACATTATAAAATGGTTTAAATCTAAAAAAAGAATCAGCTGGATTGTCTGTGAAGCTCATTTAACAATTCCTACATTTCTCAACTCATAATATATGAGTTGTTTGAGTTTCATAACCTTTGACAGTTGTCTTGTTTTGAATCTGAAAATTTAGCTGGTTAACCCTGTCCTTAGTGGATACCCAGGGAACCAGCGTTGGGTTGAGGCAGAGATTAGTAAGCACTAGCGCCACGAAAGATCTGGGAGGAGAGTGGCCAGTCCAGGGTTAGGTTGACGTCCTCGACCCTCCGGGCTGTGAGGCATCCTGGGCAGGGAGGGAGGCGGAGGGAGGTGTCAACGGTCACTCAGTCTGTACACCCCGTGAGAAACACACTCATCAACCAGCCCACCTACACAGGTGATGACAACTTCAAAGGGCCAGCTCAAAGCCTCGAGCCCACCCTCTTACCTGTAAACTCCCACAGTAATCACCACGAGGAGACCTGGCGGGCAATTAGCAGGCAACAAGCAGGACAGTTCTCAGGTTCATTTGAGTGGAGGGGTGGTGTAGATATATTTAGAGATTTATCTCACCCCTGGAATAAATGTCCATAGGGTTAACATTGGAAACTCGTTCTCCATGCCCCAACGAGTATTGCAGTCCGTTCTCCATGGTTTATATCCTGTGTGTTGCCCATTCATTTAGTGCGTACAGGGGTGAGTTAAATACAGAAGGCAACTCGTTTTGGTGAAAGAAGACATTCTCCAACTCGTTTGAATGCTGCGTGATATTCATTCCGCATCAAACTCGTGGAGAACGACGGCTTTGACCAAAACTTGTTGGTTTCTTCTTTAGTACCTCTATTTAACTCACTGAGAGAATATCTGACTAGGAATGGTTACGAGTGCAGCTGAAATGATATCACTGGAAATATATGCCGAAGTTATTTGGATGTGATTTTTGAATTTTGTCCACTGATTTTTCTAATTGGGTCAGTTCGCCTTCATACATAATAGCGGCCTTCCACCTTCCCTTGTTACAAAAAGTAGATAGACAGAATAGAGAGAGAGATATACGTTATATTTACACATTAGATGAATTAAGTCATTTTTCTTCTTTTTTTCCTCCATGTGTTGGGATCCCTGTACTTACTTTCGTTTTAGTCTGGCAGCGAAAGCCCATTTTAAGGCTGAACCTTGCATTAGTGTCCAGACAATGTCTTTTTAACGATTTCTTATCTCCAGAATCTTCTGATTTCAAATCTGCCGAGTGCAACCGTGAAATATTTGGGCAACTCAAGTGATGAGCGTTTAAAAAATAAAAGCAAAAAAATGTTTAATAAATGAATAAATATGGTCAGGATCATATTTTTTTCAATGCTTAAGAAACCTATCAATTTTTGAGTGAATTCTGTACTCTCAACTACGCTCTTTGGAGAAGAATTCATAATGAACTAGGCTTAGAGCCTTGAGAATCCACTGGCCTGCCTCCGTGCTTAAGACGTACATCAATGTAACCAAAGATTCCTATAGAGAGCCAAAGTGAACCCACTGAAACCACAGATACCTGTTTACAAAAGTGCTAAACCTAGGGGGGTTTGAGGCTAGACTTTGTTTTTGGTCTCGTTTGTTACTTTTGAAGTGTAGTTTACTACTACCGCCTCTGAATAACTACGTCTCGAAGCTACGATGACAGTTGTTAAGTTTATCAAAAGTATGGATCAAAAGATTGGAGAATGACACATATAATCTCGAACCTACATAGTGAAAGTACTGAGCGCCTATATCCAGAAATGGTGTTTTGTGAATGGGTATCTGTGGTTTCAGCGGGTTCACTTTGGCTCCCTATAATCTCAATGATGCCAACTAGCGAGAATACTGTGTGCCAGTGGATTCTCAAGGCTCTAAGCCTAGTTCGTTAAGAATTCTTCTCCCATAGAGCGCAGTGAGAACCATGCACAGATTACGACTTAGAGAGTGTGAGATCTTATGAGAAGGGTGCGACTCAAGGTAAGATAGTTATATATCCTAGAGGCTAGAAGGAGTTAGGGGACCTCTGCGACACGCTCCCTACACACCATGGCACTCCAAGACAAAGGTCCAGTCATAGGAAAAATTGATCATGTTCAATTTTGTCATAACCTTGTTGGAAGGCCCCCGACAAGCTTCCAGTCGCAGCCTGTCGTGGCCTTGTCGTAGACTCTTGTCGGGGACTGGGGTCCACCAACCATGACAAGGCTACGACAAGCCTTCCAATCGTATAGGCCTGTCGTGGACCTTGTCGGAAAGCCATTGTCGTAGCCTTGTCGTGGTTGGTGGACGCCTTTAGCAGTGAATAGAACATCGGATGTGAGGAGCTAGCAACTAAATAAGTAATTAACCAGCGTCTTAAGAAGATCTGAAGACCACAAAACGGTTGTACGTGAAGCAACACCTCCAAGTCCCACCATCGTTCTCCGATCCTCACAGGTGCCCCCTATTTCCTACACACGCGTTTTCATGGACACTTCGTATTATTCGGATATATCTCATTATCTGTATACGCCGGGTATGTAGATACACGCTGCCCATGTGTTTTTCATTGACACTTTGTATTAGGTTGATATATCTGTATACACCGGGTATGTAGTTACACGCTGCCCATGTGTTTTTCATTGACACTTTGTATTAGGTTGATATATCTGTATACGCCGGGTATGTAGATACACGCTGCCCATGTGTTTTTCATTGACACTTTGTATTAGGTTGATATATCTGTATACGCCGGGTATGTAGATACACGCTGCCCATGTGTTTTCTATGGACACTTTGTATTAGGTTGATATATCTGTATACGCCGGGTATGGTGATACACACTCCCTATTTGTTTTCTATGGACACTTTGTATTAGGTTGATATATCTGTATACGCCGGGTATGTAGATACACGCTGCCCATGTGTTTTCTATGGACACTTTGTATTAGGTTGATATATCTGTATATGCCGGGTATGGTGATACACACTCCCTATTTGTTTTCTATGGACACTTTGTATTAGGTTGATATATCTGTATCTCCGGGTATGTAGATACACGCTGCCTATGTGTTTTTCATGGACACTTTGTATTAGGTGGATATATCTGTATACACCGGGTATGTAGTTACACGCTGCCCATGTGTTTTTCATTGACACTTTGTATTAGGTTGATATATCTGTATACGCCGGGTATGTAGATACACGCTGCCCATGTGTTTTTCATTGACACTTTGTATTAGGTTGATATATCTGTATACGCCGGGTATGTAGATACACGCTGCCCATGTGTTTTCTATGGACACTTTGTATTAGGTTGATATATCTGTATACGCCGGGTATGGTGATACACACTCCCTATTTGTTTTCTATGGACACTTTGTATTAGGTTGATATATCTGTATACGCCGGGTATGTAGATACACGCTGCCCATGTGTTTTCTATGGACACTTTGTATTAGGTTGATATATCTGTATACGCCGGGTATGGTGATACACACTCCCTATTTGTTTTCTATGGACACTTTGTATTAGGTTGATATATCTGTATCTCCGGGTATGTAGATACACGCTGCCTATGTGTTTTTCATGGACACTTTGTATTAGGTGGATATATCTGTATACACCGGGTATGTAGTTACACGCTGCCCATGTGTTTTTCATTGACACTTTGTATTAGGTTGATATATCTGTATACGCCGGGTATGTAGATACACGCTGCCCATGTGTTTTTCATTGACACTTTGTATTAGGTTGATATATCTGTATACGCCGGGTATGTAGATACACGCTGCCCATGTGTTTTCTATGGACACTTTGTATTAGGTTGATATATCTGTATACGCTGGGTATGGTGATACACACTCCCTATTTGTTTTCTATGGACACTTTGTATTAGGTTGATATATCTGTATACGCCGGGTATGTAGATACACGCTGCCCATGTGTTTTCTATGGACACTTTGTATTAGGTTGATATATCTGTATACGCCGGGTATGGTGATACACACTCCCTATTTGTTTTCTATGGACACTTTGTATTAGGTTGATATATCTGTATCTCCGGGTATGTAGATACACGCTGCCTATGTGTTTTTCATGGACACTTTGTATTAGGTGGATAATAAAAAAAAAAACCTACATACGATCCGCAGAACGCGAAGCAACGCATCCAAGTCCCGCCATCGTTCTGCCCCCTATTTCCTACAAACGCCCTCTTACGGCCGCCCTGTAGCCTCCGCAGCGCACCCTGGCGGGCTCTGAGTGGGGGCCCTCAGAGCCCTCTAGCGGCCGCCAATAGCAGGTGTCTTTTGTGTTTATCATTGTACTTATTCGCCGACATAATCTCAATCCTGTCATAAACGGGCGAATATGGCCTTTATTGTGCTGTAAACCTTCCGGCCATTCACCGCCCATCCTGGAGGGCCTCCTCCGCCAAATTGGAATTAACACAATTTTGTATCACTCCGCGCAAAATGGCGCTTGGCGATGGCGTGGCAGACGACAATAAACCAATAGCAATGAAAGGCCGTATTAACATCGTAATGCCGCCTCGCTGCCGCTAATATCGTCGATAACTACCGACTGACAGGGGCTGATGACGTCATTACGGCGCATGCGTGACGCGGCGTGATGGTCACGTGACTGGCCGCCATTTTCCCCGCCGCGCCAATCACTGGCACCCTCTGTCGGCGCTCGTTTCATTTTCCTCGGCGGAAGTGCCGAAAGTGCCATTAGTGCGCCTGCGCCGAGGCTGGGAATGGCGGGATTTGTCTTGGAGCATGCGCGTGGCGTTCCCCCCCCCCCTCCCACCCCCCGACCCCCCAAACCCTCCGGGGTGTGAGTGGGTAACCCTCAAAGGTAGGGTGAATGGCTGCTTGCCTTTTGCGGCAGCATTTCATTTAGACCTGATCATGCTGTACAAGCTACAAAACGAGATGGTAATTTACGGTTTGTACGGAACAAGGCGTTTACACCAAGTTGCCGTAAATTATCATCAAATTTTGTGGCTTGTATAGGCATGGTGGGTTGCTCTGGGTTTACTTCATACCCAAAATTAATAATGAAAAAAGATAAACTAATTTGGCCTAACAACTACTGTTTTAGTTGATGTGTACAGAACCTTATTCTGTGTTTTGCCGTATTTTGCCCCCTCCCTCCCCTTGCCCCGCCCCGCTCCCCTGTGGGGGTGTGGCAAAGTGGATAGTGCGGCTGCTTGCCATTTGCTGCAGCGTTGTAATTACATAGAACGACCTGATCTTGCTGTACAAGCTACAGAACGAGATGGTAATTTACGGTTGTAAGGAACAAGGCGTTTACACCAAGTTCCGTATGAACTGTGAATTATCAAAGAATTTTGTGGTTTGTACAAGCATGGTGGGTTGTTCTATGTTTACTTTATACCTGAAATTAATAATGAAAAAAAATTAACCTAATTTGGCCTAATAACTAATGTTTCAGTTGATGTGTAGGAAACTTAGTCTGTATTTTGCCGTATTTTGCCTCCTGAATTTTGCCATATGGAACACTGTTCCGTATGGTATTTTTACGTTGCCTAAAGGTTAGAGTGGTCACATATAGACCTCTAGCGTGCTATTCACTGTGATATTGGGAAAGGAGCAGGGTGCCAGTGTCTCAGTGTCTTAGGCTGGTGCCCAGCTTACCATGACTAACCACTTAAGACCGAAATACCTTAAGACCAACTGGTGCTTGATATGTTTGGTCCTAACAGAAATGTCTATTGCAGAAATGGCAAGTTCACTGGGTGCAAGTAAGTTACTATAGAGGAAACCTATGAAAATTTGGGTCAGAGCTCGTATCCCCTCAAGTTTAAATCGCACAGGTGACATAATCCCCCATTGGATTTTTTTTTTTTACAAAATATCTCATGGGCGTTGGATACGAGTTCCCAATGTTATGTCTATGGAGGAAAAATACCAGGGGTGAGATAAAGAAATCTATGTGATAAGTGTAACATCTCTTATGTTTTTTATTGCTTCTATTCTTTTTCCATCCTGTTGTTTATACTGGGACCGATCAAGGCGACAACGCCTATGCATGTTTTTACTGTGAGCAGACGTCGGTTAAGAATCGGTCGGGCTAACGTCGGGCTCGATCATCGGTCGACTGATTTCCGCCCGACACAAAGTGATCCATGAATAAGAACGCCAGCCTCGTCATGAAACGATCGCCGGGGGGCGCCACCGGCGTCGTCACGTGACCGGAAGTCGGCCCCCTGGTGGTCGGGGCAGGCGACATTCACCGTATAGGTCTGTGCACATGGGAGGCTAGAATGGCTCCAGTCCCTGCATCCTATGGCTACCCTCCTCGCTGGGATACTAGCTCCAGTCCCTGCATCCTATGGCTACCCTCCTCGCTGGGATACTGGCTCCAGTCCCTGCATCCTATGGCTACCCTCCTTGCTGGGATACTGGCTCCAGTCCCTGCATCCTATGGCTACCCCTCCTCACAGGGATACAGTCCCTGAATCCTATGGCTACCCTCCTCCCTGTGATACAGGGACTGGTACAATCGGTAATGGTGTTAGATTTCTGGCACTGCTTAGCTCCAGTATTCCCCACACTCTCCATACAGATATCCTGGCTACTGGTCAGGATATCTGCTGGGAGATTGATACAATCTCACTTTGATCTCAATCGAGTCACAGTCAGGAGCAGGCGAAATTTATTGCTATGACAGCACAGGCGGCTAGGAAACCGGAGAAGGGGAGTGGGGAGGGGAAGGAGGAAGTAAAGGGTTACAGGGAGCGACTGGGGGACATATACAGGAGGTTCTGTTCCTACTGGACAAGTCTTTGATTCATGGGCCAGTCAGAGAAGGATACATACTTTAATGAGCTTTATTCTTATTGTGCTTAATCATTTAATGAATGTTTATAATCAAAGACTTGAGCAAGTCTAATGGGAGGCGGGAAACAAACCGAGGCGCAAGTATTTATATAAAGCGACCTGACCATGCTTGTACAAGCTACACACTCGATGATCATTTACGGTTCGTACGGAACAAGGCGTTCATGCCGAGGTCGGTACAAACCGTAAATTATCATCGAGTTTGTAGCTTGTACAAGCATGATGGGTTATTTTATATTTACCATATACCCAAAACCCATAAAATAATGATATTAATTTGGCGAATAACTAATATTCTAACTAATATTTGAAATGACGTTGCCATACGGAAGTGTTCCGTACGGTATTTTTACGTTATGTGGAGAAACGGTGCGTATTTGCAGTATATACGGCATGGGTATATAGTAATACATTATAACTAATATAAGTGCTGACATCACTGGTATTTCCATGGTATGCATAGCAACACGCATAGTAACACTCATATATAGTTGCTATGAAACCGGGGGAATGAAAACATAGCAGTTGGAAGTACTCGATAAGGGTGGCCATGGCTTCCTAGACTATCACACGTAAAGAAATCTCCGTTTTTATCAATATTTGATGATTCATATAGAACTGCGTCGAGAATCGTATAAATAGACAATACTCCACGAGTTTAGCTGGGCCGCAATAGTCATCGAGGCAAAGCCGAGTGACGATTATGGCACAGCCAAACTCGTGGGGTATTGTCTATTTTACGATTCGAGTGCGGTTCTGGATTTATCTTACCCCTTTCTATGACATTAAATATCATCACAACTTCAGAATAATCAGAATATACTTAGCAAATCTACTACGCCACGGCCGTGGCGTAGTTTTGTAACTTTACCAGGGTGATCGTTGAGTATATTTTTCTAATGTTATTCCTGTGGCTAAACTTTTACCAGGGGTGAGATAAATACTCGTATCCAACTGCCATTGAGTATACTCAATGGGGGATTATGTCACAAAGGTTAGCCCATCAGTCAATGTGAAGGGTGAGATAAATTCAGAAACCTACTCAAGTTTACGGATCTCTGACCGTAAACTTGAGTAGGTTTCTGAATTTATCTCACCCTTCACATTGACACCATTTCTTTTTAATCACTTTGTAATTCACATGGTTTAGCCTTCTCAATTACTACACGATTCAAATTCGATGGGATATGAGCTCTGACCGTAGCCTTGAATAGGTTTCCTCCGTTGGATAGTTTTTCTGTAACCTACTTGCAACCAGTCAACTTGCCCTAGCATCCAAAGATATCAAGCACTAGTGGATCTTGAGGAATTTCGGTCTCCAGTGATTGGTCATGGTCAGCCGTGTATGCCTCTAAGACCCTCAGACACTGGCACCCTGCTCCTTTTCCAATATAACAGTGAACAGCAGGCAGATAGTGAAGGGATAGTTTTTTTGCAGCCGACTGGAAGTCTAAATGTGACCACTTTAACCCTTAGGCAATGTATATTGGGTGCAAGCGCACTCGTAGAGGCATCATAGATCATTATATACTGACTGTCCAAACTGTCAGTATGTTTTTTTTATCTATTCATTTAAACCAAAATGTCTTCGTCGTTACACAAGTTGTATCAGAAATTATGCTCAAAGATCCAAATCCAGTTCCCTGCTAATAAATATCGATCTCAGAACAAAGGAGGAAAAACTCACGAAGTTGATTTGTAAATCTACAAGATTTATTCATAAATACTATTTACACAACACGATAGTGAATGAATATAACAAATGGGGTCGGAGTCGTCAAGCAGTCTATAAAGCACAAACAAGTGGTGACAACTCCTGGAGTCTGTGCAGAACTTGTCAGCTGTGACAACATGTCCTTAGAGATGTAACCACGAGAGGATTGTGATGTTAATGAGAAACGTTTTAGCTGGTGCAGAGTCTGAGAATTTTATTTACAAGTCGATTGATGAGACAATTGTCATTCACACACCCTGCTGGTAATGTCAGGTTTATGAAGTTGGCCTATTTGATATAGGTCACAGCGTGATTGTTAGTTCCACCATCATCCACCGGGGAAATTGTAATATGGCGCCACTGTAGTCGGGGGGGGGGGGGGTACTATTTTGTTCATGTCATAATCTATAGATAATCGCGAGACAAGGTTAAAACCCATTTATGGCAAACCCTAAATTTCATCTTAATAAAATCCATTGATTATTGGACCTGCCACCTGGTGTTTTGTTAAGCGCCAGGGGCAAGATGGCTACCTCCATAACACAATAGCTATGTGCCCTATAGCTGCATAGGAGTGTGTTTTATAAGTAAGTTCTATCCCCACTTAGGCCCGATGTTACTTAGTTGTATGTATGACAATCATTTTACTGTAACTCTGAGGCTTCATCAATCATGAATAGACTTTTGATGTTGAGAACATGACTTTATAAATTGAGAACATAAACCGACGACCATTGACAATAAGTTCCTGTTTCTATGTACATCTATAGCGGCTGTCTGTTTTGATTCTGCTGTGAGGGTGGTGGGTGCGTGTACGGGAGGGGGGGGCGGATATCACAAGCACAGCCAGAGCGGTGAGACAGAGTCCGGCGGGGGGGGGGGGGGGGGGGAGGCATCATCAGCTGTCACTGTCAGTGTCACTGTCACACTCTCCTCCAGGGCCTTCTCCAGGGCGTCAACACCCAGGAGAACCCGGCCAGGCGTTCCCCAGGCGCTCGCCAGGCGTTCCCCAGGTGCTCGCCAGGCGTTGTCCAGACGCTCATTAGGCGTTTGCCAGGCTCTCACCAGGCACTGTCTAGGCTCTCTCCAGGTGCTCGCCAGGCGATCATTAGGCGTTTCCCAGTTTCTCGCCAGGCGTTTCCCGGGCGCTCGCCAGGCGATGACAAGGTCCTGTCCCGGCGGTCACCAGGCGTTGTCCAGGCTCTCACCAGGCGTTCACCAGGCCAATTAGTCCATAATTCTAACTCGTCCCCGGCGGCTTCCTCACGCTCGCTCCACGTCTGTTTTGTACGGCTGAAACAAACTGGGCGTCGTGTGGGCGGCGACAGCGGAGGACGACGTCAAACTATGTGACACCGACACGGGCAGCGGCGCCGGCAGCGGCGACGTGGTCACCCCGGCCAGCCCGCTGTAGAAGAGCGGCGGCGGCGGCGGCGGGCCGCACGGGCACCCGTCCCCGCCGCCGGGCGCCGTCGTGCCGTGCCCGGCCCCGAGCAACCCGGCCCCGGCCCCGCCCGCGCCGCCCGCCGACGGCCCGTGGGGGTCCCGCGGCACGTGCAGCCCACACGGGGACGACGTCGGGAGCGGCGGCTCCGGTCGCAGCAACCCCCCGCCGGCGGGCGACCCCCCGAGGGGCCCCGGGACCGGGCGGAGTGGGGACGGGAAGCTGTAGGGGCTGTAGGCGGCGGCCGCGCGCTGCAGACCGAGGCTGGCGTAGTAGTTGAGGGGGGACTGGCCGGTGGGGAGGGTGGCGGCGGTGGCGGCGGCGGCGTACGGGTAGGAGGAGAGGGAGGCGGCCGCGTTCATGATGTACGCGTAGAGGTTGGGGTCGGTGATTCCGTACGGCCACGCCATGGCCATACGTTGACGTTTGTCCTTCATCCGACGGTTCTGGAACCACACCTGGAAGATATGAAGAAAGATACCATGAGGAAACTGTTTTTACACCTCGAAGATATAATGAAAGATACCATGAGAAAACTGTTTTCACACTTGGAAGATATGATTAAAAAATACCATGAGAAAACTGTATTCAGAGTTGGAAGATACGATGAAAAATATGTACTGTGAGAAAAGTGTATTTACACTTGGAAGATATGATTAAAAAAACTATGAGAAAACGGTCTCACGCTGGGAGATACAATGAAAAAGATACTATAAGAAAACTGTATTACTGTGCGCGAATTATTACCCTACCAAATCTCGGACGTTTAAACCGAGGTTGTAGACCGAGTTAATAGGGCTGAGTTATCAGACCTTACAGATTGAGAGGTAGCTCATCTCTTGCGTATAAAAACAGATCGGTTCAGGACACATTTACCCTAGAACCCCGCCCAACATACGCCCAACGTGTAAGAGGTCACCCTGCGTTAACGGACACCCTCACTCGGAACAGATCCCTATATTACATGTTTATTTAACCCTGCGTTAACGGACACCCTTACTCGGAACAGATCCCTCTACTAGGTGTTTTATTCTAACCCCGTGTAAGCTGTCACTTTGGGTAAGTGGGCACTTACACTGGGTTCTACTGTACATGAATATCTTAGTGCCACATTCTGCCAACTTGATAGAGCAAACTACAGCTTACTGGGCAAAAAGACTGGAAGTGGAAGAATTAGCGCCAAAATTCATTGAACCGGTGTGAAGATAGATGTACAATGACTCAAGCATCAGAAATACGGTGAACACTATATATATATTATTCATTATGGACTCAAGTCTGACACTCTACCTGTGCATACTGTATTCTCTCTCCTAATTCAGTCATCAAAGACACATATGACATATCAGATTGTCAGTTTATGACGTATGCAACGGAAATGACGTAGCGCGTGTGTCGGCAGACTAAATTCTAGGTTGTCAATTGATTGGAGGACGATATTGTGTTACTGTTGAAGCCTCTAAAGCCGTTTAAAGTGGGTAACACCCTGAACTCCCCATTTCCAATAGACTATTCCATTCATGTGCCAATATTATGCTGTCATAAATGATTATTAATGTCACAGATGATTATAAGCAGATGATTTAAGAGTTTATTAAAGGTTTTGAATAATTTTAATAATTTTAAATTGCCGGACTAAACGAGAATCCTTCTCGCCCATTCTTGTTTATCTTCCATCAACACCTGCGCTTCCTTTTCTTTCTTCTCTGGTGCCGTCTTACTTCATCCCTTTCACCCCCTCGCCTCTATACACATCCAAATCTCTCATGTCCTGACATAAATTACCCGTCCCAGCCGGCTAAACTTTATCGACACCTAAAATCTTTTATCGGATAAAAAGCACATTAAAGTACTTCATCTTGGGATTGGTTGTCAATGGTAGTGTAATAACACATTAAACTGCTTTAACCCCTGTGGACCCGACCCCACAAAACACCTGTACATTAGAGAAATGTCAACGTAACCCAGTCTGAGTTACTGGCGCTACATTTGGTGAATCATTCGGAATAGGTTTCGAGAACGAAGCGTAAAGAAAAGTGGGAAATCGTGCCAAGTAAGTGGTCTATAGGGCACAGAGTGATTGCTAGTTCTGCCGTCATCCACCGGCATTGTTTGTTTGTTTGGTTTGATTTAAAGTCCAGTCAACAATTATTTCCTTTCCAGACTTTCTCAAGGCTCTTTTATGCCACAAGGGTGGTGATCGAATCTAGGTAGAAATCTCACCCCTACATATTTACCAAGGTGAGAGTTATTTTACTTCCCACACCACATAGACATGGTATGAGAAGGACTGGACTTTGATATAGCAGTAAATCTACCACTGCTGGGAATGAAGGAGAAAGGTGGCTGCACACCACACCACACAGACATGATATGAGAAGGACTGGCCTTTGACATAGCAATAAGTCTACCAATGCTGGGGGTGACGGAGAAAGGTAGCTGTACACCACACCACATAGACATACAGTAGAACCCCGCCTAACGGACACCCCGCGTAAGCGGACACCCCGCGTTAACGGACACCTTTGCTCGGAACGGTTCCCTCTATTAGATGTTTATTTTAACCTCGCGTAAGCGGACACCCCGCGTAAGCGGACCCTTTGGTCCGGAACGAAGGGTGACCGCTTACGCGGGGTTCTACTGTAGTATGAAAAGGACTGGCCTCTGAAATAGCAGTAAATCTAGCACTGCTGGGGGTGAAGGAGAAATGTGGCTGCACACCACACCACACAGACATGGTTTGAGAAGGACTGGTCTTTGATATAGCAGTGAACGTACTACTACTGGGGGTGAAGGAGAAAGGTGGCTGTACACCACATCACACAGACATGGGATGGGAAGGATTGGCCTTTGATATAGCAGTAAATCTACCACTGCTGGGGGTGGGGCTTAAACCCACAAAGTCCTACAACCCACAAAGTCCTAACCTAGAGGTACAAGTCCGGTGCTCTAACCACTGAGCTAACTCCCCATGTCGGAGACAGGGGTTGGTTTCCAATCTAAACCAGAATTAACAGTTACTATGTTGATAGTGGGGCGGGTGGGTACTAACCCCCACATAGCCTGTACCGTAGAGGGTTGGAAGTGGGACCAGGTAGGCATGTTGATAGTCGGTTGGGGGTTGGGTATATCAATACATAACAGCAGTTACACTCCTACAGTCGAGTTAAGTGTAGGCGAGTGTCGACTGAGTGTTATTTGTGTGTCCGTCTAAGTGGTTCCATGCGAGGCGACGACAAAAGGCAAACTGGCGCCGACACAAGGTTAATGTGAATCTCCATTATAACGACGGGCACCTCCGCGCGTCCCCAACCCACCGACTGGCGCCGCGTCCACAATCCTCAATCAACCTCTGACGTCACTGGCGCATGCGTAGATGAGCGGAGTGATCCATCAGCCTCCATTGAAGGTAAGGAGACCGGAGTAGGTGTCTGTGTCAAGGTGGTGGTGGTGGGTGGATACGGAAGTACACTGTATATATATATATATACGTACACCGCCCTCCCAACCCCTCTTATCGCCCTATCTGATGGGCGATAATAAAGGCATTGAGGTCGACTAACGGGACGCCGGAGTGGGTAGTGGACCGTGACTGACGCGGGGCATGACGGGTGACGTTGGCTGATATTAGACTTGCTGAAGTCTTTGGTTATGTGCATTCATTAAATTGTTTAACACAATCAGAATAAAGTTCATTATAGTATGTATCCTTCTCTGACTGGCACATGAATCAAAGACTAGTCCACTGTGAACTAAATCTCCTGTTTATGCCTTCCAAGTCGCTCCCTGTAACCCTACACCTCTTCCTCCCCCTCCTCGAGTTCCCTGGCCGCCTGTGTTGTCATAGTAATAAATTTGCCTGTTCCTGAGTGGGACCCAATTGAGATCAAAGTGAGAGGGTATCAATCTCCTAGCAGATATCCTGACCAGTAGCCAGGAGAGTGTTGGGAATACTGGAGCTAAACAGCGCCAGAAATCCAACACCATTACCGATTGTACCAGTCCCTGTATTCCAGCGAGGAGGGTAGCCATAGGATGCAGGGACTGGAGCCTGTATCCCAGTGAGGAGGGTAGCCATAGGATACAGGGACTGGTGCCTGTATCCCAGCGAGGAGTGTAGCCATAGGATGCAGGGACTGGAGCCTGTATCCCAGCGAGGAGGGTAGCCATAGGATATAGGGACTGGAGCCCGTATCACTGTGAGGAGGGTAGCCATAGGATACAGGGACTGGTGCCTGTATCCCAGCGAGGAGGGTAGCCATAGGATGCAGGGACTGGAGCCTGTATCCCAGCGAGGAGGGTAGCCATAGGATACAGGGACTGGTGCCTGTATCCCAGCGAGGAGGGTAGCCATAGGATGCAGGGACTGGAGCCTGTATCCCAGTGAGGAGGGTAGCCATAGGATACAGGGACTGGTGCCTGTATCCCAGCGAGGAGGGTAGCCATAGGATGCAGGGACTGGAGCCTGTATCCCAGCGAGGAGGGTAGCCATAGGATACAGGGACTGGTGCCTGTATCCCAGCGAGGAGGGTAGCCATAGGATACAGGGACTGGAGCCAGTATCCCAGCGAGGAGGGTAGCCATAGGATACAGGGACTGGAGCCAGCCTACGTTGACATATATACAGGTGTCTGTGGTTAGAGGTGTGGGGGCCGTTGGAGGGGCAGGGGCTGGCAATGTAGGGGGTAAGGTGCGACAGGTAGTGTGTGTGTGTGTGGGGGGGGGGGGGGGGATTAGAAAGGGTGAAAGCAGCTGTTTCTTTATCAGGTTGACATGGGACTGTCCCTGGTTTATTGGGACCCCTCCCCTCGGATTAAAAAGGAAATCAATAAGTTTTGGTCAAAGTTGAGTGAATATCGCGAAGCATTCAAACGAGTTATAGAACTATGACTTTGACCAAAACGAGTTGCTTTCTGTATTTATCTCAACCCTGCACACACTAAAAGAACGGAAGACACACTGAATATACGACCAATTATTCTCACCAATTACCTCACCCCTCGTACTCAACGCTCATGGAGTATTTAGAGAAAATAATGCGGGATTATGTTTCAAATGTTAGCCAATTAGTCAATGATAGGGATGAGATAAAATCTGAACCGCACTCGATCCATAGCCACTGGAAACAGGCCATTTATTTTAGTAAAAACTCACTCGGCTTTGCCTCATGAGATTACTCCACATCCAAAAATCATGGCATATTCTAAGTATCTATGGATCTCGATGCAGTTCCTTCTTAAAACCCTTTCTAATTATATCACCAGGTGCATTACAGCAGTGACAGTTATTGTCAAGTAAACGTCCTGAATCCTGTGTGTAACCAAACCTATTCTGAGTTGTGGGTGGTTTCTAACTGAATTCAGAAGGAGGGAGTGCCGGTGAAAATAGTTTACAGCTGGGTAATAAACCGAGGTGTGACCGTTAGCATTGTCGTCTGGTCGGGGCTCCTATTAAAACCATCGGGTTATTGCTGCGAGGATCTCACCCTCCTGGGAAGTAAAATGCATTATCGTACAATGACGATCGGCCGAGATGGGTGCAGCGAGGGGCAGAGAAGGACTTGCTCAAGTCTCTGATTATGAACATTCATTGGATGATTAATCACAATCAGAATAAAGTTCATTAAAGTATGTATCCTTCTCTGACTGGTCTGTGAGTAAAAGACTTGTCCAGTAGGAATAGAATCTCCTGTTTATAGCCACAAGCCACTCCCTGTTACCCTTTACCTCCTCCTACCCCTCCCTCCTCCCCTCCTCCAGTTCCCTGGCTGCCTGTGTTGTCATAGCATTAGATTTCACCTGCTCCTGACTGTGACCCAATTGAGATCAAAGTGAGAGGGTATCAATCTCCCAGCAGATATCCTGACCAGTAGCCAGGATATCTGTGTGGAGAATGTTGGGAATACTGGAGCTAAACAGCGCCAGAAATCCAACACCATCACCGATTGTCCCTGTCCCTGTATCCCAACGAGGAGGGTAGCCATATGATGTAGGGGCTGGAGCCAGTATCCCAGCGAGGAGGGTAGTCATAGGATGCAGAGACTGGAGCCAGTATCCCAGCGAGGAGGGTAGCCGTAGGATGCAGGGACTGTATCCCAGTGAGGAGGGTAGCCATAGGATGCAGGGACTGTATCCCAGTGAGGAGGGTAGCCATAGGATGCAGGGACTGGAGCCAGTCTAGTGCAGACTGACTCTATCTAACGGTGAGTTTGGCTAGGAATGTCTCACGTGATATTAGAGGTGTCTATTGAAATACTCACTGGGTAATTGACGTTTATTGAAGGAGAAGGGAGTGGTAATAGGCATATCAATAGAGGAAAGGGAGAACGGGTAAATCAGTGAAGGGGGTTGAGAGGAAATGATCAAGATACTGAAAATGAAAGGTAATGAGGTAGGAGGGCAAGAAAAGGAAAATAAGTGGAAGTCTAGTGGTGTTTAACACCAGAGTCATATCACGGTGAGGTAGAATGTATGAAGTGAGGATGAATACGCTCGCTGCCACTCGTGTATTACGACGTCAACCTCGAGTGGTTTACAGAGCCGCCTGTCCACATAACCATCGTTTGTTGCATTTATTATCCATCTTTTCGAATAGATTAAACCCAGTAATTGGAATATTAGAGGGCATAACAAAGGGGTCTATTTCTTTGCTCTATAGCACAAAGGGACTATTTTCCTGTATACAATGAGTTGAGGCCGTATACCGCAGCTTTGAATCCGTATACCATGGTATCTGACAGGTTTTATATAATGGGTCCTGGGTTGCTGAGTCCCCATGCATTTTCAATGGGGTCTTTGTATACCATGTATAATGATAAGATACAGAGAGTAACTGAGTATATTAGGGAAAGGATAAAGGGTTATACATCCCTAATGTAGCCTGTATTGTTTCTATGAGCATAGATTAATCATAAAAAAGATCCCATATTTATTAGTAACCATGTTAAGTCAATGGAGATTTACATGAGGGTTTTGAAAATAACATATAGAGAGTAACATATAGATATTTCATGGCATCACCGTGGCATACAGTCACACCATGTTAAGTCTATGGAGATTTCTCTGAGTAGTAGTATAGAGAAACTGACTGACCTTGATGGTAGACTCGGGCAGGTTGAGCGAGGCGGCGAGCTCACAGCGCCGCGGACGAGAGACGTAGTTCTCCCGGTAAAACTCCTTCTCCAGACGGCCGAGCTGCTCGCGGGTGAAGGCGGTGCGGTACCGGCGGCCGGCCGGGTCCTCGGGGGGCACTGTGGGGGGAGAAGAACACGGGTTAGGGCGGCGCTCAGTGTGTACGGCAACGGGCAGTCCGTATGACTGCGGGCAGTATGTACGAGAACGGGCAGTATGTATTACAACAGGCAGTATGTATGACAGTGGGCAGTATGTACGAGCACTCTGTACGAGAAGAACACGGGTTAGCGCGGCACTCAGTGTGGACACTCAGTGTGTATGACAACGATCATTCTGTATGACAGCAGGCAGTATATATGACAGTGGGCAGTATGTATGACAACGGGCAGTATGTATGACAACGGGCAGTATGTACGAGCACTCTGTACGAGAAGAGCACGGGTTAGGGCGGCACTCAGTGTGTACAACAACGATCACTCCGTATGACTGCGGGCAGTATGTACGAGAACGGGCAGTATGTTAGACAGCAGGCAGTATGTATGACAACGGGCAGTATGTAAGACAGCAGGCAGTATGTACGACAACAGGCAGTATGTATGACAGCGGGCAGTATGTATGACAATGGGCAGTATGTATGACAGCGGGCAGTATGTACGACAATGGGCAGTATGTATGACAGCGGGCAGTATGTATGACAATGGGCAGTATGTATGACAGCAGGCAGTATGTATGACAACGGGCAGTATGTAAGACAGCAGGCAGTATGTACGACAATGGGCAGTATGTATGACAGCGGGCAGTATGTATGACAATGGGCAGTATGTATGACAGCGGGCAGTATGTAAGACAGCGGGCAGTATGTATGACAATGGGCAGTATGTACGACAACGGGCAGTATGTGCGACAAAGGGCAGTATGTATGACAACGGGCAGTATGTAAGACAATGGGCAGTATGTACGACAACGGGCAGTATGTATGACAATGACCAGTATATACGACATCAATCACTCCGTATGACAACCATCAATCTTTATGACAGCGGCCAGTATGTAAGACAGCGGGAACTCTGTACAATACTCTGTACAACAGCGATTATTGTGTATGACAACGGTCACTTCGTATGACAGTGGTGGTCTCCACAATCGGTCGGCAGGAGGAAATGCCAAATTACTACTCAAAGTTGGTCAGCGTCCATCACATCTTTGCAGTGCAGGTCACCGACTCAAGTACCACCGAACTTTCACAAGGAGAACCACCGACCGACTTTCATACAGCATAAACATTATCGGTGGGTTTCAGTCGGCAGGTGGAAACGCCGCATTAGCTTTCCAGACGATACGCCAAGGAGCCCGGGGGCACTGAAGGGGGGTCTGTGAGGGGGGTTAGGAGGGGGTTCTGATGGGGGATGATGAAGCCGGACGCTCGGCGCCCGACCCCGACCCTCACCCGACGTCCCCCGACCCCGCCCCCGGGCTCAAAGATCGTGCATCATTTCATTAAGGCTCCATCAAAGATGCAACACCTTTTATTCCACGCTAACAAGATGGTGGCTTCCATGCCCAGGCCAGACGCGAGCCCGGCGCAACTTCCGCCCCGCGGGGACTGCGCGCGCAGCTCCGGAAGCGCCTGGGCACTAAGGATCGTGATTGCTTCCGGTTGTGAATTCTGACCAAGGTCAACCTCAAGGTCAGGTGGGTCCCCTCCGGACCTTTCCTTGTTGTGATCATGGGGGGTGTCGGGAGGGGAGAGGGGTGACCCCCCTCACGCCCCCACGCCCCCCACCACACACTCGCCCCGAGAATCATCCGTGTTATATTGTGCTGCTCTTTCTGCATATAAACCGGCGTCAATTCCGGGTGAGATACACAGGAAAAATTAGGAATATAATCCCAGTCTTTTTTTATTGAAACTTGGAAAGGTGTCAGTCCCCACTCTAAGTGAGAATTTTTGTGTGTTTTATCTGCATATAACCCGTCGTCAGTTGCAGTGTGAAACACAGAAAAAAATCAGGAATAGAATCCCTTTTTATTTTTATAGAACCTTAGAGAGATGTCAGTCTCGAATTTACGTGAGAATCCATTACTGGATTTATACATCTACCCTGTTTTATTGTGGTTTATTTTTTCAATATAGAACAATCCAGACTTCCATCCTAGGGCACCCATAAAATAGTGCCCTAGACTCGTTAGAACTAAAATTTCCCTTCAGTACTGGTAAGTACCTCGGGTAATTATCTATTCCTGAGACAGTTCGACATGTAGTGGTGCTAGTTCTATCTGCCTCCCTGAATTCTCAGAGAAGAGATATTCTCATTAATTCACTCCTTATAGATAATGAGAATAGATAAACCACATATATTTAAGAATATCTAAAAAAATCATCTCTATCCTATATTGTCTGCGTCGTTTTCTTTTTTGAATATTTACTCCAAAGAATATCCAGTTCTGCACAGGGAGATCTTCCACTGGGTAGGCTAAAATAGTAATTATTTCCTAGCTTTATGCGGCAAATCATATTACAACAATCTATTCTCGGGCCTATAAACTTCCCTCCACACAAAGTATCAGCCTTCCAATGAAGCCCCCAAATGAAAGTGTCTATTGTAAGTTTCTCAGCTAAGCATACTCTACGGCCGTACACCAGCCCCTCTCTCTCCCCCGTACCCCGCCCACACCCCGCTGACACAGGGTCATGTTTTATTTAAGGCCAGAGCACGCGGGCAGAAACTCTATAAGTGGGCCAATTTGTCTCGTCTCTGGGCGTTTTCTGTCTTAATCTCCGCCTGGCCGACGCCTTGCCGACGCCTGCTGCCGCCGCCGGCCTTCTCCAGGCCTCGGGCCGGCGCCTGGTGGCCTCCAGGCGCTCTCCAGGCCGGAGAACCTGCTAAGTAGTATACAGTTTCGTGAGTTTTTACCAGGGCCTGCCGCTTGGTATTGGATACTAAAATTATGGGTTGTCGGGAGTAAAATTCACTGCTTGAAATTCAATAACTCGTTTTATCAGGGATGTAAGTTCGGTCAGGAAAAAGGAAGAGGAAATATCTTTCATGTGGAATATCCTGTTTCAGAATTACTGGAAAATACATCATTATTGGCCATGGAATGGGGCTGGGGTGTGTGGGTAGGTCTGAACCACTGTTTAATGGTATGAAGGAGGTCCGGTTTATTTTCCGGTTTTTTTAGGTAAGACAAAAGGATTTTATGAACTGAAAATGAAAAGAAGGATTTCCTCGGAAAAGAGGAAAACTGCCATCTCTGTTATATGCAGCCATGAAATACAAGATATTCAAACTCGGCGATTATTTCCGTAAAAACAACTCGGAACAGATTCCATTCAGGCACACTAACCCTGTATCCGTATAGTACATCCCATGTCGTCACATCAACCTATTGAAACCCGGAAAGGAATTCTATTCAAGCACACTAACCTTGTCTCCACATATTACATCCCTTATCGTCACCTCAACCTATTGAAACACGGAACAGATTCCATGCAAGCACACTCATCCTGTCTCCCTATAATACATCCCATAACCCTTTAAAACCCCTGTGAGTTACCTCAATAGCCATGACAACGTCTGCCCGGCCCTGACGATCTTCCTCCCCGGGGTGTTCCCGCGTCTGCCGCCGGCCCTCCCCCGCCCTCACCCCGCTGCCCTCCCGCTGCCCCCTCGCTGCCCCCTCGCTGCCCTCTCCGGGGCATCCCCAGTCCCCTGGGGCAGTCTTTATGAATGTTTAACGAGCCCGGTTTTAGTCCGGGATTAATACAGATTGATATCACTGCGCGTCGCCGGGCAACCCGTATTCACTGGGCGGGCAATACAGAGATCCGTATCGCCTGTACTGATCGCTGGGTGGCGCTAATGAGCTTAGAACTGGTTCCCCGTGTGTGTCTACGCGGATTAATGGTCGGGTGAAGAGGTCGCTGGGTACCAGCGGGTCCTGAGCAACTGAAGTTCATAAACCACAGATGTCGGGGATTTTTTTAATATTTATTGTCAATTTTCCGTTTTTCCGTGGAAATCCACTTTTTTTAATGTTCATTATATTCATTTCATATTCATTGTATTTATCTCACCCCTGGTATTGTCGTTCCATAGGCTTAACATTGAGAACTCGTTCCCCATGCCGCTACGAGTATTGCAGTCTGTTCTCCATGGTTTATATTCTGTGTAACCTCCATTCTTTTAGTGTGTACAGAGGTGAGATAAATTCAGAAAGGGGTGAGATTAATACAGAAAACAACTTGTTTTGGTCAAAGTTGTTGTTCTCCAACTCTTTAGAATTCTACGTGATATTCACTCAGCTGTCACCTCGTTCACATCACTCCGCATCAAACTCGTGGAGAAAGATCACCAAACACTTATCAATTTCTTTTCTAACGAGTTGGCAAGTTTCATTCAATGACGTGTAAATGGTTGGGGTAGGTCAGTAGAGTGTAGTCTGAGAATGTCATACTCCAAATTCCATTTTCTTTTAATCTTGTCATGGCTGAATATTCAGCTGCGAACCAAACCTTGAACTCCCTTTGCTATTAACAGCTTATTTACGGCTGTTTGTTGGCAGACAGGCTGTTATTATCAATACGACCCAGACTAGCTCTCTAAATATCATGTCGGCATTCGGAAGTGACAATAAAACGTCAAGAAATAAACCCGAAGAGGGACCAACTATTCAAATCCACATCAGCGTTTTAGAACCGGAACTCCCGGGGCGCCCGGACCAGTTTCAACCCCCACATTTCACCTTCTCCCATATTTCACCATCGCTGTTATTAATTCCGCGCCGAAATAGGCGCGATTATAGAATTGAAATTCAGATCTGTGAGAGAGATATCTGCCCCTCCGTCTCCCTCCATTGAAACTCGTCCCCGCCCCTTTAGAGGGTGCTGCCATCTAGTGGCGAGGAGGGCAGGGCGGCCCCCTAGCGGTGATAGGATGAGATACAGTAGAACCCCGTCCAACGGACACCCCGCCTAACGGACACCCCGCGTAATCTCACGAAATTTCCTATGATTGTTTAAATGGCATTAGTTGTCTTTGTGGAGTGATATCTTAAAGCAGAGCTGAGTGATATCTGTAGCGGAAGACAACGAATGGCATGTACACAATTATATGAAATTGAGTGATGTTAAGATTTTATTCTACCCTGTCACATGTTTTTAACTTCATATGTCACCAGTGGCATATAAATATTTCATGGCATAACCGTGGCATACAGTCACACCATGTTAAATCTATGGAGATTTATATAAGGGGTAGGATATTAACCGTGGCATACAGTCACACCATGTTAAGTCTATGGAGATTTATATGAGGGGTAGGATATTATCAAACGATAACCTTTGCATGAGGTACATAAAAGGGTCTTCATGCATGATCCTCGATTATTAAACGGGCCCCAGAGCTAACTTTGTGTGGCTCTGGCGGCCAGTGTAACTGTCGCTCCGCTGGAGGTGGCGGGTTTTCATGTGGTTATTGATTCCTGACGGCGCCACTGAGCGGCGCCACTGAGCTGAAAGGCGATCCGCGGCGGGGCGTTTCACTGCGCATGCGTCCCGGCTAAAAGTGGCGGCCATGTTGGCCTTCCGCCATTGTTTGTCACGTGACAGGTACAGAGGGTGCGCGCGCAGCGTGACGGTTGCGGCAGCGGGTTGTTTCCTTCCGGGGGGGTTTGTAATGCATGTAATCAACTTTAATTGACACATCATACAAGCTATTAGCCGCCGGGGCCGTGCGCCGCCTGCCACCTCCTCACACCGCCCGGCTCTACGGCCCGCCCGCCCTTACGGCCAGGAGTACGGCCTGCCCGCCCCCACGGCCCGGAGTATGGCCCGCCCTTACGGCCCGGAGTATGGCCCGCCCCCACGGCCCGGAGTATGGCCCGCCCTTACGGCCCGGAGTATGGCCCGCCCTTACGGCCCGCCCCTACGGCCCGCCCCTACGGCCCGCCCGCCTTACGGACCAGAGTACGGCCCGCCCTTATGGCCTGCCTGCCCCTACGGCCTGCCCCTTTGGCTCCAGTCCCGCTGCCTATGGCCTGACCATACGGCTCGCCCGCCCCTACGGCCAGGAGTACGGTTAGACCCGTCCCTACGGCCCGCCTGCTCCTACGGCCCACCCGCCCCTAGAGCCCGGCTCTACGGCCCGCCCGCCCCTACGGCCAGGAGTATGGTACGCACGCCCCTACAGCCCGCCCGCCCCTACGGCCCGCCCGCACCTACGGCCAGGAGTACATGCGCCTGCCCGCCCCCACGGCCAG
The DNA here is from genome assembly GCA_950022655.1 of Alentia gelatinosa. Taxonomy (NCBI): domain Eukaryota; kingdom Metazoa; phylum Annelida; class Polychaeta; order Phyllodocida; family Polynoidae; genus Alentia; species Alentia gelatinosa. The sequence goes on along the minus strand of OX465592.1, from coordinate 2,820,589 downwards.
GAGCATGGCCCGCCCTTACGGCCCGGAGTACGGCCCGCCCCTACGGCCCACCCCTATGGCTCCAGTCCCACCCGCCCCTACTGGCTCCAGTCCCGCTGCCTATGACCTGACCCTACGGCTCGCCCGCCCCTACGGCCAGGAGTACGGTTAGACCCGTCCCTACGGCCCGCCTGCTCCTACGGCCCACCCACCCCAACAGCCCACCCGCCCCTACGGCCTGGAGTATGGTTAGATCCGCCTCTACGGCCTCTAGTATGGTACGGCCCACCGCGCCGGTCTCTCTGCCACCAAACACTAACCGTGAGCCACCCCTACTGCCCACAGTCTGAGCCAACCCGCTCACTGCCACAAAGACAGGCTTCAGTCCCTACGGCCCGGAGTATGGTTAGACCCGCCCCTACGGCCCGGAGTACGGTTAGACCCGCCCCTACGGCCCGGAGTACGGTTAGACCCGCCCCTACGGCCCGGGGTATGGTTAGACCCGCCGTGCGCCGATCTCTCTCTGCAAACGGGCTAACTTGTGACATAATCTCCAATTAAGTACTGTTTCTAAATATTCCATGGGCGTTGAGTAAAAGTTCCTTATGATAAGGGAGGATAAAATACCAGGGGTGAGATAAATTCATTTTCTCACCTACCTCCCACCAGATGTTCCCTGCCACTCTGTCAAATCCCTCCCATTCACCCACACCTAGACAAACTTCTCCCTAATTTTTAACCTATGCCAACCTAGCCTTTTTCACGTTTGTAAAGAATTAACCTCAAACCACCCACAATGCCCCTCACCAACGTAGACCCCACGTGATCGGACAAGTGGGCGTGGTTCGCAACACGCCCGCTAGGTGGTTGATGAGGCTGGTACCTGTAAGTGGCAATATTTGCGTTGTGCCGGTACCCCGCCTGCAGGCTGTGGAGCGGTGGAGCGTGGCGGGGGGGGGGGGGGTGGGGGCTGGGGGGTGCCTCCAGGGGGGGTGGGGGGTTAATTGGGGGGCTTTGTGACGCTGCGTCTAAGTACATTGAGAGGCACCCTCGCTTTCTGCTGATATGATGGATATTGATTGTTGTGTACGATGACGTTTATGGCAGACGCCGACGCGAATTATTCTCATTGCGCAACACAAAGCATGGCGGGAGAGCACTTCATCTGGTCACCGACCGTGTCGTCACCAGTGTCGTGAAATGTGTCTCTAACAGTGTCGTTAATAACGTCGTGAAGAGTGTCGTGAAGAGTGTCGTTAACAGTGTCGTGATGTCGTTAATAATGTCGTGAAGAGTGTCGTGAAGAGTGTCGTTAAGAGTGTCGTGATGTCATTAAGAGTGTCGTGAAGAGTGTCGTTAACAGTGTCGTTAACAGTGTCGTGATGTCGTTAATAATGTCGTGAAGAGTGTCGTGATGTCGTTAATAATGTCGTGAAGAGTGTCGTGAAGAGTGTCGTTAACAGTGTCGTGATGTCGTTAATAATGTCGTGAAGAGTGTCGTGAAGAGTGTCGTTAACAGTGTTGTGATGTCGTTAAGAGTGTCGTAAAATGTGTCGTGAAGAGTGTCGTGAAGAGTGTCGTTAACAGTGTCGTGATGTCCTTAAGAGTGTCGTGAAATGTGTCGTGATGTCGCTAAGAGTGTCGTGATGTGTGTCATGAAATGTGTCATGAAAAGTGTCGTGATGTCATGAAGAGTGTCGTGAAGAGTGTCGTGAAGAGTGTCGTGAAGAGTGTCGTGATGTCGTTAACAGTGTCATGAAATGTGTCATAGAGAGTGTCGTTAAAATCATCTCGTCACCGCAAACTGGCCGCCGTGCCGTGAATAGTGTCGTGATGTCGTGAAGAGTGTCGTGAATTGTGTCGTTAACACTGTCGTGATGTCGTCAACAGTGTCGTTAACGGTATCAGCACAACAACCTCGACACTAGATCAAGTCTTGATGAGACAAAGTGGACACTTGAAATGATCCACATTCCCCAATCACTTCATAGAGAGCACTGAGAATCCTGTTAGTTTCTTCTTATTAGACCTCAAATCAAAGCGAATAGAATTGTTTTACCCGTTCTCCATGCCCCTGCAAGTAATGAAGTCCGTTCTCCTTGGTCTATATCCTGTGTGTGGTCCATTATTTTAGTGTATACAGGGGTGAGATAAATACAGAAACAACTTGTTTTGGTCAAAGTTGTTGTTCTCCAACTCGTTTGAACGCTACGCAGTATTTACTGCGCATACTGTAATCAAAAGTTATACGGTAATGTTGTTGGGTTATTCAAAATGACCTTAGAATTACCTGCCCTCAACAAAATGGATGATTTAGTTAAACTGAATCTTTAAAAAAATCCCCCACAGGCTAATCACATTGTTTTAAATACACAATGATAATAATGACTAAGTCAACGAGCCTTGAATGGACAATCGCCGTCGTTAAGTGCTTACGATAAACGCACAATAGCGAGCGACCAATTTACTGCCCAAAAAGTGAACATCGGCAAAAAAAAACCCACAAAAAAACCCTCGCGTTGGGAACGAGAGGGGGAAATTAGAGGAAAATGTGCGGAATGCCGGCCCGGTCTCTGGACTGTGTGAGTATGTATGCGTGTTGCAGGTGAGGTTTTTAAGGCTACTTATGGTCTCTGTAGTTTCGGGAGCAGAAATACCAATTTTCTGTACCTGATGCGTGTTTATCTTAGCCTGGTATGAACGTCCATAGGCTTAACATTTGGAACTCATACTTAACAGCCTTGCGAGTACGGTCATTGATGTTCAAGGGGTGGTAAACTGATTGGTTATTTCAGGCTAAGATAAAATCATAAAGATATTCATGTTTGGTCTGAGTCCTTATTCGCTATAATGTTTGGTTTGCTTCGGAATATTCGCTCGGCTATCGCCTCGTTCATATTACTGCGCACTCCAAACTCGATGGCGAACGAGGACAGAGATCTTAATATTGGGTTCATTGTGGACCTCGATATTATAGAAGAATCTATGAACGTTCACAGTCAGAGCCCGTATTCCATCGAGTTTGAATCACGTAAAATTCGCAAGGCGAAGCTGCGTGAATTATGTAGCGATTCAAATGAGATGGGATCGAGCTCTGACTGCAAATTTTAATAGGTTTCTGAATTTATCTCACCCCTCATATTAATTAATTGGTGAACATTTGTGATATGATTCCCCATTTAGTATTTCTTTTTCAATACTCCACGGGCATTGAGTACGAGTTACCAATGTTAAGTCTGTGGGGAAAATACCAGGGGTGAGATAAAGGACAGAACCATTGAATTTGATTTACTCGAATTCAATATCTATAAAACCTATCGCATAAATAATTCTGGGAAAATGGACATTCGCACTACGTTAAGTCAAGTTTAACTTCAAAAGAAGAACAATGCAAACATAGCACCAATGAATATGGGAACCTTAGTGTCACCAAACAATGTAGACAGATTTAATTTAATCTCGATGGTGCCACCTATTAAAATGTAGTGATTGAGAGACAAACAAACTCCTAATAAGGAGAACTCGGCCACCCCACGTGGTCATATATCCGGGAACGAGGCTAAATATTGGCCATATATAGAAGATTAGATCGCCGCGCCCTCTATCGGGGCTATATTGAACTAAACGTGGGGTGATGTTTTACTGCCGTTCTGATCCATGAAGCTTTGTTTAAAGACTGGTCCGTGTATACACCCCCCCCCCCCAACCACACACACACACACACACACACACACACACACCTTATACAAGGACCCCCATGTCGTGACGTCAGAGCCTCGCTCTCGGCGTTCGTGAGACGCTGAGAATGGGTCATTTGTTGGCGGCTGGTTCCCGAAACGCCCAGACCCAGCGACTAACCATTTAATGAGCGATAATGGGGGGTATGATGACAAAATGACCAAAACAGTCTGGCACATAATGATTTTAATGTAAACCTAGGGGCGACGGTGTAGGAGAGTGAGGGCGAGGGTAGGAGATGGTGGTAGGAGGGAGGAGGGTGGGGGTAGATAAAGTCTATGCCATGTCTCTTTAAAGGTAAGCGTTTACCCCACAATGATGGTCTATTTGGATAAATATTTAAGATGTACGTGAATTAGCTCTCGTTGATCGGTCGTTATCTAATGTCTCCTCTTTCCATATGCCCGTGGGTGATTCTACGCTCGGATATTACCACGCGTTAACCCCTCGGAGCATACGATCAGAAACCGGCCGATATTGTGTATTTATACACACAGGGCATAGCCATGGGAGGTGTATGTGGGGGGAAGGGGGTAGGCCCTAGTCCGTCTACGGAAAAAACAATAAAGTTCTTGTGTAATACACCCATGAGGCCAATCTAGACGTGTACAAACCTTTGTCTACAATTCACGGTGCCATAAAAATACAAACTAAACACAGACGGAGACATTGTGAGAATGACTCCATGCCGACTGTCCCCGGGACAAGTGGCCAGTCCAGAATGCCCGCTCCGCACGCGACCGTTCACACGAGAGTCTACAACAAACAACAGTTAGTCCACATTCTCACCTGCTCCTTTAGGGCCTTTTACACATGATCAGTGCCTACCCGCATCTCCCCGGAGAGGGTCGGCTAGAGGGGGCCTCTCCGGGGTACAGGTGGTAAGGTGTCTGTCGTCGGGTAAGTCAAAGGAGGCTTGTTCTTTGCCAACATGGGACTGTCTCAGTAGAATCTGTTTGTGACATCATGTGGTGGGCCTATGCTGTTGTAGATGTGAGTATATTATATAGGTTCTGTAGATTTATCTAGAACACCCCTGGTGTTTTGTGCCCATAGATTTAGCATTGGGGGCTCGTACTCAACGCCCGTTGAGTATCTAAAAGAAATACTCACTAGGGGATTATTTCGAAAAAATGTCAGCAGATAAGATTCGGTGAACTATTCACGTTTACGATCAGAGCTCGATTCGCGTCAGGTACAAAATGGCCGCCTCCATATAACAAAAGCTATGTACCCTGTAGCTCATCAAGAAACGGATAGTGTCACCAGATTATCTCTAGTACTACCAAAGAGATCTTAATGTCTTAATCTCTTTGATAATTACTAACTCATTTCGTTGATTTGACGAACATTTATTATTGTCCAATCAAGCGATGGCCTCAACAAGTGCTCACATCGTGAATCAGCTTCTAATGAGTCAGGTATCGTAAAACTAGGTCATCAGATGCCTGATAATCTATCCCCAACTCCAGATAATCTCTTCGAAAGAGCCTCATCACCATCCTAGATAATCTTACATAAAAGCGATAATCAAGTGTCAAACATATAATCCAGCCAATCAAGAGGGGTTAATTTGCCATCATCTGGCTTTAATATCTACTCTCCGCACCTCCAGGGCTAGAACCTGACCTCAAACAAGCCCCAGAGCAAGGGTCAAGGTCATTGGCTGTGCTAATGATGGTCGCCAGTGGAGGTGGGGATGAAAGCTTCGGCTGTTGGTCGGTAGGGGGCAGCAGGGTCGCGGCGTCTCTTGTTTTCGCTGGTACTTAATGAGGCAGTAGAGATATGTGTAATGGGCCAGCGGAGTGTTTACATTCCCTCATTAGGGGGCGCTTAGATCAGGGGCTGTGTCTAATGAGCGCCGGTTGTTCTCCAGAGTCACTGTGGAGTGGTTCACTTCACTCCATCACCCAGACTGACCGCACACTGCACCGCTAGAGCAACCTACGGGAAACTCGGTGCGATAAACCGGAGCGGCGCAGTGTGTACTGACCGCATCGTCAGCAACACTCTCCTACCAGATCTTTCGGTGTGCTAGCGCTTGCTTGATCTCTGCCTCAACCCAAAGCTGGTTCCCAGGTTTATAAAGACAGGGGGAACCAGCCAACATTTCAGATTCTAAATAAGGCAACTGTCAAAAGTAATTAAACCCAAACAACTCAAATATTATGAGTTGTGGGAATTGTTAAATGAGCTTCATAGAGAATCCAGCTGTTTCCTTTTCAGTTCTAAACCACTTTATTATGTGAATCCACAGTTGATTAGACTGCCCCTTCAAGTGAGCACATGTGTCATGCTGACAAAACAAAACACATGAGGTGCTTTCCACTGAAGCAAGTAACCCCAGAGTCTGTGTCTAGTTTGAAATGAGAAATAACAGAAATGAGTGTATATCATGTACCATATAAATATGTACATCTCTATTTATATGTAAAACATAAAATACTCCCCAAAGTGCGAAGAATTTAGGATATTTTTTTAAAAACTGGCGGATGGAACAGATTTGTCCCAAACAGGCAGGTCGGTGCAGAGATATTTAATAAGTGGCCGCAGGAAGTGGAGCGCAGGATATCTGCTAGGAGAGTGCATCATCAAGACCCACGCAGGAATTTACCACCGGTTTGTTCTATTCTTCTGTTTCATGGATTGAACTGCTGTTAATAAGTACAGATAAAGAAACCTAAGAATGCTTCTGGGAAGTGGGTTGTAAAACGCCGAGATATGAGAAATGAAGGAGTGTTTGTGATATGTATTTTGCGGAGGATTTGACTCATTGTGTCCTCGAAAAGTATCGGCATGGTCTTCTTGTAATAAACGATACGCACACTTCGTTTAAATTGAACACATGACTCATCAGTGGACACAGTCACTAAAAACCTACCTCATCTGTTGAGGCCAGCTTATGGTATGGTGTAAACAAACCACCAATAATTGATTCCCCAGCTACTTATAATGTAATATGAGAAAACAGTGTATTCCTGTGGGCGAATTATTTCTTTACTGAACCCCTGTCCCCGGACATTTAATACGAGGTCATAGACCGAGTTTTTACCTGTATTACACTGGGTAGTAAATGCGTGACACTCGTGCATGGTCGAAAATCACGAAATGGCAGCAAATGGCCAAAATATCGAATTTATAAGGGTGATTAATTCCTTTTGCCCACATCATCTTGGCATTTTAGTCATGTGAAAAATTGGGAACGCTATCTCCCATATACGGCTTCAGCAAATTCCTGAGTCATGGCCAAAATGTTTGTGTTTATGTATATATATATATGTATATATACACACACATATATATAGGCCTATAAGTATATACATATATATATATATATATATATAATATATATATATATGTATGTATTTAAGTCCTTGTCTTAAGTCTCAGTGGAGTTAAGTTCACACTGAAACAATACTTTACTCTCCTCGCTGATTCAAATCACGCTCCTTTGAGATGTTTACTACTTTGCGTGTGTTAATGACAGCAATAGCATCAAACCGCTGATTTACGATGGTCTCCCTCCCTCTGCTGAAAGCTCACATTGCCTGATAAGGCACACACAGAGCATGCTGAGAAGTGACTACTAATGGGTACAATGACCTCTGAAATATAAACTTCGCACCCGTCTACGGCCAAGACGCGAATATAAAATCTACACCCTGGACTTCTACTAAATGTACCACTTCCTGTAGGTATAACCGCCAAGATGACAGCCATGTAGTGTGTGAGGGGGTGTGAGGGGGTGTGAGGGGTGTGAGGGGGTGTGAGGGGGTGTGAGGGTGTGGGGTATCACAGAGGGGTGGAGGTAGACTAGACTTGCTTAAGTCTTTGAATATGAACATTCATTAAATGATTAAACACAATCAGAATAAAGTTCATTTTAGTATGTATCCTTCTCTGACTGGTCCATGGCTTAAGTATTTGATTATGAACATTTATTAAATGATTAAACACAATCAGAATAAAGTTCATTTTAGTATGTATCCTTCTCTGACTGGTCCATGGCTTAAGTATTTGATTATGAACATTTATTAAATGATTAAACACAATCAGAATAAAGTTCATTTTAGTATGTATCCTTCTCTGACTGGTCCATGGCTTAAGTATTTGATTATGAACATTTATTAAATGATTAAACACAATCAGAATAAAGTTCATTTTTGTATGTATCCTTCTCTGACTGGTCCATTGCTTAAGTCTTTGATTATGAACATTTATTAAATGATTAAACACAATCAGAATAAAGTTCATTATAGTGTATGTAGACGTTCGATCTGCTGTAGCGACTGTTGGTATGTTTCCTGTCTAACTGTTGGTATGTCTCCTGTTTTTTTCCTGTCTAACAACAAACCAGCCACACACCCCCACGGGGAGGAGGCTTTTGTGGAATACGGGAAAACATTTTTTCCAATAAAGTTCATTATAGTATGTATCCTTCTCTGACTGGCACATGAATCAAGGACTTGTCTAGTAGGAGCAGAACCTCCTGGACATATACAGGAACAGAACTTCTATATATGTGCCCGCAGTCGCTCCCTGTAACCCTGCGCCTCCTCTGTATCCCAGTGAGGAGGGTAGCCATAGGATGTAGGGACTGGGGCCAGTCTAGAGTTAGACATGCCGAAATCAAAGTTTACTATTGTAGTTTTCTTATCTACTTTTCTTGTAAGAAACCAATGAGATCCCAACTTTCGCTGGTGAATGTCCATAATCAAAGACTTGAGCAAGTCTAGGGTGGAGGGGGTGGGTGTGGGTGTATGACAGAGGGGTGGAGGGTGTGGGTGTGGGGTGTGTGTGTATCACAGACGGGTGGAGGGTGGTGGGTGGGGGTGTATACCTCACAGAGGGGTGTCACAGAGGGGTAAACAGGGTCCACCGTACCCCCACCACCCGCCGGACAGTAGGGGAATAATGGCGCCAATGTCATCTCGTTAACTTCAAAGCTGGCGGCGGCATTAGGAGGAAGCGATCTGGGGTAATTAGACCGATGAGTGTGTTACCGACACAGGCAGTGGAGATGGAAAAGTGGGGTTTCCTTCATTGCTGGAGGTGAAAAAGTGGGTTTTCTTAAAAACCGAAGGCCAAAAAGTAGGGGTTTTTCAAAACTGAAGGTTAAAAAGTAGATGTTCTTCAAAATTGGAGGTTAAAAAGTAGGTGTTCTTCAATATTGGAGGTAAAAAAGTGGATGCTCTTCACCATTGGAGGAACAAAAGTAAGTTAGTGATAATAGGGAACTGTCTCGAATCTAACCTTGCTCATTCATGTGTATAGATCATTTCAGTGAGCCAATTCTGGAATGAGATATTTCTGACCAAAATATCGAGGAACAGATTCCATTCAGACACACTCACTATGTCTTTTAATTATTATATAGCTAGAAATCATTGAGAATGCCATTCTACAACTCACTAAATAGAAGAATGAGTGTCACGTGGTACAGAGGGTCGTATTATATATATATTACGCCACAGTGTGGACGAATGAAATCATTACTACTGGGGCATAAACATGAGACATTCGTGCACCGGTAAATAATATTTTATACAACACTATGGCCCCAAGGACAATTCTGGGATACCTTTTTGTCGTTCGTAGTTTATTCAACGGCCCCCAGACCAACCTCTTAGTCGGAGACAGAGGTGGTGGCCAATCTTTACCCTTAGAGCCCCGTGCGAACCCAGTACTCCAGTGCCCGGCCCGCTATACCTCCATTCCCGACACTGTTGACTCAACAAATCCCCAGCCCTCACCCCAACCCAGTATTGGCGTAATTAGCATCCAAATTACACCCCTTTAATTAAAGAATGGGGCCAATCGGCGAGCGTTTATTTCACAGGGGCGATGAAAATTGTAGGAGAATCAAAGCAGGCCCCGATAGGCTGTGTGAGAGAGACCGGCCTAGATTAGGCTTAATTAGGCTGAGGCTGGCTTGTAGGCGGTGTGTAGGCGGGCCGATAGGCGGGCGACGTTTTCTATTGAGGGTGTGTGTCTGTCTGCTGGGGATTGTTAGAGCGTGTGTGTGTGTCTAAGCCCTAGAGATGGACCATTCAAGTCTCCCTGTACGTAATTTGTACTAAGGGGTGGCGGTAAAAGGTAAAAGGCCCGGGCAATGTGTCCTAATAACTATCAGATGAGTCGGGCTAAAAGGGATTACATTGCACATTACCTAACCGGCAATAAAACACTTGTAACTGAGCTGCGATCCTCAATTAAGGGAAGAGGACAAAGGACAAAGTGAACAATATACGGCGGCAATCTACAAGAAGGCCATTAGGTCGGTGTTTTCTATATTGGAGAGACTTCCTCTGAACTGTATCGGCACGGATATTTCTTTATCTCATCGCTGGTTTTTTTCCCTGTATACTTAACATTGGGAGGTTGTACTCAATGCCCATGGAGTATTTAGAAGAAATACTCAATGGGTGATGATGACAGAAAAGTTAGCCAATAAGTCAATGTGAGGGGTGAGATAAATTCAGAAACTTATTCAAGTTTAGTGTCAGAGCTCAATCCCATCTTGTTTGAAATAATATGTAATTTACGCAGCTTCGCCTTGTGAATTACTACGCGATTCAAACTCGATGGAACACGAGCTCTGACCCTAAACTTTCATAGGTTTCCTCTATAATAGGTAAAATACCTCAAGATGTGGGTTCCATTTTCTCTATCATTATTTAGTAAATACAAAGTGCTCATAGAAAACACATGGGCAACGTATATCTACATACCCAGAGCATACAGATATGTTGTATGCTCCGGATCACAAAAATATGAAAGAGATGATTTAAGTGGATAATAATTGGAGAGTATCCATCTATCCATGTCGGTAGTGTGTCGTTAACATGTTGGTCTCGTATCGGCCCTGTGTCGGTGCCGTGTCGGTGTCGTATCGGTGTCGTATCGGTGTCGTATCGGCGTATGATCGGCCCCATATCGGCGTATTATCGGCCCTGTATCGGTGTATTACGGGCCCCGTATCGGCGTATTATGGGCCCCGTATCGGCGTATTATGGGCCCTGAATCAGTGTCGTATCGGCTCTGTATCGGTGTCGTATCGGCCCCGTATCGGGGGCTGATTCAGACATCATGCACCTCTCCATAGACAAACCCCTCACACCTCTCACCACACCCCTCACACCCCTCACACCCTCACGGTCACACTTCGCCACCTCTCTCTCACCGGACCCTCTCTCCGTTACCATGGCACCACACCGCAGATGAACAAACCCCGATAGCACCGCGCTCCAAGTCCCGGCGGCCCGCGGTGACGGTACGCCCCGGTCGTTAGCGCCACGGCCCGGTCACTCCGTCCCCTCGTCCCGTTCGGCCCGGGGTGAGTAGAGAACCATAAAGCTGGCGGAATGACGTACATTTGGTGTCACACCCGGCTGGGTGGCTGTTTGGGGTGGGGAGCGGTTGGCAGGGTAGTATAATTAAACGTGTGCAAGGTGCGGTTATTGGCGATGTGCTGTGACAGGCAGCTGCCGGGCGCAGCGACGAGCGCGGTAGGATGAGAGTAGGAGGTGCGTAAAGGGGAGGTGTCACTAAGGGAGGGCAGTAGTAGATAGCGGGTTTAATTATTATGGGGAACATTCCCAAATACATTCCCAATATCTGTGTTAATTAACAAAGCTGCATGATGCGTGTTTAGGATGTTGGACATCTCTTTATCAAGGGTGATGGGTTCGGAGAGTGTCTGTGCAGTGTTAAACAAGAAACCAACATGACGATTCCCCATCTCCAATAAATTCTGCGGTCCTAAGATCAACAATAGCCATACCTTTCCCCAATAATTATATAATTCAATGATGATAATTCCCCAATGCTGAGTCTATGGGAAAATAAAGAAGAAACCAACACGTTTTGGTTAAAGTCGTCGTTCTCCATGAGTTTGATGCGGAGTGATACGAATGAAGCGATAGCCGAGTGAAAATCACTTAGCATTCAAATGAGTTGGAGGACAACGATTTTGACTAAAATGAGTTGCTTTCTGTATTTATTTCGCCCCTGTACATATTAAAATAATGGATGATGCACAGGATGGAGAATGGAGTGTAATACTCGTAGGGGCATGAAGAACGAGTTCCCAATGTTAAGCCTAGGGGACAAAAACACCAGAGGTGAGAAAATAATATATGACAATTCCCCATCCCCAACAAACTCTGCGATCCTACGATAGGCATACATACCTCGCGGTAATACCCTAATTTTAATCCAAGAACGTGTGAATTATAAAAATATCCCAGTTTATTTAAGACATTTAATCAAACCCTCCGCAGATCTATTTCCCGTTCTCCCACGCTGTAGCCTCCCACGCTGTGTCATGTTTCTCTTATTTTGATCCTGTGTCCCTTCCCTGTGTCCCAGTGCACGCATCTTCCCTTCGTAACGCCCCCACGGCCCCATATAACTGACGTCCCAATTCTGGGGATCCCTGCCCTTATAGATAATCCCCAAGCAACCCTTTTGATTTGTTTTTATTTGAAGGGGAATTCCAGATTCTGGATGCCCGCTGCCCCCCGGGGTCACGGCCGGCCCCCGGGACTATCGGCCGGGGTTCGCGACGGGCACGGCGGGCACGGGCGGGCACGGGCGGGCAAGGGTCGGCAAGGGTGGCGGCTAGAGCGGTGTAGGGCGGGCGGAGGACGGCGGGCGGGCGCGGGCGGGCACGGGTCGGCAAGGGTGGAGACTGGACCGGTGTAGGGAAGGCGACGGGCGGAGGGCGGCGGGCGGGTATGGACGGGTAAAGGTGGACACTGGACCGGTGTAGGGAAGGCGACGGGCGGGTATGGGCGGTGTACGGCGGGCGGCGGGCGGGCGGCGGCGGTGTATTCTTTTTTTATTATTTACATTCTTTTTATTGGTCCAAATGGTTTACATTTTTTTGGTTCTCAATATCATTGTAGAAATAACATACCAATAAAAAACGGGCTGTCGTCAGCCTAACCGGCTGGTTTTCTTCGACACCTCGTGCGTTCGATTTATCAGATACAAAAAATTTTGCGCATAACAATAGCTCGTATATATTATCACTGTATCGTACTTTTCCGATTACTAGTGAGGCACCGCGCCTTATACCAAGGCCCCTTCACGTATACTACTCACACATAGATACCAGCAGCATTATCATAATTTTCATTATCAATAAATGATGGTGGAATTATAAGTCGATATAAATCAAAAGGTTTTGGGTATATTCAGTTTATGGGTGGTTTTCTGTAACCCACTTGCACCCACTCAACGTGCCATTTCTGTAACTGCCTGAGTCTAGGATCCCAACATATCAAGCACCAATAGTTCTTGAGGTATTTTAGTCGTGAGTGATTGGTCATGATCAGCTTGGCACCCCTCTAAGACCCTGAGACAGTGGCACACAGTCCCTTCCCCAATATCACAGTGAATAGCAAACATATTGTGAAGGGATACCTTTTTTGCAGCAAGCTCGAAGTTTGTGTGACCATTCTAACCTTAAGTGCAAAGCAGGCTCTAAAAATACCATCGCAAATCTCTAAGATTCTGCGATCTCCATTCTATTTCTAACTAGAAGGATTTGACGTTTCCTATACGTCTATGAATCTGGGTTATATTCTGCATATCATTTTCAGCAACTTGGTAAAGTGCAAAATAATTGTATCGTGCTGTTAGCTAGAGAAGGTAAAACCAACTGCCTTTGGGAAATACCCAACTGGAAGAATCCTTCTCCACTGAACACTAACTGACCCTGTCAATAACGGTACTTCGCGTTCTACAAGACATCCTAAGCTTGCTTTATTATCTTTAATTGAATGGCTATCACACATTATTGGAGAGTGAGTAGACAGATCATTTACTCAGGTGGCAGCACTGGATATGACTGTCGCAGAGTTCGGCAATATCATTGACATTGTGTTCAATCATGATCCCAGCATGATTTCAGCTAAATCGATGCCAAACAGCAATCAGTAGAAATTGGGTACAAATCAGGGACTGGAAGTCTATCTCCAGACAGAGGGATCTGCCAATAATCACTCGTACTCAATGCCCATGGAGTATTTATGAAAAATACTCAATTGGGGATTATGCCAAAATGAACTTTGTGCCAATAATACCAAGGAGACTGTAGCAGTATTTAACCCTTAAGACTTGACATGCCCGTTGAGTATTTAGAAAAAGAATACTGAATTGGGGATTATGCCACACATGTTAGCCAATTAGTCAATGTGAGGGGTGAGATAAATTCAGAAACCTATTCAAGTTTATGATCAGAGGTAGATCCCATCTCTTTTGAATCGCTACATAATTCACGCGGCTTCGACTTGTGAATTACTGTGCTTTTCAAATTCAATGGGATGCGAGCTCTGACCGGAAACTTTCATAGGCTTCCTCTATAGTATCCATTACTCCCTTTGGATTTGTGGGGATGATTTTAACCCCCTCCATCCTCTCGTCTCAACCAATCATTCTACAGGGAACTCGTATCCAACGCCCATGGAGTACACAGCTATAATATAAAAACTAAAGCAACACCCATCCTGGTGATATCTCAAATTCCAGGAAGGATCAATAAAAAGTATAAACGCATCTCTCCTCATCTTAGATTGAATAGTCCACCGCGCTATCTTTCACTGATTGAATGTCGGCCTATATTGGAGTGAGATTCATCTTTCATAGCCAGTGATCTATGGGTTTTGTAAGCCAATGAACAGGCAGAGAAAACTTATGGGCAAATATTCTTTCATTTCATGATCACGAAGCGCCATAAATGGAAGCCCCTCCGTGTAATGAATTTCTGAGCTAATTTTAAAAATAAGAATCAGTTTGGGTTAGGGAAAAAAGTGGAAATATTTTTCTTGTGGATTTTACTGCCTCAGAGACAACATGAAACACATATCCATGCTGGCCATGGAATGGGTCAGATGATGTTAATAGCAGTTCAAACCACTGTTTTGTTGGCATAGATGAGGCCAAATTTATAATATATTTGATGAATACAAGAAAAATTATTTTAGAAACTGGCAATAATATCAATGATTTCCATGGAAAAGTGGAAAACTACCATCCCTGTAAATAACTACACAATATTGACTGGTTGTAGATACAAGCGGTTATATTAAGTAGGGTCAACTCCGAGAAGATACAACCGTTTTTATCTGAAACCAATCAATATTGTATTTATCATCCACCTTTTTCTAAAAAGTGGGATACTGATATTAGTTCATTTGTAGGTATGCACAATCTTTTCATGGGCACTAATTTCCGTATGCGCCGGGTATGTAGATACAAGCTGCCCATGTCTTTTCTATGAACATTTTGTATAATGTGGATAATAAAAACTGCTCCTTACCTTTGGCCATGTTGGTGCCGCCTTCAGATCCCGACCCGGACCCGGACCCGGAGTCCGGCGAGTGAAGCCCGCGCATGTCGCAGTCGGCGCCGGGCGAGTCGCGGCGGGGCGGGGCGGGGCCGGGGCTGGGCGGGGAGCGGCGGCCGGCGGGCGGGCGGCCCTCTCCTCCGGGCGGCGGGGACACGGACCCCCGGCGGCCGGCGAGGTGCGGGTGATGCAGGCCGTGTGAGACGTGGTGGTGGTGGTGGTGGTGGTGTGACATGCTGAGGGCGTCCACGCTCAGCGGGTGGTGTGGGTGTGGAGCGCCCGGGAGGTGGTGGGGGGCGGCCGGCGGCGGGTGGTGCCCGGGGCCCTGGAGGTGGTGGGCGCCCGGCGCGTGGTAGTGCGGCGGCGGAGTCGGGGAGCGGGAGAGCGGGGGAGAGCGGCGGGGCTGCGCCGGGGGAGGCGGGGCGTCGTCGGACACCTCGATCAGCTCCTCCCGCTCCTCCTCCTCCTCCTGGTGGTGGGACGCGGCGAGTGGCGTCATGAAGGCCTGCATGGCGGCGTCCTCCCGGCGTCCTATCAGCGTCCTCCGGGCGTTCTACCGGCGTCTGTAGCGCGTCTGTATTCACTCACGTCAATGTAGGAGAAATCAGCAGCGATTTAGTCACAGACGAGACACTCTTTAGCACCAGGAGATGTATATATAGTCACATACACTCTCCTAGACACTCTTTAGTACAAGGAGGTATATATATATAGTCACATACACTCTCCTAGACACCCTTTAGTACAAGGAGGTATATATCTAGTCACAGCTACTCTCCTTTACACTCTATAGCACCTGGAGGTATAATATCCAGGAGGAATGAAGATAGAAGCTACCACCTGGGAGGTACCGGAGAGGGTGTAGGATGGTAAAGCGTCGTCTCCAGGGGGTTAAATCACAGCAGTAACAGCCCTGGAAGCATGTCCACCCAGGAGGAAGTCCGTGGTGATTATCAAGGTGTACAAAGTCCGGTAAATGATTATGTCCGTTGTGTGGATCTGTAGCGAATTCACAGCTTGCGTAGAGACACCGGTTGTGTATTAAGATGAAGAAAACTCCAGTTAAAGATTCAGTAAAAGTCCAGTAAGAGCTTCTGTCCGTGTTTGGATCTGTAGCGAGTTGACAGCGTGGGGAGAGTCACCGTTTGTATATCAGAAGGTGGAAGAAGCAACAGAGGGTTGTGTTCCCACCAGAAGTAAGTGAGAGGTCTTGAGCACTCTTTCCCTCCCGAGCTCAGTCCCTTTAGTCCTCCACCTCCCCTCAATCACCTCCTTTATACCGCTGCTCTTTCCCAGTCCTCACGCCGCGAGCCAAACCCCCTCCCAC
Organism: Alentia gelatinosa; assembly: GCA_950022655.1. Lineage (NCBI taxonomy): Eukaryota > Metazoa > Annelida > Polychaeta > Phyllodocida > Polynoidae > Alentia > Alentia gelatinosa. The sequence continues at coordinate 2,804,192 of OX465592.1, read as the reverse complement.
CCACCCTCCCTCCCTCCCCTACAGCGTCACGTGACAGTGAGTGACAGCTCAGGGGGCGTGGCCTACGTAGTTCCTCAGCAGGCCGGCAGGCGCCGACTGAGCGTGACCGTTCACCACGCGAAGCCACGATTAGTTTGATAAATCGCCGGAGCAGATCTTTCAATTAACCACAAGAAAGTGTGCATTAGTGCAAAACAAATTTATTTGAGATTTAAAATGGAGCCGGCCCGGCCATAATGGAATGATTGGTCATCATGTGACGCCACTTTGCCCGCGTCTTTTAGACCACTCGGCGCATGCGTGGTTGTCAGTATGTTAATGAGATGATCTATCTAGCCAGAATGCACCTTGTCAAATGAACATCGAGGCAGGAGTATTTATCACCGAAACAGGTTACCTAAACAGACCCATAAGTGGGCAGGGCCAATGAATTCAGCATTCCTGTCCCGAGAGAGAGGCTTTAATTGGGCATCTATTGGCCACCTCTCATTGTGAACTGTGCATATGTTATTGCCTAAACACTTTAGCATTTAGCATTATTAGCATTGCATAATCAGTCATGAGAGTTGTAAGAGTTATGCCCCTAATAACAGCGATACGTCACAGTGAGCAGTATGCGTCGTTTTAGCAAGGCGCCATCATATTGTCCGTGACATGCCCAATTGTGAAAAGTCACGGGATCTATTGCATAATTATGGATGTTATTAATCTGATGTCTACAGCCACACACGCCACATAGGGAGCATTTTACGAGAGGTGGAGACGAAAATAACGAGAGCAGTCTCTATCGATTTGGAGCCGTACCTCTACCGTGACTTTAAAATCGGCCACAATGTAATGACATAAATTTACTCTGATTTGGAATTCAATGCCGATGTTTTTGTGTGTATAAAATAAATGAGAGTTCTCCGCTACACAAGTTAAAGAGGGGATATTTATCTCACCCCCGGTATTTTTACCCCCCTAGAGCTAACATTGGGAGCTCGTACTCAACGCTCATGGAGTATTGCACAGAAATACTCAATGGGGGATAATGTCACACATTTTAGCCAATTAGTCAGTGATAGGGTTGAGATAAAATATGAACCGCACTCGCTGCATAGTCACTGATAATATGCAATTCATTTTGGTTTGCCTCGTGAGATTACTACGCAACCAAGATTCATGGCATATTGTCAGTGGCTATGGATCTCGATGCAGTTCCTTATTATTACTTTCGCAGTAATATTAGAAAAGTTGAATGTGAAGAAGACAACCAAATTTATGTTAAAGAGGGAATATGTTTTATTTGGGCAGTATCTATCTTCATTAAAATACAGATAAACACATATAGGCCTATGTACGTGGTGTAGGTGTGTTTTTGAATGTTGGCTGGCAGGTAGGACGCTAAGGCATCCTTAACAGGCATGCATGGTTCACTGCACAAATAAAAACATCTCCAAAAAACATCTACAAAATTGATGTTTGAAACTTTATAGCTATACTCTGAATTTCTCACATCACTATTCTTATAATATATAAATATATATATATATATATATATATATATATATATATATATATATATATATATATATATATATATATATATATTGTAAGTGTAGTCTACACAGAATCAGATGAAAACTGAAATCACCCCTTAAGAAAAAAGTATAAAAAATTAGTATTTGAAAATTACCTATAACTGAATACATGAATAACAGCATTCATCAAATATTATAAAACATTTGCTATATCATATTCAACGAGGACCAGTCTAAGGTCTGTTGAGTAATCTTAGATAATACATGAAGACCCTTTTCTGTAACTCATACAAGGGTTATCGTTTAATGATATCTGATTCTGTTTACTAAGTCAGTCTTAGCCATCCATAAGGTCGTCCATTAGTGTTGAATCAAGTTGTAGGTAGATAATAAATACAATAACGACTGGATTTGTGTACGAGTGGTGGCAATCTCCTCGCAGTTGACGACATAATATCCTCGCTGTCTCTCGGATATTACTACACGTCAACTCCTCGGAGATTACGGCCACTTGTACACAAAACCAGTCGTTATTGTGTATGTATATAGAGCCTTGTGTGTGCCACTTTAACAGACACTCGGCCTAGTCACTTCGTCCCCTTCGTCCCAGTCACTCCGGCCCCTCATGATTGATCCCTACTCCCATATAGACACTTCGCCCAGCTCAGTCCTTAAAAGGCAGCCATGTCAGGAAATGATGCATTTACTGTCGGCAGCCAAATATTCTCACCTTTTGTACCAGGATTTTAATCGACGTATATATCTCGCTATTCAAGAGACTTCCCTCGAGTAATCACTCAGCGTTTCAGAACAAACTAAGTACCATTAATGTGCTTGGCTGGGAACAAGTTTTCCTTAAGGGCAAGACCCACTGTGCGATTTGTCTCCCTGCGAAAAATACAGTATATCGCACGGGCTGTCCACCCCATCTGAATGGGCATTTTGAGTGCAACCGAAACTTTTTTCGTAGTAGCTGAAATCCTGGTCTCTGATTGGTCAATTTTTTTTATTACTCTAGTGTCATAAAAAACACTTTATGTCACAGCATGACACATAAAATTTGCCTATGTTAAGTCTATGGCGGCTTTTTATTAGGGGTAGGATAAATCTCCCGTCCCTAGTCCCCGCGAAAAGTTCCTTCAGGTATTTTGACGGGAAGAGGATACAAAGAAAGGAAAATGGAGGATCTAGCGACCTGCCGGGGCGTTTTGGGGACGGGCGGGCGACGGCCCTCTCCACGGGGGGGGGGGGGGGGGGCACAGAATCGCACGACAAATTTCAGACATGTTTGAAATTTATCGCATGCGATTCTGGGTCCCTCCGAGGTACAATTTGTCGCCGAGAAAATGTACCCTCCACGGGGGGTGGTCCCGGAATCGCAGGGCTGGAAATCGCAGGGCTGAACCCACTGTGCGATGCGATTTGGGGGAACCAAATATCGCACGAAAAGGAACAAGAATCGCACAGTGGGTTCATGCCTTACAGGACAGGCCCCCATTTTAGCTTATTTATACCACACGGTAACATCTTGAGCCTGACAGCGAGTACAATACCCGAAGACGTGGTTAATTGATTGCGTAATTTAGAATACTGAGGAGCTTTTAGTGCCGCCATTTACATCCACGAGGCGAAGGACGAGCGCTGTACAACTGATATATATATATATATGGTGGAAGTCAGGGAGGAGACGTAAAAAGGAATAAAAGCGGAAAATCACACAGAGAAGCTCAAAGATAAAATTAAAACATTTAAAATTCTAATAATAGGTTAAATAAAGCAGGGTTTATATGTAGAACAAAGGAGGCTACTTGTCTTCAGAACACCTGAGGGACGTGGCTGGAGTCAAAGAGGCAGTTGTGATCGCGAGCCTATATTTTGTGCCTATACTTTGTGCCTTTACTATAGGCTAACGAGCCTTTATCATAGCCTTTATCATAGCCTAGTTATAGCTTTATCATAGGCGTAACATTAGGAAGTTGTACTCAACAGGCTGGCCCAGTTTGCTAAAAGGTACAGTGATTTATTACATACCTATGCAGTATATTTGATAATAATATACTCCTGCTCCCTGTGCAGTATAGAATTGTGTACTGAACCCTGTGCAGTACACTGTTATACTGCACAGGTTGAAATATCAGCAGTGTGTGGGGTTTCACTAGACATATCTTCTATGCCAATATATTTTGAGATTTTATTAATTTTGGGTATATGATAAATATATAACGACCCATCATGCTTGTACATGCTACAAAACTCGATGGGATTGATGTTATTTACGGAACTCTGCCTGGGGCCTCTTTCTGTAATGAACAACAATTCCCCATCTCATTCTGTACTCAAACACAATCTCTTCGTCTAAATTATAAATTTCCCTGAGACAAGTTTTTCCTCTGTTATTGTTGGCGACAATTACCCCTAAATAGGAACAGAATCTCACGAGATTTTGAACCTTGTGAGGTACATGAATCCCACCGTGTGAATTCCACTTTAGCTTATAGTGGGACTCAGAATTCTCATTGGGGGGGGGGGGGGTGTCAATGCCAATACTGGACTGGCTCCAGTCCCTGTCACCTATGGCTACCCCTTCACCTCCCTCACCCCCTCCTCGCTGGGATACTATCGTAAAACTGGATAAGTTTTAATCTTGGCCACCATATGCCAAGACTGGAGTTTGGCATAGTGACTTCATGAGGCGAAGCCGAGTGAAGTCTGGATCAAAAACTCCAGGAGTGGAATGCGGTGGCCAAGATTTAAACGAATCAGGTTTTGATTTTATCCTACCTTGTCTCTTCGATTTTGGAATATTACATGATAACAATTCTGTATGCCACTTGTGGCATATAAAAATTAAAACTCCGTATGCCAGTCAGCGTGGCATACGGAAACTTAATATTAAGCCTATGGGATTTTATATTAGGGGTAAGACAAAGGTTGATTCATGGACCAGTCAGAGAAGGATATACACTATACTGAACTTTATTCTGATTGTGTTTAGTCATTTAATAAATGTTCATAATCAATGATTTGGACGTGAGTTCCACATTAGCTTATAGTAGTTCTCAGAATCCTTATGGGGGGTCAGTACCAAGACGTGGTGACCATTTCGCAGCCTGGTTCTCTTGTCCATCGACCGTCCCCCCCCCCCCCCCTGTCACCGCCTGCCGTGTACCTCCCCCCCCCCCCCCCCTCCCCCCACCCGCCGCCACGACCCATCGTCACCATTATTGCCCTGACTCGATCTCAATCGAGTCGGGCTAAGTGGGCCGGTATAAAGGTGAGCGCCCAATAAACCTTTGATGTCTGCCGCCCGCCGACTCGCTCTCCAAGCAGAGCCTTGGGCTGGCATGTGCCATCCTCACCAGTATAACATTTGTATAAGGCTTGTAGCTAGACATAGAAGGGTACTCCGGTATATGTATATTGTATATCCCATCGGTTGTAGTTTTACTACTTCATCAATTCAAATAGATTAAATCCTATCTTCAAGTTTGTATCTAGACCTAAGAAGGATTCTCTGGTATATTCCATTGGTTGTAGTTTTACTTCATATTCATTAAAATAGATAATTTAGTCTATCTTCAGGGGTGAATTGCTAGCCATGTCCGTTTTCCAGACGAGGTACAGAATTATCTTAAATAGGAAATATCATCACTTGAAATAGAAGATATGTATTGGTCAACTCGTTGGGTTCACTAGCTGCAGATATGACATAAAGAAAAACATGCTCATAAAATTCGTGTGTCGTTGGGTTTCATTTTTCTTTATTCTATATTAATTGACAGGAACCATGCCAAGATTCGTGTGTCTCTGGTTGCAGTTTCCTTGATTTTATATCAATTGATAGGTGAGATACAACATATCAAAACTGCTCATAAAATCCTTATATCGTTGGTTGCATTTCCTTGGTTTCATACTAATTGAAAGGCGAGACACAACCTAACAAAACATGCTCCTAAAATCCGTATATCTTTGGTTGCATTTCCTTGGTTTCTTACTAATTGACAGGAGCCAGATACAACAAAACAAACCAGGCTAGAATTCGTGTATCTTTGGTTGCATTTTCCTTGATTTCATACTAATTGCACCTGTCAACCCCCAACCCGTCCCTCCAACATTGCGGGGAATGTGCTTGGAGCTGGTTAACGAGGTGAGAGTGAGGGGAGAGTGAGGGGAGAGTGTTGACTCTGGGGCGGGGGCGGCGCGGGGCGGGGCGGGGCGGGACAATGGCCGCACCTAATCACAAGCCGGTCGCACACACATGTAAATAATCCATTTATGGGCGGCTTGTTTAGGATGTAACAGACACCGATGAGTGTGCCGCCGCGAGCCGCCGATAGGTGTCGCCCCAGCTCAATGGAAATAAAAACACGGCGTCCGTGGTCGTCTGCTGCTACCTTTATTGACGAGATTAGGATTCCTGCCGGTTACCAGCGCTTTGATGTGGGACGCTGGGGCAGCGTCCGTGCGGCGTTCGAGGTGTCGGGACTAAGGTAAACACGGCGTTCCGACGGACGCTGGGAAAGGGACGCAATCGGGCGCCGATTTGAAGGTGAAGGAGGTCATTAGAACGCATTACAAGGCGATATGACATCGTCAGTGATCTAATAATGCCCTCTCTAAGCCGCCCCTTTCAGGGTCCCTCCAACGGCCACATTGTGATAAAAACATATTCACCTTCATGATCACTGGTCCCCGCTTGGTGTCGCTGCAGACAGTCCCCTCTGTGTGGGTGGTCAAGGCTCAGGGGAATTAAGACGAAAGGGAAACACAAGAAAAACGAGTAAATAGATGTTATTGTGTGATTTGAATATCAGTAGCCCTTCATAGGATAAAGCATAATTAGATTAGTAAAGGAACAATGGGACTTAATTATGAACCATGTAATCATATTATTTTTGCTGCATCACTTTAAATATATATAAATATTTATATATGTACGCGTATATATATATGCTGGATTCATTGATTTATAAATTGTGATTATTGAAGTATTTCAAACTTTTTTCAATCTCTTATTTAAGTCTTCGGCAGGAAATGCAGCAATAGACCTGCAAAGTATGGATATATGCTGATATGCGCATGAAATCTATTCATGCGTTTACTATTTTACTTGCAGAATATTATAATATTCCTGTGGGAAATACTTTGCAATAGGCAATAGTGTTTTCTAAGTTATTAATGTTTGCTTCTCAGCGTTTTGACCAAATACTGTATATATACTTTAGATATGCAACATCATTGGCGAGTTGAATTGGGATATCCATGTCAGTTTTTGTTGTTGTTTTTTTAGAGGTTTTTGCCTTGAAAAATATATTGTTCTTTCAAGCAAAAATAGGCCTACCTTATACTAAAGTGATTTATTGCAAAAGAGAATATGTCAATAATTCTCCATTGGAAATTAACAAATATATAATATTAAAGGAAGTACAATATGCCGTCTTTCTTTATCATTGAAGCCAAATGAAAAAAAGAAATGTTTGAATTGTTTAGTAAGGGACATTTCAAAAGATCGTTGGGCCTCACACATTAGCACCGAGGTGGTTCAGAAGTTAATGCTGTGTCTTCCTTGACTTCCTTCAAAATTACTGTATTTTGGAGAATTGTTATAGATTGTACTTTATTTTTCGTGGTCGCAACGCGGTGGGAAAGGCGCTCTACAAGCTAAGCCTCGTGACAAAACAATTGTTATGATTCATATCTGTAGAATATCAGAAAACTGTATTCCTGTCGGCGAATTATTACTTTACTGAACCCCTGTCCCCGGACATTTAAAATGTAGACCGAGTTTTAAATGTCCGGTGGACAGGAATATCATCCACCTTTTCCTGACAAGTGGGGTACTGATATTGATTCATTTAGGTACGCACTATTTTTTCATACGCACTATTTTTCCGTATACACCAGCTTTTGCAGCCCGGAGCATAAACATATCTGTATGCTCCGGGTATGTATATACGCCCTATGTGTTTTCTATGGACACTTTGCATTAGGTGGATATATCTGTATGCTCAGGGTATGTCCATACACACTCCCTATGTGTTTTCTATGGACACTCTGTATTAGGTGGATATATCTGTATGCTCCGGTTATGCTGACACACACTCCCTATGTATTTTTTATGGATACTTTATATTAGGTGGATAATGAAACATACAATTATTACTATGTGTAAATATTCTAATTCTAGGAGAGGAAAGAATATGATCGGTTTTCTATCCTCAGTTACAATAGATATTCCTTGAAACAATAGCACCTAGATTCTAGAAGCCACTTGTTGTTCATCTTGTCCTACACAACTCAGAACCATACATCAAACACAAATCAACAAGTTCTCAAAGTGAGAGTGTGAGACTTTATCCCCAATGCACACTGAGCGGAGAGCCTGGGGCAGTAGAGGAACCACTTCCTTTAACTTCCCCTCACGTTAATGTCACATCAAAGGTTAATTACATTCCACACGACCCTTTATCCACTTACCGGGCCTACACACTGACTGTCGTCTACAGGTGGATACCTCGGGGAGACTTCTTCATTTTTGTTGTATCTGGATATCTCTGTAGATTAAAGCAGGTCACTTTTACTCGTGGGGCATTAGTCTGTCGCCAGCAGAGCAAGGTATTGACAATCTACAACAGATATAAGATGTACAAGAGTGGGGAGTGTCATAAATACTTGAGATCGCCCCATAAGACAGCGGGCCCCTGATTTCTGCACTTCTCTCGGAATTCCCCTCACACCTCCTCACACCTCCTCACATCCCCCCGCTTAAAATGGAGGTTAACACGTACAAAATGGGTTCAGGTTGCACGGGTTGAGTACGATCGTCGATTATCAAACGGGCCCAAGAATATTGTCATTTATCTCACCCCTGGAATTTCCCCCCATAGGTTGAACATTGGGATATCGTTCTCCATGGCCCTATGAGTATTGCAGCCCGTTCTCCATGGTCTATATCCTCATAATCCTGTGTGTTTTCCATTCTTTTACTCAATGGGTGATAAACAGATAAATATTTACTGGCTAGGATAGAATTAGAAGCATATTCGTGCTTGGACTGGGTCCCTATTCGCCACCTTGTTGGAGTGCTTCAGAATATTCAATCGGCTATCCCTTCGTTCACATTACTGCGCACTCCAAACTCGATGGCGAACGAGGACACAGACCAAACACTCATCAGTTTCTTTATTATTATGTCATTTGGTTTCTTACTGTTCTTTTCCACTTAAAACGCCGTTTTTCACTTTGATTTACTCAAACTACTGATTTCCGAATTGAAACATCCCCATCACAGTTTTATAACCGCTCAGGATGTTTTTAAATAAATCATATGATATGAAATAACAACAGAGTAAAACCTAGTCCTATACACTACTGACAAATACCACTGTGACACCACGCTGTATAGTGTTTTTATACAATCCTCCCCTAAAAGGTCACTCGGATATAACACAAAATCTAAAGAAATTCCTCTGTCATTATTGATTAAACGGTCAAGGATGTAGGTTTAAAGGCATATCGGACAATTTGGCGTGAAAATTAAAACCCATGTAATTTTTCTGATAATTGAATACAATCATCTTTAATTATTCTAGAGCACATACTTGACTTAAAAATCGGGGGTGACAGTGCTAGATTTTGATTTAGAGATGTGCTTGATTTACAAAGGAAATGTACTGACAAATATGGGTTTCTTCAATTCTTTCAAAAACAATGACGGTGATTTAAAAAACCTAAATATGTAGTACTATACATCTATATTCTGTGAAAGTTTTAAGAAAATTACATGGGTTTTACTATGTGAAAAACAACCTTTTAGAATTTCTATATAATCTAATATATAAAATGATCATAATATTGATCTCTAAATCAAAATCTAGCAAAGTGACCCCCAATTTTTAAGTTAGATATGTGCTCTACGATACTTAGAGATCATTGTATTGAATTTCCAGAAAAATGACATGTGTTTTGATTTTCACGCCAAATTGTCCGATATGCCTTTAAGAATTATTCCGAGACAGGGGACTTAACTCCTAGTGGTCGAGGTTCACGTTTGTGTCTGGGGTACGGCAGATAAGTGGTGACGTTGTTGGCGTCAGGCCGGTTTTATTGTGGGCGGCGCGAGTTAATGTAATGTCGATTCAGGGCCTGACAGGTGTCCCTGATGTCGGCCATTGTGCCGTCATGTCGGCGGGACGTTTTCCCGCCCTTTCCGTGCGCCGTGCAGACGACAATCCTCTCCCATAAATCGGGGCTCCTCACGGCGGCCATTTGTCAGCGCGCGGCCGGCACCCGCTCAACCCGCACTCTCCCCCCACATACACAGCCCCCACTCTCCCCCCACATACACAGCCCCCACTCTCCCCCCACATACACAGCCCCCACTCTCCCCCCACATACACAGCCCTCACTCTCCCCCCACATACACAGCCCCCACTCTCCCCCCACATACACAGCCCCCACTCTCCCCCCACATACACAGCCCTCACTCTCCCACCCCCGCCATCGACCCTCTCTAACACTCTCCTAGCAGAGATCATGTGCTGTAATTCCTGCGGGCCGCTGTGATGCGAAAATTTGTTACCCTGCGAAAAGTTGTAATTATCGCCCACGAGCATGCGCAGTGATGAAGTCCACGATTGGAGAGTGAGAAATTTGCCGAAATCAAGCATATTACGACATATCACGACATGTAATTCTCATGGTGAAATACTATTTTTTTCAGTCATTTACATTAAAGTCACATTAAAATGATAGTACTGCCAATAGTCTGTGATATCTGAACGGAAGAACGTGTCCAGACGCATGCGCGTATTAGGTGGGCGATAATTACAACTTTTCGCAAGGTCACATATTTTCGCATCACACCGCTTGTATCTCTGCATCGACCTGCCTGTTTGGGGCAAAATCACCATTTTATATTCGGGGAAGTTTTTCATATATCCTAAATTTTTAGCACTTTGGTATTTTGAGTTTTACTTGTAAATAGAGATGCACATCTTTATATGGTAAATACACCCACACACACACACACACACACACACACACACACACACACACACACACACACACACACACACACACACACACACACACACACACACACAATAGACAATACTCCATGAGTTTGGATGTGCCACAATCGTCATAGAGACAAAGCCGAGTGACGATTATGGCCCATCCAAACGAGTGGACTATTGTTTGTTTTTACGATTCGAGTGTGTTTTGGGATGTATCTCACCCCTTTCACTGAAATTATATAGCATCACAATATCAGAATAATTCAAATCACTTGGAAAATCCAGTTGGTTAATAGCATATGATGTCATCTCATATTCACTCCGCCACGACCGTGGCGTAGTATTGTCACTTTACAGGGTGATTGTTGAGTTTTCTTTACTGGGATTTTACTTGTAAATAGAGATGCACATATTTATATGGTAAATTTCATACACTCCTTTCTGTTATTTGTTATGTCAAACCAGACACAGTCATAGGGATTACTTTCTTCAGTGGAAAGCACCTCATGTGTTGCAGGGTTTTGTTTGTCAGCATAACACATGTGCTCATTCGAAGGGGCAGTCGAATCAACTTTGGATTTACATAATAAAGTGGTTTAGAACTGAAAACAGAAACAGCTAAATTGTCTATGAAGCTCATTTACCAATTCTAGTATTTCCCAACTCATAATATATGTGTTGTTTGGGTTTCATAACTTCTGAAAGTCGCCCTGTTTTAAATCCGAAAAGTTAGCTAGTTCCCTCTGTCCTTAGTGGATACCCAGGGAACCAGCGTTGGGTTGAGGCAGAGATTAGTAAGCGCTAGCACCGGAAAGATCTGCTGGGAGAGCGTCTTCCCCCCCCCCCCCCTTGCCTCCCACACACCACCTCCAACTCTAAACGCTCATACACACTCCACTCTGTCCTTCCACCCCTTTCCTTTCAATAAATCTTATTTCCATCAGCGTTTAAGGGTAAAAATGTCATCTTGATTCCATCTTATATTTTTACCGATATTGTTATGGATTCTGCCACTGTATACATACTCCCATAAAGAATACATCTGAACTCTCCTTTTTTCCCCCGCTTTTTTATATTTTTTATTTTCCCGCGTTTTTTTTCGCAAATGTCGTCTGCTACTGTTCTGACGTTCTCAGCCGGCCTCGTTTTGGCGCCGATGCACTTACATCCCCCTGGCGGTGAGAGGCGGCATCAGTCATGGCTGGGAGGAGAGAGCGCATGCGTATCCCGATGTTTGCCGACAGTTGCCGATCGTTTTCGGTAATCAGAAGTGATCATGAGACGAAGGCGCGACGTTTATTTTCGTGTCCACCAGGGCGGCGCTCTCTGTACGGTGCCCACAGGAAACACGTGACCATTAATCACGCGTGATCTCGGTTAACCTCGCGCCGTGCGAGACTTGGGGTGGGGGCGGCGGGTGCAGAGATCAAGTGTTGAAATAGACCGTCATGTCAAGTAGGCAGTGGTAGCAGGCTAAGGACCATGCCGCCAGCCAGGCAGGGGCACTTTATATGGGAACAGGGGGAACAGGGGCCCGTTTGATAATAGAGGATCGTCCCTGGAGATGACTTTATCCTATCCTTCACATAACTCTCTATAGACTCAATATGGCGTGACTGTATGCCACGGTTATTATCCTACCCTTCACATAACTCTCTATAGACTCAATATGGTGTGACTGTATGCCACGGTTATTATCCTACCCTTCACATAACTCTCCATAGACTTAACATGGTGTGACTGTATGCCACGGTTATTATCCTACCCCTCATAGAAATCTCCATAGACTAAACATGGTGTGACTGTATGCCATGGTTATTATCCTACCCCTCATATACATCGCCATAGACTTAACATGGTATGACTGTATGCCACGGTCATTATCCTACCATTCACATAACTCTCCTTAGACTTAACATGGTATGACTGTATGCCACGGTTATTATCCTACCCCTCATAGAAATCTCCATAGACCTAACATGGTGTGACTGTATGTCACGGTCATTATCCTACCCCTCATAGAAATCTCCATAGACTTAACATGGTGTGACTGTATGCCACGGTCATTATCCTACCCCTCATATAAATCTCCATAGACTTAACATGGTGTGACTGTATGCCACAGTCATTATCCTACCCCTCATATAAATCTCCATAGACTTAACATGGTGTGACTGTATGCCATGGTTTTGTCATAACATATTTATATACCACTGGTGACATATGAAGTTAAAAACATGTGACAGGGTAGGGTAGAATCTAAACAACACTCAATTTCATATGATTGTTTTCATGCCTTTCGTTGCCCTCCACTACAGATATCACTCAGCTCCGCTTCATGAAATCATTCCGCGAAGACAACCCATGCCATAAACAATTATATGAATTTTCGTGATGTCTCATGATGGTATTCTGGGGCCTATTTAACAATCTAGGATCGTACATGTAGACACTTTTCTGTTTGATGTACATGACTGCTCCCTGGGGCCCGTTTACAATGTACAACTCTATGTAAAGACTGAACACGTCTTGATTGTAGTTTTTTTTGTGAAATGAAAAAAAGAGGAAAATACTACAAAAAAAGACCCACCAAAAATTTGCTAAATGTGCTATCATTCTCTCCACATTTTCCTCACCCCCCCCCCCCCCCCTTTCATCACATATAATGGTCATTCCCGAGTGAACATTCCGCACTGAATGTGATGGTTAAGCGTTGCAGTACGCAGCTCTATGCACTTCCCTGACACTGCAGCACACAGCTCGTTCTTCCACTCAGGTCAGTGAGATCATGAGAATTCACATTCCCTAAATAAGGTTCTCAGAACAAACAAGTCTTTACTTCAAGTGTTGCCATGCAAACTAACATATGATACATTACACTGCTTAAAGGTATATCGGACAATTTGGTCTGAAAATTAAAACCCATGTTATTTTCCTGATAATTGAATATGATGAGCTTAAAGTATTGTGGAACACATGTCTAACTTAAGAATCATGGGTCACCCTGCTAGTTTTTGTTTTAAAGATCAATATCATGATAATTTTATAATAGAATATATAGAAATTCCCTAAAGTTGTTTTTCACTGAATGAAGTAAATGTATAGTATTACTTATCTAAGTTTTATGATATCAAGAGACGTCACGAGTTTGAGTCTGAGTTTATTTATGCCATGCATTTTGTTGGCTCCATAATTTCACGAGTCGAAAACGAGTGACATAATGGAGCCAACAAAATGAGTGGCATAAATAAGCTCAAACTCAAACGAGTGGCGTCTAGATTTTATCCTACACTGGTCCTATATTTTTTCAGTATCAGAAAGTAGTGGCATAAACAACACTTTATGTCACACCCAGTGACATAAACAAATCCCATGTTAAGCCTATGGCGTTTTTTATTAGGGGTAGGATAAATCATAGGTCATCGTCCTTGTTTTTTTATAAAATTGAATAGCACCGTATTTTTCAGTAAATTTCTTATATATATATATATAAAGTAAATCTAAATTATTTTACAGATTAAGATTGCATAAACTGGACAAAACGTTAAATTTACTCATTTAGAATTAGAATAATTAACCAGCTTTGACTGATAATTGACATTTTTCAAAATATTGCCACCGTGAATTGTAGGGTATGCCTTTAAAATCGTTGGACGTACTTTCATTCAAGGAAGTATATTGAAGCAGACGAAAGTCTTCACTTGAAGTTTTTTTTTTAGACCAACATTTCAATCAGGAGCATTCTCAGTACCTTAGTAGAAGTGATGTCAGATGTGATGGCACTTTTAAGATCTATCGTAGATAACCTGAGGACGATGGTGCTTCACTGTGTATATAGAAAGTCAAATGAAACAAATCAATCTAACTCAAGTTCTGTTTCTTCCACAATATTGCTATATTATGGTTTAAGGTAGCGACACAAAGCAACTGCGAGGCCATCAATTGATTCAAACTTAAAAAAGACTTAAAAATCATCTGGATAAAACTCAAAAGCCCTCTGATGAAGACAACATAGAATACTCACATAGAACTGGATCGATACATTGGGTATTTATAGAACCGCATCGAGAACCGTATAAAATACATAGTACCCCACGAGTTAAGATGGGCTACAATCGTGATCGAGGCAAAGCCGAGTGACGATTATGGTGCATCCAAACGAGAGATCTGTTTCACGCAGTCACAGGGGTCTGCTGGGGTGGACAGCAATTAACAATCTGTTCGCCCTCTTGGTCGCCGCGCCTCCTCGTGGTGCAGACCGGATATGCTTGCACGCAAGCATAACAAAAGCGACTGGGGTGGGGAGTTAGCTCAGTGGTTTAGAGCACTGGACTTGTAATGTCAAGGTTGTCATACTTTGTTGATTTGGGTCCCACTGCAGCCACTTTTCTCTTTCACCCCCAGCAGTGGTAGATTTACTGCTATATCAAAGGCCAATCCTTCTCATACCATGTCTATGTGGTGTGGGAAGTAAAAGAACTCTCACCTCGGTAAATGTGTAGGGGTGAGGTTTCACCTAAATTCATTTCATAGATTCGATCACCACCCTTGTGGTGTAAAAGAACCTTGAGAAAGTCTGGTGAGAACCTGCAATGGTTAACTGGACGTTAAATCAAACCAACCAAACAACCAAAAAAGCACATACCATGGGGTGTTCAGTTTGTTGTCATCTGGTCGCTCCGGTCGCTATTGGTTACAAAGTACCCTGTACCCACAGGCCTCCGTCCATACTGAAAAGTAACCTGTTTCCCCTGGGTCCCGGTGTGCTGGATGAGATGTTACCCTGCGATAGCACGCTATTATCGCCCACTCAATACGTGCATGCTTCTGGACACTTTCTTCCATTCCGATATCATGGACTATTGGACGGACTACTATTTTGATGTGATTTTAATGTAAATAAATGAAAAGAATAGTATTTAGACATGAGAATTATACATGTCGTGATATGCTTAATTTCGGCAAATTGTTCACTCTCCAATCGTGGACTCCAGCATTGCGCATGCTCGTGCATGCACACCAGATACTAGTGGGCGATAATACCGTGTTATCGCAGGGTAACATCTCATCGCATTAGACCGGTCCACAGTGAAAAGTACCCTGTTCCCACAGCCCCTCCGTCTGCACAGAAAAGTGCGGCCCCAACTGCCCACCCTGTTCCACTGCCACCTGGCGCCATAAACGGGAATCACTACCCTGTTCTCCTCATGGTGCGGACAAGCTGGCAAGTGTGGTGTAATAGCGTACAGTAAAAACCCGCTTCTGGGACACCTCACTTAAGGGAACAATTGGCTCGGAACAGAAATATTTACTTAGCCATTCTAACCCCGCTTAAGGGGGACACCCAACAGTGCAAGCAACAGCGGAAAAAGTCTAGCAAATATCAGAAGGTCGAAGTGGCCAATCTTCTTCATATTTGGAATGATTATAGATTATATGTATCCCCTACTCGTGTGAAAGTGTCATTGCTTAACTCCTACGAGAAGTGAGTGAAACTCCGTGTGTCATCGACTGCAATCTTGTGATCTGTCCGTATGGTGTCACAGACGCCATCTAGACATGTGACGAAACTACTGAAACAGGTCCCTGGTGACCAGTGTAACAATAAATAAAGTTAGCCTCTTCAGCATGCTCCTTTCTCTTTCTGTTTACAGTCTGTAACCTATATTGCCGGGTACTCTGTGGTTCCCTCTTTGTTGTCGCCGGTCGTATTGCCCCGTCAGATCCCTGTAGGGATGGGCGGATGTACTTCACACCCACACACGGAAATAACCCACCCCTAGACTGGCCTCAGTTCCTGTATCCTACCCCTACACCCCACTTCTGGGTGATACAGGGATTTGATTCATGGGCCAGTCAGAGAAGGATACATACTTTACCTCACCCCTGGTATTTTTTTCTACATAGACTTAACATTGGGAACTCGTATCCAACGCCAATGGGATATTTATGAAAAACGGAGGATTATGTCACAATAAGTCAATATGAGGGGTGAGATAAATTCAGAAGCCTACTCAAGTTTAGGATTAGAGCTTGATCCCACTCGTTTGAATCGCTATGTAATCTATGCGGCTTCGCCTAGTTAATTACTACGCAATTCAAACTCGATGGGATACGAGCTCTGACCCTAACCTTTCATAGGTTTCCTCTATAATAACTAACTTTATTCTGATTTTGTCTAATCATATAATGAATGTTGATAATCAAAGACTTGAGCAAGTCTACCCAGTCCCCATTCCGCACCCTCCGGAAATAAAACTCACTTTATACCGTTTTACACTTCAGGGAAACCCCGTCCGCCAAGCCCTGATGACTTTTACAAGGAAGGACAACAAATGGCTCCAAAGCGAACACAACCTGCCCCCTACATCCGGGAACCCAGCCACATCCGGGGCTCGCCGCCAGAGGGAGATGAAGTAACCACGTGATTAGACCACGTGATCATCTGCGGCTGCGCAGACAGCGGTAGTGGTAATGGGAGGTGAGTGGTTTGAAGCAGAAGGTTTTAGTCAGCGGTAATCGCCGAGAAAGATCTCCTATTGATCTTTGTTTGCGTCTTGATGTGTCGTATATGTTTATTGGAGGTTAAAGGGTAATTGTTTATTTGTACAGATGTTTTATTTATTCTGGCATGACAGGTGGTGGTCGAGGTAGCTTGTGCTTCGACAATGTGTGATTGTGTGGGATATCATTCAAGTATTAAGCATTCTTTGTGCTGGATTTCAATTGTTTATACATGCGAAAAATTGCGAAATTAGCAATTATGTGTTGATCGAATATGTACTGCAATGAGTGAGAAGAAAAATATAAAATCACCCTAAATTCACTCTGAAGATACCAATACTAATTGAGATTAGTCTTCCATTTCAAGCTTTTTTCTGATCAACAAAGGTTACAATGAATGATTGAGCCATCATGCTCATGTAATATGGTACAAGTTTAGCGATAGAAATGACATTAACAAATCATACACAATAATAACCCACGTAAAGTGCCAATACTACGCCATGGTTGTGGCAGAGTAATGTGAGATGATGTCATAATCGACTGGCCAATCAGCGGCCAGGATTTCAAAGAGCAGACAAGACATCAACATGGAGATTTAAATGTTGCTAACTGGCTTTGTGAAGTAATTTGAATTATTCTGATATTGTGATGCTATTCTAATATCCATGAAAGGAGTGAGATAAATCCAGAACCACACTCGAATTGTTGAATAGGCAATACTCCAATCATTTGGATGTCCAGTAATCATCACTTGGCTTTGCCTTGATGACGATTGCGGTGCATCCAAACTTGTGGAGTATGGTTTATTCATATGATCAATGATGAAGTTCTATATAAATACTCAATTCATTTATATATTTAGTTTTAGTTCTAATCCTAAAGTGGTAGATCAACAATATGTAACATGATGTTATGACATGATACATCTCAATCTAATTACAATTACCATCAAATCACTTTATATATGTTACTGTTTTGAGCAAGTAAGTAGCCACACATAAAAACATGAAAAACATTTTAATCAATTACGTTCAATTTAGCCATGAACTGCTTATCTTTAACACTAAAGAACAATTTCCTGCCAGCATATAAATAGATTAAAAAATATAAAAAATATAGATATGAAAAATTGCCTGCTAACATTTTACTTGGTTAAAATAGCCTTTTCACACCTTCAACAAGCAAATTGTGTTTTCCGTCTCCAATGTCAAAGATAATATCTATGGGTAGAAGTAGTGATATGTTACAAATCTAACATTCAGATGTATACATCACATACTTTCTAAGTATTACTGGCAGAATCATACCGCCAAGTCTACAAAGGAAATCAAGTCTGGGCACACTGCATATAAATTGTATGCTGAACGGGGAATAAACACCAGAACCCACAACAAGTTGTATTGCTTTGACGTCAATGCGGAGGTCACTGTGGTTCCTGCTTCCTTGTTTATTGGTTTACACGCGAGTTTGAGCACTCTGAGGCGTGCGGGTTTTTTGTGTGTATTTGCCCAAGTTCACATAAAACATCGCTGTGAAGTAGAACACGGGCCAATTTAACATTGCGGTACACCGACTGGGGAGGGAGTTCCGCTTTTTGTAAATCTGATCTATTAGCAACACCCACAATAAAAGGAAACTACGGGGTAAACATAAGTCATCGGTTAAATGGCTTTCAGGGAAATTTAATCTGCTGATACTGATATGTGTGGTTTATTCGGATTAGTCATCTTTGGGGAGAGATTACAGGCTATAGTATAAGTCTTATTAACATTAACCAGGAAACCATAACTTTATCATCCACCAAATACAACGTGTCCAGAGAAAACATATAATTTAATTGCTGGTTTCAATGTACCGCTAGCCAATGCTTTCGTACCAAAGATCTTAGGGCAGTTTCAATCGCAAACTAGTCATGTTTACAATTGCAATGCTAACAATGAGGTACATGTGTACTTCCTATATATTTTTAGTCGGGGTTGAGTAGTTAGAATCACAAACTACATGAAGTCAATTGCCGCCCCTTAATTTCAGTACATCATTCTTTATATGGTAGTTACAGTCACCAAACTAACTAGGGGCCCGTTGGATAATCTAGGATCGTACCTCGTACAAGGGTAATTGTTCAATAATATTCAACTTTGTTCGTCAAGACAGTATTAGCCGTCATCCATAAGTGTTGAATAAAGTTGTCCCACATCGTCCCTGTGCCTCTATGGCGTACAGAAAGGGGCGTACATGTACGATCCTAGATTATTAAACGGGCTCCAGGTTCCCACTACTGTACTCTGTACTGAAACGGCTTCAGCATGTGTAGTGTGTAGACAGTATGTACCCGGCCCAAGTCCAGTAAACTTATAAATGTATATAAATCCCTATATACTATTGTATTCTGAACACAATGGGTAACATCAAAATGACCAAAAGTTCTCTCGTCAACCATCTCTATAAATATTAAAGGCATATCCTACAATTAGTGATGGCGCCACCTGGTGATTTTTAAATATTTACATTTATCTATTGAAATTGGCAATTTGTTGCATTTACCAAACTCATAAGAACAAAATTTGAATTTTGTCTAGTTTGACCTAACCCAATATGTAAAAAAGGCCCATTTTCATATAAGGAATGAACTGAAAAATATGGGGTTTTTTCAATTCTTTCAGAAAGAAGTTCCTAAAGATTAAATGTGTAGCATGTTACATGAACTACATCCTGTGGAAAGGTTGCTTGTTTTCTCGAGTTGTGTGAATGTCTGTTTGTAAAGTCTAATTCTTTTGTAATTCTCTAGTTGTTAATCAATGCTTGCTTTAGGACAGCAATTCAAACTTGAAAGAGGAAATGTATCAAAAAAAGAAAGGTGAAAAATGCATTATATCCAAGATTATTGCATTAATCTACTAAGACAACTTATATTAAGATTCTTCTTTAAGTGGCAAAGGTCAGAATCGAAATGTAGCAATATTATTTTTTGAAAGAGAAAAGGTCTATTTCAGATATTTGAATCATTTATTCCGTTGAGGAACAGATATTGGATGAAGGAGTGTCATAAGTAATTTGACGTCAAATGAATGAATTAAGTTTTTGCTACCCCTCCCCCTAAAAAATTTTAAAAGAACAATTCATGCGTAACCCCCTATTTTGTAATAAATTTGTAGTGAACAAATTTGTTTCGTTGGAATTCAACAAAACCTTTGAAAGCACTCTAACTAGGTGTGTATTTGAGATTCTTTTAAAAGTATACTACTTCCGATTACCAATCCATAAAACTTAATATGTGTCAAATTCATTTTATACTCATTGCCTTACTGTTTAGATATAAAAGAAACCCCCTAATCCTATTAGCACTTCTCTGGAGAGATTGATGTTCAAGTAGGTTTTCAACAAGTGTAAACTAATCATGACTTTCCTATACTTACAAAGTAGGTGTTGATATCCCTGAACAAAAACTCTACAAGTGGTTGATTACGAGGAGTCTTATCAGATAAGGAGGGAGGACACGAGATGTCCTGGAATCCTTAAGAGGAGAGTTGGTATCAGTGACTAAGATGCCTAAGATTAATAAGTCATACCTGGTACTAAGAAAGAAATTGGTGAGTGTTTGGTATTTGTCCCCGTTCGCCAACGAGTTTTGAGCGTGAAATAATATGACCGAGGTAATAGCAGAGTGAATGGACCAAAGTACCCCAAATGGGATGGTGAACAGGGACTCAGGCTAAACATGAATATGTTTCCGATTTTGTCTTAGCCTGGAAATATCTATCTGGATACTGGTGATATTTTTTTCTTATATTTAGAGAAATTCCTTCCTCACACCTTGTGGGGTGCTATTGGTATTTATTTCATACATGATTTTTTTTTATCTGGTTATCCCCCATTGAGTATGAGTTACCGTACTCACAAGCCTGTTGAGTAGGAGTTCCTAATGTTAAGCTTATCGATGCATATACCAGGCTAAGATACAATGTTGTATTTATAGTACCTGATAACTCTAAGCTATTGGTTTGACTTTAATTGCCATTCCCTTCCTATTCACCTAGAAGAACTCATGAAAAATGTTAAATTAGAACATTAAAATGCAGAAAGTATTGTCCTCTCCCGATGATCATGCTGATGTAGGGGAATGGCTTGAGACATCATGCTGCTGTAGCCAGGTTTCTTCTATAATACTGAGTTGTTTCGCCTTGTGAATAACTACGCGATTCAAACTCGACGGACACCTGCTCTGACCCTAAACTTGAATAGCTTTCCCCTGCCCGACCCTATCCCTAACCCTAAACTAAACATAAATGAAGCGGTGCCCATAAGTCCAGGTAAAAGAATAAGTGGTGCCATCAGTCTAGGTAAAACTGAAAAGAGGTGCCATCGGTCCGTGGTGCCATCGGTCCGTGGTGCCATCGGTCCGTGGTGCCATCGGTCCAGCTACACTTACGACTCGTTTCAAGGCCCCCTCACGTCTTCTGCCCCTCCTCTTGAGCCCCCTCTCCCCTCCCCCCCCCCCCTCCCCCCGGCTCCGGCTCAGCGGGCGTCGTCGGACCGTTTCGCGCCATTACAAGTCGGCGCCCATCGACGCCCGCCCGCCCGCCGCCGCGCGCCCATTCACTTCCGGTTTGATGGCGTCGGCCATGACACCTGGCGCTTTGTGACGTCGGCTGATTTCCGCGGGAACGAGGCTGCTCAGTGAAATCGACACCTCGCCGCCCTTTGCGGGAAATAGGCCGCAGTGCGTCGGGGGGCCACCAGGGGGCAGGTCGGTCGCCGGAAGTGGGCAGGTGGGAGGGTGCGTGGTGCACTCTCCTAGCAGAGATTCTGCGCTTTATCTCGCCCCTGGTGGTTTTGTCCTATAGGGTTAACATTGGGAACTCGTTCTCCATGCCCCAATGAGTATTGAGGTCTGTTCTCTATGGTCTAAATCTTGTGTGTAGTTAATTCTTTTAGTGCGTACAGGGGTGGGATTAATACAGAAAGCAACTCGTTATGGTCGAAGAAGTCATTCTCTAACCCGTTTGAATGCTACGCGATATTCGCTTGGCTGTCGCCTCTTTCACATCACTCTGCATCAAACTCGTGGAGAACAACGAATTTGATCAGAACTTTTTGGTTTCTTCTTTATTATCTCACCCCTGGTATTGACGTAACATTGGGAACTCGTATCCAACGCCCATGAGATATCTAGGAAAAATATCCAATTAGGGACTATATCACAAAGGTTGGCGCATTTGTCAATGTGAAGGGTGAGATAAATCCAGAAACTATTCAAGTTTAGGGTCAGAGCTCGATTCCATCTCGTCTGAATTGCTACATAATTCACGCGGCTTCGGCCTTTGAATTACTACTTGAAGGGCAGTCAAATCAATTGTGGATTCACATTATGATGTGGTTTAATGCCGCTAACAGCTAGATTGTCTCTGAAGCTCATTCAAGAATTCCTATATTCTGCAACTCATAATATATGAATTGTTTGAGTCTCATGACGTTTGACAGTTGCCTTGTTTTGAATCTGAAATGTTGGCTGGTTCCCCCTGTCCTTAGCAGTGTATGACGTCATTGGGTTGAGGCAGAGATTAGCGCTAGTGCAGTGAAAGATCTGGTTGGAGAGTGCACCTGTTGTGTGTAAAAAGAAATCTTTTCATCGTGCTTCTTTTGTTTTCACAAAAAATCTCGATTACTTTGGGAAAACAATCTTTTACCCATGGAACCGGCGAATGACGTCATTGGGTTGAGGCAGAGATTTTACGCTAATGCCACAAAAGATCTGCTGGGAGAGTGATGCCGCAGGAGGCTGGGGCTGAGGGCACAGGAGGCGTCAAGGTTATGGTGTCTCTAACTGGACCTGAGCACCACACCTCGACCTGCACAGTCCCGACAGTGTCAGTTTCACTTATTTTATTGAACCGCGCGAGGTGGGCGCGAGTAAAGGGTGGCGTCCACCAACCACGACAAGGTTACGACAAGCGCCGACAAGAAAGTTCCAATCGGCGCTTGCCGCAGCCTTGTTGTGAGAAGGGGGGCTCTGCGACAGCGTTGTCGGGGCATGTCGGGAAGTGCACGCTCCACCAAAATGTCCTATCGTAGACCTCTGTGACACGCTCCCGACACGCCATAACACTCCATGACAAGGGTCCAGTCGTGGGAAAAAATTGAACATGTTCGATTTTGCTGTAACTTTGTTGGAAGGCCCCCGACAAGCTTCCAGTCACAGCCTGTGGTGGCCTTGTCATAGACTCTTGTTGGGAATTGGGGTACACCAACCACAACAAGGCCTCCAATCGTAGGCCACTCGTGGACCTTGTCGGGAAGCCATTGTCGTAGCCTTGTCGTGGTTGCTAGACGCCCCCCCCCCCCCCTCTTAAAGGGGGGCGTCCACCAACCACGCCACGGCTACGACTACGGCTTTCCGACAAGGTCTACGACAGGCCTACGCTTGACATGGGATTTGTGTGACATAGAGTGTTGTTTATGTCACTACTTTCTAATATTCAATCGGTATAGCAATATGTTCTATAACACGTAGAGGTCATCATGCTAAATTTCCAGGATATTGTTATGGGATTTATTTTTCAAGACAAAATGTTCGAAATGCCTATAAACAGAAGAGATTGTCGGTATTTATAAGCAATCAAGCATTTGTGACACAAACCATACATAATCTTAAACGTGAAAAATATGATGGTAAGATTTTTATCTCACCCTTGCAAAAGTTGAGCCATGGGAACAACACTAACAGTTTATATGCAATGGTTATTTGCACGTTAAAGTGCAGTACCTCGCCATAGTCGTGGAATAGTGATGCAAGATGACACCATAGTCAACAGCCAGGATTTCAGAAAGTAGACAATAGATCAATATGGAGATTTTAAACGTCCCTAACTGGATTTGCAAAGTAATTTGAATTATTCTGATATTCGGATGGTATCTAATGTTATTGAGAAGGGTGAGATAAATCTAGAACTGCACTCAAATAGTAAATTACACAATACTCAACAAGTTTGGATGCGCTGTAATCGTCACTTTGCTTCACCACAATAACAATTGCAGCCCATCAAAACTCTTGGCATATTGTGTATTTCTACGATTCTCGATCCAGTTCTATATGAATACCTCATTATCCTCGATTTCTGTATGTTATTTGCCTCTACACTCTTCATGACTTCAATCGGGTAATAGAGTTGAGCCTGAGATTACAAGATGTCAGTATAAAATGCCTCTAATGCTACTCCCATATCTCAGACTGAGAAAACTACATTTGGATAGCGTCTTACACTACAGTGTCATAAATGGCGTTCTGAGTAACTCCTGTCAGGAGGGGTTCCGTAGTTAACCTCGCCCTGCCCCAACACGGCCATCTTTGCAGTTCTCAGATTGACACTCGTGATAGTTCCATAGTTAACCGATTGGAGTGCATGCCAACTCATGGAGTATTGTGTGTTTATACGATTCTCGATCCAGTTCTATATAATTACCTCATTATACTCAATTTCTCTTCGTTATTTGCCCCTATAGTCTTTCTGACTTCAATCAGCTAATAGAGCGAGCCAGAGATTACTGATATAAGTATGCAATGCCTCTAATGCTACTCCCATATCTCCGACTGAGAAAGCCACGTTTGGATAACGTCTTACACTACAGCGTCATAAATGGCGTTCTGAGTAACTCCTGTCAGGAGGGGTTCCGTAGTTAACCTCGCCCTGCCCCGACTCGGCCATCTTTACAGTTCTCAGATTGACACTCGAGATGGCAGACCGCTTCGTATTACATGTAATTGGCAGATTTGCGAAATGACATCAAACTTTCCTCTGTCCGACCAACTTTGGCATCGGGCGTCGTCTCATTCTTCGGACTGCCTGGTATTGATCACGTGGTTTCCGGTCAGGCCATTACCCCACAATTCCCCGCGCGTCCCACGTGACCGGGGGACGCAGCCTCGTTCCCGATCCGTCATCATAGCCGCGCCGCCGTTGCCATGACGATCTTATCATTCCCATGATGCACTGGCAGGGGGGTGCTATAATTCCACCCCAGTATCACTTCCGGTCGACGATCGCTGCCGTCGATTGCGCCACTTCCGGCGCGCTTCCATTTGCCCGCCTAATAGCGCGGGTCGCTGGCAGCGGCCTGCGGAGCCCCACTTCCGTTTCCGGTTCCGATTCCGGTTAATGGCCGGCTATGATCGTCGCGCCCGCCAAATAGAAACGTCGCGCGCAGAATCGATCACGTGACCCCGCCGGCCGCCAGGGCGCGCTCCGGTGGCGTCACGTGACTTGAAGTAGCGCCCCCTGGAGGGATTCCTCGGCGCAATTCGCGGATTGTTCTAGGATTGTTTGCGGATTGGCCGATAGGCGGCGCGACAGATAAGACGCTGAGTGCGGCGGGCGACGGTGGCGACGCACAGCGGTGACGGGAGGCACTCAGCGCGCGACGCGACTCATTTATTACACAACAAGGGGCGGGCCCCCCCGGATCCCCCCCCCCCCTCCTCCTCTCCCCGTAGGCCTGCGCCGGCCGCCCGCCGGTCGATAAACGTAATAGAAGCGGCATTACTAAACAAATGGATGAAGCCGTCGACAAATGGAAGCGAATCTGTCGGCGCGGCGTGTCGTCGATCACGGCGCGGATACGGGCGGCGGTCTCCGTCCTCCCGGCGTGCGGCCCGCACTCCTCCGGGCACAGCGGGGTACGGGCGGGCGGGGTACGGGCAGGCACGGGTACGGGCAGGCACGGGTACGGGTGGGCGGGGTACGGGCAGGCGGGGTACGGGCAGGCGGGGTACGGGCGGGCGGGGTACGGGCAGGGCGGGGTACGGGCAGGCGGGGTACGGGCAGGGCGGGGTACGGGCAGGGCGGGGTACGGGCAGGCGGGGTACGGGCAGGGCGGGGTACGGGCAGGCGGGGTACGGGCAGGGGGGGTACGGGCAGGGCGGGGTACGGGCAGGCGGGGTACGGGCAGGCGGGGTACGGGCGGGCGGGGTACGGGCAGGGCGGGGTACGGGCAGGCGGGGTACGGGCAGGCAGGGTACGGGCAGGCAGGGTACGGGTGGGCGGGGTACGGGCACGGCGGGGTACGGGCAGGTGGGGTACGGGCAGGTGGGGTACGGGCAGGCGGGGTACGGGCAGGCAGGGTACGAGCCCTGCCGCCCAGCTCCCCTCATCACAGTGTGCCGCCCCACCATCTCTGGTTATACGCGATGATGGTCGCTTCCGCCTTTTAGTACATGCGTTACTCCATTCATCTGTAGCCTCCTCTAGTAACCTGCCCTGTAAACCTGCCCTGCCCCGCCTCAGTGGATTTGACGTTTAAAAGTGCCAGATCCACTAAGGCGATTTTCTATGCAGACGTTTGCTCGGTCGCATGAATTTTGCATGAAAAATCGCTTCAGTTGATCAGGCCGTCGCATGGAATTTGCTGGGTGCTTGCATAGCTGATGCGAATTCGCATTGGACATGCAACAAATTTCAATATATTGAATATCATGGGATTCACACAGTCGCACAGTCACATGGATCGCAGAAACATTCCACTAAGGCGACCAAGCCAATGCAACTGCGATCCATGCGACTGTGTGAATCCCATGCGATGATATCAAATATATTGAATATTGTCGCAAGGCATTCACATGTCCATGCGAACGTCTGCGAACGTCTGCGAACCCAAATTCATGGAAATCGCCTCAGTGGATCTGGCGCTTTAGTGGATCTGGCGCTTTACAGTCAGTGCGATGTTGAACACCATCAATGCACTCAGAGAAAACACGTCCATAAGAACGTCGTCGCCGCGCCATACGTACAGGTGTCAGTGACAGATAGCCCAAGTAGGGCATTATTGCGTATTATCAGCGCGGACCAAGCGCCCAGACTCACGCGCCTGACCTGCTCTGTGAGCTGCTCACTTTGATATGCGCCCTCACCGCCACGCGGCGCCACCTCCGCCTCGTCCGGAGACGCACATCAAACACGTGACCCTCCTCACCCGCACGCGCATGCGCAGCCAACAGGGACGCCGGAGTGGTCACGTGGGGGTGATCACGTGACATCAGTGTTAACCCTTCGCATGAGGAGTGACGGGGTTTTCAGGTGCAAGCCGTGCGCATGTAGAGATGTGTCTATAGGTAGGTAATGCCAGATAGTGTGGGAGATAACCATCCATGTAGTAAATATTATAGGTAGGTAATGCTGGATATTGTGGGAGACGACCATCCAAGTAGTAAATATTATAGTTAGGTAATGCTGGATAGTGTGGGAGATGACCGTCCATGTAGTAAATATTATAGGTAGGTAATGCCGGATATTGTGGGAGACGACCATCCAAGTAGTAAATATCACAGTTTTTAGGTAATGCCGGATAGTGTGGGAGACGACCATCCTTGTAAATATTATAGTTAGGTAATGCTGGATAGTGTGGGAGACGACCATCCTTGTAAATATTATAGGTAGGTAATGCCGGATATTGTGGGAGATGAAGGTCCATGTAGTAAATATTACAGTTAAGTAATGCTGGATAGTGTGGGAGATGACCATCCTTGTAAATATTATAGGTAGGTAATGCCAGATATTGTGGGAGATGAAGGTCCATGTAGTAAATATTACAGTTAAGTAATGCTGGATAGTGTGGGAGATGACCATCCTTGTAAATATTATAGGTAGGTAATGCCGGATATTGTGGGAGATGAGTTTTCACATGAGTTATTATGTGTTTTTGTTTTGTTTATTGAAGAAATAATCGACTGGCGGTTATACTTTTTTCCCCCTCATATTCTTCTGTGTAATTTTCGCGGAAGATTTCATTGTATTTATAAATTGAACTTTTAGGTATAGAACTAGATCATGATTATAAATATACTTTTAAAATGGAGGTGGTATTTAATGATACTTGTTGCTTATACATGAGTTTTGACACAACGTTTCGGCCAATGTTGGCCTTCGTCAGGTGTAAATATAATTGGTGATAGATAAAAAGGAATAATAAGGAGCTGCATTGAGATCCATAGATACTGAAAATATGCTATGAGTTTTGGTTTGCTGCATAATCTCACGAGACTTAGCGAAGCATCAACTATAGGGCACATATTGAATGAGACAGGGGAAAATTCATTAGTTATTTAATTAAATACAGATGGCACCATAGTTAAAACTGATCTGACACCTGGTGGTTTGGATCGCTATTTCCTAGGTAAAAGATCAAGGGACAGGGGTTGGTGGTGCCACCATGGATCGTTATTTGAAATATCAGATAAGGCTGTATTTAACCCGCAGCGATACGATCCGCAGTGCTGTGAAGGTAAGCATACAAAGTATCGCTAAAAGCAGTATTTTAAGCGGCGATGCGCCTATGCGATTACGACGCGATCCGCAAAATTTCAGGAGCAACGTTTAGGCCCTTGGATCGCTATTCTGCGATCCGCAACTCTGTCGTAAATGTGGAGCAACGGGGCCCAGCAAAATAAATCGTGTCGCTGGAATCAGTGCTATAGACACCGGGTTATGGACCCTCCAGAGGTTCCAAATCTCCCTAATATCGCCCCGGGTAAGTAAAAGTTCTGTTCCCAACTGACTGGCCACACTACGACGGCATGAACCACAGTTTTCTTATTTATAATTTGAGAAACTGAATATAATTTCGGATTTACATGTAGAAATAGCATAAATTTCCATTTCTGGCATCAGAATTTCAATTTGAAGATTTCTGAAAACCGTTAAACTGCAATAATTGTGGGTTACGGGTCAAGGGTTAATCACCATACAACGTCGGCAACCAGCGAACACCGGAACTTGTAAACAGACTGAATTTTGGGATACCTTAATAGGGTCTACGGGTGGGTTTTAGATGCTGGTTCCTGGTTGTCAGGTAGCAACACATGCCTAACGACGGTGACCAGCGCGTCCTCCATTCACTCTCACAGCACATTCTCACTCTCCCCGCACTCCAAACATCAAAGCCGGCTCAGTGGCGCCGCCGCGTGGCCGAGTGCCGCATCATTTATGCATGAAGTAGCCGTAAAGAGGGCCACACGCCGGCAACCATCAGCCTTGATGACGCCTCATGAGGCGGGGCGCCAAACGCTGGTACCCGTCGTGTGGGCGCAAAAATGTCGTCTGCTACAATCTCCTAGCATAGATACTGCGCTTGGTCGTTCTAAAGCAGATGACACTCTCCTAGCAGATCTTTCGCGGCGCTAGCGCTTATTAATCTCTAGCCTGGAAGCCTGACCTATGTGCTTATTCAAATTATAGGCCAGGTAACGCCTTCATTTTTTTGGTGCATTATGGGTAACGCCTCCATTTTTCTGGTGCATCATGGGTAATAGTGTTCAGCTAGTACTATGCGGGTTTTTATAGGAACATTCTAGTAGATTATTTCTTATATTTTGAAAGGTTGCCATTACTTCGTTTTTTTAAATTATCCTTTATTTTAAACAAGTAGAAATAAAGTATTTAGGGAATATCGGGAGGGAGCAGACACTCTCCTAGCAGAGATCCTTCGCTCTCCTTCTTGCTGCCACTTGTATCTCTGCACCGACCTGCTTGTTTGGGACATAATCTGCCCCATATGCCAGTTTTTCATGTATCCTAAGTTCTTAGCGCTTTGAGTAGTATTTTGTGTTTCACTTGTAAATAGAGATGCACATATTCATATGGTAAATAATATACACTAATTTATGTTATTTGTTATGTCAAAGGAGACACAGTTTCTGGGATTACTTTCTCCAGTGGAAAGCCCTTCATGTGTTTTTGGATTATGTTTTGTCAACAAGACCCATGTGCTCATTCGAAGGGGCAGTCTAATTCAGTTCTGGACTCACACTATAAAGTGTGGTTACAGACGCACACACAGATAAGCCTCGTTCACCTATTCACATTATAAAGTGCTTTTAAAGCTGAAAAAGAGGGAGCTGAATTGTCTGTGAAGCTCATTTAACAATTCCTTTATTTCCCAACTCATGATATGTAAGTTGGTTGAGTTTCATAACTTTTACACATGTTTGAATCTGAACCTGTCTTTAGTGGATATCTGGGGAACCAGCTTTGGGTTGAGGCAGAGATTAGTAAGCGCTTGCACAATGAGCGATCTGCTTGGAGAGTGAGTGTTATAACTCGGTTATAAAAACTGTATTCTGGTGAGATCCTTTACATCTAATTCATAATTTTTTTTTTCCAAAAGATTACAAAGCAACCCCAAAGGGTCTAGTACCAGTAAGCACTAAGAACTGTGAAACATCTGCGGGGAGAGTGAGCCCAGGATATTTGCTAGGAGATTGAGCAGACGACTTTTAACGGAAGGACCAGCGGGCGCCAGCCGACACGCCCTCCACTACACACTAATGACACCAGTAACCAGCTCCAGCGCCAAGCATGTCGTAAAAGACGGCGACCAGACAACGGCACCTCTCAGCCGGTAGTGACGTCATTAAGACAGGCCATGCGCACTGCACGCCGGGTAATTATCAGGCTCGTTTATGAATGTAAAGATGAAATCATCATGGCGGAGCGTTGTCTAGGGTCAAGTGATACGTTGGTATTCCTATATTCCTAACCTTTATTACCCACCTATTACGAAGTCTCCGTAGGAAATGTATAGGGCACCTGGAATTAGCTACCCGGAGATTCTGGCGTGTCAGAATCTCCTGCAGGAGATTCCGGAAAAATAGTCCTGTCCATAATGAGGTCGAATCATCTTGTACTTTGAAATAAGTTTCTTGAATGTTCATTCAATGCTAATTATGCAGAATAAATCATAAAAATCTCATTTACCATCGCTGTCATAACACACTCTGCATGCTAAATCACTGGTTAATGCCGAATTATATTATTGGTGTAAGTCTACACTGAATTACTGCCAACAGCAGGCCCAATGTTTTGTTTATATAAATCGACCGGTTATTTATGACGATTTATAACTTTATAATATAGTTTTTATGTGACATATTAAACGCCTAAGACTTGTGCGATGCATCGCGCCTCGCTTTGGCGTGACCTACATTGGCAGCCATTACAAGATGGCGCGAGTATGAAGGAGGTCTATTGACTTTCGACGATTTCATGGCATTAGTGCGGCCGGGCTTTTATGTCCTAAAATGTAAAACAGCCAACATCAAGTCCAAACCGCGAAACCCACTGTGTGAGTAGTAGGTGATGCCGGGATTTTACACAGGCCATATTCTGCATCGGGGTGCATCTTCTGGTTTATTATCCACCTAATACAAATTGTCCTTAGAAAACACATAGGGAGTGTGTACCAAGAGCATACAGATATATCCACCTCACACAAAGTGTCCATAAAAAACACATAGGGAGTGTGTATCTACATACCTGGGAGCTGTTTCAAAACCATAGACTTAACCCACGTTTTGAAACAGCTCCCTGGAGCATACAGATATATCCACCTTGGAAAAATGTGCATAACTAAAATGAATTGACATCGACATGCCAATTATTCAGAAAAGGCGGATAATAAATACAACATCGACTGGTTTCAGATAAAAGCGGTTGTATGCTCCTCGGAGTTGAATCTACGCAATATCCTCGCATGTGATCAGATATTACTACGCGTCAACTGTTCGAGCATACTGCTGCTTGTATCTGAAACCAGTCAATATTGTGTATGCATGCAGATCCTACTCACACTAAGGTTATGGAGGTGTGTGCCCCCGGCTATCTAACCAACACACTGTAAACTGACAGATTGTCGATACGAACACTACCCTATCGCAGATACGTACCCCCAATTTCCTGGTCTCGTTCCAGCTGTGATAGCGACCTTCCCACATCCTGACTGGATCCCATGCTCCTACTCATTGAGATCAGTAAAGAGAACACAGTGTGAGATTAAGTAGATTATCAATGACACATCTGCTACCTGGAGAGATCTGCTACCCCTAATATAAAATCCCATAGGCTTAACATTGGGTTTCCGTATGTCACGCTGACTGGCATATGGAGTTTTATATGCCACTAGTGGCATACAGCATTGTTATCACGTACCGAGGAGATAGGGTAGGATAAAATCAAAACCTGATTCGTTTTAATCTTGTCCATCGCATTCCACTCCTGAAGTTTTGGCTCCGGACTTCACTCGGCTTCGCCTCATGAAGTCACTTTGCCAAACTCCAGTGGTGAAATACAGTGGACAAGATTAAACCTCATCCAGTTTTACGATAATATTAGATACACAGTCATTGGTATACAATCGAGTAATTTTTCGGTCAGAGCTCGTATCACATCGAGTTTGAATAGCGTAGTAATTCACAAGCCGAAGCCGCGTGTTTATATGTCGGAGTGATACTAGATAAACCCATTTTCCACTGGCCTATAAAAACGGCACCGATTAATTGAGTTCTCAGTAAAGAGCAATTGTCCACTGGCCGAGGGGTAAGGTCGGGGGTAGGGAGCATCGCTATTCAAACAGGTCTTTCTTAAGCCCATAAGACAGCGACATTTTCCACAGATTCTCCGCGATCCAATCACCGATTATAATCGGGAACAAGAATGTCGCTGTCTTATACCCTTTGCCGATCACACATCTCCACTTTATGACCTTGTACAGGGACACGATTGAGATCAAAGTGAGCCGCCTGGAGCCGAGCCGGGGTGAGCCACGGGCCGCTGGTGTGGATTCATAGAAAATAATTCAAAGTTTAATAACTTTGGATCCATTCGGAAACAGTTTTTAGATTCATTATCACCTCTGTCTCCCCTACAAATCGGTGTAAGGCACTTGTAAATCGGACTAGGGGGTAGGTAGCATCGATGTTTAAATGGCCAGAATCGGGAACAGTCGGTGAAGTGCGTACAGCGACACAATTATGGTCGGGCAGAGTCGGTCATTACCTCCACGCTAGTAATGCCCGACCCGATTAAAATCAGGTCTGTGAAGTGCGTACAGCGACCCGATTCTGACCGACCCGACAGATTGGTCGGACAAAGGTTTGATCAGGCACAAGGGTCGGATCGCTGTTTTATAGGCTTTAGAACCATGGGATTATAAATGTAAAAAACTGAACATACATTAAAGAAGAATATTCTACTCCACGTTTCAGATCTGATCATTTCGATCCTCAAGCCTAGTGAAGCGTACACGAATAATGTGGTTCATTGCAGGAAGGATCTACAAGTTGCGGGATCATCAAATGTATTGAGGATCAGATTTCCTGGGAGAACTCCAAGCTCTGGTATAGTGGGGGTGATTGTATCTCGGTTTCTCCTCATCATATGGACGCTACCCTGTCAGTCCAACTACAGTAGGACCCCGCTAACGGGCACCCTGCGTGAGCGAGCACCCCGCTTTAACGGACAGCTGTTCACTTGTATTTAGAAATACAGTAGAACCCCGCCTAACGGACACCGCAAGTAAGCGAGCACCCCGCGTTAACGGACAATTTCACTCGGAACGGAAATTTTACCCTCTATCAGATGTTCATCCTAACCTCGTGTAAGCGGCTATTATTCTATATTTTACTTGATAATTGCTTATTACCATGAAATAATATCTCACATATATATGCTATTTAGTATTGGCGATTCCAGAAATCGCCGCCTTGATTCTCTTGGTGTGTCCTTGGCATCAGGAGGGTGTCTGCTAATGCGGGGTTCTACTGTGTCTGGGAGTGGCTCAGCAGGGTGGGCGCTTACACGGGGTCCTACTCTATCTAGGAGTGCCTCGGGAGGGTGTCCGCTTACACGGGGTCTTACTGTATCTATAAGTTGCTCAGCAGGGTGCCCGCTTACACGGGGTCCTACTCTATCTATGAATGACTCAGTATGGTGTCCGCTTACACGGGGTCCTACTCTATCTATGGAGGAGAGTGACCGCTTACACGGGGTTACACTGTATCTATGAGTGGCTCAGGATGGTGTCCGCTTACACGGGGTCCTACTCTATCTATGAATGACTCAGTATGGTGTCCGCTTACACGGGGTGCCACTGTAGGAGTAGCTCTTCACCCTCTCCACCCGCTCTCTGCTTCTCGGCGGTCACACCAGAGGTCGCCGTCGTCTTTTGGCGGGAATCTCCGGAGACAATCTCGTCCCATCCCCGGGAGTGGACCACTGATGATCGTCTGACTGTCCACTCCGCTGCCCCCCCCCCCCCCCGTCTAAACCCCGCCTACCCCCCGCCTGCCCCCCGCCTAAACGCCGATACCATCTCACAGACGCTGACATTGAAATACATACCACCCGATAGGCGGCGCTCATGATGCCAGGCGCATGCGTCTGGAGCGCGCGTCTTTCATTTAATTATCGCCCATCTCGGGGAGACGCCGATAGGGCGTGATGGACGCCGCCATTAGACGCCATTACCGTAATAAAACTGTATTAAAGCGCGATCTCCGGAGCAGATACGCGCCGCCCGCTATTACGCCGAATGACGATCCCCCCGCGCGCTGTCACTGACGTCCATGACGTCACCGACGTCAGTGGCGTCTCGCGCCCCCCGATCTCGCGTCAAGTGGGGCGCCCCGCGAGATGGGACGAGAAGATAGGGTCGGTCGATCACTTGGCTATAATTGGACGCGGGTCGAGGCGTGTCAAGGAGCGGGGGGGCGGGGCGGGGAGGGGGCGGGGGGCGGAGGGGGAGTGGGGTCGAGGGGCGGGGGTAGCGGTCCTGCTCGGGGGTTGTGGTAGCTGAATGCCAGAAGTTGTCGTCCTGGAGTAGATCTATAGGGCACAGAGTAATTGCTAGTTCTGCCATCATCAGCCAGGAGATGATACAGCACCATTTTTATTCTTTTTACCAATTTGGGGTGGTGGAGGAGGGGGTACAGAGGAGGGCGGAGGGTGTGTAGTCGGGGGGGGGGGGGCGGGGGTGGCGGGGGTGCACGGGGTGGCAGCGTCCTGCTCGGGGGTTGTGGTAGTGGAATGCCGGAGGTGGTCATCCTGGAGAAGTTCTATAGGGAACAGAGTGATTGCTAGTTCTGCCATCATCGGCCAAGAGATTGTACTACAGTATCACTTTTTTTTTTACCAATTTTTATTAAGGGAATAAATATTGTGTGTACATAATCACCGAATTTGGCTATACAGCCGTTCTTCCACTCAGGCACTAGCCCCCAACTCCTCATTCTAATGACGGGTGTTAAACGGAATGGGCAGTGGGTACCATTTCTGTGTAAGTCTTTGTATGACCCGACCAGGGTTTGAACCCCTGATCTCCCATGCTGGAGGTGACCACTTAGCCATCGAGCTTGATGTAGTCAGGGTGGCGGGGGTGGAGGGGACGGATGGGGTGGCAGCGGAACTGCTCGGGGTTGTCGTAGTGGAATGCCGGAGGTGGTTGTCATTCTGGAGAAGTTCTATAGGCCACTGAGTGATTGCTAGTTCCGCCATCACCCGCCAGGAAATCGCAATATAGTGCCACTGTAGGCGGGGGACAACCGCTATTTTCTGCTTTCATTACCTAGAAATAATCGTGAGACAAGGCTAAAACACTTTTATTGCAAACCAAAAAAAGTATTTACGATAAAATCCATCGATAACTGGACCTGGTGTATTGTTTAGCGGGGTTTGGGGGGAGGGGGGCAAGATGGCTGCTTCTATAATACAACAGCTATGTGCCCTATATAACTGGATCAAGAATTATATAGATAAACAATACTCCATGAGTTCGGATGTTCCGCAAAGCCGAGTGAAAATTACAGTGGCATTCAAATTAGTGGAGTATTGTTTATTTTATAATTTGAGTACTGTTCTGGATTTATCTCACCCCTTACATTAAATAGCACCACAATATCAGAATAATTAAAAATACTTTAGTTAGCAACTTTAAATCTCCATGGTGTCCCCTTAAGCGGGGTTTTACTGTATCTCACTGAAAATAAAAGATTGGTTAATCATGATTCTTTGCTCAAATCAGAAATAGAACATGGCTATGAATTTTATTGTAGTAAACTATCAGTATGTGCCTTGGTGGTCCTAGTAGTATATATAAATAGGTTGTTGTAGCGGGAGTGTATGGTAAAGGAAAGTATAGATTCCATTGCCTCTACCTTTTTATCAAAGCGTGTATTCCACTAAGCGACCAATCTATGCCGAAACCTGCCAATATGAAAATCGGGTGGGATCAGAAAAAGTATAGATTCCATTGCCTCTACCTTTTTATCAAAGCGTGAATTCCACTAAGCGACCAATCTATGCCGAAACCTGCCAATATGAAAATCGGGTGGGATCAGAAAAAAATTGTATAGACATGGATGATGGTGGAAACGCCCAATTTGTTTCTGATAGTTTGGGGCGCTAAGAACATTCACCATGTAAAGATATTATATCACTCCTGGTAAAAGTTTAGCCATAGGAATAACATTTTTCAAAAGAAATTGACGATCACCACAGTAAAGTGACAATACTACACCATGGTGGAGTAAATGTGAGATGACATCATATGTGATTGACTAATCAGCGGCCAGGATTTCAGGAAAAGACAGGACAACCAATCGTTCCGAAACGGTTTTGTGAAGTAATTTAAATTATTCTAATATTGTGATGCGATTTAAAGTCATTTAAAGGGGTGAGATAAATCTATAACTGCACTCAAATTGTAAAATAAATAAACTGATGGTTTTGTGGACAGGTGGCCGTAAACCGTGAGAGGTTGATGCATAGCAATACACAAGCATGAGCAAGTGTAAAATGCCTCTAATGCTACTCCCATATCTCCGACTGAGAAAACTACATTTGGATAGCGTCTTACACTACAGTGTCATAAATGGCGGTCTGAGTAACAGCTGTCAGGAGGGGTTCCGTAGTTAACCTCGCCCTGCCCCGACTCGGCCATCTTTACAGTTCTCCGATTGACACTCGAGATGGTTCCATAGTGTCACATCCAAAATATAGGTATGTGAAACATAAAGGTTATATCCCTTGGACCAAGCTGGCTGCGTGGCACACCGCTTGAGGCGATCCCCCTTGGTTACGATCAACAGGGTCGCCCCCCGCAGTTAACACATAGCCAGCATATAATCCTGATTTTGAGGCACTAGAGTCTGTCCGGTCAGTGCAGCATATTGTAAACACCATCTGCAATAAAGCTTGTAACGGGACGAAGCCTTGGAGTCATTCATTCAGCTTACTATTCACAACAGATAGTAAGGCGCGTGATCCACCAAATAGACACTCAGAGATGGCCAGCAGCGGCCGGCCGGCCCTGTAAAAACCAGCCGGCCGGCAATGACCGCACGGGTGTGGGCGACAGGGTCTTCAATGGGCGGGTCTGGCCGATTCCGGCCTGATTCCGGCCGATTTGCTGATCCACCAAGCAGATTGTCCAAGCCGATCTGAGCCGACGAACGATTTGGGCGGCCGACATCCACAATTCCTCAACATGGTCATCGTCCGGCCCTAACTCACTCTTGGTGGATCACGCGCTTAACAATAGTTAACCGATTTGAGCGCATCCGAACTGATGGAGTATTGTGTATTTATACGATTCTCGATACAGTTCGGTATAATGGCTCGGGCGGGGAACACATATTCATGAGGCATCGCTGGGGTATGAAGGCAGTCCTCATCATTCTCTTTCATACCGACATTATCAACAAGCGCCATCTGAAACACAGGCGCGGGCAGAAAAACGGACTCTATCTTCATTAACGTGTCATTTATTATGTAAATTCCGTCGCGGAATTGAGGCAGGCAATTTTACTCACAATTACAACCGCACAGATTAAGCAGGATGAAGTGGATAATTAATATTATTTGGTAGACTTTAAGAGATGGGGAAACTTTCTTGTTGCTGATAACAGTGATAAGAGAGAGCACAAAAAGGGCGCTTGTCTTCAGTGATAGACAAATGGATTCCTTATGAGTCAGAGAACATACAAAAAGATGCCTCATAAGATTCTCCTACCAGGCACTATCTGTGTGCTGGAATAAATGGTGCCGTGTCAGTACTTTAAACTGTTAGTCTAAGATGGGCAGTTTATATACAGCGATTAAACTGTTAGTGTAAGATGGGCAGTTTATATACAGCGATTTAACTGTTAGTGTAACACGGGCAGTTTATATACAGCGATTTAACTGTTAGTGTAACACGGGCAGTTTGTATACAGCGATTTAACTGTTAGTGTAACACAGGCAGTTTATATACGGTGATTTAACTGTTAGTGTAACACAGGCAGTTTATATACGGCGATTAAACTGTTATGTAAGATGGGCAGTTTATATACAGCGATTTAACTGTTAGTGTAACACGGGCAGTTTATATACAGCGATTTAACTGTAAGTGTAAGATGGGCAGTTTATATACAGCGATTTAACTGTTTGTGTAACACGGGCAGTTTGTATACAGCAATTTAACTGTTAGTGTAAGATGGGCAGTCCATATACAGCAATTAAACTGTTAGTGTAACATGGACAGTTTATGTACAGCGATTAAAGCATGAAGACATCTCACGATAATTCATCTTAAAATGTATACAGTTGAACCCCGGGTAAGCAGACACCCTCCGTTCCGCGTATGCGGGGTTAAGATAAACATCGAATAGATCCGTTCCGAGCAAAGGTGTCCGTTAACGTGGGGTGTCCGCTTACGCGTGGTGACCGTTAGGCGGGGTTCTACTGTATATATATATATATTATATATATATATAGATAGAGAGAGAGAGAGAGAGAAAAAGAGAGAGAGAGAGAGAGAGAGAGAGAGAGAGAGAGAGAGAGAGAGAGAGAGAGAGAGAGAGAGAGAGAGAGAGAGAGAGAGAAAAAGAGAGAGAGAGAGAGAAAGCTTTTTTTGCAAAATATGTATTTCGAAAAGAAATGTTATAATTAATCTATAACCATTGATCAATTCACAACACTACCGATAGGAATTGTCGGTTAACTACTAAGAGCAGACAAATCGTGTGAAGAAATTCCATTTGAAGGAAATCTAGCACGTTTTCATTGATCTCTATTTTCCTCCTCCACCGCCGTTTCTCCCCGCTAACAAATGAGCACGCGATCGGATGTGACGGAGGGACATGCGCAGTGGCCTCGGCGGCCCGGACTACTTTGGCGAGCGTAGTGATAACACGGCGGACAATTTGCAACACAAATTAATTCATCGATTAGCCTTCCGCGCTGTACTCCCGCCCGGCCAGGCCAATTAACGAATTTCCTGGGGGACAACCCCACCGCCCAGATTGTCCCCCCGCCATCACAACCATCTCTCGCCGAATCTCGCGCGATCTCGCAGGCCGGTCACGTGGCCGAGAATACGCGTGATTACGGAGAATCATGGGTAATTATGGCAAGACAATAGGAGGCCAGCGGAAGATGGAGGGAGGTGGATGTGTGCTTATCAGTGGACAATGGGGGGGGGGGGGAGAGTGAGGGCTGGGGAATGAGTGGAGAGTGGAGGCAGGACCTAGCGACCTCGGCTTATCGGACGCGGGAAACTGGGCGTCAGATGGCGTCTCCGGGGACGCTGCTTGCCGATTGTCGTCTGCTATCAATGTCTGTTAATGAGTTGCGCATGCGCCCTGCTCGCTGATCTTGATAATGGCCGCTGAAACGGACACTTCATTGGAGGGTCATTTGTACCGACATTAAGCTGTATTAATCCAAGCAAATTACAGTTTTTGTGGAGGGGATTTGTACCATACCGATCTAATACGTTGACAATACTGCACCAGTCTCGATTCAGTCGTCGTGATAGATTTATCCATTGAAAACTAGCTTGATTTAATGATGCCTGTATTAACACCATTAAGGTCTATTTAGGTAAAACTAACAGATTTCTCAACTTAACAACTTAATTCATTAAATGGCTTAAACAATGTATTCAAACAACGAGTATAGACTCTATAATCGTTGATGCCACCAATGATTTAAGTCACATTCTCCACAAGGAATATGGAATTCTACTTATGTTCATTCAGAACTTTATAGACCATATTGGGGTATACCATAATTCAGTCTGTTTTCAGGATCCGATGTTAGCTGGTTCTCGTCGTTGTACAGTCATAGACCCTTTACAACTATCTCACAATTATTGCAGTTAAACAGTTTTTATATATCTTCAAATTGGAAATCCGATGTCAGAAATGGGGATTTCGGATATTTCTACATGGACATACCAAATTATTGGTGAATATTTCTTCCTGTTGGAGTTGTCTCGACCCTGTAGGGAAGTCAATTATCTCCAATAATTTGGCGGAATTTGGTTTGTTTTTTGTAGTCGCCTTGGCTGCCATGTCTTTTACCTACACGCCAAATCATATTCAGTTTATCCAGTTAGAAATCAGAAAACGGTTGTTCATCTAGAGAAATGCGGCCGAGTAGCGGCCAGCCAGTCGGGAACGGATCTTGTACGTACCCGGGGCGATATTAGGGAGCTTAGTAACAACTTGAGGGCCTATATATCCGTCCTTAGGTGGTCCTTGTTGTGGATTAAGATTAAGGCCTAGCGTCCACCTACTACGATAGAAATTTAGACCTCCCGATATGGCACCGATACAAAAAGCAAATATCGGAGACATATCGGGAAGGTGCAAAATCATAGACATATGTCTAGACATTCCAATTCACCACGCATTGTAAGGGGTTTTCCGGTGTCTAATCGCAGAGATTGTGAGTCTAAACTGCCCCGATATTAGGTGACCTTCCGACGCGATTTTGAAATTGTATCGGGAGGTCCATCGTAGACCATATCGGAGCCATATCTTAGTAGGTGGACGCCGGGCTATACAGTAGAACCCCGCGTAAGCGCACACCCTTTGTTCTGGGCCAAAATGTCCGCTTGTGCGGGCGGATTTTATGTGTCCTAATGGCGCGGTTCTACTGTACATAGGAAACCGTATTGATACTTAGTAGAAACTAAACGAGAGTTAGCCCTGTCAATGTTTATGCCACGATGGGCAGGTTGTGTATTACTACACGAGGCGTTGGCCGAGTTTAATGAGTGGCAGACCTGACCAGAGTGTTATAAACATTGAGAAGGCTAACTTGAGTTCAGTTTCGTATTTATCCTACCCCATCTCACAGATTTACAGAGAAAATTTTGTAAATATCCATGTTAGTAGCGTGTTGACACTCATCCGAGGATAGCCACATTTATCAATGCTGCCGGATCTACTTTAGTTATCTGGTCCCTGATTGGTCCATTTTTTTATTCACCTCGGTGCATAAATAACACTTTATTCAACGCTTCGTCAAATACATTGAGTCAATGTTAAACCTATGGCGTTTTTTGAATTTTGTTATTCATTTCCATGTATGTTTTGATCGTGTCGATCACTATGCTATTTACACTCACAAGGATATTTGTCAACTTGGCACTGGCCGAGCAAGGATACCAGTTTTGTATAAAACTGAGCTTTTCCAGTATAAATAAAAAGTGTTAAAAAAAAAAAAAAAAAAAAGGTGGCCGTCATAATGGGGACACACTGTATATAGAATACCGTATTGATACAAGGTGGCCGTCATAATGGAGGCACACTGTATATAGGATACCGTATTGATACACGGTGGCCGTCATAATGGAGGCATACTGTATATAGGATACCGTATTGATACAAGGTGGCCGTCATAATGGGGACATACTGCATATAGGATACTGTATTGATACACGGTGGCCGTCATAATGGGGACATACTGTATATAGGATACTGTATTGATACACGGTGGCCGTCATAATGGGGACACACTGTATATAGGATACTGTATTGATACACGGTGGCCGTCATAATGGGGACACACTGTATATAGAATACCGTATTGATACACGGTGGCCGTCATAATGGAGGCATACTGTATATAGAATACCGTATTGATACACGGTGGCCGTCATAATGGAGGCATACTGTATATAGGATACCGTATTGATACAAGGTGGCCGTCATAATGGAGGCACACTGTATATAGAATACCGTATTGATACACGGTGGCCGTCATAATGGAGGCACACTGTATATAGAATACCGTATTGATACAAGGTGGCCGTCATAATGGAGGCACACTGTATATAGAATACCGTATTGATACACGGTGGCCGTCATAATGGAGGCATACTGTATATAGAATACCGTATTGATACAAGGTGGTCCACTTAATGAAGACACACTGTATATAGAATACCGTATTGATACAAGGTGGTCCACTTAATGAAGACACACTGTATATAGAATACTGTATTGATACACGGTGGCCATCATAATGGGGACACACTGTATATAGGATACCGTATTGATACACGGTGGCCGTCATAATGGAGGCACACTGTATATAGGATACCGTATTGATACACGGTGGCCGTCATAATGGAGGCATACTGTATATAGGATACCGTATTGATACACGGTGGCCGTCATAATGGAGGCATACTGTATATATACCCTCTTCCAGTTCTATGCATACACAAATGGGTGAGAACTGTACATAATTCACCATGTTCCGGTCCAGTGAGCGCCCTTTTCATCGATGACACCATTCATAGGAATTACACAACATTTACAATCATATTCATCCTAAATACGTATAATACATTGACAGTGGATACAGACAATACCGCATGGAGATAGAGCAATCGTTATGATACTCCATTAGTAAATTACATTGCTCACACTTATACGTATTAATGAGGGAAGTATTGAGGCTGTGGTCTCTATTGCCCGCAGTAAATACGTAATACGGACGCTACTTACTCATAATAAATTACTCGATTTTGACACCGGAACCATATTTCGTTGTAAAGGTTTGATATTAAGTGGATTCTGCCATCTTGCTGTTGGGTTTACTTTATCATCGTGATATATCATTGCTGAATAAAACTAAGTTTCTTGTTTCTTTTCCAACCTTGATCTTAAAGGCATATCCTACAATCCACGGTGGCGCCACCTGGTTTTTTTTTTTTAAATAATGTCAAAACTGGTTTCATGGGATTCGTTCTAATTATACATGAGTAGATTTAAAACATTTTGTCACATTAATCCAATTTTAGTAGAAAAATAGACCAATTCACATTTGTTTGATTTACATAGGAAACGTACTGAAAAATATGTTTTTCTTCAATTCTTTCCAAAACAAGTACGGTTATCTATGACTTTCAAAACCTAAATAAGAAATACTATATATGTACTATATTCTGTGAAAGTTTGAGGAAAATGACATGGGTTTTATTATGTGAATTTTTTTTCCAGAATTTCTATATATATTCTAATATAAAATTATCATAAGATTAGATATGTGTTCCACAACACTTAGAGATCATCATATTAAATTTTCAGGAAATTGATATGGGTTTTAATTTTCAAACCAAATTGTCCGATATGTCTTTAATGTCTGACGGATAGAGGTTTGTGAAAAATATTAGAAAATAACATTCCAAAATCCAGAATGCTCAATTATGTTAAACTCTATGCTAAATCGTTCACACATAGACAAGGGCTGTTTTATCGTAGTAACATGGATCGGAGGTTATTTCTTAAGGAGTTGAAGTGTAAATTGTAGATCTTTTTTTCAGTAGGCTCCAGTGGATATACATGCATCTTTTTTTTTTTCTTTTTTTTTTTATTCAATTAGAAGCAAAAATACATTCGCCTATATGGGCGTTCTTCCATGTATCAGCATAACAAGTGAAAGTTGGAAAACCGGGAGAGCCAATTCATGCACCTGACGAAACTGTGGTGGATCCTGTAATCCTAATAAATCCAATAAATTACCAGGTAACTACCAATTAACAAACATATTCTTCATATTAGTGTATTAGGGTAGGGTATGTATGTATGGTTTGTGTTAGTGTTTTTGTGTTAGATGTCAGGTCACTATGTGACTATTAATCAATGTTTTGTG
Source organism: Alentia gelatinosa (assembly GCA_950022655.1). Classification (NCBI taxonomy): domain Eukaryota; kingdom Metazoa; phylum Annelida; class Polychaeta; order Phyllodocida; family Polynoidae; genus Alentia; species Alentia gelatinosa. Next base: position 2,760,398 of record OX465592.1, on the reverse strand, counting down.
ACTCTATGTAAAAATATATGGTTGGGTCATACAAAGAAATGGCATGCAAACAACAAAACAATGACAGAAAGTGAAAGTTATGTCTATTAAATGTTACTATTAAAGGCCTCATAGAGAAAAGGACAACCTGTATATCAACTAAAGGAACATAAACAATAGCACACATCACATGAAGTGAACATGAAGAAAAATCAAGGATGTTTCTGTGTTATAAAAAGTTGTATAGATAGTACACAAAGTAATAAAATTGCCTATAGATTTGTAAGAAATTGGCAATCATGGTGTATGTCTGATATGCCTTCAACTCTTTCCCTGTCTTGCCCTTGCCGTTCTCCCTCTTCCTCTCCTTTATGTCTAGGGGGGGAACATCAGTAGTGAGATAAATACTTTCAACGTTTGAGATACATCTGGTTGGAGGCCAACTTTTATCTCACCCCTGGTATTTTTTCTCCATAGACTTAACATTGGAAACTCGTATCTAACACTCATTAGATATTTATGAAAAATATCCAATGGGGGATTATGTCACGAAAGATAGCCCATTAGTCAATGTTAAGGGTGAGATAAATTCAGAAACCCATTCAAGTTTAATATTAGAATTCGATCCCATCTCATTGGAATCACTAGGTAATTCACGTGGCTTCGCCTTGTGAATTACTACGTTATTCAAACTTGATGGGATACGAGCTCAGACCCTAAACTTTCATAGGTTTCCTCTATAATATCTTCCTATTTCCTACGTAGAAATGCGTGGTGTTTGCTGGAAGGCGACCCACTGCCGTGATGGCCGTAGGTACGGGCAGAACCGTACCCTCCCTGGAGAAAACGGCAGCTTAGAGGCAATGACGGCGCTCACACCTCCAGTCTACAGGTGTGAAAAGGCCATTCACGAGGCTGTGAAAGCAACTATCACCTGAGACGTCGAGAAACTGGCGCTGAAGTGGGAGAAATGAGGAGAGCTTGTCGGAGAGAGAGAAGATGGGAGAGAGGAAGGGAGAGAACGAGGAGAGGGGTGGAAGGAGAATTTTATATATAGAAAAAAATCGTGGTAGGTGGAACAGGTTTCTGTGATTTCGTCTACGATACCTTACGATAGGCTACGATAAAAAAAACGCCAATCGTAGAGCTCCCGATGAAATCCAACATGTTGGAATTTTCGTAGCCTGTCGTAGGGTATCGTGTGTGATTTATCCGGAAAATATCTCTCACGAGTGAAATACTTAGCGGAAAATTATAAAATTCTGGGATTAGGTAGAGCTCATACATATATGTAACTGCTATAAATATGGTATTAATTGGTTAGGTTTAAGGGTCTGAAACTAATAGTTTCATAATGGAATTATGATTCTAGCACAGTTATATTTTTCAATTTGATTGTTTTAGTGTCTGAAAAATGATATCATAATATGTTGTAAATACATCTAAGAGATTATTCAGATTTATTAGATATTTCTAAAGTTATAGTATATTTCATTATTAAAACTCTGCCTGAGATCTAAATTGATACACTGATTGAATCGTGAGGCAATTGTGACCATGGTTTATGTTTTTGGTCCTCCAAAGGCGTTTCTACGCTCTACGATTTCAAACTATGTCTACAATTTGAAACTATCGGGAACCTCCCGATTGGTCACGATTTAGGCATTTCAAATCGTAGCTATCAGGAAGTATGTCGTAGACCGTCGTGGTAGGTGGGGGCTGGCCTAAGGGCGGGCGTCCATCAACCACGACAAGGTTACGACAAGCACCAACAAGAAAATTCCAATCGGCGCTTGTCGCAGCCTTGTTGTAAGAAGGGGGGGCTTAACGACAGCGTTGTCGGGGCATGTCGGGAAGTGCACGCTCCACCAAAATTACTATCGTAGACCTCTGCGATACGCTCCCGACACGCCATGACACTCCACGACAAGGGTCCAGTCATAGGAAAAATCGCACATGTTCGATTTTGTCGTAACCTTGTCGGAAGGCTCCCGACAAGCTTCCAGTCGCAAACTGTCATGGCCTTGTCGTAGACTCTTGTCTGAAACTGGGGTCCACCAAACACGACAAGGCTATGACAAGCCTTCCAATCGTAGGTCTATCGTGGACCTTGTCGGGAAGCCATTGTCGTAGCCTTGTCGTGGTTGGTGGACGCCCCCCTTTAGGGTATACCAACGCCAGATCGGTGAATGGAAACAGACATGCAGAGAAGTGTTCACCAATTAATTGTGCATAATTTATACAATGAGGCCACCACCGAAAAACTTCTTCACTTGCTGACAGAAACAAAAGAGTTTGAAATCGTCGGTGATAGTCATTGTGTTTGGAGGACAATTCCGTCGGTATGGACCTTCAAATGCGGCAAAAACAAAGCATACACAGTTTTTCACCGATTTTTAGACATTTTTGAGAACTCAATTAATCGGTGGCATTTTCGTTGGCCGGTGGAAAATGACTGCATCACGACAGCCGTCACCTCCTGTTACCCAGCATGAGCTTCCACAGAAACCCTTCCTTTCGTAGATTTGTTTTTATTTCACTACAGAAAGATACTCATGACCAAACCAATCTTAAAATGCCACCTCAATTCATAAAGCCATTTTCCACTGGCCGACGAAATCGGCACCGATTAATCAAGTTCTCCTAAAATTCGGTCCGTAGTAGAAATCGGTCAAGGTGTAGTGCATGCCTTGTTTCTGCTGCATTTGGCAGATCCATACCAACGAAATAATCCTCCAAACTCTCAGTGGTGGCCTTATTGCATAATCTATGCACAATTAATCGGTGAACACTTCTCTGCATGTCTGTTTCCATTCACTGATCTGGCGTCGGTGGTTCCCGACTGCAGATCGGTGGTGAATAGTCGGCCAGTGGAAAGTTGAAAGAGAAACCGGTTATTTCATTTATTAACCACTGGCATTATTGATAAGGTTGAACCATAAATCGACATAAATGAAGATTACTCTACACGATTTCTACACGATTTTACGATATTTTTATTTCCAGATCACGCCATATGACCAGAGTACCGACAAGAATGAAGGTAATTCGTTGTCCACTCTTGCAGTCTGTATGTAATTCTCTATTTTACTATATACCCATGCAGTATATGCTGTAAATACGCACCGTTTCCCCATATAACGTAAAAATACCGTACGGAACACTGTTCCGTGCGGGAAAATACGGAACACTTCCCCATACGCGTTGACTAAAATATTGATTGTTAGGCGAAATTTTTATCAATTTCGAGAATATATTAAATATAGTACGACCTACCATGCTTGTACAAGACAAAAAACTTCATAACAATCTACGGTCTGTACGGAACTCGGCATAAACACCTGGTTCCGTACAAACAGTAAATTGCAATCTCGTTTTGTAGCTTGTACAGCATGGTCAGGACGTTCTATACAATTACCGTGTCATATGCATACAAAGCATTTTACGACTGTCCTCCGCTGAAAAATTTGATTATCATAATTGATTGTAATTAATGAATATCAAATGGATATTCAAGGTACTTATTTTGAAATTAAAGTTGAATTTCTTTTCGGGAATTCCAACCGGAGATTCTGGCTTATCGGAATCTCTTACTCATTGTTTACAGGCGCCCTTTACTATTCCTATGGCGATTCCCTGATAAAAGGTGAGTAATAGAAAGGAAGGACCAAACACAGGCTGATTCATCCTGGTTCAATCACCCTTCAACAGTTTCATCGAGCAGACCCCACAACATGGCTTCACTAATGCTAAGTTTACACCGGGCCATGGTGGCCACGTTTCGCCGAAACGTAGGGCGCCATTACAGATGGTCACAAAGCCATGAATCTGCGTTTACACTGAGCCCCGGGCGGCTCCAGGTTAGGGTTTTTAAGGGGTCTGTTTCATCCACGGTTCCCTGTACGGCCGGCTGTGGTCGGTCACATCCCTCACGTTTTGTCCATGGTTCCCTGTACGGCCAGCTGTGGTCGGTCACACCCCTCACGTTTTGTCCGTAGTTCCCTGTACGTCCAGCTGTGGTCGGTCACATCCCTCACGTTTTGTCCATGGTTCCCTGTACGGCCAGCTGTGGTCGGTCACATCCCTCACGTTTTGTCCGTAGTTCCCTGTACGGCCAGCTGTGGTCGGTCACTTCCCTCACGTTTTGTCCATGGTTCCCTGAACGGCCACCTACGTTTGGTCATGGTTAGTCACATTATGAGACAATTTGGGCACCGGGGCAAATCTTTTGTCATTTCAAAATTCTTCCTTGCCGGCCATGGCAACCAGGATGTGTCAGCTTTATCCCTCCCGTTCCCCCAAGTTTTGTCACGTCCCTCACGTTTCTGTCCGCAGTGTCTCCACGGAGCACCGAAACATGGTCCCTGTGGCTCAGTGTAAATCTAGCATAACAACATGGTCGTACGCCCCGGCCAACTCCACCCTAGCTTCACAGGGCCGCCATCGAGTGGTGGCTGGTTAGGCCGCTAATTGCGGACACAATTAATATACGGCCACCAACATTTGGTCACATTTAGTGACATTTTGTGATGCCTGTGGGATGTGTCATGTTTATCCATCTCGTTCCGCTGAGTTGTGTCACGTCTCTCACGTTTGTGTCCACGGAGCACCAAAGCATTGCCATGGCCCAGTGTAAACCTAGCATAACAACATGGTGGTACGCCGCCTTCCAACTCCACTCTAACCTCACCGGAGCGCCGCCAAGTGGTAGCCGGTTAAGCCGCTGATTGCGGACACACAATTAATGTAGGGCCACCAACATTTGGTCACGTCTAGTGACGTTTCGTGATGCACTGTGGCCACCAGGGCAAATCTTTTGTCATTTCAAAATTCTTCCCCGTCAGCCATGGCAGCCAGGATGTGTCAACTTCCCGTTCTGCTGAGTTGTGGCACATCTGTCACATTCTCCAAAATGCTCCTTGGGGCTCCATGGAGCACCGAAATGTGGCCGGCAGGGTTGCTGTGGCCCAGTGTAAACCTAGCATAACAACTTGGTTGTACGCCACCGGGGCAAATCTTTAGTCATTTTGAAATTCTTAATCCTACCCCGGCAGCCATGGCAGCCAGGATGTGCCACGTTTGTGCACCCCGTTCCGTCCCATCTCTCACGTTTGTGTCCACAGTGCTCCACGGAGCACCGAAACATGGCCAGCGGGGTCTTCATGGCCCAGTGTAAACCTAGCATAACAATGTGGTTGTATGCCGCTGTACGGTGCTCCACGGGGCTGCACGGGCTCCACGGAGGGTCCCACGGAGGGTCTCACGGAGCACCGAAACATGGCCGTGGACCAGTCGCCATGGCCCAGTGTAAACCTAGCATAACGTATGCCACCGGCCAACTCCACCCTAACCTCACCGGAGCGCCGCCAAGCGGTGGCCGGTTAAGCCGCTAATTGCGGACACACAATTAATGGACGAAGTCTTAATGAAACACCACTCTGGGCGCCACTTCATCACGGCCATCCCCGCCACCGCCCGACGTCCCCTCCCCATAGCTCTTCATTTGGCCACTTCCGCCTGCTCATTTGACATGCGCGGACCTCAGTACCCGGATTAGGAGCGACATCCGGGGCCCGAGCGCGGACGCGGCCTCAATCTGGCGCCAAATGAAGGCGCGACCTCTGGTGGGAACGCCGGGAAGCTGGGCGGCCATGTTATGACGCGGAGGATGATGGGATTGATGGCGGCCGTGGGGCATGCGCGGCACCGGCCATGCAAGAAACATAAGCGGGTTAATAGTTATCTTCTTTTCATAGGGGGCGCCACCAGCGTCTATTACGGCCCACTGCGCATGCGCTGCATACCGGATGTGGCCTCATCATCCGGGCACTCCGTTTCCATGGTAACAAGCCTCGTTCTGGTAGCAGGACGCCGCCCAGCTTGTTTCCGGCGAAATTACAAAGAAGGGCAATGGGGATGAAGGTTAACCAACGAGGTAAACATTAATATCAATGACGAGGGGCAGGACGAGGGCGGAACGAGTTACTGCTACACTCTCCACTGACTGCTATATCTATGGAATGAATGGTGGGCTTTTATAGGGTGACTTTACAAGCTGTCAGACTGCATTCAATCAGGACTACATTAGCCGGGCATGAGAGTATGGAATAAAATGTCGTCTGCATTATTCATTTCTCTGTTTTATTTCATGAAGCTTGTTTTATCCTACCCTTCATATAAATCTCCATAGACTTAACATGGTGTAACTGTATGCCACGGTTATGGCATAAAATATTTATATGCCACTGGTGACATATGAAGCTAAAAACATGTAACAAGGTAGGATAGAATCTAAACATCACTCAATTTCATATAATTGTTTATATGCCATTCGTTGTCTTATGCCATATAAACAATCATATGAAATTGAGTGATGTTTCATGATAGTATCATGAATGTCAACGGTATTGGAGATATTACGGTAATTAGAAGACGAGATGAGAATAACTTGGTCCGTACTCCACCGAGTTTGACTGCGGAGTAATCCACGAAGCGAAGCTGAGTGAATTACGTAGCGGTCAAACGAGGTGGAGTACGGACCAAGTTATTCTCATCGAGTGGGTTTCTGATTTTATCTCGACCCGTATAACATCATTTATTGCTGGAATAACTCGCCAAATTAGCCATTGAGTATTAGGTACGATACTTTCACGGCCGTGGAGTACGAGTTCCTAACGTTAAGCCTATGGAGAAAAATACAAGGGTAAGATAATCTGTTTTATTTCATGAAGCTTGTTGTAACATGAATGTCAACGGTAATGGTGAGACATTACAGGAACCGTATTATGAACATGCCAACATCTAGAAGTCCGATGATCAGTTATAAACACTGCACGAAAACCACCATTTTATTCATCTATACGCCATCGTGGAAGTGCATGTATCGGCTGAATTTTGACTTGTTTTCTTATATATATATGCCAGGGTTTATATACGGACGCATCTTGGCTGTATTTCACACCCAGCGTATATGAGAGGATATATCCTCTCCCCCTCGCTGCCTCCCGCCCTTTTGTGTTGGTAGAAGTAAAGGTGTCCTCAGTGGGAAACCCTCCCCCCACCCACCCACCCCCCCCCCCCCCCCCCAGCCCGCTCTCAGTGAAGCCCTCTTCACTGGATGCTTATATCCGCCTACAGATGAGGCGTATACACACGGGAAATAGGACGCAAAAGTCATACTATATACGCCGGATGAAATCATATGTAAAATGGTGGTTTTCGTTCAGTGAAAATAAATACCTGTTATGGTGTATTATGATTAGAGGTTCCCCGGGAGTGATAGATCAAGAACGGTGAAAATTGTCCAGCTGTATATATATGTGTGTGCAATGCTAATGGAGGATTTGCGGTTAAATGTTCTATTTACTATATACCCATGCCGTATATACTGTAAATACGCACCCTTTACTATATACCCATGCCGTATATACTGTAAATACGCACCCTTTACTATATATCCATGCCGTATATACTGTAAATACGCACCATTTCTCCATATAATGTAGAAATACAGTAAGGAACAGTGTTCCGTATGGCAAAATACGCCAATATGCCAATATATGGTAAGTTTGCTTAATTTTGGGTATATACTAAATATAGAACGACCCATCATGCTTGTACACGTGACAAAATGAGATGGCAATTGATTATAGTTACGGAACTCGGAGTCTACAGCGGGTCTGGGGCCTCGTTCAGTAAAAAAACAACAATTCCCCATCTCGTTTTGTAGCATGTACAGCAAGGTCAGGTCGTTTTATATTAATAGTTAACACTACACAATACTCCTCGTTGACACTCGGAATTTTATTACGTGTCAACTGCGCGGAAACCACTCAGATAAAAGTCATGATAATATTTGTTCTCTAATGATGAATGTATTTTGGATGGTTTCAGTGGCACCCCCTGCGCTCTTGTCATTGAGACGGCTCCTTACCTAGATGTCAGTGGTTGGAGAAAGAAGCTCTCAGAAGATGAGCACGTGGCTCCCCCTGGTGAGAAGAACTGATAAGTATTACTCGTAAATGGTGGCGCCGTCTGTTGTTCAAAGCAGGAGAAATAGCTATGGTTGAGAAACACTGGCCACCAGAGCAGACGTTTGCTGCGCACGTTAGCTCTTGTCGGGTTAAAGACAAATGCGGGTAGGTATCGAAGCGCCCCCTGGTTTTACTCAATGAACACTGGTGCTGCCATCTGGTTTCATGAAAATGTAGCAGTTTCCCATAGACACCAATAGATAAGCACTAACCTTCTTCAGATGGCTTTCCCATAGAAATTATCATGGTAGTTTGGGCGATTTCTAAATTCTATTGAGTTTTGCAAATAACTCCGGATAATTTATGTTCCATATATCAGTGAATAGAAAATGCAAAAAAAATGGCATGTCACCATGCTAACTTCTATGGGAGGGCCATCTAAAAAAGGTAAGTGCTTAACTATTGGTGTCTATGGGAAACTGCAATATTTTGACTTTGTGGCTAGATGGCACTGATGTTCTATTGATATCTTCAAATTATTCTGGATTATGATAGTTGGGAACATGTACAAATGAGAAATGCTAAAAAAAAATACTATGTCACCATGCTAACTTCTATAGGAAGGCCATATGAAAAGATAAGTTCTTAACTATTGGTGTCTATTGGAAACTGCTACATTTTCATGAACTCAAATGGCAGCACCAGTGTAAATTGAGTAGTAACAGGGGTAGCATCGATACCTACCCGAATTTGTCTATATTGTGAAAGGGGTTGATTGCCAAACTATAGGTTTCATAGATTGGTCGCCACTTCTGTCTCCATTATGTTCAACGTAAGAGGTTGGTATGATTAAACACAGTATTCTCACTCTCAGACCAAGACTCTATATTTACAGGTGGGTTCTGAGGGATGCAGAATTTAGGTTGAAGTGTTGTCACTGATTTCCCTCACTCAAAGACATTTTATGTCAACAAAAATCCTCTGTCCCATTACAGAAGACAACAACCAATCTAGAAATCTCTAACAATATAGGATGCATTCCTGATGGGCCACAGCCCTGGAGGTCATTGAAAACTTGTAATTCTGTCACATTTTGGAATTTTCCTTGCCGCATTTAGTCAATTTGTACATGCGCAGCATTGCAGTAACTATGAAATTCGGAATCACAATAGTCCAGTTGGTAAAAAAAATGTATACATATGCAATATATCTAGAGGCTTTTGACTGGCTGCCTGTGTCACCTTTACCGTGAAATTTATGTATTAATGAATCAAATAAAAATACTCTAAGGTATAGGTAGATACTATCACCATTATAGACAGTTATGTGAAATGATACTTTATTATGTAAGAAGTATTCCAGATTTGTAGCTGAATTCAACCGTTTACCTCTACCTTGGATAATAACCACATGACACTGATATCTTGGTAAAATGAAAAATATTATGAAAAATAAATCAGTAGTAGAGGAAATCTGGACGACTCACATGAATGGGTCCAATCGTTTCCACACCTCAACCGGGTGAACTATGGGTAGAATTGTCCTTGTCTTGGTCGTATAAAAGAATGTTATATTCAATCCTCGCATACGGACCTATTCCATTAGAAGCATCTAAGATATAAAGATGTAACTTCGAAAAAAGTTTTCGCTTGAAATATCGCCAAGATTATTTGATGGTGCTGTTTTTAATTGAGCTGAATTGAAAATCCACAGTAATTTCGAAGAGGCGGACTACAGACTCCACCTAGCGGCAACCGCGGCAACAGAGGCGCCGACTAGCGGCAACGTTAGGTATCAGTCAGCCGCTCAGGGCTTCAAAGACTCTACTGACATATAAAGTCTGTCATGCCTCATATGACATAATTCCCCTTTGGGATTTATTTACAACTACAAATAATTCGAATTCCACGTTGTGCATTAACACTTCGGTTATAAAATGTATTTTTCAATTACAGGGACAAATCCTCGTAAGAAATGACTGTTATAAATGTTCAAATGTTTTATCAACATTTAACATGTTTTAATTAACAAACATGAAACTTGAAAAATTCATGATACTTATGATACCTGTGAAATAATAAATTGTCAATTCCAGTACGCCTTAGTCTCATAATTGATGTATATGTCGAAGAAATTTGAATAAACACTGCAAAAAAATGTACCTTTCACATTTGAATAACTCCTTCAAAGTTATCAGCTAAGTAGCGGTTCGAAGTTTGATTGATATGCTATACATATGTAGTAGCAAAAACAAAACAAAAGCAGCAAGTATTATCGTAAAAGTGGATGAGTTTTAATCTTGGCCACCTATGCCACGACTGGAGTTTGACATAGTGACTTCATGAGGCGAAGCCTACAAGTCTGGGTCTGAGAAAGTGAGAATTTTGTGGACACAATTTTAATCTAACCTTACCGACCTCTTAATTGGGACAGAATGAAGGCAGAGGTGGAGGACATTCTAATAATGCCCTCCTCATTGGCCAGTGGCCAAAGGGCGCTAAACCATTCAACTTTGTAGAATTAGCCCAAAGACAGTGCTTAACAAGCCCCCTGTTCAGATTGTAAGTAGTACATAGAAAGTGGGAATCGGCGCTGGCCACTACTTCCCCATACATGTTCAGTTGACACCCCTCTAAGAAATTATTTTAAAAGTATGTCTAAAAATATCAGGTCTAAATCTGTGAAATACTATCGTTAAACTGGATGAGTTTTAATCCTGGCCATCGTATGCCACGACTGGAGTTTGGCATAGTCATTTCACGAGGCGAAGCCGAGTGAAGTCCAAAGCCAAAACTCCAGGAGTGGAATGCGGTGGCCACGATGAAAACGAATCAGGTTTTGATTTTATCCTACACTGTCTCCTCGATTTTGGAATAATATGTGATAACAATTCTGTATGCCACTAGTGGCATATAAAACTCTGTATACCAGTCAGCGCGGCATACGGAAACTCAATGTTAAACCTATGGGAATTTATATTAGGGGTAGGATAAACTACCCAGCTCCCTTTTTTCAAATGTTACATATGTGTACTGACTGCACTTCATACCCACAAAGAACGATGTATTGATATTGATGTAACTAAAGGATATAATAAACTGCTTTATATATAAAAAAGGTTTTATGATATGTGGTTGTTCTTCACACTTTATTCTATTTCTATATCAGTACACTTCTAATTTAATAGTTTATGTAATACGGAACTGGCCGTGCATGAAAACCAGCATAGTAAGTATAAATAAACAAATTACTACAAAAAGATCCATATATTAAAGAACTCCTCGACTCATTTTAAGTCCTTGTGTATTTCCCAGGCATTCATACATAGCCAAGTAATGCACGAAGTCTGCATACATGTTATAGTAGGCGAAATCAGCCTGGTACCCTGTCAGTCTATATAAGCGTAGAGTGAAATACTACGGGTAGAGCCCTCTGCTGTCGAAATCCGGCATGAGGTTTTCAGCATCGCTTCAGTGCGGAAGGGTACCAGACGAAAGTTAGCTGAAAACCAACGAAATGTGTGATCTGGTACCTGAATACACATTGACCAAATCAAAACCGAACCAGCGAAAGACGTTTTGCCAAAACGTCTCCACTTTTGACAATCACATTTTCGTTAATATCTCCGTAACGGATGGGAGTTTTTGAATGATTTTTTCACTGTTGGATAGGGAATTCCAGGCCGGACATGACCATAACAGTTTTGTTTTGAATTTCTTTAATAATTGTCTCAAAATCGAAAATAACTGATTTTCACTGTGACTTCACTTTGGAATAGTATTAAGCACAGAAAATACAATACAGTAACATTGTCGATGGGTTATAAAAATAATGTAGTGTGATCCCATTTAGGTCCTGTGCAATTTATTAATCATAATCATATTTGAGATGATGAAATTCATTTTTGAAACAATATGATTTTATTTTTTTTACATCAATCAAAAACATATTTATATTAAAAGTATATGAATGGCATCTTGGTGTATGATATATGACATATAAATGTTCAATAATGATGCATAGTTAATGCCCTTCCACTGATAGTACGCTCAGAATTAATTTTTCATTCTGGGAGGTTGCTCAAATTTTGCATTGTGCTAGGACCTAAACCTCAATTTTTCATACAAATAAACATACTATTGAATAGATAATTGCTGTACTGCAGAAGAAAAATATTTCCCAATGAACCCAAGAGGTTTTGTTCCAATGAAATTATTAATATTTCTATTACAACTGATTAAACTAAAAATGCCTTAAAAAGTGGTAATTTCATGCCTGTAGCACCATCTAGTGGATACTGTATGAAGCAGAATACTACTCTCCTGCAGAGCAACCAACAGAAACAGGATTTGCGGAACAACTAAGAAGCTCCGCTGCAGCGAAATTTCCTTTCAGTAGCAGAATACACAAGTGAATTACAAAATTACCTCGAAGTACTAAAAAAAAAAACATTATATATATATATATATATCATCAAAAGCAATTATATAGAGACTTTAAGCTATCTAGTAGAAACCGAGTTTGTGGCGAAGTGGTTATGGCATACATCTCGAAGTCTGAAGGTTGAGTGTTCGAACCACTTCACTGGTGGGTCTTTTTTGGGTTTTTTTTTGTATAAAGAGAAAAACGTTAGTATATTGAGAGAATCAGTACAAAGTAAGTTAGAAAAAAAAGAACTTAAAAAGCAGTCTGACAACAGTCTCAGAACAGTCTTACTAGAGTCTCACAACAGTTTCACAAGAACAGTCTCACAGCAGTTTCTCAACAGTTTTACAAAAGTCATACAGTAAAAGATGGAGATATATTAACTTTTTAAAAGTTTTATTACAGTACAAGTGTGGAGACCACTGAATCTTCTTTACAGTGTTTAAATATGTAGTACTACATATTGAATATATCCTCTGTAAATTTGAAGATCATAGCATGGGTTTTACTATGTGAAAAGCACTATTTACAGAGGGATAGTTGATCTAATAGCGTATAGCATGTTCAAACTGGTACCCTGTCTGTCTTCATAGGCCTACAGTGAAATACTACAGGTATAGCCACCTGGTGTCAAAATCTGGCATGAGGTTTCCAGCATCGCTTCAGTGTGGAAGGGTACCAGACGAAAGTTAGCTGAAAACCAACGAAATATGTGATCTGGTACCTGAGTACACATTGACCAAATCAAAACCGAACCAGCGAAAGACGTTTTGCCAAAACGTCTCCACTTTTGACAATCACATTTTCGTTAATATCTCCGTAACGGATGGGAGTTTTTGAATGATTTTTTCAATGTTGGATAGGGGATTCCAAGCCGGACATGGCGATGACAGTTTTGTTTTAGATTTCTTGATTAAATGTCTCAAAATCGAAAATAACTGATTTTCACTGTGACTTCACTTTGGAATAGTATTATGCACAGAAAATACAATACAGTAACATTGTCGATGGGTTATAAAAATAATGTAGTGTGATCCCATTTAGGTCCTGTGCAATTTATTAATCATAATCATATTTGAGATGATGAAATTCATTTTTGAAACAATATGATTTTATTTTTTTTACATCAATCAAAAACATATTTATATTAAAAGTATATGAATGGCATCTTGGTGTATGATATATGACATATAAATGTTCAATAATGATGCATAGTTAATGCCCTTCCACTGATAGTACGCTCAGAATTAATTTTTCATTCTGGGAGGTTGCTCAAATTTTGCATTGTGCTAGGACCTAAACCTCAATTTTTCATACAAATAAACATACTATTGAATAGATAATTGCTGTACTGCAGAAGAAAAATATTTCCCAATGAACCCAAGAGGTTTTGTTCCAATGAAATTATTAATATTTCTATTACAACTGATTAAACTAAAAATGCCTTAAAAAGTGGTAATTTCGTGCCTGTAGCACCATCTAGTGGATACTGTATGAAGCAGAATACTACTCTCCTGCAGAGCAACCAACAGAAACAGGATTTGCGGAACAACTAAGAAGCTCCGCTGCAGCGAAATTTCCTTTCAGTAGCAGAATACACAAGTGAATTACAAAATTACCTCGAAGTACTAAAAAAAAAAACATTATATATATATATATATATCATCAAAAGCAATTATATAGAGACTTTAAGCTATCTAGTAGAAACCGAGTTTGTGGCGAAGTGGTTATGGCATACATCTCGAAGTCTGAAGGTTGAGTGTTCGAACCACTTCACTGGTGGGTCTTTTTTTGGGTTTTTTTGTATAAAGAGAAAAACGTTAGTATATTGAGAGAATCAGTACAAAGTAAGTTAGAAAAAAAAGAACTTAAAAAGCAGTCTGACAACAGTCTCAGAACAGTCTTACTAGAGTCTCACAACAGTTTCACAAGAACAGTCTCACAGCAGTTTCTCAACAGTTTTACAAAAGTCATACAGTAAAAGATGGAGATATATTAACTTTTTAAAAGTTTTATTACAGTACAAGTGTGGAGACCACTGAATCTTCTTTACAGTGTTTAAATATGTAGTACTACATATTGAATATATCCTCTGTAAATTTGAAGATCATAGCATGGGTTTTACTATGTGAAAAGCACTATTTACAGAGGGATAGTTGATCTAATAGCGTATAGCATGTTCAAACTGGTACCCTGTCTGTCTTCATAGGCCTACAGTGAAATACTACAGGTATAGCCACCTGGTGTCAAAATCTGGCATGAGGTTTCCAGCATCGCTTCAGTGTGGAAGGGTACCAGACGAAAGTTAGCTGAAAACCAACGAAATGTGTGATCTGGTACCTGAGTACACATTGACCAAATCAAAACCGAACCAGCGAAAGACGTTTTGCCAAAACGTCTCCACTTTTGACAATCACATTTTCGTTAATATCTCCGTAACGGATGGGAGTTTTTGAATGATTTTTTCACTGTTGGATAGGGGATTCCAAGCCGGACATGGCGATGACAGTTTTGTTTTAGATTTCTTGATTAAATGTCTCAAAATCGAAAATAACTGATTTTCACTGTGACTTCACTTTGGAATAGTATTATGCACAGAAAATACAATACAGTAACATTGTCGATGGGTTATAAAAATAATGTAGTGTGATCCCATTTAGGTCCTGTGCAATTTATTAATCATAATCATATTTGAGATGATGAAATTCATTTTTGAAACAATATGATTTTATTTTTTTTACATCAATCAAAAACATATTTATATTAAAAGTATATGAATGGCATCTTGGTGTATGATATATGACATATAAATGTTCAATAATGATGCATAGTTAATGCCCTTCCACTGATAGTACGCTCAGAATTAATTTTTCATTCTGGGAGGTTGCTCAAATTTTGCATTGTGCTAGGACCTAAACCTCAATTTTTCATACAAATAAACATACTATTGAATAGATAATTGCTGTACTGCAGAAGAAAAATATTTCCCAATGAACCCAAGAGGTTTTGTTCCAATGAAATTATTAATATTTCTATTACAACTGATTAAACTAAAAATGCCTTAAAAAGTGGTAATTTCGTGCCTGTAGCACCATCTAGTGGATACTGTATGAAGCAGAATACTACTCTCCTGCAGAGCAACCAACAGAAACAGGATTTGCGGAACAACTAAGAAGCTCCGCTGCAGCGAAATTTCCTTTCAGTAGCAGAATACACAAGTGAATTACAAAATTACCTCGAAGTACTAAAAAAAAAAACATTATATATATATATATATATCATCAAAAGCAATTATATAGAGACTTTAAGCTATCTAGTAGAAACCGAGTTTGTGGCGAAGTGGTTATGGCATACATCTCGAAGTCTGAAGGTTGAGTGTTCGAACCACTTCACTGGTGGGTCTTTTTTTGGGTTTTTTTGTATAAAGAGAAAAACGTTAGTATATTGAGAGAATCAGTACAAAGTAAGTTAGAAAAAAAAGAACTTAAAAAGCAGTCTGACAACAGTCTCAGAACAGTCTTACTAGAGTCTCACAACAGTTTCACAAGAACAGTCTCACAGCAGTTTCTCAACAGTTTTACAAAAGTCATACAGTAAAAGATGGAGATATATTAACTTTTTAAAAGTTTTATTACAGTACAAGTGTGGAGACCACTGAATCTTCTTTACAGTGTTTAAATATGTAGTACTACATATTGAATATATCCTCTGTAAATTTGAAGATCATAGCATGGGTTTTACTATGTGAAAAGCACTATTTACAGAGGGATAGTTGATCTAATAGCGTATAGCATGTTCAAACTGGTACCCTGTCTGTCTTCATAGGCCTACAGTGAAATACTACAGGTATAGCCACCTGGTGTCAAAATCTGGCATGAGGTTTCCAGCATCGCTTCAGTGTGGAAGGGTACCAGACGAAAGTTAGCTGAAAACCAACGAAATGTGTGATCTGGTACCTGAGTACACATTGACCAAATCAAAACCGAACCAGCGAAAGACGTTTTGCCAAAACGTCTCCACTTTTGACAATCACATTTTCGTTAATATCTCCGTAACGGATGGGAGTTTTTGAATGATTTTTTCACTGTTGGATAGGGAATTCCAGGCCGGACATGACCATAACAGTTTTGTTTTGAATTTCTTTAATAATTGTCTCAAAATCGAAAATAACTGATTTTCACTGTGACTTCACTTTGGAATAGTATTAAGCACAGAAAATACAATACAGTAACATTGTCGATGGGTTATAAAAATAATGTAGTGTGATCCCATTTAGGTCCTGTGCAATTTATTAATCATAATCATATTTGAGATGATGAAATTCATTTTTGAAACAATATGATTTTATTTTTTTTACATCAATCAAAAACATATTTATATTTAAAGTATAAGAATGGCATCTTGGTGTATGATATATGACATATAAATGTTCAATAATGATGCATAGTTAATGCCCTACCACTGATAGTACGCTCAGAATTAATTTTTCATTCTGGGAGGTTGCTCAAATTTTGCATTGTGCTAGGACCTAAACCTCAATTTTTCATACAAATAAACATACTATTGAATAGATAATTGCTGTACTGCAGAAGAAAAATATTTCCCAATGAACCCAAGAGGTTTTGTTCCAATGAAATTATTAATATTTCTATTACAACTGATTAAACTAAAAATGCCTTAAAAAGTGGTAATTTCGTGCCTGTAGCACCATCTAGTGGATACTGTATGAAGCAGAATACTACTCTCCTGCAGAGCAACCAACAGAAACAGGATTTGCGGAACAACTAAGAAGCTCCGCTGCAGCGAAATTTCCTTTCAGTAGCAGAATACACAAGTGAATTACAAAATTACCTCGAAGTACTAAAAAAAAAAACATTATATATATATATATATATCATCAAAAGCAATTATATAGAGACTTTAAGCTATCTAGTAGAAACCGAGTTTGTGGCGAAGTGGTTATGGCATACATCTCGAAGTCTGAAGGTTGAGTGTTCGAACCACTTCACTGGTGGGTTTTTTTTTGGGTTTTTTTGTATAAAGAGAAAAACGTTAGTATATTGAGAGAATCAGTACAAAGTAAGTTAGAAAAAAAAGAACTTAAAAAGCAGTCTGACAACAGTCTCAGAACAGTCTTACTAGAGTCTCACAACAGTTTCACAAGAACAGTCTCACAGCAGTTTCTCAACAGTTTTACAAAAGTCATACAGTAAAAGATGGAGATATATTAACTTTTTAAAAGTTTTATTACAGTACAAGTGTGGAGACCACTGAATCTTCTTTACAGTGTTTAAATATGTAGTACTACATATTGAATATATCCTCTGTAAATTTGAAGATCATAGCATGGGTTTTACTATGTGAAAAGCACTATTTACAGAGGGATAGTTGATCTAATAGCGTATAGCATGTTCAAACTGGTACCCTGTCTGTCTTCATAGGCCTACAGTGAAATACTACAGGTATAGCCACCTGGTGTCAAAATCTGGCATGAGGTTTCCAGCATCGCTTCAGTGTGGAAGGGTACCAGACGAAAGTTAGCTGAAAACCAACGAAATGTGTGATCTGGTACCTGAGTACACATTGACCAAATCAAAACCGAACCAGCGAAAGACGTTTTGCCAAAACGTCTCCACTTTTGACAATCACATTTTCGTTAATATCTCCGTAACGGATGGGAGTTTTTGAATGATTTTTTCACTGTTGGATAGGGAATTCCAGGCCGGACATGACCATAACAGTTTTGTTTTGAATTTCTTTAATAATTGTCTCAAAATCGAAAATAACTGATTTTCACTGTGACTTCACTTTGGAATAGTATTAAGCACAGAAAATACAATACAGTAACATTGTCGATGGGTTATAAAAATAATGTAGTGTGATCCCATTTAGGTCCTGTGCAATTTATTAATCATAATCATATTTGAGATGATGAAATTCATTTTTGAAACAATATGATTTTATTTTTTTTACATCAATCAAAAACATATTTATATTTAAAGTATAAGAATGGCATCTTGGTGTATGATATATGACATATAAATGTTCAATAATGATGCATAGTTAATGCCCTACCACTGATAGTACGCTCAGAATTAATTTTTCATTCTGGGAGGTTGCTCAAATTTTGCATTGTGCTAGGACCTAAACCTCAATTTTTCATACAAATAAACATACTATTGAATAGATAATTGCTGTACTGCAGAAGAAAAATATTTCCCAATGAACCCAAGAGGTTTTGTTCCAATGAAATTATTAATATTTCTATTACAACTGATTAAACTAAAAATGCCTTAAAAAGTGGTAATTTCGTGCCTGTAGCACCATCTAGTGGATACTGTATGAAGCAGAATACTACTCTCCTGCAGAGCAACCAACAGAAACAGGATTTGCGGAACAACTAAGAAGCTCCGCTGCAGCGAAATTTCCTTTCAGTAGCAGAATACACAAGTGAATTACAAAATTACCTCGAAGTACTAAAAAAAAAAACATTATATATATATATATATATCATCAAAAGCAATTATATAGAGACTTTAAGCTATCTAGTAGAAACCGAGTTTGTGGCGAAGTGGTTATGGCATACATCTCGAAGTCTGAAGGTTGAGTGTTCGAACCACTTCACTGGTGATGTTTTTTTTTTTTCTTTTGTATAAAGAGAAAAACGTTAGTATATTGAGAGAATCAGTACAAAGTAAGTTAGAAAAAAAAGAACTTAAAAAGCAGTCTGACAACAGTCTCAGAACAGTCTTACTAGAGTCTCACAACAGTTTCACAAGAACAGTCTCACAGCAGTTTCTCAACAGTTTTACAAAAGTCATACAGTAAAAGATGGAGATATATTAACTTTTTTAAAGTTTTATTACAGTACAAGTGTGGAGACCACTGAATCTCCTTTACAGTGTTGTTTTTTTTTGTTTGTTTTTTTTAATGGTTTTATTAGGGTCAAAAGCTATACACGAAAAACCTGCCGGGATTCGGCAGCGGCCGATCTACCACCCGGTCCCTCTGATGTACAGGATTAATTAACAATATTGATAATAGGTGTGTTTACAGCATTGGTGTAACAGAGTAATCCAAGTAATACAGTAGTACAGAGATCAATCATATACAAAGTGGTCACAAAATAATGAGAATAAGGTGAATTACTAACCACTGTCAGTCGTACAATATACATATTATAAATAAATCAGTAC
The DNA here is from genome assembly GCA_950022655.1 of Alentia gelatinosa. NCBI lineage: Eukaryota > Metazoa > Annelida > Polychaeta > Phyllodocida > Polynoidae > Alentia > Alentia gelatinosa. Next base: position 2,740,825 of record OX465592.1, on the reverse strand, counting down.
TTGACAATACTTCAGATTGACATAGTTATAAATCATAACCCTCAGATACACATAATGTTCGAAGGGATCAAGCAAACAAAGGAGCAAGAATATCGGAGGCACAATAGGTTTCATATTTTCTAAATAGGAGAACAATTGGTATTTAATTGGTAATAGCCTGTTTTGACAGTTGCAACACAATCTGTCACTAGAGCTGATTTAGATAAGATATTCTAGAGAAAATATGTAGTACTACATATTAACTATATCCTCTGTAAGTTTGAAGATCATAGCATGGGTTTTACTATGTGAAAAGCACTATTTACAGAGGGATAGTTGATTTAATAGCGTATAGCATGTTCAAACTGGTACCCTGTCTGTATTCATAGGCCTACAGTGAAATACTACGGGTAGAGCCCTCTGGTGTCGAAATCCGGCATGAGGTTTTCAGCATCGCTTCAGTCCGGAAGGGTACCAGACGAAAGTTAGCTGAAAACCAACGAAATGTGTGATCTGGTACCTGAGGACACATTGACCAAATCAAAACCGAACCAGCGAAAGACGTTTTGCCAAAACGTCTCCACTTTTGAAAATCACATTTTCGTTAATATCTCCGTAACGGATGGGAGTTTTTGAATGATTTTTTCACTGTTGGATAGGGAGTTCCAAGCCGGACATAGTCATAGCAATTTTGATATGGATTTCTTGATTAATTGTCTCAAAATCAAAAATAACTGATTTTTACGGTGACTTCACTTTGGAATAGTGTTTAGCACAGAAAATATTACACAGTAAAATTATCTATGACTTAGAAAAATAGTTTAGTGTGATCCCATTCATATCCAGTGGTAGTTATTGCTCATAATTACATTTGATGTGATGAAATTAATTTTTGAAACATTATGATTTTATTCCTTTTACATCGATGAAAAACATATTTCTATGAAGAGTATCACAATGGCATCTTTGTGCAAGTTAGATGACATATTAATGTTCAATAATGATAGATAGTTAATGATCTACCACTGATTGCATGCTTGGAATTAATTTTTTATCCGAGGAGGGTACTCACATTTGGTGTTATGCTGGTACTAAGATCTCATTATTTCATGAAAATAAACCCACTATCAAAAAGATAACTTCTATACTGCATGAGAAAAATGTATTCCAACGAACTAAAGAGGTTTCGTTCCAATGCAATTGTAAATATTTCTATTACAACTGATTAAAGTAAAATGCATTGAAAAAGCCGCATTTCGTGCTTGTGGTGCTATCTAGCGGATACTCTTTGAAGCAGAATATCACTCACCTGCAAAGGTTTGGACAAGATTTCATAGACTCATAGAGGGAGACTGTGAGTGGAGAGTGGGAGACTTATTCTCCCGACACCTTTCACATCTTTTTTCCCTACCTATGAAATAGCTTAGAATATTGTGTAGATCTTTATAGCTAAAAATGAACTGGTTATAGAGCGGAACCCAATGTATTGTTACTTCCGAGTATCTTATCTAGGGTCTGATTGTGACTGCAACAGGCTACTAAGCAATAAGACATATAGCTGGTTATTGATCACTTCATACTATAATATCTAACTTGTAATTAGCTAATAACCCCCAAGGCAATATACATACATATATTTATAAACTCTCCTCATAACTCGTCTGCTTATCGACCACAAAATGCACTAGGCATAGGTATGCATTACAAAAGAACATATATATCAATCTCGATGTTTACTGATTTACTATTTTCTCAACTCGCATGGTGTTGTATGTATCAATGCTAGGTCTAACAATCATTACGAGCTAACGTATAAACGACTGGATGTCCTATTCTGTGTAAAGACCTAGATTCGATTGTTTATGGATATGTAAATGACAGCCATCCTTCCATCTCATCTCATCCCATCTCTTTTCTCTTCTTGAGTCATTTGACAAGGGCTATTACTATTACTTATATGTAATATTTTGTCTGTAGACACTGCCAGCGGAACTAACTCAGTGTTTACTTAGACTTGTTCCCGGGCCCGGATGGAAGAACGGCACCGATTGCCGAATTCGGTGTACTATTCCCGTAATAAAAGTTATAAAAAAATATATATCCCAGTGAGTTTAGAAAATTCTGCTTGAACATGATCCATGGCATTTAATGGATTATCATGTATTGGGAAGTAGTGGCCAGTATTCTAATATAAAATTATCACAATATTGATCTATAAATCAAAAACTAGCATGGTGACCCCCAATTTTTAAGTTAGATATGTGTTCCACAACACTTGGAGATCAACATATTAGATTTCCAGGAAATTGACATGGGTTTTAATTTTCAAGCCACATTGTCCGATATGCCTTTAATGGTTTGTCAATAGAGTAAAACAAAACAAAGCCTTTTTTTATAGAAAATAAATTGTTTATTTCTCTGTCATCAAAAACGGTAAATCCAACGATTGAATATCACTTTTAACCTGCATACAGTCTGTAATAGATCTTTAACCTGATAGCTTACATCATAAACAGGTTGACTTCTAGTTCGTCATGAATATCTTATAACATATATGAGGTTTGTATGACCCAGAAACATGCAGTTGAACTGTAATTAAAGATGAGGATGGAATGATAGAACACCGGATTAGTTGATACCAGAAAAGCAGCAAAAACCGTTACTGCCCCCATACCATAACCATATAATGACAACTTGTCATATTTATTCACCACAATTCTTGAAGAAAACATCACAACCAGATTAATACATGTGTATAACCTCCAAATAAATATGCATCCTTCGTAAACAGTGTTAATGTATATGATATATATCTATTTATAATTTGTTAACAGTATATATACAATTGGGTGACTAGCACCACATAAAAATGCAACGAATTTTATTTACAAAAATAGAAACTAATCTCCCCCGCTCTATTTACATCACCAATTATACATGAGAAACAAATTGTTGAATATCTGCAGCCGAACTGATATGCAGTTATCTAGATCACATTGACTTCATTTGAAATTATTTCAAAATACTATTAAGCGGCGGTAGATATTCAAAATAACAGTAATTAAACATGAAACATGCATGACAATAAACTACAGACAATGATAATTCATCTCACCCCTGGTATTTTCCCCATAGACTTAATATTGGGAATTTTATTCAATGCCCATGGAGTATTTAGAAAAAAAATACGCAATGGGGGATAATATCACAAATGTTGGAGAATTAGTCAATGTGAGGGGTGAGATAAATTCAGAAACCTATTCAAGTTTATGGTCAGAGCTTGATTCAATCTCGCTATGTAATTCACGCGGCTTCGCCTTGTGAAGTATTCCGCTATTCAAACTCGATGGGATATGAGTTCTGACTGTAAATTTTCATAGGTTTCCTCTATATGAACATACATTTATTTGATAGCAGTGAATAGTCCGGTCTGTGCCGCATGACGGTCATATCATACAGACGGGGCTCACAGCTTCATCAATTATGAGCATAACAATAGTTTATAAGTCACCGGTTTTGCGGTCACATGTTTCCGGTCCTGCGTTTCCGGTCTTGCGTTTCCGGTCATGTGCTTCCGGACATGTGTTTCCGGTCTTGCGTTTCCAGTCACACGTTTCCCGTCATGTATTTCCGGTCATTTATTTCTGGTCACGTGTTTCCGGTCCTGCGTTTCCGGTCACATGTTGCCGGTCAAGTGTTTCCGGTCACATGTTTCCGGTCATGTGTCAATCCTGATCATTTTTGATTCCAGGTCCACTGCCAGTCTGCAGGATCCGTCTGTCAACAAAAAGAAATAAATCCATTAAAAACAAAGAAAGGAGACGTCAAATTTACATAGACCCTATTGAGGTATCCCAGAATTCAGTCTGTTTACAGGTCCCGGTGTGCGCTGGTTACCGACGTTCTACGGTGATAGAACCTTGAACCGTAACCCGAAATTATTGCATTTTATCGTTTTTTATAAATCTTCAAATGGGAAATCCGATGTCAGAAATGGAAATTTCAGGAATTTCTACATAGAAATCCGAAATTATATTCAGGTTATTCAAATAAAAATGGGAAAACTGTGGTTCATGTGATCATGGTGGCCCCAGCCACTCGCGAGCGGAACTTGTATTTACCCTGGGCGATAATAGGGAGACGAGTAACCTCTGGAGGGGGTATTAGATTGGTTCACACTTTATCATACTAGATGGGATTTCTCTCTGCAACTCTTTGTAAGTTTACTAGCGACTTCGTCGAGTCAGAGTACTAAAAACATAGAAAAATGAAAAAATGAAAATACCGATAGCGGGGTTTGAACGCCCGCCATCCACATCCCAAGCCGGAGGCCCTGCCAACTGCTCCACAGAGGCAGATGATTTAACGAGGCCAAATACTTAAGCTGTTGGGGGGTGGGGGAATCAGCGGAGTTTTGAAAGGGCTACCAGCGAAAGTTAAGATCCCATAAGTCGTAAGACACAGGCGGGTACCAGCCAGAAGATCCCATTGGTTTCTCACGAGAAAAATAGATCAGAAAACTACAATACTAAACTTTGATTTTGGCATGGCTTGAAATGAATCATAAGAGAAGAAGTTTGTCTGAGTATAGAAATACAAAAAAGAAGAAAAGGTTCGAGTTTTTCACTGCACGAGAATCTCACTCTCGTGGGCTCTCAGTCTCCAAACATAGGTCGTGTTCACTCTGTCTCTATGTGCGGGAAGATCTCCAAGCGGATAGTACGGAAAATTACACGTTTTATATGTGGTAGGTAACTAGAGACGTCATTCAGGTAGTGAAACAACAGCTGCCTGGATCGGTTTTTAAAACCTAAATAAGTAGTACAAGATATGTACTAAATTCTGTGAAAGTTTGAGCAAAATGACATGGGTTTTACTATTTGAAAAAAAACAACTTTTTAGAATCTCTATATATATTCTAATATAAAATTATCATAATATTGAACTATAAATAAAAAAAACTAGCACGGTGACACCTGATTTTTAAGTTAGAAATGTGTTCTACAACACTTAGAGATCATCATATTAAATTTTCAGAAAATTAACATGGGTTTTAATTTTCAAGCCAAATTGTCCGATATGCCTTTAAAAAACAAAAAAATAAAATACAAATTAAGGAGTTTAAGAGGTTGGAAGTCTCACCTTAACAGGCTTAGCCCTTGGCATGGTAGGCGACGCGGTGAAGAAGCTCGGTAAGAAGGGAGACTGGTTGTTGCGGTGTAACTGGATACCCCCAAGGTTGCGGGTTCGATTTGAGAAAGCACGAAGTACGCCCCAGTCCTGAAAGAAACGAGACACAGCGTGTTAAACTTAACTCAGTACTAAAAACAAGTTAAATATGAGTGTATTTATTATGGATGTGAAACCATAGCATATCTGTGTGGAAAAAGAGGAAAAAAATCGTTCACATTCAAACTAAAATGTAGGATTTAATGCTACATTTACACCATGTCCCTGGCAACACCAGCGGCTCAATTTCTACAAACTTGGGGCACTGTTGCAGATGGTACGGATACGTTAATGCTGCATTTACACCATTTCCATGATAGTCCTAGCAATCACTGTTTTGGGCCCCGTTTCGACCACAGTGCGCTGCGCAGCTTCCTACGGTCTCCCACATTCTGTTCACGGTTCCCTGTATGGCTGCCTCCGTCCAGTCATGGTCAGTTACGCTCTGTGGCATTCGTCGCGTCCCATTACGATTCTCATTAACACTGCGGAGCACCCTGGCTGCCGGGACAAAATTCATGACAGAGCCTCGCACTCTCCCGGCAGTGTCTGGAGACTCCCGATGGACAGGGTATTCTACGGTCTCTCATGTTTCCCCATCCCATCTCCTGGCATCGTTCTTCCCGTTTCGTCCCTGGTGTGTTTCCTGTGCTCCAGGGTGCTCCTCTACTAGGGTGCCGGGACTGCCAGGGACATGGTGTAAACGTAGCATTATGGGGGAAATAAAGACTGCTTGAAGAGAAAAAATATATAAAAAGATGAAATAAAAATAGACGTACAATGTCTGGTTGCTGAACGAAATAAACATATATTTCAAAAGAATTATAAATTAAAAAAAGATTTGGAAAATTAAAAAAAAATTATTTAAAAAACTAAAATATATTAAAAAAAAATTTTTTTAAAAACTAAAAAATATTTAAAAAATTTAAAATTAAAATAGATAAAAATGTACGTACGATATCTGGCGTCTGGTCGACTGCTCGGCTGACCTGCTGCATATTGCAAGGTTCCCGATACGGCACGGGCCCGGCATGTGGTACGAGGGGGCCTGGAGGTAGCATCCTCGGCTGTCGTGCACTCCAGTGTAACCTGCCCGGCTGCGGGAACGTCGACGACACGAACGTGCCCGACGACACGTCGGTCGACGTGTCGTCGCTGGCCTTAGAACGGCACCGACGCATTCTCATGACGTACACGGTCAGCATCACCGTCATGACGAGAAGCACGAGGCCTAGCACCGCGCTCACCGAAATGGCCACCACGGACCCCTCGTCCGGACCCAGGATTGTGGTCGGGGGAGGAGTGGTGGTGGCGGAGGTAGTGATTTCTTCGCCCGAGGTCGTCATATCTTCTTCCGAGGTCGTGGGGAGGTCGGTGGTGAGGTCGGTGGTGAGGTCGGTGGTGAGGTCGGTGGTCGGGACCTCGGAGGTGACCTCGGTTGTTGTTTCCGCGGTGGTTAGACTCTGAGTGGTCACACCTGCAACAACATAAAAACGTTTCATTATATTATTTCATTATCCATCGTATACAAAGCCCCCGTTGAAAATGTATGGGGACTCAGTAAACCACTACCCATTGTATAAAACCTGTCAGATACCATAACTGTGGTATACGGATTCAAACCTGTGGTGTACGGCCTCAAAACCATGGTAAACGGAAAAAATAGTCCCCTTTGCTATAGAGCAAAGAAATAGTTCCTATTGTTATACCTGTTAATATGGCAATTTCTGGGTTTAATTTATTCGAAAAGATGGATAATAAATGCAACAAACGATGATTTTGTGGACAGGCAGCTCTGTGAACCACTCGCGGTTGACCTCGTAATACACTCGCTAGTGCTCGTGTATTACTACGCGTCAACCTCTCGTGGTTTACGGCCGCCTGTCCACAAAACCATCGATTATTGTCTATATATACCTGTGTCCAAATGTCTATGAAATACTGCCCGCTGCTAGGGGTGCAGTAATAATAACGTTCGTGCCCGCTGTGAGAGTGACTTAATAAGTCATTAAAATGTCGTTTTTTCATCGATTTAAGGTATATAATAATAAGAAAACGCCCCGACTGTAGACGAAACGATTCTCGTTCTCGATCAGTCATCAGTTTCATACGGCCTTCCGCCTATGGCGTCAGGCAGTATGAAATCGACGACTGACCTTAAACAGGAACCGTTTCATCCACAGTAAGGACGTTTCCTAATATTACTGGGTTTTTTTGTTTGTTTATAGGGATTTTATTCAATCTGGCCTTCCATGAATAAACACATTTCACAAAGTATGTAGTACATAAATACACAATATTACCATGATTTCGATCTGAGTGGCCGTATTCTCCGCATAGTTGGCGCGTAGTAAAACTCCAAGCGATAGCGAGGAGTATTACGTAGTGTAACATAGTGTAAGGTAAATTAATTTAATCACATGACACATCACATGACATTGCTATTTCCAAAAAGAGATGCCTGCCGTAGCAGGGTCGTTTGGGCAGGCAATTTACCCTTACTTACTGTAAGGACTCTCATACCCGCCCCATCGCCGATGTCTTTACAGTCTAAATAAACTACTTAAAATTTTTTTTTTAAATGCCTGCCGTGTGAACCTGAACAGGGGAACTGGCTGCTGTAGGGAAAGGGTTTAAACCCCTCAGTTGCAGACCAAGAAAAATATTTCAAATAAGATATTTATATAGAACGTCCTGACCATGCTGTACAAGTCACAGAACGAGATGCTAATTTACCATTTGTACGGACCGAGGCGTTTACGCCGAGTTCCATACAAACGGTAAATTATCATCGAGTTCTGTGACTTGTACAATCATGGTTGGATGTTATATATTTACTATATACCCGAAATTTAAAATAAAATCAATTTCATTTTCTTAACAACCAAAATTTTAATAAATGTGTATGGCTAGATGTTCCATACTTCAGTGTACGGACCAGTGGTCCGTACAGTATTTTTACGTCATATGCCAAAACGCTGCGTATTTACAGTATATACGGCAAGGGTATATAGTAAATTGATAACTGGACTTATCACCTGGTATTTTGTTTGGCTTCGGGGGGGGGGGGGGGGGAGTGGGCAAGATGACTGCTTCCATAACACAATAGCTATGCACCATATATTTCAGAGAGAGCAAGACTTACCGGCAATAAAGCGAATGTAGGCGAAGGATAGGTTGGCGATTATCTGGTTTTCAACAGAAGCGTGTAAAATTTCTGTTGCATTGGCAGGAGCGTTGATTGAAACGTAGACCGTAAATGTCACCAGGATGCTTCCTTTACTGAATGTGACATTATCAGTATTGATGAAATCATCGCCAAGGACCTGCTGGAATCGAGGTTCGACCTGCAATTCAAATCAAGCATATTGTTACAAGTAAGCTGAATGAACAACTCCAAGGTTTCGTCCCGTTACAAGCGTTATTGCTGGTGTGACTGCAATGCGCTACACTAGTCGGATTGATGAGAATACATCAAGATCCAGGTTATATGCTGGCTCCGTGTTTACCGCGTGGGGGTGACCGTGTTGATCGTAACCAAGAGGTCGCCTCCAGTGGCCTATTACGCAAAGCCAGCATGATCAGTTTCACATACAGATAATTTGGAACGTAAAAATATCAATTAAAGGCATATCGACAATTTCGCTTGAAAATTAAAACCCATGTTATTTTCCAGAAAGTTGAATATGGTGATCTGTAAATGTTACAGGACACATATCAAACTTTAAGATCCGGGGTCACCGTGCTCGTTTTTGATTTAGAGATCAATATCATGATGATTTTATAAAAGAATATACAGTAAAACCCCTCTTCCGGGACACCCCGCTTAAGGGGACACCCCGCTTCAGGGGACAATTTGCTCGGAACGGAAATATTTTCCTCTATTAAGAGTTTATTTTAACCCCGCTTAAGGGGACACCCCGCTTAAGGGGACACCCCGCTTAAGGGGACACCCCGCTTAAGGGGACACCCCGCTTAAGGGGACACCCCGCTTTAGGGGACAGTTTTTCGGTACAGAAATGCTTAAAAACCCCGCTTAAGGGGACAGTTTGGAGGGACATCATATCAAAAATACTGAAAATCCAAGTTTATGGTGCCCGTTTGTCTGGGACAGACAGTTGTCACAAACAGAACAATAGACTGAGCATTCCCGTGAGGGCCCGGGCGGCCGGAGTGTGTTTTTTCAAGGTAATAACCACATCGGTAGAGGCTCTGGGCGGGCGACAGTGAGTGAATATTAGTATGAGCGACTTTCGCACCCGTTGAAGGTAGGGGGTAAGAGGTCCGCTTACAGGTTAGCGGTGGGCGATACAGGGCGGGCAGGGGGCTTTGAAGGTGCGGTATACAGTGAGCCACGGCGGCTCTGTGCGGCTCACAGTGAGTCACTTGCTGATTTCTCTCAGAAGTTACAGAGGGGACACTGACTGGGGATATAAAAAGAGCGAATTTCACAAGGTAGGCATATCTACCTGAGACCTGTTTTATATTTATTTTCAATTTATTTGCTAATTAATGTGTCATTATGTAGGGCATAGGGCTGCTGACTTCGGGGGGGGGGGGGCGGGGGGGGGGGGTGACATTGAACGGGGGTGTAAAAAGGAGCAAATTTCACAAGGAAGGCGTATCCATCTTCAACCTCTATTATCTATTTATTTTTAAAAAAATTTACATTTATATTCATTTATATTGTATAATTTATATTTATTTGCTTATTTATTAATAAACCTTTTAACCTAATAACCATCGTTTCCTTCATTTATGTAGGTATATTCTCTATTGTATAACCACTGGCATACTGAAAACCCCGCTTAAGGGGACACTCCGCTTAAGGGGACACTTGGCCCGGAACGGAAGGTGTCCCCTTAAGAGGGGTTTTACTGTATAGAAATTCCAGATAGCGTAGCCTTGTATCGCAGATGTAAAAAATGATTCTACAAAACTTGAACGTAATATTAGGAAAGGTCCTTACTGTGGATGAAACGGTTCCTGTTCGAGGTCAGTCGTCGATTTCATACTGCCTGATGCCAAGGCGGAAGGCAGTATGAAATCGACGACTAACCGAGAATGAGAACCATTTTGTCTACAGTAAGGATATTTGCTTATTATTATATACCTCTAATTGGTGAAAAACACCATTTTAATGACATACAAAGTCGCAGTCACAGCGGGCACGAACTTTATTATTACTGCACCCCTAGCAGTGGGCAGTATTTAATAGACATTCGGACATAGGTATATAATAATACAGCTCACGTTTCATGATGATAAACTCTACTCTGATGTATTTAACTGACGATTTATCTCACTGCTCCTTCTTTTTTGTTGTATCTCTCTTGTCATCTTCTCATAATCACATAATTTGATTTTCCATCTGATAATAAATGAAAACTCAGCCTTTTAGTATTCAAGTAAAACAGTTTGATGAGAAGCGCATACCGTATCGAGAAACTCTTGTCGCAGATCGAAGTAGGCGACCGAGGACTTATTGGTGAGGTCTTCCACGAAGACTCGGTTGGTGATATTGGCTTCACCGTCTATTCCGATCAACAGCGTCGGCACCGTCAGATCTGTCGTAGAGATTAAAATAGGTTTGGCTGAATTGAAGGTAAGTCATATTGTTACAAAAGAAATATCAAAGGTTATTGAAGGTAAGTCATATTGTTACAAAAGAAATATCAAAGTAGGTGATTTTATAAAAGTGTTCACCTTGTGTGAACAACAGAGAGCCTTTGAGGTATCCCTCAATGACCTTTGAGTTATCACCAAATGACCTTTGAGGTATCCCTCAATGACCTTTGAGTTATCACCAAATGACCTTTCAGGTATCACCAAATGACCTTTCAGGTATCACCAAATGACCTTTGAGGTATCACCAAATGACCTTTGAGGTATCACCTAATGACCTCTGAGGTATCACCCAATGACCTTTGAGATATCACCAAATGACCTTTGAGGTGTCACCCAATGACCTCTGAGGTATCACCCAATGACCTTTGAGGTATCCCTTAATGACCTTTGAGGTGTCACCCATTGACCTTTGAGTTATCACCAAATGACCTTTGAGGTATCACTTAATGACCTTTGAGGTATTACCCAATGACCTTTGAGGTATCACCAAATGACCTTTGAGGTATCACCAAATGACCTTTGAGGTATCACTTAATGACCTTTGAGGTATTACCCAATGACCTTTGAGGTATCCCTTAATGACCTTTGAGTTATCACCAAATGACCTTTGAGGTATCACTTAATGACCTTTGAGGTATTACCCAATGACCTTTAAGGTATTACCCAATGACCTTTGAGGTATCCCTTAATGACCTTTGAGGTATCACCAAATGACCTTTGAGGTATTACCCAACGACCTTTGAGGTATCACACAATGACCCATTTCATGGTAGTTGTTTGGTAAACCACATCTGTTTCACAGTAGTTATTTGGTAAACCACATCTGTTTCACAGTAGTTGTTTGGCAACTTTCACCTGTTCCACAGTAGTTGTTTGGTAACACTAATCTGTTTCACAGTAGTTGTTGTGTAACACTAACCCATTCCACAGTAGTTGTTGGGTAACTTACCTGTTTCACAGTAGACTCCGGAGAAGCCGGTGCCACACGTACAGGAGAACATGTTGAGTCCGTCCACGCAGGTGGCGTCGTTCACACATGGAGATGAGACGCACTCATCCGTCTCTGTTTGAGTGAAACCAGAGTCATGTTGAGGTATGATGTAGCGACAGTGTGTAATTAGTAGAAACCAAACGAGAGTTAGTCATGTTGTTGTTTATTGCACGACGGCAATGTCGCGTTTACTGCGCGAGGCGAAGCTGAGTGCAGTGATACGCGACATTGCCGGAGTACGATAAACAACACGACTAACTCGAGTTTGGTTTAGAATTTATTGTACCCCGTAATAATAAATAAGAAATAACATATAACTCACCGATAATCAGTGATAATCATTGGTCGCTTTTCAAATGACGTCATTTGACAACTGTTTCCCACTAGAGCGATGAATTTCATTTTCCTGCACCGTATACCAAATACAGTCCGCTAATATTAAGCCTATGGAGTTTTTTATAAGGGGTAGGATAAAGTGCAAGACAAACTGTACATGTTTCTTTTCCTTCCCTGTTTTCTAAATTTTGATACCATAATAATATTCAAAAATTATGTAGAAGATACCCATGAACTCCCAATATGGAAGAAGTCAATAGACTTTATTAACAGTTTTGCACGCCCACTTCAAGCTTTTGTATTGATGATCCTTCCTTTATACAAATAATGCGTCATTGCCTGTATATTTTCTTCTGGGATGTTTATTCAAATTTTATGCTATTTTACTTGTTTGCTCCAGATTCGCATTCATGGCTCAATGGCTGCAGTGGCAAAGTGGGCTGTACATGTTGGACTGGTCCGTACATGATATTTCTTTACCACTGTGCAATATGACTTACGACAAACTGAGCATAGGTCAGTAAGTATACTAACCATTCTCACATAATTCCCCATTGAGTATTCCTTCTAAATACTCAATGGTTATTGAATACGAGTTTCCAATGTTAAGTTTATGGGGGAAATACTTCTTTTTTTTCAAAGTTTTTATTTCTCGTAATCAGATTCGGGATCTGTTCTTCCGAACAAGAAATTGAGTGGGAACAAGTGTGAACATATATGAATATACGTATAAAGTGATGACAGGCAAGAGCAAGAATTTAATCATCGTTTTGTTAAATACTATTCTTCATATTGAAATATATATGATTATAGACATTATAGACATAATACCAAGCTTCAGATGAAATAAAATGAAAAATAAGTTACTAATTTATTATTTCTATGCTAACATGTAGAATTAATATTTCATATATTGGTTCCATTTCCTCGAACCTATTTTTGGTTTACAGTTTTTAGAGATACACATAATTAAAACACCTTAATAAAAGATTTTTTTTAAATCAGATGTACTTAAAACACATTAAAATATATTTTTAAAAAGCCCAGATATTTTGAACTGACCAGTTTCACAGGTGACGCCGGTGTACCCGGCCGGACAGCTGCAGACAAACACCCCCACATTATCGCGACAAGTGGCGTTATTCATACACGGGAAAGTGGCGCATTCGTCGATATCTGCAACAGATAAAGGCATGCGTTATTTCATCGACAAGACAATATCCTTTTTTATATTTATTGATATCTGGGACAGATAAAGCCATACGTTATTTCATCGACAAGACAATATCCTTTTTTATATTTATTGATATCTGGGACAGATAAAGCCATACGTTATTTCATCGACAAGACAATATCCTTTTTTATATTTATTGATATCTGGGACAGATAAAGCCATACGTTATTTCATCGACAAGACAATATCCTTTTTTATATTTATTGATATCTGGGACAGATAAAGCCATACGTTATTTCATCGACAAGACAATATCCTTTTTTATATTTATTGATATCTGGGACAGATAAAGCCATACTTTATTTCATTGACAAGACAATTTTCTTTTTTATATTTATTGATATCTGGGACAGATAAAAACACTTTTTATTTCATCGACAAGACAATCTACAAAAATATCTTTGTTAATAGTACTGGACATTTCAGTTTCAAAATTAATAGGCCACTGTCCTTGTTTTTTGAAAGAATTGAAGAAACAGTACATGTTCTATGTAAATCAAATAAATGTAAATTGGCATATTTTACCTATCAAGACATTAAACAATATTCAACAATCACCAAGCGTTACCATTGTGAATCGTAGAATATGCCCTAAACGGAGTATATTTTTGTAATTTATTATACAGCATACCTGTTTTCGTATTTTCATATGCCTTAAAATATCCAATTTTTATCTTTGCTTTTGGGCGAGTTTTTGGATTTCGCCACCGTACATGCCCCGTACGCCACATACATACCCTGTACGTCACCTAGGTATCGTACGGATATAAATTATACGACATGGGTAGGAGCGGGCCGTATGTGTAGCATATGCTACCACAGGTATATAATAATACCCCGTACGTCACCTAGGTGTCGTACGGATATAAATATGGGTAGGAGTGGGCCGTATGTGTAGGATATGCTACCACAGGTATATAATAATATAGAATATGCCCTAAACGGAGTATATTTTTGTAATTTAGAACTGGAGGCATACCTATCTCACAGTTGGTGCCCTCGTAGCCCTGTGAGCAGGTGCAGGTAAATGAGTTCATATTGTTTGAGCACTCTCCGTTACTCTGACAAGGGCTGCTCAGACACTCGTCCACGTCTGTAAAGAGATGAACTCCATGAATTTACAACAGCACACGTCGTCGACATGTTTTACTGTATTACTATTCATAAAAAAAGAATGTACTTTATTATGACATTGTATACGATGGGAAATGAATATTATGGCTTTGTATATAATGGATAAGGAATATTATGACATTGTATAACTGTTTTAAGTTGGATAAAACAATACAATGACTTTGTATATGCTAGATAAAACAAAATTATGACATTGTATACTATGGATAATGAATATTATGATTTTGTATACAATGGATAATGAATAAAATGGATAATGAATATTACATCTTTGTATATGATGGATAATGAATATAATGAATAATGACCATTATGACTTTGTATACGATGAATAATGAATATTATGACTTTGTATATCATGGATAATGAATATGATGACTTTGTATATAATGGATAATGAATATGATGACTTTGTATATAATGGATAATGAATATTATGACTTAGTATTTGATAAATAATGAATACAATGGATAATGAATATTACGTCTTTGTATATAATGGATAATGAATATTACTACTTTGTATATGATAGATAATGAATATTACGACTTTGTATATGATAGATAATGAATATTAAGACTTAGTATACAATGGATAATGAATATAATGGATAATAAATATGACTTTGTATACGATGGATAATAAATATAACTTTGTATACGATGATTAAGAAGGCAGACGACATACCCACGCAGGACGTTTGCGTCTCCAGAGAGTACCCGGCGTCACACTGACAGAGGAATGTTCCCGGCAAGTCGGTGCAGTTAGCGTTAGCGCCACACGGTGACGTCAGACACTCGTCAATGTTGACGTCACAACTTCCGCCCGACCAGCCGTCTGCGCATGCCTGGCAGCCCGTAACCGGTGAGCAGATTGTGGAGGAGTTCCGGCAGCGACACGTGTTCTCACAGGAGGGTCCCCAGGTGCGCTCCGGGCAACCTGCAGGAAGAATTGGGTTTAGAGCGGGGTTTCTACTAGCAATGGAGAATAAATACTTATATAGAACAGGAAGCAACAGGTTTAGAGCGGGGTTTCTACTAGCAATGGAGAATAAATACTTATATAGAACAGGAAGCAACGGGTTTAGAGCGGGGTTTCTACTAGCAATGGAGAATAAATACTTATATAGAACAGGAAGCAACAGGTTTAGAGCGGGGTTTCTACTAGCAATGGAGAATAAATACTTATATAGAACAGGAAGCAACGGGTTTAGAGCGGGGTTTCTACTAGCAATGGAGAATAAATACTCATATAGAACAGGAAGCAACGGGTTTAAAGCGGGGGTTCTACTAGCAATGGAGAATAAATACTTATATAGAACAGGAAGCAACGGGTTTAGAGTGGGGTTTCTACTAGCAATGGAGAATAAATACTTATATAGAACAGGAAGCAACGGGTTTAGAGCGGGGTTTCTACTAGCAATGGAGAATAAATACTTATATAGAACAGGAAGCAACGGGTTTAGAGCGGGGTTTCTACTAGCAATGGAGAATAAATACTTATATAGAACAGGAAGCAACGGGTTTAGAGCGGGGTTTTTACTAGCAATGGAGAATGAATACTCATATAGAACAGGAAGCAACGGGTTTAGAGCGGGGTTTCTACTAGCAATGGAGAATAAATACTTATATAGAACAGGAAGCAACGGGTTTAGAGCGGGGTTTCTACTAGCAATGGAGAATAAATACTTATATAGAACAGGAAGCAACGGGTTTAGAGCGGGGTTTCTACTAGCAATGGAGAATAAAATAGTTTCAGGTGGCCAAAAAAGCGGAATTTTCTCAGTAGCGATCTGTAGGCCCCATAGGCTTAGTATTGAGACTCCATTTTAGGTGGGTAATAAATGTTTTATTTGCATATAACCGTCTATATATATATATACCTCTCTCCACAATTCTCCTTTCACATATTTTCACCAAATCAACAATTCTTCCCGATTTTTATGAATGGCAATTGGGAATTCATTCCTCCCTCCTCCCACAATAGAAGAGAAGCAGGATCCTTACTTGTGCAGGTTCTTCTGTCGGCGTTTTGTAAGTATCCGCTGTTGCATGTACAGTTGTAGCCTCCCACGGTGTTCTCACACGAGGCGTTGGGGTCGCAGTCATTAGTGGTTGAGTTAAGACACTCATCAATATCTGAAACAAAACACATACTTACAACTCTCATCCATTTTTTAAATTTTTTTTTTCTAATTTCTAATTACAACTCTCATCCATGTTTCTCAGCTTAAAGGCACATCGGACAATTTGGCTCGAAAATTAAAACCCATGCTATTTTCCTGAAACTTCAATATGATGATCTCTAAGTATTTTAGGACACATATCGAACTTAAAGATTGGGGGTCACCATGCTAGTTTTTGATTTAGAGCTCAATATTATGACAATTTTATAATGGAATATATAGAAATTCTAAGAAGTTGCTTTTCACATAGTAAAACCCATGCCATTTTCCTCAAACTTTCACAGAATTTATTAGATCTATAGTACTACACATTTAGGTTTTTAAAAACTATAGGTCACCGTCCTTGATTTTTAAAAGAATTGAAGAAAACCATATTTTCAGTACATTTCCCATATAAATAAAAAAATGTAAATTAGCCTATAATACCTATTAAGCTTGAATAAACTGGACAAAATTCACCAACTTAGAATCAGAATGAATCTAAAGAAACCAGTTTTGACTGATAACTGACACAATTTACGAGGCATATCGTCCAAAGTGTACCGGCTCCCAAGCTTATTGTCTAGTATTCAATCGTAATTGCTACATACCTTGGCATTCAGTTGTGTTGACAGTTTCATAGCCGGGAGGACAGACGCACTCTACCGTACCCGAAGTGTTAGCACAGACGAAGGAGCAGGTCAGATTGTTGATGGCACAAACGTCAATGACTGGAAGAGAAATGAACATTAGAACCTTTAGCTCAAAGATCATACAGGTATTTCCATTCAGTGCACCTAGCGGTTGGTTGTTGTTACATTCCAAATTATCTGTCTGTGAAACATACAGGCTCTATTCCTTGGCCTAACTAATCATGTGGGCTCCACGTAATACGCCGCTGGAGGCGCCCCTTGGCTACAATCAACACAGTCGCCTCCACGTAGTAAACACGGAGCCGGCATATAACCTGGATCTTGATGTACTCTCATTAATCTGACTAGTGTAGCGCATTGCAGTCACACCAGCAATAACACTTGTAACGGACGAAGCCTTGGAGTCATTCATTCAGCTGACTATCCACACCTGATAATAACACTGTTTAATTACCGCTCGTCAAACAGTCTGGTTTCATGGCTATTCAATGCATTCACACCTAGAGTGTGAACAAAGGTGTGAGCACAATGCTATTGTTTCCCACAGGGTAGAACTGTTATGACAAACTATTACATTGTAACAGCAAGCCTCTGCTGTCTAAGGTTAGGAGTTGATCATTGTTTAGTTTTTTCTATCGAGGAAAGATAAGCCTCTGTTGGCCACGTCTATGTCATTGTGTCTCCATGTCTATGTCATTGTGTCTCTACTTTCCATGTGCATTGTTTCTTTGTTGCCTGAACTATATCTGTAGTATTACTACTAATATATGATATCTTATATTTCTCTGGAGATAATCTAAACAGATATTATAGACGCATTATTCTTATGCACACAGTCATTTAATGCTAAAGAATACTTTGTCAGGGGGTTGTTTGGCTGCAGGCAGTAAGCAGTTAACTAACTAACTAACTAACTAAGCAGTTAAGGTGCGACAATTGTAAGTAGTATCACAAAATGGTTCCCCAAACCAGGCACCGGTTTCCATATTTGTTTTAGAAGAATAAATATAAGCCAGTCTTGGATTCCGTCATAGATTATAAATAAACATCATATACCACCCCCCCCCCCCCTGGTATTTTTATCCCATATGCTTAACATTGGGAACCTCTCCATATCCCTACGAGTTTTGTAGTCCGTTTTCCATGGTCTATATCTTGTGCATCGTCCATTCTTTTAGTGTGTACAGGTGTGAGATAAATACAGAAAGCAACTCATTTTGATCAAAGAAGTCATTCTCCAACTCATTTGAATGCTACGTGATATTCACTTGGCTGTCGCCTTGTTCATATCACACCGCATCAAACTTGTGGAGAACGGTGACTTTGACCAAAACTTGCTGGTTTCTTTTTTAACATATATAAGTTAACGGTGACCCTGGTTCTACTCTTACCTTGGATACAGGACTTGTTGTCAGACTGTAGCTCGTATCCATAGTAACAGGAACACGAGTAACTCCCGATACTGTTTACACACTGCTGTGAACACCCGGCAGTCAGCACTGAACATTCATCGATATCTGCAGACATAATATAAGATAAACATGTAAACATGATAAAGTGAGAAAATTAATATGATAATTGTTACGAATTCCCAGATTGACAAATACTTGCCCGGAGGGGATTATTATCATTATTATTATTATTATTATTATTATTATTATCATCATTATTATCATTATCGTCATTATTATCATCATCATCATCATCAACATCATTATTATTATTTTCTTTTTGTAGCAAGATTAACTTCAGTTTCCATCAGCCATATCAGATTTTACATTCACATTTTCATATGAACACTTCTTGTTAATTACAATAAAAGGATTGATTACACTGTGGGCTGTTTATTTGCTCCCATGAATTTTTTAATCTTTTAATCATTTTTGTAATATGTATGTAAGGTTTATAGTAGCGATAATCATCAATGCTGAAGGTTTTGAGTCCATTGAGTTTTCATGTATTTTTTCCACAAATCTCTTTCTTTTTTTCCCCCTATTTTTCCAGATTTCTTTATTGGTTCATTTGTTAAATGGCAAATTTTACAATTTAGTTACAAAAAATTTTTGATGCTCTAATAAAGGAACAGCCATCAGCCATAACCGCGATCAAGGATTTTACGGTATTTATCCGTTTTGAGCCTGTACATGGTGGCATCATATTAAGAAGCCGTAGGGGTCAGCCGAGTTACACATCGGAGATATTCTAAAAGGTAAGATAATTATTAAACCTGTGCGAAATATAATTTTTACGATATAGGGAGCAGAGGTCAGTATGTATAAGATGTGATTATGCTTTAGATTTTCGCAGATTACGGTTTTCATGAAGATATTTCATTTCTCAGCTGTATTGAACTGCATGAAGTTGTCCCTCTGTATTAACTACCATATAAGGAATAGAGTAGACCCAGTAGCCAATGACTGCATTCGGAGCAAACCCCGACCTTCACCCTGACCTCCTTACATGATATTTATAGCGCCTTGGGACGCTTCTACAGTCGAGAGTTGACCTGAATCTAATGGGCCACAACCACCCTCTGAAAGAACACCCAATGGAGGAAACTCAAAGTATTGACTTACCGACACAATTATAGAGTCCATCTAGTGCATAGCCGGGATCACAGACGCACAAGTAGCCACCGACCCGGTTAGAACAGGTTTGTGAACACAGGTTGCTGGAGGCATTCAAACATTCGTTGATATCTGAAAAAAGAGTAGATATATGTTAGATACAGTATCAGCAGTTGGTTGGTTTGATTTTACGTCCAGTCAATCATTACAGGTTCTTACCAGACTTTCTCAAGGTTCTTTTACACCACATGGGTGGTGATCGAATCTATGTGATGAATTCAGGTAGA